>CM028130.1:533317500-534555000 GCA_016271365.2 Neoceratodus forsteri | reverse complement strand
CTCCTCATAAGTGACGCCCACCCAGGGTTTTAGACTCTTTCCTTTTGCATGGGTCCGAAAGAACACAATAAGATATTTAGGGTGCAGATATCCATTGACACCACTTTACTATTTGCAAACAATTACAAAAGCTCTTGCATGTGGTAAAACAAGATCTAGTGAGCTGGAAAATCCTCCCCTATCAATCAATGGCAGAGCACAAGTGGTTAAAATGAATGTTTTACGCCGTTTTTTGTTTTTCTTTCAGAACCTTCCAATTATGATCCCCAAGGATTATTGGAGAGAGAGCTTAATGTATCCATCCAAAAATTTGTCTAGGGGAGGGAAGACCAAGACTTTCTCACAAACTGCTGACGACACCTAGAGAAGGGGGTGGCCTTGGCCTCCTGGACTTTAAAAGCTATTATTTAGCAGCCCAGGAACCATGGATCTTGTCCTGGCTGAAGCAGAAGGAAGAGTCAGGTTGGTACCAGGTAGAAAGGGAGCAGCTAGTGGGAACGCCTCTGTGGACACTGCCCATGGCCAAGATCACCAAGTCAATTTGGACTAAAATATGTAACCCATGGACCAAACATACAATAGAAACATTAATAAAGTTAAGGGATAAAATAGGTTCCCCGAATAACCTTGGCCTGCTCTCCCTAATTAGTTACCATGTGGACTTTATTCCCCCTACAACTGATAAAGTTTACCCATTTTGGGAAAGAAAGGGTTGGTGTGTTTTCTCACTTTTCCAAAGGGGCATTTGTATGAGTTTTACACAGCTTAGGCAGCAATTTGGTTTAAGAAAGGAGGATCATTTCAGATACCTCCAGGTCAGGAACTTTTCCTGCAGAGTAACCATCAGGAGATGGTCTTGAGACCCTGTTCAGTACTGGAGGACCTTTTCTTTTGGTGGGTCTGGCTGCAGTCAAATTAAAACCCATCTCTCAATTGTATAGTTTACTAATGGAACATGCCCACTCACCAGCAGATAAAGTCAGAACACAATGGGAGAGAGAAGCAATTTACAACTAGCACCAACCGCATGGTCCCTGAGATTGGGGAAGGGGTGGTTGGTCACTTCATCTCCAACTTGGAGAGAGTTTAATTGGAAATTACTTACTAGGTACTTCCTGACTCCCAGCCGAACCAAACATTTTGACTCCTAAAATACTGATTGGAGTTGGAGGGACTGTGGTGAAAGAGGTTCCTACTGCCATGTCTTTTGGGAATGTCCCTCAAGACCCTTTTGGCAACAAATACACGTCCAAATTCAATCCATTTTAGAATTTCCCTACCTGTACTCATTCCAGGCGTTGGTGTTGGGGCAGAAAAACACTGGTGAATGCCAGGGGAAAACACAAATTGTTCCATATTTTAAGATTAGTGGCCCTTAAATGTATTACTGTGCAGTGTCTTTCTTGATCCTCTGACCATCTTTATGTGGTATCAGAGAATGGCAGAAGTAGAAAGAATGGAAAGGCTTACAGCCTCCATTCATTTGGGCCTAGACACATTTTTGTCTACATGGTCTCCTTGGCTTACCAAAACCCCCAGACATGATGGAGCTCCAGAGCTGGATGAGCAGATAGGAGCTTGACCCCCTGACTTGATATAAGTGTATAGAATGCTTTTTAAGGTAAAAGAATGACAACAACTGTGCACATCAAGCTGATATAAATGTTGTTTATTGGTTATTAATTTTAGGAAGTTTAATTTGAGAATTGTTGTCTGGTTGACATGGTATAGAAAGGATGGGCCCTCGGTTGGTAGCAGGTCTTTTGAAGGGCAATGCTGATCCGCCTCCTGGTCCTTCTGTCGGCAAGAGGACACAGTTGATCCTATTGTAACCCCCTGCAAGTGGGGGTTCCCAAAAGTCTTCCTTGAGCTTGCCTAAATGCTCACTGCCAGGCTGGTGTTCTGTGTTTTAGCAGTTTAAACGTTATTGCCAGAGAGTGCCTGTATAGCCTCTGTACTGTCTCTTTAAGAGCTGCTTAGATTGCAGTTATAATTGATCTGGGAGGGGGCTGAGTGTTTCTATGCTCGAGTCCACATGGCCTGTCAAATAACTGCTCTGTTCTGCCATTGCTACTTGTGCACTGTTAGAAGATGTATTTGTTTGCTGATCATTTGTTAGAGTAGTGATAATATTGCAATTTTGTTCTAACCTGCCTTTTTTGCAGCATGGACAGTTCTGTTAGTTTCCATCATCTTGGTCCTGGACTGCTGAAATGGGCCAATCAGTATGTTTGGGGACTCTAAATTGGAGCCTGTCCCCAGGGGCTTTGTGGGAGCAAAATTCTGTAGGAATTGTAGTTTTTGCATTTTGGCGCCAAGACCGACCTGGAGGGGGAGCCCTTGTTGTGACTGACAGACAGATCAGCCAACTGAACCTTTTGGATCCTGGGGAAAGTTCCAGACTGCTTGCAGTTTCATTTCAATCTGGGTTGGGAAGTGAAAGAGGTAACAGCTTGAGTGAGTCAAGCAGCAGCCCCTGTGTAATTCGCATGGGAGAACTGTGAAAGGGCTGACTTTGGCCTGCCTGTCTGCCTGCCATCCCTGAGAGGGAAAAGAGATTATTTGGACTGAATGCAAGTTGTGAGAACGAATTAATGCCGCTGAACTGTGAACAGGCTTGAAACCTGAAGAAGACCGAAGATTTGCTGAATGCGATCTACCTGTCAGGATTTCCAGCCACCTCTAAACTCCCAGATTGTATAGAGACTCTGTAATTGTGACGGAGAGTCATTTGCCTGGTACAGAGGAATTTCCTTACATGTGAATGTGCTGTGTACTGATAGTGGGTCGTAATTTGGTTCCCCACTGTGTGTCTGAACGTGTTTTGCTTGCTGGAGGCTGCATTCAGCTCCACGGACCGAAATCCTTATTCATCTCCATTTGGCCTGGGCCTTGCCACACTGTCCCAGCTAGAATACCCGCTACACAGAGGAAGTCATCGACGAGAGACCTGCCTGGGGATCAGGGCGCCTTGAACAGGAATGATGCCTCGGTAATTCGTGTGGGCTCTGCTTCTCCTGGCACTTCAGCTCAACAACCTGCAGTCTCGATTTCGTCCTGCCTGTGTCCTGTATTGGGTATCATGAGTAAACATCAGGGTAGCTCCCTGCAACAACAGCTAAATCTAAAGTGTTGTCATCTGTTTGCCTTGCTGTATTTTCCTTCACGAACTGAGTCCTCCGGCTCCAGATTACAAATAGCGTGTGTTGTGCATGTTGCTTTCTTCCATCACAGGGCCCCAACCAGCTGCAACGCCGGCCTACCCCGGGCAACTTTTCTGGCTAGCCCACCTCTTCCCCACCTGGGTACCCAGAGTGTGTGACTATGTAGGGACTCTGAAGTGCATGCATAACTGTCTGAGTGATATAGCCTCTAAGCAAATCTCTAAGCAAATCAACCTGATTACGCCCCCCCTTGTTCAAGTCCCCTAAATAAATCAGATCTAACTCTTTTTGCATTTAACCTGACTGTGGTTCCAGTTTGTGCCAAAAGTACTGTACTGTTGCTATTTGCTATGCATAACCTTGTTTTACGGGGGGTCCCCAGGGTCGAGCTAGAGGAAGCATCCCTGGTAGTAAGTGCAAACAGTGTGGGTAATTGCCTGGTAAATAAGGGTCATTGTGCAAGTAATTATTGTATATTGTTCAGGCCACTAGAAGGGAAAGAGGGGGGGTAACAGTGTCCCGGAGGGCTGTGCCCAGGTTAGCTTGACTACTAACAACCCTGACCTCCTAGTGGAGGCACCTGCTTTCAGTACCCAGGCCCCTTAACCTGCTACTAGCCAAACAGACAGGAGTAGTAGCCTCTTGGGATACGCCACCTAGGGTTTACACTATATTAAAGTGGAAGATGAGAAAGGACATTATCATCTGGCAACCAATAACTTAATATTGTTAACATCTCAGAATGCTGTGTGTTATAATACCTGTACTGTAAGATGGGCTGTGTTAAGCCATGGATTGCTTGTAACCTGAGAATTAAAAATAAAGTTAAAAAAAAAAGAAGAAGAAAGGCTAGTGGAATATCTTGAATCCAGCAGATTACAAGGCCCAAAACAGCACAGATTCACGGAGGGGAGATGATGTTAGACAGACCTGACTGATTTCTTTGTCTGGGTGACCAGGGAACTAGATCAGGGTGGGGCAGTGGGCATGGCCTACTGCAAACTTCAGAAAGGCCTTTGACACCGTACCACGAGGAGGCTTATAAGGAAACTAGCAGTTTGGGGTAGAACCCAAGGTGGTGAACTGGGTATGCAACTGGTTGATGGATAGGCAACAGATGTTGGAGGTAAATGGTGCTCATGGGACCAGTCCTCTTCAATTTCTTTCTAGGTGACATTGCAGAGAAGCTGAAGGGAATATATGCTCTCTGCAGATGACACTCAGATTTGCAATAGGGTAGATACTCCAGAGGTGGTGGAGAAAATAAGTACAGACCCAAGGAAACTTGAGAAATAGTTGAGGGTATGACAGCTGGGTTTCAATGCAAAAATGCAAAATCATGCACCTAGGGCACAGAAACCCAGAAGCAATGCATAAAATGGGGAAGAGGTATCGATGGTCACTAAACAGGAAAGGGATCTTGGAGTTAACATATCTGATTACCCAAAGTGGTGAGACAGTGTGACAAGGCAGCAGACAGGACCAGTGGGATGTGGGGTTGCATGTATAGGGAGGAATCACCAGCAGAAAGAGAGAGGTGGTGTTACCAATGTATTGATCATTGGTGAGACCTACCTAAAGTACTGTGTCCAGTTCTGGAGACCACATCTCAGGAAGGACATGGACAGGGTAGAGGTGGTCCAGAGTAGGGCAACTAAAATGGTCCGGGGCTGCATCATAAGCCTAATGAGGAAAGACTGTGGAATCTCAGTATGTGCACTCTAGAATAGAGGAGGGAGAGAAGGGACATGATAGAGACCTACACTAGTACCTCTTGGGGGTAAATAAGGTACATGAGGGAGTTTTTCAAAAGAGAGAGGCATGAGAACAAGGGGCATGCAATGAAGCTGGAAGGGCAGAACTGAGGAGGAGTGTGAGAAGAACTTCTTCACTGAAAGAGTGATGGACACCTGGAACAGTCTTCCAGCAGAGGTTGTGGGGAATGGGAACAGTGGTGGGCTTCAAGCATGCATAGGTTAGGCACAATGGAATCTTGGTCGGAAAGTGGAGCGGGAATAGATTAGGTAGGGTCTGCGGTGACAGTATAGGCAGGGAAAAAATAAGCAGACTGGGTGGGCCACGAGGTCCTTATCTGTCAACAAGTTCTATGTCTCTCTGCACAGGAAGCAGTGTGGTACAATGATCAGAGCACAAAGCTGTAAACCAGAAGACCCTAGGTTCAAATCCCACCTCTGTCATTTAATTCAATGTGTGTGACCTGCAGCAATCTGCCTGGCCTCTTTATGCTTCAGTACATTCCAGCTGTCAAGCTGAGTAGAGGCGTAACACCTCAATAGAAAATGGTAGTTTACTCACCTGGTAAAGGTGATTGTGTTACTGTATATCCATGGCACTCCCACTTTTCCACCATAGGGTTATGTCGCCTGATAGGCTGCTGATGCACATGTGACCTAGGATCAAATTATGAACCCTCCTCCAAGCCCCTTCTGTAGTCTGCAGTTCCTCAGTTTCGATACTTCCAGAGCTGTGAAATAAATGTGTTATTCTTCCTGCACAGACAGTCTAAGAGGCTACCATGAGTTTCAACCATCTATCTTTATTTACTGATTAGTTAACAGATCTGAATCTGTCTGTCTCTACAGTTCCGTACTTGTCTATATTGTTACAGTTCCAATCTTACTAGTACTGTAAGCTGTCCTGGAGTCTTTTTTTTTTGTTGTGTATATCTGTCTATATATATATATATATATATATATACACACAACTGTATTCTGCTCCCCGGGTGGGCCGGAGTGCCATGGATATACAGTAACACAATCACGTTTACCAGGTGAGTAAACTACTATTGTGTTGTCTGTAATCATCCTCTCCACCATAGGGTCTGTAAAAGCAGTACCTCTTAATTGGGGTGGGGGAGCTGCCCCAGGTTGCTGTTAACAGTACTTTGTGTCCAAGTGTATTATGTTTTGGATGGTCTGTGTCCAGTCTGTAGCGTTTGGTGAAAGTGTGAATGCAGGACCAGGTTGCAGCTCATATTCTTTTGCTGTAGCCTGTTTCTCTCAACCCAGGATGTTGCTACTGCCCTGGTTGAATGAGCTTTTATTCCCATGGGCGGTACCTTGAGACTTGCCTTGTATGCTTCTGTTATGGTTCTCTTGACCCAAGTAGCGATGGCGCTCTTTGCCATCGGAGAGCTCTTCCTGTGTCCTGAGGATATAACAAATAGTCTTTCAGAGCTTCTGAGTGATGCTGTCCTCTCTATGTATGCCTGGAGAGCTCTCTTGATATCCAATTTGTAAAGGGTCGTGGCTCTGCTTGCTTGTCGGCTCTTCAAAGAATGTTGGGAGTTCGATGGTTTGACTTGTGTGAAATGTGGTGTTGACCTTTGGGATAACGGAAGGGACCATTCTTAGTATGGCTTCTTGTTCCGTAAATGTAGTGAATACCTCTTTGCAGGATAGAGCCGTCAGCTCGCCAATTCTGCGGGCGGAGCATATTGCTACCAGTAAGGCTGTTTTCAGGCCTAGCCAGTATAGTTCAATGTTTAAGATTAGTTCGAATGGTGTCTCTGTTAATGCATTCAGTACCAAGGTGAGATCCAATGGGGGCATGGTCACTCTGATTCTGGGGCGTGAGTTGCCTGCTGCCTTGAGGAAGCGGATAATGTCTGGGTGTGATCCCAGGCTGATCCCTCCTATGGGCCCAGTCGCTGCCCCTATTGCCGATATTTGCACTCTTAGGGTCGCGGCCACTAGGCCCTTGTCCAGGCCTTGCTGTAAGTACATCAGTATGTCTGATATTAACACTGACTGGAGGCAAATGTTCCTTGAATTGCACCAGGATGAAAAGATTGACCACTGTCTTGAGTAGGTCAAATTGGTGGAACTTCGACGTGACTGCATCATAGTGTCTATGACTGTGTTGTGGTAACCTGCTTTCAGCAGTCTCTCCCTTTCAGGAGCCAGGCCGTGAGCTTCAGGTTGTCTGGATTTGGATGAGTGATTGGCTCTTGAATTAGTATGTCTGGGAGTGTTGGCAGGGTCATTCTGTCCATGGCCATGGCTATGACTGTTAAACCACGACCTCCTCGGCCAGTAAGGTGTTATGAGTATTGTGATCCTCCTGAGTGGCGGATCTTTGCTAAGACCTGTGTTAACAGAGGTAGTGGGGAATACATGTGTAATCATGAGTCCATGGGATTGACAGTCGTCCACTCCTTGATTGCGAGTTCCTTGAACCTGGAGTAGAATCTGTGTGAATGAGTGTTCTTGCTGGTTGCCATAAGATCCATGGTTATTGTGCTCCATTTCCTCTGTATTGCTTTGAACACTTGTGGATGGAGCTGCCATTCCCCGGGGTTTATTTGTTCGTGGCTTAGCCAGTCTGCTGTTGTGTTCAGCTTGCCTGCTAGGTGAATGGCTGTGATGTGACTGAGATTGTGTTGTTACCATGTCATAATGGAGGATGTTTCTCGCTGTAGAGCCAAACTCTTGGTGCCCCCTTGTTTGGTAATGTAGGCCACTGTCGCTCTGTTGTCTGACTGTATCAGTATGGACTTCTGTGTAATTGTGTCCTGAAAGCTAGCAAGGCATTGTATATTGCTTTCATCTCCAGCACATTGATCGACATTTTCTTCTCTCTGATTGACCTTTGGCCCTGGGCTGATTTGTAGCCATGGCTGCCCCCATCCTAAAGGCTGGCATCCATTTTGATGGTTGCCTCGTGAGATATCTCCAAGGGTCGTCCTTTGGACAAATGTTTTGGGTCTGTCCACCACCTTAGTGATGCCTTGACTCTGTCCGTCATCCTTATTTTTTGTTGCATGTTTTCTTGTGACGGGGACCCATACTGCAGTAGTAACATCTGTAGGGGTCTCATGTTCCACCTCGCCCAGGGGATGAGGTCTATGCACGATGACATGCACCCTAGCAGTTGAGAGACCTGTGCCATGGTTGGCTCTGTGGTGCGTAGTACAGGTAGCTGATTTGTCAGCCTGGAAATGCTGTCTATTCGCATTTGTGTTGGCTTTACTAGGCCTGTTTGTGTGTCTATCCTTGCCCCTAGGTGCTCTATGCACTGAGACGGGGTTAAGCAACTCTTCTCCATGTTTATCACCCAGCCGTGTTCCTTCAGCACCTGTACCATTCTTGCGGTTGCTTTTTGTGAATCTTGGTAGGATCTTGTCTTGATGAGCCAATCGTCGAGGTAGGAATGATGTTACTCCCTCCTCTGAGTTTTCCACTAGGACCACTGAAACTT
The DNA here is from genome assembly GCA_016271365.2 of Neoceratodus forsteri. Classification (NCBI taxonomy): domain Eukaryota; kingdom Metazoa; phylum Chordata; order Ceratodontiformes; family Ceratodontidae; genus Neoceratodus; species Neoceratodus forsteri. The sequence continues at coordinate 534,546,616 of CM028130.1, read as the reverse complement.
TTGTGAACACTCTTGGCGCTGATGCAAGGCCGAATGGAAGTGTTTTGTATTGATAATGTTGTCCCAAGATTTGGAACCTGAGATATTTTCTGTGCGCCGGGCACATGAGTATGTGGAGGTAAGCGCCCTTGAGGTCTATTGATGTTAGGAAGTCTCCCTCTCTGATCGACCTGATTGTTGATTTTATGGTCTCCGTCTTGAATCTTTTTGTGATAATGAACCTGTTTACATATTTGAGGTCCAAGACTGGTCGGAAGTCTCCGGTCTTCTTTGGAACCAGGAAGAAGATTGAATATATCCCCTTGCCTAGTTCGTCCTGAGGTACCTTTTGTATGGCCCTGATGCCAGTAATGCTCCCAGAATGTCTTGGATTTGACTTATTGGGCATTTTTTCTTTGACACTGGTGATACCACCGGTCTGTTCTCGTGAGGTGTGTGCCAGAATTCTATTGCATATCCTTGGGTCACCACTTCATTTACCCATCTGTCCAATGATGAATCTGCCCATGTCTGACTGAACTGTTGTAACCTCCCCTATCGGTGGGGACCGTGCAGCCGGATAACGGGTTAGGGTGGTTTGTGTTGTGGTGCCTTGGTGTAGTCATTGATTAGGTCTCCTGGTAGATCTACCCCTCTGGCTAGAAAACCTCCCTCTAAAGGTGGTCCCCCTTCCTCTGTAAGGAGTGCCTTGTGTTGGTAATTGTATCTGTGTTATGTCGTACTCTTTCTGTCACAAAAGATGTTTTGTCTTCTATCTGGTTGTGAACGAAAGGACTGAGATCTCCTCTGTTAGATGGAGGTACCCGTTTCCTTGTCACTCTCCATGTCTGCTCCCCGGCCCGGCGTTTAAGGAACTCATGGAGTCCGTCACGAAAACTCTGTCGCCCTTAAAGGGTAGCTTGAGCAGTCGAGCTTTAGACTCATTATCTGCATTTCACAGTTTCAGCCATAAGTTTCTTCTCGCTTTATTGGCCACAGCTGCTGTCCTGGTGCCCATCTTAAGTGCATTCACTGGCATGTCTCCTATATATCTAGCTGTTTGTAGAGCTTGTTCCAGTAGTATGGTCTCTTGTGATTTTGGTATGAGGGCCTTGGCAATTTCTTCCAACCATCTAATTTGGGCTCTTGCCGCGTAGATAGCAGTCGTGGCTGTTCTGACCGATTGACCTGTGATTTCATGCATTTTTTTGAGTAGATCCTCAACCTTTTTGTCTACTGTGTCCCTTAGTGCAGCTGTGCCTTCTGCGGGAAGGAACATTCTCTTGTTGAGTTCTGCTATCTTTGGGTCAATCTTAGGTGCCATGCACCAGATTTTGAGGTTTTCCTCCTGCAAGGGGTATAGTTTGTCTAGATATCTCTTTTCTGGTAATCTAGCCAGGTCTGACGCCTCCCACTCCTTCGTGATAATATCTTGTATAGTTGGGCATACTGGGAAGAAGTGTTTGACCCTAGGAGGTGGCTGGGCATTGGGTCCAGACTCGTTATCTGGTGGGGTGACGGTTGCTTGAATCCTAATGTATGCATATAGAGAGAACCAAGTCAGTAATGTTCTCTGATGTGAATAGCCTTGAGGCAATAAAGATGACTTCAGGCGTGGATGGCCCCGGAGGCTCCTCTGAATCTGAGCTGTGCTCCGAGCCCTGATCACTGTTGTGGTGAGAATGAGTGTCGTCTGGCTCATCTTTGTCGATTCCATCCATACAATTGTCGTTGTTTTCCCCCTGTCTCTCTTGTGGGGGAGAAGTCCCTCTGCTGGTTGCTTCTTAGTCTCCCCGTAAGATTTTGGGGGGCTGTAGTAGACGAGGTCCCTGGTAGTGGCTTATTAGCAAAGCTAGACATCCGCCCAAGACCTAGAGCATAACATTTTGTTGGCTCTCCATCATGGCTGCTGTAGCCCTCTGAGTGCCACGTTGCCAGGTCAGTGTTCCAAGAAGTACTTGTGCCTGTCTTGCTGGTCTGGTGGGCATCCCTTAGGTTGTTCTGGTTATCCAACTCACACACAGGACATAATGGGCCCTTCTGTTGGGGCAGTATAGGTACCTCACATGACTGGCATTCCCTTCCTGCTGACATCTGGAAGGCAGCAAGCGAAGGAATTGTTAGTTTAATTTTGGAATGTTCCCCCTTTCTCCTTTTTATATATATGCCTCTCAAGGAGGAATTTGGCAGAGCAGTCAATGACTGGGATCCCCCCCCCCCCGGTGGGAAAACATGTGATCAATAATGAATAGTGTTGGCCCTTTAATTGTCAGTGCCTTGGTGGGCTTGTCCCTTTAAGAGGCTCAATGCCTGTAAATTGCTATAGCTTTGTGGGCTGCCCCTTTAAGAGGCTCATATGCCTGGATGGGGGAAGGGGATCATTAAGGCTCTGTTCCCCCTTTTTTAATTGTTTGGGACTCCCTTGATAGCAGCAGCTGCTCTGCTGTTATTTCCTTTTTGTTAATGAGCATGATCATGAAACGTATCATGTGTGTGGAGGGGGGGTTGGAAGGCTCACTTTAGCCTTTAAAGCTGGATTTTTGTTTGTTTCAGCAAAGGGGGGCAGAGGCATGGTGCACCATCATCTTGTTATGTGAGGGAGACGATGGGCTGGATCCCCTATGACCAATTTAATTCAGGGGAGCCCTACCACAGATTTTAGATGTTGTGCCTCCCTCTGAGGCAGTCGCTGGTCAGGGACTGCCTAGAGAGCTAAGCCGGATATCCTCACTCATGAGGGAGGAGTCCTGTTGGTGGTCCATTCAAACTTAGCTGGCTCATGCTTAACCTAGGATTGCTAGCATTTGACTATAATTATTTCTTGTAAAATAACGCGACGCCCATGACGCAAAGCATTTTCTGATGACTTAATGCCAGATCCTGTGCTCTGTTCCTTCGCTATATAGATACTCTCCATAACCAGCATAAATTATGTCTGTCTTTCTTTTAAACAACATTTCTAGCCTACGCCTGTATTATACACAATGCTTTATACTGTCTGTGCCATGCAGCTATTTCTTTGTAATTACCTTTTCCTTGCTGATATACTGGAGCTTGGGACACTGATGCGGCCTTTCAGATGCACAAGTTAAAACTGAGAACTGCAGGCTACAGAAGGGGCTTGGAGGAGGGTTTGTAATTTGACCCTAGGTCACATGTGCATCAGCAGCCTATCAGGTGTACATAACCCTATGGTGGAAAAGTGGGAGTGCCATGGATATACAGACAACACAATGAGTTTTTGCATCTCAGCTGAGTCCCTCTTTGGCCTTTGGTCCATTCAAGTTGCCAAACTAAATAGAGGCAGGACCCCTTCCAACAGAAAACACAATCTTACATCTCAGTTGGATTTCTCTTTGTGCTTCAGTCTATCCCAGCTGTCAAACTGAACAGAGGCAGGAACCCCCTGCCCAACAGAAAACAAGACTGTACAGCTCAACTGGGTTCTCCTGGGGTAAATAATGTGAAAAAAAACACAACTTGCTGCAGTATTATCTCTTCAAACCTGGCCCTGTTTAGCTGCACTGAGATCTGAACTTGATGAGTCTCAAAAGTGTTTTTCCTTTGTACTCCACAGAAATGTTGGAAGAAAACACGTTCTGTCCTGTTTCCTGCCAGTCAGTATGGCATAGCCAGAATCGAACAGTTCGAGTACAAGGACAGCAGTGCCAGTGCTGGTCAGTCAGACAAGCAGAATACCAAGAAACTAGACAAGAAGATTATCCGGCTGTCTGACTGCATCAGTATCACCCTGGCAGCCGGCAGGAGCTGCCCCAAGGGCATGTCTGCTTTCTACCTGAACACCATCGCCAAGCCCTACCTGATGGCCTCTCCAGAGGGGAAGGACTGGATGGAAAAGCTGTGTGAACTGGCCTTTCAGGTAAGGGTATTGCTTGTGTCACCAACTTTTTTATTTCCAAGAAAAATGAATCTGATTTACGGCAATGTGTCATTACCATAGTGGCGTACAAATCTTTTCATGGTTTCAGGGGGGTTTGGGAGCAGTTGCTGCCCCTTGCAAGCACTGCAAGTTGAAAAAAGCAAAGGATGTGCCTGGAATCCAATCATGAGACTAGCTGTGGGGTGGGCAGGTGCAGTGAGGAGGTGAGTCACTCTGCTCTTGGGAGGGAGGGATGAGGGAGGGAGGAAGAGGGAGGGAAGCAAAGGGGAAGGAAGTGAGGGAGGGAGGAAGGTGGGAGAGGGATAGAAGGAGGGGGTAAGGAAGGAGGGAGAGTGGGAGGAACAGAGGGACAAAAGGTTGGGAGGACACAAGCTACCTGGTATTTGCATGCCCCCTGCTGACCAACCAAGGAGTGACACTTCTGCCAGCTGTGGAGGGAGCCGCCTACCTGCCCAGCATTCCGGGAAGAGAACAGATACAGCTGTGGAGGAAGCAGCCACTTACCTGCCCAGTCATCTTGGCAGAGAACAGGTACAGCTCTGTGGAGGAGGCAGCTACTTACCTGCCCAGCCTTCCAGGCATAGAACAGGTACAACTGTGCAGGAGGCAGCCACTTACCTGCTCAGTTATCTGGGCACAGAACAGGTACAGCTCTGTGGAGGAGGCAGCTACTTACCTGCCCAGCCTTCCAGGCAGAGAACAGGTGCAGCCATGCTGTGGTAGCCACTTTGTCAAGGTGGGGAATTGGGGTGCTCAGAACTGGCCAATTCCAAGCCATTTGGACTGTTTAAAAATTTCTGATTCCAAATTTGATTCCTATCCAAATCTGAAAAGGGTCTCAAAATTGGAATCAGATTGGGAATCCTAAATGCCAAATTCCTATGTAAAAACAAGGTTTAGCTTTAAATTTAGGAATTAGGATTTTTGAACTGCAATTCCAAAAATCCTAATTCTGAAAATCAGGTTGGAATCCAAGAAAACTGATGCCCATGACTAGAAATCCAAACAACCTTAGTGGGAAAAGGGGGCTTCTAGAGAAAAAAGCATTTGTCAACGCTGAATGTTGATTGCGTTGGTCTGCTGAGCTCGCTCAGTGGCCCTCTTATCACTAGCTCAGTCTGTTTGTCCCGGTGCTACAGGCTGCTCTGTCGCTGGGGCTGCTGCCTGCATTGGCACCTTGTTCTGCCGAGGAAGAAATCCGCAGCTGTCCTGACAGAGCTCCATTGAGGTGGCCCCTCCCCCTCTCACTCGCTCATTCTGTTTCTCCTGGTGCTGCAGGCTGCCCTTTGTACTGGGCTCCTGCCTGTGTTGGTGGCTTTTCTGCCCACAAAGAAACCCACAGCTGTCCCAACAGAGCTCCGTTGAGGTCGCTCACTCCCCCTGTCTCACTCACTCCTTCTGGTTCTCCCGGTGCTGCAGGCTGCCCTTTTGTACTGGGCTCCTGCCTCTGTTGGCGCCTTTTTCTGCCCACAAAGAAATCTGCAGCACTCCCGACAAAGCTCCGTTGAGCTCGCTCACTCCCCTTCTCTCACTCACTCACTCATTCCATTTCTGCTGGTGCTGCAGGCTGCCCTTGTCTACTGGGCTCCTGCCTGCACTGCCGCCTTCTTATGCCCACAAAGAAACTTGCAGCAGTTACAATACAGGTCCGCTGAGCTCACTCACTTGCTCATTCTGGTTTTCCTGCCAGTACAGGGTGCCCTTTTGTATTGTGCCCCTGCATGCATTACTGCCTTTTTCTGCCCACAAACAAATCTGCAGCAGTCCTAACCGAGCTCCGTTGAGCTCACTGACTCCCCCTCCCTCACTCGCTTGTTCTGTGTCTCCTGGCGCTGCAGGCTGCCCTTTTGCACTGGGCTCCTGCCTGGATTGGCGGCTTTTTCTGGCCAGAAAGAAATCTGAAGGAGTCCTGACACAGCTCCACTGAGCTCTTTCACTCCCCCTCTTTCACTCACGCATTCCGTTTCTGCCGGCGTTGCAAGCTGGCCTATTGTACTGGGCTCTTGCCTGCATTACTGCATTTTCTACCCACAAAGAAATCTGCAGCAGTCACAATAGAGCTCCATTGAGCTCGCTCACTACCGCTCTGTCACTCGCTTGTTCCGTTTCTCTTGGCACCGCAGACTGGGCTTTTGTATGGGGCTCCTAGCTGCATTGGCACCTTTGTCCACAAAGAAATCCGCAGCTGTCCCGACAGAGCTCCGTTGAGGTCGCTCAGTCTCCTTCTCTCATGCGCTCATTCTGTTTTTCCTGGCGCTGCAAGCTGCCCTTTTGTACGGGCTCCTGCCTGCAGTGGCGCCTTTTTCTGCTCACAAAGAAATCCGCAGCAGTCCTGATAGAGCTCCATTGAGCTCACCAAGTCCCCCTGTCTCACTCGCTCATACTGTTTCTCCCACAGCTGCAGGCTGGCCTTTTGTACTGGGCCCCTGCCTGCACTGACGCCTTTTTCTGCCCACAAAGAAATCCGCAGCAGTCCTGACAGCGCTTCGGTGAGTTCGCTCACTCCCCCTCCCTCAGTCGCTCTCTCGTTGTGTTTCTCCCAGTGCTGCAGGCTGCCCTTTTGTACTGGGCTCTTGTGTTGGGGCCTTTGTCTGCCCACAAACAAATCCGCAGCAGTCCCGACAGAGCTCAGTTGAGCTCAGTCACTCGCCCTCTCACTCAGTCAATCTTAATCTGTCCCAAACACTGATTTCCCAGAGTGACCATGCTATTCTCTGGCAGGAGTGTAAAAACATATTTTATCCAGGATGTGAAAATGACAGCTGTAGTATTCATAAGGAGGTGTGAAAAATGCCACTGTTGAAAATGTGGCATGACACTATTACAAATTCGCGAAGTTACAAGGGTGCGTGGAAACAGTGCAATGCACGCTTGTAACACAGTCATGTTATGGAGTTCGTCCCAAATTTTCAACAGAGGATTTTAAGACCTCTGCTCATGAACAGTGCCACTGTCATTTTCTTAATCTGTCCCGAACACTGATTTCCCACAGTGACCACGTTATTCTGCGCGGAACTGTGAAAACACATTTCGGTCAGGATGTGAAAAATGACAGCTGTACTGCTTATGAGGAAGTGTGAAAAAATGCCACTGTTGAAAATCTGGTGTGACAATATTACAAATCTGCGAAGTTACAAGGGTGTGTGGAAAGTGCACAACGCACACTTGGAACACTGTCAATTGATGGGCTATCATCACCAAATTTTCAACATAGGCATTTTAGGACCTCTGCTCATGAACAGTATCATTGTCATTTTCTTAATCTGTCCCGAACAGTGATTTCCCACAGCGACCGCTGTATTCTGTGCCGGAAGTGCAAAAACACATTTTGGCCAGGATGGGAAAAATGACAGCTGTACTGTTCGTAAGTAGGTCTGGGAAAATGGCAATGTTGAAAATCTGGGTGAAAATATTATAAATTCGCGAGATTCTGGCGTGCATGTACTAACCATGCACGCATGCTCGTAACACAGTCATTTTATGATATTGTTACCAAATTTTCAACATAGGCATTTTAGGACCTCTACTCATGAACAGTGTCACTGTCATTTTCTTAATCTGTCCTGAACACTGATTTCCCACAGTGACTGTGTTATTCTGCACGGAAGTGCGAAAACACATTTCGCCAGGATGTGAACAATGACAGCTATACTGCTCCAAGGAGGTGTGACAAAATGCCAATGTTGAAAATCTGGCGGAAAATATTGCAAATTCGAAAAGTTATGAGTGTGCATAGCAACTGCGCAATGCATGCTCGTAAAACAGTCGTTTTTTTGATTTTTCCCACCAAATTTGCAACATAGGCTTTTGAGAGCCACCTCATGAACACTGGCACTGTCGTTTCGTTAATTGGCCCTGAAGGGTGATTCCACAGTGACCAGAAACCACCTTTGGGGCGATTAACGCCATGACAGTTCAAGAATTCATGAGGAGGGTCCCAAAACCCCATGTTGAAAATTGTGTGAAAAATTCCCAAAATGCCGAGATATACACTAAAGTTGGAAAAACCCTATTCATTACATTATACAGCTTATCGGCATTTCCTCAGTTAGCAGTCGGCTTTGAAGAGTGCAGGCGTGTTCCAGTCCACGAGGTCGTTAAGCGCGGACTCTGGAGGTAAGTATATGGGGTGAGGGGTGTGGGGAGGCAGGGTGCGCAGTGGGTGGGTGCAGGTTGTGGGAGGGGGCTGGGAGGCTCCAGGGACGTTTTTTCTTCACATGGTGAAAAAAATTAAGACATCAGGGGACTGTTTTCCTCTTTAACAGTGCTTTGGCACCTTAGGGTGGGCTCCCAACATGCTACCTGTGTGGGTGGGTGGGTGTGTTAGCCGGCGAAGTTAGGCACCTGTCAGCAAACAAGGAAAGGGGAGGGGATGCAGGAACCGAGGGGATTGGGCACCCCTCGGCTATAGAAAGGAAGGGGTATCATTATGCCGACGGGGATTGTTCACCCCGTCAGCAGGAATTAACACAGGTGGGGTTATCATTATGCCAACAGGGATTGGGGCACCCATCGGCAGGGAACAAAGCAGGGGGTATCACTGTGCCGACGGGATTGGGCACCCTGTCGGCAGGAACAACCTGAGGGGTTACAGAATGCCGATGGGAGTGGGCTCCCCGTTGTGAAATAAACCAGTGGGGGGAGGGGTTATATTGTTTGTGAACGGCGGCAACCCCGCCATGTTCTAAACAATATCAGGGTGTCTCATCCGCCTGCAATGACAGTCGCTCCCTCATTGCAGCAGATGGCTCGCTGCAATGACGAGGCGGCCCCTGACTGCAGCGGCTGATTTTTTAGAAAGTTGTGGCACGCTGGCTGAACTAGCATCAGCAGCAGCGTGACATGGCATTGGGGGAGGCAGGACAAGCCTTTGCAGGCTGTGGGGGCATTGGGCACAACAGTGTCACACCTCCACAACCTGCTTGTGGAGAAAGCTGATGCAACATGTTTCTTGCGCATGTGTGCAATCGACATAAAAAGAGGAAAAATAAATAAAGGTATGTAGGTGGGTGGGGGTAAGTTTGGGAAATTGTGGTCACAGCAGTTGCATACATTTAAAATGAACTCATACAAACATACGAAATTTGCCAGCAGAAACAGGCGTCACGGTCTATCAAATCTGCTCAAATGCACAGCTAGCATCCTTATACTGCAGCTGCCCCACCCCCCACCTTGGGAAACTGCTCAGTGTTGCTTACCTGGCCCCCTCTTGCATGTCCCATGCCCTTTGTAACTGCCCACCATTTTGCATGCCACCACCCTCCTCTGGCAGAGCGTTCCATTTTGACACCACCCTCTCAGTGAAATAAGGCCTCCATCTCCCTCCTGAATCTGCCACCCTCCAGTCTCAGCCTGTGCCCCCTTATGTCCCTTCGGTTCCTTAGCTTAAACAACCCCTCTGTGCTAGATTTGTTGATCCCCCCTCAAATATTTGAACGTTTTGATCATATCCCCCTGATCCCATCTCTCCTCCAGGATGTACAAACTTAAGTGTCTCAGCCTATCCTCGTACGTTCTACCTTCCATCCCATGTATCATTTTTGTCACCCTACGCTGCACCACATCAAACATCTTGATATCCTTCATCAGATATGAATGCCAGTACTGCACTCAGTACTCCAGAATCAGCCTGACCAAGGACCTGTACAGAAGCAGGATCACATCCTTGTGTCTGGACAAGAACCCCCGCGTAATGCAACCCAGCATCCTATTGGCCTCAGCTGCAGCCTTCCTGCACTGAGCAGAGTTGTTCATGCTCCCCATTACTATGACCCCAAGATCCTTCTCTTCTTCAGGGACACTCAACCGCACCCCAACCATCCAATATTCCCTCCTCAGGTTCTTCGCCCTGAAGTGCATAAATTTGCACTTTTTTGCATTACATCCCAATTGCCACCTTGCCGACCACTCCTCCAGTCTGGTCAGGTCACCCTGTAGCTTCTGCTACCCCTCTATGTCATCCACCACAGCCCCCATCTTGGTGTCATCAGCGAAAAATCTGATCTTGCTCCTACCTCCATGAGCAATATCTGAAATTAACAGACCAAACAACATCGGCCCCAGCAAAGAACCCTGTGGCACACCGCTGGTCACTGGCCTAGGAGGTGAGAGCCCGCCCCCCGCCAACCACCCATTGCAGTCTATCTTCCAGCCAGTTCTTGATCCAGTTAGCCATCTTAGCCCCCACCCCTACGTAATTCAGCTTTGCAGCCAGGTGCCCATGGGGGACCAAATCAAAGGCCTTGCTGAAATCCAAATATAGGACATACACTGCATGTCCCTTGTCCAGCTCCTGTGACCGGTCATAGTATTCTATTAGGTTGGTTTGGCATGATCTCCCCGGAGACTCTAACCGACAGCGTTGCCCATCCCTGTAGCTCATTGACCTCCAGGAAGGTTACCAGTCTCTCCTTCAAGATTGTTTCCATAGGTTTACCCACTATGGAAGTGAGACCGACAGTACAGAGTAAAACTCTGTATTTTAATTTAACCATACACCATTTTTGGCCCTGATTGTCCCTACGGAAGATGGCTGAAGCTCTCATGTCTGATGCAATGGCTTCTCAGATGTGGAAACGATAGGTACGAGTTAGTACCATTGTCGTATTTCTGTGCAAGGCCCAAGGGAATTCATCCTTCCTCCCAGCTCCAACAAAATGGGGTGGGGGTACAGAGTATAGCTAATGGGCTTCAAGAATGCATGGGACAGACATAAGGCAATTCTAGTGGGGTTAGGAGGAAGTAGGCTGTTGGGTAACTAGGATCTGCAGCTTATCCACTAGGTAGGGAAATGGGCAGACTGGATGGGCCAAGCAGTCCTTATCTGCCATCAAAGTCTATGTTTCTTTGCTTCTTATCTTCCTGTTGGCATGGGTAATTACTTTCTCATCGCCCGTGTGAGCACCGTTAAACACAGCCATGTAGGCCCACCATGCACTTGAGTTGCATGAGTAGCATCTTCACTTACCACATGTTGGGTCAAGCTTTGCATTTATTTAATGATTACTGGAAAGGTCGATTAATACAGTGTCTCCCCCCCCATCCTTCAGCCATGCCCCAGGACAGCTGTGGCAGAGAAGCAGAGAACAGGCGATCAGATTCAGTAGAAGCGGATGCACTCTAACAAACCATAATTACTGGTTAGTGTAAATATAGCACTGAAAGTGAGTGCTTTCAAACTAATACACGTGTGTGTTACAGCTCATGTACTATGGAGTTTGCCACAGCTGTCTCTTCTCCCACGTTAGATTAACTTACAGCTTCGTTGAAGAACTCAGTTTCACTTCCGCAACAAAGGAAACTCAGTACTGCACCTTTGCTTACAAAAGCAGTAAATATAAAAAAAGGAAATGATGGGCGGTAGAATAGATTTTTGTTTTTGTTTTATGAACCATTGGTGTGTGATGCTTTACAAACCACTTAAGCTTTGCTCCAACAGTTCTACTGAGCAACACACACCTTGGGTATGTCAAAAAACTTTTAATTTACTAATCTGTTTATTCTAGCACAAATGTCTCTGGAGATAATACACAATACTTCCATGCCATGCTCCCTCAGGAATCTTTCTGATCCTGTCTGTGTTACCACTGCTCATGCTATGTAACCCTCAGTGCCATTCTCCACGGGACTCTGTTTAGCCTTGTGCTACCCTAATCATGCTGTCTTGATAAAGCGTCTGGCTTGTGCGTGAGCGTCGTTGACAGACTGTAGGCAGCATGAAGTGCTACATGCATATAGCACAAATAAAGTATTGAAAGTAACCTAGCATTGGTTTTGCATTTTGGTGGAGTGAGCAGCTGGGTCTATTTGTTTTGTTGCTAGTCCTATGTTACCCCTATTCATGTTGAGTAACCATTAATGCCGTTCTTTCTCAGGAATCTTACTAATCCTATGTTACCCCTACTCATGCTGAGTAACGCTGAATGCCATTCTCCATCCGGAATCTTTCTAATTCTATGTTACCCCTAGTCATGCTGTGTAACCCTCAATGCCATTCTCCCTCAGGAATCTGTCTAGTCCAGTGCTGCCCGTACTCATGCTGTGTAGCCCTCAGTGGTATCCTCCCACAGGGCTCTGACTAGTCTTCTGCTACCCTACTCATGCTGTGTAACCCTCAATGCCATTATCCCTCAGGAATCTTTCTGGTCCTGTGTTACCCCCCATGCTGTTTAACCCTCAATGCCATTCTCCTCAGGAATCTGTCTAGTCCTGTGTTGCCCCGCATCATGCTGTGTAAACCTTGGTGCTATTCTCCCACAGGGCTCTGTCTAGTCTTGTGCTACCCTACTCATGCTGTGTAACCCTCAATGCCATTATCCATCAGGAATCTTTCTGGTCCTGTGTTACCCCTTTACATTCTGTGTAACCCTCAATCCCATTCTTTCTCCGTAATTTGTCTAATGTTGTGTTGCACCCCTATTCATACTGTGTTACCCCTACTCATTCTGTGCAACCCTCAATGCCATTCTCCTCAAAATCTGTCTAGTCCTATGTTATCCCTACTCATGATGTGTAACCTCAATGCCATTCTCCCACAGGAATCTGTCTGGTCCTGTGTTATCTCTACTCTGCTGTGTAACCCTCAAAGCCATTATCCTACTGGGCTCTGTCTATTTATTTTATTTATTTATTAGCTTTTGATGACCAGGCAAGTGCATTAGGCAATAGCCCCGCCTATGTTCAGACACAACTCGGGAGATAACATGATACAGTAATTTCAGACAAACTCAGGTACATATCAAGAGATACAAAATCACACATACCCGCATAATGCAAAGCATCATGGGCTGTATATGCAAATCACCACAAAATATTATGCTGGTTCAACTTTAAGCAAAAATGCATGGTGCGGAAAGCCTCTCACACAGTCTGCAAAGGGTGCCACGCAGGGAGTTTTGTGCTACCCTACTCATGCTGTGTAACCCTCAGTGCTATTACCCTTCAGGAATCTTTCTCATCCTGTGTTACCCTACGCATGCTGTGTAACCCTCAATGTGTTGCACCCCTATTCATACTGTGTCACCCTACTCATACTGTATTATCCTCTTCTCATGCTGTGTAACCCTTAATGCCATTCTTTCTTAGGATTCTGTCTAGTCCTGTTACCCCTACTCATACTGTGTAACAATCAGTGCCATTCTCCTTTAGAAATCTGCCTTAGTCCTGTGTTGCCCCTCTTACTTATGCTGTGTTAACCCCACTTATGCTGTTACCCCTACTCATGCTATGTAATCCTCAATTCCATTCTTCCTTAGGAATCTGTCTAGTCCTGTGTTGCCCCTACTCATGCTGTGTAACCCTCAATGCTATTATCCCACAGGGCTCTGTCTAGTCTTGTGCTACCCAACTCATGCTGTGTAACCCTCAATGCCATTATCCATCAGTAATCTTTCTGGTCCTGTGTTACCCCTTCACGTACTGTGTAGCTCTCAGTAATCTGTCTAGACTTGTGTCGTGCCCCTATCGATACTGTGTTACTCTTACTCATGCTGTGTTACCTCTCAAGCAAACCAAAGCTCCTGGGTTGCCCTGAAAAGTCACAGTTCTGGTGGGCCTTGCTCGATCAACAAAGAATAACTAAAAGAAGGAAAAAGAAAGAGATGTCATTCTCCCTCAGGAATCTGTCTAGTCCTGTGTTGTCCCTACTCATGCTCTGTAACCCTCAATGCCATTCTCCTCCAGGAATGCGTCTAATCGTGTGTTACCCCTGCTCATGCTGTATAACCCTCAATGCCATTCTCCCTCAGGAATCTGTCTAGTTCTGAGTTACCCCTACTCATACTGTGTAAATCTCAATGCCATTCTCCCTCAAGAATCTGTCTAGTCCTGTGTTACCCATACTCATGCTGTGTAATCCTAATGCCATTCTCCCTCACAAATCTATCTAGTCCTAAGTTACCTCTACTCATGCTGTGGAATCTGTCTAGTCCTGTGCTACCCTATTCATGCTGTGTAACCTCAATTCCATTCTCCCTTACAAATCTGTCTTATCCTATTTTACCACTACTCCTGCTGTTAAACCCTCAATGCCATTTCCCCTCAGGAATTTGTCTGGTCTGTGTTACCCCCTACTCATGCTGTGTAACCTTCAATGCCATTCACCCTCAGGAATCTGTATGGTCATGTGCTATCCTACTCATGCTGAGTAACACTAATGCTATTCTCCCTTACAAATCTGTCTAATCCTATGTTATCCCTGCTCATGCTGTGTAACCCTCAATGTCATTCACCGTCAGTAATAAGTCTAGTCATGTGCTATCCTACTCATGCTGTGTAACCCTAATGCCATTCTCCCTCACAAATCTGTCCAATCCTATGTTACCCCTACTCATGCTGTGTAACCCTCAATGCCATTATCCCACATGGCTCTATCTAGTCTTGTGCTACCCTACTCATGCTGTGTAAACCTAAATGCCATTATCCCTGAGCAATCTTTCTGGTCCTGTGTTACCTCTTTGCATGCTGTGTAACCCTCAATGCCATTCCCCCTCAGCAATCTGTCTAGTCTTGTGTTGCGCCCCAATTCATACTGTGTTACCCCTACTCATGTTGTGTCACCCCCTACTCATGTGGTGTAACCCTCAATGCTGTTCTTTTTAGGAATCTGTCTAGTCCTGTGTTACTCCTACTCATGTTGTGTAACGCCAGTGGCATTCCTTCTCAGAAATCTGTCTAGTCCCCTGCACCCCTACTTATACTGTGTTACCCCAACTCATGCTGTTACCCATACCATGCTGTGTTCCATTCTTCCTTAGGAATCTGTCTAGTCCTGTGTTACCCCTACTCATGCTGTGTAATGCTCAATGTTAATTCTTCCTTAGGGGATCTGTCTAGTTCTGTGTTACCCCCACTCATGCCGTGTAACCCTCAATGACATTCTCCCTCAGGAATCTGTCTAGTCCTATGTTACCACTACTGATGCAGTGTAACCCTCAATGCCGTTCTCCCTCAAGCATCTGTCTAGTCCTGTGTTACCACTACTCATGCTGTCTAATCCTCAATGCCATTCTCCCTCAGAAATCTGTCTAGTCCTGTGCTACCTTGTACCCATGCAGTGTAACCCTTAATGCTATTCTCCCTCAGAGATCTGTCCAGTCCTGTATTACCCCTACTCATGCTGTGTAACCCTCAATGCCATTACCCCATAGGGCTCTGTCTAGTCTTGTGCTACCCTACTCATGCTGTGTAACCCTCAATGCCATTATCCATCAGGAATCTTTCTGGTCCTGTGTTACCCGTTTGAATGCTGTGTAACCCTCAATGCCATTTTCCTCAGTAATTTGTCTAATCTTGTGTTACCCTACTCATGCTGTGTTACCCTACTTATGCTGTGTAACCCTCAATGCCATTCTCCCTCAAAAATATGTCTAGTCCTATGTTATCCCTACTCATGGTGTGTGACCCTCAATGCCATTCTCTGACAGGAATCTGTCTAGTCCCATGTTCTCTACTCCTGCTGTGTAACCCTCAATGCCATTCTCCCTCAAAAATCTGTCTAGTCCTATGTTATCCCTGTTAACTTTAAGCAAAAATGCATGGTGCCGAAAGGCCTCTCACACAGTCTGCAAAGGGTGCCACACAGGTAGTCTTGTGCTACGTACTCATGCTGTGTAACTCTCAATGCCATCATCCCTCAGGAATCTTTCTGGTCCTGTGTTATCCCTATGTATGCTGTGTAACCTTTAATGTGTTGCAGGACCATCACATCAGGGTTGTGAGATCCAGGAGGCACCCTGGGGCAAAATGGAATCCAGATCGTGGTTCTCCATATCTGGTTTCCATATCCAAGGGCTCTACCAATTTAGGTGAGCAGGTGGCTCAGACGGCCCTGGAAGTCCATCCAACTCGGGTGGTGTTATGTAATGCCAGGTCCATTAAAAACAAGACTGCAATTATTGCAGATCTTGTTGGAACAGCGGACCTGGCATGTGTCACCGAGACTTGGCTGGATGAGAACTCTGGCCACACATTGGAGGCTGCAATTCCATCCGGGTACTCGGTGATTCACCGGCCGAGATTGGATCGCGGTGGTGGGGTGGTTGTGGTCTGTTTCAAGACAGAACCGGGCTTCACAAGTGTACCAGTTGAGGAGATCCAGTCATATGAGTGTACCGTGGTAGCAGGTGTGATGGTCTTGGGTGACTTTAACGCTTGGATCGAATGAATAACTCTCACAGTTTGGTCAGCACTTCCTCCAGTTGATGACATCTCTGGGCCTTACACAGATTGTTTCTACTGCTACCCATAAACACGGTCATTGACTTGGTCTTCTCCTCCAGGGGTCGAAGCCTCGGATCTGGGGTGGAACCAGTGGGATGGTCTGATCACTATACCGTGTGGTTCAGTTTTTGGGGCCCCTTCATAGGCCCACCCTGTGGAGATGGTCAAGTACCGCGCTTCCACGATATAAACTCTGAAAGCCTGGGCGGTGCTTGACCTGTCCATTCTTCCGTTGGCAAATAGTGACTTAGAGCCCTAGTGGTGGCCTATAATATGGCCATTTCTATGGCTGTGGATGTCATTGCTCCTGTCGTGTTCATCCTCTCCCTTCACCTTGGTCCCCTTGGTTTGATGGGTCCTTGAGGGAGATGCGGCGACTAGGACACAGGCTAGAAAGTTTCTGATGGAAAATCCGCCCTTGATGCCGATCACCTTACATTGATGGACCATCATCAAGTCTATCAATCTGCAATCACCCATAAGAAGGCAGAGTTCCTGTCCAGGGAGATTGTGGCTGCTCAGAATCGACTGGCTCAGCTTTTTCGAACCGTGGACAGACTGTGTAACCCAGCCTGTCTACAGGTCCGAAAAGTGTTTTCAAAGTTGAGTGTCGAGGAGCTTGCTCAATTCTTTCGACTAAGGTGGTTGACATCAGGGCGGTACTCAACGCGCACACTCTGTGGGCATTGCTCTGGATCAGTGTTTGGACACTGCCTATCAGTTTTCCTGGAGTACCTTCAGCCAGCCTGAGCTTGTAGACATCATGCGGATTTTCCAGGGTATGCACCCTGCCTGCTGTAGTTTGGATCCGGGACCAACAACCTGATTTTGGGTTGTGGTGACATCGTTGGCCCGGTCCTAGCATGGATAGTCTGGTGCTCCTTGGAAACAGGCTAGTTCCCTGGCTCCCTGAAGGAGGCTGTGGTGACACCCCTCTTGAAAAAAGCTTCTTTGGACCCAGACTGCCATACAAACTACAGACTAATCTTGAACCTCCCCTTTATGGGGAAGGTGATCGAGAAAGTAGTGGCCATTCAACTGGAGAACCATTTGACAATCCATGATATCTATGATCCTCTCAGTCCAGTTTTCGAAAGAGGCACTGTATAGTACTGAGATGGCGCTGGTTCGGGTGCTCAATGATCTCCTGATGGCTAGAGATCAGAAGAACCGCTCCATCTTGGTTCTCCTCGATCTCTCTTCAGCCTTTGACACTGTGGACCATGAGGTTTTGCTCGACCTCTTGAGGTTCATCTATGGTCTGTCAGGTACGTTCCTCAGGTGGTTTTCATCTTTCCTCACTGGAAGAACTCAGAGGGTGGTGTCAGGGATTTATTCCTCTGACCCAGTTCCGTTATCATGTGGGGTTCCTCAGGGGTCGGTGCTGTCCCCTATGTTGTTCGCTGTGTACATGCTACCTCTCAGAGACATTGTAAGAAGGTATGGGCTGAGGTTTCACTGCTATGCTGATGATACCCAGCTCAACCTTTCATTTGCGCCTGACCAGGATAGAGCTCTCTCAGTATTTAATAGCTGCCTCACTGAAATCCAGGAGTGGATGAGTTTGAGCTGGTTGAGGTTGAACTCGGAAAAGACCAAGCTGCTGGTAGTGGACCCAGGTCGCCAGATAGGAGGGTCGTTGGTGAGGCCACTCTGGACTTCTTCTTGTGGGTTTGCCACTCCGACCTCCTAATGGGTGCGAAACCTGGGGGTAATTTTGACGAGGACTGACACTATGTTCGCAGGTGTCGTGATCATCAAATCCTTTTTACCATCTGAGGAATATCTCCAGAGTTAAGCATCTTGTTCTGTCCGGTGACCTTCCTCGTTGGTCCATACCTTTGTGTCCTTGCACTTGGATTACTGCAACGTCCTGTACCTAGGGCTTCCTGGGGTGGATATTCACCACTTACAGCTGGTGCAGAAACGCAGCAGCCCGGTTATGACAGGAACCCTTGGTCCTGTCATATTTCACCAGTGCACTGTGCAAACTGCACTGGCTGCCATTACAGTGGCGAATCACCTTCAAAAGTCAGTCTTCTGACTTACAAAGCCCTACACGGACAGGGTTCGGTCTACCTGAAAGAGCTCCTGGTCCCTTACTGCCCTGAGTGATCGCTCTGCTCGACTGACGAGGGGTTGCTAGAGATTCCAAGGTTTGTTTAAAATCTTCTGGGGCTCGTGCATTTATGCACGTGGCTCCCACCCTTTAGAATTGTCTACCTCGTCAGTTATGTGAGTGTGCAACTGTGGAGGGTTTTAAACAGGCCTTAAAAACCTTTTTATGGATATAGGCATTTGGGGAATAACTGGAATACTGTTTTATTTTTCCATATTATACTATTTATAATGTATGTAATTTTACGCTGTAGCTGTTTTACTTGTTTTCTGAGGCGCCTTGATAATCTGAAAGGCGCCATATAAATAAAATTGATTTGATTGATTTGATACTGTGTTGCCCCATACCCATGCTGTATTGCCCTCTTCTCATCCTGTGTAACCTTCAGTGTCATTCTTAGGATTCTGTTTAGTCCTGTGTTACCCTACTCATGCTGTGCAACCTCAGTGCCATTCTCCTTTAGAAATCTGTCTAGTCATGTGTTGCACTCTTACTTATACTGTGTTAACCCTGCTCATGCTGTTACCCCTACTCATGCTGTGTAACCTCAATTCCATTCTTCCTCAGGAATCTGTCTAGTCCTGTGTTGCATCTACTCATGCTGTGTAATGATCAATGGCATTCTTCCTTAGGAAACTGTCTAGTCCTCTGTTACCCCTACTCATGCTGTGTAACCCTCAATGATATTATCCCACAGGGCTCTGTCTAGTGTTGTGCTACCCTACTCACACTGTGTAACCCTCAATGCCATTATCCATCAGTAATCTTTCTGGTCCTGTGTTACCCCTTCGCATGCTGAGTAGCTCTCAGTAATCTGTCTAGTCTTGTGTTGTGCCCCTATTGATACTGTGCTACCCCTACTCATGCTGCGTTACCCTTTAACCAACCCAAAGCTCCTGGGACTCCCCTGAAAACAGGCCGTTGAGCCTAGTGGGCCTAACCTGATCAACAAAGAAAAGAAGAAAGAAAGAAAGAAAGAAAGAAAGAAAGAAAGAAAGAAAGAAAGAAATGCCATTCTTCCTCAGGAATCTATCTAGTCCTGCGTTACCCCTACTTATGCTCTGTAACCCTCAATGCCATTCTCCCCCAGGAATGTGTCTAGTCATGTGTTACCCCTACTCATGCTGTGTAACCCTCAATATCATTCTTCCTCAGGAATCTGTCTTGTCCTGTTACCCCTATTCATTCAGGATAACCCTCAAACCATTCTTCCTTAGGAATCTGTCTAGTCCCGTGTTACGCCTACTCATGCTCTGTAACTCTCAATGCCATTATCCCACAGGGCTCTGTCTAGTCTTGAGCTACCCTACTCATGCTGTGTAACCCTGAATGCCATTTTTCCTTAGGAATCTGTCTAGTCCTGTGTTACCCCTACTCATGCTGTATAATGCTCAATGTCATTCTTCCTTAAGAATCTGTCTAGTCCTGTGATACTCCAATTCATGCCATGCAACCCTCAATGCCATTTTCCTTCAGGAATCTTTCTAATCCCTTGTTACTCCTACTCATGCTGCGTAATCCTCAATGCCACTCTTCCTCAGGAATCTGTTTAGTTCAGTATTACCCCTGCTTATGCTGTGTAACCCTCAATGCCATTATCCATCAGGAATCTTTCTGCTCCTGTGTTATCCCTTTGCATGCTGTGTAACCCTCCATGCCATTCTGCCTCAGTAATTTGTTTTGGCTTGTGTTGCGCACCTATTCACATTGTTACCCCTACTCATGCTGTGTTACCCCTACTCATGCTGTGTATCCCTCAATGCCATTCTCCCTCAAAATCTGTCTAGTCCTATGTTACCCCAAATCACGATCGTGAACCCCAATGCCATTCTCCCTCATGAATCTGTCTAGTCCCATGTTACCTCTGCTCATGCTGTGTCACCCTCAATGCCATTCTCCCTCATGGATCTGTCTAGTCCCATGTTACCTCTACTCATGCTGTGTCACCCTCAATGCCATTCTCCCTTAGGAATCTGTCTAGTCCTGTGTTACCCCTACTCATGCTGTGTAACCATCAATGCCAGTCAACCTCAGGAATCTGTCTAGTCCGTGCTACCCTGTGTGTGCTGTGTAACCCTAATGCCATTCTCCCTCACAAATCTGTCTAATCCTATGTTACACCTACTCATGCTGTTTAACTCTTAGTGCCATTCTCCCTCAGGAATCTGTCTAGTCCTGTGTTACCCCTACTCATGCTGTGTAACCCTCAATGCCATTCACCCTCAGGAATCTTACTAATCCTATGTTACCGCTACTGATGCTGAGTAACCCTCAATGCCATTCTCACTCAGGAATTTTTCTAATCCTATGATACCCCTAGTCATGCTGTGTAACCCTCAATGCCATTCTCCCTCAGGAATCTGTCTAGTCCTGTGTTACCTGTACTCATGCTGTGTAGCCCTCAGTGGTATTCTCCCACAGGGTTCTGTCTAGGCTTCTGCTACCCTACTCCTGCTGTGTAACCCTCAATGCCATTATCCCTCAGGAATCCTTCTGGTCCTATGTTACCCCCTTCTCATGCTGATTTAACCCTCAATGCCATTCGCCTTCATAGAAACATAGACTTTGACAGCAGGTAAGGACTGCTTGGCCCACCTAGTCTGCCCATTTCCCTATCTAATGGATAAGCTGCAGATCCTTGTTAACCAACAGCCTATTTCTTCCTACCCCCCCACAAGAATTGCCTAATGTCTGTCCCATGCATTCTTGAATTCTTCCACGGTTTTAGACCCTACAACCTCCTCAGAAAGGTGGTTCCATGCGTCCGACACCCTCTCTGCGAAAAAAAATTCCTCACATTGCCCCTGAGCCGTCCCCCCTCTATCTTCAAATTATGTTCCCTTGTTTTTGCACATCTCTTTTTCTGAAAGATGCTACCCTCTTGGACTTTGTTGATTCCACTGAGGAACTTAAGTTTCAATCATGTCCCCCGTCTCCCTCCTTTCCTCAACGGTATACATATTAAGCTCCTTTATTCTCTCCTCGTATGGCTGCTCTTGCAGACCATGCACCATTTTAGTTACCCTCCTCTGGACTGTCTCCATCCTATCTATGTCCTTGCGGAGATGGGGTCTCCAGAACTGGACGCAGTACTCCAGATGGGGTCTCACCAACTGTCTGTACAGAGGGATAACAACTTCCTGTTTTCTGCTGGTGATGCCTCTCCCAGTATACCCCAGCCTTCCCTATTGCCTTCTCACATTGCTTACTAACCTTAGGTGATCTGATATGATTACCCCCAGGTCCCTTCCATTTTTGTTGCTACTACCCCCGTTGTGCCACTGTGTACTCTTCCCCTGGGTTTTTGTTTCCTAGGTGCATTATTTTGCACTTTTTGAACTGAACAAGCTGTTATACTTCTGACCATTCCTCCAACCTTGTCAAGTCCTTTCTCATCCTTTTCCACCTCCCTTTTGTATCAACCCGGTTGCAGGTCTTTGTGTCATCTGCAAAGAGTCACATTTTCCTTCAGTCCCTCTGCAATGTCCTATACAGACATTAAAAAGACTGGACCCAGTACTGAACCCTGCGTTACCACTAGTAACCCCTTTCTTCAGAGTGGACTCCATTTACTATTACCTTCTGTGTCCTGTTGTCCAGCTAATGTTTTACCCAGGCTACCACCCTGGGACCCAGTCCCAGGCTGGCTAATTTGTTTATTAATCTTTTGTGTGGGACTGTGTCAGATGCCTTGCTAAAGTCTAGGCAGGCCATGTCCACAGCCCCTCCCTGGTCTACTACTTTGGTCACCCAGTCAAAGAAATTAATTAGATTCGTCTGACATGAACGTCCCGCTGTGAATACATGCTGCCTTGAATCCTGTGCCACACTGGCCTCCAGGTGCTCAACAATTCTTTCCTTCAGAAGTGATTCCGTCACTTTTCCTACCACAGAGGTCAAACTTACAGGTCTGTAGTTTCCTGCCTCTGTCGTGCTCCCACTTTTGTGAACTGGAATCACATCCGCCCTCCTCCAGTCCTCACGTACCACATCATCCTCACATGATTTGTTAAAAGGATAGTCAGTGGTGTCACTAGTTCTCCCTTAATTCTTTTAGAATTCTGGGGTGAATCCATTCAGGCCCCATTGCTTTGTCCACCTTCAGTTTTAGGAGTTCTTTCAGAACCATTGCTTCTGTGAAAGGATTGGGATCGACCTCCCTATCCAGAGTGCTTCTGTTAGTTGGATTAGGTACCTCCACCTCCTCCTCTTTCGTGAATACTGAGCAGAAGTATTCGTTCAGTATCCCTGCTTTTTCACTGTCCCTGTCTGCCCATGCACTGTCCATTCTATTCAGCCTCCCTATCCCTCCCTTTGTCCTTCTATGCTCTCTAATGTACCTATAAAAGGTTTTATCCCCCTTCTTAACCGAGTTGGCTATCTTTTCCTCACTTTGGGCCTTTGCTATTCTGACTGCCTTCTTCCCTAACTGGTACAGTTCTCTATCCTGCTCCTTCTGTGTTTCCTTATACTTCCTAAATGCTATCTTTTTCTCCCTAACCTTCCCTGCTACTTCTTTTGAGAATGATAGTGGTTTTTTCTTTCATTTTGATTTATTTATTTGCTTCACATAAAGGCTTGTTGCCTCTGTGATGGCAGTTTTGGTGTTTCCCCATTGTTGCTCCACCCCTCCTTTATGCCTGTTTGCTAGTGCTTTTCTAAGGCACTCTCCCATTCCTCAGGAATCTGTCTAGTCCTATGTTACCCCTAGTCATGCTGTGTAACCCTCAGTGCTATTCCCCCATAGGGCTCTGTCTAGTCTTTAGCTACCTTACTCATACCTCTGTAACACTCAATGCTATTCTCCCTCAGACATCTGTCTAATCCTGTGTTATCCCTACTCATACTGTTTAACCCTCAATGGCATTCTCCCTCAGGAATCTGTCTAGTCCTGTGTTACCTGTACTCATCCTGTGTAACCCTCAGAGCTATTGTCCCACAGGGCTCTGTCTAGTCTTCTGCTGCCCTACTCCTGCTGAGAAACCCACAATGCCATTATCCCTCAGGAATCATTCTGGTCCTGTGTTACCCCTTCTCATGGTGTGTATCCCTCTATGCCATTGTCCCTCAGGAATCTGTCTGGTTGTTGTGATGTTTCCCTAATCACACTGTGTTACCCCTAGTCATGCTGTGTTACCCCTAGTCATGCAATGTTGCCATTCTTTCTTAGGAATCTGTCTAGTCCTGTGTTACATCTACTCATGCTGTGTAACCACAGTACCATTGTCCCTCAGAAATCTGTCTAGTCCTATGTTATCCGAACTTATGTTATGTAACCCTCAATACCATTTTCCCTCAGGAATCTGTCTAGTCTTGTGTTACCCGTACTCATCCTGTGTAACCCTCAGAGCTATTGTCCCACAGGGCTCTGTCTAGTCTTCTGCTACCCTACTCCTGCTGAGAAACCCTCAATGCCATTATCCCTCAGGAATCATTCTGGTCCTGTGTTACCCCTTCTCATGCTGTGTATCCCTCTATGCCATTGTCCCTCAGGAATCTGTCTAGTCTTGTGATGTTTCCCTAATCACACTGTGTTACCCATAGTCATGCTGTGTTACCCTAGTCATGCTATGTTGCCATTCTTTCTTAGGAATCTGTCTAGTCTGTGTTACATCTACTCATGCTGTGTAACCACAGTACCATTGTCCCTCAGAAATCTGTCTAGTCCTATGTTACCCCAACTTGTGTTGTGTAACCCTCAATACCATTTTCCTCAGGAATCTGTCTAGTCTTGTATTCCGCCTACTCATGTTGTGTTACCTGAATGCCATTCTCCTGAGGAATTTGTCTAGTCCTGTGTTACCCCTACTCATGCAGTGTAACCCTCAATGCCATTCTCCCTCAGGAATCTGTCTAATCCTGTCACTGTGTTACCACTAATCATGCAATGTAATCCTGAATGCCCTTCTCCCTCAGGAATCTGTCTAGTCCTATGTTACCACCTACTCCAGACAGCGTAACCCACAATGCCACTCTCCCTCAGGAATCTGTCTAGTCCAGTATTACCCCTACTCATGCTGTGTAAACCTCAATGCCAGTCTCCCCCAGAAATCTGTCTAATCCTATGTTACCCCTACTCATACTGTTTAACCCTCAATGCCATTCTCCCTCATTTATCTGTCTAGTCCTATGATACGTATACTCATGCTGTGTAACCCTTGGTGCCAGTCTGCCACAGGGCTCTATCTAGTCTTTTGCTACCCTACTCATGCTGTGTAACTCTCAATGCCATTATCCCTCAATAATCTTTCTGGTCCTGTATTACCCCTTCTCATGCTGTATAACCCTCAATGCCATCCCCCTCAGGAATCTGTCTAGTCATGAGTTGCACCCCTACTCATACTGTGTTACCACTATTCATGCTATGTTACCCCAAGTCATGCTGTGTAACCCACAATGTCATTTTTTCTGAGGAATCTGTTTAGTCCTGTGTTACTCCTACTTATGTTGTGTAATCCTCAGAGCCATTTTCCCTCAGAAATCTGTCTAGTACTGTGTTGCGGCTCTGCTCATACTGTGTTACCTCTGCTCATGCTATGTAACCCTCAATGCCAGTCTTCCTTAGGAATCTGTCTAGTCCTGTGTTACCCCTACTCATGCTATGTAACCCTCAATGCCATTCTTCCTTAGAAATCTGTGTAGTCCTGTTATGCTTACCCATGCTGTGTAACCCTCAATGACATTCTTCCATAGGAATCTGTCTAGTCCTGTGTTACCCCTACTCATGCTATGTAACCTCAATACCATTCTTCCTCAGGAATATGTCTATTCCTGTGTTACCCCTACTCATGCTGTGTAACCCTCAATGCCATTTTCCCTTATGAATCTGTCTAGTCCTGTGTTACGCCTACCCATGCTGTATAACCCTCAACCCCATCCTTCCATAAGAAACTGTCTAGTCCTGTGTTACCCTTACTCATGCTGTGTAACCCTCAATGCCATTCTTCCTTAGAAATCTGTCTAGTTCTGTGTTATGCCTCCTCATGCTGTATAACCCTCAATGCCATTCTTCCTTAGGAAACTGTCTAGTCCTGTGTTACCTGTACTCACGCTATGTAACTTCAATACCATTCTCCTCAGGAATCTGTCTAGTCCTGTGTTGCTCCTACTCATGCTGTGTAATCCTCAATAGAATTCTTCCTTAGGAATCTGTTTAGTCCTGTGTTACTACTACCATGCTGTGTAACCTTAATACCATTCTCCCTCTGTAATCTGTCTAGTCCTGTGTTACCCCTACTCATGCTGTAGAACTCTCAATGCCATTCTTCCTTAGGAATCTGTCTAGTTCTGTGTTATCCCTACTTATGTTGTGTAACCCTCAATACCATTTTCCTTCAGGAATCTGTCTAGTGCTGTGTTCCCACTACTCATGCTGTGTAACCTGAATGCCAGTCTCCCTTATGAATCTGTCTATTCCTGTGTTACCCCTAATCATGCAGAGTAACCTTTAATGCCATTCTCCCTCCGGAATCTGTCTAATTCTATCTGACCACCTACTCATGCTGTATAAACCTTAATGCCATTTTCCCTCTGGAATCTGTCTAGTCCTACAGTATGCTACCCCTACTCATGCTGTGTAACCCTCAGTATAATTCTCTCAGGAAACTGTCTTGTCCCGTGTTACCCCTATGGGCTGGCAGTATAGCCTAGAGGTTAGAGGAACGAGGTGTGAATGAGCTTGATACATCCAGACCAGACCTGAGTTTGATTCTCACAACCTCCACTTGCATACTGTGTGACTCTGAGCAAGTCACTTAACCGCCCAGTGCTCCCAGGTCGGCCCTGAAAACAGGCACTTGTGCCTAGTGGGCCTTAACCGGTTGCCAAAGACTAAAATAAAATAAAAAAAAAATATTCATTCTGTATAACCCTCAAGCCATTCTTCCTTAGGAATTTGTCTAGTCCCGTCTTATGCCTACTCATGCTGTGCAACTCTCAATGTCATTCTTCCTTAGGAATCTGTCTAGTTTTGTGTTACGCATACTCATGCTGTGTAACCCTCAACAGCATTCTTCCTCAGGAATATGTCTAGTCCTGTTATACTCCTACTCGTGCCATGCAACCCTCAATGCCACTCTCCCTCAGCAATCTGTCTAGTCCTGTGTTACCCCTGCTCATGCTGTGTAACCCTCAATGCCATTATCCATCAGGAATCTTTCCGCTCCTGTGTTACTCCTTTGCATACTGCGCAACCCTCAATGCCATTCTTCCTCAGGAATTTGTCTAGTCTTGTGTTGAGCCCCATTCATACTGTGTTACCCCTACTCATGCTGTGTTACCCCTGCTCATGCTTTGTATCCTTCAATGCCATTCTCCCTCAAAATCTGTCTAGTCCTGTGTTACCTCTACTCATACTGTGCAACCCTCAATGCCATTCTCCTCAGGAATCTGTCTAGTTCTGAGTTACCCTACTCATGCTGCGTAACCTCAATGCCATTCTCTGGCAGGAATCTGTCTAGTCCTGTGTACCCCTACTCATGCTGTGTAACCCTCAATTCCATTCACCCTCAGGAATTTGTCTAGTCCTTTGCTACGCTACTCATGCTGTGTAACCCTAATGGTATTCTCCCTCACAAATCTGTCTAATCCTATGTTACCCCTACTCATGCTGTTTAACCCTCAGTGCCATTCCCCTTTGAATCTTACTAATCATATGTTACCCTTTCTGATGCTGAGTAACCTCAATGCCATTCTCCCTCAGGAATTTTTATAATCCTATGTTACCCTAGTCATGCAGTGTAACCCTCAATGCCATTCTCCCTCAGGAATCTGTCTAGTCCTCTGGTACCCATACTCATGCTGTGTAGCCCTCAGTGGTATTCTCCCAGAGGGCTCTGTCTATTCTTCTGCTACCCTACTCCTGCTCTGTAACCCTCAATGCAATTATCCCTTAGGAATCTTTCTGGTCCTGTGTTACCCCCTTCTCATGCTGTTTAACCCTCAATGCCATTCTCCCTCATAGAAACATAGACTTTGACAGCACATAAGGACCGCTTTGCCCACCTAGTCTGTCCATTTCTCTACCTACTAGATAAGCTTCAAGTCCTTGTACTGCATAATAATATTGCATGCTTAATAGCTTATGACATTATGGCTAACCCGGTACAGTGCTGCACCAGTGAGCAAATGGTGCAATACCACGGATACTGCTGTACGCGGTAGTGCACCATTCTCACTCTCCCAGGCAGAGGATAAGACCTCTGCTGGGAGTGGGTTTCACCATCCAGCTGCTGTGGCTCAATGGACTGAGCCACAGCAGCAGAAGAATCAGGCAGTGCTTCTGGGACTGGGTTTTGATTCCCAGTCCCAGAATTTTTTTTTAACTTTGTGCACTCCGACTTGAACCCCAACGTTGAGAATCTATATTAGGGGGTTCAGGGGCTGGCCATAACAGAGGTGTGAGGTGGAGCCCCCACAGAAAACAGAGATATGCCACATGGCAGAATTGCGCCATTGCCAGCGTGATTTTGCCATGCAGCATAGTGTCGTGTGACATTATCACCCCGTGCCACAGATCCTAGCTAACCAACAGCCTATTTCTTCCTACCCCCCACAAGATTTGCCTTATGTCTGTCCCATGCATTCTTGAATTCTCCCACAGTTTTAGACCCCGCAACCTCCTCAGGAAGATGGTTCCATCGTCCACCACCTCTCTGTGAAAAATATCTTCACATTGCCCCTGAGCTGTCCCCCTCTATCTTCAAATTGTGTTCCCTTGTTCTTGACATCTCTTTTTCTGAAAGATGCTACCCTCTTGGACTTACCTTGCCAAGCCTTTTCTCATCCTTTCCACCCCTTCCCCCGTGTATCAACCTGTTGCAGATCTTTGTGTCTTCTGCAAAGAGGCATACTTTTCCTTCCAGTCCCTCTGCGGTGTCATTTCTAAAGACATTTGAAAGGACTGGACCCAGTACTGAACCCTGCAGTACCCCACTAGTAAACCCCCTTTCTTCAGAGTGAACTCCATTTACTATTACCTTCTGTGTCCTGTTGTCCAGCTAATGTTTTACCCAGGTTACCACCCTGGGACCCAGTCCCAGGCTGGCTAATTTGTTTATTAATCTTTTGTGTGGGACTGTGTCAAATGCCTTGCTAAAGTCTAGGTAGACCATGTCCACAGCCCCTCCCTGGTCTACTACTTTGGTCACCCAGTCAAAGAAATCGATTAGATTCATCTGACATGACCTTCCCGCTGTGAATCCATGCTGCCTTCGGTCCTGTGCCCCACTGGCCTGTAGGTACTCAACAAATCTTTCCTTCAGATGTGATTCCATCATTTGCCCTGCCACAGAGGTCAAACTTACAGGTCTGTAGTGTCCTGCCACTGTCATGTGCCCACTTTTGTGAAGGGGAATCACATCCGCCCTCCTCCAGTCCTCAGGTACCACACCATCCTCCCATGATTTGTTAAAAAGCGTAGTCAGTAGTGTCACTAGTTCTCCCTTTAATTCTTTTAGAATTCTGGGGTGAATCCATTCAGGCCCCATTGCTTTGTTCACCTTCAGTTTTAGGAGTTCTTTCAGAACCCTTTCTTCTGTGAAAGGACTGGGATCGACCCCCTATCCAGAGTGCTTCTGTTAATTGGATTAGGTACCTCCCCCTCCTCCTCCTCTTTTGTGAATACTGGGCAGAAATACTTGTTCCGTTTCCCTGCTTTTGCACTGTCCCTCTCTGCCCACCCACCGTCCATTCTATTCAGCCTACCTATCCCTCTCTTTGTCTTTCTACACTCCGTAATGTACCTTTAAAAGGTTTTATCCCCTTTCTTAACCAAGTTGGCTATCTTTTCCTCACTTTGGGCCTTTGCTACTCTGACTGTCTTCTCTGCTTCCTTCTGCCTTAACAGGTAAAATTCTCTGTCCTGCTCTTTCTGTATTTCTTATACTCTTAAATGCTATCTTTTTCCCTAACCTTCCCCGCCACCTCTTTTGGGAACCATAATGGCTTTTTCTTTCATTTGATTTGTTTATTTGTTTTACACAAAAGCTTGTTGCCTCGGTGATGGCAGTTTGATGTTTCCCATTGTTGCTCCACCCCTCCTTCTTGCCTGTTTTGTAGTGCTTTTCTAAGGCACTCTCCCATTCCCCAGGAATCTTTCTAGTTCTATGTTATCCCTAGTCATGCTGTGTAACCCTTGGTGTTATTTTCCCACAGGGCTCTGTCTAGTCTTTAACTACCCTACTCATACCTCTGTAACACTCAATGCCAGTCTCCCTCAGAAATCTGTCTAATCCTACATTACCCCTACTTATGCTGTTTAACCCTCAATGCCATTCTCCCTCAGGAATCTGTCTAGTCTTGTGTTACCCCTAGTCATGCTGTGTAAATCTCGATACCAAGCTCCCTTAGGAATCTGTCTAGTCCTGTGTTACCCCTACTCATGCTATGTAACTTCAATACCATTCTCCCTCAGAAATCTGTCTCGTCCTGTGTTGCTCCTACTCATGCTGTGTAATCCTCAAGGCCATTATCCCTCAGGAATCATTCTGGTCCTGTGTTACCCCTTCTCATGCTGTGTAACCCTCAATGCCATTCTCCCACAGGAATGTGTCTAGTCTTGTGATGTTTCCCTACTCACACCATGTTACCCCAACTCTTACTGTGTTACCCCTAGTCATGCTGTGTAACCCTCAATGCCATTCTTTCTTAGGAATCTGTCTAGTCTTGTGTTACCCCTACTTATGTTGTGTAACCCTCAGTGCCATTCTCCCTCAGAAATCTGTCTAGTCCTGTGTTAGCCCTACTTATGCTGTATAACCCTCAAGCCATTCTTCCTTACAAATCTGTCTTGTTCTGTGTTACCCCCACTTATGTTGTGTAGCCCTCAATACCATTTTCCCTCAGGAATCTGTCTAGTGCCGTATTCCCCTTACTCATGTTGTGTAACCTGAATGCCATTCTCCCTCAGGAATCTGTCTAGTCCTATGTTACCACCTACTCAGGCTGTGTAACCCTCAATGCCATTCTCCCTCAGGAATCTGTCTAGTCCAGTGTTACCCCTACTCATGCTGTGTACACCTCAGTGCCATTCTCCCGAAGGGCTCTATCTAGTCTTGTGCTACCTTACTCATGTTGTGTAACCCTCAGTGCCACCCCCCCAGAAATCTGTCTAATCCTGTTACCCCTACTCATACTGTTTAACTCTCAATGCCATTCTCCCTCATTTATCTGTCTAGTCCTATATTACCTATACTCATGCTGTGTAACCCTTGGTGCCATTCTGCCACAGGGCTCTGTCTAGTCTTTTGCTACCTTACTCATGCTGTGTAACTCTCAATGCCATTATCCCTCAGGAATCTTTCTGGTCCTGTGTTACCCCTTCTCATGCTGTGTAACCCTCAATGCCATCCCCTCAGGAATCTGTCTAGTTGTGTGTTTTACCCTTACTCATACTGTGTTACCTTATTCATGCTGTGCTACCGCTAGTCATGCTGCGAACCCACGATGCCATTCTTTCTTAGGATCTGTCTAGTCCTGTGTTACCCCTACTTATGCTGTGTAATCCTCAGTGCCATTCTCCCTCAGAAATCTGTCAAGTCCTGTGTTGCATTACCCTACTCATGCTGTATAACCTTCAATGCCATTATTCCTTAGGAATCTGTCTAGTCCTGTGTTATACCTACTCATGCTGTAACCCTCATGCCATTCTTTCTTAGGAATCTGTCTAGTCCTGTGTTACCCCTACTTACGGTTTGTTGTGTAGCCCTCAGTGCCATTCTCCTCAGAAATCTGTCTAGTCCTATGTTGTGGTTCTGCTCATGCTGTGTTACTCTACTCATGTTGTGTAACCTCAATGCCATTCTTCCTTAGGAATCTGTCTAGTCCCATGCTACGGCTACCCATGCTGTATAACCCTCAATGCCATTCTTCCATAAGAATCTGTCTAGTCCTGTGTTACCCCTACTCATGCTGTGTAACCTTCAATGCCATTACCCCATAGGGCTCTGTCTAGTCTTGTCCTACCCTACTCATGCTTTGTAACCCTCAATGCCATTCACCCCCAGGAATCTGTCTAGTCCTGTGTTTACCCCTACTCATGCTGTGTAACCCTAATGCCATTCTCCCTCAAAAATCTGTCTTGTGCTATGTTACCCCTATTCATGCTGTATAACCTTCAATGCCATTCACACTCAGGAATCTGTCTAGTCTTGTGTTACCCCTACTCATGCTGTGTAACCTTCAATGCCATTACCCCATAGGGCTATGTCTAGTCTTGTGCTACCCTACTCATGCTGTGTGACCCTCAATGCCATTCTCCCTCAGGAATCTGTCTAGTCCTGTGTTTACCCCTACTCATGCTGTGTAACCCTAATGCCATTCTCCCTCACAAATCTGTCTAATCCTGTGTTACCCCACTCATGCTGTTTAGCCCTCAATGCCATTCTCCCTCAGGAATCTGTCTAGTCCTGTGTTACCCCTACTCATGCTGTATAACCCCCAATGCCATTCTTCCATAGAAATCTGTCTAGTCCTGTGTGACCCCTGCTCATGCTGTGCAACCCCTAATGCCATTCCTCCTCATGATTCTGTCTAGTCCTGTGTTACCCCTACTCATGTTGTGTAACCCTCAATGCCATTCTTCCTTAGGAATCTGTCTAGTCCCATGCTACGGCTACCCATGCTGTATAACCCTCAATGCCATTCTTCCATAAGAATCTGTCTAGTCCTGTGTTACCCCTACTCATGCTGTGTAACCTTCAATGCCATTACCCCATAGGGCTCTGTCTAGTCTTGTCCTACCCTACTCATGCTTTGTAACCCTCAATGCATTCACCCCAGGAATCTGTCTAGTCCTGTGTTTACCCTACTCATGCTGTGTAACCCTAATGCCATTCTCCTCAAAATCTGTCTTGTGCTATGTTACCCTATTCATGCTGTATAACCTTCAATGCCATTCACACTCAGGAATCTGTCTAGTCTTGTGTTACCCCTACTCATGCTGTGTAACCTTCAATGCCATTACCCCATAGGGCTATGTCTAGTCTTTGTGCTACCCTACTCATGCTGTGTGACCCTCAATGCCATTCTCCTCAGGAATCTGTCTAGTCCTGTGTTTACCCCACTCATGCTGTGTAACCCTAATGCCATTTTCCTCACAAATCTGTCTAATCCTGTGTTACCCCCACTCATGCTGTTTAGCCCTCAATGCCATTCCTCCTCAGGAATCTGTCTAGTCCTGTGTTACCCCTACTCATGCTGTATAACCCCCAATGCCATTCTTCCATAGGAATCTGTCTAGTCCTGTGACCCCTGCTCATGCTGTGCAACCCCTAATGCCATTCCTCCTCATGATTCTGTCTAGTCCTGTGTTACCCCTACTCATGCTGTGTAACTCTCAATGCCATTCTCCCTCTGGAATCTGTCTAGCCCTGTGATACCCCTATTCAAGCAATGTAACCCTCAATGCCATGCTCCCTCAGGAATATGGCTACACTACCCCTACTCAGAGTGCGTAACCCTCAGTGCCATTTTCCCTCAGGAATCTGTCTAGTCTTGTATTACCCTACTCATGCTATGTAACCCTCAGTGCCATTCTCCTGCAGGAATCTGTCTAGCCCTGCTGTAAAAGCTTGAATGGAGCTAGTCTTCCCAATCTCATGGGGTAAGCTACTCCACATGTTAAAGGAGGATTGCACTGAACCTGTAAGTTGCTTTTCCCAGTGCAAGCTATTGTACTGGTTTCAATAAATAATCCTGGTTTACACTCTGGTGTTAGTCCCATTTAAAAAACTGTTTGATGTAGTTTATGCCCCTTATCAACTACAGAGTTCTATAGTAGAACACAGACGTATTGTGACAACAATGTAAGAGATTACCATGACCAAACTACTGCTGAAAATATGTATGTTCATAAAGTTTCTTTCAAAACTCATTGCACTTATCTATTTATAAGACTGGTATTCTAGAATGTAATTCCCCTTTGTATGGAAAATATGTATATGTGCGATAAGTGAAGTTTGTATCTGTCTGAAGTGATTTTCATCTTGCAAAATGTTATACTGTTTGTACATGTTTGATACTTGCTTCCCTATTTATACAACCAGCCTTCTGTATGCTGCTAATGTTACCTATTGAAAATGAGCCATTTCACTCACTGGGGATTGTCCATTTTCATACTTGAATGAATAAAACCGTTAACTACTTCTACTACTATATTTTAGTATTCTAAAATGGTCCGCATGTAAATCAAAACATCCACTGGGCTAACTAAAATGCTCTCTAGCTAGAATAATTCAGTTAGTTTTTATTTTTCCAGGAAAGACACCAATGAGAATGCTCATTTACAAGGTAGTCCTGAGGGACACAAGTAAAGAAAATGCAACAGTACAATTACAACACAGGGGAATTCACTTTACAAATGGTGTTAATACATATAAGAACAGAGCTAGAGCCTGGTACCTAATAGTAACAGAGAACTTCAATTAGGAAAATAATTTGCAGGTTTAGTACAGTTCTGCTTTAACCATCCTCTGTGAGAACTAATGATCTCTAATGTTCCCTGTAGAAACATAGAACGAAAGATGGCAGAAGGAGACCAAGGGTCCATCTAGTCTGCCCATGTGTCCCTTGGACCTTCTCATATCCCAGGAACTTACCTCCTTCAGCCTAATGTCGCCTACTGCTCCTGTTGCTTTTGATCATGCTTTAGCCTTATCCCACCCCAGCTTGAATGGTGTCACGGACTTCGCTTCCACTACCTCAGCTTGCAATTTATTCCATGGCTCTATGACTCTTTCTGTTTCCTAAGCTTCCTCTTGAAGCTCCTCCCCAACTTCCACTCGTGCCCTCTAGTGTTTATTTATTTATTGAATTTTGTTGACCTGGTAGGCCCACTGAGACTAGAAGTCCTTTTTTCAGGGGTGACCGGGGAGGCAGGGGAGATGCAGATGGCAACCAACTGAAATTGAACCAGATTAAGTTGTTGGTGGTATTTTAGTGAATAGGGAAATCTGGCCAGGACACTGGGGACATTCCCTAGTGTTAGAGTCGGAGACTCTATTGAACAGGTCGAGGATGGCACCTTATTAATTTCTCTCAGGAACTTGTATGTTTCAATCAATCTTCCTTCTCCCTCCTTCTCTCCGGTGAGAACATATTTAATGCTTCAGATGCTCCTTGTACATGTAACCCCTAGGTGGTGCTATCCCACAGGCTACTACCCCTGCCTGCTTGGCTGGTAGCAGGTTAAGGGCCTAGGTTCTGCAATGGGTGCCTCCACCTGGAGGTCAGGTTGGTAGTGGTCAAACTAACCTAGGCACAGCCTTCTGGGACACTGTAACTCCCCTCTTCAATCAATCAATCAATCAATCAATCAATCAATCAATCAAAGTCTTTATTTAACCAGGCGATCACCATTGAGCAAGCTCATTTTCAAGGTGGACCTGGGTTTGTTAACAAGGAACAAGGGACAATATACATGGGGTGCAACACAAGAAAATAGTAATAATACAAATAAAGTGAGATACAATAATACAGTATATACAAAGTATCAGCAGGTAGCATTGACAGTAGTATATATTTGGAACAGAAGATACAGCTAGTTTTGGGTAGGACACAATTTTTCATAAAAGTAAAAAAATATACATATAAGGTGCACCGAACATAAATAAAACCTAATATAAAAAGATATATAGTGATACGGTATGGAGAATTTAGAGCTGGAACCAGGGTCAAAGGAATGTGGAAGGGACAGATATGGGGTAGAAAAAGGGGAGAGGGAAGAGTCGATTATAGATGTGATCAGTCTTTTAACAGTAGTAATCAGAGTGTGCTTGGACTTATGGGAGTCACTATTTAGGGTAGACAGACACAGGACTCCTTATTATGATGTAGATATAGAGATTTAAAAGCTGCTAGGCTGATGGGGTGAGTTAATTTAAAAGTTTTTGCAGCTTGTTCCACAGTTGAGGAGCACAAAGCTGATGGCTGCTCTGCCAATGCGAGATTTTGCTTTGTAAACATAAAGGTAGATATATGAGGTGCTTCTCAGGGCATACTTCCCCAGAGTGCACAAAGGTAAACGGACAGAGATATACTGGGGCAGTTTATTTGAGATAGCTTTGTATGTCCAAACCGCAGCATTTTTTTGCCTTCTGTAAGCAAGGGATGACCATCCCACTGCGGTGTACAATGCACAGTGGTGGGTTGAGTATGGAGGACCCGTGATAAATCTTATGGCTCTGTGATAAAGCGTACTGAGTTTGGCTACGGTACCTGCAGGTCCCTAACTATATAGAAAGTCTGAGTAATCCAATAGGGAAAGAAAAGTAATTTGAACCAGTTTCAGTTTAGTGTCTCTTGTAAGGAGATTATTAATCCTAAAGAACAGACCAAGTCTTTGTCTAAGTTTCTTTGCCAGTTCTCCTAAGTGATCTGTGAAAGTAAGTCTATGGTCTAACCAGACCCCCAGGTACTTGAACTTTGGTACGTAGTCCAACTGCTCACCTAGAATGGTAGTGATCATGGAGTGTCCCAGCAATTGCAGGATTTATTGCATTTTGAAGGGGCGAGAGGAACATTGCTTTGGGTTTTTTTGCATTTAAGTGCAGTTTCTGGTTTATAAGCTGATGTTGCAGCAGATTAAATTCATTTTGAAGGGCTTTACAGGCCGCTTCAGGTATGGGGCTACTAGCATAGAGTACCGTTTCATCCGCGAATAGGTGTATTTGTGCTTCTTGGATGGGGGCATCTACGTTGTTAATATAAATGGTGAAGAGCAAGGGACCAAGAATGGAACCTTGCGGTACACCCTTCAATAGGGGTTTTAGTGGAGAAACTTCCCCTTCTGCCTTTACTTGTTGAAGTCATCCTGAGAGGTAGTTGGAGAACCATTTAAGGGATAGGGAATCCAAACCAATGTTCTGGAGGGACGACAGAAGCAGTCTGTGATCAACAGTATCGAACGCCTTGCTTAGGTCCAAGAAAACTGAGCAGACAAAGTTTTTTTTGTCTAATTCAAGCTGCCAGTTGTTTATCACCTTGGCTAGAGCAGAGATTATACTGTACTGTGCTCTAAAACCAGATAGTAATGGGTTGAGCAATTTTTCTGATTCCAGGTACTTCCGAAGCTGGGAGTTCACTATTTTCTCCAGCATCTTTGACAGGATTGGAAGTAAGGAGATTGGCCTGTGATTATTGAGGTCACTAGGATCTCCTGACTAAA
Organism: Neoceratodus forsteri; assembly: GCA_016271365.2. Classification (NCBI taxonomy): domain Eukaryota; kingdom Metazoa; phylum Chordata; order Ceratodontiformes; family Ceratodontidae; genus Neoceratodus; species Neoceratodus forsteri. Next base: position 534,510,235 of record CM028130.1, on the reverse strand, counting down.
ACAAAGGGACCACATGTGCATTTTTCCAAATGGGCGGTAGGTCACCCTGGTACAAGGATAAGTTGAAGAGATGAGTAATTGGGACTGCGAGGACATGGTTGCCGACCTTTAAGAAGTACGGGTCAATGAAGTCGGCCCCAGCACTTTTCCTAGTGTCCAGCTGAAGGAGAAGATCTTCGACTTCTTTCAGGGAGGTAGGCTGCAGAGAGAAGGATGGACTGGGGATGGGTTTTTCTTATGTATCCAATCTAAGTTGTTGGCAGAGGATATTCGCGGGAGAGGAGTCAAAGGCTAGCCCTGCAGTGGCAAAATGATTATTGAGAGCATCGAGGATAGACGGTCTGTCGGAGATGACAGTATTGTCGATCAATAATTTAGTAGGTAGGGAATTTACAGTGGTGTGACCTTCAATGTCTTTGATAGTCTTCCAGAATTTGAGGCATTTCTTGAGGAGCCCTCAGCTGAGAGTGGTAGAAATTAGCTTTGGCTTCTCTGACCATTTTGGTGCAGAGGTTCTCGCCCTCCGGAAAGAATTCCAGTCATTTATTAAACTAGTTTTCCTAGCAGTTCTCCAGAGTACATCCCTACTCTGCAAAGCATCTTTCAGGTCTTCTGTAAACCACCAACAGGATTTGTTTCTGGTGTGAACTTTACTATGGGAGCATACTTGTTCTTTCCTTCTAGTGGCCTGAGCAATATATGATGATACTTTCACAGCACCCTTGTACATCATAAGTACCAACACTGTCTGCACTTGTCACCAGGGCTGGTTCCTCTGGCTCAACCTTGGGGACCCCTGTAAAACAAGGTTATGTGGAGCAAACAGCAACAGTACAGTACAGTACTCTTGGCACAAACTGGAACCACAGTCAGGTTAAATGCAGAAAAAGTCAGATTGATTTATTCAGGGGACTTGAACAAGGAAGGGGCATAATCAAGTTGATTGGCTTAAAGGCTATATTAATCAAACAGTTATGCATGCACTTTAAGTCCTCACACAGTCACACCCCCTTACCCAGGTAGGGAGACGATGGGCTAGCCAGGAATGTTGCAGCTGGTTGGGACCCTGTGATGGAAGAACGCATCATGCACAACACATACTATTTGTAATCCAGAGCCGGAGGGCTCAGTTCATGAAAGAAAAAAGCAACCAGGCAATCAGATGACAACACATTAGATTTAGCTGTTGTTACAGGGAGCTACCCTGATGTTTACTCACTATACCCAATACTGGACGAAAGCAGGACAAAATCGAGACTGCAGGTTGTTGAGCTGGAGTGCCCGGAGAAGCGGGGCCCACACGGATCACCGAGGCATCATTCCTGTTCAAGTGTTGAGCAGGAGGCTGATCCCCAGGCAGGTCTCTTGTCGATGGCTTTCTCTGTGCAGTGGGTAGTCGGGCTGGGCCAGTGTGGCAAGGCCCAGGCCCAATGGAGATGATTTTGGATTCAGTCCGTGGGGCTGGATGCAGCTTCCAGCAAGCAGAATACAGTTCAAACCACAGTGGGGAACCAAATCGTGACCCACTGGCAGCACACAGCACATTTACACATAAGGAAATTCTAATGCAGCTTCCAGCAAGCAGAAAATAATTCAAACCACAGTGGGGAACCAAGTCATGACCCACTATAAGCACACAACACATTCACATGTAAGGAAATTCCACTGTACCAGGCAAAAGGCTCTCAGGTTGCAATTACAGAGTCTCTTCACAATCCGGGAGTTCAGAGGTGGCTGGAAGTCCAGACAGGACGATCGCATTCAGCAAATCTTCAGTCTTCTGCAGGTAGGAGCCTGGTCACAATGCAGTAGCTTACTTGCTCTCCAAGTTCAGTTCAGTCTGAAAAGGCACAAGTTCCTCTCAGGGACAGCAGGCAGGCATGCAGGCCAGAACTCAGGCCTTTCCACTGTTCTCCGAGCAAATCCACTATGGATTGCTGCTCGAACTACCTTGAGCTGTCTCTTCTTCACTTCCCAACTTAGATCCAACTGAAATTGCAAGCAGTTTGGGACTTCCCCAAAATCCAAAAGGTTTGGTTGGCTGATCTGTCTGTCAATCACAACAAGGGGCCCCTCCAGGTTATTTTAATGAAAATGCAAAAACTACAATTCCTACAAGTTTCCACCCACCAAGCCCCTGTAGGCAGGCTCCATTTTAGATTCCCAATGTACTGATTGGCCCATGTCAGCAATCCAGGACCAAGATGATGGAAACAAACAGAACTGTCCATGCTGCAAAGAAGGCAGGTTAGAACAAATTGCAATATTATTACTACTCTAACAAATGATCAGCAAACAAGCACATCTTCTAACAGAGCTCCCTTTTAGATTAATTATGACTGCAATCTAGGCAAGTGTGGTTTTGCAGTTTAAATTTTGCCTGCTTTCGACAATCGCTGTGAGGAGAAGAGCATTCAAGAGGAAAGAGGCTCATTTGCATGGCATCGAGTGATTGGTGAGACTGCAATCAGTCCGCCCCCAAGCCCGCTCTAGAATGACTGCACAGCATTCGAGAGGAGAGTGAGGGGAGTAAACAGGCTTGTTAGGAGGAGCGTTATGTGATTGAAAGCACTGTAAAAGTTTAAAAACTGACTGTTCTGTTTAAATTTGAGCTCAACCCGATCTCGATCAACTGGACTGTGAGTGTGGTGTTCAGAGGGACGATCGGCAGGACCGCCAACCCGCTTCCTTCCAGAGGCCTCCAAGACTGGCTGCAGGCCGTTTTTCCATTGCAGCAAACAACTACTGATAACAGTGAGTACCAGCCAAATGAAACAGCCCAAACTAAGTGATTTTGCCAAAAGCCAGCTGAATCTGTGTGTTAGCAGTGTAATCGCTTTACAAAGAAGGACTGTGTCAGTTTAACTAGCTAAAAGCAAGAATTCTAAGCAACCGACTGTGAGCATAATTATAGGTTCAGTGTCAGTATAATTTTCAAAGCCAAGTGAAAGACTATGAGTTGTATAAGATATGCAGCAAGAAATACAGGCAATCCTGTGCTATGAAATACTGAGGCTTTAAGGGACTGTAAGCTAGAGCAATGTCTTCAGCAAGTGAAAAGTCCATGGTAAATCATATAAATGTGCTAGGAAAAGAACAGTGCAAGTTTGTGCAGTTTGAGCAAAGTTATCATAGAGTGTGTAAATCGGATGCACAGTGGCTTGACACAATTACAGAATGTTGATGCGGTAGAGTGCTGTCGCTGCCATTACAGGGTGGGGTAGTAATGTAAACACAGCAGCAGATGAGCCATTTTGAAAGAAAAGAAAAAAAGTTTTCAGTAATGTGGGACTTGAAATAACAGTGAGTGTTGTTTGTTTTTCTCTTTTCTCTGAAGTCATGGTTTCAGGACCAGCCCGCTACCTGGATCATGCCCAGGCTGTGATAGCAGTAGAAGTTAACAAGTTAAGGGACATTGAGAGATGTTACTAAGGAGGACGACTGCCTCCTCGTGTGGTGATTCCTGGATATCCAGTGCCAGTATGTGTGATGTACTTAAATGCTGGAAGGGACATCTTCATGGTACCTCACTGTTCTGGGTGGCTAGAGAAATATGATTTGTTTAAAGCACCCAAGATTGGTTTGGCTCCACATGGACAAAAGTTCAAGAATCTGCAGTTGGCAGCACACAGCACCAGGTGGAGCTTGTTGGAGAAGGCCCTCAGAGTGTACGGCAGCTAGAAGGTGCAGATTTACAGACAGAACAATGTGCTGATGTTTCAGAGTCTAAGTCACAGAGAGACATTTCAGGAAGAGCATCAGTAGACCATTGGAGAGAGGGGCCTAGCCCAAGTCTCATAGGTGAAGATGAGATGAGGGAGGCCTTTGAATGGGAGGTTTCAACCTCCGTGCCCAGAGAAGAGTGGACAGTCTCAGGGTGAGGATGACTGCTCACTCCTGGGCACAGATTCTCAGTGAGGAAGAAGAAGAGGGGGAACCTATGTGAAAAAGGAACTGGTACACAGCCTCAAGCTCTTGCCTCAGAGGAACACATGGAAGACAGTGGTGATTCCACTACCTGACTGTGCAAGAAGCCAGGATCCATTTTTTGTGTCGCTAAGAATGCATAGCTGGCAGAACCAGGACTGGCCACCCCTGCCAGGCCAGAGGTCTCAAGTTGACCAAAGCTAGTAAAGAGGAAAGACTGATTCAGTAGGAAAGCAAATTAAATCTACGGGATGTCCTTTCCTACCTTTCCTCGGAGAGTCTGGGAGGAAATTGAAAAAACAGGAAATCTAGATTTGGGAAGAAGCAATGAAATTTGTGCATCCAGGTGCAAACAAGCATGTCAAGAACAGAATGTTTCAAGAAAAATACAGCCAGTGGAAAAGAGGCAGGACACTGTTTATGGACACTGAATTGTGGATGGAGAGGGACATGAAACCTTTCACAGTGTGAATTATGAGCGCCCAGATGGGGTGATAATTCAAGCACCTGACCCGTTGTGCTATTGGCCACAAAGCAAAGACCTTCCTGCAAATATGCCCATGCCTACCAAATGGAAAGCAGAGCAGTGATAGCCAGTGCTGCCACTCCAGCAGTTGCCGTACCTATGTTGTTCCGCCAGTCTGGCCATCCAGGACTCAAGTGCCCCACATTCATCAGTTCTACAGTGTACTGGCTTTCCAGAATCCATCGATTGGCCCACCAGATGACTTCAGATCCAAAGAGGACATCAGGCCAGCTGTATCCTGATTCATCGCCTGGGTATCGGATGACTTCAGACCAGCTGTTTTCATTTTGTTCCTGTTCCAGGTTCCATCTCCAGAGATGACATCAACCCAGCAGTTTCAGATGTGCCCTCCTGTTGTTTCCGGAAGATGTCTGCCCAGCTGTATCGGAAGAATGCTGCCAGGAGAGACTTCGCCAAGGACCAGGTGTGGTATTGTGTTGTTCTGCAGGGACTGGTAAGTCCAGACTTTCTATTCTTATGACATTGCAGTACACACCCTACACTAGCAGACTCCAGATGTTTGAACTGTCTTCAAAGAATCTCCCCTTCGGGACTTTGGCCTACTAGAACTGTGCTTCACCGGGCTCCGGCCCAGGAGAGACTCTTTAATGGACTTGCCTTTGGGCACTGTGGTCACTAGATGGAACTTTTAGGGCACTCCATCCCCCAAATATGGTGTCTTGTAAATAATGTAATTGTTTTCTACTGTTTTCTAATGTTTATACTGTTTTTTCTACTTTTCTAAAAAAATATTTTTTGGGATTCTCCAGTGTTTTGATGGTAGGGGTTTAGATAGACTGTGTATGCAGATTAGGAGTGTGTGTTGTCTTTCTTTTCTTGCAGGTGTTCCTGAAGAAGATAAGAAGAAGACAAGAAGAGAGGAGGGACTCAGGGAGTTCCTCAGTAGTACTTTAGTGTGTAGTGTTTAAAGTACTATTGTTGTTGTTACTGTGTGTAACTTTTCCTTCCACAGGTATGGTTGTGGGGAGTGTGAGAGTAATGCATAGTGTATGGTATTAGCTCCTGGTGGGTGGTTGCATGGTGTCCAAGGTTGGGGGGGAGGTCCCCTGTTTGTTTTGTTTTTGGGAATTTGGAGTTAGAGGCAGACAGGTTTTCCTGGAGGGCTGGAGGGGATAGACAGGCTGTGGTTCTGAATGGCCATAGGGCTTCTATACTGATCTGTTAGGGCTATGCTCTTGACAGTTCTTCCAGAGCCACTGAGTACCCATAGTCAGGCAGGTAGAGTAGAGGCTGATGCATCAGCCGATGGCCTCTGGGCCTTTAGTGTTGCCTGCCTGTGCCTAGCACATGGTAGGAGGGGCCTGATCACCCCTGTCTGTAGTAAGGCACATAGGGTAGGATGGCATAGGTCAGGTAACTAACGATTGCGGACAGTCATTTTCTCTGGCCCAGGTTGAGTGTAACCCCTGTTACCCAGGGTTACTAGAACCCTAGTAAGACCTAGTGGCAGGCAGGGACAGGCAGCTAGTGAAACTCCAGTTAAATGGATTTCATTATGTCTTGCTCTGTTTTCAGTCTCTGCTGAGCTGGAGCTATGACATCATTTAGAACTGTCGCAGCTGCATAAGCCGCACTGGAATGTTGCAGTTGGAGGTTAGAGTAGAACACTGGGGAATTTGAAGTCAGTCTGTTGCAGTCTATAGTAGAGGAAGGAGGTGCTCTGCTGTAAGTAGGCCCTCAGAGTCCTAAGCTCTGTCAAAGAGCTATTTTTTTGTAGAGGTGTGTGTTCTCACCTGGAGAGGAACACAAGAAGAGCCAAGTGAAGTGGCAGAGACCGCTTCAGTGAGTTCAGGGCCCCATCCCCATGGAGATGGGGGGGAGGAATCAGCCTGTTTCCAGGGGCAAACCCCCTGGTCTGGCTAGGAAACAAGAAGCTACCTGAGTTTAAGTTTGTGCTGAGACACCAGAAGTTCTGGATGAGATTTCTTTGGAAGAGACCACGCCGGTGGGGCACCTGCAACCAAGGGGTGATTTCACTCTGCTAAAGGGCCAATGTGTTTTCACCCGAGACAAATAAAACTAAAGTGACTGTTATTGTGGGGTCAGGAAAAGACAGCCAAGTACAGTTTGGAAGATGTGGGAATTGGACTACTTAACTCTGTGGGGGGTCTAGAGTAATGGACACAGCCACTTTTTAAGTATGTTCAAGTTCAGCACAAATGGGATGGAAAAACAGTAGACTGGATGTGACATACATTTAAAGAGAATCTACACAGCAAGGTGTTTTTAAGGATGAGGTGTTACAGTCCAGAGAAATGTCTGGGTATGAATTATGAGAGCGAGAGTTGGGAGACACCCCATCAGTAGTAACCAAATTCACCTCTACGGATTTGCTTTGGGACACCTGTTGCTTTCTCTCAGGTACTTGGCCAGTGCCTGAGGAAGTACCCAGATGTGGGATTGATGAGGAAGATTCCCTGATGGAGCCAGAAGTGCTCATAAGTGGTTTAGGGAGCCACCAGTAAATGTTCCATGCTACATGGAAAGTGTCCAAAGGGCTGGCAATGGAGCCGAGCCAGGGAAACCGAAAAAGAGTTGAGTTAGGGCAGAGTGCCCAGAGTGTTTCGAGACCTGAGGGTTTCAGTGTAATGAGGATGTGTTCTGATCTCCATAAATCTGCATTACCAGGAGTGTAGCCCCATGGGGGTCCATCTATGCTTTGTTATTCTGTTGGATGTGAATAAAAGCCACACTTTAGAATCCCAACTCCTGGTATTGGACATAGAGGATTGTGTATGAGCAGCCATACATAACAAGGATATTATTGTATCGAGAGGTTTCCTTGATAACAGATGACCTCGAGAACTCAGCTCGAGAGGTACTCTGTTACCAAGGGAACCTCAAGATACATGAATTTCCTTGTTTGTGTATGACTGCCCGTACACAATCTTTTATAGTGTATGGGCAGTGACAGCATAGAAAATCACACAAAACCAGCTGGAGAAGACAACAGAGAATAGAAATTTTAACATTTTCTTTTTTTTTAACTGACACAGTGTGCTGCATAATGTTTCTGCAAGTTCAAGTTTAAAAAAAAACAGCAACTTCCAGCTTAACTGGATTGAGGAAAGCAACTATGTGGCAGCATTCCAAGTTGTTATGCTGCAGTAGTGACATAGCTAGTGCAGCATAACAGCTGTGATGACATAGCTACTGCAGCATAACAACTCCATTCTAGTTATGGATTTCTATCCACAACAACATTCTACCATACACTATATTTCAGTTATTGCTTCCTGTGTCCAGAGTTACTTGGGTGCCCCTGACTAGAAATCAAACCTAGCCAAGATACCGAGCAAAAGTTTTCTCCCCAAGCCCAGGTCCCAGGTAGGGGGTTACATATGGAGGCACTGCACAGCGCTAATAACACAAAAATACCACCAACCCGACCCCTGGGGTAACCCACCAGTTACATGCAGCAGAAAATTTGTAAGGTATAAGAACAATATTAGTTGACAATTGAACAAGCAAATACAGGAGAATACCAGAGAACAAGATGAGGAGTTGGAGTGGGAAGAAGCAAGGAACAGGCAGGGCCAGTTCCCATTGTCTTGGTGGAAAGAAGTTAGGATAGTATCAGTTATGGGAGAAGAGTCCTGGGACTTGAGGGGAAGGGAGGAGTTAGGGGATAAAGGTATTTGGATAAAGTAGGATGAAAGCAGAGGTGAAAAGGGGAGATAGAGAGCTGAGAATCAGGAAGAGGTGGCAGAAATGATTTGAGGAAAGGGTAGGGTGGAGTCAAGGTGCAGATAGTTGACTTAGGTGACTTAGGCGAGGAATAAGTGCAAAGAAAGGATGGTGCAAGGCCACAGTCAATAGATTTTCTATAAGGAGCAGGAGCATATCGTAAGACTAGAGAGGTGGGAGTGGAGCTTAGATTTAAATGGACCAATTCTAGTTTCAGCATGAAGGATGCTAGGTAGGGAGTTTAACGGGTTAGGGGCACAGAATCCAGAGGACCACTGGCCTTGTGAAGTACAGCGGAATGGCACCTTATAGGGATAATTATGTGCACCACTGGTCAGCCTAGTTGGTGCAGCGGGTGCTAGCATGGTCTGGACCCCGAGGGTGGTCGCTTTTTTGGCCAGGAGACAGAACTGATAACTTATCCAGTTGTCCAGGTCCAGCCAACCCATGAGGGAGTACAGATCACAGGTATGGGTAAGGCATGGAGCTCCCAAGAATAGCCTACAGGCTTTGTTGAGAATCAGGGCAATTCTTTTTAGGGCCGTGTCAGAGACCGCTGTGTAGATGAGAAGACCGTAGTCTTATCACAGAGAAGACAGAACTTGTTAAGGTGAGTTTGAGTACATATTTTGTGAGGCAGTGCCTGTACCTATACAGTTGCCCTATCTTCCTGTTTGCAGACTTTGAGATGAGGTCGTTATGGAGTGAGTATGATAGGCAGCTGCTCAGCGTGACCCCTAGGTATTTGAAGCTATGGAACATGTCAAGAATTTCAGTTTATTACAGATGATAAGTTTGGCCAATTTGTATCTGCTGTGCGTTGAGGCAAACAGCATAGTTTTAATTTTCTTATAGTTCAGCAGTAAACATGAGTTAATGAACCAGTCTTCTACAAGAGTGACATTGCTTTGCATTCTATACAAAAATAGAAGTTGATGGAAGATAAGGACCACAAGGCCCATCCAGTCTGCCCATTTTTTCTATCTTATGAATGTGCCATAGGCCTTTACTCTGTCAATGGCCTATCTATTCACACTCATCTATATTGCTCCCGTATGCCTATCCCATGCCTGTTTGAAGCTCTGCACTGTATTCATGTCCACCATAGAAACACAGACTTTGATGGCAGATAAGTACCGCTTGGCCCACCTAGTCTGCCCATTTCCCTACCTACTGGATAATCTGCAGATCCTAGTTAACCAACAGGCTATTTCTTCCTACCCTGCACAAGAATTGCCTTATGTCTGTCCCATGCATTTTGAATTCCCCACTGTTTTGACCCCACAACCTCCTCAGGAAGGCCATCCCATGCTTCCACCACCCTCTCTGTGAAACAATACTTTTCACATTGTCCCTGAGCTGCCCCTCTATCTTCAAATTGTGTCCCTTGTTCTTGCACATCTCTTTTCTGAAATATGCTACTCTCTTGGACTTTGTTGATTCCCTTGAGGTACTTAAAAGTTTCTATCATGTCCCCCCCTCCCTCCTTTCCTCAAGGGTATACATATTAAGCTCCTTTAGTCTCGCTTCACATGGCGTCTATTGCAGACCCTACACCATTTTAGTTGCCCTCCTCTGGACTGCCTTCACCCTGTCTATGTCGTTGCAGAGAGGGGGTCTCCAGAGCTGGATGCAGTACTCCAGATGGGGTCTCACCAACTGTCTGTACAGAGGGATAACTTCCTGTTTTCTACTAGTGATGCCTCTCCCAATACATCCCAGTATCCCCCCAGCCATCCCTTCTGCCTTCTCACATTGCTTGCTAACATTTAGGTCATCTGATATGATTACTTCCAGGTCCCTTTCCATTTTTGTTGTTGTTACTACCTCCCCCCTCATTGTGTACTTTCCCTGGGTTTTTGTTTCCCAGGTGCATTGCTTGCACTTCTTATATTGAATCCAAGCTGCCATACTTCTGACCATTCCTCCAACCTTGCCAAGTCCATTCTCATCCTTTCCACCCGCCTTGTATATCAACCCTGTTGCAGATCTTTGTGTCATCTGCAAAGAGGCATACTTTTCCTTCCAGTCCCTCTGCAATGTCACTTATAAAGACATTAAAAAGGACTAGACCCAGTACTGAACCCTGTGGATCCCACTAGTAACCCCTTTCTTTAGAGTGGACTCCATTTACTATCACCTTCTGTGTCCTGTTCTCCAGCCAATGTTTTACCTAGGCTACCACCCTGGGACCCACTCCCAGGCTGGCTAATTTGTTTACTAATCTTTTGTGTGGGATTGTGTCAAATGCCTTGCCAAAGTCTAGGTAGGTACTGAGGTAGGCTGTTCCATGCATCCACCACACTTTCTGTGAAAAAGAACTTCCTCACATTACCCCTTAATCAGCCTCCCTCTAATCTCATGCTGTGTCCTCTTGTCCTGCTATTTTTCTTATACTGAAACATGTTAGACTCTTTCACCTTGTTAATGCCCTTAAGATGTTTGAATGCTTTGATCATGTCACCTCTCTCCCTCCTTTGCTCTAAGGTATACATATTGAGCTCTGTTGATCTGTCCTCATATGTTTTCTGATGCAGTCCCTGCACCATTTTGGTTGCCCTTCTCTGGACTGCCTTCATTTTGTTAATGTCCTTGTGCAGGTGCGGCCTTCAGTACTGCACACAATACTCCAAATGGGGCCTGAACAGTGTCTTGTAAAGAGGGGTTATTACCTCCCTCTTATTACTTGTGATACCCCTACTAATGCACCTCAATATCCCTCTAGCCTTACGTACTGCTTTAGTGGTCTGCTTGGATGATTTCAGATCATTATGTGAGGATGATGCCCAAGTCTGTTTCTTCCCTTGTGATTGCCAGCAACTCCTCCCAACCTATAGGTGGCTTCAGGGTTTCTCTTCCCTATGTGCATGATCTTGCACTTCTTTGCGTTAAACCCCAGTTGCCACTCTTCTGACCATTTTACCAGTTTTTCCAGATGTTCTTGGTTTGATGTCCGGATGACTTGTATATAGTACAGCATCATCCGCATAGAGGAGGAGGAGGATATGGTCTTGGCATATTTGTGGGAGGTGGTTTAGAAAGAGACTAAACAAGAACGGGCCTAGGATGGACCCCTGTGGGACCCCTGTACTAACACTTTGGCTGTCCAAAAGGGTGTTGCCGATTCTAATTTGCTGAACACGTCCAGAGAGGTAGCTCCAGAACCAGCAAAGTAATATTGCGGATACTGTAGCTGCACCTAATTGGACTAGTAGGAATTTGTGATTCACTGTATCGAAGGCCTTAGTGAGGTCAATAAAGGTGGCCCCCACTAAGTGCCCTCGATCAAGTAAGTCATGTATAAACCCACCCCTGTGGATGTTATTCTACTGGACTTCAGGAAGGCCTTTGATACCATCCCTCACTGTGAGCTGATTGAAAAACAAACTCACAAATATGGGCCTAAGCCATGCACTAGTCAGGTGGATTAACAAATGGTTAATGGAGAGAACACAGAAGGTGCTGGTCAGGGGCCAATTCTGATTTTGGTAGAGTTAGCAGTGGGGTTCTACAGGGATCTGTCCTCCGACCAACATTATTCAACCTCTTCATTTTTTTTATTATTTTTTTTTATTCTGTTTATCCTCTAATCTCCAGTCCCTTAGACCTCTCTCCAGTGGGACACTCGGACTGACCGTATCCTGTCCAGCTTGATGTCCCCCTGACTGGTTCTCTGCTGGAGTGTACTCTTCCCTGACTCTGCCGACCGCCCTGCTCCCCCCAGCTCTGAGCCCCAGGGTGGTACCACCTTTAACTCCTCCAGTACTCTAGTTAGAATCTAGAAGGGCCACCGGGGAGTGGAGGAGAGTCAGAGACCAACCAAGTCAGACCCAGCAGAGGGAGTGGGGGTCATTCACTGGCCCCACCTTTCCCTATCTGGGTGCTGGGGTATTTCCTTTGTTCCGATCCTGGAGGCATGGATGAGCAATGACATCCAGCATGCAATGGGTGCGCACCCACACCTGCCCGCAGGATGTCCACCAGTGCCTCCATACCCCTATGTGCAGCTCCCACAAGTGGCAATACTCTCAGTCTCCACTGGGAGTTGGAACAGTGGGAAGCCCAACCCACCAACCCCCAGAAGAGCACAGCAGTCCTCCAGATGCTCAATCCTCTCCTGTCTCTGCCAGCCCCCAATGACCATAAGCTCATTCCCAAACCCAGGTTTTTGGCATGGCGCAAGGTGTGGCGTCCAGCGCCTCAACCCTCAGTGCCACGGGGCTGGCCATTCAACCTCTTCATAAGTGACATTAACAAACACATTACCAATCCACTGATAAAATTCACTGATGACACCAAAATGGGGAGAAGTTGACACACTGACTAAACATTTGACACTTAGCAAGATCTAAAATCCATTGAACTATGGTCAAAAGAAAGTAAATGAATCTAAAATCAGATAAATGCATGGTATTACACCTTGGTAAAGGAATCTCTGTTATACATATGTATTAAACAACAAAACTTAAAATCAGTAGACAAAGAACGAGTCTTAGGAATAATTATTAACAATAGAATGGCATCATCAGATCACTGTAAAAGATAACTTATGCATCCAGTCAAATACTAATCAGTATAAAATGTACATTTGTCAATAAAACAAGTTTTGCATTATGCCCCTATACAGAATGTACATTCAACCACACTTAGATTTTGGATCTCCTTCTGGAGCCCGTATCTAAAACAGAACATTCATCTTTTGGAAGGGTACAATGCAGGGCGACAAAACTGCTACCTAAACTAAAGAACCTAACCTATTCTGAGAGACTAACCAGAACTGGGTTGGCTAGTCTGGAAGACAGAAGAAGCAGGGTGACCTATTACAGCTATACAAAATATTGCAAAACAATGAATTACCAACACAATATGGGTTCCAGTGAGCAATCAGAAGAACAAACATAAGAAGCCACAATAAACAACTAGTTATCCCAAAAGCTGACACCAAAAAAAGAGAGTTCATCACTACACAATTAGGGCAGCTAGCACTTGAAACAAATTGCCCCAGAAGTGGGTGATGTCAATAGTTTCACTATATTCAGAATGAAACTTGATTTACCCATGAGGGGCAAATGCTTTCTTATGTCTCTGACAACCTATTAAAACCTGCAGAAATGGAGGGAGATGACATCAGACGAATGGGTGCTGGGAATAATGGAAAGAGTGCATCCACTGAAACTGCTCTTAAAACCCCTAGTGCATCCTACGTCCCATTCTCATTACCCTCTAGGACACCCATCCCTACTAAGGGAAGAAGTCCAGTCTCTGCTTCAGAATAAAAAAGCCATACAGCCTGTTCCTACCAAAGAAAGGAACAGGGGGCTTTATTCAAAGTACTTTCTGGTCCCAAATGCTACAGGACAGGAGACATTCATCTCATGCTGGACCTTAGAGCTCTGAAAACATTCATCAAATACAAAAAGTTTCAATTGGTGTCACTTCAGGCTCACATCACCCTTCTACAGAAGGGAGACTGGCATTGTGCCCTGAATATGATGGATGCTTACCTTCATATCAAAATCAGAACATGCCACAGGCAGTACTTCAAATTGCTCGGGAGGTCTGCCATTATCAGTTCTGAGTCTTGCCCTTTGGCTTATCCTCTGCAATGCAAGTATTTATCAAATGCTTTACAGTAGTGGCAGCAGCCCTCTGGAGGGAAGGGCTTTATGTCTTCCCCTATTTGGACAATGGCTCCTGCAGGTCTCATCCAAGGAAGCAGCCCAGTACTTAGTGTCTTGGATGCAGCAGCTGTTCGAGGACCTGGTTATCATGGTCAGAGTACCAAAATCTATTCTTAATCCATGCCAGCACCTACAGTATATTGGAACAGTACTGGACACAGTTGTGAGCGGTGCATTCCTGCCCAGGAAGAAGGCAGAGGCCCTGATTACTCAGGTCCATCTGGTACACAGGAGTCACTATGTGTGCACCAGGACTATGCACCGTCTCCCAGGCCTTGTAGCAATGACCATTGTAAATGTCCCATTAGCACATTTGCATATGAGAATCCCATGATGGATTCTCCAGGTGTAGCGTGACCAACTGATGGACTAAGCGCTTGGGCGGAGGTGTTGTAGAGGGGTCGGGGACTGGAAAGGAACAACATCGTCCGGACAGTGAATGCGGCTGGAGCTGCTCAGAGTTGGGGGCAGCACAGAGGACAGTGCAGCAGGAGCCGCCGAGTCAGGAAAGTGCAGAAGCCAGCTTGAAGCCGGAGAGAGTGTCGGGGCACATGGCTTAAAGCTGTAAGGTGGAAGAGGCTTTGTCCCACCCACACCTCTTCAACCCTGACCTCTATTAAATGGTCAAGGTGGAAGGAGCCAGAGGCATGGAACAGCAAGGAGCCAAGGGCTGCAGAGCAACAGAAGATGCCGCCTTCTAGGGGATGGAACTCAATGCTACCTGAACTTTGGGGACGCTGGCTGAAGGCAGAGGGTAAGTCAGTCTGGCAATATTTTGTCTACTGGTGGTGAGGGAAGGTGTGGCATCCTGGGCCAGTCGTTCACACCACCACTGCTCGCCACCAAGGAACCCTCCTCTTGCTAAGCTCTCAACCCTGATCGGGCAAACATCTAGCGTCCGGGGCTACCTGGGCAGCTGTCCACACCACCACTGCTCGCCACCAAGGAACCCTCTTCTTGCTGGTAAGCTCCCAGGCAGAACCGGAAGTGCTGAAAGGCTCCCATTGGTCGCTGCCTGTTGCTTCCATCTTCTGTTGGACTGTTGTGCTCTGTGTGGCCACTGACTGGCCGTGCAATCTTGAGTGATTCAAACTGTTCTGCTGGGCTCTGCCAATAGACTTCAGTAGGTTTTGGAAGAAACTTTTGGCTAAATTGCTAGACTGCTTGCTTATTTCTCTGTTAAAGTCTCAATTAATGTGTAGACCAGCCTTGATGTTCTTAGCACTCGACTTCTAAAACTCCGGCTCTCAGCCGAAAATCTGAGCTTAATTGCTAGGCTGCTTGCTATTTTTTGTCAAAGTCAAAATTAATTGTGTAGACCTGCCTAAATGTTTTAGCATTGAACTGTAAAGTGCAGTTGGAAACTGCTGTAATTTAGAGCTGTGAAGTGATTCCTGCCCTCTGCATTCACTGTTCTCCCCACCCTCCCCAGCTGCTAAACCTTGCATCTCTCTTCCTCCCTTGTAAATTTCAGTATTCTACTAAATCTCCCTCTGTCCTCCCTCTGGTGCCAGTTCAAGCTTATTTCTCTTGTCTGTGGCTGCCCCCCGCCTCTGCCCAATTCCCCTCTGTCTCTCCACCGCCCACGCGGCCACACCCCTGATTTACTCTCCAGCATCACCCTTTGTTATTACTGTGACTCACAATCTGTTGCTCTGTTCCTTCCCTCAGATCTCTCAACCCCTGATCGGGCAAACATCTGAGCAGCCAGGGCTACCTGGGCCAGCCATCCACACCACCACTGCTCGGCGCCAAGGAACCCTCCTTTTGCTGGTAAGCTCCCAGGCCAAAACGGGAAGTGCTGAAAGGCTCCCATTGGCTGCCGCGTGTTGCTTCCATCTCCTGTTGGACTGTTGTGCTCCGCGCAGCCACTGATTATCCCTGCAATCTTGACTGATTCAGACTGTTCTGCTGGGCTCTGCGCCCATAGACTTCAATGGGTTTCGGAAGAAAATCTTTGCCCACCCCCTTCCCCCACCTCCCACCTTAATTAAATAGGCCTTAGCTCTGTCCACTTCTGCCTAGGGACCCACCCTTTCATTTCTTATTGGATACTTTCTCTCCTGTACCTCCTCTCTTTACCACCCACTCTCCCCCCTCCCTGCTCCTCCTCCCCCTCTACTAATCAACTCCGTCCCCTCACTGCCCCTGCCTCCTTCCTGTGCCTGACACCCTCCTCATATCTCCTACTGCACACATCACATCCCCCCTTCCCTGTTTCACCTCCATTCCTGACTGTTTTTTTCTCACACTCCCTCAGACCTTTCTCACCCTCTATTATCCTCACTTCTCTATCCACTATGGCCCTCCCCTCTCTGCCCCTCTGTCTGGTCATTGTCTCCTCCCTGTTTCCCATTTGCCTGGAGCCTGCCATCCCAATCTCCCACTGTGCTTCCAGCTGGACAACATCTACCAGCACTCAGGGACAATACCCACTGGGCTATGACTTCCATATCTAACCACCACCAGGACAGGCTTGCACCGCTCCTGGAATTAAGATGGGGTGATTTACGTCGCTTTAGAGTTACCACCTGTCCTGATTTTCGTGAGGACAGTGCTGATTTGGGCAGCTGTGTTCTGCAAAAAAACATGAAAAGTACTACATGTCCTGATTTTATAGTAGAGAAAATATTTTCTGACTTCCCACTAAATGTTGCAGAAAACTACAATACCTTAACTAAAATACCTTACAATAACAAGAAACAATAGAAGCAACTAAGAAACTACAATACTCAGCTTTAATTCTGATTATATAGAGAAAAAAAATCTGTTGCATTGGTCGAGGTTACTTACTGTCCTGCGAAAAATCGTCTTTTAATAAGAAATGCCCCACTTTGGGCTTCTTAAGAGGTGGTAACCCTAGTTCGCCTGTTCCCACTCTCACTTCTGGCCTATGTCACCACTTACTGAGATCATCGTTTACAGAGTAGCATTCTCTCCAATAAGAAACAGTCAAATAAAATCTCCATCAAACAGTTACGCTGGTGCACTCAGAAACTCTTGCTTCTACTACTACTTCTGTCTGGCAATATTCACCCTAACCCTGGCCCCACAATCCCAAGCTCCGACC
The DNA here is from genome assembly GCA_016271365.2 of Neoceratodus forsteri. Taxonomy (NCBI): domain Eukaryota; kingdom Metazoa; phylum Chordata; order Ceratodontiformes; family Ceratodontidae; genus Neoceratodus; species Neoceratodus forsteri. The sequence continues at coordinate 534,493,323 of CM028130.1, read as the reverse complement.
TCCAGCAGAGTTACTCTGGGGGACTCACCTATGCAGTAATTAACATCTGTAGCCTTCAACCCAAACTTGATGCCCTACAATTATTTGCACACCAACACAACCCCGATGTTCTTGTGATTGTCGAAACCTGGCTCACTCCAAAAATACCCGACAGTGCAATTACCCTACCTGGATGTAACATATTCAGAATTGACAGGACCACTAAAAAGGCGATGGATGTGCTGTTTACCTCAAAGACTTTCTCCTGGGGCCCCATGTTCAACCCCCCGCCTCAGTCTCTACCACCCAGATACTGCCCATCAGAATTCTACTCGGGGTTCACAACAAGGCACTGACTATTGCTGCTGTCTACATCCCTCCCAAGGATCAAGGTAAAGGTCTCAACTCCGTCCTTGATCTTGTCTGTTCCCAACCACCAGGCACCGAGACAATCCTGATGGGCGATTTTAACATAAATTGGTTTGGATCAGATACAGGTGGCTACAAAGATGCCATCTCATAGAAACATAGACTTTGACAGCAGATAAGGACCACTTGGCCCACCCAGTCTGCTAATTTCCCTACCTATTGGATAAGCTGCAGATTCTAGTTAACCAACAGCCTACTTCCTGCAACCCCCCACTATAATTGCCTTATGTCTGTCCCATGCATGTTTGAATTCCCCCACTGTTTTAGACCCCACAACCTCTCCAGGAAGGCGGTTCCATGCGTCCACCACTCTCTCCGTGAAAAAAATTTCCTCACATTACCCCTGAGCCATCCCCTCTATCTTTAAATTGTGCCCTTGTTCTTACACATCTCTTTTCTGAAAGATGCTACCCTCCTGGACTTTGTTGATTCCCTTGAGGTACTTAAAAGTTTCTATCATGTCCCCCCTGTCCCTCCTTTCATCAAGGGTATACATATTAAGCTCTCTCAGTCTCTCTTCATATGGTTTCTCATGTAGACCCTGCACCATTTTAGTTGCCCTCCTCTGGACTGCTTCCATCCTGTCTATGTCCTTGCGTAGATGAGGTCTCCAAAACTGCATGCAGTACTCCAGATGGGGTCTCACCACCTGTCTGTACAGAGGGATAACCACTTCCCTTTTTCTATTTGTGATGCCCCTCCCTATGCATCCCAGTATCCCCCTGGCTCTCCTTACCGACTTCTCACATTGCTTACCCACCTTTAGGCCATCTGATATGACTACCCCCAGGTCCCTTTCCATTACTGTTGTTGTTAGTACCTCCTCTGCTATTGTGTACTCTTCTCTTGGATTTTTATTTCCCAGGTGCATTTCTTTGCACTTCTTCACATTGAATCTAAGTTGCCATATGTCTGACCATTCCTCTAACCTTGCCAAGTCCCTTCTCATCCTTTCTACCCCCCCCTTGTGCATCAACTCTGTTATAGATCTTTGTGTCATCTGCAAAGAGGCATACCTTTCCTTCCAGACCCTCTGCAATGTCACCTATAGAGATGTTAAAGAGGACTGGACCCAGTACTTATAGCTTATCTCAGCTGCCAACGTCACTCAGCTGGTGGTCTCCCCCACTAGACTCAACTATAAGACTGGGACAAGCACCCTTCTAGACTGGATACTGACCAGCCACCCATCCCGCATCTCAAAAGTCTCCGTTCTCCCAGATACGCTAAGTGACCACTCCCCAGTCACATGTGAATGGTCTAACAAATTCAGCCCACCACCATCCAAACTAATAAACAGCAGAATCCTTCCATGTGGTCAATTGAAGCACATCAAATTACTCCTTAGACAGCAAGATTGGTCATCTATCTTCCATGCATCAGATGTCAACTCTGTGCTTGACTTCTTCATCAGCTCCTTCAATGCTGCCTGTGACATTTACGCCCCCTTCAAAAAGAGGAAATTAAAAGGCCTAAGCAATCCATGGCTCACTGCTGATCTCCTTACATTGCTGAAAGCTAGGGACCACCTCTGGTTTCAGGCTCGGGCCACTGGTAGGCAAGTAGATATACAAAACTACAAACATGCCTGAAATTACTACACCAAAGAAATACACCTGAAGAAAAGTAACTATTACAAAGATGCCCTCACAAACACCTGGGAAAAGGGGAAGACCTTCTGGAATAATCTCAAGGAATTTACAGGAATACTGCCCAAAACATTACCTTCAATGTTGGAGTAGATGGGACTATAACTCTTGACCCTTCCACTATAGCTAACACGTTCAATAAAGCATTCACTGACCTCAGTAGCGTTCTTCCTCCAGACTTCTTTGATGAAGACCTCCCTCCTGCATCCCCGCCCCCTTTTTCAAGTCACCCTCCTTTTTACTTCAGAGCAGTCAGGACACATGAAGTCCATAGATATGTCTGTAAAGCAATTGCTGGATCTAGAATAAGTGGCGACTCACTCAACCTCAAACTGCTGTCCCTTACTCTTGATGAAGTGCTATCTCCTCTAACCTGGATTTTCAATCTCTCCTTCACCCTTGGCCAGTTCCCCGACAGATGGAAATCTGCCACTGAGACACTAGTCCACAAGAGTGGGGACAAGGCCCTTCATGGAAATTATAGGCCTATATCTATACTACCTCCCCTCTCTAAAGACATTGAACGTCTGGCATCTGACCAGCTAATGGAATATCTGGACAAGTACAACATCCTTTGTAAACAACAGCACAGCTTCAGAAAAGGCCACAGCACCACATCTGCCCTCCTTGAATTCACAGGAACAATTCACAACTCCCTGGACAATAATTACCTCACTGGTTCGGTTTTCATAGACCTGACCAAGGCTTTTGACACCATCCATCATCGAATACTCCTCACAGAACTGCTAAAAGCTGGGCTATCCCCTGAGACTACAACTTGGTTTAAGAGCTACCTGGAAAACCATTCCCAAAAGAGTGAAAATTTGCTGATGTCCTCTCAGATGCTAGACCAGTATGCTCAGGAGTTTCCTAGGATCCATTCTTGGCCCACTCCTCTTCAGCCTGTTTTTGAGCAATCTTCCACAATCCTGTCTGGAACAAATCCTACTCTATGCTGACGATGCTGTTATTCACAACACCCAACAGTTCCCCCAACTACTCCAAAACAAGTTTCAGAAGGGTTTCACCTCCATTGAAACATGGTTTAGTAGTCAAAAAGCTGGTTCTCAACTATAAGAAAACCAAGTCAATGCTTTTCTGTGGCTCCCACAACAAACATAGGCTTCACCCCCATAATATTATAATCTGCCTCGGTGCTGTCCTTGAACAGGTTCACTCCTTTAAATATCTGGGGATCACCATAGACAGCAACCTATCCTACAGCATCCACATAGATAGCATCGCCAAAGCTACAAACACATGCATTGGTCTCTCTACAGGCACAGGCAATGCCTTATCTCAAATGCCTTAAGGATAGCAGTACAGAGCTTGGTGGTCTCTTAATCGACTATGGTCTGATTATTTATGGCTCTGCAACTGACACAGCCCTCAGGCGCTTATCCTTGGCCCTAAACAAAGCCTGATGACTCATCACAGGATCCCACCGACTCACCCATACGGGTGACCTCTATGCCCAAACAGGGTGGCTCCAGTTATCAAACCGTATCAAGTACCAAACTTGCCTAATGGCTAAGAAAATTATGCTACATCTTGCTCCCCAGAGTCCAAAGTCTTCTTCATACAGCACGCAACCCCTGCCTCACCAGGGCTTCAGAAAATCAAATGCTGCACATTCCTCAGTGCAGCACCACACAGGGCCAAAGATCATTTGTGTACTGAGCTCCTAGATGGATTAATGGACTCAACAAAGACATCTCCTCTCTGCAAAAGCCAGGCCTGTTCAAAGCCAACCTTTGTCTTCACCTAGCTGCCTCTAGCTCCTGCGACTGTTCCTCATAATCTGATCTCCTTCCTAGCACTTCTACTTCCCCCCCCTTCCTCTTCCTACAGCCTACCCTCCCCTCCTGTTTTTGCCCCCTACCCCCAAGCACTTTTCTGGGGCCTGACAAATGCCCACGGCTGCACCACTTTTTTTTGTGTCCATTCCAAGCCTCAGTTACCTCTGGCTACTCTGCCCCTGGTACTCACTTTCCCTCAATGTAATGTATTTCAGCTGCTTAAAAATGTCTGTGCACCATTTCTGCATTGTTACTCAACTCTATGTAACGTTTGTGTTGTACCTCAATTGATGTGGAACCTTTGTAAAAGAGCCTTGGCTCAAAGGTACTTGTAATCCTAGACTCCACATAAAGAAATAAAGAAATCTTGAGCTGTATCTTGGCATAGACACTGTATTTGTATTGTAAGTTGTATTTGTAAGGTATGTACCTTGGTGGCAAGGCATCTTGGACAGGGACTAGAGAAGAGAAAAAAAAGTAGGACTCCATACTTATCTTTGTTTCTGTCCTGTATGTTTATTTTTGTGGGGTAGGGCTAATTAAGAAAGCACAAATAGTACTGGTTAATTTTATTGATAATATTGTATTTGTTTGCATTGCCCTTTCCTGTTAGTTAAGTCTGCTTAAGCATTGGTAGAATAGCGGCTATAATGGATGCAGAGCGGCAGTTTGATGAACATTTTGTGGAAGCTTGTAGGTATCCAATCTGTCACAGGCTGAGAAGGCTCAAGGAGAAGGTGAGGTGGATTGGTAGGGAGTTGGAGAGGATGGGCAGAGGGAGGTGGCTGCTGGGGCAAGTGGGAAACCCCCAAAGGGTAACATGAGGGCACCACATGGGAGGAGCTTCGGGATGAAGGAGGGGATGGGGAGGGGGTGCAGGAGCAAACCGAACAGGAGACCAGGCTCTGTAGGGAGGGCCATAGTAGGGAGAGAAGAGCTGGTGCACAGCAAGGCAGTGGGGGCAGGTAATAGGTTTGAGGCCCTGATGACATTGATGGAGGAGGAGGAGCAGGGGAAGGATCACCAGGAGGGGGCAGGAGAGGGGAAGGAACAAGGGACAGAAGTAGGTCAGAGGAGAGAGCCAAGGGTAATGGGAGGAGGGGTACAGCTGGAAGGACACATGAAGGGAGAAGAAAAGAAGGAGAAGGGACCAGAGAAGGGAGGGAGGATGGGATAGGCAGAAGGGGGAAGAGGGTCCAGGGAGTATAGGACAGGGAGGGAGGGAGAGAGGGACAGATCAGGGGTGGGGAGGAGGGAGCATTGGGGGGGACAGGCAGAGAAGCAAAAGGGGTGGACTCCAGAGATAGGTACCGTGGTAGTAAGGTAGGGGCGGGAACGAGGAATGATGAGGAAGATACTAGTGCTGGGGGATTCCATACTAAAGGGGGTAAGATGGGGCAGTAAGTGGGAAAGGCACAGTTGTATATGGGTGGAGTCCATACCTGGGTTAACTGTGGGCAGGGTGGGGCAGTCAATTCTGAAGTGCGCAAGAAGGGGTAGGAGGAAGCCATATCTTGTGGTGCACATGGGTATGAATGACCTGGTGGGGGAGACAGTGGAAGTTGTGAGGGAGAGGTTTGAGGAACTGTGTAGGGTGTGTGAGGAACTGATGGAGTCAGTGGCCTTCTCGGAGATGCTCCCAGTGCTGTGCGCGAGTATGGTGAGGAAAGGGAGGATTAGGGAAAAGGGAAAGATTAATAGTCAAATTAACCAGCCTGAGAGTGGGTCCTAGGGTGGTAGTCTGGATAAAACACTGGCTGGACAACAGGACACAGAAGGTAATTGTAAATGGAGTTCACTCTGAAGAAAGAGGGGTACTGCAAGGTTCATTACTGGGTCCAGTCCTTTTAATGTCTTTATAAGTGACATTGCAGAGGGACTGGAAGGAAAAGTATGCCTCTTTGCAGATGACACAAAGATCTGCAACAGGGTTGATACACAAGGAGGTGTGGAAAGGATGAGAAGGGACTTGGCAAGGTTGGAGGAATGGTCAGAAGTATGGGAGCTTGGATTCAATGCAAAGAAGCACAAAATAATGCATCTAGGAAGCAAAACACAGGGAAGATTACACAATGAGGGAGGTAGTAACAACAACAGAAATGGAAAGGACCAGGGAGTAATCATATCAGATGACCTAAAGGTTAGCAAGCAATGTGAGAAGGCAGTAGGGAGGGCTGATGGATACTGAGATGTATAGGGAGAGACATCACCAGCAGAAAACATGAAGTTGTTATCCCTCTGTACAGACAGTTGGTGAGACCCCATCTGGAGTACTGCGTCCAGTTCTGGAGACCCAGTCTCTACAAAGACATAGACAGGATGGAGGCAGTCCAGAGGAGGGCAACTAAAATGGTGCAGGGTCTGCATGAGAAGCCATACGAGGAGAGACTAAAGGAGCTTAATATGTATACCCTTGAGGAAAGGAGGGAGAGGAGGTACATGATAGAAATGTTTAAGTACCTCAGTGGAATCAACAAAGTCCAAGAGGGTAGCATCTTTCAGAAAAAGAGATGTGCAAGAACAAGGGGACACAATTTGAAGATAGAGGGTGGACATCTCAGGGGCAATAATGTGAGGAAGTATTTTTTTTACAGAGAGGGTGGTGGATGCATGGAACAGCCTTCCTGAGGAGGTTGTGGGGTCTAAAACTGTGTAAGAATTCAAGAATGCATGGGACAGACATAAGGCAATTTTTGTGGGGAGTAGGAAGAAATAAGCTGTTGGTTAACTAGGATCTACAGCTTATCCTGTAGGTAGGGAAATGGGCAGACTAGGTGAGTCAAGCAGTCCTTATCTGTCGTCAAAGTCTATGTTTCTATTAGGGATTTCAGCACATGGCTTGGGGAATGGTGTTGATCCAAGGGTATGGGTTAGGGGGCTGGGGACAAACCTAGGACAACAACAATCTATACGCAGGAGATAGGCTATACTGGAGCGGGAGGATTATTAAAGCAGTGGAGAGAGGGGCACATAGCAGCAAAGGTAAGGTTAAACTAGATGGGGTGGCAAGTGGACAGCTGGTAGGCAGGGAACCCAGAGAGGGGAGTCCGACAAGTTTACACCCAGGGACAACAAGGGGGAGGAGTCAGGGTAGAGGCATGGGGGGTAGGGGAAACCCAGGTTAAGGCAAGGAAGGATAGGGTGAGGGTGGTCATGTTGAATCGAGGAGCCTAGGTAATAAGTTAACTGAGTTGCAGGCTCTCTGGCAGTGAGGATGGTGGACATTGCAGCCATCACAGAAACATGGGCTACCCAGAACTAAGACTGAGATATGATGATCTCAGGGTACAAAATATTCAGGAAGGATTGGGCTAAAGGGAAGGGAGGGTGTGACAATCTGTGTATGAGAAGGATAAGGTGTACAAGGGAGGAGGTGAAGAAGGTAGAATGGAGGCCCTATGGATGCAGCTTCAGGACTCAAGAGGTAGGACACTGAGGACAGGGATAGTATACAGACCTCAGCGCAAGGGGTGGACCTGGACAGAGAGCTAGCTGAGCAAATCAGAAGGGTCTGCAGGAAGGGGAGCACAGTGGTGGTGGGGGACTTCAACCTACCTGGAGTGGAGTGGAGCATTCCAGCCACCACGAGTATAAGGGAGCAGGTCAGCTTCCTGGAGCAGTTGGTACAGGAGCCTACTAGATTGGATAGGACTCTGAACCTGGTACTTGCAAATGGGGAGGCTGTAAGGGATCTGGGGGTGGAGGACTTTCTGGCTGGGAGTGACCACCACTCAGTGTAGTTCCTGCTTAGTATGAGTAGGGAAACAGGGGTACAGAAACCAGGGTGATTGATTTTAAAGGGGCAAACTTTAGTAGGATGGGGAACATTTTGAGTAAGTATCTGGCAGGCATTCGTCAGGACGTGGATGCCAGTCAAAAGAGGGACATTATTAAAAGAACTCTGACAGAGGCCACTAGGGCATGTACAAACGCACAGAGTAAGAAGGGAAGGGCAAAGAAGCCCAGTTGGTTGACTCAGGAGGTCATGGAGGGGGTAAGGGCCAAGTGAAAGGTATTTCGGAAACTCAAGAAATTGGGGGGGGGGAGTGGGGTGAGAAGGAAGAGTATACTAAGAAGTCCAGGCAGGTTACCAGGCTAATCAGAGCAGCCAAGGCCTCAAGAGAACTGAGACTGGAGCAGAGTATTTGGGAAGAAGAAAAGGCTTCTTCAGATACATTAGAGAAAGAAAGAAGAACAAAGACCACATTGTGAGTATTAGAAAGGATGGAGGGTGGGTGGAGAAGGGGGAACAGACAGAGGCATTAAATGAATACTTCTGTTATGTGTTCACGAAGGAGAAAGTGGGGCAGATACCCCAAGGGGGTAGGGGGTAGTGATGGGGAGGTGGGGTGACTGATGAGGGGTTGCGGAGGACAGGGTTCTGGAAGGATTGAGGGCATTAAGGGTGGACAAGACACTGGGACCAGATGGCATTCACCCTAGGGTACTCAGAGAGCTGGAGAGATCCTGGTAGGGCAGCTGGCTGACCTGTTCAATAAACATAGAAACATAGAATTTGACGTCCAGATATGGACCGCTGGCCCACCTAGTCTGCCCATTTCTACCTAATGGATTAGCTGCAAATCCTAGTTAACCAACAGCCGACTTCCTCCTACCCCCCACTAGAATTGCCTTATGTCTGTCCCATGCATTCTTGAATTCCCCACTGTTTTTGACTCTACGACCTCCTCAGGAAGACTGTTCCATGTATCCACAACCCTCTCTGTGAAAAAAAACTTCCTCACATTACCTCTGAACCATCCCCCCTCTACCTTCAAATTGCGCCCCTTGTTTTGCACATCTCTTTTTCTAAAAGATGCTACCCTCTTGGACTTTGTTGATTCCTTTGAGGTATTTGAAAGTTTCTATCATGTCCCCCCTCTCCCTCCTTTCCTCGAGGATATACATCTTTAGTTCCTTTAGTCTTTCTTCATATGTCTTCTGATGCAGACCCTGCATCATTTTGGTCGCCCTCCTCTGGACAGCCTCCACACTGTCTATATCTTTGCAGACATGGGGTCTCCAGAACTGTACACAGTACTCCAGATGTGGTCTTACCAACTGTCTGTACAGAGGGCCAACAACTTCCTGTTTTCTACTGGTGATGCCTCTCCCTATGCATCCCAGTATCCCCCCAACCCTCCTTACTGCCTTCTCACATTGCTGGCCCACCCTTAGGTCATCTGATATGACTACCCCCAGGTCCCTTTCCATTTTTGTTGTTGTCAGTATCTCACCCCCCATTGTGTACTCTTCCACTGGGTTTTTGTTTCCCAGGTGCATTACTTTGCACTTCTTTGCATTGAATCTAAGCTGCCATACATTTGACCACTCCTCCAACCTTGCCAAGTCCCTTTTCATCCTTTCCATCTCATCTTGTGTATCAACCCTGTTGCAGATCTTTATGTCATCTGCAAAGAGACATACTTTCCCTTCCAGTCCCTCTGCAATGTCACTTATAAAGACATCAAAAGGACCTGCCCCAGTACTGAACTCCTGGGTACCCACTAGTAACCTCCTTTCTTCACTGTGGACCCATTTACTATTACCCGCTGTGTCCTGTTGTCCAACCAGTATTTTACTCCAGGCTACCACCCTGGGACCCACTCCCAGGCTGGCTAATTTGTTTATTAATCTTTGTGGGACTGTGTCAAATGCCTTGCTAAAGTCTAGGTAGGCCATGTCCACAGCCCCTCCCTGGTCTACTACTTTGGTCACCCAGTCAAAGAAATCAATTAGATTTGTCTGACATGACCTTCCTGCTCAGAATCCATGCTGCCTTGGGTCCTGTGCCCCACTGGCCTCTAGGTACGCAACAATTCTTTCCTTCAGAAGTGATTCCATCATTTTCCCTACCACTGAGGTCAAACTGACAGGTCTGTAGTTTCCTGCCTCTGTCTTGCTCCCACTTTTGTGAAGGGAATCACATCTGCCCTCCTCCAGTTCTCAGGTACCACACCATCCTCCCATGATTTATTAAAAGGGTAGTCAGCGTGTGTACTAGTTCTTCCCTTAGTTCTTTTAGAATTCTGGGTGAATCCCATCAGGCCCATTGCTTTATCCACCTTCAGTTTCAAGAGTTCTTTCAGAACCTTTCTTCTGTGAAAGAACTAATATCAACCCCTATCCAGAGTGCTTCTATTGACCGGATTAGTATTTCCCCTGCTTTTCCATTGTGAATACTGAGCAGAAGTATTCATTCAGTATCCCTGCTTTTCACTGTCGCTCTCTGCCCAACCACCTTCCTCTTTGTTCAGCCTCAGTATCCTGCCTTAGTCTTTCTTTGCTCCCTAATGTACCTATAAAGGTTTTATCCCCTTCTTAACTGAGTTGGCTATCTTTTCCTCGGTTTGGGCCTTTGCTATTTTGACTGCCTTACCTGCTTCCTTCTGTTTAACTGGTACAGTTCTCTGTCCCTCCTTCTGTGTCTCCTTATACTTCCTGAATGCTATCTTTTTCTCTCTACCTTCCCCGCCACTTTTGAGAATCATAGTGTTTTTCTTTCATTTTGATTTGTTTATTTGCTTCACACAAAGGCTTGTTGCCTCTGTGATGGTGGTTTTGATGTTTCCCATTGTTGCTCCACCCCACCTTCTTGCCTGTTTGCTAGTGCTTTTCTGAGGCACTCTCCCATTTTGACAAAATCAGCTCTCCTGAAGTCCAGTACCTTCACTTTGTGTGGCTTGACTCTACAGCTAAGTTTATCATGAACCACACTGTTTGGTGGTCGCTTGTTCCCAGATGGCTACCACTTCGGATCAGAGATCCTCTCTCCGTCCCCATTTGAGAGTACCAAGTCTAAGATTGCTTCTCCCGAGTGGGTTCCAAAACTAGCTGTCTGAGGCATGCCCTGTAGGGCATCGAGAATGGCCCTGATCTTGGATGTGGCTGCAGCAAAGGTGCTCCAGTCAACATCTGGCAAATTCAGGTCCCCATCAGCAATATCTCCCTTCTCTGCCATCCCAAGGATGCCTTGTACCATTTCCTTGTCCATTTCCTCCCTTGAGACAGGGGTCTGTATACAACCCCTGTGTGGATTGTGAGCCATTTCCAGTCTCCAGGGTGACCCACAGTGTCTCCTCTCCTCCCTGTTTACCCTTTAGCTCTGTTGCTTTGATCCTTTCCCTTACATAGAGAGCTACTCCTCCTCCTCTTCTTCTTCCCTCCCTGTCCCTCCTGTAGATTGTGTACCCTGGTATGTTGACATCCCAGTCATGGTTCTCTGTGTACCATGTTTCTGTGACTGCCACAATATCCAGGCATCCCTTTTCCATCAAAGCCACCATTTCAGGGAGCTTTTTACCTAGACTATGGGCATTGGTACTCATTACCTTCCATTTTTTTATGGCTTTATTTCTTTTTGCCCCATCCCTGTCCCTACTGCCTTTGTCTTTTTCTCCATTTACCCCTGCCCTTCTCCCTATCGACTGCTCTATCTTGGTGTTTACCTCACTAATTACCCTGATTTTTGGGGGCTAGGATTTCCCTTGTCTCTTCAGTGCCTCCCCTTGGCTAGTTTAATTGCTTGCCATTGAAGCATTTAAACCTATCACCTAGGGATCCTGGTTCCCTCCAGGATAGATGCAGACCATCATGCCTGTATAGGCCTGCATCCCTCCAGGTGGAGCCCCAGTCCCCAGTGAAGCCAATCCCTGAACTCTGCACCAGCTTTCAACCAGTCATTGAATCCCATGGTGCAGAGTGCCCTATCCTCATCCATGCCATAGACAGGTAGCACTTCCGAGAAAGTTACCGTGTGTGCTACCTCCCTGGACACAGGATGTGTACCACAGGACTGGAGCATGGCCCATGTGGTGCCCATTCACAAAATTGGCCCCAGGGATGAGCCAGGCAACTACAAGCCAGTGAGCCTCACATCAATTCTGGGGAAGCTCATGGAGGCAATCCTAAAGCAATGGCTGGTGACCTTCTTGGAGAACAATGGTCATCAACATGGGTTTGTCTCCAGCAGATCCTGCCAGACAAATCTAATTGAGTATTATGTCTGGGTGACCAGAGAACTGGACAGGGGTCATGCAGTGGATGTCCTGTATTTGGACTTCAGCAAGGCCTTTGATTCCGTGCTGCATGGGAGGCTGGGGGGGGGCCGGGAGCTGGAATACATAGGGGTGGGAACAAAGATGGTCAATTGGATTGTCATCTGGCTGAATGGAAGGCAGCAGAGGGTGGTGGTGATGGGGAGCTCTCATCACCAAGGGAAGTGACAAGCGGGATGCCACAGGGATCGTGCTAGGACTAATGTTTGGGATATTCGTAGTCAATATCTCACACAGGGTCCAAAGTAGGATCAGTAAGATTGGAGCTGTGGTAGATGACACTGAAGGCTGGAAGGGCTGCAGGAGGACCTGAACAAACTACAGGAGTGGTCAGTTACATGGCAGCTGGGGTTCAAAGCCAAGCAGTGCAAGGTACTGCACTTTGGAGCTAGAAACCAGGGGCGCAGTTATCAGCTGGGAGGGGTACAACTGGGAAGTAATGAGGAAGAAAAGGATCTAGGGGTGGTTATAATGGACAGCATGATCAACTCGGCCCAGTGCAGGAAGGCAGTGGCAGCACAGTCCAATAGGATATTAGGGTGTATAGCGAGGGGAATCTCTTCCAGGGATAGGGAGGTGATCCTTCCCCTGTACAGGTCTCTGGTAAGGCCTCACCTGGAGTACCGCTCAGGGTACTGGTGCCTGCTCCTGAACAAGGACATAAAGTTGCTGGAGGTGCAGCGAGGGCAACAAAGATGATCCAGGGACTTGAGAGAAAGTCCTATGAGGAGAGATTAGCAGAGCTGAACATGTACTCCTGGAGCAGAGGAGAGATGGGGAGATATGATCGAAACCTTTAAATACCTCAAGGGGATAAATAAGGTTAATATAGAAGGGATTTTCTGGCTTAGAAGAGTGAGGGATACAAGAGGGCATCAGTTGAGGTTGGAGGGGTGAAGATTCAGGAGGGAAATCAGGAGGCATTTTTTCATAGAAAGGGTGGTGGACATGTGTAATGCTCTGGCCGAGGGGGTGGTGTCCTGCAGAATGGTGGGTGGCTTTAAGAGGGGTTGGAACAGGGTGGGGGGTTATGCTGAAGAGGGCTGGCGAGGGTGGGGCAGCTGCAAGTTGAGGGGCTAGCTGTGCAATTGAGCAGATTTGATAGACCGTAAGTCCTGCTTCTGTTGGTGTTTTTGTATGTTCATATGAGTTGGAACACATGGCCCTCATCACATCCCCTCTCAGAAAGTCTATACTGTGGCAGATAAACCCCTGCACTGGTTGCAGGGTGATCCCTTCTTCTTTCCTACTCTGGAGCCCAACCTACAACATATGCCTTCGGAAGGGATGGGGTACCCACCATGTCTTTACTAGACCTAGTGGCTGTGGACCAGCTGAGACTTGGATCTCCACATCAATGTTCTGAACATGAGGGCTGTTGTTCTTGGGCTCCAGAACTTCAAAAACCATCTCTGTCCAGGTCCCCTGTTGATAAGAACAGATAACATCAGTGCAATGCACTATATCTACAAAAAAGAGGGCACTCACTCATACCCTTTGTGTAGGGAAGTGATGAGAGTATGGCAGTGGACACTCTCTCGTGGCCTACAATTGACAGCCTTTTTTCTCTCAGGATTTCAAAACATCTTAGCAGACAGGCTAAGTCAGTCCCAGTCCCAGGCACATGAGTGGGAACTACTGACTTCCATGGTTAACAACCTCTTCATAAGATGGGATCATCCAGAGTTGGACCTTTTGTGTCCCCACACAATGCAAAACTGCTGCATTTCTGCTCGCTTGCTCCAAGGGCTGGAGTTTTTGGTGAGATGTTTTCCTCTCCTGAAAGGGAAGGTTCCTTTATGCATTCCTCCAATCCCTATCAATCAGAGGGTCCTTCTAAAGTTGTGGGTGTAGGGTGCTACACTGATACTGATCACCCTCTCTGGCCTCACCAGATATGGTTTCACTTCTATAGCATCTGGCAGTGGAACCACCAATCAGTTGTCCATGTGTTGCGGTCTGCTGTCTCAGGACAGGAAGCCCAGGTCCATCCAGACCTCCGGTCGCTCAACCTGCATGCTTGGCTCCGGAGGACATAGCCATTGCATGTTTTGGGGTTTCTCTCCAGGGGCTGATGTCTTCCTGTTGGCTAGAAAGCCTCCACTAGACATACTTGTTCACTAAAGTGGAAGCATTTCACTGTTTGGTGTGCTACCTGTTCTTAGGACCCTTTTACCTGTCCTATCCTGTTAAACTAGTTAATTTATTTGTAGCTACAAAGTCTGGTACTGGACTCTGCCTGCCGGCAGGAGGGGGCCTCAACCCAGGGGCATGTAAGGGAGAGGTCCTGGAGAGAGAAGGAAGGAAGAGGAGGCATCTCAGAGTGTCCAGCCATGAGGGCTAATGTCCGGGTTGGTGGGCCATTTGCCTCTCTCGCCCGCCACCCTCAAGACCTGTGGAGAAGTGTAGCGGTCGAGAGGTGTCTGGATTTATACTGGGACCACCTGTGCCTTGTGGGAGGCAGAGCCGGAAGAATGTAAGTGGCCCACCTCGTGATTCTCTGGCACCTTGATAGGGAATGACACTGGTGGGTCCCACCCAATTTCTTATCTGTGGGCGAGAGTGAAGAAAGCCCTGTGCTAGTTCGTTAGGGCAGTATGGTTGTGGCAGTCTGTGCTGCAGGGAGCACAGTGGTGGCAGCCTATCTTCCTTTCTGGTGGCACTTCAGCCTGGTCAGGAAGTGCTGGGGAGTCTATTCTGCCTAAGAGCAGAGCGTGCACAGGTCTCTGGAGTTGCCAGGGCTAAGAAATAAATGCCCTGGGATGCTCGGAGCTGCACGAGGCTTAGGAGAGATGGGACTTGGTATTTTATGTTGGGACTTTGTTTACTTGAAGCAGAGACCATTCAAATGGGAGCTCTGAAATCAAATGACTGGTGCTGGGAGGCACTGCCAAAGTTACACAGTTACTCTATACCCTGTAGCTGGTAGTGTGGTGTGCACCAACAAGTGTGTGTGTGTGTGTGCATCATAAATTTGACAGAAACAAGTTTGTGCTAGAGAGTTTTAGAGTTGAATCCTGGAGGCCTGGTTTTGACTGTTCATGTTGCTGCTGCCAGAATTAATGAAGCCTGTTTGGCCTTGAGGGAGCACTGCAGTTCAAGAGCTTCTGAAACTCAAATGTTTTGCTGCAGACTGTATTGGGCAGCTCGCCCTAAAGGTTACCCATATTGTAACTTGCACACACACCCTTGCTCCATGGAGTGACTTAATCAAATGTATTCAATCAAATCATATTTTTCTTCTTCTTTTAATCTGGAGTGGACAATGGACTTTATTTATGGCATTGTGTGACTGCACTAAGCAAGTTTTCCCCCACGGCTGCTGTTATTCCTGCAAGTATAGCCTGCACCCACCCCCACCCCCAGAACATCTTCTAAGAACCCAGGTAACAAGTTTTACATTTTCTGGGACTGTGTTTTCTGCTTGCAAGTGCCCCCCTTCCCCTAAGTTACCATCTGGAATACCCCTAGATGCTGGGGGGGGGGGCTTACATGTACTTCCCTACCTCCTGCTTCTATCAGACTCCCCTCTGCAGTACTCCTCTATCAAGGTGCATCCGACTGCCATATTGTCTTTCTGTACCCCTATTGATGGATGTACAGTGGCACAACTGGAAGCATCCTGTGCCTTTTTGAAGGGTATTTGCACATGTGCCCCAACTCGTAAACCAGTGCTGCCATGGGCATTCATTTTGTACTGGGAAGTTGATTTTGGCTCCTTTTGAGACTACTCCAACTTGTGAACTATGCTTCCTTTCTTGGAAGGCACTTTTATATTTGCTTGCTGAGCATACACAAGCTAACATCTTGTTAGAGAATGGCATTTCAGAGGCGTGTCACTGTCCAGTTCAATGCAGCTCAGGCTACAGTGGGCTCAACAGTGTCAGTCCAATGAGCAGCCAGGCTGATCATGATACTGGTCAGTGAATGGGTGGCAGAAACTTCATGTAGTAGAAGGGAAAGAGATGCTCCAGTCCAGGGTGGTTCTATCCTTTCATCTGCATGATGCAGAAAGCTGAGCGGCATCATGATCAGCCTGCTCGTCATCTTCCTCTTCCAACCTGAAAACAATCTCACCCTCTGCCAAGTATCCCTCCAACCTCCCTGTCACTTCCCATGCTCCTTGCACATACATTTCACCCTCTGCCAAGTATCCCTCCCACCTCCCCGTCACTTCCCATGCACCATGTCTCTTTCCAACAGATCCTGCCCATTTTCCAGTATCCCTCCCACCTCCCCATCACTTCTCATGCCCCTGTAAATATAAAACTGCACTGGAGTGCGGAGTCCCCAGTGTCAGAACCTACACCCTGTAAAAAAGAAAACAGTCCATTGATGTCTGTTGCCGCTGCCGAGCCCCACCGACATTTCCTTTGCCCTGCCTGATCCGCCCACATGGTACCCACCCCACCACCGCTTACTTATCTACCCGGAGTCCAAGGCAATAATACTCTCTGGACCAGGGACACATCTTCACTCTGCAATGCTGGACTGGGATCTGAGGAAATCAGGTCAGCTCATCAATGTATTTAATGCATTTCAAACTTATACATACATACGAACATACGAAGAAGCCAGCAGAAGAAGGCCATTTGGCCTATCAAGTCTGCTCGTATTGCAGGGTCCACAGCTTGAGCTAATGTCCCTGCCCTTCCACTCCACACCTCTCATCCTCCCTACCCATGATCCTTGCCTTCCTCTATGCCTATCCCAGCCTCTCTTAAAGCTGCCCATTGTCTTCAACGAGATGACCTCTTCCAGGCAGCGCATTCCAAGTGTCCACCACCCTCTCTGTGAAGAAGTGCTTCCTGACCTCCCACCCTCCAGCTTAAGACCCCTCGTGTTATGGTTGCCACTCAGCTTAAAGAGATTCTCCTTATCAACCTTATTTATCCCTTTCAAGTACTTGGAAGTCCCAATCATGTTCTCTCTCTCTCTCGCGCTCTCTCTCTCTCTCTCTCTCCTGTCTTCCAGGGAGTACATGTGCAATGCCCTCAACTTCTCCTCATATGCCTTACCCTGTTGACCCGCTATCATCTTTGTAGCTCTCCTCTGTACCTTCTCCAGAAGGTTAATGTCCTTTTTAAGATGCGGGATCCAGTACTAAACTCCATACTCCAGATGCGGCCTTACAAGATAGAGGATGTGTACCACTTGGCCGCTGTCTACTGTCTTAGTGACACAGTCAAAGAAGTCAGTCAGGTTCATTTGACATGATCTCCCTCCCTCCCCCCATGAACCTATGCTGCCTTGCATCCTGGAGACCATGCTCCTCTAGATATTCCACCAACCTTTCCTTTAGTATGGTCTCCCTGAGGTTGCCCACAATGGAGGTCAGACTGACTGGTCTGCAATTCCCTGGGAAATCCTTTGGACTGCTTTTGTGGAGGGGCACTACATGTGCTGTTCTCCAGTCCTGCAGTACTACGCCTGTCTCTAGTGAACTATTAAATAGGTCTGCCAGTGGCCTTGCCAGCTCCTCAGCCAGTTCCTTTAGTACCCTTGGATGTTCTCTGTCCGGGCCTGGTGATTTGTTCACCTTCAATGCCAGCAGTCTCTCCCTCACTCTATCCTCCTCTATCACTACATCTGTGTTCCCCTCCCCCCCACTCCTCTTTTCCCTCCTGAAGGCACTGGCCCTTCCTTCTCCCTGGTGAAGACAGAACAGAAGTATTCATTTAGTATCTCTGCTTTTCCCCCCATTATCCTCTACCCACTTCGCCCCTTTCTTATTTCCGACAATCCCTTCCTTCTTGTCCCTTTTCTCACTTATGTAGCGGAAGAAAGCCCTTTTCCCTTCTTAATTCCTTCAGCTATCTGTAGCTCCTTCTGTGCCTTTGCTCGTGGGACTTCCTTACTTGCCTCACTAACCAACCTTAGATAATTTTCCCTATCCATCTCTCTCTTGGTCCTCCTGAATTTTCTATAGGCCAACCTCTTTTCCCTTACTGCCTGGGAACCCCAGAACTGAACCAGCTGGGTGCTTCGGCCCTTTTGTTCTTCCCCCTGAGCCTAATGCACTCATCTGTGGCAACCAGTATTCCTTCCTTCCTTCCTTCCTTAATGGTGGACCACTTTTGATCCACCCCCATATCTGCTCTGATGCCCACCAGATGGCTCCTCAACACTTAGCCCATTTTCCTGAAGTCTGCCCTCCTGAAATCCAAGATTTTGGTCTTATTCGGGATGCTTTCCCTGCCCATATCCAACTGGAACCACACTGTGCAATGGTCACTTCCACCCAGTGACTCCCTGACCATTATTTCCTGTACATGCTCCCCATTTGTGAGCACCAGATCAAGAATTGCCTCAGCTCTTATTGGTTCAATGATGCCCTGAATCAGGAACCCACTCTGCAGTCCTTCCAGGATCATCTGACTCCTAGCACATGTTGTGGAGGGTGTACTCCAGTCTACCTTGGGCAGCTTGAAGTTCTCCACAATTACCACCTCTCCTTTCCTCACAGCTTCCAATATTTGTGAGCTCAGTTCCCTGTCCCTCTCCTCATCCTGATTGGGTGGTCTGTAAAAAAAAAAAACCCAGCCTAACCTTTCTCCCTCTATTGGACCTTAGCTGAACCCATAATGTCTCCACCTCATCCTTCCTCTGATTCCTCCTTCATGCAAGTTATATCCTCCCTGATATAAACTGCCACCCTTCCCCCTTCCCAACTACCCTGTCCCTCCTGTATAGTATATATCCAGGGATTACATGGTCCCAGTCATGGTGTGATGTTGCCCAAGTCTCGGTTACTGCAGCTGTGTATACTCTCCTGTCTGCTAATAGTGCCTGCAGGTCGCTCATCTTGTTTCCAAGACTCTGCACATTCAGAGACATCACCTCCACCTGGAATCTGACCTTCCTTCTCTTCTCTTCTCTATTCTGCTATTCACATTTATTCCTCTGTGCACACTCTTTCATGTACCCTTGTCATGTGTTCCTCACCCCCTCCGTCCTTTGCTAACTGTGATCTCGCCCCTTTTACCTCCTCCCTCCAGACCTCATCTATCACTGTTGGGGGGGGGGAGGTTCACTGACCTCCTCATCTGAGACTCTGTGGTCCTGCATGCCTGCTGCCCCCCCAATAGTTTAAATTAAGTATAGTGGTTATGTATTCCCCCATTTTGTCCCTGAGTACCCTCAAACCCTCCCCACTGAGGTGTAGCCTCTCTGGTGAAAACAGTACTCATAACCTGGTCATTTTGTAATATTTTTCTCCAAAGTTTTCAACATGGCCTTTTTGGGCCCCATCTCATGAACCAGGAAGTTAAATTCTTTTAAAACTAGCGCAAAAGATAATTTTGCAGTCACTACACGAAATCACCTTTCTGTCGGGATTTGAAAATTTCCACCTACTGGATTCATGAAGTGAGTCATGAGAAGACTGTGCTGAAAATTTGGGGTCAAAATATTACAAAAAAATAAAGTTATGAAGGTGTGTTGAAAATGTTCAGCGCTCACTCATAACTTTGTTAATTTTAATATTTTTGTTTACCTACACTGCACTGTCCCCAGCTTGTCCTTATCTTTCCTTAGGGCAGGACTCCAAAGCTGAGCACAGTACTCCAGGTGGGGCCTCAGCATCCTGTTTGCCTTACTGTAGGCCTTGTTACACTGGCTTGTTTTAGGGAGTCACTGATGATGATCTCTAGGTCTCTTTCTTCAGAGATTGTGCCCAGCTTTACGCCCCATCCAGTACTCTGACCTGGGGTTCTTATTCCCTATATGCATCATCTTGCACTTTTTGGCATTGAATTTCTACTGCCAAACCTTTGACCACCTCTCTAGTCTTCGCTAGTCTCCCTAACCCCCTCTTCACTGTCTACACTGCCACAGAGCTTAGTGTTGTCTGTGAAGAGACAAGTCTTGCCTGAATTCCTGCTCCCATTTGCTGATGAACATATTCAAAAGGACTGGATCCAGGACCGATCATTGTGGCACCCCACTGGTGACCTCCCTCTTTTCTGATTTGACTCCGTTAACAACAACCCTCTGCTGTTTCCTTCCAACCAGTTTCTCACCCATCTGTGTCCTTTGTTGCACCCAGATCCCTAACTTTTAGCAACCTTCTGTGAGGCATGGAGTCAAAAGCTTTGCTGAAGTCAAAGTAAAGTAAATCCACAGCATGATGGCTCTTATCCACTACCTTCATTATCCAGTCAAAATCAATCAATCAATCAATCAATCAAAATATTTATTTAACTAGGCGATCACCATTGAGCAGTGCTCATTTTCGAGGTGGACCTGGGTTTTTCAATGAAAAACAAAGTACAACAATTACAATCATGCATGATAGAAAAGCGGTAAAAGGCAATGACAATAAAGATATGTATAAGCACCCACGCCTAATGCACCTTGATATGTATAATACATATATCCCTATATACATACACATACACATAGGTATATATATAGGGGATACATGATGGGCAGGAGTGGAATTTGGAAAATATTCTCACTCCTGCAGAGTGGGATAGCCATGCCTCACGATGCAGGAGTGAGAATATTTTCCATATTCCACTCCTGCCCATCATGTGTTCAATTTATACAACAGGCAACAACTGTTTCTGTATGGTTTTGCTATTTAAATATTGTGTCTGAGGTCTGTTTTGTTGTTGTTACTTTTTAAATTGGTGTTATTACTCAGTGATTTGCTTGCTGTGTGTTAGTCTGCTCAACTGTGTGATAGGGATTAGTGATGCTTTGGAATCCTCTGTTTGATTGATTGATATGGTGTATAGTGGTGTCTTGGTTGTGCTGGTAGTGGATTCGGAGTTTATTTTTTCATTGTGGTGCTAGTAGGTGTGTGTTGGGGAATGAGTGATTCATTGGTTTGCTGGTGTTTGTGGGGGATGTGTGTGGTATGTTTACTTCAGAGTGCTTCCATGACCATTGGTGAAATGGGACTGCTTATTGTTTTGGTGCAGTGTGAATAACATATAGAATAAAGTATGGATCGGGGTGTGTAACAAAGTTTTACACCCAAGGGTTAGATGCTACATAAACCCGAGGCGAAGCTTGAGGGTTTATCAAACATCTAACCCGTGATAACGTAGCTTCGGACTTCTGACCATTTTATTTTATATAATTGCTGGGTTTGCCTTTTTCGCCACAGCAATTATATAAAATGAAGGTTCCTGTTCGGCCCTAGCGTGGTTACATTTCAGCATGCTTTGCCCGTGACTCACCGTTCGGTTTTCTTTTTTTTGAAGAAAAAAAAAAATTCAGTCTGTAGTAGGACTACTTAATATTTCCCTTGCAGATATTCTTTTTAAATTGCCACTTACCGCCGAATCCAAATGGCAGTTCAGTCTTCCGGGGGAAAACATGCTGTCGGCGATCGGAAGGGACAAGGTGCAGCAGGGCATGCGCAGAGTGGGGGAAACCGTGCGCTGTTTGCCGTTATAACGCCCTTTATAATGGCAAATTATGCCACGGTTTCTATGGGAAAAGCGAGAGCCAGTTATTATATTTATTTATTGATGAGATTTTATTTTATATTGTGTTGGTAGTGCTTAGTGCAACAGTAATTTAGTTCTTTAGCCCTCTCTGCATCACAGTTTCTGAGAAGGGATATCAACATTAAGATATCGATGGAGGTGGAGATGTGGCACAAATATCCAAGGCTCACAGAGAACAACAGGTAGATGTCGGACAGAGGAGCTTCACTGGTTATTCAGAGTCTGTGTCACTGGTGAGCTGCTTTGAAC
The DNA here is from genome assembly GCA_016271365.2 of Neoceratodus forsteri. Taxonomy (NCBI): domain Eukaryota; kingdom Metazoa; phylum Chordata; order Ceratodontiformes; family Ceratodontidae; genus Neoceratodus; species Neoceratodus forsteri. The sequence continues at coordinate 534,471,700 of CM028130.1, read as the reverse complement.
GCTTTCTGGGAGGAGACTTGTAGTGTCAATGTGCAAAAGAAGGTAGAATATTTATTATTTGTTTCTTTCTGATGGATCTAGCAGTGGCTCCTTATCCTACTTGAACTGAGAACAGCTCAAGAAAATCTCTTGTTCCAGGTTCATTGTTTTCAGTGGATAATGTAATTTTAGTTTTTCATCTGTGGTGCTTCTCAGTGATTAGGAATTAATTTTGAAAAGCTCATTGTACAGAAATACTGTTTTTAGTAAAGTTTTTGTAATTTGTTTTCAGTGCTAAGTACTGCTCCAAGTGTACTGCTTTCAGCTTCTGGCTTTTTAGAAACTGCAAGTAAACGTTTCACGCTACACAGGTTGTGTGTAATTAGGTAGATTGCTGATTTCATTTTCAGTTTTAAAAGAAGTTCCAGCTTGTAGTGCTTAACTGATGCTGCAGTGAGAATATCAGGTGATGACATAGCTACTATAGGTGTAAATGGATTTGTAATATATGGATTTTAAAAATAATACCCCCAAAAAGCATATAAAAAAAAACCTGTAATACCTTAGTCACTGCCGTAATACTATACTTCCTGTCCTCATAATACTATACTTCCGGTCCAATAATACTATACTTCCGGTCTTCGTAATACTATCGTTGGGATCACCAACTTGCCTAGTGTCCAAAGCATAGTTTTTTTTTGTTTCTTTTCTTTTTATTCCTGAGAGAGAGAAGCAGGACTGCACACGGGAAAGGGGGATGTGAGTGAGGAGCGAGAACAAGCAGCACGGAACCGTCCCACAAGGAATCCTGAGGTTAGACCTCGTCAGCATCTTGCATCCACATATTACAAAAAATAACAGTTAGGTTCCAGTGAATCACTCGGCTGTAATTCCGTCTCGAGGTTCTGGGGATACAGGAACCTCTCGAGCTTCGCTCTTGAGGTTTCCTATGTCCCCAAGACCTCTCAATCAGAATTACAGCCTTGTAATTCACTGGAACCTATCTATTATTCTATTTGTTTTCACTTCAACTATGTCATCACCCGATATTCTCACTGGGGTGAGAATACATGCTTTTATTCTCAATGAATACACAACACCCCTATTGTATAAATACATGTATCCACATGTATACAGACATAAATACATTCATATATAGTCATAAAACATGCCTAAAGATATCAATACATATTCACATAACACACATACATACACACATATGTTGATCAAAGGATACAATGAATATATACAGAGCAAGGAAACATACAGGATATAAAATGATCCAAGACAGGGACAATGTTACAAGGGGCTTTGAGATAACTTTTAAGGAGGGATACAGAATGTTTAAGGTGGGGACGGGAGAGAAGGATGATCAAGATGAAGGAGTGAAAGATGATGATAAGGGGTCACAAGTGCTCAGTGAAACAAAAGGTGACGGTGAGGGTAAACACAAGCATTTGTCAATGCCAAATGTTTGCTTGCTGGTATTAGCATTGGAAATGCAGGAGTTAGACAGATGCAGAATAGGAATGGCAGTGAAGAATTGAACTTCACGCCAACCCCACCTCCACCCTGCAGAGACAGATAGGCATTGGGGTATGTGTTTGGGTCATCGCCCATAATGTTTATGCCATTTCACCTTACCCTATCCTGCAAACACCGACAAACGTTGAAGTGTTCTTTGGGGTGTTCGGCTTTACAATCACCCCATTCCATAAGGACATACGCTGAAATGGGTGCAGTATAGGAGAATGGGGGTGAACTCTGGGGCCGAAGAGTACAAGGCACACCTCAATGCCTGTCACTGGCTGCTGGGTGGGGGGTCGGAAGTGGCATGAGCATTACAGTCGGTAATCCAAAGGCACATCCCTGATGCATGTCAGTCTGTACAGGGTGGGACGTTATGGTTAGAAATCCTAACACCTTGGCGTTTGTTGGTATTTGCACTACAGATTTTCAACATGTCCTTTTGTGACCCCCACCTCATGAAAGCATTTGGGACCTCTACTCATCAACAGTGGCACTGTGATTTTGTTAATGTGTCCTGAACTTTGAGTTCCCACAGCAACAGTGCCATTCTGTGCCAGATGTACAAAAAGACAGATCGGGCAGGATGTGAAGAATGACAGCTGTACCATTCATAGGGAGGTGTGAAGAGATGGTAATGTTGAAAATCTCTAGTGAAAATACTAAAAATGGTCGAACTTCCGAGTGTACATGGAAACTGTGCAAATGCATACATGTAACAGTCATTTAGTGGAATTATTTCACCAAATTTTCAACATAGGCATTTTGTGACCTCTGCTCATGAACACTGTCACTATGATTTTCTTAATCTGTCCCGAACATTGATTTCTCACTGCGACTGCGCTATTCTGCGTCACATGTGTAAATGCATATTTCGGGCAGGATATGAAAAATGACAGCTGTACTGTTCACAGGGAGGTGTGAAAAAATGCCAATGTTGAAAATCTGGAGTGAAAAATATTACAAATGCGGCGAAATTATGAGGGTGCGGAAACCTCGTAGCGTGCACTCATAACACAGTCATTTATGGACTTTTGTCACTAAATTTTCAACATAGGCATTTTAGCACCTCTGCTCATGAACAGTTTCACTGTGATTTTCTTAATCTGTCCCGAACACTGACTTCCCACAGTGACTGCGCTATTGTATTCCGGAGTGCGAAACACATTTTGGCCAGGATGTGAAAATGACAGCTGTACTGTTCATAAGGGAGGTCTAAAAATGCCTATGTTGAAAATGGACTGAAAATACTACAAATTTGTGAAATTACGAGGGTGCGAGAAACTGCACAACACACACTCATAATACAGTCATTTTATGGTTGTTTGTCACCAAATTTTCAACATAGGCATTTTAGAACCTCTGCCCATGAACAGAGTTACCGTGATTTTCTTAATCTGTCCCAAACACTGATTTCCCACAGTGACCGCGCTATTCTGTGCCGGAACTGCAAAAACACATTTCAGCCAGGGATGTGAAAAATGACAGCTGTATTGTTCATAAGGAGGTGTGGAAAAATGCCAATGTTGAAAATCTGGAATGAAAAATATTACAAATTGGTGGAGTTACGAGTGTGTGTGGAAACTGCGCAATGCACGCTCATGAAACAGCCATTTTTTAGATTTTTTTTTCAAATTTGCAACATAGGCTTTTTGAGAGTCCACCTCATGAACAGTGGCACTGTCATTTTGTTAATCGGTCCCAAAAGGTGATTCCACACAGTGACCGTGAAATCACCTTTCGGGACTGAATAATGCCATGACAGTGATTGAGTTCATGAGGAGGGGTCCCAATAACCCCATGTTGAAAATTTGGCACCAAAAGTCAAAACAATGGCCAGAGATATCCACATAAGTTGAAAAAACCCTATTTATGCCATTATACAGCTTACCGGCATTTCTTCAGTTCACGGTCGGCTTGGAAGAGTGCAGACGTGTTCCCGGTCCACCGAAGACCATCGCGCTGGGCTCCAGAGGTAAGTAAGGGGCGAGGGTGGGTGTGAGGAGGTGGGGTACACAGAGGGTGGCTGCTGGTTGGGGGAGGGGCACGAGACACTGTGAGGGACCATTTTCTTGGTTTCAGGGACAACAAAATAAACAAAAGACATTGCAGAAAGTTTATTTTTGCAGGCTTGCTTTGTTCACACTAGGGTGGGCTCCCAGTGTGCCACGTGCATTTCTGGGGAGGGGGCCTTAAATTGACAGGGACTGGTCCCCCGTTCGGCAAAGAAAGACTGTTTGGGGGGGTGCTGACAGGGGGATTGGGCATCCCCGTCGGCTTTCATGGGGTCGAGGTGGACGGCGATAGCCGCTGCCATGTTCATGGAAATGTTACACAGGCAAGGTACCGCCTGCAATGAAAGATCGCCCTCATTACAATTGAATGGCTGACGCTGCAATGATTAGGTGGCCCCTGATTGTGGTGGGCAAATCGTTTCAAGTTGGTGGCACTTCTGGAGAACCAGTGTCATCAGGACAGTGAGCCTGCATTGGTTGAACACTGACAAGCCCACAAATGCAGTGTTGGCATTGGCCCCACAGTGCTGCACCTCCACAACCCGTTTCTCTCCTAAGCTGCCACATAAGGTTTCTTGCGCATGCTCGCAAGTAAACATAAAAAAGGAAGAAGGTTGGAATACAATACCAGACCCAAGGTTCAATCGATAAAAAAAGCTGGGGAAAAGAAATTTTGATGGAGTAAGAGAAGAAAAAAATACTATCAGGTTAGTTCAACAAGACCTTCAGCCATAAACCCTACTGTTTACTGTCCTGGAGTTCATTGCTCTCCAGGTAGTCCATGAGGTCCTCTGTGACTAATGTCTCCATCAGTTTACCAACGATAGAGGTAAGACTGACAGGTTTGTAATTACCTGGTTGCTCTCTGTCCCCCCCTCTTATGCAGCAGGACTACATCCTCTACCCTTCAGTCTTTTGGAACTTTCCCTGTCTCAGCTGAGCTGTTGAGTAACCCTACCAGGGGTTCAGTTAGCTCTGTTGCCAATTTCTTGCGCACCCTTGGATGTATTCCATCTAGCCCCTGGGCCTTATCTATCTATAGAACTGCTAGCCCTTTCCAAACCCTTTCATTGGTAAGTACTTGCTGTTTCATCTCAGGCATCCCCTTATAGCCGCTTTAATGCTACTCTCGGTAGAGGCCTTGCCGCCTTCTGCCTTCTCTTGTGAATACAGAGCAGAAGTAGTCATTGAGAATGGCTGCTGTCTGCCCATCATCCTCAGTTACCCTACCTCACTTTGTTAGCCTAGCAATTCCTCCCTTCTTTCCTTTTTCCCTAATATAGCTAAAGAACTGTTTTTCCCCTCTCTTGACCCTCCGGTATCTGCAGCTGTGTGTCTGCCTTTGCTTCTCTAACTGTCATCTTGGTTTCCCTTTTTTCACATTTGGTACTCTTCCCATTCTTCCATCCCTTGTTTTTCCTTGTACCTGGAGAAGGCCTTCTTTTTGGCTCTTACTGCTTCTCTGACCTTTCCAGACAACCATATTAGTCTCTTGCACCTGTTTCTTTTGATTACCATTCTCATGTAAGACTTTGTTGCCTCAAAAATGGCCCCTTTGATTCTCCCATCTTTCCTCCATATACTTGATGTTGCCCACTGACTAACTTGTCCCAGACCAGCTTCCTCATCTGATTAAAGTCTGCCCTTCTGAAATCTAGAACTACAGTCTTGATGAGGACTTACTTGTCCCAGGGCCAGGTTGAGCCATAAAGAGTTATGGTCGAGGACCATAGTGGCCCCTCTACCCTGACACCTCCTACCACTTCTGAGTTGGTAACTTATTAGACGTTGCATCCTTCCCTGTCCTTTGTTCTGCTTGGAAATCATTCCAAAGGTGTGGCCAGTGGAGGTGATATCCTTGATGAGGATAGAGCAATTACTTACCAGTAACTGTAGATCTTTGAGAGAGTCTCCTTCATTGGGCCACAGCATACCTACCTCTTTCTCCCTCCTTTTGTGAGGTGCCAGCTGGTTGTCTGTCTTGCTGCCTTTGCAGAAGGTATGGTTATTTTGTATGTCTTCTGTCACCAGTTCCAGCCTCCTTGTGTGCCTGGTCCTGGTGTGGTCTTCTGTTCCCCTAGGTAAGTGGCCTTTCTGGCTAACCTCTGCCGGGGAACTGAGGAGTGAGGGACTGCCCATGTCTTATAGGTGCCATCCGTGTTGCATATTATCGTGGTCAGCCCCCAGCTAGGCAAAAATTTCTGGAAGGTCCTGACACTGAGAGCTTACAAGTTCCAAATGTGTGGCCCAATGGAGGAGATTCTCTCAAAGATCTACTGTTTAATGATAAGTAACTGCTTTTTCCTGCTGGTAGCCCTTTTAAGGGCTCAAGAGCTGTATGGCCAGACAAGGCAATTGAGTCAGGTGACCTGTTGAGGGGGGCTGGTGCTGTTGGGTAGTTTTCTCCAGAGCCTTGCATATATCCCTGGGATCAACAAGCAAGTCAGCTAGAGGCAGAATGAGCGTAGCCTGTCATCAGGGTCCTGAAGCAGACTTGGCTAGCAGCTCGGCTAGTGGCAAAGGGGATGTGACCTGTACCCAGGCACCCCCCCAGTTGGAGCCCAGTCGACTCAGCTGACAGGTCAGTCAGCGGTTGGGGCACTAGGCTATCAGAGAGAGGTGTACCCTGGCAAAGGTCTGTTGGTAGGTTCGAACAGCAGTGACGGGTGTAAAGTTAGTATGCACTGCTGCACCAGGGAAGGGGCTGTGCCAGGTCAAATATAGCAATACAGTCAAGGTGGACCAAAAAGATCCAAGGGATCGGCACCATGCTAAGGCTTGTAAATAGTGTTGCTCAGATAATATACTATAAATTAGGATACCACCAGATACCTCCCATTTGGCTAGATAATTGCTGTGGTAGGATAGTAGTACTATCTGCCCTTGGATCCTACCCTCTAGAATCCAGCTCGGATCCTAACTATCTGACCTAGGATCCATCACTATCTGACCCCGTATCTTAACTATCTGACCTAAGATCCCTGGATCCTAACTAGGATCCAACACTATCTGACTCTGGATCCTACATCTGTCTTTGGCAGGATTTCTCGTAGGATCCAAGGTAGGATACCAGCACTATCTGACAGATAGTGGTAGGATCAATAAAAGTACTATCTGAGCAACACTACTTGTAAACAGGGACACTGGTTTACCGGGATTGAGAAAGGGCATATTCCATTTTGCACATTGTAAAAAACGGTATTGTCACCGGTGTCTACTAAACCAGAATCCAGTTTTACCGGTGTTTGGTTTTGTGTACTTTATTTAGCAATTTTTAACCCTGCTAACATGCATTTTAGCAATTTTGACCTCCACTATTACACATCCTCCCATCCTTGTACCAATTTAAAGTTATTTTAGGTACAAGATGTGATGGCAGCAGCAACACTACAGCCTCCATCCCTAAGGTGTGATGGAAGCAGCCCTACAGTCCCATCCCTCAGGTGCGATGGCAGCACCAACAGCACTACAGCCCCCATCCCTCTGGTGTGATGGCAGCAGCAACAGCACTACAACCTCCCTCCTCAGGTGTGACAGAAGCAGCAGCAGCACTGTGGCCCTCATCCCTTAGGTGTGATGGCAGCAGTACTGCATTCACCATTCCTCAGGTGTGATGGCAGTATCAGCACTGTGGCCCCATCCCTCAGGTAGGATGGTAGCAGTACTACATTCCTCATCCACCAGTGGTGATGACACAAGCTACAGCCCCCACCCTTCGGTGTGATGGCAGTAGCAACAATGCAGTCCACATCCATCTGGGGTGATGGCAGTAGTGACAGCACTATGATCCCTTCTTCAACACCCACACGCCCATGCACAAGTTACAAATGACTTGGTCTCTTTGCTTGTTAGAACTCGGATGTGAATTAATCTGAACCATCACCGCTAAGGTGGACTACCTTTGTTTTTCCCCATCTATAATTGTACTGCCTGAATTGGATTTCTGCCTGTGACACCGCTGACCATGGTTAGGGAACAGACTTGGATTTTGAGGGCCAGCTGGTGGGTGAAGGCTTGAGTGTCCAATGACCATTCACCTTCTCCTGGGAGGGAGGGTGGGTTCACGACTCAGCATTTTCTAGCCCTTGGTGGAGGCCAGAGGCACGACAGCATGTCAGCCCTTACTGCAGGAGGGAGCGTGACAGACATCGGCTTGTGCCTTGACATCATGTGGCCTGTCACGCCCCAAGAAAATGGGAAAACACTCACTGACCAACCGAAGGACGGCTGTTCGTCCCTCCATAAGCTGGAAACCCCAGACATGTGTCCATTCTGACCCCTGCCATGCCCAGGATACACAGGAAGCTCTTTGGGGCAATTCTTCTCCCCTGGTAGCCTCCCATAGTAGGGGTCCACTCAGTGAAGGGTTACTTTGGGTTACCTGGTAGCACAGCAGTAAGGGTCAGTGGATAGTGGTCAGGACTCAGCAGTGGTGGTAGGGGCCTTGGCAGGCCTGAAGGAGTGGATGGGCCAGGGGTAGGAGGAGCAAAAAAACAGCTTGAATTTGCTTCTTTGAAATAAAGTGTCTTCACCTAAAAAATCCACAAGTGATTATTGGAGGACCTTCAAATGGATTCATGTGTAACCCCTAGATGGCGTTATCCCAGGGGCTACTACCCCTGCCTGATTTGCCACTAACAGGTTGAGGGGCCTGGATCCAATGGCGGGTGCCTCCACCCAGAGGTCAGGGTTTGCAATAGTTAAACTAACTTGGTCACAGCCCTCTGGGACACTGCAACCCTTTCTTCCCACTAGTGGCCCACACAATATATCAGAATTACCTTCACAGTATACACTTACCCCAGGTCTGGTTCCGGCACTGGGACCTCCTGTGAAAATAAGATACAGTGCAACAATCACAGTACAGTACTTTAACATAGACAAATACCTCAGGCAGTATAACTTTGCTGAAACAAGCAGCTCTGATTTATTTAGGGGGATATAACAAGGACAGGGAAATCAGGTTAATTAACTTATCACTTTACTATCTACCTATGGCTCTGTGCACAGGCCTATCCCTACCAGTTACTGTCCCTGGGTACCCAAGCCCTAGTGGCTAGTCAAAACCGTGGCAGCTGGTAGGGCCCTTTCACACAGTGAAAAGAAAATTAGCTTAAACAGTCAGCAGTACAGTGATTCCATTTGGATTTAATGTGGCAATTCAACAGGGAGCGACCTGAATTAGTACTCATGACCTCCAAACAAGATAGGGTCCTTCAACGTCAGCAGGGCTACTTTTGAGCTCCACGAGACTCTTCACACATTTATATGGTAAAAAAAGAAAGTACTATACCAGGCAGGCTGCTTCTCTATCCCGATCGCACTACTGCACAATACCCGGAGAACACACAGCAGATTCAGTTCCTGACAGACCGAGTGCAATTCAGCAATTTCTCCAGTCTTCTACAGGGTGAGCCTGGTTTCTACTCTTCAGAGATCCTTTGATTCTTTTCACAGGACGGATTCAGTCCTAACAAGCAGTTACAAGCTGCAGACCGGAACTCTGGGCCTTACACGTTTCCGACTAAAACTGCACACTGAAAAGCACAGGGCTCCTTCCTTCTTCACTGTCAGAGCTAAACTGAAAAACTTCAACAGACAAAACTGGCACTTCCTTTGAGTTCCTCCCAGTTCTTGACTGGATTGGCTGTCACTCACAATAGACTGCTGCTGTTGGTCCAAAAAGGCGCCGAAGTCTAAACTACATCTCCCAGAGTCACTGCCCATACAATCCTCTTGTGGCTGGCTCAGATTATGAGTCCAAGTTCTGATTCGTCCAAGGCACCATTTTAGAGCTAGCTTACCCCACACTGATTGGTCCAGTTCAGAAGTTCAAAACCAGAATGGGGAACTAGGCAGACACAGTTCTGACTGCAAAGAAAGCAGGTTAGACAAACTGTATTTTCATTACTACTCTACATGATTTCTGGCAAACAGTTACATCTTTCAGATAGGTTCCCTTTGCACTCCTAGTGACTGCAAAAATAGAGTGAATTGGCAGCAGCTCAAGTGGTACTCAAACAGAGAAGCACACAGTTCCCCCATACAAACTAATTATGTCTGCAAGCAGACAGCTCTTAAAGAGACAGTACCAGAGGCTCTAAAAACACTCACTGATAAATGGCTTAAACGCCAAACACCATTCAGGCTTGGAGCATTCAAGCAAGCTCCTGGAAGTCTTTTGGGAACCCCCATTTGCAGGGGGGTTACACATGCATCTCCCAAGACATGTGGATGCTTTTTTTTTTTTTTTACTTGGTGTCCATGAAAAGGGTGTGTCCCAGTTTTCATGTCTTTGTTCAGATGTGACTTGAGCACCACTCTGCCCACCAGCATCACACATCCCCTGGGGTTTTACCTTCTGTATGTCATTGACTGTGCTTTCAAAATCCACTGGCCAAACATAAGTACACTTAAATACTTAACATTTGCTTTTTGTTGAAGCAATCTATCAGAAAACTTTTTGTTGTCACAGAGACTGAAACAGCAGGTGGGAGAAAAGGTACAAATGATCCAATTCACCTGAATGGGGTGCTAACTGTGAAATCTTTTCATAAGTAGTAAGGCAGTTTCTTCTTTGTGAACATACTTTCATTCAGACTAGTTTTCATTCAAACAACTGAGGATCGTGGATGGCCCTACTGATTATAAACTTGAATAAGCTAGTTGGTAACAGTGATCCTGCGTTTAGCAATCTATGACCTAGATGCTTATATACAAAGAATACAATAAAAACCTGACTAAAATCTAAAAACAAGCTTATAAAACACAGAAAATGTATCTGAACATTTATATTTGCCTAACAAAATCATTGCAGCCCAAGTAAAAAACTCAGGCAAATTATATGGTACCCTGACTGCTATGCTATGATGTAATAAACATATATTGGTATTTTTTTATATTCTTTGTAAAGCAGGTAAGGCCCACTAGGCAGAACTGTCTGTTTTCAGGAGTAACCTAGAAGCACTGGGGAGGTTAAGTGACTTGCTTAGAGTCACACAGCATGCAAGTGGAGGTTGTGGGAATCAAACCCAAGTCTGCTGGATGTACCCAGTTCAATCACTGTTTGTTACTCTAACCACTAGGCATGGGTGGTTAAACTGAATGGCTGATTACAACAAAGCAGTGCGGGTGATTTCCTTACTGACTCTATATGCAGCAAAGCAGAAAGAATGCAAAGCACAGCAGCATTCATTTTAAGATGCTGAAATCTGGGTCAGCCCGCTGGTGCTGCAGTAGCACTACTGCTTGCAATGCCAGCGACCCAGGATCAGAAGCGAACTCAGGTTGCTGGAGGTCTGGCCAGGGGAGTAGGATCGAGCACCTGGGGGACTGCCCTCCTCCTCCAGGGAGGGTGGGCTGCAGGTCCTGCTTCTTTACCACCACCTGTGTGACCATGGGTGATGATGCAGTGGTGCTGCAGAGTGATCAGGAGGGGAGGAGGCTAGCTAGGATCTGGAGCAGTGGCATGTCTCTATGTGACCTACCTCCTTGGATCTCCTTAGTGCCGGTGCCCTCAGGCACAGAAACCAGAAAACCGGGAACAATCACCCCACATCGGCCACTAGCAGAAGGGACTCAGGTGCCCCAGACTTCATAACCAGGCTCCATGAGGGACCCACTGAGCTGCCCAACGACACTAAGGGAGGTGGAGGGTGACCTGGGATCCCTCCCTTCCCACGTGGGGGGTACAATCCAGGCAGGATAGGGGCAGGCCCACAGGAGCTCCTGAGCATTACCTGGGGTGAAGCTAAGGCATACCCAGCCTGGGATCTCTGAAAAGTGGAGACTGATGCTGAGAAGGGGACACAGAAAGAAAATAAAAATGTTTAAAAGATGCTGAAATCTTAGAGATTCTGTGCAGTGACATGCAATTTCCTGAGGCACCGTACAAGAATTCAAAATCCTCAAACCAAGCAGGATTCCGTGATTGTTGCAGTGTTACCAGTAAAATGGAAAACCAGGGTCCCTGCTTGTAAACAATATGTTCAAAATTTTCTCCCGATGCTGTATATAGAGGAACACTCACCAGTCTGTGGATCAGTGCAAAAGTCCTTTATTTGTGCAGATTGCAAATCACTCCAACAAAAATCTGGGTGTAAAACAGCATGTGAAACAGGCAGCATCTTAAGCACACAAAAATTACAAAATCAAACTCCACCTGCTCCGTGTGATGTCAGCTCAACAGCGTGCCAAACACCTGACATATTTTGCTCTCAAGCTTTCTCAAAGGTGTGTGCAGAGTAAGAGACGCCTTATGAATACAGGTTCTTTAAAGTGCTAGTGCTCCATTAAAACCAGTTAAAAATAATCCCTACTATTTTATCCAACAGGTATATTGCACTGTATAATCCAACAAGAGATTTCTGTTGGAGTGATTTCGATTTGCACAAATAAAGGACTTTTGCACTGATCCACAGACTGGTGAGTGTTCCTCTACATACAGCATTGTAGGGAAATTTGAACATCCAGCAGTGAAGGGTGGCCTGCCACCAGGCACCTTTGAAGAAGGGAGACCCAGCTAGCAGACTGCTGGCAGTAAGGAGCAATCTAGGAACACTCAGCCAACGGGTCGGCTAGTGGTGAGAGCAGTGAGACCTAGTTAACAGGTTAGCTAGCGGTGAGTCATATCTGCAAATGCCTGCATCCTTTTACAAAACTAGCCGCAATCAACTTCTACCAGCACTCAGGGTAAATGTTGGCAAAACTGTGGGGCCCGAAATGCAGACCATGCTCACAGTTTTTGGTCCTATCCTTCTCTCTCTACTTTTTGATCAGACCTAACAGGTCAAGTGGCACAACATTCTACACAGCCTGACCTGAGCTGCCCCACAATGGTACTTATGTTGATCCCCCTGCAGAACATTCAAATCTCACCTCGATCCATGGCGCTGGTCTATATATTGGCAGCTAAAAAAGCTATAACCAGAAGATGGATGCAGACCATGTCTGCAACCAGATCTTGGCAGGAGACAGTAAATGATATACATAAAATAGAACACATAACTGCCTACCTACACTGCACACAATCTAATTTTGAGACATGATAGCAGCCCTGGGTGCTTTATGTCATACTGCAAGACAGGAAATTTATTCCCTGAAGTTGATAATCAATGATCATGATACACAGGATTGCAATCTCCTCTGTAATAAGATTTAGTTATTGCCCTTTCTAGACCTGTCACCAAAACAAGATGGTAGAAGCCAGATTTAAAAGTGAAGGATGTATATATCTAACATACTGGGTGACATAACTTGATGTTTAATCTATATGCAGTGCTGTGCAATGACAGTTGTATTGTGCTCTCATTGTTTAATAAACAGAAATTAAAAAAAAATATAGCAGCAGCTAGTCCCTGGCGGGAAAAGCGTGGCACCTGGGGAGAGTCCTTGGGAGGTGGTGTGGTGTAGTGGGTACCGGTAGTTATAGTGCTCTTATCCTAGAGCTGGAGCAGACTAGCAAAGGTACCTCACTGGCTACTAGGCAGTGTCCCATGGTGGGTCTAATTCCTCACAAAAGCCCTTCTCAGGGCTGGTAATTGCCCCACTAGAGGTAGCCTGATGTTTACTGTGCCGGAAGAGATAAGACCTAGCTGCTTTTCTGTTTTTCTGTGGGCTTTGGGATGTAACATTTCGAGTGATAAGTATTTGCCAACCTTAGAGTAACAAGTAATTACCGGAACTGTAAGAGTGTTAAGTCTTTGCAAGCTTTAGAGTAATAAGCTTGATTTTAGAATTTGCATTGCCTGGTTTAACTGCCAACTGCTCTGAATGCTTTAATTGCCAATGGCACTCAATGTGTTTTTCTGATTACTGAATCCTTATTTACGGCTTTTACTAAAGTACAGTTTATTCTGTTGAATTCCACATCTTATTGATTATTTTTTCGTAAAGCTTGGTGCCACATTTTGATATGTTTCTCTGAGTGGTGACAGTGGTATAGTTTCTGGTGGAACAGTGCCTCCTCATTATTAAGGCACTTTTTTACGTCCACCAGTGGCTGGCTTTGCGCCACATTTGGGTCTCCAGCTGCTAACTTTACACTGTCAGCTAAGCCATTTTAAGCCCGCTACCTACGGCTGAGGAGGGTGCCACCAAAAATGCCATTTTGGTGATGCCATTGATGCACAGACAGAAATGCCACAGTAAAATAAGTTAAATCCTTCAGTGTGTGTGTGTGTGTGTTTGGGGGATGGCACCTGACAACTGCTTTGGCATCATAAAAAAAAACTACAGCTATGGTGGCCACAGTCGGACTAAGGTCCTAAGGCAGAGAACTCTTTACATCAAAATACAATTACATTTTTATTATTTTTTAGTATTGAACCCTATAAATTTTTAGTTTTATCCCAATGTAAAGTACACAGCCCCATTTTATAAGAACAATAAGACTTTCAGGAAGTGCATTAGTCAATTCTAACATGCGACCTGGGGCTGAAGGTACTCAGCCTGTGGTCTCATGCATTACTACACCCTTGGCTGTGCTTTAGAACTGTCTAACACACACACACACAACCTGTTGTGTCTATTTGTTACATAAATAATTTTATAACAAGAATAATTTATCGTGTGCACAGAAGTAAGAAGACACTGGCAAAACAACCCCAATGCTTTGACCACAGGCTATCTTGCAGTGACACCCCATCACAAAGATCCCTGTAGTCAACGCATTGGGCTATTTTCCCAGCATCTTCTTATTTTGTGCTCACAACACAATAAATTGTTTTTTTTTGTTATAAAACTATTTTTCTGTATTATTTATTACTTTGTTACTAGTTTCCTGGTGCCACCGAGTTTGCTGTGGAGGTACAGTATCTACAGGGATTGGCAGTCCTGGTGAGGCACCACCCCAGTTTCCTGGATGTGCCGCTGTTTGGGGAGATTTTGGTTTTCACACCACATCTTCGGCTATGAAATGCTTTGTATCAGGCTGCTGAAATGAGAACCTATTTACAGGGAAGCTGAACTTTTTCTGCACCCATCTCTGGGTCTATAACAGCACTGTGGTATGCATTGATGCCACAGTGTTCTGTAAATGTAAATGCATGCAATGTCTTTTGTTATCTCATGCACTCACTGTACTCATTCCTGGGATCTGACCGAAGACAGGATCTTCCCCAGTTTATCATACCTTTTGTATGGTGTTACCTGGACAGGGCTCATTCTTGTGGATTTTGTGTCTTCAGAAAGTGGATGATAGACTAAAGTACTCAGAAGACCTCAGTACCAGTGATGCTGTGCTGATGGAGGACAACATGATCTACACATCATGGTCAGAAGGTAATATTCAGCAGCACAGCATGTGTGGAACTTAGGGAACTGAACTGGGTTTTAATTTTACATTGTGTAGTGAATATATAACAAATGACAGAAAAGGCTTGTATATGGGAACGTAATTCCATCGAGGGAGTCTAACAAGATAATAAGCCATGAGCCTGAAGGGCAGGTCATTTATTATCTCAATAGGTTCCCAAATGGAATTATTTTATGAATGTACCATACTTTGTTTTTTATAAGATATTTGGGTAGTCATAAACTGCTTTGCTGGACATCTCACCTCCTGCCATGCTGGCGACCTGGGTTTAGGAAAGCATGCACGTTGCCAGGGGGTTGGCCTTGTGAGGAAGGGCTGAGGGTCCCTGGGACTGTTGCCCTCTTGCAGGGAGGGGGTATATGTGTCCCACTCTGTGGCTGCCACCTAGGGTAATCTGGGTGGCAGGACAGCAGGATGCAAGGGGACAGGGCTCCCACCAGCAGGCAAGAGGGGAGGGGAAGGGGTGTTCCATGGAGATGAAGAAAGTACCAAGTATTATTTTGTATGGTGGGGCCCTTGGGGGAAATTTGGTGGAAACCCCTTGACTAGATGATGGCTTGACCCCCCCCCCCGCAGCCCACATCCAGGTGATTGAGCTCCTCCAGTAGTCCCGTGGCAGAGAATACCAAAGCAAGCTGGTAAGTCCCACAGAAGCCAGGTGATGGGGCTGGGGGCCAGGCTGGATAGGGCAGGTTGGGTGAAGTAAATAATAAGCCATGACATAGTGTGCATTATAGTATTTTAATGCATGCCCTGGGTGAAGTGAGGCCGAAGGCCAAGTATCCTTATGCCCCTGGAATGTGCATTAAAAACTTATGATGCACACTTTCTATTACACTTATAAAATGGCTCTAAAGTCTAAGTAGGATTTTTAGGGAGGAAAATGAGATTTAGCTCCTGACCATGTGTTTATAGAGATTTAATGCATAATCAGGTGACATCTCTTGGCCAATTAAATTTTTAGATTTTTTCTTGCCATATTATAACAGGAGATAAACTACAGATAGGGGGAAAAAACTCTGCTTTGTTGGGGCTGCCTGATGGCCCAGCGGAAGGGTGTTCTGCTTTTGTGGCCATGACATTGGTTCAGGACCAGGCTCGGGGAACTGGGACTGGAGCTGGCAGGGCTAGGAAGTACTGCCAAGTGCAGCACGCACCAGCCTATGGGAGGGTGATGTAGGACCTGCCAACACAATGGCCCGTGGTGGAGGGCCGGAGAGCCCACTCCCCCTCATGAGGGGTGGTGCTTACACACAAGTGTGTTGTGTCACGTGAGGTCTTCAGAGGCATAAACCTGATGGGGGCAATGGGAGGGATGGGGAAAAAGAGGGAGAAAAAAAGAAATACTGCCACCAGGATCACAGCCAGCACTGAGGAGTTTGTTCTGTGTATCCCAGCCAGTATGAGCAGTGAGGTTAGCAGATGTTGGGTTTCATGGTGCCACCATGGGGGCACACCCTCAGGCCCGAGGACTGGGCAGGTAGCATCAGAGGTAAAAAGCTATATAGAAAGAGATCAATTAATTAATCCAAGGATCAATCATTTGGTGGCAGGTGGTTTTGCTTGTTCATCAGTGTTGATTCAATTAGATCACATGACTTTGGAGCATGTGACTGAGAAAGAGTTGCATGGTTGCTGCAGTCCAAATCACTCAGCTCAGTTTTCTTCAGCAGCTGTCTGGTAAGTAGATTTCTGCTTTTAAATAACTGTTTGTGAGTTGTGAAAATATGAGCTGATTGCTAGTTTGTATTGAAAGAAACATGTTTTGAAAGTGGAATTCTAGTCTCTGTTTTAAAATGAATTGTCTTTTGGGTGTGCAGGGGTATTAATTTGATAGGTTGCCAATGCCTTTTTTCTGATGGTCTTGGCTTTGGGGTTGAGCTAGAATTTAAGAATGTTATGTTTTAACTTTGTTTTTTAAAGGAATTTTGCTCAGTGATAGGTGTGTTGTGTTCCCTTTAGTAACACAATTGTTTATTAGATGTTGGGGCCAGATATTCAAAGTTTTGTGCCTGGAGCACACTGATTGCACCGGAATAGCACCAGCATGCGATATTCAAAAGACCAAATAGCACTGGTGCAACCCGTTAGTGCCGGTGCAGCAAGATAATGTATGCATGGGGCACATTGAGGGGCAGGACCATGCATACATGCGCAACGCTATATTCAAAATCAGAAGCAAGAAAGCAAGGCGCAATTGTGTAACATGTAGTGCGGCACTAGTGCATCTCAGCCACATCGGTAGTGTCTCTGTCATTCCTGACACTGGGCCTTGGCTCAGTGTGCTTACCTGGTGAACAAGGTATACAGAACAATGCACAGAAAACATACATGGCTGAGACATGCTGCACATAGATGGCACTGCCCATGTCGCCATCATCTGGCACTGGTCCTAACTCTACCAGGCATTAGTGGGTGCCCCAGCACCAAGTGGACACCTTGGCAGTGCATCCATGCAGCACACACCTCCAGCTCCCCATTGGTGTCACGCCAACACAATCCAGCAAACACATGATGCACTGGGGAATGGAGGATGTTGAGGGAGGGTATACAAGTGGCCAGGCTGCACCACATAGTAGGTACTGCCACATGGCTGGGGCCAGCCACACAGTGCACATGTTCCACTGACAGTAATGCCCTGATGGCAGTGTGCCAGTATGATGGTATGTGTGCCCCCGGCATATACCTACACCTGTCCAGGATCCGCCCACACACATGCGTATGGTAGTATGGGGATCCCCTGCCACTGGTGCAGCGCATGAGGGTCACAGGACAGTATGACCGTGGTGTCCACTGTCAGACCACACCTTCCAGCTGTGCATGTCACTGTGTGGATAGCACCTGTCACTGTTGCCTGACATACCGTAGTCATTGCTCTGTTCCTCACAGTATTGCCTACTATGGTACTGTACCATCTGATAAACACTGCGGCAGGAACAACAATTTGCTTCTGGCATGCAGCACTTACCCACCAGTTCCTGTAGTGTTGCTCCCCTGGGCCACATTAATCTTTGCATCTGTGTCCAAACCAAGACTGCAGCTAATGTTCTGTGAGCTGTGAGCACACAAGGAATGTGGCTACTGGACCTGTAATCCCAGTGGGACCTACAGGTGGAGCTGTGAGCTCAGACAGGAAAGTGGTTACCATCCTGTAATTCCAGTCAGGCCTACAGGTGGCGCTGTGCACCATGTTATAGTGCGGCAATCCACATGCTAAGCAGGCTGTAATGAGATGCTTATGTGGCTGATTGCCTGAGTAGGCTAATCTGCATAGCAGTTTTGAATATGACAAGCGCTGGGCAAACGGGAGTATGCTGGTCAAACATGTCAGCGCCACGCAACCGTGTTAGCGCCGCACAAGACTGTAATATTCCATTACATGGTTCTGCAGTATTTGGCCTGCTCTGTTTGCTGTCATTGTGTTCCACTGCTTTGCTAGCACACACATTGCCCACATTGTTCAGCCTTCACTCACTCCACCTCTCTGTGCACTGGGCCACTGTTGCAGTTTGTACTGCTCTCGTTGCTGTATTCAGTACTGTCTTATTTGCTGGGCTATTGTTGCACTGCACTCTCATCCTTGTTTGCACACCTTCGTTTGCATGCTATATTCAACTCATTTCGCCCCGGATCGATTTCTTTGAATATGGCTTGCAAATGGTTCCGGGCTAATCTTGCCCACCATGCAGTGCTAATTTTGCCCCAGGGCAAAGCTTTGAATATCTGGTCCCTGATTAGGTGTAAGTAGTTGCTACTTAGATGTTATTGTTGATAGGAGTAATACCTTTATGAATTTGAAAGGTATTATAGAGTGACGATTTCATAATTGACAAATCAGTAGTGATACATGGGCTGGAAAGTTTGGACAGATGTACCAAAATGTCACAGAGGCTAGAAAATGCTGTGAAAGGTGTCTATTTTATTAAATAACGTGCAGTTGTAGGCAGCATAAACAAACTTTGATGCTTCACGCTAGTGTTATTTCAGTTAGGCAGCATAGACAAACCTCGACATTTTTGCATCTATCACTTTTCAAAGTCTTGAAAAGTGGTAGGCATGAAATATCACACTTTGTCTATGCTGTCTGCACTCTCTCTTATTAACTTCAGTGTTATTTAATAAAATAATTTGGTTTCCTCTGACATACTTGGAAGAATGGTTGTGTAGAGTTCCTGTTTTTCATTTGCTGGCATTGTCTGAGTCACCAGTGCACCCAGAGCACCTCCTCGAAGCGTTCTTGTTCTGTTTTTGGTTTCATACTCCAGGTGTCCCCCAATACTAGGGGGACATGGAAGGGATATAATCTCCACTATGGCTTGCTGGCCCCGGCAGGATATTCAGGAGTGTCAGTGGCTGAGTAGGTTATACACTCACCTCTGGGCAGGAAGAATAGAAGGTTATGGGTTCTAGTCCCACACCTGGAATTTACACTAATACACAATACTTACATGTAGTGCAGCATTTGGGAGGGAAGGGGTACTGCACTGTTGAGGCAGTGTCCTTTCAGATGAGATCTTAAACTGAGGTCCTTTCTGTCCATCTCTGGTGACTGTTGAGGTAGAAGTTAAAGATTCTGTGGAACTGATCATAACAGTAGATGTGCCCATGCCACCATCCACCTCGACAATAAAACATGTCCATGTAACCTTCCTACGCAGAATGCACCTGAAAAATGAACTGCCACAGCTCAGTGTGCTTTTTCATGCTCAAAATATACAAATAAATAACAAGAAAGGCAGAGATAGAGTGGGATAAAGAGGAGGAGTAAGTTCTTATTGATGTGCGTAACATCTGATGACAGGTATATGCATGCTGAGCTGAGCCGGTTTCCAGGTGTGACCTGTTGGAGGGGTTACAAGAGTGAGTGATACAGCAATAATGAATCAAGTGACAACAGCAAGTGCCTGTGCTGGGACAAAAACATTCAAGGTACAAGTAACACATTCCAGAAAAACGTAGTAAAGATTACCAAGGACGAGACTGAAAAAGGAGAGGTCACCAGCATGGTGGTGCAGAGGGCTGAAGTGCTGTCAAGTACCTTACCTCTAACCATGCAGGCAACCCGGGTTCAAGAATGAGTTTGACTTTTGGGGGTTGGCATGGGGGGAGCAAGAGAGGATCAAGCAGCCGCCTGGCAGTTCTAGACTCGGATGGGGAGGGGCCTTTCCGCCTTGGCTGCTACCAGGTGGAGGCCCAGTGGCAGCGCCTGGCGTGCAGGAGGCAGACGAGGTCAGGGAGAGTGGAGGGAGCAGCGGTTTCCAAACTCATGCGTGCCTCCACACGCACACATCCTCTGTGTCACTGCAGAGCTAGTGGGAGAAAATGGTGGGAAAACTGAGCACACTGGGCTCCATGAAGCAGTGCTTAGACATTGTGGACCCCCCGTCCCACCCGACTGGTAAGGGATTCTGGATATGTGCTCCAAGGGGTGGAGGATGGCCTCCCCGGACACCTCGGGAGATCCTTGCGGAACTGGCCCCCAGTGGAGGGGAGGAATAGGGATGGTCCAAGGTATCTGGGGACATGGCTGAGTAGCCGCCCAGTGGGACTCCGGAGAATCAAAATCTTTATGGGAAAAAAAGGAAAAAAATGGGGAGGTCATGCTAAATCACGGTGCAGACTTGATACATGGTGTGGGTAGTGGCAAGCAGACCACATGAATGGAGCAAGATTATATTGAGTACTTGGTAATCACTAACAGAGACAGTGTTGCAGATGTCTGGGGACCTAGGACCAGTGATTACCATATGGTGTGGTTCAGTATAAGGATGGCTGCAAAATCAAACCACACAAAGGCAAAGGTCCTGGACTTCAGGAGGCAGATTTTAAAAGATTGGTGAATCTCAGGATGACCTAGCGGGGGATTAACTGGGTGGGGTGGAGGACCAGTGGGGAACAAAAAGGGCCACAGTGAAGGCAACAAACCTCTGCATCAAGCAAGAGAGCAAATGAAAGAGGAGAAAGAGACCACTATGATTCTCAAAGAGGTGGTAGAAAAGGTAAAAGCTAAGAGGGTAGCTCAGAAGGTATGAGGAGATGCAGAGGGAGGATAAGGAGGTGTATTGGGGAAACAGAGGGAAGCAGGGAGAGCAGTAACGAGTGTAAAGGTGCAAACTGAAGTGAGAATAGCTAAGGCAGTAAGAAAAAGGGACAAGACATTTTTAGGTAAGTAAGCGAAATAAGGAAGACCAAGAGCGGATTGTAAGATTAAGAAGGAAGGTGGGGACTGTGCAAAGGGAATAGGCAAGAGACATCCTGAACAAATATTTTTGTTCAGTGTTCAGTAGTAAAGACATGGGGAAAGAGAGAGGAAACAAAATAATAGAGAGGATACAAAAAGTAACGGGAGCACTGGAGGAGGGAAGGAGGTGGACACTGGTCCATTTTGGAGGAGATAGGACTTGCAAATCTGAAAGTGGACAAAGCAGTTGGGCCAGACAGGATCCACCCAAGAGTATGGAGGGAGCTCAGGAGCTACTGTCTGCACCTCTGATGGGCCTGTCTAACAACTCATTGGCAACAGGAGGATCCTGGAGGACTGGAGGAGAGCAGATGTAGTCCCACTTCACAAAAGTTGTAGCACGGAAAGGCTAGCAATTATAGGCCAGTCAGCTTGACTTGATAGTGGGAAAGTTAATGGATCACTGCTGAAAGAAAGGATTGTCAAATACCTTGAATCCAATGGGTTACAAGACCTGAGGCAGCATGGATTCACTGGGGCGGGAGGGACATCATGTCGAACAAATCTGATAGAGTTCTTGACTGGGTGACCATGGAACCAGATCAGGGCGAGCGGTGGATGTAGCCTATCTAGATTTCAGCAAGGCATTCAACACTGTTCCAGATAGGAGATTAGTAAGCAAGCTGGGTATCTTAGAATTGGGTCCAAACATAGTAAACTGGGCAAGAACTTGGTTAAGGGATAGGCGTAAAGGGGTGGTGGTAAACAGAGTACACTCAGAGGAAGGGAGGGTGACCAGTGGTGTGCCGCAGGGTTCAGTGCTGGGACCTGTCCTCTTTAATGTCTTTATAAGTGACATTGCAGATGAGCTGGAAGGGAAGATCTGTCGCTTTGCAGATGACACCAAACTCTGCAATAGTGCGGATACTCCAGAGGTGGTGGTGGAAAGGATGAACAGTGACCTGCAAATACTCAAGGAGTGGTCAAGAGTATGGCAGCTGGGTTTCAATGTGGAAAAAGTACAAACTAGTACATTTAGGGCACAGAAACCCAGGGCAGAGTACAAAATGGGGGGTATGACGACCACCAAACAGGAAACAGACCTAGGGGTGATCATATTGGATGACCTGAAGGTGGCCAGGCAGTGTGACAAGGCAGTTGGGAGGGCAAATGGGATGCATAGGGAGGCTATCACCAGCAGAAAGAGGGAGGTGGTGTTTCCTGTATAGATTGCTGGTAAGACCCCACCTAGAGTGCTGTGTCCAGTTCCAGAGACCACATCTCAGAAAGGACATAGTTATAGACAGAGTGGAAACAGTCTAGAGGAGGGCAATAAAATGGTGCAGGTTATGCATCAGAAGCCCTATGAGGGGAGATTAAAGACCTAAATATGTACACCCTGGAAGAGAGGGGAGTGAGGAGGGATATGATAGAGACTTTAAATATCTCACAGGGTAAACAAGGAAGAAGAGAGAAGTATTTTTCAGACAAAAAGGTGCCCAAGGACAAGGGACAGGAAAAGAATTTGGGGAGGGGTCGTTCAGGAGAGATGTGAGGAATACTTCACAGAGAGAGTGGTGGATTCCTGGCACAGCCTTCTGGCAGAGGTGGTGGGGCAAAAACAGTGGTGGAGTTCAAGAATGCATGAGATAGACATCAGGGAATTTAGGAAAAGGAAGGGTGAATGAGCTGGAGATCAAGTAGGATCTGCAATAATACTACAGGAAGGGAAAATGAGCAGACTGGGTGGGCCATGCGGTCCTTATCAGAAGCAAATTCTATGGTTCTGTTTCTATAATCTTGTGGTGGACCTGGAGGAGGCAGTATAGCGTAGTGGTTAAGGGCACTGAGCTGCAAATCTGGAGATCTGGGTTTGAATCCCACCAGCCCCCACTTGCATACTGTGTGACCCTGAGCAAGTCACTTAACTTCCTTGTGCTCCCAGGTTTCACCTGGAAACAAGCTCCGGCTTATCGTGCCTTTCCTGATTAAACAGTTTTCCCTTTCCCTGGAGAAATGGGCAGGATTTATTGAGGTACAGCACACCAGACTTAGGGCAGAGAGGTCTTACGGATGGTGTCAATGTGGATGACGTAAGACAGAGGTCTTATGGATGGCTTCAAAGTGGGTGGAAAAGCTGATGTTTTGGTCCAGCCACACCTGTAAGTACTTTTTTTTTTTTTAACTTTATTTATTCTCCTACACCCCCGGGCATCCTTCAGGAGTGCCCACTCGGAGCCCGCCCTATTCCCAACCTGAACCCCCGCTTCTCCCTGACCCCTTCTCCCCATATGACTACAGGCAGGCCCAACCCCCAGTACCATCTCCGGGACTGATTCCGCCCTCCCTCAGCGGCTAACTCCTAAGTGTGAGGAGCCTACCTGCAAGTCGTCGGGTCTTCCGGAGAGAGATCCTGGGCACGTCTGAGCTGGTATTTGGGATGTAGGAGGGACCACTGGGGCCACCATCATCTCCCAACTGTGTAGGAGGGTTTTTCTTTCTTTTTCTGTCCCCCCCCACGGAGCCTGGCCAGCAAGGCTACGGATTGCCATGGCTCTGCCCGCAGGCATTGTGCCATGCCGCTACACTGGTGATCCTCCAGCCACTGCCAGAGGTCACTCCAAGAGTGAGGGCATTCCCACACCCACCCTGGGAAGAGAGGGCAGTCGGCGGATGCTCAATCTCTTCCCCCCTGCCGACCCCGGCTCATTTCCGAACCCGGGTCACCGGCATGGCACAAGGTGTGGCGTCCAGCGCCTCAACCCTCAGTGCCAGTAGGCAGGCTACACCTGCAAGTACTTGAAGGTAATAAAATATGGACGTATCTAGACACTATCGTGTACAGGTCTGGAGCAGAAGGTCCACCAGGGCTCCCTGATCAATTTGATATCTTTCCTTTAAATCGGGGTGATTTAACCTGGGTTTGTGTTAAATTACATATAAACATATTTATTTATTGAAATTGTTTCAGCAGGTAAAGATACAGAGCTACAGCAGTAATATCATTTACACATGTGACCTGAGGGGAGGGATTAGAAGGGACAGAAAAATAGCATGCAGCAGTCAAGTAGGCATACATAAACAGTCCATGACAAAGAACCTCAGCACAAAGCCAAAGGCACTGAGGCAAGGTTTACCTAGGGAAGGGCATTGGCAATAAAGCCAGGTTTCAAAGAAATTAAAAAAAATCAAACTTACTCCAATCAAGCAAAGCATTATAGGAAGTACAGTATACGCAAATCACCATGATAGACAGGCTGTTTTTTTAAGCAGAAGTGTGTGGTGACAAAGTACCTCTCATACAGTCGGCAAAGGCTGAAAACAGAAGTGATAGAAATGTGTTTCCCTTTTCTCAGGACTCAGCAGTGTGTGTAATGCTGAGCCCAAAAAGGAAAGCAGTCCTGCTGTGTGACTCTGTTCTGTTACTGTCCCAGTCCTGCTGTGTGACATGATTCTGTTACTGTTCCAACCCTGCTGTGTGACTCTGTTCTGTTACTGTCCCAGTCCTGCTCGTGATATGATTCTGTTACTGTTCCAACCCTGCTTTGTGACTCTGTTCTGTTACTGTCCCAGTCCAGCTGTGTGACCCTGTTCTGTTAATTTCCCAGCCCTGCTGTGTAGTCTGGGTCTTTTATTGTCCCAGTCCTGATGTGTGACCCTTTTCTGTTATTGTCCTAAATCTGTTGTGACCCAGTTCTGCTGCTGTTGCTGTGTTGATGTGTGACCCTGTTCTTACTGTTCCAGTCCCGCTGTGTAACCCAGTTCTACTCCTGTCTTGTTTCTGTTATTAGCCAAGTTCTGCTTTGCAACCTGGTTCTACTTCTGTCTTGGTTCTGTTACTGACTCTGTATGTGAGCTGGTTTGGTTTATTGTCTCAGTTCTGCTGTGACCTGGTTCTGTTACTGTCCCAGTCTTCTTGTGACCACATTTTATTAATGTCCTGATCCTGTTGCTTACCAGGTTCTATTTCTGTCCTGGTTCTGTAGTAGTGCTGTTGTGACCCAATTTTGTTTGCTGTCTCAGTCTTACTTTGTGACCCTGTTTTGTTAAAGTCCTGGTCCTGTTGCTGACCCAGTTCTTTTACTATCCAGTCCTGCTGCAACACGGTGCTGTTACTTTCCTCGCCCTGTTATGACAGTTCTGTTAATGTCCTGATCTTGCTGTGACCTGATTCTGTTACCGTCTGTCCCAGTTCTGTTCCTGTCCCAGAACTGTTACTGTCCTTCTTGTGTTGTGACCCGCTCTGCTGCTCTTCCAGTCCTACCGAACCTGTTTTGTTTACTGTATCAGTCCTGCAGTGACCCAGTTCTGTTACTGTCTTACATATAGTATAGTGTATGAAAATTGATATACAAACAGCAGTTATTCTTCCCCAAGTGGATACTTATGACAACAAATCCGATGACCTCAAGAGTGAAGCCTCGAGAGGTCACTCAGTCACCATGGTAAACTACAGGGGAAGTTAGCCTTGTTGTGTATAGTTTCTCATAGTGTATGGTGGACCACCGATCACAGCAGCCTTCATTGAAACCACAAGACAGCCCATTTTGGGGTGGGGTGGGGTTTGGCTCTGCCGACCGCACTTGATTACAACTGCCTGCTTGCCAGCACCGTGTGTGACTCTCACCAGCCACTGTCCAATGACGCAGCACTGATGGGGTTGCTTGTATTATGACATCCTCACTAACACAGAACAAAAGTCATTCTGCATTAGTGAGGACATCACTGCTGCAGCAGAACAACTTTCTACGGTCTACGGTGTATGGATGTCAATACACAATTGTGTTCCACCATACACTATAGTCCTCTTGTGCCCTGGCTCTGTTCACTGTCCACTCATGTTGTGACCTGGTTCTGTTACCATGCCAGTCCTGTTACTGGCACTGTTACGTTAGTTTTCTCATTCTTTGGCTGGTCTAGTTCTGTTGCCATCTCAGTTTTCAGTTTCTGTAAACTTTGCCACTGACATTGTTTTCATCGCCAGTCCTGTTCTGTTACTGACCCCGTTTGTTCTTGCAGCCCCAGATTCACAGTAACAGTACAGGACACAGAGTCATCCTCGAGATGCAAGCTGAAAGGGAATTACATTCTGACAGTGAACAAGGACAGCATCAGCCTACAGGATCCCAAAACCAAGAAGGCCTTCTATAGCTGGCCATACAACCTCCTGCGACGCTTCGGCCGAGACAAGGTACTGCAACAAACAGGCCTCCTCATAGATCTTAACTTTTATTTTAAGGCAAATAAAACCCTAGTGTACCCCAGTTTTCTTTCTTTCCGCTTCATACCTCTTAACTGTCCCACATTACAAGGGGTGTCCCTCATTTTACACCTCAGAACTGCTCTGTCCCATATCCATCCCACGTGGAAAAGGTGCTGCTCTCACAGAGAATGTGCTGTAAATTCAGTCATTAAAGCAGAAACTCATAATATTCTAATTTGCTAAATCAAAATTAAACTGCTCAAATAAAGGGATTGGTTTCCACTGTGTGGTCATTATCTGCATGTTTGATAATGTGTCCCACATTACCAGGGCCATTGCGCCACCTTATCCCACACTGTGAGTGCCTGTGTGTGCCAGAATTCAGTGACAAGTGGTTGAGAGGTATGAACCCCTTCCCCTTTTTATGGAGGGGGCTATGGCTGTATCCTTCTGAAGGGGCTTCCCTGAAAATGCTGTGATGCACCTCCCTGATGAAGGGGTGAGCCCAGTTAACAACCACAACTTACGTCTCCCAGGAGGCGGAGGCGGCAGCAGCGATCCAACTATATCTTCTATTTTCTTTGAGCGAGTCTGTTGTATGTGAGATAAAATAGTCTACATGCAGCAGTGCCATCTTGTGGTGAGCTGCAAATGACAGTCAAAGGAACACATAAAATGGCTTGCAACAAACAAGCAAACTCAAATTTTACTTTATTTTTTCCTGCTATTTTAACTCCTAAAACCATTTTATAAGCTCAATAACACACCCCAGGTTGTGTGGAAATGCCATAAATTACTGCACTTCCCAGGTGGTTTAAGGCACTTGACTGTACCTTGTGCCTCACAACTCACCTGGGGCGTGCAGTAATTAAGCAATAAGGCACAACAGGGTGTGGGTTACTGGGGATTTACCCACACCTTGTGTGGTGTGTCACGAGGTGCAGCCGAGTGACTTAACCACACAAGGAGTGGGTAAATCACCCAATAACTCACACCCTGCCTTGAGTGCCTTGTTGCGATTATACAATGGACCCATGTGTAAAATAAATTTAAAATGTGTTTATATATGTTTTTTTATAAATGCCATTCCTCAGCCGTGGGTTATGCAGGATTTACCCACAGTCATGTGACATGTTTTGGCCAATGAGGTTACAGGATTGTCACACACCATTGTATAATTAAGCATTACCGCACACCCTGTCATGTGTTATTGCTTACTTAATTACCTTAGGCCTCAAAGTGTCTCAGCTTGAAAAGACACATTTTATGATTTTATGACAGTTACATTCTGTAGAGATTGCTGATGCAGCTGGCAGTTTGGTTCCTTTTTTCTTCTAAAAAGTGAAAAACTGCCTGCTCACCATACTGGTGTTACCATATAATAATTTGGTTGTTTACATTCCTTGAGCAACATCCCCTGCATCTTTCGTGGACTTGGGAACACTCCAGCAGTCTAGCTACTTATGATGCAGTGGGAGGAGAGGAGACTATTGCATCATAAGTGGCTGCACTGTTTTATGATGTTCCTAATGTCCAGGAAGTATACAAGAAGAGTAGGATATAACTACACGATTAGCATACATTTCAGTTCTAATTAGAAAGGAAGCATATAAAACAGCCAGCAACATCAATAGATTTTAGAGAACGTAAGTAATCATAAAATGTGGGTTTTCAAGTAGGTATTATACAATGGGTTTCGAAAATCCTGTAACCTCATTGGTCAAAACAGGTCACAAGACATGTGTAAATCCTGCAACAACCAGTAAAGATCCCGCTGATCAAACGGTTACTATCTTTGATCCTAATTCTTTTTATTTTTTTAAAATAGATTCATTTTATAATTGCAATAATGCACTTCAGGGTGTGTGTAGTAGTGGAGTGTACATACTTCTTGTGTGGTTAAAGTCACTGGGCTGCGCCTCGTGACACACCACACGAGGCATGTGTAAATTCCACAACAACACACACTCTGTCTTGCATTAGTGCTTAAATAAGCCGCAACAGGGTGTACATTAAAGGATAGGGACGAGGTGGGGACCGTACACCCCGAACATTCTTGTTTTTGTTGGGTATTTGGAATGATCAGGCAGGCATGAGCACATCACAGTCTTCTTCTGGTGCTCCATCTCCCCGGAGCTGGAAGGCATTCTCTCCTGTTCTGGGGCATGGTGTGCACCGACCACCACATCCTGGTCCCCTCTTTCTCTGCTCTGTGCTTGCTGAACCTCCGTCCTCCACCAGAAGTCATTCAAGCTCAGGTCAAGCCCCGAGGCTGAGCAGTCCTACGGACACTTGAGCCTTCTCCCCCTGGCCGGCCCTCTGCCTCCCTAGGCTCGTTCCCGAACCCGGGTCGACAGTGTCATGAGTGGTAGCACTACCACTGTGCTGGCAGGATGGCTGAATTTTTATTTTTTTTTTTTTAGGTCTGAGTCACAAGTCATGTTGCTGTGTTGTGTCATGTTCTGCCCCCCCAGCATGGACCAGAACCGATAGCTCAGTAGTAGCAGTGGTGATTGTTGTGTTGCTCTGTCTTTGCTTGGCTGACTCTCACGTTGTAAGATAAACAGTGTCACTGTTTAAAAAGAATATGTGGTTGGTAGCTTCCCGGTGGTGCTGAGGGTTGAGGCACTGGATACCACACCTTGCACCACACTGACGTCCCGTGTTTGGAGGTGAGCGTGGACCACTGAGGATTGAGGCACTGGATACCACACCTTGCACCACATTGACTTCCGTGTTTGGAGGTGAGCTGGACCACTGAGGGTTGAGGCACTGGATACCACTCCTTGCACCACATTGGCATCCCATGTTTGAGGTGAGCGTGGGCCACTGAAGGTTGGCAGGAGGAGAGCTGTGAAAGGATTGTGGTAGCTGCTGAGCTGCCTCTCTCTTGAGTCAGGAGGCTAGTCACCTCGCTCGACTGACACCCAGTGGAGGCTGGATGCCAGGTCAAGGGAGGTCTGGGGACTGACTAACTTCGAGTGGGTGGAAGGAGAACATGGTTTCTGGGAGTGTATGCATGCCTGCATGACATATGTGTAACCCCTAGATGGCGCTATCCCAGGGGCTACTACCCCTGCCTGATTTGCCACTCAACAGGTTGAGGGGCCTGGATCCAATGGCAGGTGCCTCCACCCAGAGGTCAGGGTTTGCAATAGTTAAACTAACTTGGTCACAGCCTCTGGGACACTGCAACCTCTTTCTTCCCACTAGTGGCCCACACAATATATCAGAATTACCTTCACAGTATACACTTACCCCAGGTCTGGTTCGGCACTGGGACCTCCTGTGAAATGAGATACAGTGCAACAATCACAGTACAGTACTTTAACATAGACAAATACCTCAGGCAGTATAACTTTGCTGAAACAAGCAGCTCTGATTTATTTAGGGATATAACAAGGACAGGGGAAATCAGGTTAATTAGCTTATCACTCTAATAATCTACCTATGGCTTTGTGCACAGGCCTATCCCTATCAGTTACTGTCCCTGGGTACCCAAGCCCTAGTGGCTAGTCCAAACCGTGGTAGCTGGTAGGGGCCCTTTCACACAGAGAAAAGGAGAATTAAACAGTCAGCAGTACAGTAATTCCATTTGGATTTAATGTGGCAATTCAACAGGAGCGACCTGAATTAGTACTCACAACCTCCAAATAAGATAGGGTCCTTCAATGTCAGCAGGGCTCACTTGAGGTACACAAACCTCTTCACACATTTATATAAAAGAAAGCACTATACCAGGCAGGCTGCATCTGTATCCCGATCGCATTACTGCACAATACCCGGAGAACACACAGCAGATTCAGTTCCTGACAGACCGAGTGCAATTTTCAGCAATTCTTCCAGTCTTCTACAGGGTGAGCCTGGTTTCTACTCTTCAGAGATCCTTTGATTCTTTTCACAGGACGGATTCAGTCCTAACAAGCTGTTACACAAGCTGCAGACCGGAACTCTGGGCCTTACACACGCTTTTTGACTAAAACTGCACACTGAAAAGCACAGGGCTCCTTCCTTCTTCACTGCCAAAGCTCAACTGAAACTCCAACCCGAAAACCGGGCACTTCCTTTGAGTTCCTCCCAGTTCTTGACTGGATTGGCTGTCACTCACAATAGACTGCTGCTGTTGGTCCAAAAGGCACTGAAGTCTAAACTCATCTCCCAGAGTCACTGCCCTACAATCCTCTTGTGGCTGGCTCAGATTATGAGTCCAAGTTCTGATTCGTCCAAGGCACCATTTTAGAGCTAGCTTACCCCACACTGATTGGTCCAGTTCAGCAGTTCAAAACCAGAATGGGGAACTAGGCAGACACTGTTCTGACTGCAAAAAGAAAGTAGGTTAGACAAACTGTAATTTCATTATTACTGTAAATGATTTCTGGCAAACAGTTACATCTTTCAGATAGGTTCCTTTGCACTCTAGTGACTGCAAAATGGAGTGAATTGGCAGCAGCTTGAGTGGTACTCAATCAAAGAAACACACAGTCCCCCATACAACTAATTATGTCTGCAAGCAGACAGCTCTTAAAGAGACAGTACCAGAGGTTCTAAAACACTCACTGATAAATGGCTTAAATGCCAAACACCATTCAGGCTTGGAGCATTCAAGCAAGCTCCTGAAGTCTTTTGGGAACCCCCATTTGCAGGGGGTTACACCTTCCTGGTCTGGGAAAGCTTGACGTCCCGTCCAAGCAAGTACTTCATAAGTTTCAACTGCAACCATATACATTTGCATTAGGCTCGCATATGTAATCATCAGTCAATATATCATTTTACCAAGAACACATTTCTGAAACATTGCAGTACGTCACTCTTTACACAGTATTACACACACATTGTACCATAACTCAAGTTATTACCTCTTGTACATGAAACCTGAAGAGAGGGGGCCCTTCCCTATCAGTTACCTTGGGGCTGGATGGGGCAAGGGCACCATACTTAGAGGGCAACACAAGTAACTTGGAGTTAGCACTGATACTCAGTTTGGGCAATGAGCTTGGGGACACATACACTCCTTTATGGACAACATTGAGAGGCAAGTCCACAGGCCTCCCAAGTGAATCATAACTGAGGTGCACCACAGGCTTTACAGCTTGACCAGTCTTTCTAGGGGGAACTGTTATAGTCTCTGCACTCTGAGCCTCATTTTCAGCATTGTCCTCACTTGTCAGGAGTCTCCATGGGGTAGAGAGGCTAGAACTTGGGGCACTTTCAGCTCCAGGAGTTACAGTTTCTGAGTCCACAACATTTGCTCGCATGGAGAGCTTTGGACACTGGAAGTGGACTGTCAGGGCACTCAAAATACTCTTCTTGTTCTGGTGTATCACCAGTCTGCCCCAATCTATCATTTTCCTCCCCTGAAAGCTCAAACAGTTCAACCATGCACAATGATTCCATTTCATCTGATCTGATGCTTTGCACTTCACTTTCTGGGAGCATTGGCTCCAGGGATGAAGCTGGGGGCTTAGACAGTCCAGAAGGCCCAGCTCATCTCCAGTATTGACTAGGGATTGCCTCGAAACAATTGACTCAGTTCGTAAGAAGGATAGTATTCAAAGTCACTCACTTTCTTCCGATATGGACTGACAGTCATGCTCAACTGGGACTTGTGGAGGGAACACTTTAACTTTGCTTCTGTAGGTGCAGACTTTCTTGATCTTTTCTAGCAGCAGCTCTAGTCACTGGTCCAGAGGGGCATCTTCTAGGGCTCAGACTCAATTAAGATTTGTCCAATGGGCAGTAAATGATTTCTATGCATTGTTTTACATCTTTTGAATTATTCTCAGGCCTTACTTTGTACACTGGCAGATCATCTAGTTTTCCCACTACAATGTGAGGGAGATGGTGCCATCTGTCAGCAATCTTGTGCTTGCCATGCAGTCCCAGATTTCTTAGCAATACCGATCTCCCTCCTGGAGTTCCTGTGCTTTCACCTTTTATCATACCTTTCTTTGTTGGCCAGATTTCTTTTGGCAGCCATGGTTTGAGCCAGTTGTACGCATGAGTTAGCTGGGCCTTTAACTTTGCACATACTGTAAATAGTTGTCAGCTTGAACCCCATCAGGAGAGACCCCAAACACACATCTACTGGTAGTCGAGCTTCTCTTCCAAACATCAGGCGGTGGGGGAGAATCCAGTGGCATCACTTTGGTGCAGTTATAAGCATGTACCAGGGTGCTAATTTGTTGGCTCCATCTAGGCTTGTCCTTTGGGTGCAGGGTGCCTAGCATATCTAGCAAAGTGCGGTTGAAACGTTCAGGCTGTGGGTCCCCCTTGGGGTGGTAAGGAGTGGTTCTGGACTTTCGCACTCCCCACAGAGAAAGCATCTCTTTGATCAGACGACTCTCAAAGTCTCTCCCTTGATCAGAATGGATTCTTTGTGGAGCCCCATAGTGAACAAAAAAGTTTTCTACAAGTACTTTGGCCACAGTGGATGCTTTCTGGTCTTTGGTGGGGAAAGCCTGGGCATATCTCGTGAAATGGTCAGTGACCACCAGCACATTACTGATATTTCTTTGATCTGACTCCAAACTCAGAAAATCAATACAGACCAGCTCCATGGGTGACTGGTGGTGATGTTAACAAGGGGGCAGCCCTCTGGGGCAAAGCTTCCTCTGTAAGCAGCGACTACAAGTTCGAATGTGTTGCTCCACATCAGCCCCATCTTAGGCCAATAGAATCTGGATCTCACCAAGTCAAGTGTTCTGTCTATACCAAGGTGCCCCATGTGGTTGTGCAAGGACCTCAGTACTGAGTCTCAAAGGCAGTGGGCAGCACTAGTTGTTGTTTGTCTACTTGTCCCCTCTGTCTACTGTTTCTCTGTATAACAGTTTATTGATCAGTTTCAACTTAGGACCTTCTTTGTATAACAGTGCAGTTCTCAAATCAGTGGAGCGTAATTTGGACACATCTTTTCCTGCATAGAGGGCTTCTAAAGCTGCTTTGATCATGGGATCATGGGATTGAGCCGCATGAATACTGTCATTGTCCAGCTGAGGCAGTGCACCAATGTTCATTGCAGAAAAGTGGCAATAAGCAGCAGGTATCAATTCTCAGAGGCTCCTAAGCAATCCACCATGCAGTCCACTGCGTCTGTGGACATTTGTTCCTCCTGTCAAACTTCGGCAGAGTGCCCGAATGTCAGGTTCGCCAATCGGACCCAATCATTCTGGGGAACAGGCCTCCGGAGAGAGCATCAGCATCTATGTGGTTCAGACCTGCTCGTATTCGAGAGCATAGTCATATGTAGATAATGCAGAAAGCCACCTATGGCCAGTGGCATCCAACTAGCTGAGGTCTGCACATAGGTCAAAGGATTATTGTCAGTTTTACTAGTATTTTAGCCCCATACAAGTACTCATGGAATTGGTCAACAATAGCCCACTTCAAAGCTAGGAACTCTAACTTATGTACAGGATAGTTCTTTTTCGGATGGGGTCAGGCTTCTACTGGCAAAGGCCACTGGTCTCAGGCCATTCGTGCTCTTGGTACAAACAGCCCCAACCCTTGCAAGCTAGCATCAGTGTGCAGGACGTAAGGTTTTCTTGGATCGGCATAGGCCAGCACTGGAGCATGGGTAGTTGATATATGATCTCATGAAAAGCAGTCTCACAATCAGGAGTCCAGCGGGCCCCAAATACTTCCTCGGATGAAAATACACTTTTCAGTCTTGAGGGACGCTGACTTTTGGTATTTTTGTGGGTTGGGGATACCCTGAGTAAGGTTAAGTAAAGGGCGGATCACTCTTGAATAGTCCTTGATGAGCGCCGATAAACCACAGAATCCCAGGAATCTTTGCAGTTCTTTTAGATTTTGGGCTGTGGCCAGGTGGTCAAGCCTCAACTTTACTTGGGTGGTCTCTATTCCTCGGTGGATACTATGTGTCCCACATACTTTACTGATGTTTGAAAGAATTGACACTTATCAATGGACAGTTTAAGGCCAAAGTCCTCCAGTCGGTCCAATACCTTAAATAATCTGCTCTCATGTTCCTCCAGTGAGCTGCCAAACACAATAACATCATCTAGGTATACCAGGCACTTAGTAAGTTCATGTCCCCCACTGCACGCCTCCATCAATCGTAAAAGTGGCTGGGGCACCTGAAATCCCTTGAGGCATCCTCATGAATTCATAGAAGCCAAGCGACAGATAAGGCCGCTTTCTCACGGTCCTCTGGGGCCATCGGGATCTGGTAGTACCCACTGCGAGATCCAGCACAGAGAACCACTTGCTCCCGCTTAGGCAGTCCAAGCATCCTGAATGCGGGCATTGTGTACTGATCAGGATAGTCCGCACGTTTAAGGTGCGATAATCCACACACATCCTTACTGTTCCATTCTTTTCCTCACTACCACAATGGGGAAGCATAAGGGCTTCTGGATTCTTGTATTACACCAGCAGCTAACATCTCTTGCAGATGCCGTCTCACATCATCTATGTCAGCAGGTGCCAGGCGTCGAGACCTCTCACGAAATGGTCTTCGTCATGCAGCCGGATATTGTGCTCAGCTCTGCACGCATCCTACATCCCATTCCTTTAAAGAAAACACCTGGTCTCTGGGCAAGCTTCTCACTGATCCTCACTTTCCATTCAGCTGGCAGCGGAGTCGCCAAATCAAACAAGTCAGGCGTTACTCTGTCATTCTTCCTTGAACTCTTGCTGCTGGGTAGCACTGCAGTGTCTGCACAATGCACATTAGCCAGGATGCAACCTCTGTTTTCGAATGTCTCTTCAGACACATTATGAACTTGGACCATTACCTTCTGGCATAAGCATGGGCTCTAGCGGCAAAATACTAGGCTTGACCAGCAGTCCCTCTGGCAATTTCCATCGCCTGGTGCATCCAACATTAATATTTTATTCTTAACATCCTTTCTGATACGGACCTCTCCCTGTAAGGTACACTGGGCATTTGGCAGGATCAGAGACTCAGGATCCTTCTTCCATACAATTCCGACCGGTTCCTCTGGTTCTGTTTTTCAGCATCTCTCTGTGCCTCATAGGCCTTCTTAATTAAAGCTGAACTCTTAAAGCTCTACTAGTCTCTGACCCTGTTTTTCATAACACAACTGTGCCAGCCTTCCGAACATATGAGCATTTGTTCCAATCAACAAAGGGACACCATCATACAGTCCAGTGGGGGGACACACTAAGGCTAGGGTCTCTACTTGTTCGGCCACTCCAGCCACGGAGGTGGGGAAAGACAGACCAAATTCGGATATACCCGGATAGGGTGTAGGCCTTCTCCACTTAACCCCCATACATGCAGTCCTTCTAATGGTTGTAAGGGTCGTCTGACAAATGCTTCTGATACCAATCCTGGAACATAATTGTCACTTGGGAGCCACTGTCTAATACAGCTCTTGTAGACACTCCATTCACCTTTACAGTGGTCTCCATGGAGGGACCACTATTCTGGACCAGTCTGAGAGGCGGTAGTGGGGGCCTGGGCAACTGACCTTGCCAAAAGGACGTGAATTAGCATTTTTGGTGCCCTCACTGGGATCATGTCGTGCACCTCTTAACCACTGATTTCTTCTCCGAGCTCTCCTTGTAGCCTATATGCAACTTTGTCAGTGTCTTTTGGGGACTGGCATTCCCTTTCATGTGCCCATCTTTCCCACAATTATAGCAAAACATACTTTCTGGAGTTTGAGCTGGCGAGCGCCACACTGGGAGCCAGGGCGGGGTATTACTAACTGGAAACCTTGGTGCCATCTCTGTCTCGGCGTGATAAGCATTTGGAGACATCTCGTCAGTTCTCCACTTCATGGTCAAGGAATCGAGTTCGAGCTGTTATCAGCTAGGATATAGGTGGGTACCCCACCCCTATGCAGATGCAGTCGGATATAGGTCAGGGCCCGTGCATTTTGCAGGTGTGGCCTTCATAAGGGACTGTTTTGAATTCCCGGATCTCTCTCAACAGTTCCTCATTGTGACATATCTTTTTCCTTGTCAGAGCACTCATTGACTGCCAACCTCTGCCCCTGAACTTCACTTGATGGGTCACCTCAGTCACTCGGGTCGTAGCCGCAGCTATTGGTGCAGGTCCCTCCCAGGTCGCTTTTCTCAACTCCTCGAATTTCTCTCATTAACTCATCATAGGAGGGTGGGGATTCCAGTCGATCTGCCAGGCGTAACTGAAGCAACAGCAGTTCTGAGAAGGGGCAGACTTAAGGATCCTGTCCAGCCTGGTTCGGTCCAGTTCAATCGCTGGCAAACACCTTTCTGAGGCATTCTTGCAACAATTTTTCCAGCCGAGATACATACACAGACAACAACTCCCCTGGTACTGTTGTGCATCTCTTACTCTCCACCATAGGTCCTCATCAGAATCTGCTCCCATACACATTCTCCAAGGCCTCAAGATAGGCCTGTGCAGTCGCTTCAGGGTTACTGGCCCGTTTAGCACGGATGGTAGCCAGGGCAGGACCTCGGAGGCTCTCACTAACCCTCTTTAGCTTTTGCCTTCCGAGCATTGCCATTCTAGCACTTGGGGGCAACATAGTCTATCCAGGTCTCCAGTCATCCTCCCCTTGGGGTGGGAGGGTGCCAGAGAAGATCCTCAACCTTGGTAAGAGTCGTGACTAATGGCAGGTGCAGAAATAGGAGTCTGCATTGGTCTAGCCACCATTACGGGCACTGGAGCAGGAGAGGGTGTTGGGGAGGAACACCCCCAGGTGGCAAGAATAGTTTCTTCAAGTCCTCCACAGTTT
The DNA here is from genome assembly GCA_016271365.2 of Neoceratodus forsteri. NCBI lineage: Eukaryota > Metazoa > Chordata > Ceratodontiformes > Ceratodontidae > Neoceratodus > Neoceratodus forsteri. The sequence goes on along the minus strand of CM028130.1, from coordinate 534,434,769 downwards.
TCCCTCTCCCAGCAACCATTCAGCAAATTTTTCCTCAAAAGTTTCAGATAGTGGTGGGGCTGATTCCCCGGTCTTTACTGTCCTTAGTTATCACTCCAAGCAGTGAGGGCTCCTCTGGGGTAATGGTCTGTGGCACTTGAGCTATCTATGGATCCTTAAACTCTACTAGGGCCAGGAAAGTGTGGGTGAGCAGATTAGCATGCCGACCCACCACCACAGGGTTTTGTAAACCTTCCACCTTGGAAAGTACTCCCTGCACAGTGTCCTGATTGATACCCAGGGGATGTCCAGGATAAGCATAGCATTTTTGGGGGTCGATCTCTCCCTCAGTACACCACTCCACCAGCCGGTGCACAGCCACTTCTGTCGGGTACCCATTTTTTCTTTTAACAGTGGTTCGTGAATATGGCCACTAGAGGACACACAATCCCAGCGGTGAGCCTCCAAGATGTAACCCTAGATGGCGCTATCCCAGGGGCTACTACCCTGCCTGATTTGCCACTAACAGGTTGAGGGGCCTGATCCAATGGGGTGCCTCCACCCAGAGGTGTCAGGGTTTGCAATAGTTAAACTAACTTGGTCACAGCCCTCTGGGACACTGCAACCCCACTTTCTTCCCACTAGTGGCCCACACAATATATCAGAATTACCTTCACAGTATACACTTACCCCAGGTCTGGTTCTGGCACTGGGACCTCCTGTGAAATGAGATACAGTGCAACAATCACAGTACAGTACTTTAACATAGACAAATACCTCAGGCAGTATAACTTTGCTGAAACAAGCAGCTCTGATTTATTTAGGGGATATAACAAGGACAGGGGAAATCAGGTTAATTAGCTTATCACTCTAATAATCTACCTATGGCTTTGTGCACAGGCCTATCCCTATCAGTTACTGTCCCTGGGTACCCAAGCCCTAGTGGCTAGTCCAAACTGGTAGCTGGTAGGGCCCTTTCACACAGAGAAAAGGAGAATTAAACAGTCAGCAGTACAGTAATTCCATTTGGATTTAATGTGGCAATTCAACAGGGAGCGACCCTGAATTAGTACTCACGACCTCCAAATAAGATAGGGTCCTTCAATGTCAGCAGGGCTCACTTGAGGTACACAAACCTCTTCACACATTTATATAAAAGAAAGCACTAGCTGAGGAAACACTAGCACGAACAGTAAAAGAAGGTGACAAGACTTTCTATAGATACATTAGTGAAAGGAGAAAGTCCAGAGGGGGTATTGCTAAGCTTAATGGAGAAAAGGGAGCATGTGAGGAGGAGGACCCTGTAAAGGCATCTATCCTAAATAGATACTTTTGCTCAGTATTTACTGAAGAGAAGGTAGGGCAGGGCCCACAGCTCAACATCATGGACACAGGGGAGGAGGTGAGCACTACTCCCTTCACAAAAGAAAGGGTCCTCACAAGAGCTTGCTAAGCTCAGGGTGGATAAGGCAATGGGACCTGATGGCATACATCCCAGGGTACTTAAGGAGCTAAAGGAGGAACTAGCAGAGCCATTAGCAGAATTGTTTAGTGAGTCTCTGAGCACAGGAGAGGTCCCAGAAGACTGGAGAAGGGCTCATGTGATCCCTTCTCCACAAGAGTGGTAGCAGGGAGGAGGCGGGAACTACAGACCGGTCAGTCTTACCTCAGTAGTGGGCAAGATTATGGAGGCACTCCTTAAGGAAAGGATAGTGCAACACCTGGAATCCATAGGGCACAGGATCCAAGACAGCATGGGTTTACAAAGGAAGGTCCTGTCAAACTAATCTCATAGATTTCTTTGACTGGGTAACCAGAGTGGTGGACCAAGGGGAGCAGTTGATGTCGCCACCTTGACTTCAGCAAAGCTTTGACACTGTTCCACATAGAAGATTGATAAATAAGCTAGGTAGGCTCGGGTGGTGTGAAGTTGGTCAACTGGGTGGCAAACTGGTTGACTGGCAGAAAACAGAGAGTGGTGGTAAATGGTATACAGTCAGAAGAGATGCAAGTCACAAGTGGGGTACCTCAGGGATCAGTCCTGGGCCAGTCCTATTCAACATCTTCATTAGTGACCTCGCAGATGGACTAGAGGGTAAGGCTTGTCTGTTTGCAGATGACACCAAGATCTGCAACAGAGTAGATGATCCAGATGGGGTGGGCAGAATGAGAAGAGATCTGGATAAACTAGCAGAATGGTCAGAAGAGTGGCAACTGGGATTTAATGCAAAGAAGTGCAAAATCATGCACATAGGGAAGAGAACCCTGAAGCCACTTATAGGCTGGGAGGAGTTGCTAGCAGTCACAAAGGAAGAAAGAGACTTGGGCATCATCATCACTGATGACCTAAAATCATCCAAGCAGACCTCTAAAGCAGTAGGTAAGGCTAGGGGGTGTTAGGTGTATTAGTAGGGGTATCACAAGTCGTAAGAGGGAGGTAATAATCCTCTGTACAAGACATTGGTTAGGCCCCATCTGGAGTACTGCGTGCAGTATTGGAGGCCACACCTTCACAAGGACATTAACCAAATTGAGGCAGTCCAGAGAAGGGCAACCAAAATGGTGCAGGACTGCATCAGAAGACATATGAGGACAGATTAATGGAGCTCAATATGTATACCCTTGAGCAAAGGAGGGAGAGGGTGATATGATCGAGACATTTAAACACCTTAAGGGCATAAACAAGGTGAAAGAGTCTAACATGTTTAAATATAAGAAAATAGCAGGACAAGAGGACACAGCATGAGATTAGAGGGAGGCCGATTAAGGGGAATGTGAGAGAAATTTTTTCACAGAAAGTGGTAGATGCATGAATGGCTTACCACAAGAAGTGGTGGCTATGAATACAGTGCAGGGCTTCAAACAGGCATGGGATAGGCATAAGGGAGCAATACAAATGACTATGAATAGATAGGTCACTGACAGAGCAAATGCCGATGGCACATTTATAAGGTAGAAAAGAAATGGGCAGACTGGATGGGCCTTCGGTCCTTATCTGCCCAACTTCTATGTTTCTATGTTTCTATGTTTCTATGTTTCATATGGCAGGCTGCATCTGTATCCCGATCGCAATTACTGCACAATACCCGGAGAACACACAGCAGATTCAGTTCCTGACAGACCGAGTGCAATTTTCAGCAATTCTTCCAGTCTTCTACAGGTGAGCCTGGTTTCTACTCTTCAGAGATCCTTTGATTCTTTTCACAGGACGGATTCAGTCCTAACAAGCTGTTACACAAGCTGCAGACCGAACTCTGGCCTTCACACGTTTTTGACAAAACTGCACACTGAAAAGCACAGGGCTCCTTCCTTCTTCACTGCCAAAGCTCAACTGAAACTCCAACCGACAAAACTGGCACTTCCTTTGAGTTCCTCCCAGTTCTTGACTGGATTGGCTGTCACTCACAATAGACTGCTGCTGTTGGTCCAAAAGGCACTGAAGTCTAAACTACATCTCCCAGAGTCACTGCCCATACAATCCTCTTGTGGCTGGCTCAGATTATGAGTCCAAGTTCTGATTCGTCCAAGGCACCATTTTAGAGCTAGCTTACCCCACACTGATTGGTCCAGTTCAGCAGTTCAAAACCAGAATGGGGAACTAGGCAGACACTGTTCTGACTGCAAAAGAAAGTAGGTTAGACAAACTGTAATTTCATTATTACTGTAAATGATTTCTGGCAAACAGTTACATCTTTCAGATAGGTTCCTTTGCACTCTAGTGACTGCAAAATGGAGGAATTGGCAGCAGCTTGAGTGGTACTCAATCAAAGAAACACACAGTCCCCCATACAAACTAATTATGTCTGCAAGCAGACAGCTCTTAAAGAGACAGTACCAGAGGTTCTAAAAACACTCACTGATAAATGGCTTAAATGCCAAACACCATTCAGGCTTGGAGCATTCAAGCAAGCTCCTGGAAGTCTTTTGGGAACCCCCATTTGCAGGGGGGTTACATATGCTCACCTGAGCCACCACTGCTCCAGGAGGGAGGGAGAAAGCCAACAAAATCCATGTCTCCCCCACGGCGGTATATGATGACCCTGCTACTCTGGGCCCGTTCCTTGGATCCCTATCAGCAAGACAATGGGGAGAGGCTGATGGGATTAAAGTGAAGAGGCATAATGACAGGAGCAGGTGGCCATGGGGAGAAAACAGCTAAATATTAAAAAAATGTGTGGTTGGTGACTGCTGTGCTGCCCATTTTGTTAGGAGTTTCACGGAAAGGTTAGTGTGGCATGAACGGTATTGAATTACTGGCCATTGAAATGTCAGTGTGCCAGAGTTCAGAGGTGCAGCTGAAGCAGGAGAATGATGTCAAAACAGTCAATTTTTAAATGCAGGCCACAGGACATAGAGAATTTTGAAGCATGTCTAATTAAATAAGCTGCTGTATTAATTTACAATAGTAGATGCAGTCTGTGTGGGATGTGTAATTTAGTAAGGTATGTGAGTGATTTAGTAATTGTATATTTGTTGTTGGGCAGCACTAATGCAAGGGAATTTAAAGATAGTGATTGCTGGCTGATGTGTATTGGGGGCATGGCATCAAGATCCAGCTCCTGGCCATGCATTTATAGAGAGTTAATGCATGGTCAAGTGATTTCTCTTGACCAATTAAATTAGATTTTTTTTTTTGCCATTTTATAAGTAAAAATAATGTGAAGCAAAAATGGTAGACAGTGCCCCTTTAAAAAAGGGATGGGCAAACTGACTCTACCGCATTCAAGTTCCCCGGACCTAGTTGACTTGGCCCTGTTAGGGAATACTGAGCCTTTGTGGCTTGACCTGAGTTGCTTGAGTTGGCCCAGTTCGGAAGTGTGATCCGGTCCGGAAACAACACTCTCACAACCAGTATTGCATGCAAGTCATGAAATAAGGTCAGGGTGCAGAAATAAAAAAATAAATAAATAATTAAAAAGTGCATTTTAACAAATCCTCCTGAGTCTCTGGACTGTCACACGACCAACAAAGGAAAACACGTGTGATACTGGGGCACTGAAGGCAGCAACCAATGAGGGTCTTTGTTCTGTGACATCCTGTAGGAAACAGTGTATCGAGCTAATTTGGGGCTTTGCATTAAAAGGAGACTGTGTGTGTGTGAGTGTTTGTGTGTGTGTGTGTGTGAGTGTTTGTGTGTGTGTGTGTGTGCACGCGCATGCAAAGAGATTAAAAAAAAAAACCATGGAAAATTCAACAGTTTTCATTTTCTTTCCTTAGTCAGAAAGAGAGAGGGTGAGTAGAGAGACCAACATATTCAACAGCAGACAACAGCAGAGTGCAGATGTTTTCTTTTCTTAGTTTTAGAAAAAGGAAAGGAAACAAAAGGGATTTGGGTACTACAAAAAACATGGCCTGCAGTCTGCAGTGCTACGAGGCAGGGGCAGTTCTCATGAAATCATCCAGCAACCAAAAAGTATGGTAGAGTTACAATCTGTTTTTCTTGCAAAATCAGCAAAAAACTAACAAGAAAAAAAATCAGTGTACAGCATCCAATAACTTAATAGTTCTTTTCTTTTGAAAAATATACTTTGTAAAAATATTAAGAAGGAGCAGAGTCAGACAGGACAGGAGTCTGTCTGAAGGTCATAGTGCCTCACTAATTTTGAGGGGTGGGCTTATAGTGCCATACAGATTTTGAAGGTGGGGTGTCACTCACCTCTCAGACTCTATGTTGCCCATCTCTGTGCCTGAACTACTACTAGGTCACAATGCTGTAGACTCTGTGTTGCCCATCTTTGTGCCTGAACTACTACTAGGTGATAGTGCCATACACATTTTGAAGGGGGGGGGGGGTGTCACGTCTCAGGCTCTGTTGTCCATCTCTGTGACTTGAACTACTACTAGGTCATAGTGCCTCACATATATTGAGAGAGGGGTGTCACGTCTCAGACTATATGTTGCCCATCTCTGCATTGGAATGAATACTACTAATTAAGTGATTAAGTTGGACCCCCAAAAAATGGATTCAGAATCAGAGTCTGTTATGGACGTGAAACATGTGGCCCACACCAGCAGTACGGCTGAAATTGCTACACGTAATAAAAAATATTTCCTGAAACAAATTAAGAAAAAAATGGAAATTCAATGCTGAAGATATAATGAATACAATTGATAACAATGAAACAACACAACCAGAAAAGATGAAGCAACACAACCAGAAAAATAAAAATGTTGGTAAATCCCTGCAGTAGTGCAGCATGAAGCATTGCCAGAAAAATCAGGCAAAAGTAAAACACAAAAACAGGTAGTCAAAACAGTTAGACCTAGTAAGTCAATGATTAAGGAAAAGGCTCTATCTAGTCTAGGTGGACAAAGCAATGGGGCCAGATGGCATACACCCGAAGATATTAAGAGAGCTGCAAAGAGAGCTAGCGGTGCCTCTGGCAGCACTGTTCACGGAGTCACTCAACACAGGTGTGGTTCCAGAGGAATGAAAGAGGGCATATGTAGTCCCGCTACACAAAAGTGGGAGTAGGGAGGAGGCAGGGAACTATAAGCAGGTCAGCCTCAGCTCAGTAGTGGGTAAGATCATGGAGGCACTGCTTAAAGAAAGAATAGTGGCACAGTTGGAATCCTGCGGTGCCCAGGATCCAAGGCAACATGGATTCCCAGGAAGGTCATGAAAAGAATCTGATACATTTTTTTTGACTGGGTGTCAAGGGAAGTAAATCAGGGGCGTAGATGTTGCCTACCTTGATTTCAGCAAAGTTCCTGGACACCATCCCACATAAAAGGCTGGTCAACAAAATGAGTAGTCTGGGCATGGGGCACAAGGTGGTAAACTGGGTTAGGAACTGGCTAATGGACAGGAAGCAGAGGGTGGTGGTAAATGGGATCCAATTAGGGAGAGGGGGGTGACAAGTGGGGTACATCAGGTATCAGTCCTTCGGCAAGTCTTGTTAAATGTCTTCATTAGTGACATTGTGGTATGACTAGAGGAAAAGGTCTGTCTGTTTGCAGATGACACCAAGATCTACAACAGGGTGGATACTCCGAACGGGGTGGAGAGAATGAGGAGGGACCTGGAGAAGCTTAAAAATGGTCTGACATGTGGCTACTAAGGTTCAGTTACAAGAAATGCAAAACAATGCACCTAGGAAGAGGGAAACTTGGGAGAGCTACAGGACTGGGGTGGGAGGAGTTGCTGACTATCACCAAGGAAGAAAGAGACCTGGGGGTTATCATTTCTCATGACCTAAAGGTGTCTAAGCAGAGTACAAAGGCTGCAGAGAGGCCAGTGGCATGCTGAAGTGGATATGCAGAGGTGTTACTAGCAGAAGGCGGGAGGTGGTTATACCATTATACAAAATGCTAGTAGGTCTCACCTAGTACTGTGTGCAATGCTGGAGGCAGCGCCTCTGTAAGGACATTGACAGGATGGAGGCGGTACAGAGAAGGGCGACTAAGATGGTACAGGGCTTGCACCAGAAAACATACGAGGAGAGATTAAGGGACCTCAATATATACTCGCTGTAGGAGAGGTGGGATTGGGAGGACATGAAAGAAACAAGGCTTGCATCACAAGACATGTAAGGAGAGACTAAAGGACCTCAGTATGTACTCGCTGGAGGAGAGGAGGGATTTGGGAGGACATCAGAGAAACATTCAAGTACCTTAAGAGCATTAACAAGATGCAGGGTGGAGACATCTTCCAATATAAGAGATGTAGAAGAACGAGGGGGCATGATATGAAATTGGAAGATGGCAGGCTGAGGGGAAGAGTGAGGAAGTTTTTATTCACAGAGAGGGGTGGTGGACATGTGAAATATATTGCCACAGGAGATGGTGGGGGTGAGCACAGTGGAGGATTTTAAACCTGCATGGGACAGGCATAAGGATACCTTTGAGGTAGGAAGAAGGGGCGAAAAGCCTTTAACCAGGTATGGCCAGAGGCCACAAAATAGTGCAGGGCTTTCAGGCAGACTGGATGGGCCTAGAGGTCCTTATCTGCCGACAATTTCTATGTTTCTAGTACCACTAGACAAGGCACTCCACAATATGCCACTTGTGCGCATTGGGCTCCTTCATCAGAATGCAGTGCCTCTGATAAAGAAGAAGTTGTAAATGTACAAGAACAAGATCATCATTCATGATGTGTCACAATTATGCTCTTCCAAAGGTGATGAATCAGAATGTGATACCGATGAGGTAGAGGATGCCACCTGGGTCCCCACCTAAAAGAAAAAAATGCATACAGCAAGCACCACCAGTAGCCACAGCCAGTAGTGGAAAAAAATCAATAATTATGGTTGCTCTTCTGGGGACAGCCACAGTGTGCATGAATCAGGCAGAAACGACTGACACTAGAATTTCTGCAGTTCTTGCATGATGACAAAATGTTCCACTGCAGTTGTGTGGAGCTATTTTCATATAAGTCCCAAAACCAAATGTTTTGCTGTCTGCATCTTTTGTCATCAGGAAGTTAGCAGGGGGAAAGTGAGGGACCAGTTTAGGACAACATAGCTAACAAGCATTTGTCAATGCCGAACGTTCGCTTGCAGGTGTTTGCAGTGGTGTTTGGCATACATAGAAACATAGATTTTGACGGCAGATAAGGACCGCTTGGCCCACCCAGTCTGCCCATTTCCCTACCTATTGGATAAGCTGCAGATCCTAGTTAACCAGCAGCCTACTTCTTCCTACCCCCACCCCCTAGAATTGCCTTATGACTGTCCCATGCATGCTTGAATTCCACCACTGTTTTTGACTCCACAACCTCCTCCGGAAGGCTGCTCCATGCATCCACGACCTCTGTGAAAAATACTCTTAAATTACCTCTGTTTCCCCCTTCTATCTTCAAATTGTGCCCCTTGTTCTTGCACACCTCTTTTTTGAAAGATGCTACCCACTTGGGCTTTGTTGATTCCTTGAGATACTTGAAAGTTTCCTATCATGTCCCCTCTCCTTCTTTCCTCGAGGCTATACATATTCAGCTCTAAGTCTCTCTTCATATGTCTTCCGGTGCAGACCCTGCACCATTTTAGTTGCCCTCCTCTGGACAGCCTCCATCCTGTCTATGTCCTTGCGGAGATTAGGTCTCCAGAACTGCACGCAGTACTCCAGATGGGGTCTCACCAACTGTCTGTACAGAGGGATAATAACTTCCTGTTTTCTACTGGTGATGCCTCTCCCTATGCATCCCAGTATCCCCCCAGCCCTCCTTGCTGCCCTCTCACATTGCTTGCCCACCTTTAGGTCATCTGATATGACTACCCCCAGGTCCCTTTCCATTTTTGTTGTTGTTAGTATCTCACCCCCATTGTGTACTCTTCCCTGGTTTTGTTTCCCAGGTGCACTACTTGCACTTCTTAGCATTGAATCTAAGCTGGTGCTTTACCCTAATGCCTGTCGTTGCTGGTATTTGCACAATAAATTGTCAGCATGACCTTTTGTTACCCCATTGTAAGCTACATAGGCGGAAACACGTTTGGGCAGGATGTGAAAATGACAGCTGTACTGCTCATAAGGAAGTGTGGTAAAATGGCAATGTTGAAAATCTGGGTGGAAATATTGAAAATTGCAAACCTAGGAGCGCGTGGAACTGTGCAATGCACGCTGGTAAAACAGTGATTGTTAGGAATTTTTTCACCAAATTGTCAACATTGGCAGTTTAAAACCTCTGCTAATGAACAGTGACACTGTGATTTTCTAATGTGTCCCATACACTGATTTCAGACACCGACTCGCGCAATTGTGCGCAACATGGGCGGAAACACATTTTGGGTGAGATGTGAAAAATGACAGCCATACAGCTCATAAGAAGGTATGATAAAATGGCAATGTTGAAAATCTGGAGTGAAAATCTTGAAAATTCGCGAACTTACGAGCCTGCGTAGCAACTGCGCAATGCAGTCAGAACAGTCATTTTGGACTTTGCACCAATTTTCAACATGGGGTTTTGGGACCTCTTTCATGAATGATGTCACTGTCATGGCGTTATTCAGGCCGAAGGGTGATTTTGGCGAGTGACTGCGCGAGTGCCTGCGAAACCGTCTTCGGGCCTGAATAACACCATGACAGTGAAATCATTCATGAGAAGGGGTCCCAAAACCCCATGTTGAAAATTTGTGCAAAATTCCAAAAATGACTGAGATATGCACAGTTGAACCCCCATCTAGCCCATTGTACAGCTTACCGGCATTTCCTCAGTTCAGGTCGCCTTTGAAGAGTGCAGACGTGTTCCTGGTCCACCGAAGATCGTCGTGCGAGTCCGGAGTGAGTATGGGGTGAGGGGGTGGGAGGCTAGGTGCGCAGTGGGTGGGTGCAGGTTGTGGGGTTGGGAGGACGCACCGCGGGACAGCTTTGTTTTACAGGTTTGAAAAAAGAAAAAAAGACGACGTGGACGTTTGCCTACGCTGGGGTGGGCTCCAGCGTGGCAGAAGACGGCTGGGGGCCGAGGAGCCGACGGGGGAGTTGGCACCTGCGGCAACCACGCTGGGGCGCCGAGGAGCCGACGGGGATTGGGCACCCCTGGCCAGCAAAATAAAGCAAACATTTGTCACGCTGGGTGGACTCCAGCGCGTGGCAGCAGGATAACTTGGGGGCCGTGGAGCCAGCGGGGATTGGGCACCCCGTCGGCAAACAATGTTTGCCACACTGGGGGGGCTCCAGCGTGGCGTGAAAGCTTTGGGGGGGCGGATGGACGGGCACGGGGAGGTAGCGCAGGATGCAAGGGGGGGCAGCACTCGGTATGGCAGCTGTGTTTTTCTTTGAAGCAGAGGAACACCGCTGTCATACTGAGCTGCTGCACCCATTGGTGCAGGACCACCACGCCTGCTGAAGGGAGCAGTGCATTGGGTGGGAGAGGCACACCTCTAAGTGTGCTACTTTCCCAAAACGTTCCTTGCGCATGCGCGCAAGCAAACGTAAAAAGGCATTTGCAAAGAGCACAGCCAACAATTTGGCTGGACAGCAGTCCTGAGCAAGGGACAAATATTTGTGATGAAAATAATAGTGATGGTGAAGAGACTGAAAGACAGGGCAGAAAAAAAAAACATGTTCAACTTCACTGACAAAAGCTGTGGTGCAGTGGTTTAAGGCCCTGAGCTGCAAATCTGGAGACCTGGGTTTGAATCCTACAGCCCTCACTTGCATACTGTGTGACCCTGAGCAAGTCACTTAACTTCCTTGTGCTCCCAGGTTGCACCTGCAAACAAGCTTTCAGCTAGTGTGTCTCACCTGGTAAAATAAAAAATAAATAAAGCTTTGCCACTGCAGTCCATGGTTTTGCCCCCGCATGAACTAAACAGCAGACCATCACTGCAATGCTTGAACTAAAACTGCCTATAGTAGATCACATCAAGTCACATTAAAAATTAATCAGTTAATAGCTGAATTTAATGCCAAGGACCTGCAACCATTTTCTGTGGTGGAGAATTACGTTTTAGAGTCCTTTTAAAATATTTTGCTCCATATTACAGCATATTAAGCCATAAATATTTTACAACTGTGGCTGTTCCTAAAATGTACGAATGTATGCAAAGTAAAATAAAATTGTCTCTTCAAGACAGTGAATGTGGTTCTGTGCACCTGACCACAGACATGTGGACAAGTTCTCAAACCACTGATTATATGTGCATCAGCACACTGGTGTCACGATTGTCTTCAAACACCACCACAAGCAGCAGTACAAGAAGGAAGACAAGGAATGGCAACTCTTGTGTTAGCATGTTTGGTAAGTATCACACGCTGACAATATTTTGGAAGAGTTGCACAACATTTCTGAGTGGTTAGAGCCCTGGGACTCACTACTGAATTAGTGGTTTCCATAATGGCGCCAATATTTTAGTACATTAAACATGGTGGCTTTACACACATTCTGTGGTCTGCACACTCATTAAATCTGTTAGTATGAGCTTTCCTTTCTGGTGACAATAGTATAGTAACACTAGTGGGAGCTATAAAGAAAATCGTGGCCATTTTAGTCACTCTGTAAAATCATGTAGTATCTTGGCTGACCTCCAGAAAAAAAAGTCTACCAATTCAGCAACTAAAACAAGATGTTCTGACAAGATGGAACTCAACGTTTCACGTGTGGAGGCTTCTCACACAAGAGAAGTCAGTCCTTGAATATACCACGAGCACAACCTATCAGATGGTGTTAAGAGAAATTCAGTTCAGTGGGGCCTCATGGAGCATCTTACATTGCTCTTGACTCCTTGAGGAAGCAACCCAACAGATTAGCAAAGAGAATGCTACTCTAAGCCAGGTTATTCCCATTTTAAATTTATTGAACAAGGAAGTCAGGAGGCTGCATAGAGGTTTTGACCAAAACGGAAACAATCTGGTGTATTCTTACGGACCAACTGCTACAGCAATTCCAAAATTGCAGAAGACTTTACAATATCATGACAGACAAAAATGTCTTCTTTTGACTCTTCTTGGCTCTTGGTTTAAGTTGTAACAGCTACCTTCTTCAGATCGTGGTTACTCTTATCTTGAATACAAAAACCTGCATACTTGAGCAATTGCACAGGAAAAGGAAGGAACTGTGTTTGACAATGCTAGTGAATCACGTGATGTGAATGCTGCATCTGATGATGCAACATCTATTGGTGGTGACACCAATAATTTCCATGTAACCCCCCTGCAAATGGGGGTTCCCAAAAGACTTCCAGGAGCTTGCTTGAATGCTCCAAGCCTGAATGGTGTTTGCGTTTAAGCCATTTATCAGTGAGTGTTTTTAGAACCTCTGGTACTGTCTCTTAAGAGCTGTCTGCTTGCAGACATAATTAGTTTGTATGGGGACTGTGTGTTTCTTTGATTGAGTACCACTCAAGCTGCTGCCAATTCACCCCATTTTGCAGTCACTAGGAGTGCAAAGGGAACCTGTCTGAAAGATGTAACTGATTGCCAGAAATCATTTACAGTAATAATAAAATTACAGTTTGTCTAACCTGCTTTCTTTGCAGTCAGAACTGTCTGCCTAGTTCCCATTCTGGTTTTGAACTGCTGAACTGGACCAATCAGTGTGGGGTAAACTAGCTCTAAAATGATGCCTTGACCGAATCAGAACTTGGGACTCATAATCTGAGCCAGCCACAAGAGGATTGTATGGGCAGTGACTCTGGGAGATGTAGTTTAGACTTCGGTGCCTTTTTGGACCAACAGCAGCAGTCTATTGTGAGTGATAGCCAATCCAGTCAAGAACTGGGAGGAACTCAAAGGAAGTGCCGGTTTTTGTCTGTTGGGAGTTTCAGTTTGAGATCTGAAAGTGAAGGGAAAGAAACCCTGTGCTCTTCAGTGCACAGTTTCAGTCAAAAACGTGTGCAAGGCCCAGAGTTCCGGTCTACAACTTGTGTAACTGCTTGTTGGACTGAATCCTGCCCTGTGAAAAGAATCAAAGGATCTCTGAAGAGTAGAAACCAGGCTCACCCTGTAGAAGACTGAAGAAATTGTTGAATTACACTCGGTCTGTCAGGAACTGAATCTGCTGTGTGTTCTCCTGCATATTGTGCAGTAATTACATTGGGATAAAGATGCAGCCTGCCTGGTATAGTGCTTTCTTTTTACCATATAAATGTGTGAGGAGTCTCTTGGAGATCAAAAGTAGCCCTGCTGACATTGAAGGACCATATCTTCTTTGGAGGTCGTGAGTACTAATTAGGGTCGCTCCTGTTGAATTGCCACATTAAATCCAAATGGAATTACTGTACTGCTGACTGTTTAATTTTCCTTTTCTCTGTGTGAAAGGGCCCCTACCAGCTGCCACGGTTTGGACTAGCCACTAGGGCCTGGGTACCTAGGACAGTAACTGGTAGGGATAGGCCTGTGCACAGAGCCATAGGTAGATAGTATAAAGTGATAAGCTAATTAACCTGATTTCTGTCCTTGTTATATCCCCTAAATAAATCAGAGCTGTTTGTTTCAACAAAGTTATACTGCCTGAGGTTTTGTCTATGTTGAAGTACTGTACTGTGATTGTTGCACTGTATCTTATTTTACAGGATGTCCCTGTGCCTGAACCAGCCTTGGGGGTAAGTGTATACTGTGAAGGTAATTCTTCTGCTATATTGTGTGGGCCACTAGTGGGAAGAAAGGGGGCTGCAGTGTCCCAGAGGGCTGTGACCAAGTAAGTTTAATTCATTGCAAACCCTGACCTCTGGGTGGAGGCACCCGCCATTGATCCAGGCCCTCAACCTGTTAGTGGCAAATCAGGCAGGGTAGTAGCCCTGGGATAGCGCCATCTAGGGGTTACATTGTGGAGGCTCACCGCTGGGATTGTGTGTCCTCTAGTGGCCATATTTACAAACCACTGTTAAGGAAAAAATAAATAAATAAATAAATGGGTACCCCGGACAGAAGTGGCTGTGCAACCGCTGGTGGAGTGGTGTACTGGGGAGGAGATCGGACTTCAAAATGCTATGCTTATCCTGGACATCCCCTGGGTATCAACACGGGACACTGTGCAGGGAGTACTTTCACAGGGAAGGTTTACAAAATCCTGTGGTGGTGGGTCGGCACGCTAATCTGCTCACCCACACTTTCCTGGCCCTAGTAGAGTTTAAGGATCCATAGATAGCCCAAAGTACCACAGACCATTACCCCAGAGGGACCCTCACTGCTTGGAGAGTGATAACTAAGGACAGAAGACCCGGGGAATGAGCCCCACCACTATCTGAAACTTTTGAGGAGAAATTTACAAATGGTTGCGAGAAGGAAAACTGTGGAGGACTTGAAGAAACTATTCTTGCCACCTGGGGTGTTCCTCCCCAACACCCTCTCCTGCTCCAGTACCCGTAATGGTGGCTGAACCAATGCAGACTCCTATTTCTGCACCTGCTATTGGGTCACGACTTCCATCAAGGTTGAGGATCTTCTTCTGGCACCTCCCACTCCCCCAAGGAGGATGACTTGGAGACCTGGATAGACTATGTTGCCCCTCATGGCTAGAATGGCAATGCTCGGAAGTCAAAAGCTAAAGAGGGGTTAGTGAGAGCCTCCGAGGTCCTGCCCTGGCTACCATCCGTGTTAAACGGCCAGTAACCCTGAAGCGACTGCATGCCTATCTTGAGGCCTTGGAGAATGTGTATGGGAGCCCAGATTCTGATGAGGACCTATGGTGGAGAGTGAAATGACAACAGTACCAAGGGAGTTGTTGTCTGTGTATGTCTCTCGGCTGGAAAATTGTTGCAAGAATGCCTCAGAAAGGGTAGTTTGCCAGCGATTGAACTGGACCGAACCAGACTGGACAGAATCCTTAAGTCTGCCCCCTTCTCAGAACTGCTGTTGCTTCAGTTACGCCTAGGAAATCGACTGGAATCCCCACCTCCTATGATGAGTTAATGAGAGAAATTGAGGAGTTGAGAAAGGCGACCTCGGAGGGACCTGCACCATTAGCTGTGGCTATGACCCGAAAGTGACTGAGGGTGGCCCATCAAGTGAAGTTCAGGGGCAGAGGTTGGCAGTCAATGAGTGCTCTGATAAGGAAAGATATGCCAAATGGGGCGGGAACTGTTGAGAGAGATCCGGGAATCAAAAACAGTCCCTTTATGAAGGCCACGCCTGCAAGTACGGGCCCCGACCTATATCCGACTGCATCTGCTATGGGGTGGGGATACCCACCCATGTATCTCCTGCTGATAACAGCTCGAACTCGATTCCTTGACCATGGAAGTGGAGAAACTGACTTAGATGTCTCCAAATGCTTATCACGTCAAGAGACAGAGATGGCAACCAGTTTCCAGTTAGTAATACCCCGCCCTGGCTCCCAGTGTGGCACCTCGGCCAGCTCAAACTCCAAAAAGTATGTTTTGCTATAATTGTGGGAAGGATGGGCACATGAAAAGGGAATGCCAATCCCCAAAAGACACTGACAAAGTTGCATATAGGCTACAAGGAGAGCTTCGGAGAACAAATCAGTGGTTAAGAGGTGCATAAATGATCCCAGTGAGGGCACCAAAATGCTAATTCACGTCCTTTTGTGGCAAGGTCAGTTGCCCAGGCCCCCACTACCGCCTCTCCAGACTGGTCCAGAATAGTGGGTCCCTCCATGGAGACCACTGTAAAGGTAAAATGGAGGTCTACAAGAGCTGTATTAGACAGTGGCTCCCAAGTGACAATTATGTTTCAAGATTGGTATCAGAAGCATTTGTCAGACGTATTCTTACGATCATTAGAAGGACTGTATGTATGGGGGTTAAGTGAGAAGGCTCACCCCTATTCTGTATATCCGAATTTGGCTGTCTTTCCACCTCCGTGGGGCTGGAGTGGCCGAACAAGTAGAGACCCTAGCCTTAGTGTGTCCCCACTGGACTGTATGATGGTGTCCTTTGTTGATTGGAACAAATGCTCATATGTTCAGAAGGCTGGCACATTTGTGTTATGGAAAAACAGGGGTCAAAGACTAGTAGAGCTTTAAGAGTTCCGGCTTTAATTAAGAAGGCCTATGAGGCACAGAGAGATGCTGAAAAATATAGAACCAGAGGAACCGGTCGGAATTGTATGGAAGAAGGATCCTGAGTCTCTGATCCTGGCACCAAATGCCCAGTGTACCTTACAGGAGAGGTCCGTATCAAAAAGGATGTTAAGAATAAAATATTAATGTTGGATGCACCAGGCGATGGAAAATTGCCAGAGGGACTGCTGGTCAGCCTGTTATTTTGCCCGCTAGAGCCCATGCTTATGCCAGAAGGGTAATGGTCCAAGTTCATAATGTGTCTGAAAGAGACATTCGAGTAAATAGAGGTTGCATCCTGGCTAATGTGCATTGTGCAGACACTGCAGTGCTACCCAGCAGCAAGAGTTCAAGGAAGAATGACAGAGTAACGCCTGACTTGTTTGATTTCGCAACTCCCCGCTGCCAGCTGAATGGAAAGTGAGGATCAGTGAGAAGCTTGCCCAGAGAGACCAGGTGTTTTTTAAAGGAATGGGACGTGGGATGCGGCAAGGAGCTGAGCACAATATCCGCTGCATGACGAAAGACCATTTCGTGAGAGGTCTCGACGCCTGGCACCTGCTGATATAGATGATGTGAGACGGCATCTGCAAGAGATGTTAGCGGTTGGTGTAATACAAGAATCCAGAAGCCCTATGCTTCCCCATTGTGGTAGTGAGGAAAAGAATGGGACAGTAAGGATTTGCGTGGATTATCGCACCTTAAACCGGCGGACTATCCCTGATCAGTACACAATGCCCCGCATTCAGGATGCTTTGGACTGCCTAAACGGGAGCAAGTGATTCTCTGTGCTGGATCTCCGCAGTGGGTACTACCAGATCCCGATGGCCCCAGAGGACCGTGAGAAGACAGCCTTTATCTGTCCGCTTGGCTTCTATGAATTCATGAGGATGCCCTAAGGGATTTCAGGTGCCCCAGCCACTTTTCAACGATTGATGGAGTGCAGTGGGGGGACATGAACTTACTAGAGTGCCTGGTATACCTAGATGATGTTATTGTGTTTGGCAGCTCACTGGAGGAACATGAGAGCAGATTATTAAGGTATTGGATCGACTGGAGGACTTTGGCCTTAAACTGTCCATTGATAAGTGTCAATTCTTTCAAACATCAGTAAAGTATGTGGGACACATAGTATCCAATTAGGAATAGAGACCGACCCAAGTAAAGTTGAGGCCTTGACCACCTGGCCACAGCCCAAAAATCTAAAAGAACTGCAAAGATTCCTGGATTCTGTTTATTATCGGCTTCATCAAGGACTATTCAAGAGTGATCCGCCTTTACTTAACCTTACTCAAGGGTATCCCCAACCCACAAAAATACCAAAAGTCAGCGTCCCTCAAGACTGAAAGAGTGTATTTTCATCCGAGTGAAGTATTTGGGGCCGCTGGACTCCTGATTGTGAGACTGCTTTTCATGAGATCATATATCAACTTACCCATGCTCCAGTGCTGGCCTATGCCGATCCAAGAAAACCTTACGTCCTGCACACACTGATGCTAGCTTGCAAGGGTTGGGGCTGTGTTGTACCAAGAGCACGAGAATGGCCTGAGACCAGTGGCCTTTGCCAGTAGAAGCCTGACCCCATCCGAAAAGAACTATCCTGTACATAAGTTAGAGTTCCTAGCTTTGAAGTGGGCTATTGTTGACCAATCCATGAGTACTTGTATGGGGCTAAAATACTAGTAAAACTGACAATAATCCTTTGACCTATGTGCAGACCTCAGCTAGTTGGATGCCACTGGCCACAGGTGGCTTTTTGCATTATCTACAATGACTATGCTCTCATACCGGCAGGTCTGGAACCACATAGATGCTGATGCTCTTCTCCGGAGGCCTGTTCCCCAGAATGATTGGGTCCGATTGGCAGAACCTGGACATTCGGGCACTCTGCCGGAAGTTTGACAGGGAGGAACAAATGTCCACGGACGCAGTGGACTGCATGGTGGATTGCTTGGGACCTCTGAGAATTGCATACCTGCTGCTTATTGCCACTTTTCTTAGACATTGGTGCACTGCCTCAGCTGGACAATGACAGTATTCGGTGGCTCAATCCTGATATCCTATGATCAAATCAGCTTTAGAAGCCCTCTATGCAGGAAAAGATGTGTCCAAATTTCGCTCCACTGATTTGAGAACTGCACTGTTATACAAAGAAGGTCCTAAGTTGAAACTGATCAATAAACTGTTATATAGAGAAACAGTAGACAGAGGGGGACAAATAGACAAACAACAACTTTAAATTGCTGCCCACTGCCCTTTAAGGACTCAGTATTGAGGTCCTTGACAACCAGCATGAGCACCTTGGTATAGACAGAACACTTGACTTGGTGAGATCCAGATTCTATTGGCCTAAGATGGGGCTGATGTGGAGCAACACATACGGAACTTGTAGTCGCTGCTTACAGAGGAAAGCTTTTGCCCCAGAGGGCTGCCCCCTTGTTAACATAACCACCAGTGCACCCATGGAGCTGGTCTGTATTGATTTTCTGAGTTTGGAGTCAGATCAAAGAAATATCAGTATGTGCTGGTGGTCACTGACCATTCTCACGAGATATGCCCAAGCTTCCCACCAAAGACCAGAAAGCATCCACTGTAGCCAAAGTACTGTAGAAAACTTTTGTTCACTATGGGGCTCCACAAAGAATCCATTCTGATCAAGGAGAGACTTTGAGAGTCGTCTGATCAAAGAGATGCTTTCTCTGTGGGGAGTGAGAAAGTCCAGAACCACTCCTTACCACCCCAGGGGGACCCACAGCCTGAACGCTTCAACCGCGACTTTGCTAGATATGCTAGGCACCCTGCACCCAAAGGACAAGCCTAGATGGAGCTAACAAATTAGCACCCTGGTACATGCTTATAACTGCACCAAAAGTGATGCCACTGGTTCTCCCCTACCGCCTGATGTTTGGAAGAGAAGCTCGACTACCGGTAGATGTGTGTTTTGGGGTCTCTCCTGATGGGGTTCAAGCTGACAACTATTTACAGTATGTGCAAAAGTTAAAGGCCCAGCTAACTCATGCGTACTCAACTGGCTCAAACCATGGCTGCCAAAAGAAATCGGCCAACAAAGAAAGGTATGATAAAAGGTGAAAGCACAGGAACTCCAGGAGGAGATCGGGTATTGCTAAGAAATCTGGGACTGCATGGCAAACACAAGATTGCTGACAGATAGCACCATCTCCCTCACATTGTAGTGGGCAAACTAGATGATCTGCCAGTGTGCAAAGTAAGGCCTGAGAACAATTCAAAAGATGTAAAACAATGCATAGAAGTCATTTACTACCCATTGGACAAATCCTGATTGAGTCTGAGCCCCAGAAGATGCCCTCTGGACCAGAGTGACTAGAGCTGCTGCTAAGAAAAGATCAAGGAAGTCTGCACCTACAGAAGCAGAGTTAAAGTGTTCCCCTGCACAAGTCCCAGTTGAGCATGACTGTCAGTCCATATCAGAAGAAAGTGAGAGTGACTTTGAATACTATCCTTCTTACGAACTGAGTCAATTGTTGGGCAATCCCTAGTCAATACTGGAGACAAAGCTGGGCCTTCTGGACTGTCTATGCCCCAGCTTCATCCCTGGAGCCAATGCTCCCAGAAAGTGAAGTGAAAGCATCAGATCAGATGAAATGGAATCATTGTGCATGGTTGAACTGTTTGAGCTTTCAGGGGAGAAAATGATAGATTGGGGCAGACTGGTGATACACCGAACAAGAAGAGTATTTTGAGTGCCCTGACAGTCCACTGCCAGTGTCTGAAAGCTCTCCATGCGAGCCAAATGTTGTGGACTCAGAAACTGTAACTCCTGAGCTGAAAGTGCCCCAAGTTCTAGCCTCTCTACCCCCATGGAGACTCCCTGACAAGTGAGAACAATGCTGAAAATGAGGCTCAGAGTGCAGAGACTGTAACAGCTCCCCTAGAAAGACTGGTCGAGCTGTAAAGCCTGTGGTGCACCTCAGTTATGATTCCCTGGGCGGCCAGTGGACCTGCCTCTCAATGTTGTCCATAAAGGAGTGTATGTGTCCCCGAGCTCATTGCCCAAACTGAAGCGTTAGTGCTAACTCAAGTTACTTGTGTTTCCCTCTAAGTATGGTGCCCTTGCCCGTCCAGCCCCAAGGTAACTGATAGGGAAGGGTCCCTCTCTTCAGGTTTCATGTACAAGAGGTAATAACTTGAGTTATGGTACAATGTGTGTGTTATACTGTGTAAAGAGGACGTACTGCAATGTTTCAGAAATGGTTCTTGGTAAAATGATGTATTGACTGATGATTACATGTGTGAGCCTAATGCAAATGTATATGGTTGCAGTTGAAACTTATGAGTACTTGCTTGACGCGGTCGCCAAGCTTTTCCCAGGCCAGGAAGGGTGTAACCTCTGCAAATGGGGGTTCCCAAAGACTTCCAGGAGCTTGCTTGAATGCTCCAAGCCTGAATGGTGTTTTTAAGCCATTTATCAGTGAGTGTTTTAGAACCTCTGGTACTGTCTCTTTAAGAGCTGTCTGCTTGCAGACATAATTAGTTGTATGGGGGACTGTGTGTTTCTTTGATTGAGTACCACTCAAGCTGCCAATTCACCCCATTTTGCAGTCACTAGAGTGCAAAGGGAACCTGTCTGAAAGATGTAACTGATTGCCAGAAATCATTTACAGTAATAATAAAATTACAGTTTGTCTAACCTGTTTCTTTGCAGTCAGAACTGTCTGCCTAGTTCCCCATTCTGGTTTTGAACTGCTGAACTGGACCAATCAGTGTGGGGTAAACTAGCTCTAAAATGATGCCTTGGACGAATCAGAACTTGGGACTCATAATCTGAGCCAGCCACAAGAGGATTGTATAGGCAGTGACTCTGGGAGATGTAGTTTAGACTTCAGTGCCTTTTGGACCAACAGCAGCAGTCTATTGTGAGTGACAGCCAATCCAGTCAAGAACTGGGAGGAACTCAAAGGAAGTGCCCGGTTTTTGTCTGTTGGGAGTTTCAGTTTGAGATCTGAAAGTGAAGGGAAAGAAACCCTGTGCTTCTTCAGTGCACAGTTTCAGTCAAAAACGTGCAAGGCCCAGAGTTCCGTCTACAACTTGTGTAACTGCTTGTTAGGACTGAATCGTCCTGTGAAAAGAATCAAAGGATCTCTGAAGAGTAGAAACCAGGCTCACCCTGTAGAAGACTGAAGAAATTGTTGAATTACACTCGGTCTGTCAGGAACTGGAACTGCTGTGTGTTCTCCTGGTTATTGTGCAGTAATTGTGATTGGGATACAGATGCAGCCTGCCTGGTATAGTGCTTTTTTTTACCATATAAATGTGTGAGGAGTCTCTTGGAGATCAAAAGTAGCCCTGCTGACATTGAAGGACCATATCTTCTTTGGAGGTCGTGAGTACTAATTCGGGTCGCTCCCTGTTGAATTGCCACATTAAATCCAAATGGAATTACTGTACTGCTGACTGTTTAATTTTCCTTTCTCTGTGTGAAAGGGCCCTACCAGCTGCCACGGTTTGACTAGCTACTAGGCCTGGGTACCCAGGGACAGTAACTGGTAGGGATAGGCCGTGCACAGAGCCATAGGTAGATAGTAAAGTGATAAGCTAATTAACCTGATTTCTCTGTCCTTGTTATATCCCCTAAATAAATCAGAGCTGTTTGTTTCAACAAAGTTATACTGCCTGAGGTATTTGTCTATGTTAAAGTACTGTACTGTGATTGTTGCACTGTATCTTATTTTACAGGATGTCCGTGTGCCTGAACCAGCCTTGGGGGTAAGTGTATACTGTGAAGGTAATTCTGCTATATGTGTGGGCCACTAGTGGGAAGAAAGGGGTTGCAGTGTCCCAGAGGGCTGTGACCAAGTAAGTTTAACTATTGCAAACCCTGACCTCTGGGTGGAGGCACCCGCCATTGGATCCAGGCCCCTCAACCTGTTAGTGGCAAATCAGGCAGGGGTAGTAGCCCCTGGGATAGCGCCATCTAGGGGTTACATCCACTTAGTGCTACCATGTACTCCTTCGACAACATTGGGTAGTCCTGCACAAAGCCCTCTTTCACGACCCTTGATAAAGGCATGTCATTCTGAAAAGCACACCGATGACTCTCACACTTTGTGGTCAAAACTCATGGAAACTGATAATTCAGATATGTCTGTGTCATTGCCTTCTTTGTCTTTGTCTGATGTTGTGGATACCTATTTACGAGAACCGGCTCATAAATATTACTGATGACCCTTTTGAGTACTGGCTGGAAAGAAAAGCGTCTGACCTACACCTTCTGCCTTTGCTATTCAGCTTCTTAGTTGTTTCCCACTAGTGTTTACCGTGAACGATATTTAGCACAGCTGGAAATTATGTCTTTGATGGTCGCATAAGGCTAACTCCTTAAAGTACAGTGCCGTACCTCCTAAAAGTGAGTCTCAAGAAATTCTCTTACCAGGTCAGTGAACAGTGGCAGAAACATAAAAGTGATGATGCCAAACAGCTGCAACAGGTGTCTCCTAATAAAGATGCTTCCTTGGTGGTGTTTGAAGATGATGGTGATGATATTATTTAATGTATTGATTTATTTCTTTAAATTCAGAGGACAAAGGTCAGCAATCATAACAGAAAGACCAAGTAAAAAACAACTCCGTGGTGTAGATTACATTATATGTATTGTGTGTGTGTGTGTGTTTCACATTCAGTTTGGGAACCCAGTGGAATGTAATTTGTTTATTCCTGCAGTGAATTGCTGGACATCTGGGGTGGAGGGCAGGACCAAGGGGGCAACACAAAGGAAAAAACCTATGTGCATGCATGGCCGACATGAGTACTGGCCCCCATGTTCCTCGGGTCCCGCACCGTGCAGATCCCCAGGGCTTGACAGAGGGAATGGCGATGGGGCTGGGGACTAGCAGGTGGGCCTCATGGCAAGAGTAGGTGGCAGTTGGGGCAAACAGCTTTATCAAAGAAACAAAGTAACCCTTAAAAACAAACAAAAAATATATATATTTTCACACCATAGTTGATTGCACCGGCCAACATGAGTGGGCCCCATGATCCTCGAGTCCCGCCTGTGCGGATCCCCACTAGCTTGGCCAGGGGGCGCTGTGACAGGGCTTGAGACTGGCAGGTGTAGGTTGCAGTTGGGGCCAAACAGCTCTAAAAACAAATACCATAGCTGACTGCAATTATTAGTTGTTGAAGCTTGTAGGATATATCCAAAAACTGCATGCTGGGTGGGGGCAAGGTCAACCAGATAAAAAGTAAATTAGAAAACACAAGTAATAAAACATAATTAGCCAATTGGGCAGGATGGTTTAGGGCCCTTGATACTATAACAAGTATAACAAGTAGGGCTGCGTGAATACTGAATATTACTTTCCGAATACCATGAATAATAGGCTATCTGAATATTCGGAACTGAATACCAAATAGCTCACTGTTTGCCTGGTGTTCGGTATTCGGCCATGTGCAAGAAAAAAAAAGCCTCCCCCACCCTCCTGGCCAACATTAAATAAATATTTTAGCCCTGGAGTATAGTGGTCCCACCCCCCCCCGGCCGATCTGTGGTTCAAAACGAAGAATCCCCACACCGAGACCTCAGCAATACCCCCGTCCCCATCCCCAAATATATATAAAAAATGTCCTTATTTCCCTGGTGTCTGGTGGACCCCTCACCCCTGAACCTGTCAGTACTGCCCCCCACACTGCTCCCCCCACCCACAACCCCGAGTGGGTCACCGGCACAACCCTCCACTCACCTCTATGGCCGGCAGCCCGACTGAGTTTTCAATGAATGCTCTCATTCATAGACACTCAGATTCAGCCACCAGCGGTGACTAGCACTACCAAGGGCTAGAGGGGAGGGGGAGCTGCTCCGGTCACGGGCAGGAGGGGGCAGAATGGGGGAAAACAATGTTGTGGACCCAGGGTCCCTGGCGTCATTTTCCCATCCTACACCCCCTGCTGGTGACCGGAGCAGCTATCCCCTTCCTCTAGCCCTGGTAGTGCTAGTCACTGGTGGCTGAATCTGTCAATGAATGAGCACATGCTTGTACAAACACACGCACATTCATTGAAAACTCAGTCGGGCTGCTGGCTGTGGAGGTGAATAGAGGGCTGTGCCAGTGGCCCACTCAGGGTCGTGAGGGGGGCACTACCTGACAGGGTTGGGGGGTCCACTAGACACCAGAGAAATGAGGGAATTTTTTTTATTTTTATACATTTGGGGATGGGGGTATTGTGGAGAGTCTGAGCGAGGGGAAGGGATTCTTTATTTTAGACTGGCAATCAGCCTGGGGGAAGGGGGATAAAATATTTATTTAATGCTGGCCAGGAGGAGGATGCTCTTTTGTTTTTAAATACCCCCCTCCCAGCCACCCGAATAACGAATACCGAATATTCCGTCCTCGAATAACGAATATTTGGCTGAATATTCCAAAAAAGGTATTCGCACAGCTCTAATAACAAGTAGGCAAGCATAATAATTATAAATTAAAAAAATAACATCTCAAGTCAAAAAGGCAAGGGAGAGATGGCTGGGGCCCTGTCACATATCCTGCTCATGCTGCCTGTCTCCCACCAGAAAGCATGCCAGACTCGGTGAAGGTCTGTCTGCACTCTGCTGTTGTCTTTCTGCTTTTGAATTCATTGGTCTCTGTCTCTCTTTCTGACTAATGTTTGACACAGTGCCTCCTTTTGCTGCAAAGTCCGAAATGAGATGCATATATTGGGCTGGATTCACAAAATTTGGGGGACTAAGTGCCACCGCAACTCCAATTGTGGATCGAAATCTGTGTAGCTGCAGAAATTGCTATTTATATCCGCTGAGTAGCTGCCAGAAGATGTTATGGTTGATCCCACCAGACATACATTCTTCCACAGTTGTGGAATTTATAGCAACACCACTTGTAAGCTGACGTGAATCAAGAATCACTATAGCTGTGGGAGAAATTACAGTTCCGCAAGGGAGTATGGCAACCCTTTGCACCGAGTTTTCCCACAGCTGTGACATTTTCAAGAGGTTACTAATCCAGCTCACAGTTTCTTCTGAATGTCTCATGGTGGCTGACACACAGGATTGGCAAGAACAACAGCTGGTTTATTTTATTACTGTTGGCTGCTTGCTGACCTTGAAATGACATGAAAATACAGACATCTTTTATATTATGTTGATTTCAAGACATGCGCAAGACGGTTCTGGAGAAACATCAAAACACTTGTCAGTGGGCCCTCCAGTGCAGGGGTATCTGATATGGTTATTGGTGGGGTCTCCTGCAACAATCCCCCACACGATTGCCAATGCCCTAAATTCTCACTTCACAGACATGTCGGCTTACTCCTCACTCTTCCCGCCTGAAGAGAGCTCTACTTGTCCCCCTCCCAATACAGGGCTGGTGGCTTCCTCCCCCCGACCGCTGTTCTGTCTCAGGGCTGTTTCTGTCATTGACACTCTGAACCTTCTCTTTGACTCTCCCAGTACTCTAGCCCTGGCCTGACAATCTGGAGCCCAAGCTTCTGAAGCTAGGCGCCATAACATTGCTTCCCAGTTGCCCACATCTTTAACCTATCCCTTGCATCGGGGTCATTCCTGACATTTGAAGGTGGCCAGGATTGTCCCTGTACTGAAGCAGAGCAATCCCAAGGTACGGACCATTATCGCCTGATCGCCATTCTATCCTCCCTCAGCAAGCTCCTTGAAAAAGTTGTGGCAGAGCAACTCTCTGATTACATACTGGCCCAGGAACTGCTATCCCAGGCCCAGCATGGCTTTCAGAAGGGGCATAGCACGACCACAGCCTTGGTCTCAGTTTCTTCCAGCATCAGAGGAGACATGGACCAGGGCAAACTCTCTGGAGCAATATTTATCGACTTGTCCAAAGCCTTCGACCTTGTCGATCATGCGTTACTCTGTACTCAGTTGCGTCCCTGGGTCTGTCTCCCTCTGCTATGAACCGGCTAACAGGCTATCTACATGGTAGAATGCAGCGGACCAAATTCAACAAAGTCCTCTCTGATCCCCTACTGGTGACCTCAGGCGTCCCCCAGGGGTCGATCCTGTGGCCCCTCCTCTTCTCCCTCTTTGTCAACCATTTACCAGCAGCAGTTGCTAACTGCAGTGCCACTCTTTATGCAGATGACCTGGTCATCTTGGCCCACTCCCGGGACATCGTGACCCTCAATCAGCACCTATCTGAGGACTTTAACAATATCCGGGCCTGGGTAACCAAAAATAAATTGGTTCTCAACCTGAAAAAAACACAGGCTATGCTATTTGGTTCAGCACCTAAAATCAAAGCCGTGCCAGTACCACTGGGTATCACAAGCCAGGACGGAACCTTCCTCCCAACTGTGAACTCCGTCAGATACCTTGGGGTAACGCTTGACCCTCAACTTGACATGGGGAGTCACATACTAAACGTCTGTAGAGCGGTGAACTGCAAACTGGGCCTGGCCTATAGAGCCAAATACAACCTCACACCTGCAGCTCGTCTGGCTCTTGCGAGAGGTGTACTGCTCCCCTCCCTTACCTACGGCCTGCACCTATTTGCTAATTCTGCCAAATCCCATCTTACCCGGTGGTTCACAATGTATAACAACATCTGCCATTTTGCCCTGGCCATTCCCCGTCTTACCCACCACTGTAAGCTTTATGAAAATCTCTGCTGGCTCTCTCCATCGAGCTACCTGGACTTTGGACTGGGATGTCTCAGGCAAAGTGATTAGAACTGGCACCCCACCAGGGTTGGCTCAGCTACTATCACCTGCTGAATACCCCTCCTACTCACTCAGATCCCAGGTTCCCGGTTGCTTAGAGTTCCCCCACTCAACCCTCATGGGGACAGGGACTTTGCTGCAAGCGCCAGACTCTGGAACTCCTTTCCAGTGCAGATTCGATCTGCCCCTCCCACCAGTGTTTACGAGACACCTGTGGGGTTTCCTGAAGCTGGCCTCTGCGTGACTGTCCCAAACCCCGTAGAATAAAGTCCTCTCAACTTGTCTTTAGTGCTACAAAAGACCTGTCAGTGACACTCGGCTGTCCCTAAGACTCAATCTCTTATCTTGGCACTTGACTGAGTTAGAATTTGTCCAACTTGGCACTTGACTGAGTTAGAATTTGTCTAATTTGCATAATAACCCGTGACTTTGTGTACTTTACCACTGTTTGAACTGGATGTAATTAAGTGCTTTACCATTGAGTCACGTTGTTTAATGTTCTTTCCTAGTTGACATTCTGCCATGTCGTTTCTGTATTATTCTGTACTACTCTGTATTCACTATGTTGTACTCTCCTGGGTCATTCCTGAAAATAGGCATATTACCTGTCTAGTGTACTTACCTGGTAAACAAAAGCTAAATAAATAAATAAATAAATATTGCGGCAGCTTTCCTCCAGAAGCAGGTTGTGGAGGCGCGGCACTGTTGTGGCCAAGGCCCCCACAGCCTTTAAAGGCGTGGCCCACTTTCCCCAATGCCATGGCACGCTGCTGCTGACACTAGTTCGGCCAGTGTGCCACAGCCTTGTAAAAAATTAGCCGCTGCAATCAGGGGCCGCTTCGTCATTGCAGCGTAAGCCATTCACTGCAATGAAGGAGCGACCGTCATTGCTGGGGCGGAAATCTTGGTACTCTGATATTGTTTGTGAACATGGCGGCACTTGCTGCCATGTTTACAAACAATATGAGGAGCCCTCCATGTTGAGGGGTGCCCAATCCCCTCAGCAACATGTGCCCCTTCTCACAGCAGTGTGTTTTTGCCGACGGGGCCCCAATCCCCATCAGCTTCCATCCCCGTGCTATGAGTTGCTGACGGAGGACTCCACCCCTGTCGGCATTATGTCCCCTCCCACTTTGATGTGCCAATGGGGAGCCCACTCCCGCCGGCACACTTCCCCCCAGAACAGTAGCCGGGAGAGTTGTGCTGAGGGGTGCCAATCCCTCTCAGCTGTTGCGCCCCGCTTTTGTGCGATGGGGTGCCCAACTCTCAGCTACAGCAGACCCTCCAAGTCAAGTTGGCATGCTGGGAGCCCACCCAGCAGGCCAAATGTCCAGAAATGCCCGCCTAAAAAAAAAAAAAAAAAAAAGTCCCGCGACGCCTTTTTTGTTTTGTACCTGTAAAGCAAAACGGTCCCTCGCCGAGTCTGGCAGCCCTCCCAACCCATGCCCACCCTCTGCGCACCCCTGCCTCTCACACCCCCACCCCATACTTATCTCTGGAGCCCAGCTGACGATCTTTGTGGACCGGAACAAGTCTGCACTTTTTCTAAGCCGATCATGAACTGAGGGAAATACCAGTAAGCTTGTATAATGGCATAGATAGGTTTTTTCAACTTTGATGCATATCTTGGGCAATTTTGGACTTTTGGCACCAAATTTTCAACAAGGGTTTTGGACCCCTCCTCATGAATTCTGCCACTGTCATGGCATTATTTGGCCCCAAAAGGGGCTGATTAACGAAAATGACAGTTCCAGTGTTCATGAGGTGGGCTCTCAGAAAGCCTGTTACGCAAATTTGGTGGAAAAAATAAAAAAATGACTTACGAACGTATGCTATGAAAGTTGCTTACGCACACTGTAACTTTAAATTTGCAATATTTTCATCGCCAGATTTTCAAACATTAGCATTTTTCCACCTCCTTGTGAACAGTACAGCTATAATTTTTCACATCCTGGCCAAAATGTGTTTTCGCACTTCCGTCGCAGAATAGCATGGTCGCTGTGGGACATCAGTGTTCAGGACAGATTACAAAAATGACAGTGACACTGTTCATGAGCAGAGGGCCTAAAATGCCTATGTTGAACATTTGGTGACGATACTCTATAAAATGACTGTGTTACAAGCGTGCGTTGCGCAGTTTGCACGCACGCTTGTAAGTTTGTGAATTTGTAATGTTTTCACTCCAGATTTTCAGCATTGCCATTGTTGTGCACCTCCTTATGAACAGTATAGCTGTCACTTTTCACATACTGGCTGAATTGTGTTTTCTCAGTTCAGGCGCAGAATAGCGCGGTTGCTGTGGGAAAACCATGTTCAGGAGACATTATGAAAATGACAGTGATACTTTTCATTAGCAGAGGTCCTAAACTGCCTATGTTGAAAATTTGGTGATGAAAGTCCATAAAATAACTGTGTTACGAGTATGCATTGTGCAGTTTCCACGCATCCTTGTAACTTCGCAAATTAGTAATATTTTCACACCACATTTTCAGCACTGACACTTTTCCACATCTCCTTATGAACAGTACAGCTGTCATTTTTCACATCCTGGCCAAAATGTGTTTTCACACTTCCAGCGCAGAATAACGCAGTCATTGTCAGAAATCAGTGTTTGGGACAAATTAGGATCGAGCGAGTAAGGGGGGGGGAATCGATCTCAACCGAGCTGTCGGAACTGCTGTGGATTTCTTTGTGGGCAGGAAAAGGTGCCAATGTAGGTAGGAGCCCAGTACAAAAGGGCAGCCTGCAGTGCCAGGAGACACAGAACGAGCGAGTGAGGGAGGGGGAGTGAGTGTGCTCAACGGAGCACTGTTGGGAGTGCTGCATTTCTTTTTGGGCAGAAAAACAGCAATACGTGCAGGGGCCCAGTACAAAGGGCAGCCTGCAGTGGCGGGAGAAACAGAACGAGCGACTGGGGAGGATTGAGCGAGTTCAACAGAGCTCTATCTTGACTGCTGCGATTCTTTGTGGGCAGAAAGGGTGGCAACATAGGCAGGGGCCCCATACAAAAGGGTAGCCTGCAGCACGCGCAGAAATGGAACGAGCGAGCGAGTGAGAGAGGGGAGCGAGTGAGGTCAACAGAGCTTTGTCGGACTGCTGCATATTTCTTTGTGGACAGAAAAGGTGCCAACAGAGGCAGCAGCCCAGTACAAAACGGTAGCCTGCAGTGCCAGGAGAAGCAGAATGAGCGAGTGAGACAGACAGAGTGAGCGACCTCAATGAAGCTCTGTCGGGACAGCTGTGGATTTCTTTGTGGGCAGAAAAAGGTGCCAATGCAGGCAGGAGCCCACTACAAAAGGGCAGCCTGCAGTGCCGGGAGAAACACAATGAGCGAGTGAGAGGGGGGAGTGCGCAAGCTCAGCGGAGCTTTATCGTGACTGCTATGGATTTCTGTGTGGGCAGAAAAAGGCAGCAACGCAGGCAGAACCCCAGTACAAAAGGCCAGTCCACAGCGCCGGCAGAAATGGAATGAGCGAGTGAGAGAGGGGGACTGAGCAAACTCAGCAGAGCTGTGTCGGGACTGCTGCAGATTTCTTTGTTGGCAGAAAAAGGCAGCAATGCATGCAGGGGCCCAGTACAAAAGGGCAGCCTGCAGCAGTGGGAGAAACAGAATGAGCAAGTGAGGGAGGGGGAGTGAGCAAGCTCAATGAAGCTCTATTGTGACTTCTGCAAATTTCTTTGTAAGAAGAAGGACGTGGCAACGCAGGCAGGAGCCCAGTGCAAAAGGGCAGCCTGCAGTGCCAGCAGAAATGGAATGAGCGAGTGACAGAGGGGGATTGAGGAAGCTCAACAGAGCTCTGTTGGAACTGCTGCAGATTTCTTTGTGGCAGCAAAAGGTGCCAACAGAGGCAGGAGCCCAGTACAAAAGGGCAGCCTGCAGTGCTGGGAGAAACACAATGAGTGAGTGACAGAGGGGGAGTGAGCGAGCTTAACAGACCTCTATCGTGACTGCAGCGGATTTCTTTATGGGCAGAAAAGCAGCAATGCAGGCAGGAGCCCAGTACAAAAGGCCAGTCTGCAGCACCGGCAGAAACGGAACGAGCGAGTGAGAGAGGAGAGTGAGCAAGCTCAATGGACCTGTGTCAGGACTGCTTCAGATTTCTTTGTGGGCAGAAAAAGTCGCCAATGCAGACAGGAGCCCAGTACAAAAGGGCAGCCTGCAGCAGCTGGAGACACAGAATGAGTGAGGGAGGGGGAGTGAGTGAGCTCAACGGAGGTCTGTTGGGATTGCTGTGGATTTCTTTGTGGGCAGAAAAAGGCAGCAATGCATACAGGGGCCCAGTACAGAAGAGCAGCCTGCAGCAGTGGGAGAAACAAAATGAGCAAGTGAGAGAGGGGGAGTGAGCCACCTCAACGGAGCTCTCTTGTGACTGCTGCAGATTTCTTTGTGGGCAGAAGGAGGAAGCAATGCAGGCAGGAGCCCAGTACAAAAGGGCAGCCTGCAGCACCGGCAGAAATGAAATGTGCAAGTGACAGAGTGGGAGTGACCTAGCTCAATGGAGCCTGGCTCTGTACCAAGGCAGATTTCTTTGTAAGCAGAAAAAGGCCCAACAGAGGCAGGGAACCCAGTACAATAGGGCAGCCTGCAAATGCCAGGAGAAACAGAATGAGCGAGTGAGACAGAGGGGAGTGAGCGAGCCAACGGAGCTCTATTGTGACTGCTGTGATTTCTTTGTGGGCAGAAAAGGCAGCAACACAGGCAGGAGCACAGTACAAAAGGCCAAAATGCAGCGCCGGAAGAAACGGAACGAGCAAGTGAGAGAGGGGGAGTGAGCAAGCTCAACGGACCTGTGTCGGGACTGCTGCAGATTTGTTTGTGGGCAGAAAAAGCCACCAACAGCGGCAGGAGCCCAGTACAAAAGGGCAGCCTGCAGCGCAAGGAGAAACAGAATGAGTGAGTGAGAGGGGGGAGTGAGTCACCTCAACGGAACTCTGTCGGGACAGCTACGGATTTCTTTGTGGACAGAAAAGGGTGCCAATGCAGGCAGGAGCCCAGTACAAAACAGCAGCCTGCAACACCGGGAAAAACAGAACGAGCGAGTGACAGTGTGGCAGTGAACGAGCTCAATGAACCAAGGCAATCAACATTTGGCATTGACAAATGCTTGTTTTGTTTGTTTTTAAAGTTACTTTTTTTTTAACAGAGGGATCAAAAAGAATTATACTGATGCATTTCTCGTACTCAAATAGATTGTACTAGTTCTAGAATTCATCAGAGTAAATCAGAATCTTTTGGAAATAAATCAGTCGGATTCAAAACCGGGTCACAGCCGACCCACCCATCTCCACTTTAAAAGAATGCTCAGTAATAAGCAGTTACAAATTATGGCATCATTCTTGCCAGTCAGAATTGTCTTATTTCTAAACATTTTGAGTACTTTTTCCCCACAAGAGGGTGTCTCATGCAAGCAATTCTAAAATGCTACAGTTTGAAGTTCAGCTAACATAGTTCATTTCATCACACAAGAATTTCTCTAATTTTGTACAAAATCAAACTGTTTTATTTTAAGTTCAAGTTGCTTTTTTTAAACCAGAAATCTTCAACATGATTTAGAATGTTTATAAAAGTTTGCTCAGTTTTGCTATTCAGCTGAAGAAGGGACCTGTGAGGGCCTAAAAGCTTGTGTATAATTCCATCTTTGTACGAGACACTTGTTGGTCCAATAAAAGGTAACAAACATTCCATCATCTTGATCTTACTTAGAGAAAGAGCTCTTGCAGCAGGTTACACGTTAGGACTGAAGCCGTCAGGCAGCAGGACCCCACAGAAAACTTCTAGCTAGCTACTTACAGTGGGGGACCACCCCCGGTGTACCATGCACCATAAAAGGGGCGGTCCCCCAGCATCCCTCAGTTCTTTTCTTGCCATCGACTCACAGTCGGTCCCACGGATGCCTTCAGCTAACGAATGACGCCATTACTTTAGTATCTTTATTTTATTTTATTCAAAAATTCACTTTTATTTCTAAGTCTGTATGTCATCTTCCCCAACATCATCCGTTGAAATACGCTCTTCTAAATGTGCTTGCGGCAAATAGATTCTTTTTAAGGAGAAGCACATGGCCTGTGTCAGGTGCCTAGGCCCGGAGCACGGCATCAAGGCCTGCCCAATCTGCCAAAACTTTAATAATCTGATGAGAATCCGCCGCCAAAAGTTTTAGAGAGAAGATTGGCAGCAATGCAGAAAAGTACCTCCTCAAGGAAGGATCATCTCATAGGTCGGGAAACATAAAGAAAAAGCAGGGAAAGGAGAAAGAACGCCTCCCCATCCAAGTGGATGTCCGACTGTGAGTTCGGATTCAATGAACCGCTCCAACAGGTCTCTGTCTTGGCTAAAGACCCAGAATCCTCCAGCCAAGGTCCAGACATCAGGTGGCTCTGGCTCTACATCAATCCTTCAGCTCCTACAAGTCTGGCCCTAGGTTCATGCTTCTAGCTGGCCTTCGGGCTCGTCAGGCTGATCGGCTTCCTCAGATCCCCCTGGAAAGGTGCACTCCGGGTCGGCCTCTATATCAGGCTCTGACTCCCTGGACCAGTGCCAGGATTCTGGCCACTTGAGGTCAGCCTCCCAACCACCCAGAACTATCTTGGGGACGTCCGCTAAATGGACATCAGATTTGACATCCGTTAAGTGGATGTCAGACCATAAACAGTTGTCAGACCAGACACCTGCTAAATGGCCCAAGGCCCAATGGCCTTCGACCGAGGTCCTCTCCTATTGAAGGGATGATGTCCCTGCAATACCGGGCGTCGGCTCATCCAGATGTACAGATGAGGAGGGCACTGATGCCGGGATCGAACACCTAAGTGACGATCAAATGTCAGGTGGCAGAGAGGAGACAGGCCCCTCACATGAACGGATGCCACCCAAGGACCAGGCAACAGGTGTGTTGGATCACAGACCAGCAACTCCAAGAGAAGATCAGCTGCCCCCACTAGACACCGGTTGTCCCTCGGACCAGACCTTTAGGCAGATGCCAGACCAGACCACGGGCCTTAGAATCTCAGAAGTCAAGAAGTTGTTTTCCTACTGGTGGGAAACCATCAGGAAGGATGTGGTTCCCAGCAAATCATTCCCAGGGGACCAACCACCCCTGTGGGTCCCTCCGAAAGAAAAAAGCTGGACCAGACTACCCCGAAGGGAAGAAAGCTGTAAGCCTAGGGGCCGGTCCAAGGAGAAGAAGAAGCAGCCGCAGTCTCCCTCACAGACTCCTTCCCACTCACAGAGTGTGCACAAGCTGAAGAAGCACCACAGGTGGTCAGATTCCTCATCTTCAGATGAACCTCACTCTTCCTCTAGCGTCTCCTCCACACCAAGCTCTCCCTTCAGTATCCCTTCACCTGATCCAAGGAATTTGCCTAGGTCCCCTCCAGATGACCCAGAGTTTATGGATATAATGTGACATATCCAGGATAACATGGGGTGGGACACTGAGGACCTAGCTCCTTAGAGGTGACACCTTGCAAAGTATCTCAGATAGAAGGACCCAAAACCAGTGGTGGTTCCGCCGTCGGTCGATACCTTCCAGGATGTGATCAAGGCCGCTTGGAAACATCCCTATACTTCCTCAGCAGTCCCTAAAAATGTGGATCACCTACATTGGGCTCCCCTGGAAGACTCTTATCTTGGAGAACAGCCAGTGGAAGATTTGGTGGTCATAACTGCCACACATGACAGGGCACAGGGGCCACAACACTTAAGCACTCAGCCCCCGGACCGAGAGTCAAAACAGCTCGATTCCATGGGAAGAAAATGTACGTCAGCCACCTGTTCCATCCGGCTCACTAAACTTCTTGACCCACATGGTCCAATTCCAAAATGTCCTGTGGGAACAGGGCTGGATTTGGTTAAAAACCTTCTGGATGGTGACCAGAAAGAAGAGCTTACCAAGCTTCTTCAGACAGGCTCAGATGTGGGCACACAAGTGCTCAGGGCGGCATACGACTCAACGGATTCAGCCGCCAGGAGTGTGGCATCAGGCATATGTCTAAGACGACATTCTTGGTTGAGGGTCTCAGGCTTCACACCAGATGTCCAGAAGGGCATCCTAGATGTCCCTTTCAAGAGCTCAGTTCTTTTCGGGGAAAAATTCAAAAAGATAATAACAAAGTTGCAAGATACAGGAAAGGCAGTACGATCTGTACAGCTATTTACAGACCAAAGCTGAAGCCATTTCAGAGGCAGCAGAACTGCTTTAGAGGAAAACAGGGTCAGCAGCTCCGATTCGGACAGCAACAGAGAGGCAGTTTTAACCGCAAGGGCCCATCTCGAGATGCAGGGGATCAGGTGCAAGGAATGCAAAGCCCTCAGGCAAACCTCCCCCACTGCCTGACTCATTGCAGACCACTCCTCCCTCTCCGTTCTGTAGAGAAGGTTGTGGGTCGTTTCTCAAAGCACCTGACAGGATGGCAACAAATCACTTCTGACCAATGGGTGCTTCAGCTAATTCAAAGAGGGCACTCTATTGAATTCACGGGGCAACCACCACCCAGACTACCACTACGCTCTCAGTGTTTGAGACAACATGGCACACTGATTCAAGAGGAGATCCAGGCCCTTCTAAAGGAGGAGGCCATAGAGAAAGCCCCATGGATCCAGAGAGGGAAAGGGTACTATTCCCATTTCTTTCTAGTACCCAAAAAGACAGGAGACTTACGCCCCATCCTGGACCTCAGCGATCTCAACACCTTTGTGGCATACAAATGCTTCAGGATGGTCACCTTGCCAGGCTTAATCCCGATGCTATGCCTAGATGCTTGGCTCGCATCGTTGGACACGCAAGATGCCTATCTCCATATCCCAGTCACGAAACATCACCGGAGAGTCCTACGATTTGAATTCCAGGATAATCACTACCAATTCCGAGCCCTGCCTTTAGGCCTGTGATTGGCTCCGAGGGTAGTCACCAAATGCCTGGCAGTAGTAGCTGCAGCACTCAGGAGAAGGGGTCACTACATCTTCCCCTATCTGGATGACTGGCTCCTGATGGCCTCATCCCAGGGAGAGTTAAATCAGGCTCTACAAGACACCTATTTAATATTTGACTCCCTAGGTGTCACCATCAGCCTGTCAAAATTGACTCTTACACCATGCCAAAGTCTGCAGTTCATTGGCATGGTACTGGACACTGCAAAGGGAAGGGTCTTTCTGCCAGAAGACAGGGCAGAACATCTACGAAGCCTGACAAGGCATATCATGGGACAAAGATAGGTCCCAGCAAGGACCATGTTGCGTCTTCTAGGCCACATGGCAGCTGCAATAGTCATGGTTCCCCTATTATGCTTACACATGCAAACCATTCAGTGGACACTCAGGGTCCAGTGGGACCAATGCCAGGATGACCTAGACCAGCTGGTCTCCATCCCCAACTCTATTCTCCGAGTCTTGCAATGGTCGCTAGTTCCAGAACACCTTGCGGTATGTGTTCCCTTCCTATCACCAATTCCTTCATGGATCCTGACCATGGATGCATCGGGATCAGGCTGGGGTGCCCATCTGGGTGGCAAAAAGACTCAGGGTCTATGGTCAGGACTGGAAGGAGCCCTTCACATAAATGTCCTAGAGATGAGAGTGGTCCGTTATGCACTTCAGGCCCTGCAAATGGACCTATCTCTCGGGCATCTACTGATACAAACAGACAACATGTCAGTAGTCTTCTATGTCAACAAACAAGGGGGCACCCACTCATACCAACTCTGTCGAGAAGTGATGAGGGTATGGTACTAGGCAATAGAGCACAATAT
This sequence comes from Neoceratodus forsteri, assembly GCA_016271365.2. Taxonomy (NCBI): domain Eukaryota; kingdom Metazoa; phylum Chordata; order Ceratodontiformes; family Ceratodontidae; genus Neoceratodus; species Neoceratodus forsteri. The sequence continues at coordinate 534,397,976 of CM028130.1, read as the reverse complement.
CACCCTGTTTGTAGTTCATGATCCCGGGCTGTAGAACACACTGGCAGATCTGCTCAGCAGATCTCTATCCAGTGCACATGAATGGGAGCTCCTACAACCAGTGGCAGAAACTGTGTTCACATAATGGGGAATGCCAGAATTGGATCTATTCGCCTCCCCATACAATGCAAAACTGCCCAGTTTCTGCTCACTAGATCCAGGGCCTGGAGTTTTCTGGCAAGACGCATTGTCCCTCTTATGGACAGGCAAGTTTCTCTATGCCTTTCCTCCCTTTCCTTTGATCCAGAGAGTCCTGCTCAAGCTGCAGGATGAGGGAGCAGTCATGATTCTGGTGGCCCCATATTGGCCAAGACAGATATGGTATCCTCTTCTCCAGCGCTTGGAGAGTGAGCCACCCTTTCCTCTTCCATTCAGCTCACACTTACTGTTGCAAGACAACATATCCCCGATTCACCTGAATCTCAGATCCTTGTACCTGTGTGCCTGGCTCCTAAGGACAAAGCAATGTCTCACTATGGAGTCTCAGATAGAGTGGTGGATGTCCTGCCGGCAGCAAGGAAACCCTCTACTCATGCCATGTATGCCATGAAATGGCGTAGGTCTTGCCTTTAGTCTTCGGCCCATGACCTGGGTCCTCTAACTTGTCCAGTGAAATCGGTATTAGAGTACCTTCTTTCCTTATCAGAGGCAGGGCTGAGTTACTCCTCAATAAAGGTGCACCTGTCTGCAGTACCTGCATACCATGCACCCTTTGGAGAAAAATCTTTGGCCTAACCTGCAGCTTCTTCCGTGACATCCTCCACTTGATCCACCCATTGGAGATCCAATCCCTCCTTGGGACCTTCTCTATGTTTTAGTACAGCACACACTACCTCCTTTTGAACCAGCTGTAGTGAGCTATGCCTTCTTTCTTGGAAGACGTTATTTTTAGTTGCAGTTACCGCTGCAAGAAGAATTTCTGAGCTCCAGGCACTAGTGCAAAGAGCCATATTTGATTTTTCATAAGGACATGGTGTTCTTGAGAACCAACCCTAAGTTTCTACCCAAGGTAGTGTCAGAGTTATCCTTCAACCAGGATATTGACTTCCCGGATTATTATCTGGAATATTCTAATAAGGGAGAGACTCTTCTACACATGTTGGATGTGCACAGGATTCTACCTGACTAGGACCAGACCGCACTGACAGTCTAATCAGTTATTTTTGTTCTTTGCTCACAGGATGTTAGGGTGTCTAAACAGACACTATTGAAATGGTTGGTGAACTGCATTGTATTCTGCTACCAGAGGTGAAATAAACCTTACCAGTGTAACCCCTTGCAAATGGGGTTCCTAACGCCTATATGCCTGGTTGGTAATCGGCATAAAAGCCGCCCAAATGGGGACCTGGTGAGTGCTCTTTAGGCCTCCGTATTCTGTCCTTTAAGGGCTGCCTGTTGCAGTCAGAGTCAGTTGAAATGGGAGGGGTTTGAGTGTTGCTATGCTCGACTCCGCCCGGGCTGCAGAATAATCGCTCCGTTTCTGCCATCGCTAATTGCGCAGAAGGAGCTTTGTTAGAAGATGTGTTTGTTTGCTGACTATCTATTAAAGTAGTAATGATACTGTGGTTGTTCTAACCTGCCTTCCTTTGCAGCAAGGACTGTTTCAACTGTCTCCCCTATTTTGGTCCAGAACCGTTGAATTGGACCAATCAGTACCTCGGGACCCTACAGAGTCGGCTGACCAATAAAGGAACTGTTTGTATTTGGGAAAGGCATTATGGGCTATGGCACTTTTTCGCACCAGTGAGAGGCAGAGGAAGTGACTGGCAGGCTCCACCAGCCAATTGGATCGGGTCGCGCCCGAGTGGAGAGGAGTGCCCCAAGCTGTGGAGAGGCAGATGTGCTGTGGCTAGTGAAGAGTGAGGAGCTGTGTGCTTCTGCGTTGAAGAGTGTTCGCGCTGGCGCGGAAGGCCTGAAGCGCCGCTTGTGTTGTCGGCTCCAGCGGGATCAAACCCGGCCAGCTGGCGGTCAGAGGAGGCTGTGCGCTGTACAGCTACCCACCAGGCTCGACCTGAAGGAGGACTGGTGAAAATTGCTGAATCGCGCTCGGTCTGAAGACAAGTGAAAGCTGCCGTTTGCAGTATCTCAGTGACGGTGAGTTTGTGGGAGTATTGGAAGCAGCTGCCTGGTGTGGTACCCCTCTGTTGCTGTTTACCATATAAATGTGTGAGGAGCTTAAATTAAATCCTGCTGCCATTAACGGACTGTTGCCTGTTGCTGTTCACCACATAAATGTGTGAGGAGCTTAAGTTAAATCCTGCTGCCATTAAAGGACTGTTGCCTGTTGCTGTTTACCATATAAATGTGTGAGGAGCTTGTTAAATCCTGCTGCCATTAAAGGACTTTGCCTGCTGTTGTTTACCATATAAATGTGTGAGGAGCTTAGGTTAAATCCTGCTGCCATTAAAGGACTTTGCCTGTTGCAGTTTGCCATATAAATGTGTGAAGAGTCTCGTGGAACTCAGGAGTAGCCCTGCTGACAGTGAAGGACCCTATCTTGTCTGGAGGTCGTGAGTACTAATTCCGGTAGCTCCTGTTGAATTGCCACACTGGATCCAAATGGAATTACTGTACTGCTGACTGTTTAACTAACTTTTCTTTCCTCTGTGTGAAAGGGCCCTACCAGCTGCCACGGTTTGGACTAGACACTAGGGCTTGGGTACCCAGGGACAGTAACTGGTAGGGATAGGCCTTGCACAGAGCCCTGGGTAGATGAGTATAGTGATAAGCTAATTAACTTGATTCCCCTATCCTTGTTGTTTCCCTGAATAAATCAGATTGTTTGGTACAGCTACACCCTGGCTGGTGTGTACATTAATGGTGAACTGCTGCTTGGTGATTGCAACATAACTGTGCCTTACTTTACAGGGGGTCCCCGAAGGGAGCTGGATTATATTTTCCGTGGGGTAAGTGTACTGGTGAACAGAATTGTTGGTACCCAGTGGGAGTCACTAGTGGGACAAAAGGGGGGTTGCAGTAGCCCAGAGGGCTGTAACCGAGGTAGTCTTACTTGGGCTAACCCCAACCTCTGGGTGGAGGCACCCGTCCACGGATCTGGGCCCCTTACCCTGCCTCAGAGGGGGCAGACAGGGGTAGTAGCCCTAAGGGTAGCGCTCCCTAGGGGTTACACCAGGACCGGTAAAGGGTCACTCTACCAGAGGGATGGCAGCCTCATTCGCCTCCCTGAAAAATGTTTCAGCTCCTACCATTTGTGCAGCAGCTGCTTGGAGTACAGTGCACACATTCATCAGGCACTACAGTCTGGACATTGCCTCTAGGTGCAGAGTGGGCTTTGGCCTTGCTCCCTGCAGGGGCTTCTTTCATGTGGGGTCCCCTTCGCCTTCTTCTGTCCTCCTTCCAAATTTAGGGGTCAACACTCTCACTGCTTGGGACTCAGTCCTACTGGTGTAACCTGCTACAAGAGATGTTTCTTGAAGTAAGAGAGTACAGTTACGTAAGAACTTACCATAATAGTAGATCTTCAAGAATAGCTCTTGTAGCAGGTACTTTCCCACCCACCTTCCCCTCAGGAAGTCCTCTACATTTGAGGCTTTTGCCTTTATTGGTCTTCCTTCGGAAGCGGATCCTCGGTCTCCCATCAAAATCACATCGCTATGCTGGAGTCTCCGGCGGGATAACTGAGGGATGCTGGGGGACAGCCCCTTTTATGATGCATGGTACATCGGGGTCCCCCACAGTAAGTAGCTAGCTAGAAGTTTTCTGTTGGGCTCTGCTGCCTGATGGCTTCAGTCCTAATGGTGTAACCTGCTGCATGAGCTGTTCTCGAAGATCTACTGTTATGGTAAGTTCTTACATACCTGTACTTTTCCAAGGGCCAGTACGGTTAGAATCTTTATCACAGTTCCTGAACTGCTCAGCTTTACCTCACAATTCTTTCACTTAAGGAACTCAAAATGCGCTGTAATTGTGCATATTAAAGTGCAGTCGGAGGCACAAAAAAAAACTTACAAAAAATCTTGGTTTCTGATTGGACCAGAGTCAGTCACGTGACATAGTACAAGGTTTTTTAATCTATTACCCAGTTCAAAACAAAGAACCAGGCAGTAGTTCATTGGAGCCAGGCAACAGCTCATTAGAACTAGACAATAGTTCATTAGGACAGGGCTAAAGTTTTCAACTATTACCCGTTCTAATTCTCGATACTTAGGCAAGATTTAATTCAACAGATATTGACCTGAGCTGTGCTGGATATAGTGTAAACAATAAGACACGACAAGACATTGGTTATGCTGGTTTTACCATGCCCAGGGACATGGAAGGTACAAGGCCTCAGGCCAAGTGTCTTCAGCTTCTGGAAGTGTAGTAAAACCAGCTTAACTAATGTTTTGAATTGTTCCATTGTATTTTTCCCAGGACCAGGTATTGCTCGCAAGTGGAGGAGCGGTGTGGGGGGGGCGCGAACAGTGGAGGGTAAATGAACAGGGCCATAACATTGGGGTTGTGAGATCCAGGAGACACCCTGGGGAGAAATGGAACCAAGAACGTGGTTCGCCATGTCTGGTTTCCATACTCAAGGGCACTACCAATATTGTGGGCAGGTGATTCAGCCAGCGCTGGAGATTCATCCAACTCGGTGGTGTTATGCAACGCCAGGTCCATTAAAACAGACTGCAATTTTTGCAAATCTTGTAGGAACGGTGGATCTAGCTTTCATACGAGACCTGGCTGGATGAGAATTCTGGACCCATATTGGAGGCTCTAACTCCAGCTGGTACTGTGATTCACCACCCAAGATTGGATCGGTGGGGGAGGTTGCAGTCTGTTTTAAGACCGAACTTAACCTTGCGAGTGTACCAGTGGAGGAGACTGAGTTATTCAAGTGTACTGTGGTAGCAGGTGTAGGTTGTAGGATTGCTCTCATCTACCGTCCACCCAGTGATGAGAAGCGTTTCCTTCAGGAAGTGGCGGACTTTGTCATCGATATGGCATTCGAGTCGCCCAGACTGATGGTTCTGGGTGACTTCAGTGCCTGGGTCAATGACAAACACTCGCCGTTTGGACAACACTTCCTCCAGGTAATGTCATCTCTGGGCCTTACACAGATAGTTACCACTGCTTCTCATAAACATGGTCACTCCTTGGACTTAGTCTTCCTCCTGGGGATCGAGGCCTCTGGCTTGGGGTGGAACCAGTGGGATGGTCTGACCACTACACTGTGGGTTTAGCTTTAGAGTCCCCTTCGTAGGCCTACCCTGTGAGATGGTCAGGTATCACCCTTTCGAGATGTTAGCTCTGAAGGCCTTGTGGCAGCACTTGACCTATCGTCTCTTCCAATAGCAAACAGTGACCAAGAAGCCCTCGTAGTAGCCTATAATACAGCTATATCAGTGGCCCTGGATGCCGTTGCTCCTGTCCATGTTCATCTTCTTTCCCTTCACCCCGGTCCCCATGGTTTGATGGGACCTTGAGGGAGATGCGGCGACAAGGACGAAGGTTAGAGCGATGTTGACGGAGATCCTCCCTTGAAGCCGACCACCTTAGATTGATGGAGCATTATCAGACCTATCAATCTGCAATCTCCGTAAGAAGGCAGAGTTCCCGTCCAGGAGATTGCTGTTGCACAGAATCGACCAGCGCAGTTTTTCACACTGTGGACAGACTGTGCAACCCAGCCTGTCTACAAGTGCGAAAGGCCTTTTGCAAGTAGAGTGCAATGAACTTGCTTTCGATTCTTTGCAAATAAGGTGGCCGACATCAGGGCAGCACTCTGTCCAGCACATTCCAAAGGTGTTGCTCTAGATCAGCGTGTGGCTGCTGCTCCTCGGTTCGCCTGGAGTACCTTTGACTGACCGAGTTCATGGATGTCATTCGGATTGTCCAGGGTATGCACCCTACATGCTGTAGTTTGGATCCTGGACCAACTTCCCTGATTTTGGGTTGTGTTGATTTCATCGGTCTGGTCCTCATACAGATAGTTGGGTGCTCCTTGGAAACAGGTGAGTTTCCTAGCTCCCTGAAGGAGGCTGTGGTTACACCCCTCCTGAAGAAAGCTTCTTTGGACCCTGACTGCCATACTAACTGCAGACCGATCTCAAATCTTCCCTTTTTAAGGAAGTTGATTGAGAAAGTAGTGGCCATTCAGCTGGAGAGCCATTTGACCATCCATGACATCTATGAACCCCTACAGTCCGGTTTTTGAAAGAGGCATAGTACTAAGACAGCGTTGGTTCGGGTGCTCAATGATCTCTTGACGGCTAGAGATCGGAAGAGCCGCTCCATCTTGTTTCTTCTCGATCTGTCATCAGCGTTTGACACTGTGGACCATGGGGTGCTGCTGAACTGCCCGAGGTCCATCTGTGGATTATCTGGTGTAGTCCTCAGGTGGTTTACATCTTACCTCACCAGAAGAACACAGAGAGTGGTGCCTGGGATTTATTCCTCAGTCCCAATTTCTCTATCTTGTGGGGTTCCTCAGGTCCGGTATTTTCCCCTATGTTGTTTGCAGTGTACATGCTGCCCCTCGAGACATTGTAAGAAGGTATGGGCTGAGGTTTCATTGTTATGCCGACGATACCCAGCTCTACCTTTCTTTTGCACCTGACCAGGATGGAGCTGTCTCGATCTTTAATAACTGCTTCATTGAAATCCAAGAGTGGATGGATTAGAGTTGGCTGAAGTTGAACTCAGATAAGACCGAGGTGATGGTTGTGGATTGGCACGCCGAATAGGGGGGTTGGTTTGCCCTTGGGGTTATATCTCAAGGGCTTATCTCTCCCGACCTCTGAACAGGTGCGAAACCTGGGGCTAATTTTTGACAAAGGGCTCACTCTGCATTCGCAGGTGTCTGCTGTCATCAAATCCTCTTTATCATCTGAATATCTCCAGGATTAAGCACCTTGTTCTCTCTGGCGATCTTCCTGCTCTGGTCCATGCCTTTGTGTCCATGCATTTGGATTATTGCAATTCCCTACCTAGGGCTAGCTGGGGTGGAACTGCGCTTCTGCAGCTGGTGCAGAACACAGCGCCCGGCTTTGACAGTAACCTCTCTGTCAAGTCATATTTCGCTGGAAAGGCGTGGACTGCACTGGCTGCCAGTACAGTGGTGGATCACCTTTAAAGTAATTTAGTTGACTTATAAAGCCCTACATGGACTGAGACCAGATTATCTGAAAGAGCTCCTGGTTCCTTACCACCCTGGGTGATCACTCCGCTCAGCTGACGAGGGGTTGCTAGAGATCTCAAGGGTATGTTTAAAATCTTCTGGGGCCCGGGCATTTATATTCACGGCTCTTACCCTCTGGAATTATCTACCACCTCGGTTACTGGAGTGCCCAACCATGGAGGGGTTTAAACAGGCCTTGAAAACGTATTTATGGAGGCAAGCGTTTGATGGTTGAAGTCTTCTGACTGTATTAGTTGTTTTATATTTTTAAGGATATTGTGATGTATGATGTGCTTTAAATTCTGTTCGGCCTGATTTTGAAAGTTTAAAATAAAATTATTATTATTATAAAATGGGTCCATAGGCAGCTTTTTTTTTTGTCTGGTTCCGCCCTATCCTCTGACCTGCTCCGCTCCATCTGCTAGCTCCATGCCCAGGCTTGCTTTTAAAAAATGAACATTTATGAACGTTTTTAAATGCCAAAAAAAATGACAAAAATATTGCTAAAAAAAGTGTCAAATAGCCCCTCCATAGATGGTTTTCACCTGTTAGTCATGTGTTCTTCTACACATTCGATACATGGTGTATTTGTTTACCATGGAATACAAGAATTCAAAACTCTGCAGTATTCCACTAGTAGACTGCTCTCCCCCTCCCCCACACACATGGAATGGTGACATGGAATACATTAGTTCAAAATTCTGAAGCATTCCACTGGCATACAGAGTTCTCTGGCAAAATGGTAAGGATATAAGGGGGATTTCTCATGGTAATCAAAGAAATACCAGCAATGGAAACTCTGAATAGTATTGTTTTTTTTTTAATTGTTTATGTGTGTAAACAGGGACTCATGAGTGGAAAAAAAAACATTCAGTTATTTACTTACTTTGTTTAATTCAAGGGACTTTTATTTACGGTCCTGGTTGAAGATTTTATTATATAAGCTCTAACCACTTCATTGGTGCCATCCATATGGAAACTGGCTAGAGTAGTACCCATTTTTAAAGCCGGAGATCCCCTTTCCCTAGATAATTATAAACCCATCTCGATCTTACTGCATCTGAGTAAGCTGCTGGAAAAAAATCATACATCACCAGCACTCGGAGCACATAAACAAATATAACCTCCATTGCCATAACCAGCATGCCTTCAGAAAACACCATCTAACTGACTATATTTCTAAAAACATGGATGCAGGAAATCTCACGGGTGCCATCTTCGTTTATTTCACCAAGGCTTCTGACCTTGTTGGCCATCAACTGCTACATGACAGATTGGTGGGCCTTGGGTGTCGGAGGGATGACAACCTGGTTCAGAAATTGCCTCTGAATTGCCACCAGTCACTGTTAATGGTGCAATCTCTACAGCAAAGGTTGTAACCACTGGAGTACCCCAGGGATCCAAACTGGGCCCTCTGCTCTTCTCCCTGTTTATAAACCCGTTACCTGAGGAAAGCCTCATATGCAAGGTAATTCTCTACGCCGATGATTTGGTCTTATTTCATAGTGCCAAGTCCATAGTAAACATCTCTTCCCAGCTAACACTCCACTATCAAGCAGCACACACCTGGTTCCTAGAAAACAGTCTGCTGGTAAATACCAGTAAAACCAAAACCATGCTCCTGGGATAGAAACCAAAATTAACCAGCCTAGCAAACAACTCATCTTCCCTAACTATTTAAGTCACTGACAGCACGCCACTCGAGAATGTACTGTACTTAGTTTCAAGTACCTGGGCATCACCCTGGGCCCCTCCCTGACATACTCAGGACACATTAAATCCATTATTCAATGAGTAAATCAGATACTGGCAATGGGCTACTGCCTTCATCAGCACCTGACTCCAGAAGCCAGACTTGCCATAGCTCAAGGAAACCTCTCCCCTCTCCTTGACTACTGTGCCCCCATTTACTTTCACACACCTCTTCTAAACTACTTACCAGACTCACCACAACCTACAACAGCATCTGCAGATTCACCCAAATGGCTTCCTATACCACCCACCACTGCTTCCTTTACAATGCACTGGGATGGCTCCCCCTTCAGGCATGCTGGAACTGCTCTCGTGGATGTATAGTAGATAAAACCATCAGAGACAGTGACATATCCCCCTACTCCTCCCTCCTCAACAAGAGACATTGCCCCCGGCCCCTAAGAAGCTCTAGCATCCATCCACTGGAAGTCCCCAAAATATCAACAAATCAGGGAGGAAGAGCTTTCTCCATCATAGCACCCAGATTATGGAATGACCTCCCTGCTTCCCTCCATTGACTCTCACACATCTTTCCGGACTCACTATAAAGCCTCCTTAGAGGCAGCAGCAAAATGCACTTGTCCACTGGGGTGACTCTGTCTGTATGACTGTTGCTTCTTGTATTACTGCTCAGTCAGTGCCTGACTGAAACAATTCATTATGTAAATGTGCCTCATCATTATTATACCCCATTGTACTTGTCCTATGTAACTGAAGTTGTAATGTTTGACTATCCTGTTGTATATGCCATCTGTATGGCTTGGGTCACACCTGAAAATGGTCCATTAGACCAGTGTGTCTACCCGGTAAACAAACAAACAAATAAATAAATAAAGGTGGCAGCCATGTTTGTGATAGCAATCAGGAATGAGTGAAGTGGCTCATGGTTCTGTATGTGAGCTGCAAAAATTCCAGATCCCACTGCCTGAACTTGTTCAAACCTGTGAGTTGCAGAGAATTAAGATGTGGGTCTCAGAAACTTGGTCACCAAAGAATTAAAAAAAAAAAAATAAAAACTGCTTAGCCTATCAGGAACCAGGAAATTTCCAACTCATTTTATAAGGGAAAATATAGACCTCTCAGAGTGATTTATTGTCTTTCAGTAGTCATATTGCCCTCAGCCTTTGGCTTCAGGCAGTATAAGTATTATCAGACAATAGTTCATCCCTCAGGTTCACATTTTCCCCATAAAAAATAAATAAACAAATGTAACCCCCACTACAAATGGGGGTTCCCAAAAAGTCTTCCTTGAGCTTGCCTAAATGCTCACTGCCAGGCTGGTGTCCTGCGTTTTAGCAGTTTAAATGTGTTGCCAGAGAGTGCCTGTATAGCTTCTGTGTACTGTTTCTTTAAGAGCTGCCTGGATTGCAGTCATAATTAATCTGGGAGGGGGCTGAGGGTTTCTATGCTCGAGTCCTGCCTGGGCTGCCAAATAATCGCTCCGTTCTGCCATCGCTATTAGCGCAGAGGAGCTCTGTTAGAAGATGTGCTTATTTGGCGGGTTATCTATTAGAGTGGTAATGATATTGTAGTTTGTCTAACCTGCCTTCTTTGCAGCATTGACATTTCTGTTTATCTCCACCATCTTGGTCGGGGACTGCCAGAATGGGCTAATCTGTACCTTTGGGGACTCTAAAATGGAGCCTGTCCCCAAGGGTCTTGTGGGAGCAAAATTCAGTAGGAATTGTAGTTTTGGGCTTTTGGTGCCTAAATGAACCTGTAGGGGGCGCCCTTTTTGTGAGTGACACAGGAATCAACCAACCGAACCTTTTTGAATCCTGGGGAAAGTCCCAGACTGCTAGCAGTTTCAGTTCAGATCTGAATTGGGAAGTGAAGGAGTTACGGCTCGAGATAATTGAGCAACAATCCTGTGTGGATTCACGCGGGAGAACTGTGAAAGGGCTGAGTTTTGGCCTACCTCTCTGCCTACTGTCCCTGAGAGGGAAAACAGAGTTGATTCGGACTGAATCCGAGTTGTGAGAATGATTTAAGCCACTGTACTGTGACCAGGCTTTAACCCAAAGAAGACCGAAGATTTGTTGAATGCAATCGGCCTGTCAGGATTTCCAGCTACCTCTGAACTCCCGGTTGGTGCAGAGACTCTGTAATTGTGACTGGATAGCAATCTGCCTGGTACAGTAGAAATTCTTACATGTAAATGTGCTGTGTGCTGTTAGTGGGTCATGATTTGGTTCCCCACTGTGTGCTGAACTGTGTTCTGCTTGCTGGAGGCTGCATCCAGCTGCCACGGACTGAACTGTAATCATCTCCATTGGGCCTGGGCCTTGCCACACTGGCCCAGCCAAAATACCCGCTACACAGAGAAAGTCATCGACGAAGACCTGCCTGTGGATCAGACCCTGCTCAACTCCATGAACAGGAACAATGCCTCGGTGATTCGTGTGGGCCCTGCTTCTCCTGGCACTCCAGCTCAACAACCTGCAGTCTCGATTTCGTCCTGCCTGTGTCCTGTATTGGGTATCGTGTGTAAACATCAGGGTAGTTCCCTGCAACAACAGCTAAATCTAAAGTGTTGTCATCTGATTGTCTTGTTGCCTTTTCTTTCACGAACTGAGCCCTCCGGCTCCGGATTACAAATAGTGTGTGTTTTACATGTTGCTTTCTTCCATCACAGGGTCCCAACCAGCTGCAACGCCAGCCTACCCTGGGCAATGTTCCTGGCTAGCCCTCTGTTTTCCTACCTGGGTACCCAGAGTGTGTGACTGCGTAGAGACTCTGAAGTGCATGCCTGACTATTTGATTGCTATGGCCTATAAGTAAATTAACCTGATTAAACCCTCCCTTGTTCAAGTCCCTGAATAAATCAGATCTAACTTTTGCATTTAACCTGACTGTGGTTCCAGTTTGTGCTAAAAGTACTGTACTGTTGCTATTTGCTGTACATATCTTTGTTTTACAGGGGGTCCCCAGGGTCAAGCTAGAGGAACCAGCCCTGGTGCAAACAGTGTGGGTAACTGCATGGTGAATAAGGGTCATTGTGAAAGTGACCATTGTATATTGTTCAGGCCACTAGAAGGGAAAGAGGGGGGTTACAGTGTCCCGGAAGGCTGTGCCCAGGTTAGCTTGACCACTAACAACCCTGACCTCTGGGTGGAGACACCCATTTCAGTACCCAGGCCCCTTAACCTGCTACTAACCAGGCAGGCAGGGGTAGTAGCCCTTGGGATAGCGCCACCTTGGAGTTACATAAATAAATAAGTTTCACTCACCTCTGGTCAATATCTGTATACTAACAGAGCCCTCTGGTGGTAACTCAAGGGACTAAAAGTAATTGAAGCCAAAGGAGCTCTCCAATCTACCAGCTACGCGGAATTCCAGTTCAGCTAAATGGTAAGGGCTGCTGTTTTCAGAGTTCAGGGTTCCAGGTTTGCTTCTCAGCAAAGGTTGCCTGGAGGTGGGTTGCAGTGCTTTCAGTAAAACCTAGTGTCTTCCAGAAAACTATTCAACCAAACAAGGGTACAAGCACAAAAAGAAGCTCTCTCGGACCTTCTATTCAGTGTAATGTGCATTCATTAAGTAAGCGTCTTGCTGGTTGGAACAGAACAACAACTGGAGACCAGGACCAGGGACCAGGAACCAGGAGCCCTGGGACTTCGAGACTATATGATACCTCTTTATCAGGGGGAGCAATGGCTGGAGGTGAGTCTGCCTCAGTAGTGAGAACTTCTCTTCCATCTAAGAGGCCTGGCTGTTCCTGCCTGTGAAAGGCAGAAGAAGGTAGAAATAGGTCAACAACAGCCCTTTGCTAGCCATTTGGAGAAACCTACCTCACTGTACAACATTGTTAAATGAATGGCGAATAGCTCCACCCTCCAATGAAATGTCAGACATGTTACATAAGAAGAAGAATAATTTGTTTTTATATATTGCTTGTCATGCACATTGTATCCCAAACTGCTTTACAAGTAATGAGTGACTGAGTGAAGTGACTGTAAACATGTAATGGCGGTTTCGCACATCAACAACCACACACAGCCATGGATGGCTGGCTCAACAGGCTTTATGGGAAGGACAGTTTTGGGCAGGAGGACACCAAGGGAAAATCCCCATCTCTTACTAAAAGTACTTGGGTTCTTTTACTTCCACAAGGACAGCACCAGATATGGGTAGAGGGGACCTTGCTTTAATGTCTCATCCTAGGGGTGTCACACCCCAACAGTACAGCACCCACCCCAGTGCTACACTCGCGCCAGTGTTTATGATATGAGCCCAATACTGATGTGGGACTAGAACCTATGATCTTCTGGCCCAGATGGAGATGTGCTACCAACTGAGCCATGCTGACAGGATGGAGCTAGGCAGTGTTCTCACCTTTTGTAACTTTCACTCATTTAGTGTCAGTGGCGTAGCAGGTTGCACACTCAACTCTGAAGCTGGACAATCAGAAGGCTGTGGGTTCCATCCCTACACCAGGAATTTGGGTTAAATCCCAGTACTGACACTGTAGTGCATCATGGGGGATGCTGCACTCCTGAGGTGCTGTCTTTCGGATGAGACGTTAAACTGAGGTATCATCTGCCTGTTCTTGTGGACATGAAAGGTCCCATGGCACTTCTTGAAAAAGAGTAGGGAAAGTTCCCTGGTATCCTAGTCAAATTCCCCTCATTCACAAAAAGTACCGCCAATGGCTTAATCTGGTTCAGTGTGAGCTGGTTTCCATCTGCACCTCTCTCTTGGGATGAGGCTGAAAATGGGCAAAATTGCCTAGTCCTCCTTCCTGGTCAAAAATAAATAAATAAATTTACATTAAATAGAGAATAATGCATAGGCAGCTGTGTGCTATGAAGTTTTTTTACACAGCTGAGGTGTGTAATGACCCATAAATCTCGAGAGTAAAGCTTGAGAGGTTTATTAGGTCATCACACACTGAGGATGTGTAACAAAAAGCTTCATAGACACACAGTCGCCTATGATTAAGTTTTATACCATGGTGCAAGGAGTTAGTTCCTGAGACAGTCAGTGAAGCAGATGCTTGTTTTCCAGTGGTTGTGACCCCTGCTGCCCCTTGGTCTGTGTCTCTCCTCCACACACACAGACACACTCTCTCCTCCATACACACACACTTACTCACTCACTCTCTCGCTCTCTGTTCAGTATGGACTTTTTTTTTACTTAAACTGTTAAAGCGCGTACATCTAGCGCTGTGGGTGTCCGCCACAGCTCCATCCTGAATCACATTTGCTGTCTATTGAAGATGACACACACCAGGATCAACCAGATTGTAAAGGCAGGATCAAGCAGATAAAGATTTAAAAAGGTAAATAATGAAGAATGGAAGTCATTTCACTGGTAGTTCCTTGGTAAGCAAGAAACGGAACTGTCATGTTTGTGTAACTATTTAGCTCGCCCACACACAGAATATTAGCCAATGAGGTGGCTCACTACAAAAAGTTTTGAGAATACAGCATTTGAAAGAGGCCTGTTAACCGTGTGATAAGAGGGATCACCAGTAATTATATGAGATTTAAACCATCCCTTGAGCACAGTTGTTTTTCTCCAAGACTTCCAGAGTAGTCCCATGGGCCACTCGCAAAGCAGCTGCAAACTTAGGTAAATTGTACCAGACCTGCAGTGAACTTTGCAAATGAAGCTGCTTCGTGGTCAAACAAATGGCACCAGAACTGTAGTGGACTTCACGAGTAGCCCACAGCAGCAACAAGCAGTGTTTGCATTGGGGTGTAACTGTATTTCTCATACATTGTTATTTATTTATGATGTTTAAACATATGTTTAAAAGTTGAATTGTGAGTTGGCAGTCGGTTTGATGGGGTTTATGGGGATGATGCATGGGGGGTATGGATTTAGGAATGGGGTATGGAGTTAGGGTTCAAAAAAACCTAATGTCACATTTCTTTATTGTTGATGCTTTAATAATAAACTCTTCCTGGTGCGTTACTGTAGTTTTTGCAATTATTTTTTTTTTTAAACAGTATTTGTGATTCTAACCATAGTCATGCTATTGCACCCTACAATAATATTATTGTGGTGCAGTAGTGCCACTGTTATTAGGGTTACATATGCCCTGTATGCTAAGCCCCAATTTGTGCACCCTAATACTGCAACCATCCCTGGATGTCAGCATAGTCTGAAATTTAGTATACTTATTCTCATACCCAGGATCTCTGAATCCTGACAGTTTGGTAATGATCGAGTCAGTGGTTTAAAAGTTCTAGAAGGTTGAAAGCGTGAAACTATCTTTTTAAAGACATTTTGTTGTTCAGTGAGGGTGCAAAAAGGGCATTGAGTTAAAACCTGAAATGTCAGGTTCCTTAGAGTTTTGCCCTGGAATGATTTCCAGACTAGGTTTGCTTGCCAAGGCACCTAGCTTCACATGAGCTCTTTCCTTCTAGGTTGCTTGAAAGGACAGAGCAAAGAACCTTACCAGAACAAGGCAAAGGATTAAGGCTTCTTTTGGCTATGCAGATTTACTGTGTGTTGTTATTTTTATTTTGTACTCACAGGGATTGTTTCTATTTATTGCTAACATTTTATTGCTTTATTTTTCTTCTATTCAAATTTTTGTTGCTGGTATACCTTCTGCTGCATTATTACAGGGTGTGCCTACAGGTGTGTGCTAACAGATTACTGCTGTAAGCTTCTGATTCAAATTGTCTTTTGCAAGGTATATCTTCTGTTACTGCTTTATTTTTCTCTGTAGCAAAGTGTTTCTTACAGGGAATATCTTCTGTGAAATTATTATAGGCGGTGCTTTACAGGTTTTACAGTTTTATCTGTCATTAGGATAGGCTTTCAGGGCTACTGCATTTGTTGCTGGCTGATTGTTTCTGCTCTTACCTCCTTGTTTCTTTCGTCCGTGGTTCTTTCTCGGCAGGGGAAGGGCCCAGCCACCCACCCCCATCCCCAACCACCCCACACTACACCCCTTTTATATGGTAGCACAGTCATGATATTTCCTGTGGCAAAGCAGGAAGGGGCGGATCAGTGGGGTATCCAAACAGCGACCTCATTTACAGGGGCACTAGTAATTTAACTTGTTATAACAAGTTATACAAAAACAAACAAAACACAAAATCAAACTTTTGCTTTCATTTTCTTCCTTCTAGTTACTCTGACCAGGTTATAAACCCAGCAACTTATCTGGAATGGATATCGTTAACTGCAGGTACCGCGGAACACTTTTCAGAAGGGCAGTTTTACAGGATTTAGGACAATGTCCTACATGCTGGGCCATTGGAGATCTAAGGACTCAGCTCCAGGCAGCATGGGCAGAGATTGCTCACCTCCAATTGCATATTCAAGAAAAAATACTGTATATTATAAGAACCACCCACCATTTCCCCAACATCCAACAGAAGCACCTCAACCGCAGAGGGTAGTTGATCCGGGAGGTTGGCAGGTGGTTAGGAGGGGAAAATCAGGTGCCCCATCACTCAGTGCTCTCCAACATATTACCTCCACAAACCATATAAAAACTACAAACAGGTATCTGCCTCCATCTCCAAAATCAAACAAAGGGGCAGAGGACACCGCAGCACAGGAGCTAGCACAACAAAACTCGCCCAGAACAGGAACCGAAACAAAAAAGCAAAAAGGAAATCCAAAAAACTTCTGATCATAGGAGAATCCATGATTCGGGGAGTTGATACCTATCTGCAGCCAGGGGTGATGGTCAGATGTCTTCCAGGTACATCAGCGTGGAGAGACACTGACTGCATTGCTAACATTTTTCAGGAAGCAGTAGAAAACATTGATGTTCTGGTACACATAAAGACTAATGATCACGCCAGCCTGTCAGCTGTGGAGACCAAGGAACACCTGACCAGGCTGGGTGACAAACTATCATCCATTTCATCCGGCATCTCCTTCTCTGATATCCTGCCAGTCTGGGGGGGCAGATGGATGGAAGGTCAGAGAAGGGGAGATAGGGGAGCTAAACATACGGCTCAAGGGCTGGTGCCAGGAAAAGGGACACAAATTTGTAGGGAACTGGCAACAGTTTTGGGAGGGAAAGTTCTTTAAATTTGATGGACTGCATCTGACTAAGGAGGGAATCAGTACATTGGGGCAGAAGTTTGACGTCTTTGCAGAATATTTAAGCTAGCAAATGGGGAGAGGGATGCAGCACCCCATACATCGAATGGGAAGAACACCCCTCCTCCCTCAGCTAGTGGTCAAACAGGAGTTCAGCATGTTTGCAGTTCATTTGTATCACCAGGTAAGGAAAAAGGTTTGGCTCCCCATACAACGCACAGGGGAAACGCCAGACCTGACCCAACAACTAACACACCGAAATCTGGCCAATGGAAAATCATGTACACAAATGTTCGCAGCCTGGGAAACAAGATCCCAGACCTGCAGGCAATAATGACAGAGGCTAAATTGGACATAGTAGCAATTAGCGAGATGTGGTTTACCAGTAACCACACTTGGGAGACTTCAGTACCTGGCTATGTACTGTTCAGAAGAGACCGAGGTATTTAAAGCCCGCCTCAAGACCTTCTTGTTCAATTGTGCCTTCCCAGACAGTGTTTTATAGTCCTTGCTTATTTTTCAGAATCTTGGCTCTTTAGGCATTTGTTGTTGTTGATTAGGTTAATGTTTTATATAAATTGTGTTTTATTGTTGATATGTTGTGTGTTGTATTTGATATTCTGTTATGTATTTTGTTTTATAATGTATATTATTTATTTTTAAAATATTCGGCGACCAGCGACTCCGGGATGGGTGTCTCTTAAATAAAATTTGCCTTGCCTTGCAAGGGGGGGGGTAGAGTGGCCCTGTATGTCAATGAAAATATCAAAGCTACAGAAATTCAGAATACATAAGGAGCCAGAAGAACTGTAGGTCACCCTGGAAACAGGAAATGGGAGAGCTACATGAACTGGGGTTGTCTCCATTCCCCAGACCAGGCGGAGGACATAGACACATTACTGTTAGAAGATATACAAAACATGACGGCTAAAGGGGAGGTTCTGATAATGGGAGACTCAACATGCCAGATACAGATTGGTCAATACCAGCAGGAACATCTGCCAGAACTAGACACATGGTGGATTCCCTGCAGGGGAGGACCTCAAACAACTGGTACAACAACCCACAAGAGACAGGGCTATCCTAGATCTAGTACTGACTAACAGGAAAGGATCACAGATCTCCAGGTAGAAGGTCACCTGAGGGCCTGTGACCATCACATGGTATGGTTCAGTTTGGCCACTAGAACTAAATCATCCCATTCAAGGCAAAATATGGGACTCAGAGGAGCTGACTTTGATAAGATGGCCAACAGAGTTAAGCTAGCCTCGCAAAAAAAATACATGTGAGGGCAGGCAAAGTGGGCAAGCAGTAAGGATGCAATATTTGAAGCAACATCCCATTGTGTTAGAGAGAAAGGAAGTGTAAAAGAAGAAGAAACCACTTTGGTTCTCAAAACAGTAGCAGAAAGGCCAGAGCCAAAAAGGCTGGCCTTCAGGAAATATAAGGGAACACAGCGGGATAAAGAAAGGAGGCATACCAAACTTCCCTAAGGGAAGCAGGGAAGGCAGGCAAAGGCCCAAACCAAGGAAACACTAGCACAAACAGTAAAATAAGGTGACAAGACTTTCTATAGATACATTAGTGAAAGGAGAAAGTCCAGAGGGGGTATTGCTAAGATCAAAGGAGATAAGGGGGCGTGTGAGGAGAAGGACCATGTAAAAGCATCTATCCTAAATAGATACTTCTGCTCAGTATTTGCTGAAGAGAAGGTAGGGCAGGGCTCACAGCTCAGCACCATGGACACAGGGGGAGAGATGTGTGCACTACTCCCTTCACAAAAGAAAGGGTCCTACAAGAGCTCAATAAGCTCAGGGTGGACAAGGCAATGGGACCAGATTGCATACATTCCAGGGTACTAAAGGAGCTAAGGGCGGAACAAGCAGAGCCATCATCAGAACTGTTTAGTGAGTCTCTGAGCACAGGAGAGGTCCCAGAAGACTGGAGAAGGGCTCATGTAATCCCACTCCACAAGAATGGTTGCAGGGAGGAGGCAGTGAACTACAGACCAGTCAGTCTTACCTCAGTAGTGGGCAAGATTTTGGAGGCGCTCCTTAAGGAAAGGATAGTGCAACACCTGGAATCCATAGGAGCACAGGATCCAAGACAGCATGGGTTTACAACAGGAAGATCCTGTCAAACTAATCTCATAGATTTCTTTAACTGGGTAACCAGAGTGGAGGACCGAGGGGGAGCAGTTGATGTCGCCTACCTTGACTTCAGCAAAGCTTTCGATACTATTCCACACAGATGATTGATTAATAAGCTGGGTAGGCTTAGTGTGGGTCAGAAGTTGGTCAACTGGGTGGCAAACTGGTTGACGGGCTGAAAACAGAGAGTGGTGGTAAATGGTATACAGAGAAGAGATGCAAGTCACAAGAGGGGTAACTCAGGGATCAGTCCTGGGGCCAGTCCTCTTCAATATCTTCATCAGTGACATTGCAAATGGACTGGAGGGTAAGGTTTGTCTGTTTGCAGATGACACCAAGATCTGCAAAAGAGTAGATGATCCAGATGGGGTGGGCAGAATGAGAAGAGATCTGGATAAACTAGCAAATGGTCAGAAGAGTGGCACTGGGGTTTAATGCAAAGAAGTGCAAGATCAATCACATAAGGAAGAGAAACCCTGAAGCCACCTATAGGCTGGGAGGAGTTGCTGGCAGTCACAAGGGAAGAAAGAGACTTAGGCATCATCATCACCGATGATCTGAAATCATCCAAGCAGACCACTAAAGCAGCAGGTAAGGCTAGGGGATGTTGGGGTGTATTAGTAGGGTATCACAAGTCGTAAGAGGGCGGTAATAATCCCTTTTACAAGACACTGGTTAGGGCCCCATCTGAGTACTGCATGCAGTACTGAGGCCGTGACCTTCACAAGGACATTAACCAAACTGAGGCAGCCCAGAGAAGAGCATCAAAATGGTGCAGGGACTGCATCAGAAAACATATGAGGGCAGATTAATGGAGCTCAATATGCATACCCTAGAGCAAAGGAGGGAGAGAGGTGATATGATAAAAACATTCAAACACCTTAAGGGCATTAACGAGATGAAAGAGTTTAACATATTTCAATATAAGAAAAATAGCAGGACAAGAGGACACAGCATGAGATTAGAGGGAATCCAATTAAGGGGTAATGTGAGGAAGTTCTTTTTCACTGAAAGGGTGGTGGATGCATGGAACGGCCTACCTTAGGAAGCAGTGGCTGTGAATACAATGCAGGGCTTCAAACAGGCATGGGATAGGTATAAGGGAGCAATACAGATGAGTATAAATAGATAGGCCTTTGACAGAGCAAAGGCCGATGGCACATTCATAAGGTAGAAAAAGAAATGGGCAGACTGGATAGGCCTTGCAGTCCTTATCTGCCATCAACTTCTATGTTTCTATGTGGTTTAACTGACAGCTTTGCAGATTTTCTTTCTTTTCTTTTTTCTCCATGCTTTATGCTGCTATTCCCGCTGCCCCTTCCAGATGACCCCCAGTCCTGCCAACTGCTCCCCAGGATTTACCTTACACCAGCCCTCTGTCACAGGAATGATGTGTGTGCCCAGTCACCAGTACAGAGCCTGCAGGGGGTCAGTCTTCATCCTGCCTCTGGGAGGTTCTTTTCCACCGGTTTTTCCCTTATGTCCTCAGGGCCTCAGCCATTCACAGTTGTGTGCCTGTACCAACAGCCCCGATCCACCCACCCGGCCTAGTGCCAGCCTCCCAGTGCCCGATGCTACCATCAAGCCTTCACTCCATGGCAGCCAAGAGCCAGGGTGGCCTACCTCCCAATCCAGGAGAGGAGAGCTGCCTGATGGCCAATCTATCCACTCCCAGCCCTCCCCGGCTGATCCCTGGTAACCGTGCTCAATCCCGGACAGGGATTGCTGGCGTGGTGAGATGTAAGATGTCTGGCACTTCAGTCCTCTGCACCACTGGGCCAGCGGAGGAGTGATACCTCTGCATCTTTCTCGGGGTTTAGATGGTGTGGGACGAATTATAGGTAGTATAAAGATAAGGTGCCTTCATGGTACCAATTAGCTTTGGGTAGAAACATTGATGCTCCAGGAACATTTGCCTGGCAGGTGCCCTCCAGGACATGGGAGGAGGCCTGACTGTGCCACCCTTGGTTTTGTGCCAGTGGAGAAGGGCAACCAGGCACAACCAGGATTGTGTCATCTGCATACCTCCTCATCGTGGAGTGGCTCAGAACATTGGAAAAGTCAGTAACAAAAATAAAAAATAAAAGGGAACCCAAGGTAGATCCCTGAGGTAACCCTAGGTGGAGTTCTATGACATCTGATAATTTGTCCTGAACCTGCACCTTCTTTTCCTCCCTGGTAAACAGCTAGTGGAGCCAAAACAGGCAGACAAGAAAATACAGATTTTAAGAAGTAGTCAGTTGAAACTTTTTATTTCTGAAGTATTTTTCCTTTTCCTTTTGTGCTATAGTCTTCTAAGTGATAATATTTTGCTGGATGTGTGGAACAGCTCTTGGTCTGGCAGCTGACATATCTGTCTCCATCCCCGCCACTGCATCATGAAGAATTGTGATCTCACTGATAGCGACATCACAGGTGACTGACCTGGCAGCCACTGAGTAGCTGTTCATAAGCAGCAGTGATGTCATTGTCAGTGAGGTCACAATGCTGATGATGTAGTGGGTGGAACAGAGCTAGATATGTCAGCTGCCAGGCAGAGTGCTGTCCCACACATCACACCTACTAACATCAGGTAAACAATCTTCTAATTAATCAAATGGAAAAGAAAATGTACCTCAGATATAAAAGGTAATGGTTGACTGCTTTTAAAAACTAGTATCAGTTTTAGGAAGTACACTAGCTCTTTTAATTTTTTCTTAATTTCTTTGTAGTTCTACACCAGGGAGGAGGTTGTGCCTTTGGTTCCTCCCCCCTCCATCCAGCCAACTAGGCCGGCTGCCGCCTTCAGTCCCTGACAGAGCTCTGACTTCCTGATCGCAATCCTTCCTGGTTGCATCACAGCAGGTGCATACCCCACCACTGCGGAGACCAGGAGGGCAGATCCAGGAGGGAGCTGTCTCGCGTGGGACCATGGCGATGCCAGCGAGCAGCCTTCATGCTGCCGGAGATTGTTCTGGTGAGGTACCCCTGCCGGAGGAAGCATGAAATGATGCCATGGGATGGAGCACGCACTCTACCGTACGCTCTCCTCCCGGCGTCAGCCTCCTCCTGCCCCTAGCTACTGCAGTGTCAGCAGTGGCCCCCAGCTTCCACCGGGAGCAGCCACATGTTGACTGCTGATGACCCCCCACCCTGAGAAGGAGAGCAGTCCTCCGGATGCCGATCCTTCTAACCCTGCAAACCCAGGGCGACTCGAGCTCGCTCCCAACATGGGTCACCAGCATAGGCGAGATGTGTGTCCAGGGGGGACCCCTGACGAGGGGATGTGGTGGGTCAGCCACGGACTTCAGCACAGATGGAGGCAGCGAGATGGTGACAGGGGTCTGGTGGTGGGGACACTTGGCAGCCTGAAGGAGTGGCTGGCCAGGATGTCTGGGGGTATAAAAAGTGTTCAAGATCTTTTTTCCATATGTTATTTATTCTCCATCTGCCCCTGGCTGCCCCCTTCTGATCGACCTCCCCCAGCCCTGTCACCACGGTATCATTGGGACTTACCTCAACCCGGTTGCTGGAGTGCGGAGCCTGTGGAGGGTTGGTCATCATCCTGCAACCCGGCGAGAGTATTCCGCATTTCTCCACCCTTGCTGGGGTGCACAGGCAGGGCGTGCATGCGTGAGATGTGTGCACGTCCGCAGGTTCCGCAGCTCCTCCCCTGAATCTGGCCCTCTGAGCCCGCACTCACCCATTGGCTTCCACCTGGGGTAGTCGTCCCGGGACAGTAGTCCTCTGGATGCTCAATCCTCCTCCCTGTCAGCTCCCGATGGCCCATGCTCATTCCTGAACATGGGTCGCCAGCGTGGCACAAGGTGTGGCATCCAGCGCTCAACCCTCAGCACCACTGGGCTGGCATAAGTGTTAGAGATCTCAGTCAGCAGGTACAATAATATATCGAGCAGCACAATTTACTTACAGCGCAGCAACATGGTTTTAGAAAAAATCATGGTACCAGCACAGCTCTAGTTAGCCTCACATCAGATATCTTTTCAGCCCTAGATAATGGCCTACAAATTGGTGTGACCTTTATAGACTGCACCAAGGCCTTCGATCTGGTGGACCATCAGTTGCTTATCACAAAGATGATATCCCTTGGTCTTGATAATCTGTTGGCATAGTGGTTAATGGACTACCTACATGGAAGGTCACAAATTGTCAGATGGCTGGGTGCTAACTCTGACAAATGCTCCATCCTGGATGGAGTCACCCAGGGTTGATTTTGGGACCTTTTCTCTTTTCCTATTTGTCAATACCATGCCTAAGCACTGAGGAGGGGCCTAGATAACCCTATATGCTGATGATGCGTACTGTATAGATTCTCACAAGATGCTGACCAGTTGAACCACCTACTCGATCAAGACCTCTTATCACTTGAGAATTTGTTTCAGACCAATAGGTTAATTCTTTAACCTACACCTCGCATCCTTCAGGAGTGCCACTCAGAATCCACCCTACTCCCAGCCCGAACCCTCCGCATCTCCCAAGATCTCCTCCCCTGAATGACCACACGCAGGCTCGACCCCCAGTACCATCTCCAGGGCTGATTCCGCCCTCCCTCGGCAGTAGGCTCCTAAGTATGAAGTGTCTTACCTGCTGTTGACGGATCGGCCCTTGGAGAGAGATCCAGGCGCGTCTGGGCCAGCATTTGGGATGTGGGCAATTTCCCCTGGGGCCACCGTCCTCTCACCGACGGTGTTGAAGGCTTTCCTTCTTTCTTCCCCCATGAGCATGGCATGCAATGGCGTGCAATGGCGTCAGCATGCAGGCTACCCTCATAGACGCCTGCCTCACTCGTCCTCTGATTTCTTAGTCCCACGCATGTAGTACCTCCGGTCTCCACCGGGGGCCACTAATGCTCTGGAAACCCTGGATCCTTCCCAGGGAGAGGAGAGCAGTCCTCCAGATGCTCAATCCAACTCCCTCTGCTGCCGACCCCAGCGCCTAGGCTCACTCCCAAACCCGGTCGCCCGTGCAGCGCGAGTGTAGCTTCTGGCCTTCAACCCTCAAGCAGACGGCCAGCAAATAGGTTAATTCTTAATGGTAAAAAGACCAAGGCCATACTATTTGGCCCTAAAAGCTTGGGCCCAGATAGGTCACATTTATTGTCTCATTCTCTTTCTAGTGGTTCGAAGATTGAGGTGGTTGACTGTGTCAAGTACTTAGGTGTGTACATAGACCGAGACTGTACCTTTAAGGGTCACACTGACCAACTGACCAAGACATTAAATCAGAAGTTAGGTCTTCTATACCACCTGAGCCCATTCCTTACTCAGGAATCTGAATTAAAGGTAGCAGCTGGTACGCTCCTGCCCACATTGTTATATGGGTCCCCAATGCTGCGTTCGGTAAGAAGCACAGAGATGCAAAGGCTGAAAACCCTGTACCTCAGGGTAGGATGCTTCGCTGTAGGGGCCTCACCACTGGAGCACCATTGTAATGTGCTACATTCACTAAATTGGCCTTATCTCGAGGGCAGATACGCATATCCATCTCTCTGCCGTGCCTCTAAACTCCAGCAAAATAATGCTCCCCCTAGCCTAATTAGAATGATAACAGCCAAAGGAAATGGAAGAACATTAAGGTCCTCTGATCACCAGCTTCTCCATGTCCCCAGGGTCAAGACTTCCCAAGGGCTTCAGTCATTCTCTGCATACATACTGTCCCTTTGGAACGACCTCCTAATAGTCTCCAAAAATCGCCTCACTTGGGGCTTTAAGAGCCGGTCTTAAGACTCACTCTTACGAATCAGAGCAGCTGCTCATGCTACCGCTGAGATTCTAATGACTCTGCCGAGGACTGCTCATATGACCATACCAGTTTCTTTGCAAACTACTCCTCCCACATTGAGACTTTTACTTGACTTCTGATTGTACTGTGTAATATGTACTGCTTCTCTTGTTGGTGTTAATTGTAATTAACCTGACCGCTGTAAAATTAATTTCAATGTCTGTACTGTTAAATATGTTCTCATTTTCCTGATGTTTTTTTTTGTTCTCTAGATGTATGTAATTAATCCTGGGTTGTCCTGAAAAAGGGACTGTAATGGTCTCAGTGCGTCTACCCAGTTACCAAAATTTAAATAAAAATAAATAATAATAAAAAAAAGGTAATTATTCGTGCAGTACCAGGTTGTACATTAGAGAAAGAGTGAGGTGCCTCAGGACATCCCAGTTTCCAGTGGCCTTGGTGGCACAACTGGCAGTGCAACCAGAATGGTATTCTGGGTGGCATGGGTTCAAATCTCAGCTAAGGCACTTATTTCTTTCTCTCTTCTGTTTGTATGAGTTCCATATGCATGCAAACCATACTCTTGTGATTGAAAAATGTAATTATCTGAGCAGCACCAGGCTATGTATTAGAGAAAGAGTAAGGTGCCTCGGATGCCCCAGTTACCAGTTGCCTTGGTGACGCAGCTGGTAGCGAACAGGAATAGTATTCCAGGTGGCCTGGGTTCAAGTCCCAGCCGAGGCCCTTGTTTCTTACTCTCTTATGTTTGTATGAGTTCCATAAATATGCATTTCACCTTGTGATTGGAAGGGACCTGGTGAAGAAAGCTATGACAGACTCTGTTGGCAACATGTGGTGAGTCATACTTTTCTACCTCCGAAGAGTACACCACTATAAGGTACTGGCTGTGACAGGTTGAATAAGACCCTGTCCAATGGTTTTGCTAGAAAGAGTGTTAAAAGCAAAAGATCTTTTCTGTCCTCTCCCTTTTGTCTTTTGTCTGTCTGATTGCACAATCAAATTTTCATGTGAAATCTAGGATTTGGTCACTGACAATTTCATGTTCCCACCCTGCTATCTCCCGCTTTTGTTTCTTGCTGTCTCTACCTTGCTTATATATAGTTATAGAAGTGGGTGGATCTTTATCTGAAACTGAGTTTCCTGGTTTGTAAAAATACATATAGTTGTAATGTTTGAAATGAATGTCGAAAGATTTGGGGTTTCTTGGAAAACACAGCCAGGTTCTAACAGTTTGACTTTTTGACATCCTTAGTTGTCAGCAAGAGGCCAGCTTGCAGCTTGGGCCAGAGTCTGAAAGCGGTCTGCCTTCTTCAAATGATGGGTTACACAACAAAAGAGAGGACAGAAGATCCTTGTTTTTGACATTCTTTCTGTATAACCATTGGGACATGGTCTTACTCAACCTTGTCACACTGGCTTGCAGTTGTACCTTGTGCTTTGGATATGGGTGGGGGAGGAGAGCATTAAGGTTGACAACCCCAAGGAAGACCCCACCACTGATTTGCCAAGACTCCAGAGATGCAGGACCCTAATCATTGTTCATTTCCCACTTTGTGCACTTTGTATTCTTCAACCCTAATGTCTGCATTAACATCGTTTTTGGGTAGCCTGTGATGATGGCAACAGCGATTTAGTGTTTCAAAAGGGTGACTCAATCAGTGCACCTGTGCACAGGGTTACCAGGCAGGAGAGCAACTGGATGGGGGTTGGTGAATATAGTGATAAGATGTCGATATATATATATATATATATATATATACGAAACACTGCGACGGTGGGAACCACGCCGATGCGATAGGAAGAGAGGGTTTGTGGGGGTGTAGTTCGGTGGTTGTGGGGTGTAGTTCGGTGGTGGGCTGCTGGAGTTAACCATGTGGCATGGTGGGATGGTGGAAGGCTAGGGTTGAGAGGGTACCAGGTTCGGTTCTGGGCGCCACTCATTTTCTGCTGGTCCAGGAATTTTGGGGAGGGTTTGCACCCTTCCGGCATGCACCCCTGGAGTTGAGAATCGCTTTAGTAGGGGTGTGGGGGGCACAACCCTCCACATAAAATCCAGTCTCTGGCACCCTTTTGTTGTAAGGCTAGGAGGTGTACATCGGAAAGTGATTTTCAGCAATGTACACTGGCGATCGCCATTATGGCATGGAACCTTTTTTTTTTTCAATGAATTTCTTTTTTTTTTTTTTTTTTTTTTGTAAAGCCTGCCTAAACCCTCGACCCCTGCCCGCCTCTAGTTACCTTACTTACCCCTGGGGACTTACCTTAGTCCTGGGTCCCCGATGCCCCCTGGATTGCCCCTCAGGTCGGAGCCATCTCACCAGTAGGACTTCCGTGATAACAGGAGAAGGTGCCAGCAGGAGAGTCCACCCGCATTGCTTCCGTGGCTTGCCCCCCAAGGCGATGTGTGAAACCCTGTAGTGACCATAGGGGATGTTCGGATAGGTTGGGTCCCATAAGTGCCCCAGAAGGCTGAGTGGAGCTCTGATGAGTGGGCTTCATTAGCGGTGGCTGTAATTTTTTAATATTTTGGCCCCTGGGGCGGATGTACAATGGCGTCCTCGTCTGGCACCCCCCACACATGCGCTGACACAGGAGTATCCCCACCTCTGCTAGGGTCCCCATTGGGCGGACACTCTACCACCTCCCTCCCGGAGAAGGAGAGCAGTCCCTAGGACACTCAGTCCTTCTCCCCCAGCCAGCCCTCTGACGTTCCCAGGTCCATTCCCGAACCCGGGTCATCGGGGTTGCAGTCGGGCAACCTGCCCCTGTGCTGGTGGGCTGGCATGAATGTCCCTTCTTTCTGTGATAGTGGAATTGTATTCTCATTCACGTAGGTCTCTCTTGGTACCTGCATGAACAGATGCAGACATGCTGGGCCCTCTGAGCCCTGCATCAAGGAAAGAGCCTGTTTGGTTGTGGAAGCACAGAGCCCTCTGGACCCTGCCTTTCCATGTAGCTACAGATGCAAACAATCCATGGGGCTGTGGAAGTGCAAGGTCCTCTGGGTCCTGGGCTTCTATGTGGCTACAGATCGGAATGTGCAAGACCAATAGTCCTTCCAGCTGTAGAAGTATGGGGCCCAGAGGGTCCTACACTTCCATGCAGCTACAGATGCAAAGGCTGGTTACTTGTTGCCCATGTGGCACAACACTGCACCATCTGTCCCTAGGCTTGGGTGGTGCCATCCCCCAAATCTTAGACCAACCAGCTGGTTCAGTGAGCCCAACCCCGAACTCAGTTTCTGAGCTTGCTGCTCGTTTCTGGCTGCATCCTACAGTACAAAAGGGGGAGGTGGATTTTATCCTACAGGATTTTCCGGATGATGCAGGACTGTATTTCCATCTAGCATCATGAGATATTGTGTGGGCATCTCCTCCAGAATGCTTTCTTACTCCACTTACCTACTCTTTATTTCATGCTGACAAACTATAAGGAGACCAACCTACTGTTCAATATTGAAGCACAGAAAATACCATGGAACAACGCATTTCAGTCTCTCAAGTTGACATCTGTTAGACACTGTCCTGTCCATCACCAGTGGGGCTTCACCATATTCCACCTTCTCTGGCGTGTTGATATTCTCTCATCCTCCTGGGCAGCTGTCTTGCTAATCTGCACATCAGCAATCTGCACCCCCTTTCGGGGAGCTGGACAGTTTTCATGGGCCATTACTCCTTTCCAGCTGACACTCTTTGTGGGCAACACTAACCCTGGTTCATCCCAGTTCTGTCTGGCTACCTGTGTGCCCGGATTTGATACCCCTTCTAGCCATCCTTGTGCCTGCCATTGGCTCCCTACCTCTGTGTCTATCTGCTTGTGGACTTCCTCTGTGGGATTTGTCTCCGTGCCTTCTGTCCTGCTTCTGTAATGCTCTGCATGTCCTCAATACCACGTCCTGCTGCATCAGCATGGACTATCAATATTCCTGTGGCCATTGCCCTGGAGCCCTCTGTTTTCCATCATTCATTCACATCTCGGTTTCTCCACCATCAGCCTGCAGCTCTGTACCTAGCTCTGTCTGTCGGGGTACTAAGCAAAGGTGGACTTGACCTGTCTGCTGGGGTTGGGAGTCTTGCTCTTCCATTTTTTCCATTCTTGCTTCGCATCACGGTATGTCCGCCATTAACCTGCAACTCCGTCCCTAGCTCTACCTGGCAGTATTGAGCGAAGGTGGGCTTGTCCTGTTTGCCAGGGTTGGGAGTCCTGTTCCTCCATTTTCCATCGTCTCTTCCAATCATGGTTTGCCCGCCATTACGGTTTATCCATCATCAACTTTCAGCTCCATCCCTATCTTTACCTAGCGGTATCGAGCAAAGGTGGGCTTGTCCTGTCTGCCAGGGTTGGGAGTGCTGCTCCTCCATGCCTTACCATCATGGTTTGTCCACCGTCATCCTGCTGCTATGTCTCTAGCACTGAATAGGGGGCATAAAATAAAGGTCTGCTTTCTCCACCCAGCATTGTCGCAGGTCTTGGACATCATTTACCTCCAACCTATCTTCTGTCGCCTGAATATTCCCCCAACTTGGATTTCTCTGCCAGATTCACAGATTGCCATTCTGCCTCTTCAAAGACTCAGATGTCTGGTCATCCCAGTTTTTTCCATTCTGTTCCACACTTTCTTCTGTGGTTCCTTCATGCCCCATCGATTGGAATATTGTCTGAGTCTTCAAAAGTGCTACGTAGTGCCATTATTTAACTTGACCATCTCCTTCCTTGCCTTCAGACTGGCTCTGGATTGCCTCCTGGACTTCCTCCTTCTGTATTCCTTTTTGGGGCCGTCAAGTGTGCCACCATCTAGTGCTCAATCATCCATTGATTTCGTTCCCTGGATCCATCTTCACTTCAAGCTTCCAGTACTCGAATACCTCAACAGAAATCCTGAACATCATTTAACCACCCATCTTCCGTCATCTGGACATCATCCAACTTGGATTCTCCTTTGTCTTCCAGAATTGACCTTCTTACTCATAGGATATGACCCATAGACTAGCAAAGATTCAGAGGATAAGACTCTTTGACTTAACCAGAACCAAAAATTGAGTCCAAGTAATTTAGGATTATCTCTTCGGAGATTGCCCAGAGGACGGCAGATCAGTAGCCATGGGTCCTCAGAGGTTTCCTCCATCTGGGTTTTTTTCCTCTCCTGCATGCTACTGGTCACACTCTCCATGAGTTGGAGGAGGTACTCTCTAACCATTAATCTTTTTGGGCCTTGCATTCCTACAAAGGGCGGGAATAGAGAAAAGCCAAACTCCAAGTTCATAACTTCAAGTTCATAAGTATACACAAGCGCTATGCTATGCACCAGACATTGAATGGGAGGGCTAAAAGCCTGTGGTTCAATGTGAGGGAAATAGCAGCTCCTCCCACATCTGCTATTTAAGCTAGCCAACTTCTGTTTAGCTCCGCTTGGAGCATTTTGAAATTGTCCACCATCCTACCCTGCCTCCTCCTCCTCCTCCTCCTCCTCTGGCACTCTTCTCACCCTTGACGCTGGGCCTTCTATTCCCTACACCTACCCAGCATTCCTACCAAGGACTGGAATAGAGAAGGGCCAAACTCCAAGTTCATAAGTATAGACAAGCACTGCGTTATTCACCAAACATTGAATCATTTTGTGCAGTTTCAAGTCACAAAATGGTGTTCCTATTTCCTTATATTGCTGGCAATCTGGAGCCCATCCCTGTGCGGCAACTCCCGCCTGCCAGAGTAATTGAACAACTGGTGGCTGGTGCACAGCCCAGCACCAGTGATAGTTGCTCAACCCTCCGCTGGTTACCCCCTCCTGCCCAGTGTACAATAACACTGACAGTAGGTGCCCAACCCTGTTGCTGGAACCCCCGGTCTGATCTTTAATAGTACCATCAGCAAAGCCCAGCCTGGCTGCTGGCACCCCTCTTCTGCTCAATCTGTAGTAACACTGGTTGCAGGTGCCTGACCCCATCACGGTATTCACTTCACACCTTCCTGATCTTAGTAATCCCAGTGGCAGGTGTCAAACCCCTATGGCAGTACCTCCTTCCTGCCTGATCTTTAATAACATCAATGGCAGGTGCCCAACCTTGCCCCATACTCCCATCTGCCCAATCTTTGTTAATGATGGAGGCAAGTGCCCTCTACTGCCAGTACCCGCTCCCCTGCTATTAGTAACGACTAGCTGCGGGTGCACACTCCCACCACCAGTACACCCTCCTGCTTACCTGACCTAATAACACTCTGCGTGTGGGTGTCCAACACCACTGCTGCTACCCCACCACCCAAACTTGAATACAGTCTGTGGTAGGTGCCCATCCTCAATGCCAGTGCCCACCTCCCACCCAGTCTTTACTAACACTGGTGGTGAGTGCCCATCCCCCCAACTATTACTTCCCCTTTGCAGTTCTTTATTAATACTGGCAGTGGGTGCCCATCCCCTGCCAGCACCTCCTCCTGCCTGATCTTTACTAACACTGACGGTGGGTGCCCATCCTGCCCACCAGTATTCCGTGCCACGTGATCTTTGCTAACACTGGCGGTGGATGCTAATCCCTAAACGTACCACCGTCCTACCTGATCTTTACTAACACTGGCAGTGGTGCTAATCCCCCCCTACCAGGACCCCCATCCTGGCAGATCTGTACTAACACTAGTGGCGGGTGCCCACCTCTGCCACCGGTACCCACTCCTGTCCTATCTTTACTAACACTGGAAGTGGGTGCCCATCCCTGCCCCTGGTACCCCCCCATCTGATCTTTACTAACACTGGTGGTGGGTGCCCAACCCTGCCACCACAACTCACCCCTCTCCTGCCCAATCTTTACTATACTGGTGGCTGATGCTCAGCTCTGTTTCTGGTGCCCTCCTCCTGCCTGTCCAGTCTTTAGTAACACCAATAGTGGGTGCCCAGCCCTACTGTTGGCATGCCCTCCCATCATCAGCCTAATCTTTCCTAACACCAGTGGCAGGTGCCTAACTCCACCATGGTACTCCTCTCCCCCATATGATCTTTAGCGACACCGGCAGTGGGTCACCAACCCCACCACTAAGGCCCCCTCTCCCGTCCATCTGATCTTTACTAACACTTGTGACAGGTCCCAACCCCGCTATCGCTACATCCATCCTGTACACCTGATCTTTATTTACACTGATGGTGGGTGTCCAGCCCCACTGCTATTACCCCCTCCTACCTGCATGAGCTTGTATACGGTCTGTGGTGGGTGCTTATCCCTGACAATGGTATGCCTCTCCAACCCGATCTTTACTAACACTGATGGCAGGTACCCAGCCCTGCCACCACTACCTACTTACTGCCTAACCAGTCTATAATAACACTGGCAGTGGGTGTCCAACCCTACCGATGGTGGCCCCCTTCTGCCTGAACTTGAATACAGCTGGCAGCAGGTGATCAACCCCATTGCCAGTATTCTTCTTGACCCACTAAGTCAAAATCCTTCCGCCACCCAAAGTTCTCTCTCCCACCTTCCCCCAACCCATCCCAAGTAATGCTAATCCTACACCTCTAGCCCCCATGCCACTCTCCTATCCCCACCTGTGCCCACATTCCAATCCCTCATTGTGTTTCCTCAACAACCTCATCACAAATCCTCAATGCCCCACATTGCAATTCCTCAATATCCCACAATGCTGTCCTCTATCTTGTAACATTTATGGAGCTTCAGGATCAACACTCCCCACTTATAATGCAACGAGTCAAAGGCAAACAAACAAGGTGGTTAAAAAAGGACCTACTCACTAAGATAAAGGAGAGGGACAAAAGCTGGAGTTGTTTTAAATTCTCAGCTCTTCAAACTGATTACCACGTCTACAGAGCGCAGTGGAGTGCATGCAAAAAGTCTATAAGACATACTAAAACCTCCTACTGTAGAACTCTGCTAGTCAATGCCTCAGGAAACCCAAAGAAATTCTGGTCTCACATTAAAACCTTTATAGGCGCCAACCACTCCACGACACCCAATGGTATGATCCTAAATGGAACTCACTGCAACAAACCACAGACCATTGCTAACTTTTTTAACAACCAATTCTCCGACCTAACTATATACACTTCCTCCTTCCAGGTGACGCAACACATCGGATTTTCAGCTTCTTCTAGCTATGATACCACGGTCCCCTCATTCCACTTCAAGGCCATCACTCGTTTAGAGGTTTTCAAAATCCTTAGCTCCATCTCTGACTACACAGCCACTGGCTCTGACAATATAGAACCCAGGCTCCTGAAGATTGCTGCCCCACTCATTGCAACTCCACTAGCAAAAATCTTCATCCTCTCCTTATGTCAAACTCACATCTCTGACATCTGGAAAATAGCCAGAGTAACCCCTGTCTTCAAAAAAGGTGACTCCAAAGACCCCTCAATCTACAGACCTACTGCCATCTTGTCAGTTCCAGTAAAATTCTTGAAAAAACTAGTCGCCACTCAAACTATGGAATTCCTCCTCAACAATAACCTCCTCACTTCATACTAAGGTTAGGTGCAAGAGCAAGAAGGCAGAAGCCCATGAAGCTCTTATACTAATCCAGTACATAATAGGAGAGGTCATACCCATTACATATAAGACTATCCAATCTATTTTTAAAAATACTTTTAGTTTCACTGATAACAACATTTAGTGGTAGCCTGTTCCAAGGGCCAACAACTCTGACAGTAAAAAAATATTTACGGCTAGACTTGACAAAAGGTTTTCTTACCAATTGTAAGGGATGGCCCCTGATGTTATGACCACAGTTTTTAAATTCTAGACCCAGTTCACACAATAAAGAAGGGTCTTGAATAATATCATACAGTAACTTAAGATCACCACAAGTCGAGCGTGTAGATAAGGGCATAAGTTTTAAAATGTCTAATCTGTTCTCATGAAGAACTGCGAATAGCCAGAAACTTTTTTGTATATTTTCTTTGAACTCTTTCCAGTAACAGGCATTCAGATTTTTATAAGGATTCCAAAGCTGTGAGGTATATTCTAAATGTGGTCTAACTATGCATGAAACAAGGGCAACAATACTTCCTGTTTTCTAGATCTAATATTACGTAATATAGACCATATCACTTTATTAGATTTGTTAATAATATTGTGTACATGATTATTGTAATTAAAGTTATCTGAAATATTGACACCCAAATCCTTTCATCAGATGTGGTCTCAAGTAATATGCCATCCAAATAATAGGAACTTTGTAAATATTAGAACCCAAATGCATTACTTTGCATTTGGAGATATTCAAATTCATACCCCATTTCTTAACCCATGTTGTGATGTGGTTCAGGTCCTTTGAATGGTAACAACCTGATGGCACAAGGGCCATCTATTTTTTGTCTGTCGGCATATTTAATAGTAAATGAGGAACAGCCAGAAGTAAGGTCAGCAATAAATGCCTGGAACAGACAAGGGCCCAAGACTGAACCCTGTGGCACCCCACTAGTCACACTACCCCTATCTGAAATGCTCCCATTAATGGTCACTTGCTGAGAGCGATTGTAAAGCCAGCTAATTATCCAATTGACTAGAAACTTGTTCATATTGAGCTTGTGAAGTTTAGTAATTAAGGCCCAATGTGGCATGATGTCAAAAGCCTTACTGAAATCAATATAAATAATATCGCATGGAACATTTCTGTCTAATAATAAGCTGATATGTTCATAGAAACATATTAAATTTGTCAGACAACTTCTACCTTTTTTGAAGCCATGTTGTTCTGCATTGTGACAATCCAGGACTGGGGAAATTAAATCTTTAATTAAACTCTCTAATAATTTACAAATAGAAGAAGTTAGACTTATAGGCCTATAATTATCCCACTTATTTTTTTGGCCCTTTTTGTAAATAGGGATGACATGGGCTTCTTTCCAGTCATGGGGAACAAAATTGGTGGCCAAAAAATATTCGAACATCAATTTTAAAGGAACTGTAATGACATCAACTAATAAAAATAATAAATGACCTGCTATATTATCTGGACCAGGACTATATTTTCCTTTCAATGTCAATATTTTATTTCTAATGGTGTCCAAAGAAAATTCAACTGGTGAAACATTGGCGGTGTCTAGTAAGGTATAATCATAAGTTTGATTAGAGGATCCAGTAAATTTTTACAGAACTTTGCATTAAACAAATCGGCCATTTTTTTAGGCTCATATATTAAAGTGTCATAGTCCAATAATGGACCTACTTGACATGTAGGTTTCCTTAGAGAATTGATATATGAATAAAATTGTTTGCTATTAGATTTGTGGGTGCTGATTGCTAAGTTTTGTTCCCAGTTAGATTTAGCCTTCCTAATCAATCTTTTGCATGTTCTTTGTATATGTTTATAGGAAATCCAGTCAGAGGACATTTTAGTCTTTTGAAATTTAACATACTTTTTCTGCTTTTGTCTAATACATTTCTTGATAGATTGATTCATCCATTTAGGAGCTTTAATATTAGTCTCATTTTTAAGTTTGGATGGAATATATAGTTCTTTAAGTTGAAATACAATATTCTTAAAATATTCCCAGTAATCTTCCGGGGAAAAGTCTGACAATATGAGTTCCCAATTGATGTTTCCCATAATATGTTTCATGGTATCTAAGTCAGCTTTGTCGTACAGATAGATTTTAGTACAGTTTGGATTATATACAAAAGTTTGTACAATATTAAATGTGATAGTATTATGATCACTATTCCCTATAGGATCGCTAACTAACATATTTTCTAATTCAAGGTCATCATCACAAAGGACCAAATCTAAGATCATTTTTCCTCTGGTTGGGCAAAATACATTTTACCGAAGTCCCAACTGAGTGCAAGTATATAATAAATTCTTCCCATTGCAGGTATTTGCACGCAAATTATGCCAGTCAATCAAGCCAATGTTTTGGAGGCAGTATAGCCAGGTGGTCTAAGGCTCTGAGCTACAAATCCAGTGACATCCAGCAGACCAGACCTGGTTTGAATCCCACAGCTTCCACTTGCATACTGTGTGACCCTGAGCAAGTCACTTAACCTCCTTGTGCTCTCAGGTCACTCCTGTAAAAAGCTTTCAGCTTAGTGCTATATACCTGGTTAAAAACAACTAAATGAAAGTCCCTAGTAATGACAATTTTACCTGTTCAAATTGATAAAAGTGCATCTAATATATCAATTGATGAATTCGAGGATAGTAACAAGAACCCAATATGAGGGCCTCAGAAGCAGATAAGTTTATTTTAATCCAGATAGACTCTGTTTGTATGTTATGAATTTGAATATACTTTGTTATATCTATAGAGTTAATTTGATTCCTAATAAATAACGCCACTCCTCCACCTTTCCTGTTAGGTCTATTGAAAGTATAGGTTGTGAAACCAGGTATGTTAGTTGCCCATGATGTTTTTGCATCCCCCCAAGTTTCGCTGATGGAAATAATGTCGACATCCCCATTATTAATTCTGCATTTTAATTCGTCCAATTTTTGAGTTAAACATCTAGCATTAAAATATAGAAAATGTAATTTATGGCATTTACAGAGCTACTGACTGGAGTATTTAGAGATGGCGGCCTGTCCACCATCTCACCCCAATTTTAGTTTAAAAGATGGTGAATGGATGTCAAAATTGTTTGCCCAAAGTGGCATTACCCGTCTGCTTAAGTGTAACCCATCGTGGCGAATAATTCTGGATGGAGATCAAATTCTCTCAATGTGTTAAGCATGTCAAATTTTGGTTTAAACACCATTTTCATAACCATTCATTCACAGCTTTGATTTTATGATTTAGAAAAGATGAGAAACGAGAGATAGGTAAAATTTCTGATATACAAATCGTGCAGGCCATATCAACAAGTTTATTTGTTAAAGCTACAAAATCCTCTTTGATTGATTGGACAGAGTCTTTATAAATGTTATTGACGCCAACATGTATCAGTGCAATGGGATTACTGCCACGGTCCTTCATAATCTTGGGTAACATAAGTGTGAGGTCAGATATTTTGCATCCACTAAAACTAGAGCAGGTTCTGTTAGCTTTGTCCGGGTTGCAGATACTCCTATCCAGATGTTTAGTCAATGAATCACCCAATACATAAATTTGTTGGTGCAAGGGAATGTTAGGCATGGAGTGTGAGTCAATAATAGGTGGTAATGTAGGTTCAGAGGACAAATCAATGAGCGGGATGTCATTGGTATGCCGATTATTAACTAGTGGTAAATTAGAAATGCCACAGTCAATTGACTCATTAAGATTATCTGGAGACACATTATTGACCTTTGAAACAGGAGAAGATAAGGGGTCAAATCTGTTAAATTGCTCAATGCAAAATGTTGGGCCTTTCTACCTTTTTTGTAACTCTTGAATTTTGTGTAACAAACCAGCTGTCATCAGTATCCTGATTGTGATCAGTTAAACCTTCATCTTCCTAGCTCTTTTTCTAATACCTTCCTCATTTCGCTGGGGATTATTAATAACTGCTGACATGGGAATTACAGAAGGATGGGAAGTGCTTGGTGTAACATCTGTGATGCCAACATTGCTGGTACTGATTTCTGGATTCAATGATAAAATATTTGTTTTGAAATGGTTTTGCATATCAGTTTGACTATTTTCAAGTGTAATTAATCTTACATTGACTTGCTCGATCATTTGGTATAAATCCACAATTTCAAGACATTTGCTACAGGTATAGGGTTGATTTATTTGCTCACCCACCACTAAAGTATACATATTACAAGCTGAGCATTTAATGCCTGTGGATCCAGTAGTGGTTGTGATTGTAAAATCACTACAATCTGCCATGACTTTACTCTAATTTCTAAATCCGAAGTAAAGAGTTAAAACAACAGTGCATCACACTTGTTGATAAACATAAATAACCAGACCATAAATTGTGAGGAATAACTCCCTTAAAATTAAAATCTAACTAATCGGACTATTGTACCATCCAGCAGACTGAAATGACCAATCCCTTTAAAACAGCTAAGGTTAGTTAAATAAACGAGTAAATTCCCTTTTAACAATCAAAGTCCTGAAACATATAAACTACAGATCAGTTAAGTACCGAGTAACAAAAAGGCACAGGAAGTAGTACAAGTTCGTTGTCACTACTATTGAACACCACAAGTTAAACTAGATAGAGCAAAATAAAGCTTTAGAGATCAGAGGACTCACAATTTCTGCAGCCCTTCCACACTTCCACACCAAACACACGCAAAACACGCCGATGACAGCTGTCTTTGTCTTAGCGTCACGCACAAGGCGCTCTGCCCTGCTCGAGCTCCGCCTCAGCTCGCTGCAGGCTGACTTAAATAGCTGGTGTAACCTGCAAGTATGATCTCACAGGTCCAATTAACTCCCTAGACAACCTGTCCTGCGTCTGCCCACAACACACACAAATATGTTTTAAAATTAAAAGGTGCAGAGCACCATAAAACTAACAGACAGACAAGTGCTGGAATTAGGTTCTTGGACAGAGCGTCCCTCTGCCTGTCAAAAAGACAGGGCTCCTTTGTGAATATCAAAATAGCAAGCAATAAATGGTATATATGGCACTTTACTGCAGAGCAAGGTCTCAAGTACCCTTTCTGCACAGCATGGATTCCGCAAAGGTCACAGCACCTCCACTGCACTACTTAAGTTCACCATGGACACTCTTTCCAGCATGGACTTGGGTTTTCTCACCGGAGCTGTGTTTATAGAGGTTCTATGTGATAAAAGCTAGTCTGAAAGATGGCCTGTCACATAGAGCGAACAAACTTGAGCCCATAGTCAAAAGGGTGACGGGTGTTGTACCGACCATTGCAAATAGTGACGGTCACTACAGTACTTAACTAAAGCACACAGAAATGTTTTTTTACTCGCA
The DNA here is from genome assembly GCA_016271365.2 of Neoceratodus forsteri. Taxonomy (NCBI): domain Eukaryota; kingdom Metazoa; phylum Chordata; order Ceratodontiformes; family Ceratodontidae; genus Neoceratodus; species Neoceratodus forsteri. The sequence continues at coordinate 534,359,346 of CM028130.1, read as the reverse complement.
CCCTCCAAACTTAATTAACCAACTCCAAGGGGTGCAGACCACAGGGCAAGTTATTGATTCTAAAATAAAAAAATGTATTCTGCCTATAGCCGGACCCGAACTCCAGGTTCCATGACAGCGGTGGTACAATTACTATGCCATGCAAGCAGCTCATGGGAATTGGCCACAAAGGATACCATATCCTGCAGTAGTGAGTACAGCTTCTTGCTGTACTGTCTATACAGGATATAGCGACGTATTGCACCACTCGCTCTCTTGTAGAGTGCTATTATTGAGTCGCTCAAAAGTGCAGCGCTCAATAATCAGTGCTCTACATGGGTGCTACCATTTATAGATATGACAAAAGCCTTTGATCTGGTAAACCATGCCATTTTCCTTAACACCCTGCGAACCATAGGATTTGCACCCAATGTCATTACGTGGTTCAGCAGCTATCTATCAAACAGAATACGAGTTATAAACTTCAATTCGCGTTTCTCAGACCAGGCCACTGTAAACGTTGGAGTACCCCAAGGGTCCATTCTGGGACCACTCCTATTTTCAATATTCATTAATAACATCACCAGTAATCTTGCCTCCACCTCCTCCCTCCTCTCCACTGACGATATAGTCCTCTATGCTAGTTCCAAAAATATATCCGAAATTAATCTGTAACTCTCAACTGGCTTCCAAAATATTCAAACTTGGCTCCTAAATCATAGGCTTGTTCTGAATGAGACCAAAACACAAGCCATGCTATTTGGGACAAACTCGAAACTTAAGTCCTGTCAGAACAATTTCAGAATTTCCCGCTCTAATGGATCACCTATTGGCGTGGTGACATCCTTTAGGTGCTTTAGGGTAACATTGGACCAATCCCTTAATTTCGAGCAGCACTTACAAATCACATGCAAATCTGTCAATTTCAAACTTGGTATGGCCTACCGAACAAGCTATTTACTTACTCAAGCAGCTAGGCTTGCCATTGCGCATAGCATTCTCCTGCCCACCCTGACGTATGGAGTCGTGACATATGCTGCCATACCTAAGTCAACCCTCCACCGCTGGGAGGTCACATATAACAATATCTGTCACTACGCCTCCGCCTCTGCCTTGAGCCAGCTTACACACCGCTGCTTCCTCTACGCTGATCTGAATTGGCTGTCACCTTTTGCTGCTAGACAATACCCTCTTAACTCCCTTGTCAATACCATTATAATGTCTCAAAATCCTAAAACCTTAGCTGACTGGCTAGTTCTACTTAAATCCACCTACAACCAGCGCTCAGCCGACAAATCCCTCATGCAAGTCCCAAAGTGCAACACATCAGATGGTGCCTGTGCATTTGCCCATCAAGCCCCCCAGTCTTGGAATACCCTTCCTCTAGCTATTCTCCAAGCTCCCTGTCATGCAGTCTTTAAAAAAGCACTGCGCAGCCACCTTATCTCCTCCAACCAATGCACGGGCTTTAATCCTCCATAGTCTAGACACATCCTTCAGGTGTCTTGCCTCCCTGCCAACCCCTCCTCACTGCTTCCTCTCCCTCTATCCTATTTTTAGCCTCTCCTTCCTCTGCCTTAACCTCCACTTTCCTGTTTTCCTCACCTGCTTGTCTATACCCTCAAACTAGGCTACTTCCCCCAACCGACTTACTTATTCCCACCAGCTCCCTCTGGCTCTTTCTATGTTGCCTCTCTCTGCCCAGCCCTGCTCACACATCCCCTATAGCTCACTCCCTGTCTCCCCCGATATAACCCCCCTCTCAGCCCCAGGCAATGGACTATGACCAACCCCTTTTCTTAAGTTAGGTCCCTCCTAGGCTCTCTCATCTCTCCCCCTATTTTTTTCACCTATGCCTCTGCAAGTCTATCTCTAGTCACTTAATCATGCCTCACCTCTCTATCCTGTCCCTGCCTCCTTACTGGTTACCCCTGATTTATATTAACTGCACTTGCTGCTTTTACCTGCTTTGTGATTTTATAGCTATCCTTGATTCATATTATGAGTTGTGCCTGCACTTGACATATATGCCTGTTGTTGTCTATCTTATCTCCTGCTGTTATGTTCCTCGATGACAATACCACTGTCTTGTATCCCTGTTGTATAACATTGTGGTATTGTTCCACTACCTTGTAACCTCCCAGGTCGCGTCTGAAAATAGTCATGTCTATGGCTAGTGCACCCTACCCGGTAAACAAAAACGAAACAAATAATAAATAAATATCTACAAGTAAGAAGAGAAGCCCTAACTCATGAAACCAGGATGTATTTTTTTAAGGGGGAAAGAGGTGTCTGAAATCAGACTTGGAGACAATATGACAAAAATCCAGTTTGGTGTTCATGGTGGGAGTGATAAGAACCCCCACCCTCAAACAAAAAATAATTAAAAAAATAAAGTAATGGGTCTTAGAAAAAATTATCCCCCCTCCAAAAAAAATAGCAACAACTAAGTCCTATGAAATGCACTTTGCATACTCAAGGACTTGGTTTTTATTTCCTACTTAGTTTTTATCAGTTTTTTCTTTTTTTTTTTACTTTCTATTTTTTTACCCTGCTGCCCTCATCTTCTTATCAGTTTCCTTCTAACACTCATAACTGTTTTATTTCTTTATATTTTGTCACCAAATCTGAGGGATGGTGTACTTACTCAGTGTAGGCTTCACTCCTGCCTGACAATGTGCTACTTAATGTTAGGACTGAGGGGCGCTGCGTGGAACAAGCTACAGGTTTGGGGCTGTGCCCGATGGGTGTGCTGCTTTGAATAGGGCCCACAGGGATCTGTGTGATGCGAGCTACAGGTTTCGGGCTGTGCCCAATGGGTGTACTGTTTGAATAGGGCCCACAGGGACCTGTGTGATGCAAGCTACAGGTCTGGGGCTGTGCCTGATGGGTGTGTTGCTTTGAATAGGGCCCACAGGGACCTGTGTAGATCTAAGCTACAGGTCTGGGGCTGTGCCTGATGGGTGTGCTGCTTTGAATAGGGCCCACAGGGACATGTAAAGATGCAAGCTACAGGTCTTGGGCTGTGCCTGATGGGTGTGCTGCTTTGAATAGGGCCCACAGGAACCTGTGTGATGCAAGCTACAGGTCTTGGGCCAGCCTGATGGGTGTGTTGCTTTTGAATAGGGCCCACAGGAACCTGTGTGATGCAAGCTACAGGTCTGGGGCTGTGCCTGATGGTGTGTTGCTTTGAATAGGGCCCACAGGGACCTGTGTGATGCAAGCTACAGATCTGGGACTGTGCCTGATGGGTGTGCTGGTTTGAATAGGGCCCACAGGGACCTGTGTGATGCAAGCTACAGGTCTGGGGCTGTGCCTGATGGGTGTGCTGCTTTGAATAGGGCCCACAGGGACCTGTGTGATGCAAGCTACAGGTCTGGGGCTGTGTCTGATGGGTGTGCTGGTTTGAATAGGGCCCACAGGGACCTGTGTGATGCAAGCTACAGCTCTGGGGCTGTGCCCAATGGGTGTGCTGCTTTGAATAGGGCTCACAGGGACCTGTGTGATGCAAGCTACAGCTCTGGGGCTGTGCCCGATGGGTGTGCTGCTTTTGAATAAGGCCCATAGGGACCTGTGTAATACAAGCTACAGATCTGGGACTGTGCCCGATGGGTGTGCTGCCTTGAATAGGGCCCACAGGGACCTGTGTGATGCAAGCTACAGGTCTGGGGCTGTGCCCGATGGGTGTGCTGCTTTTGAATAAGGCCCACAGGGACCTGTGCAATGCAAGCTACAGGTCCAGCCCCCTCCTGCCCAGCTGAACTGATGCTTTGCATACAGCAGGGCCCTGCACAAGGCAAGTTCCAGGTCTGGTGCAGTGAGCATAATTATGCAGCTGCTTTGTGAGTAGCTGCAGGGCCACTCATGTAGCAAGCTTCAGGTGTGGTACAGTGAGTATGAGAGAGATGAAGATGCTTTTAGATATCTTTTTCAAAAAGTGAGAAAGTTACTTGCAAAAAAAAACAAAACTATGTTACTGCATCTGTTGGGGCTGATATGCAAAGCGCACAAAGTAAGGGAATTAAACGTTAGAGTTGGAAGTCACTGGAACTTCAGCAAATCAGTGATGTAGTGTTCCTAGCCTTAACCCACTGCACTATACTGCCTTGTAAAAGGAAAGGACCCTGCTCCAATCCCTGAGGTACTTAATTTGTAATCTGTTTTACCCCTGAGAACTCCCCATTTACTGCTACCTTTTGTGTCATTTCCCCTTTCAGTCAAATTTTTCCCAAGTCACCAACTTTTCCTTCACCCCCCAGCCCCTTAGTTTCTTGACCAGTCTCCTGTGCAGTACCGAGTCAAAGGCCTTACTAAAATCTAAGTATATCGACTGCCTGCCCCTTGTCAGCTGCCTTGGTCATTCAGTCAAAGAAGTGAATTTGTTTCATCTTGGCAGAGGTGCTTTCTTAGCATGAGGATATACAGGCCCTTCCTTATCACTAGGCTCTTAGTGGACACCTATAGAAGTTTTAGTCATATCCACAAAGATCACATCAGATGCATGGTTACTGGAACTAATTTCACAGGGTTATGCGATAGAGTTCTGTGCACCAATTGCTGCAGTGTTGGAAGAACTCTCAGAACCCCTTGAATGGCTCTCCTTTGGCTCCATCAGAGCAGCTTATTCTGACCATGGATGCCAGCCTGTGGGGCTGGAATTCAGTGATAGACAAGTTTCCGGTCCAGGGGGTCTGGTCACTAGATGAACACACCCTCCAAATCAATTTCCTGGAGACCAGAGCTGTCTTTCTGGTAGGTATTGACATGCTTCAAGGACAGTTTTCCAGAAATCAGTAAAAAGTCTGGTGTGACAATTCGGTGACCGTTGCTTACATAAACAAGCACCATAAGAAGTGAGATGATGCAGACAGAAGGGTACTCACTTCTTCACCGAACAAACCCAATTTTCAGTCCCACTCAGCAGTCCATCTGGTGGGAACTCAACTTTCAGGAGGACTCGCTCAGCTGCCAGTGTGTTCCTTGTCACTCTTTGCAAGCATTGCTGTGTCATTTACTTTGTGTAGAGGACAATGCAGATATCAGGGTACAGTATGCTCCCCTTACAGTAGACTCAGTTTGTTTGGGCAATCAGGTAAAACAGATAAAATCGGAAAACCTGACCATTTACATAGAGCCGCATGTTAAAATCCCCTTTTAATATGGACGCTGCAAGCCAGTTTTTGCAGACAGATTTCACACTAACCTGACATGAGGCAGCTAGCAGTTAGACTTGCTAAATGACCGAGTAGATGGGGATTAGGAGGTGATCAGGCTACCTTAATTTCTGATACTACTTACGAATACTCTGGCACTTAGTTACACTCAGCTCCCATCCCCCACTAGGGGGTACCCAGCACTTGTTTCCTCCCTTCTCTCTCTCTCTACCCCTTCCCCTCCCAAATTCTACAACTGAATATACACCAGCCTACATATAGTAGTGTATGTACGGGCCTTCATAAACCAGTGAGTGTCTAGGAGCTAAACTTTTTACCTCTTCTGCTTCCTTCTTTAGTACTCACTTACCTGCATTTAACTATGCAGTCCCAGAATTTTCTGGCCGGATATATCTCTCACATGCGTCTACCTCCCTCGCAGTGACATTTCTCCAGCGAGGTCCCCCACAGCGACTACAGCACCTAGCCGCGGTGGGAGACCCACTGGAACCCGGCGCTGTCTGTCCGGGGTCCTGCACCCCCAATCAGCTCTGACTGGAGTTGAGAATCCTTAAGTGGGGGGGTGCGGGGGTTCTGGGGTGAAGCCACCGTAAGAAAACAAAGAGAGCAATAGCAAACCGACAGCCGACTACAAAATGCGGTCGACCTGCCGGTGTCGCTGACGGGGCATTCGACAGAATTTCTGTCGGACTCCTGTCGTGGATCCTCACGCATGTACAATGTTTTTTGTGTATGCTCTCTCTCTCTCTCTCTCTCTCTCTCGGCCTGATTTATCTCACATATGTATAATGTTTTTTTTTTGTCTGTTCTAACTGTTTGTAACATTATCTAGTATATTATGGCCTGATTGCTCTTTCACATGTACATTATGTGTTTTTGTCTGCCCATGCCGATAACCTGTTTGATGTCCAGGACCAACTTGAAAATAAACTTGCTCAATGGTGTCTATGCCTGGTTAAATAAAGTTTGATTGATTGATTGATTAGGTGTTAATCAGGAGTGTAGCCAGAATTTTCAATTTTGTACACAGTCTCCAACAGTTACACCCCCCCCATTAAAATGTACACATCCGCTCCAAATGGCACCCTTCCAAACAAGTCAGATTGTTGCCAGATGATTTCTCTACTCTAAAGAGGTTATACATGTATTGGACATGCCTCAGTGGCCTACACAACCCAAATACTACAGATTAGAATGATAATATTAACAGAGTAGCTTATGGTTTGCGACAGGCACTCAACAAAATTGTACACAAATGTGTACAGTGAGTATGCCTGTCTACACCCTTGGTGTTAATTGGTACCATTATTTAAATAGCCTTTGTTTCCATACCTGCTGTGGTTCTGTCTGTTTCTTGAAGTTTCGCTACAGATTCGCTAGGCATATCAAAACGATCACCTCTACCACTTGTTAAAAAAAGAGAATTGCTGAAACAAGTAGTCTAATGCCAATCATGCATCACACAGCCACTGAAACCTCAAGGAATACTGCAGATCTGGAGACCTAGGTTTGAATCCCACTGCTGCCTAGGTGTATACTGTGTGATCCTGAGAAAGTCACTTAACTTTCTTGTGCTCCCACGTCACATCTGGAAACAAGCTTCGGCTTAGTGTGCTACTCTTGGTTAAACAATGTTCCCTTCCCTTTCCCTACAATCTGTTCATATGTGACATAGGGGAAAGCACAAAGGGCAATCTCTACCTCTTTCCAGACAAGATCTGTGTAAAGTTTGGCACAGACGAGGGGATTAGAAGCAAGGAACGCAGGGCAGACCTGTGTAGGCTGGAGAGCTGGTCAAAAATCTGGCAGTTATGCTTCAATGCAAAAAATGCACGGTGACGAACATTGGGAAAAGAATCCCAAGAGTGCAGTATGAAATACGGGTGTTGGTGGTGGCGGTATCAAAATGCACAGTGGAGAAAAATGACCTAGGAGTCATAATAACAGAAAACCTAAAATCCAGAGCACCGATGAGGCAAGTCAGTAGAGGCAGTTCATGTACCTCTTTAAAACCTTTCACTTAGTGGACCATATGATAGTACTGGATCAGTTACAAGATGTTGGTGTAACCACTGAGGCTTGCAAATGGTTTAGGCCATATTTTAAAAACCAAACTTAGCGGGTGGAGGTGGGGGGTGCCACCTGTCTGAAAAATCTCTCATGATTAGAGGACCTCTCAGGGCTCAATCATAGGTCCTCTGCCATTTTTAATTTATGTAAGTAGGCCTCCAAACCTCATACATTCAAATATTCGTCTTTATGTAGGCAACAGTTCTGGTGGCTTCAGGTAATACTTTTCATGAAAATTACATATTGGATTTTGGCTATATGCAAAATTAGTTTGAAACTTCAAAGTCAGTAATAAACTGTGGGAAGACTCAGTTGGTTGCCTTCCAACCCCGCCCCTTAACAGTCTGTCCTTCTGTATCTAATAGCATTAACAACTTCTCCCTAAATACTTCCACCTTGGGAAACCCCCCAGGAAAAGATGGGGCCACTATGCACGTGAATGACCCTCCACCTCATCTGGGATCCCTCAGGCATAATCACAGGGGGTACTATCTTGGGGTCTACAGGGATGCTAAATGAAATGAGGGCCATCAGGGTCTGTTCAAACAGGTCAGCATCCCGCTCTCACACACAGACATTTTACTCAAACACTTAATCTCCCCCCAGTTTCCTCTATGGTAGCATTGGTGGTCCCTGTGAGGATACCCAGTAATAATAATGAATGATGGGGGTCAACTCCTTCTACCTCACTCCACCCCATCATGCAGTGCACGATCAATTAATGGGGGGAAATATTCAACTTAGCTGTAGTGAGGCTCTCCATTTCAAAGTTAACAGAAAATTCACAACGGACTGAAAATTTATGCTTTGCCCACTAGGGGGCGCTAATCCCAGCAGTGCCTCCAAGATGTAACCCCTAGGCAGCGCTATCCCTAAGGTTACTACCCCTGCCTGTAAGTCTGACCGCAGGTTGAGGGGCCTGGATTCTGTCTTATGGTGCCTTTACCCAGAGTAACAGTATTGGGGGTGTCTGTCTAGTCTGTTGTAGCCCTCTGGGAAGCTACAACCACCCACCAACCCTCCTACTGGCTTTGAACCTTGAACAGCAGTAGTTAACACACAATCAGTAAACAGCAGTAGTAATATACACACACACCCTTCACACTTACCACCAGGGTCGGACCTTCAGCAACATTCCTGGAGACCCCCTGTAAAACAAGGTTAGCAAGACAACTGCACATTTTTAGTACTGTAACCCAACTAATAATATGCATATTAGCCAGGTTAAATGTGAAAAAAGACAATTGGATTTATTTAGGGGCCATGAACAAGGAAGGGGCGTGAATCTAGTTAAATGATTGGTATTCTGATTTGATTCAGGTTTTTGGCATGCACTTTTAAGTCCCAAATGAACAGTTCTACAACACTGGGTACCCAGGATGGAAAACTGGTTAGCTAGAGGCATTGTCCGGGGGTGGCCAGCGTTGCAGCTGATATCGAGGCCCTTAATGGAAAGAAAAGGCAGTTGTCATGCACAACAACAAGATGATGATTTGTAATCCTGGCTAGTTGGCCCAGTCTTGTGAAACCCAATAATTTAAAAAAGAAATCAGATGGTACCACAAATAATTATGTGACTTGTTGCAGGGAGCTACCCTGATTTTACTCATGATACCAGTTGGCTGTGATGTTGCAGGCGATATGGAGACCTCGGGGTGTTCACCAGTGAGCATGGGGAAGCAGGGCCATCACGACACACCACACCACACCACACCACCTCTTCACGTCCTTTCCCTCCCGGTGGCAGCAACCTGCGAGTTGTTTCTGTGCAGGGTCTGGATCCCCAAAGCCAGTCTCTCACCAAGGACAGTCTCTGGTGCTAGGCAGTCGGTCTGGGCCAGGGTGGCAAGGGTCCAGGCGTGATGAGCACATTGGCAAAGTTCAGTTTGGTTTGCTGGTGAAGTCTCCAGCTGGTGTAGCAGATTGGGTCGCGGACAGGCAGGTCTTGACCTACAAGGAACATTCAGTACATTTAAATCAAACAGCATTAACTTTTCCACAGATCGGATACAGTCCAGCTGCTATTACAGTAGTTTCACTGAGCAAACCTCTCGATCCAATATCAGTCTTGCACACTAGCTGGGCCGAACGCTTCACAGGAGCCAATCTGAGGTCCAAATCACAAGCAGTGCTTTTAAACTGTCCGATACTTTCTGCTGCAGTCTCAGTCATAAATCGGATGGGTATGACTTCTGCAATCAGGCAGTCTGATTCAGTAGAAACAGTGGGAGGGAAGCAAGTTAGGCCTGTTCCGATGATTCCTCTAAACTCCATTCAGGGAGCCGCTGCTCGAAAGCTTGAGGTGCTTGCTCCTCAAGCTCCAACTCTAACTAATCAACTGTCTCTTACAGTTCTGGATATTTCCCTTGGATTCCTGAGATCAGGTTGGCCGAGGAAGCTGTCAGTCACCGGTTGGACTCCCCCTTTAGTTCAGTTTAGGCACCAACCTAAAAACTACAAAAACTACAGTTTTTCCTTCCCATGAGGCACATTGACTAAGGACCCTTTGAGGCCCCTGGAGTCCTATTGGTCCACTCACTGGAAGTCCCGGAACAAACATGATGGCTCCCATTCCAAAAGGCAAGCTGCAAGGAATGCAGGTCAAACAAACGTCTCCAATTCAAAAACAACAATACACCAGAGATAGATAAGTACAGTTCCCATTCAGGCTCCCTCTGCACTATTATTGACTGCAGAGTGGAACAAATCAAAGCAGTGTCTGGCTGGTCGCAAGCCTCAAAGTACTCGGACCCAGCCCAGACCATTCACCACACACATATTTCCTAGATTCTTAAAGGGACAGACGCGGAGGCACAACATGACACTCTCATGCAAATGAACAGAAGCAAACCGATACCCCTGGATCTACTACTTCTACAGGACATCAGCCTGGCAGTGAGCATGGAAGGAGCCCAGGAAGACATTAAGGTAAACCCCAAATTAGTGGGGGGGGGGGTTACATCTAGATTTGCCTTGCGGTGTGGTTTCACAATCCACCACAGTGTCATGTACCAGGACGCAGAATGGGCATCACTTGAATAAAGAAGAAATAAAATATGGCTGACAGCAATATTCAGCATGTTAATGTGTAATAAATCCTCATGATCAATCGATAAATTTATTTAACCCAAACATACCGTAAATATGTTTTGAGGACAAGAACAGCATGGGAGTTTAGCAAACCAAAACTCAATACTTCCTGTGGTGGAATGACATTCCAGTACAGTGTGGCAATGCCCTGGAACACCATTCCCCCAGAGCTTCGCTCATTATCTGTTTTTCCAAGAGCTTCCAATTCAGCCATCCAGCATAAAAGGTCTGTCAGATGCCAGCGTAGCACATGACGTCTTCTATGTTTCACATCACATGAATGTATAAATTGCACACTGCATGTATTGTTTTATAGTCTTCATTCTATGATACCTTGTTCTTAAGTTTTTCAAAACAGGACTACTTTGTATATATGACTGTGCCCTAATGGTATTTTTATATGCTGTATACAAAATTAAAGTGTTTACTAATACAGCACACTGGAATAGAACTGTAGGAAAAGAGCACAGGATGTTGGGCTGCTATGTGAGTCACCTTTGCTATTCTGGCTTAACATCTACCAATGACTATTACTTATCCCTGTATCTTGATTGCATGTACACAGTACTGTACGTTGCACAACGTTGTTCATATATTGTATCTTGTGTATTATTTCCCCAGCTCTGTTTATTTCTGGGAAATAATTGCACCCTGTTTTCTTGTTACTTGCATACTGTTGTGATGACCTCCTGTGTTGTAATCTCCCGGGTTATGCCTGAAAATAGGTGTGACAGGGTTGAATAAGGCCCTGTCCCATTTGTTATGCAGGGAGAGTTAAATGCAAGGATCTGTTCTATCCTCTTGTTTTCTGTCTGTTGTCTGTCTGGTTGAGCAACCAAATGTTCTCATGAAACCTAGGAACTGATAACTCTGACAGTCTCGTGATTCTCTGCCTCTTGCTATCTCTCTGCCTTCCCTTGCTGTTTCTGTCTTTTCTTCCCATTGCGTATCTGCGGTTGTAACAATATATGTGAATCTTTATGTGAAACTGGGATCCCTTAGTTTGAAATGTATATAGTTATACTGTTGAAATGATTGCAAAAAGCTGTTTGGAATTTAGAAGGTTAACCTGAGATGCAGTTTGAGTTCTTCTCAGGCTTGTTTGCAAACTCTTTTGCAGAGCTTTCAGCAGGAGGCCAGCTTGGGACCTCGTTCAGTTTGCAAGCCTGCTCTGCAGAGAAACTGACAAGTACAATTTCTGAGAATCTCCCACCCTAGGCCCTTATAAGCGTAAACTGTGACAGTTTCTTATTGCTCGTGCCTCCTGTGACTGCTTCTCATAAGTTAGTACTCAACCTGTCTACTGTCCATATACCCTACTACATGCACCCTTTACCAACTTCTTCCCAACTCCACTTCGCCACCCTACCCCCCTTTTCTCATTATATTTTCCTCCCACTCATAACCTTCTCCACCTAACCATACTCCTATCCCTTCCCTCTTTTTTTTCCCCATACCCATTTACTATCCTGACAAGGACATTGGGCTGCTTCACTCAATCCAGGTATATGTAAACATGCACTGATCTGTTTTCTATTACCTTCCCTGCACTACTTGGTTCTAATTTACTATTAAAGTTGTACATTCTGGCATACATTGTACAATGCCTGATGACAGTTTTATTTACAATGTTAACTTGTTCTATTATGACAAGGCCACCTTGGCTGTTCCTCTTTTGTTGTGCACTATTTGATTTTGGTTGCTATATTCTCGTATACTATGTATGTTTAGAATTGCTTCATTCTTTGTCTGTCTGTACCTTGACATGTAACCTATGTAAAAGAGCTCTTGCTCATAGGTGTTAATCCGAAATCGAAATAAATAAATAAAAAAGAAAATGAATGTTCTCTTAATGAGCTCCAGGCAAAGAGCAAAGACTTATAAAAAGAGCAGCAATGATTTTGCTAGAGAGAGAGAGAGACTGAGACTGAGACTGAAACTTGGAATTAAAGATACCCTCAGATGAAGGACTTTGTTTTCTCTGTTTGTACTGTCTTTGTATATAGCTATCCTGAACTGTGTTTTATTTTACTCTGTTGTTGTTGATAATGATAAAATGCTACAGTTGAACCCCATTTATCCAACCCCCAAAAATCCGGGCCTCCCTATCTAACAAATCATTACTGTGTCCCCCACTATTACTGTATTGATGTCAGCTCTTAGACTCAGTAGCCTGCCTGTTGTCAATCGCTGCAATTAAGGTGTTTACATGAATACAGTTCAGCTCAGCTCTGTGACCTGTAGTTACCTTACTAAGCACTTAATGAGGTGCTTAATGATGTGCGGCTGACAGCTCAATATAGCTATCGTTAAGTTCTTAAGTCAGGTATGCTTCAGTGTTTCAGTGTTTGCTTTGAGCACAGAGCTGGCTGTTTAACATGAAGTCCCCATCTCCGTCTGTTAAAAGAAAGCGCATAGTGCACCGAAGATACAAATTGTTGAAAGGCTGGCTCAGGAGTACAGAATGTGCATGGGGGGAGGGGTGTTCATACTCTGATGGACACTGAAGAGTCCCCTCCTGTTGTACCCACTCATGGTGAGGCTGTCCAGCACTTTGAACAGGCTGTCCTTTACCCTGAATCACAACCCGACTGCGACCCGATTCAGTGATGTTACCGTGAAGCCTAAAAGAGTGTGGTGCAAGAAAGCCATATGAAATGCGGTGCCAAAAATCTATAACTGACTACTACACTAAATAAAAACTTCTCTGAGAACTATTTTTAAGCAAGTTTCTATTTTCATGCACGTGTGATCCACACTTTAATTAACTGGTGAAAAAAACTGTACATCTGTATTTCAATCACATTTCCACTGGCAGACTCATTCAGTGTGTGCATGTCTTAATGTATCCGAATCCCGTTTATCCAACCCAATCAGATGTACCCCATGCAGGTCGGATAAATGGGGTTGAACTGTACTTGCAAATTTTGAAACTGCTCCTGGTTTTCCTATGCTTCCTGACCTGTGCTTCGACTATAGATGGTGTCCGCCTAAGTGGGATTTACGCCGTGTGTACTCTAAGCCAGGAGTTTTATGCATTGGTATCACGGAAGCATAGAAAAAAGGTATGGATTCTGCAGCAGCAAGACCTGGTACCAGGGAAGCATAGCAGAAAGGTATGGATTCTGCAGCAGCAAGACCTGGTACCAGGGAAGCATAGCTGAAAGGTATGGATTCTGCAGCAGCAAGACCAGGAGTGGTTACCAGGAGAATGGCAGCCAAACTAGCAGAGACAGAGACTGTACAGCCAGCACCAGTCATGGAAGAAAAAGAACAGGCCGTGACAGAATCTGAAAGCCTGACGGCCTTTTCCAAATTGTGGGCTGTACAACAAAAAGAGACAGAGAAACAAAAACAGAGATTCAACGTTTAGAGGCACAGAGAAAAGAAGAGGTGCAGCCACAAGGGCAGCAATGGCTGGATGCCTTGCAAGCTTTCAAAGCTGGAGGATCTGGTATAGGTCCAGCAGAGCAACAAGACACAAACAACTTAAAAGACATTAAACTTGCAAAGTTGTGTTCCTCTGATATTGAAGCATATCTGACAACTTTTGAAAGGGTTGCCACAGCCTGCCAATGGCCAAAGCAGCAATGGACAATCAGACTGGTACCCTACCTGACGGGGAAAGCCCAACTTGCCTACAGCAGTATGGACACTGCACAGTCAGAAAACTATGGCCTGGTGAAAAGCAAAATCCTGAAAAGGTATGACATGTCAGGAGAGACCTACAGGCAGAGATTCCGGTCTCTGAAGTACAACTCAGCCGACAATCCTCGAGAAGCCTTCACCTGGCTCAGAGAACTCCTTATTAAATGGTTCCAACCAGAGGGCAAAACAGTCCCACAGATCATCGGCACACTTGCAATGGAGCAATTCAACATCCTGCCTACAGACGTACAGCTTTGAGTAAAAGAACACTGACCAGAAAGCGGGGAAAAGTCCATTTCTTTGGCTGAAGACTTCCAGATGGACAGACAGATGCCACAGCAGTGAGGTAACAGTCAAGCACTGGTAAGACCCTCTTTTTCCTGATTTAACTCCAAGTCTAATAAGAACTTTGGTTGGGGTAACAAATCTGCACCCAAAGACTTTATTTGTTATAATTGTAACAAGCCAGGCCATATTGCAAGAAACTGCTATAGTAAGGAGAGTGACACTGGAGCAGATTTGTCCTTAGCAAATTGGGACAAGTACTTAACAGATGTCAACTTGGGAGATAAGACTGTGAAAAGATGTATAGATTCGGGAAGTAGACAGACCCTGGTGCATGTTGAAGTGCTATGAAAACACTGTGCAAAAGGACCAGGTACTGGTGTCCTCTGCATCCACGGGGACACTCTACACTATCCCACCACCCAAATGACTCTGAATGTTAATGGGGTGTTGCACCAAATGAAAGTGGGGGTAGTGTCTAAGTTACCTGTATCTGTGATTATTGGAACTGACTTTCCATGATTTACTGCGTTAATCACAGAAGAAGTAAAACCTGCAGTTTCAGCAGCTGTGATTACAAGAGCTCAGGCAAAGAAAATCTCAGATGGTGGAAACCCATTTCCTTTTGGTGATTTTGATTTGAACTTGTTTGAGCACAGCTCCAAGATCTGGAAGTCCAGGAAAGAAAGACGATGCCTGAAGAAACAGTGGCAACAAAAGACTGATGGGCATAAAGGGTTAATACATGACAATGCTGAAACTAAACTGATAACTGATTGTGATTTTGTTTCAAGAGCAAGCTAATGATGTTTCTCTACAGGGTTATTTTAAGCAGCTGGGGGTGAAAGCAAAACAGGGTGAACCAATGTTTTAAAAATGTAATGGGTTACTGTACAGAGTTTGGTTTAAACGTCAGACACAGGAACAGATAGAACAATTAGTTATACCACAAAAGTATAGATCTGAATTGTTATAGATAGCACATGATAGTCCTATGGCTGGTCACTCAGGAAGGGATCACACCCTTGCCAGGTTGCTGTACAGATTTTGCTGGCATGGAATTCATGAAGATATTGCTACCTATTGCAGTTCCTGTGCCATGTGTCAGAAAGTGGCCCTAGTGACTAAAACAGACAAGGTGCCCCTACCCTTGATAGATATGCTTTTTGAGTTGAGAGAATTGCAATGAATGTGGTTGGCCCATTAGACAAAAGTAAAAAGGGTAATCAGTTCATTTGGGTAGTATGTGACTATGCTACTTGATACTCAAAGGCAGTTGCAATGATTACTGTCACAGCCCCAAAAGTGGCAGCAGAGCTTGCCAAAATTTTCAGCAGGGTGCTCATACCAAAAGAGATTATCACTGATCAGGGTAGTAATTTTGGTGCTGCATTACTGAAGGAGCTGTACCGACTACTAGGTATCACTGCCGTAAGAACCTCCCCTTATCACCCTCAGACAGACTGTCTTGTTGAGCATTTTAATCGAACTCTAAAACACATGTTAAAAAAGTTTGCAAAAGGGGAAGGGGAAAGGGTGGGACCAATACTTACCTTACCTGATTTTTGCTTACACAGAAGTGCCACAGGCATCAATAGGATTTTTTACTATGAAATGCTGTATGGTAGACAACCCAAAGGGCCACTAGATGTAATGAAAGAAACATGGAAAGATAACCCCACTCAGAAAAAAACATTACATCTTATAAGTGTGCCCTGAGAAAGAAGCTGGCAAAATACAGTATGTTGAACATACAAACAGATGCAGGCCTCTCGGTCTATCAAGTCTGCTCGATTGTGCAACTAGCCCCTCACCATGCAGCTGCCCCATTCACCCCACCCCTCTTCATACTTACCCCCTGTCACTCTATCACATCCCCTCTTACAGCCATCCACTGTGCTACAGGATACTACCTCCTCAGGCAGAGTATTCCACTTGTCCACCACCCTCTGTGTGAAATACTGTCTCCTGACTTCCCTCCTGAACCTTCCCCCTTCCAGCCTCAGCTTATGCCCCCTCATGACCCTCCCCCCTTCTTTTCTGAAAGAACCTTTCTGTACTAGTCTTGTTTATCCCATTTAGGTATTTAAAGATCTTACTTCGAGAGGGCTCTTGCAGTAAATATTCACAAATAGAACTAAGCTGACAGGCGTCAGGACTCCACGGAAAAATCTTCTAGCTAGCAGTCTCTGGCGGGGACCACCCCCGATATCAGCTGACCGACACCAGCGTACATCAGTATAAAGGGGGTGGTCCAATCCCACCCTCCTGTTCTTTCCCGCCATCAGCTCTATACAGTCACCTTGAGGGTGACTAGCGTGGATAGTGTCACCATTTTTGGATAAGTATTTTCCCTTTCTTCGAAATTTAACTACATTTTTCTATAATTTGTCAATCATACTGGCTGTGCACATCATCTGCATTGCCCTCCAATTCACTTAAAAACAAGTGCAATTCATGTGATACTCAGCTCACGCACAAGGACGGCTATTCCTTGTGCCTCTTCTGTCCAGGCCCCAACCACCGCGTGGAAGAGTGCGAGCACTGTCAAAAATTCAGTTCAGCCACCCGCAAGAGGTGGCAGCAGTCTCTGGAAGCCCACCTCCTCAAGAAAAAGATGGCCTCTATGGAGAAATAATTGAAGAAACTCCTGAAGATGTACTCTCCCAAGGGTCACCACAAGAAGAAGTGGGACAAAGAGAAACACAGGGACCAGGACTCATCTGCCACAGCTCCGACGACTCCAGCCAAAGTCGCGGGCCTTCAGGTATCTTCCTCTCCGGGGGACTGCTTTCTGATGTTTGCCTTGGTGGTATCCAGGTGTGCATCGGCCCACCCATCGGGCTTGCACTCGGGCCTGATGGGAACCTCCAGGGTAAAGGAGGCCTCCACCCCCGCTATGGCTGCCTCTGATTCTTGGCCTAGCGGTGAGGGCGTGTCCAATAAGTTGGGCTCTGGCTCTGCTTTCTTCCACCTGGACAAGGCTGCTAAGCCGCCCATCAGTTCATCCGACAGCCGCACAGTCTGCGATCCCCTGTCAGGACCTGACGCCACACCTGACGTTTGGGGATCACCGCTGCCAATGTCTGATCAGCTGCCGTAGGAGGTACCTCTGTCTCTGATTCCTCCAGGGGAGTCAGCTACTCCATCCTCTGCTGGGGGTGAGGACCAGGAAGCACCACCACTGTCAAGGGGTCCCCCCGGCGACCCAACCTCCGACATCGGACCCAGTGACAGTTCCCATGCTGCTGCCTTCCGGCTTGCCGAAGCCCAACGGCCCTCCAGTTCCACCATCAGGAACGGCAGGGCCTGTGCCAGGGGACCCTCCCTCTGGGCCTTCTGACCCACCCATCGGGCCGATGCTAGACCCATCAGCTTGGGTCAGTCGGGATACCTGACACCACTCTACCCGATGCCAGATCCTCCAATGCTGGGGTACCCAATGCCACAATACCCAACACCTCAATACCTGATGCCTCAGTACCTGGCACCAGGCTTCCCTGGTCCAGGCTACCCACCGTCTGATTTTGGCTACCTGTGTTACAGGTATCGGGGTTACTCTCTTCCACCTCCTCCTCCTTTTCTGTAGGTGGATTTGAAGTCGGTCCTGGCCTCTTGGTGGCCTGAAGCCAAATCTCAGCTGACGTCAGAATTTGAGAGACATCTGCTGATGCTGGCCCCAACCCCAGGCCCCGGTCATCTGCCAACAGACACTCCTTCGCTGGTCCCAGTTGACAGACCAGGACCATCTACTGGCTCTCATCCCTGGGAATTCACTCTCCCTGTAGACATTTCCAGACCAGTGAATTTGCCTCTCCCACCTGTGGTTTCTTTCAGTTCACAGGAGTCTTCCGACTCAGATGGAGATTATGAGTCAACGGACTCTGGAGAGGAACCAAACACTCCAGAACGTCCCACTCCAAAGGACTCTTCTAAGTCCCCCGAGGATCCTTAGTTGCACAAGAAAATTCAAGAGGCCTACAACTGGAAAACGGTGGAGCAGGATATCCAGTGTCAGAGACTTGATGAACATTTAGACTTGGTGGAAGCCTCACCAACTGTCATTCCTCCTTGGATTGAGCCTCACCAAGATTTAGTTACTACAATCTGGACGCAGCCCTCCTCCTTGGCTACCCTAGCTTGCAAGGCGGATAGGCTATATCAGTCGCCAGAAGGTAAGGGCTTCCTCAATCTTCAACTTAAGGTGGATTCAGTGCTCATCAGTGCTGCTCACGACAGGACCTCAAATCCCAAACATCTCAGCTCCACCCCTCCAGACAAAGATTCCAAGATTCTGGATTAGTATGACAAAAAGATTTTTGCATCCTCTACTTTGGACATCAGGGCACTGAATAACATTGCCCACATGGAGGATTTCCAGAAGTCCCTCTTAAGCCAGGTGTCTTCTAAGCTGGACTGTCTCTCCCTGACTCCACTGAAAAACAAGAGCATGGGGACCTTGCCCGCTCAGCTAGATCTGCCTTCCAGCATATGCTCTGAGCAACCTATGATGAGGGTTGCCACCTTTTGGGCAGCCCAAATCAGGACAAAAGTGCATGACATGGCTTTGGGCGGCCATAGCGATGACAAACGCGTGTGAAACGCACATGCCATGGCCGACATATGACGCAGGATACCAAGCATGATGTTTGGGATACTGTGTCATGTGTCCACACCATGATGTGTGCCATAACTCAGCATTCATGGAATAACCTTAAAGCTCCAGTCTATGTTCATAAACTGTGGTAAGTTGAAATCAGGACCCACACAATGCAATACTACAAGAAAGGAATTTTACTAAAGAAATTTCAAGCAACAAGTACATTTTCAAACAAACAATGAGAATTTTCAACATGTAAAATTTCAAGCAACAATCATAAAACAAAATATAACAAAAGCTGATCTTCACCTTTCAGTCACAGCAGCTCCATCTCTCTCTCTCTCTCCCCCCCGCCCTCTATTTTACACACTTACACACACACACACACACACACACACACACACACACACACACACACACACACCATCCATGCCTCTCCCTCCCTCCCCATCTCAAAAACAGCTCCATGACCACCACACCTCATTTCTTAGCTTTAAAACTATAATTTGCGTTAGATTTAACAGCCTGCAAAAGTGACCTGTTCCACATGTTTGAATGGAATTTACCACATTTCATTCGGTAGTTAATTGTGACCATAAGTTTGGCTTTTATTAATTCCACCCTGCAGCGATTTCTTACTTCAGTCCACTTGTTCTTTAGGAGAGAAAACACTCTCTCACCAAAAGCATTTGAAGGTGGGATGCTCATGATTCGTGCAATTACTAGATACAGAGCAGGCAGTTCTGGTGCATCCATACACATCTTTTGCCACTTTTCAGCTGAGGATAGGACCAGTCTACACAAGTCTGGCATGAGGGGCCTGATGACTGCATAGTCTTGAAACAGTTTGTCTGTATCTACAGATTCCTGCAGAGAAAAGGGCAGCAACAACATCCAACAAATCATCAAAAGCAAAGGGTTCCTTCAAGGACAACCAAGACATCTTTTTCAGGTAGTTGCTGTCACTGAAGTCAAACCACTGCTTAAGTATTTGACAGCGGTTTCAAGGAAAAGAATAAAATCTTTTTCCAGCTTTTTACAGGACAGAGTGTCCATATCCCTCATGAATGTCTGAAGCTTTCCCCAAAAAAACTTGTCTGCTGCTCGGGCTTCAAGTTTTTGCCTAAGTGAGGCCATTACAGCAAATGTTTCCTTAGCTGTCAGTTGGGATCTTTCTAGGGTGGCTATATGTTCATTGAAATCAACCAGAACGGCACTAAGGAAATAAAGGTAGCACTGAGGCAATGTTGGAAGTGTGCCCTCTCCATGTTCATTGTCAGAAAAATATTGCCAGATTTGTCGAGGTGTGTCCTCTCATTGTGACAGGAAATAGGACTGCAGGGCAGCAAGATTTTTTACTATTCTGTCAATTGCGGGCAGCAATGACAGCCATCTGGTTGGCACATGCCTCAGAAGGGACTCGTATTCCATTCCACAAAAATCAAAAAAGTCCTTTAAATCTCTTGTTCTTGTGGCAGAGCCTGAAAAATGGCTAAACATTTTCAGGACGAACACCTCCACGTCATACAGTATGTCAGTTTTGCTGCTGCCTATTTTGCAGTATTGTGGAGGATATGAGCAGGGCAATTTGCCTTTTGAAGTGATGGGCAGTTCTCTTTTAGTCTAGTATACACTCCAGATTGCTTGCCATAGTTTACACTGGCATTGTCAGCACCATATGCAGAAACAGAGGCCCATGGCAAGGAATGCCTTTACAATATAGATGAAATCTGGTCAGTGATGGCCTGAGCAGATTCATTTGGGTCTTCATAGAAGTCCAGGAGAGCATTAACAACAACTTCTTCCCTTTTGAAGTACCTTACTACCAGTGGGAATAATTGTATGCTGCCCTTGTTGGAAGCATCAGATGCTATTGAAAATGGCACCCCTGTACTTTGTAGGTCTTTTAGAAGGCATTCCAGAGAATGTGGTCCCAGAACATTCTCTACAATCACTTCAGCCTTTATTCTGCCACAGGTAAGTTTCTTGGCAGTCTCAGAGTCCCCATACAGCTGGCTGGCCAACTTCAGCCCACAGTCCAAGGAATTATAAGAAATGTGCTGTACTGCGTGGAACACCTCAGCCGCTTCTGCTGCAGTAACCTTCAGCTCTGCTCCATCCAGATTAGTAGTTCTGGTCCACTTGGTCATCAGATGGCTGTGCTTGGCTTGCTGGGTGGCCGTCTTGTGTTGTTTGATTGCTCTCATTCCTTGTTAGGTCATTTCGCCCACCACGTGACACCAGGATCTCTTGTCTGCAGTAGGCTTTAATGTCGCTGCACTTCTCAACCCAGTTGAACTCAGTCTTCCACACATCTTGCCACTTGCAGAGTCGCTTATTGCTTGAAGATGCAGTCAGCGCAGATCGCTTCATTCTTTAAGCCCTGTTACTTACCTGTGCAGTTAACAAATGTTACAATATGCTTTCAGTAGATCATCACACATAACTGATACGGTAGGACTCGTATCTTAATTGGAGGCACTATCACTATCACGTGTGCCAACCATTGTCTGACAGCACAGTGCAACTTCCATATAAGGCAGCCAAACAAAGCACCAAAACCCAGCCATTATGGCTACTGGTTACATAACATACAGTCCATCACCAGAACAGCTATGGAGGCAGTGAACAGCATGGAAAAACGTTATTCCACCCATGCTGCACCTTGGCCCTTGTTTTGAAAGCAAAATGTAATGTATACACCGCAGCCAAACAAAGCCTGACACGCTGAAAAGAATGACTAAACAGGGTTAACAATTCATAATTTAAAAATGACATTGCTCATTAACCATAGCAAGCAGAGAACAGCATTTAACCTTTGCAAAATATTCTTACCATGTACCTTGGGCCTTGCAGACAGTTGTTTGCAACCAAACTTAGAAATTGAGTCAGGCAGCTGGACTGTCTGGAGTAATGTACATCCAGCAGACTTTGATATGAATGATCCACAGGTACCAAAATAAAAAGAATATTACAGCAAGACTCCATAAAAGCTGGCCATGATGGCAACCAAACAGCTTAAAAAGCAAAACAGCAAATTCTAATAGTAGCCACAGCCACCACCCGACCACAACTATATGATTAAGAAGGTGTACTTCAAACATTTAGAGCATTTCATTTTAAATAATGTTCCAGTAGCACTTGTGAATGGCTTAAAGCACACTTTTGTTATTGGGCCAAACACGGTCTATAATTAAACAAAGATGTGCACATCCTTCAGACTCAGACACTGCAGTGCTGTGCCACCCAAAGAGATCTACCACATGAGACTACATGTGCTACATTTCATGCAAATTTGTTCCAACAGTTAAGGAAGGAGAAGTGATAGTGAGGCTTAATAAAGGGGAGGAGGTGGGCAGAGGGTGACTGTGAAAAGGCAGAGATACTAAACAAATATTTTTGCTCAGTATTTACAAACGAAGAGGGAGGTATCTAAAACAAACAATAGAAACACTCTGGATACAGAAGTTGATACCAGCCCATTTACAGAAGAAAGGGTTCTGAAATAACTCTTAAAACTGAAGGTGGACAAAGCAATGGGCCTGATAGGATTCATCCCAGAATTCTAAAAGAACTAAGGGTAGAACTAGTGACACCACTGACTACCCTCTTTAACAAATCGTGGGAGGCTGGGGTGGTACCTGAGGACTGGAGGAGGACAGATGTGATTCCCCTTCACAAAAGTGGTAGCAGGGCAGAAGCAGGAAACTACAGACCTGTTAGTTTAACCTCAGTGATAGGGAAAATGATGGAATCACTTCTGAAGGAAAGAATTGTCGAGTACCTAGAGGCCAGAGGGGCACAGGACCCAAGGCAGCATGGATTCACAGTGGGAAGGTCATGCCAGATGAATCTAATAGATTTCTTTGACTGGGTGACCAAAGTAGTAGATCAGGGAGGAGCTGTGGACATGGCCTACCTAGACTTTAGCAAGGCATTTGACACAGTCCTACACAAAAGATTAATATACAAGTTAGCCAGCCTGGGAGTGGGTCCCAAGATGATAGCCTGGGTAAAGAATTGGCTGGAGAATAGGACACAGAGAGTAATAGTAAATGGAGTCCACTCTGAAGAAAGCGGGGTTACTAGTGGGGTACCGCAGAGTTCAGTATTAGGACCAGTCCTCTTCAATGTCTTTATAGCGACATTGCAGAGGACTGGAAGGAAAAGTATGTCTCTTTGCAGATGACACAAAGATCTGCAACAGAGTTGATGCACAGGTGGGATGGAAAGGATGAGAAGGGACTTGGCAAGGTTAGAGGAATGGTCAAATGTATGGCAGCTTAGATTTAATGCTAAGAAGTACAAGGTAATGCACCTGGGAAACAAAAACCCAGGGGAAGAGTACACAATGGGGGGTGAGATACTAACAACAACAAAAATGGAAAGGGACCTGGGGGTAGTCATATCAGACAGTCTAAAGGTGGGCCAGCAATGTGAGAGGGCAGTAAGGAGGGCTGGGGGGATACTGGGATGCATAGGGAGAGGCATCACCAGTAGAAAACAGGAAGTTGTTATCCCTCTGTACAGACAGCTGGTGAGACCCCATCTGGAGTACTGTGTGCAGTTCTGGAGACCCAATCTCCGCAAGGACATAGACAAGATGGAAGCTGTCCAGAGGAGGGCAACTGAAATGGTGCAGGGTCTGCACCGGAAGACATATGAAGAGAGACTAAAGGAGCTTAATATGTATAGCCTCGAGGAAAGGAGGGAGAGGGGGACATGATAGAAACTTTCAAGTACCTCAAGGGAATCAACAAAGTCCAAGAGGGTAGCATCTTTCAAAATAAGAGGTGTGCAGGAACAAGGGGACACAATTTGAAGATAGAGGGGGGGCGGCTCAGAGGTAATGTAAAGAAGTATTTTTTCACAGAGAGGGTTGTGGATGCATGGAATGGCCTTCCGGAGGAGGTTGTGGAGTCAAAAACAGTGGTTGAATTCAAGCATGCATGGGACAACCATAAGGCAATTCTAGGGGGTGGAGGTAGAAAGAAGTAGGCTGCTGGTTAACTAGGATCTGCAGCTTATCCATTAAGTAGGGAAATGGGCAGACTGGGTGGGCCAAGCGGTCCTTATCTGCCACCAAATTCTATGTTTCGATGTTTCTATGTTAGAAGAATGCCATAAAAGAAAAATCTTCACCATGTATTACTAAATGTAACAACCGTAACCTTCCACTATGTATTACTTGCTCTTGTTATGTTCTTGTTATTTTGATGTTTCTACTCTGTGCAACCTTACATGGCCTGGGTTGTGCCTGAAAATGGGCCCTGGGATCAGTGCACCTACCCGGTTAACAAAGTCAGAAATAAACACAAATAAATCTTGAAATGTCATGTCTTTTCTTCTAAAACAGTAATGACCATGACTGTGTTGATTGAATCGTGTTATTCACAATAAAATTATGTTAAATCAGGCTTGTTGTCTTATTTTCAAAATGTTCCCAGGTGATTTAAATGTGGGGGGGGGGGGTGACTGTGGGTGTATGTGGGCTCTGACAAACAGATGCAAAAAAAGCATCAAGGTTTTTTTTTTTTTAACAGTACATGTAATGACTGCTGTAACATTATGGTATTTAGCAGGTCAAAGGGACACTGTCAACTCCATTGGCCTCAAAAGTGTCCCAAGTTTAAACAAGCATTTGTCAATGCCGAATGTTTGCTTGCTGGCATTGGCATTGATAGTGTAGGAGTTACAGAGCTGCATACTAGGAATGGCAGTGAAGTATTGAACTGAAGCCAAGCCCGTCACCACCCTGCAGATAGTGACAGGCATTGGGGTGTGCCTTTGGGTCATCAGGCATAACGGCCATGCCATTTCACCACACCCTACCCTGCAGACACCGACAAGTGTCACGGTGTGCCTTGGGGTCTTTGGCCCTTATGCGCACCCCATTCCATCAGGAATATGGTGAGATGGGTGTGGTATAGGTGAATGGGGTGAACTTTGGGGACGAAGAGTCCAAGGCACATCTCGATGCCTTTCAATGGCTGCAGGGTGTGGGTGGGGGTGGAATGGTATGAGCATTGCAGGCAACAATCCCAAGTCACAGCCTTGAAGCCTGTCATTCTGTACAGGGTGGGGCGTTATGGTCGAAAACCCTAACGCCTCAGGTATTCGTTGGTATTTTCACTCCAAATTTTCAACATGTCTTTTTTGTGACCCCCACCTCATGAACAGTGGTAATATCGGTTTGTTAGCCGAAAGCTGTTTTTGCACAGCGACTATGGCATTTGGCACCACAGGTGAAAAAACACATTCCAAGTAGGATGTGAAAAATGACAGCGGTACTGTTCATGGGGAGGTGTAAAAAATGACAATGTTGAAAATCTGCAGTGAAAATATTAAAAAAACTGGTGAAGTCACGAGCATGCGTAGAAACTGTGCAACACACACCCGTAATGTAACTAGTTTGGGAATTTTTTACAGCAGATTGTTAACACAGGCATTTGGGACTTCCGTTCATGAACAGTGTCACTGTGATTTTCTTTATCTGTCCCAAACAATGACTTCCCACAGCAACCTCGTATTTCTGTGCTGAAAGTGTGAAAACACATTTCGGCCATGTTGTGAAAAATGACAGCTGTACTGTTCATAAAGAAGTGCTGAAAAATGCCGCTGGTGAATATCTGGACTGAAAATATTACAAATTCATGAACTTACGAGGGTGCATGGAAACTGCGCAATGCTCACTCGTAACACAGTCATTTTATGGACTTTTGTCACCAAATTTTCAACATAGCCATTTTAAGACCTCTGTTCATGAACAGTTTAACTGTGATTTTCTTAATCCGTCCCAAACATTGCTTTCGCACACTGACTGCACCATTGTGCGCTACATGTGCGAAAACACATTTTGGGCAACATGTGAAAAATGGCAGCTGTACTGTTCATAAGGAAGTGTTATAAAATGGCAATGTTGAAAATCTGGAGTGAAAATATTGAAAATTCGCAAACTTACGAGCGTGCGTAGGAACTGCGCAACGCACGCTTGTAAAACAGTCATTTTTAGGAATTTTTTCACCAAATTTTCAACATAGCCATTTTAAGACCTCTGCTCATGAACAGTGTCACCGTGATTTTATTAATGTGTCCCATACATTGATTTCGCACACCAACTGCACCATTGTGCGCTACATGGGCGGAAACATGTTTTGGGCAAGATATGACAAATGACAGCTATATTACTCATAAGGAAGTGTAATAAAATGGCAATGTTGAAGATCTGGATTGAAAATATTGAAACTTCGGAAACATACGAGCGTGCTTAGGAACTGCACAATGCACGCTCGTAAAAACAGTCATATTTAGGGAATTTTTTCACCAAATTTTCAACATAGCCATTTTAAGATGTCTGCTCATGAACAGTGTCACTGTGATTTTCCTAATGTGTCCCATACATTGATTTCGCACACTGAGTGCGCCACTGAACGCTACATGGGCGGAAACACATTTTGGGCAAGATGTGAAAAATGACAGCTGTACTGCTCATAAGGAGGTGTAATAAAATGGCAATTTTGAAAATCTGGAGTGGAAAATATTGAAAATTACGAATATACGAAAGGGAACCGCGCAACGCACGTCAGAAACAGTCATTTTAGGATTTTTTCACCAAATTTTCAATTTAGCCATTTTAAGACCCCTGCTCATGATCAGTGTCACTGTGATTTTCTTAATGTGTCCCATACCTTGATTTCGCACACCGACTGCGCCATTGTGCGCTACATGGGTGGTAACACATTTTGGGTGAGATGTGAAAAATGACAGCTATACTTCTCATAAGAAGGTGTGGTAAAATGGCAATGTTGAAAATCTGGAGTGAAAATATTGAAAATTCGCGAACTTACGTAGCCGCATGCGTAAGAACCGCGTAACGAGCTTCGTGAAGCAGTCATTTTAGAATTTTTTCACCAAATTTTTAACATAGCCATTTTAAGACCTCTGCTCATGAACAGTGTCACTGTGATTTTCTTAATTTGTTCTGTACATTGATTTCGCACACCGACTGCGCCATTGTGCATTACATGGGTGGAAACACGTTTTGGGTGAGATATGAAAAATGACAACTGTACTGCTCATAAGAAGGTGTGGTAAAATGGCAATGTTGAAAATCTGGAGTGAAAATATTGAAAATTCTCAAACTTACGAGCCTGTGTAGGAACTGCACAACGCACGCTCGAAAAACAGTCATTTTTAGGAATTGTTTCACCAAATTTTCAACATAGCCATTTTAAGACATCTGCTCATGAACAAGTGTCACTGTGATTTTCTTAATTTGTTCCATACATTGATTTCGCACAATGACTGCGCCATTGTGCGCTACATGGGCGGAAACACGTTTTGGGTGAGATGTGAAAAATGACAGCTGTACTACTCATAAGAAGGTGTGGTAAAATGGCAATGTTGAAAATCTGGAGTGAAAATATTGAAAATTCATGAACTTGCGAGCCTGCGTAGGAACTGCGCAACGCACGCTCGAAAAACAGTTATTTTAGAAATTTTTCCACCAAATTTTCAAAATAGGCTTCTTGAGAGCCCACCTTATGAATGCTTGCAGTGTCAATTCGTTAATCAGGCCCGAAAGGTGATTTCGCACAGTGACTGTGAAATCACCCTTCGGGCCCGAATAACGCCATGACAGTGACATCACTCATGAGAAGGGGTCCCAAAAACCCCATGTTGAAAATTTGGTGCAAAAATTCCAAAAAATGCCTGAGATATGCAACAAAGTTGAAAAACCCTATCTATCCCATTATACAGCTTACGGCATTTCTCAGTCCGTAGTCTGCTTTGAAGAGTGCAGACATGTTCCCGTCCACCGATGATCGTCGCTGGACTCGGAGTGAGAGTATGGGGTGAGGGGCTGTGGGAGGCAGGGTGCGAAGTGGGTGGGTGCGGGTGTTGGGGGGCAGGGAGACTGCATGGGACCATTTTGCTTTACAGGTTTTTTTTTTTCCAAAATGACGACGCTGGACGCTTGGGCCATGCTGGGTGGGTTCTACGTGGCACAAGGATTTGCTAGTTGGGGGGCAGGAGCCGACAGATTGGGCACCCCACTGGCTACAGCATCAGTTGCCATGCTGGGGTGAGCTCCCAGTGTGGCACCCAGTACTCGGGAGGACAGTGGAGCTGACGGGGGATTGGGCACCCCCATCGGCTATACGATGATTTGCCACGCTGGGGTGGGCACCCAGAGTGGCATGTGAAAGGCTTTTGGAGGGGGCGCAGCACAGCCGACCAGGGATTGGGTACCCCTTTCGGCTATACAGTGTGTGCATGGGGGGGGGCAGCACGCAGTATGCATGCGTGTGTGTGTGTGTGTGTGTGTAGGGGGAGCTGCGCATGAGCAGGCAATATCTTATCGCTGCTCACTGAAGCATAGCTGCCCCTTTCAACTGTACGCCACTGAATTTTGGAGCTGTCATAGACAGCTCCAGCATGCATTGGCGGACTGGGGCCGTGCCTGCCAACACACTGACTGAATTGGAAGAGGGGGTGACACACCTCCGAAAACTCGGATGATGGCACTGTTTCTTGCACATGCGTGCAAGCAAACATAAAAACACATTGTTCTTATTCCATAGAGACTGCCAATGTGACTGATACATTTTTTGACCAAATACAGCTGCATCTTTTCTGGACACAGGAACCCCCACAAAGTTTTGAACAAATACAACTGCATCTTTCCTGGATGCAGAACCCCCCACAAAACAATCTAGCTACTTATGATGTGCTGGGAGTAGAGGAGACTAGTGTTCCTTTAACATAATTTTCTGACAATCCCAACACTGATGCTGAAGACTGTCAGTTACAGTTATGATAAGCAAGCAGGATCCGTCATGGCATGTTTGTCAGGCTGACGCAGATTGCATAGATTCTCTGCCAGCCCAGAGACAACAGCATTGTACAAACTGCTAATAGTCTCTTTCTGTTTGTCCTGAAATGTATTTGCCCCAAGAGACAACCTGCTACCACAAGGGAAAATCAATATTTTAGCTATGGCTGGTAAAAAAGCCAAAAATAAGGCATATGCGCAGCACACTAGCACAGGCAGAAGAGTAGGAAGCACAAATAAAGACCACTCTTGCCAAAAATACACAGAATGCCAGATTACCACAAGGAAGCGAGAATCCACAGCAAATTACTCCAGCGCTCTTCAGGACACTTCCTAAGGGGGGCCTTTATTTGGGAGCGCATGTAGAACCCTGGAGCCAACAATATTCAGAACAAAAAAGCAGATTATTTCTTCTAAAAGCTGGGCTCACAGAAAAAAAAGGGTATAGATCCAAAATTTTGAGATAAGCCATGGAGACACTCTGTCCACTCTGAAGAAAGGGGAGTTACTAGTGGGGTACTGCAGGGTTCAGTATTAGGACCGGTCCTCTTCAATGTCTTTATAAGCGACATTGCAGAGGGACTGGAAGGAAAAGTATGTCTCTTTGCAGATGACACAAGGATCTGCAACAGAGTTGATGCACAAGGTGGGGTGGAAAGGATGAGAAGGGACTTGGCAAGGTTAGAGGAATGGTCAAATGTATGGCAGCTTAGATTCAATGCTAAGAAGTGCAAGGTAATGCACCTGGGAAACAAAAACCCAGGGGAAGAGTACACAATGGGGGGTGAGATACTAGCAACAACAAAAATGGAAAGGGACCTGGGGGTAGTCATATCAGACAGTCTAAAGGTGGGCCAGCAATGTGAGAGGGCAGTAAGGAGGGCTGGGGGGATACTGGGATGCATAGGGAGAGGCATCACCAGTAGAAAACAGGAAGTTGTTATCCCTCTGTACAGACAGCTGGTGAGACCCCATCTGGAGTACTGCGTGCAGTTCTGGAGACCCACTCTCCGCAAGGACATAGACAGGATGGAGGCTGTCCAGAGGAGGGCAACTAAAATGGTGCAGGGTCTGCACCGGAAGACATATGAAGAGAGACTAAAGGAGCTTAATATGTATAGCCTCGAGAAAAGGGGGGAACATGATAGAAACTTTCAAGTATCTCAAGGGAATCAACAAAGTCCAAGAGGGTAGCATCTTTCAAAAAAAGAGGTGTGCAAGAACAAGGGGGCATAATTTGAAGATAGAAGAGGGGTGGCTCAGAGGTAATTTAAGGAAGTATTTTTTCACAGAGAGGGTTGTGGATGCATGGAACGGCCTTCCTTCTGGAGGTTGTGGAGTCAAAAACAGTGGTGGAATTCAAGCATGCATGGGACAGTCATAAGGCAATTCTAGGGGGTGGGGGTAGGGAGAAGTAGGCTGCTGGTTAACTAGGATCTGCAGCTTATCCATTAGGTAGGGAAATGGGCAGACTGGGTGGGCCAAGCGGTCCTTATTTGCTGTCAAAATCTATGTTTCTATAAGACGTTTAGTAATGTTGTAAAAGCCTGTTCCAATGTTTTCTGTGATCCCAGCTTTTTACAGAAATTGTTTGTTCTGAATGTTGTTGGCAAGTCGTCTCACCAGCAGACCCGAGACAAGTCTCCACGGACACAGTCAAAGATAAACCCACATTACTGCCAAATTATAAACATACTGGTAACTGGTTAGAAGACAAGTACACATACCTGATTACAGAACTCACTCACACTAGTAGTCCCTTGTTCCAGTAGGCAGTTTCCAGCTAGTGAAGTCCCTCAGGCCAGATTCACCACTGCCTCAAATACTCAGTCTTTAAGGCTGATACCATGCTGCCTCTGTCCACTGCTGCTCAGATGCCCCTTGTGCTCCTTTTCTGGCTTGTCCACTCAGTAATTACAGCAGCAACCCCCCAGCGATATAGGTGAGTACAGCTCTTTTAATGTGGATTTGTGTCAGACAGAACACAAAGAGTGGGGTGCTAAGCTCAGCAATAGTCGTTATTGGCGTTAGGGCGTACAGCACAGCAGGTCAGCAGCTCCTTCCGATCCAACCGTCGGGTCTTCTCTGCTTCTGTCCTGGCCTGGGTGTCTGGCACTAAAAAAAAACGCTGATTCCCCGACTGGCTACTACCACCGCTGCTCTCCGTGGTCTTTTCTCCAAGTGTCAGCTGCAGTGCTTCTTCCTTCTTCCATCCTCTCCTCTGGCGCGACTATTTGCAATTGCAGTCAGCATATTCCAATTCTTGCTGTCTGTCCTCTTCTGCTCCCTGAGACCCTGCTCTCTCTAGTGGGAGACTGGCTGTTCAACTAGTGGCATTTAAACATGCCGCCACTCCAGTAACCATGCCTCCTGATGACCCAGCTGCCAGACGTCACGTGGTGCGGACCTAATTGTGATTCTTGTCCCCCCCCACCACAAACAAAGCCCGAAACAAACACAAAGGCACTGGCAAACAACAAGCCAAGGAAAGGCCACAGAAGGAGTAGTACAGTCTTCCTCAGAAGGGCAGCATGATGGTTGGTGTGGCTAGTGGGCGGGCCAAGTGATTGCTTTGCTACCAATGGTACCGGCGGCTACTCGAGTCGAGCATTTTGATGTGCAGCAGATTTGGAGGAGCACGAGCAAAAAGGGAAAGTGATGCTACTGAACTTGTCAGGAAGTAAAAGGTATTTTTTTTTTCACGGCAGAAAGCGGGACATTGGCATCCCACGGCTTAGGGGTGCGGGAGACGGGATGGCACCTTCAAAAGCGGGACTGTCCCACAGGAAATGGGATGGGTGGCAACCATACTTAGACAAAAGTAAAAAGGGTAATCAGTTAATTTTGCTAGTATGTGACTATGCTACTCGATACCCAGAGGCAGTTGCAGTGATTACTGTCATAGCCCCAAAAGTGGCAGCAGAGCTTGCCAAAATGTTCAGCAGGGTGGGCATACCAAAACAGATTTTTACTGATCAGGGTAGTAATTTTGGTGCTGCATTGCTGAAGAAGCTGTACCGACTAGTAGGTATCACTGCCGTAAGAACCTCCCCTTATCACCCTCAGACAGACGGTCTTGTTGAGCATTTTAATTGAACTCTAAAACGCATGTTAAAAAGGTTTGCAAAAGGGAAAGGGAAAGGGTGGGACCAATACTTATCTTACCTGGTTTTTGCTTACACAGAAGTGCCACAAGCATCAATGGGTTTTTTACTATGAAATGCTGTATGGTAGACAACCCAAAGGCCCACTAGATGTAATAAAAGAAACATGGGACGATAACCCCACTCAGAAAAAAACATTACATCTTATAAGTGTGCCCTGAGAAAGAAGCTGGCAAAATACAGTATGTTGAACATACGAAAATGCCAGCAGATACAGGCCTCTCGGTCTAT
Organism: Neoceratodus forsteri; assembly: GCA_016271365.2. Taxonomy (NCBI): domain Eukaryota; kingdom Metazoa; phylum Chordata; order Ceratodontiformes; family Ceratodontidae; genus Neoceratodus; species Neoceratodus forsteri. The sequence goes on along the minus strand of CM028130.1, from coordinate 534,327,270 downwards.
CAAGTCTGCTCGATTGTGCAACTAGCCCCTCACCATGCAGCTGCCCCACCCACCACCCCTCTTCATACTTACCCCTCTCACTCTGTGCCATCCCTCTTAAAGCCATCCGCTGTGCTATAGGCTACTACCTCCTCAGGCAGAGTATTCCACTTGTCCACCACCCTCTGTGTGAAATACTGTCTCCTGACTTCCCTCCTGAACCTTCCCCTTCCAGCCTCAGCTTATGCCCCCTTGTGACCCTCCCCCTTTCTTTTCTGAAAGATCCCTTCTGTACTAGTCTTGTTTATCTCATTTAGGTATTTAAAGATCTTACTTCAAGAGGGCTCTTGCAGTAGATATTCACAAATAGAACTAAGCTGACAGGCGCCAGGACCCCACGGAAAAATCTTCTAGCTAGCGGTCTCTGGCAGGGACCACTCTTGATTTCAGCTGACTGACACCAGCATACATCAGTATAAAGGGGGTGGTCCACTCCTGCCCTCCTGTTCTTTCCCACCGTCGGCTCCATACAGTCACCTCGCGGAAGACTAGCGTGGCTAGTGTCACCATTTTTGGATAAGTATTTTCCCTTTCTTCAAAATTTAACTACATTTTTCTGTAATTTGTCAATCCTACCGGCTGTGCACATCATCTCCATTGCCCTCCAAATCACATAAAAACAAATGCAGTTCATGTGGTACTCAGCTCCCCCACAAGGACGGCCATTCCTTGTGCCTCTTCTGTCTAGGCCCTGACCACCGCATGGAAGAGTGCGAGCACTGCCAAAAATTCAATTCAGCCACCCGCAAGAGGCGGCAGCAGTCTCTGGAAGCCCATCTACTCAAGAAACAGATGGCCTCTATGGAGAAAGAATTGAAGAAACTCCAGCATGCGTTGGACTCTCCCAAGGGTCACCACAAGAAGAAGCAGGGCAAAGAGAAACACAGGGACCGGGACTCATCCGCCACAGCTCCGCTGACTCTGGACGGAGTTGCGGGCCTTCGAGTATCTTCTCCTCCGGGGGACTGCTTTCTGATGGTTGCCTTGGTGGTATCCAGGTGTGTGTCGGCCCACCCATCGGGCTTGCACTCGGGCCCGATGGGAGCCTCCAGGGTAAAGGAGGCCTCTGCCCATGCTATGGCTGCCTCTGATTCTCAGTCTAGCGGTGAGGTCATGTCCAATAAGTCTGACTCTGGCTCTGCCGTCTCCCGCCTGGACAAGGCTGCTAAGCCACCCATCGGTTCATCCAACGGCCGCACAGTTTGCGATCCCCCATCGGGCCCTGATGCCACACCTGACGTTTGGGGATCGCCGCAGGCAACGTCTGATCAGCTGCTGTTGGAGGTACCTCTGTCTCTGATTCCTCCAGGGGAGTCAGCTCCTCCATCCCCTGCTAGGGGTGAGGACCAGGAGGCACCATCACCTTCAAGGGGTCCTCCCACCCCAGCGCCCAACCTCCGACATCAGACCCAATGACAGTCCCCATGTTGCCACCTTCTGGCTTGCCAAAGCCCAACGGCCCTTCAGTTCCGCCATCCGGGCCGGCAGGGCCTGTGCCAGGGGACCCTCCTTCTGGGTCTTCTGACCCACCCATCGAGCTGATGCCAGACTCATCAGCTTGGGTCTGTCAGGATACCCGACATTGCGCTACCCGATGCTGCATCCTCCGATGCCGGGGTACCCGATGCCACAATATCCGACTCCTCAATACCCAACACCTCAGTACCCGACACCAGGCTTCCCTGGTCCAGGCTACCCACCATCCGATTTTGGCTACACGTGTTACGGGTATCGGGGTTACTCTCTTCCACCTCCTCCTCCTCCTTTTCTGCAGGTGGATTTGAAATCGGTCCTGGGGCCTCTTGGTGGGCTGAAGCCAAATCTCAGCTGATGTTGGAATTTGAGAGACATCGGTTAACACTGGCCCCAACCAAGGGCCCCGGTCATCTGCCGACGGACACTCCTTCGCCGGTCCCAGTAGATAGACCAGGGCCATCTACTGGCACCCATCCCCGAGAATTCACTCTCCTGTAGACATTTCCAGACCGGTGAATTTGCCTCTCCCGCCTGTGTTTACTTTCATTTCACAGGAGTCTTCCAACTTAGATAGAGATTATGAGTCAACGGACTCTGGAGAGGAACCTCACACTCCTGAACGTCCCACTCAAAGGACTCTTCTAAGTCCCCCAGGATCCTTCTTCTGAGTTGCTCAAGAAAATCCAAGAGGTCTACAACTGGAAAATGGTGGAGCAGGATATCCAGCGTCAGAGACTTGCTGAACATTTAGACTTGGCAGAAGCCTCGACGACTCTCATTCCTCCTTGGATTGAGCCTCACCAAGATTTAGTTACTACAATCTGGACACAGCCCTACTCCTTGGCTACCCTAGCTTGCAAGGCGGATAGGCTATATCAGTTGCCAGAAGGTAAGCAGTTCCTCAGTCTTCAACTTTAGGTGGATTCAGTGGTCATCAGTGCTGCTCACGACAGGACCTCAAATCCCAAACATCTCAGCTCCACCCCTCCAGACAAAGATTGCAAGATTCTGGATCAGTATGGCAAAAAGATTTTTGCATCCTCTACGTTGGACATCAGGGCACTGAATTACATTGCCCACATGGGGGATTTCCAGAAGTCCCTCTTAAGCCAGGTGTCTTCTAAGTTGGACTCTCCCTCTTACTCCACTGAAAAACAAGAGTTTAGGGACCTTGTTCTCTCGGCTAGATCTGCTTTCCAGCATATATTCTGAGCAACCTATGATGCTGTGGATATGGCCAGCCATAGTTCAGCCTTTTCTATCGATCTATGCAGACACGCCTGGCTCTGAATTTTGGGTCTGGCTCCCGAAGTTCAGTCGGCCATACAGGACACACCCTTCCGAGGGTTGGTCCTTTTCTGAGGAGACATTAAGGACATCCTCACCAACCTCCAGGCCAAGGGTCAAGCCCTACGGTTGGTGCAGCTTATGTACAAGTCTCCCCAGAACCAGAAATGCTCCTTTCAACACCAAAACCATCATCAGTCAAAGCAGACACCAGCCCACCAACAAAATAAGCGCTGGGCCGCATCAGCAGACAAAGCCCCTCCCCCGCCAAATCCCATAGAGCGGTGGAAGCCACGACTGCTGTCCTCCTTTCTGCCTCTTGACTCGTTGCCTCTACCCCTCCTTCTGGATTCTGGTCCAGAGGAGCTGGTAGGCAGCAGATTCTCTTGCCCACCTGACGGAATGGGAGAGGATAACGTCAGACTCTTGGGTGCTCCAACTGGTGTCCCAGGGGCACTCAATCGAGTTCATTCAACCCCCCCCACAGACCTCCTCCTCAGTCATCTTACCTCCATCTCATCTCCCCCTAGTAAGCGAGGAGATAAGTGCTCTTCTTTTGAAGGACGCAATAGAACCCGTTCCCCTTTTGTATTAGGGGACGGGCTACTATTCCCACTTTTTTCTAGTGCCCAAGAAAATGGGTGACCTGAGGCCCATCCTGGATCTCAGCTCCCACAATCAGTTTGTGGAGTACAAGAGGTTCAGAATGCTCTCCCTTTAGAGCCTTCTTCCTCTACTGAGATCAGGTCTGTGGTCATGCGCCTTGGACATGCAAGATGCCTACCTGCATATTTCCATACGTCCGTCCCATCACAAGTTCCTCTGCTTTTGCTTCCAGGAGGAACATTTTCAGTTCAAGGCCCTCCCTTTTGGCCTTTCCTCTGCTCCCCAGGTGTTCACCAAATGTCTTTCGGTACTGGCAGCTTCCCTGGGCACCAAGGGGGTCCAGGTGTTCCCTTACCTGGACGACTGGCTGATTGCAGCCTCATCCAGGGAGGATCTGCTGCGCTCCCTCCTTATCACCCTGCAGCTTTTCCACAATTTGGGAATCACTGTCAATTAGGCCAAGTCACATTTGGTCCCATGCCAACACCTTCAGTTTATTGGGGCAATGTTGAATACCTGTCTGGGCAAAGCCTTTCTTCCCCTGGACAGGATCAAGACTTTTCAGGAGCAAGTACGCATTCTGTTGGATCAGAAACTTGTACCAGCTTGGAAGGTCCTTCACCTCCTGAGTCTCATGGCAGCTGCCATACTGACAGTTCCTGTGGCCTGCATGCACATGAAGGTCTCACAGTGGATCCTCAAAGTCCAGTGGGACCAGTCCACAGATGAATTGGATCACGAGATTCTTATCTTGGACCCCATGGCCAGGGATCTCATATGGTGGTTAATCCTGGAGAACCTCTCCCAAGGGTTTCCCTTCAGCCCTGTGGCTCCCTCCCAGACCCTGGCCACGATGCTTCAGGGGTCGGCTGGGGGGTCCATCTCGGGTCCCACAGGAACCAAGGGAGCTGGTCCCAAAGAGAGTCACAGTTGCACATCAACATGCTAGAGTTGAGGGCAGTCCTCTATACTCTCCAGGCTCTCCATCCCCTCATTCTTCTCAGTCGTCTTCAGATCCAGTCAGACAACATGTATGTCATCTGGTAGCTCAACAAGCGGGGGTAGGGGAGGACTCATTCTTACCCCCTGTGCCAGGAGGTGATGAGGATATGGTTTTGGGCCTTGCAGCACAACCTTCACCTGACAGCGCTCCATGTGCCAGGGGCTCAAAACTCTTTTGCAGATGCTCTCAGTCGAACTTCAGCGAGTGCTCACAAGTGGGAATTAAAGCAGGAGGTATTAGATGGTGTGCTTGCCCAGTGGGGCACGTTGTAGATAGATTTGTTTGCCTCCCCCAGCAACACAAAGCTTTCTACCTTCTGCTCGCTCATTCCCAGGCAAGACTTTTTTTGGCAGGACGTGCTTTCTCTGTCTTGGAAGGGCAGATATGTCTATGCCTTCCCTCCATTTCCTTTGATCCCGAGAGTTCTGAACAAACTTCAGGCAGAAGGGGCATGCATGATTCTCATCTCTCCCTTCTGGCCGAGGCAAGTCTGGTTCTCTCTACTGCAACTGTGGTTGGAAGAGCCCCCGCTTTCTCTTCCACTCTCCCAGGATTTGCTGACCCAGGATCAGGGGACCCTAGTACATCCAGGGCTCAGATCCCTCCACCTTCATGCTTGGCTCCTTCAGACATAGCTACTGCTCACTCCGGCGTTTCCCCAGAGGTAGTCAGTATCCTAGTGGAGGCCAGAAAGCCTTCCACCAGGTCTACATATGCCATGAAGTGGAAATGGTTCTCTATTTGGGCAGCTTCCAAAGAACTGAAACCTTTTTCCTTCCCAATGGCCAGGATCCTGGACTACCTAAGGCACCACTGGTCTTCTTTCCGGGGTACTCCAAGCAAGGGGAATATCTCCTTCACTTCCTTGATGTCCATTGGATCTTGCGGCATTATACCAACAGAACTAAGGACTCCAGAAAGACGGACCAGTTGTTTGTCTCTTTTGCTCCTAAGAAGGAGGGCCTTGCTGTGTCCAAACAATACCTCTCCAAATGGTTGGCAAACTGCATCACGTACTGTTACAATAAGTATGACAAACCACTTCCAGGTCAGGTGAAGGGTCATTCTACCAGGGACATGGCAGCTTCCGCCGCATGCTTTAAGAATGTCTCAGCTGCAGAAATCTGTGCCGCGGCCACCTTGATGTCGGTTCATACCTTTGCCAAGCATTAGAGCGGTCTTACAGGAGCTCCTTTCTTGAGCCCGGGATCTGTCAGATGTCTTTTTTGTGTGGACAAAGTGTTTGCATTCCTCCTCCCTGGTTTCTGTTGTTCCAAACTGCTTGGGACGCAGTCCTATTTGTGAATACCTACTGCAAGAGCCCTCTTGAAGTAAGATAGTGCAGTTACGTAAGAACTTACCATAACAGTAGATCTTCGAGAGAGGCTCTTACAGTAGGCATTGTTTTCCCTCCTTCCTTCCCCCTGGGTTTCCTTTTCTTTCCTCTTTAAGAGGCAAGTCTTTCTCCTGTCAGCCTCCGGCAAGAGAACTGGAGGGTGGGCATGGGACCGCCCTCTTTATTCTAACGTACCCTGGCATCGGTCAGCTGAGACTACTAGCTAGAAGATTTTTCCGTGGGATCCTGACACCTGACTGCTTACTCCTATTTGTGAATACCTACTGCAAGAGCCTCTCTCGAAGATCTACTGTTATGGTAAGTTCTTACATAACTTAACTGTTTCGATCATGTCCCCCTTATCCCTACTCTCCTCCAGGGAATACATGTTCAGCTCACCCAGCCTCTCTTCATAGGAATATCTCTCTAATCCCTGGATCATCTTTGTTGCCCTATGCTGTACACCATCCAGCAATTTGATGTCCTTCTTCAGGAATGGGCGCCAGAATGGCACGCAGTATTTCAGGTGTGGCCTGACCAGCGACTTGTGGAGAGGCAGGATCACCTCCCTATTTCTAGAGGAGATTCTCCTTGCTACTCACCCCAGCATTCCATTGGCTTTTGCTGCCACCTTTCTGCACTGAGCCGAGTTGTTCATGCTCCCCGTTATGAGTACCCCTAGATCTTTCTTCTCTTCTGTGCATACCAGCTGTACCCCCCCCAGCTGATATCTCCTTCCCTTGTTCTTAGCCACAAAGTGCAGTACCATAGTAAACAGAAAGAGGCCCAAATCCAGCAGAAGGCTTATTATGACCATGGAGTAAAAGAAAAACACTTTTTGAGCCAGGTGAAAAGGTCTTGGTACTGTTACCCACTACAGAAAATAAACTGTTTATAAGGCCCTTACCACTTTATTAAGTGCTTACACGTACTGGCACAGTTAACTATAAGATTGAGACCCCTGATAGGAAAAATCCTACCAAGATACACCACGCTAACCTTCTCAAGAAATAGGTTGAAAAAACACCAAAGGCTGCTTTTCTAGTTTTACTCAGAAACCGATAAAGATATTGATATAGCTTATGACAGACTGGAACAAACTGAAACTGCTGATGCTGTAAAGGTTTCCTTAACCTCTGAACAAAATTCAGAAATTTGTAACTTGATAAAGACATATAACAGTACTTTTACCACAGTGCCAGGCCGAGCAAAAGGGGTCGAGTAAATAATAGTGACAGGGAATGCTCGCCCTATCAGACAAAAGACATACAGATTACCAGAGCAGTTAAGAGCAGATGTAGTTAAGGAAATACAAACAATAAAAGAATTGGGTATCATAGTAGAGTCAAGAAGTGCTTGGTCATCACCAGTGGTAACTGTAAATGAAAAATAAGGGAGTGTAAGAATCTGCCTTGACTTTAGGAAACTTAATCAAGTGTCAGAATTTGACAATTATCCTATGCCCAGGGTAGATGATTTGGTGGATAGATTGTGGAATGCCAAGTATATCAGTACCCTCTATCTCACCAAGGATTACTGGCAAATCTCCTTAGCTAAAGAATCCAGAGATAAAACTACATTTGCCACTTCTATTGGAGTCTAATAGAAGTTACATCTAGTGGCCCTCTAGGTTGTCTACCATACAGCATTTTAAATGGTAAAAAAACTCTGAAAATAGCTGCTCCTGTCATAGCCACCCCAATCAGGAACCTTATTAATAAATCCTTTATAGCCGGCACTGTTCCTGACAAATGGAAAATGGCTCTCGTGGTGCCCATACATAAGGGAGGGGGTCAAAAGGACAAGACAAAAAATTATCAACCTATATCCCTCTTCTGTGCCATTTCCAAACTCCAGGAGATGCTCCTTTATGAGCAACTCCTAGTCTACCTCAAATTAAGCAATACACTCACACACTTCCAGCATGGCTTCTGCAAAAAACGAGGCACCTATACTGCTCTGGTATGGGTCACCAGTGATATTATCAATGCTATGAGTCTGGGAATGGCAACTGGAGCAATATTTGTAGACTTAACAAAGGCTTTTGATTTGGTCAGTCATAACCTGTTACTCACTAAACTTCAGGACTGTGGTCTAGATAACCTCCCTTGTAGGTGGTTTAAAAACTATTTGAATGGGTGTAGGCAGAGTGTCAAATGGCAGGGTATGATCTCACCCCCAAGGTCAATCACAGATGGGGTACCCCAAGGACTACCCCAGAACTGTGGGGGAGCCTCAGTGCAGCTATATACTGATGATGCCATACTATATAGGTCCTCCCCAGACCTCTCCCTGATTATTACTCAACCAGAACATGACTTCAGTTCACTAGAAAAGTTGTTCCTGGCCAACAAACTCCTCCTCAATGCCCAAAAAAACAAAAGTCATTCTGTTCAGTCGAAAAAACCTTGGTGCGGGCAGACAACATCTCCTGAAACTAATCACATGCTCCAGAGACAACCTGGAGGTGGTTCAGGACTTTAACTATCTAGGCATGGTCCTGGACCAAACCATGACCTTTGATCCTCATGTGGATGCACTAACAAAAACCCTAAACCTAAAACTCGGGTTACTCTATAGGCTCGCTCCCTACCTGACTAGTGAGGCTCGTCACACCATTGCCAACAACACCCTCCTCTCCGATTCTATAGTGCCCTAGTATTACAGTCTGTCCAGGAATCCACCCATGCTAGGCTCAAAATGTTATACCAAAGGACTGGATGCTTTGCAAGAGGTGTACACCCTAGAATGCACCATTGCACAGTGTTAACAACCCCGGGGTGGCCCTCTTTTGAAACTAGACTGCATTGCCCCCCATACTGCCTTACCTTCAAGCTCTTGAAATCCCCATCCCCACCCAGTCTATCTGGCAATGTTCAATGCAAACAGTTTACCAGACCTCTCAGAACCGCAGCCCTTCCACTGCCGGATGTCCGTAAACTCCAATATGAAATAGGAAGACGGTACTTCTCCTTTTCTGCCCTTTACCTGTGGAACTCACTGCTCCCCTGTGGTCCTGACCTACCCTAGCACAGTTTAAAAAAAGACTAAAATCTCTTCCTCTCTCTTGGACTACAGCCCCCTGTAGCTGCTCCTGTTGAATCCAGTGACCTGTGCATAAATTACTCTTATTGTTGGAATGAGAATTGATCAGAATACAGTCCTTTGCTATTTTTTGTAACTAATCTTAACTGTCTATATGAAGTCTTATTCTTGTCTGATATTGTACTCCTATGTCATTTACTGTATGTAACTATGTTAAATACTGTATACCTATGTCATTCACTATACATAACTAATTCCGAGTTGCCCCTGAAAAAGGGACATCTCATCTCGATGGGCTTACCTGGTCACTAAAATTCAATAAATAATTATATCAATTCACCACCATGCCTTTTGGTTTATATGGCGTACCCGCTACATTCCAGCGGTACCTGGATGTAATTTTATCCCCTCACACTGGTTATTGTGCTGTGTACCTGGATGATGTCATGGTGTACAGTCTAGACTGGAAAAGCCACCTGGAACACCTACAAGCAGCTATCCAATCTATCAAAAAGACAAGTCTGACAATTAATCCTACCAAATGTGCATTGGGCATGCACCACACCCCACATATCTGTGTCCCTTCCAGCTCCAGATGCTTTTCTTTTGTTGTTTTTTATTCTTGTTTTAGTGCGTGCAAGCTTGTGAGTGTCTGTACCCCCTATGCAGTGTGCTGTGCCTTCAAGGATATTAACAGGTGTATATTGTTAGCAGTTTGGGGGAAGTGATGTCAGAACCCCTGCTATAAAGGAAGTTATGCGCTTGGAGTGGTGGGGTGAGGGAAGGGTGGGAGGAGGGAGTAAAACTATGCCGTCCAGAAACAATCAACTGCAGCTCTGACCCTCCACCCCAGGGAGTGCCTTCCTTCCTTTCAGACACCTATTTCACAGAGGTTAAGTAACAGGTCCAGTCAAAGATGACAGCAAATATCTCCCAGCTACAGTTCCTCCCTGGCAAATTAAAGTTAAAACTAAGAAAAGTGAACCCCAAAAACAGAATCAATACTAGTTACTTACACAGGTCCAAAAAGTAATAATTCAGTTCAGTGTAGTCTAGAAAATAACCTCCTTGATTCAAGGAAGTTGTGGCTGCTTTCTCACTCTCTCTGTCTCAGCCTCCGCAGACAGAGACCACAAACAACTAATGTTAAAAAATCCTCAGTTCAACTAGGCCCCTTTCAGCTCCTCCCCTTAACAGACACCTATTTCACAGCGGTTAAGTAACAGGTCTAGTCACACATGACTGCAAATATCTCCCAGCTACAGTTCCTTCCTGGCAAATTAAAGTTAAAACTAAGAAAAGGCAACCCCAAAAACAGAATCAATGTTAGTTACTTACGCAGGGCCAAAAACTAATAATTCAGTTCAGTGTTGTCTAGAAAATAACCTCCTTGATTCAAGGAAGCTGTGGCTGCTTTCTCACTCTCTCTGTTCCAGTCTCAGCAGGAACGTCTTGCAACAGTATGAATTTTGGAGGTGTGTGTGAGCCTCCTCCCCAATGCAGTGCTCAGTGTAGCATGCGCGACCCTGTGGGACCAATACATGCTGAGCTGTGTATGACAGCAGTTCGGTTGTGTTGGTCTTCGCTTCTAAGAAAAGGTCTGCTGCAATCAGTGGTGGTAGCATGTATGCAATTAGCATTCCTACGTCGGACGTCGGATGAACTGCTGCCAATTCCTGTGAAACAAGAAAACAGTCCATTGGTGAGTCCCTGGCCCCCCCGCCAACCCGCGTCCACCCTCTGTGCTCCCACTCTCCACACCCCCGCCCCAGCTTGCCGTCCTGTTTTTTAATTCCTGTAGAACAAGAAAACAGTCCCTCGATGAGTCCTTCGCCACCAACCCACGCCCACCCTCTGCACACCCACTTCCCCACACCCCCCTCACCTCATACTTACCTCCAGAGCCTGGAGCGATGATCTTCGGTGGACCGGGAACACGTCTGCACTCTTCAAAGTCGACCGCGAACTGAGGAAATGGCGTTAAACTGTATAATGGCATAAATAGGGTTTTTCCAACTTAGGTGGATATCTTGGCCATTTGTTTTTACTTTTGGCACCAAATTTTCAACATGGGGTTTTTGACATCCCGTCTCATGAATTCAGTCACTGCCATGGCGTTATTCGGTCCCAAAAAGTGATTTCATGGTCACTGCGTGGAATTACCTTTCGGGTAATGAAATGGTAGTGTTGGTGCCCATGAGGTGGGCTCTCAAAAAGCCTATGTTGCAAACTGGGTGAAACAATTGCAAAAAATGACTGTTTTACGAGCATGCATTGCGCAGTTTCCACACACACTCGTAAGTTCGCGAATTTGTAATATTTTCATTGCAGATTTTCAACATAGGCATATTTCCACACCTCCTTATGAACAGTGCAGCTGTCATTTTTCACATCCTGGCTGAAATGTGTTTTTGCGCTTCTGGAGCAAAATAGCATGGTCGCTGTTGGAAATCAGTGTTCGATACAGAGTAAGACATTCACAATGACACTGTTCATGAGCAGAGGTCCTAAAATGCCTATGTTGAAAATTTGGTTGCAAAAGTCTATAAAATGGCTGTTACGAGTGTGCATTGCGCAGTTTCTACGCACACTCGTAAGTTCCTGAATTTGTAATATTTCCACTCCAGATTTTCAACATTGCCATTTTTCCACATCTTCTTATGACCAGTACAGCTGTCATTTTTCACATCCTGGCCAAAGTGTGTTTTCGCACTTCCAGTGTACAATAGAGCGGCCACTTGGGAAATCATGTTCGGTAGAGAGTAAGAAAATCACAGTGAAACTGTTCATGAGCAGATATCCTAAAATGCCTATGTTGAAAATTTGGTGCAAAAATTCCAAAAAATGACTGTTTCACAAGCATGCGTTGCACAGTTTCCATGTGCGCTCTTAACTTCGCGAATTTTTGTCATATTTTCACTCCAGATTTTCAACATTTGCATTTTCCCACACCACCTTATGAACAGTACAGCTGTCATTTTCACATCTTGGCTGAAATGTGTTTTCACACTTCCGGCGCAGAATAGCACAGTCGCTGTGGGAAATCAGTGTTCACAGTAAGAAAATCATAGAGACACCGGTATTGCGGCCCAAACGTATAAGCTTCGGAAACAATTGAGAAAAGCAGGCCCCATTCAGCAGATATTTGAATTCTGTAAATTAATATCTCAAGATGAAAAGTTTGTTCCCAACAGTATGGACCAAGCCTTTTCACAATGGCGATCTTTGGGCCTCTCTCATATTTACCAGTTTCTCTCTCTCCTGAAGGCATTATTTTGTTTTATAAATTACAATCTCAAGTTTCCCTAAGAGCCTTGGATCTCTTACGATACTTCCAAGTTCAGAACCATCTTCTTAGAAATAAAGTAATACTCCCTAAAATCCCTTTCCCAATGTCAAAACTACTGAAACTATTTATTGATGCCATTGAGGGGAGACCAGGGTCACATATAATTGGTCAGAAACATTCTGAATTACAAGCTGGACTCTCTAATACTACACTTTTAATGTTGTCCGCCTGGAACAGAGACCTGCAATTACAGATTTCCCAAGAAATATGGCTTAAAACAGCATTGATTGAGATAAAATCAACCTCATCCCCGTATTGGAGGGAATTTGCTTGGAAGTGTTGCTTGAGATACTTTAGGACCCCCTCAGTCCTCATGAAGTATCTCCCGGACATATATGGCAGATGCTGGAGGGAATGTGGATGCCTTCGGGCCACCCTTTCTCATGTCTTTTGGACCTGTCCATACCTCATGCCGTTCTGGCTAACCTTCCAAAATGAACTGTCCATTCTGTTTTGGAACCTATTGAATTAACAGTTGAACAATTCCTTTTGGGATCTACCGGACCACTCCCGAGAAAGGACTATACTCCCTTATGTTTCGTGGCAGCAGAAAGCGATCACGAGATGTTGGATGAAAACACAGATCCCCACAATACATAATTGGAGACAAATAATGTTAGAAATTTATAAAGCTGAGACTTTTAATCTGGAGCTTCGGGGAAACCCCATAATACAAATCCGAAAATGGAATCTATGGTCTCAATATGTTTCCTCCCAAAACCTAGATTTGGCTCTCTAATTCTACTAACCCTGATATGGGTTAGTAATCTATGGTATGCCCTGGCCCAAACTTATTCTTACACTAAACTAGAGACCTTAGGCTTCACCCAGGAGAGACTCAAATTTTATTAAATGTGTTTCTGAATCCTACCAAACATGCTCTGATTGCTTGTATGTTTAACAGACAATCTATGTATCTTCTGCCTATAGTATTGTCCTAACTGTAGTACTATACAAAATCTTCTGAATAAAAAGAAATAAAAAAAAAAAGAAAATCATAGAGACAGTGTTCATGACCAGAGGAGACAAAATGCCTATGTTGAAAATTTGGTGAAATAATTCCAGTGAATGATTGTGTTACAAGCGTGGGTTGTGCAGTTTCCATACAGGCTTGTACCTTTGAGCACACCCAGGGCGTTAGGGTTCCTAAGACAGACACTTAAGAAGTATGAGGGTGAAATGTTGATCAGATGCAAGAGGAGCTGCAGGGAGGTACTCTGTTGGGATATGGATGCTAAAGGGACATGGATACAACTATGGGGGCCTGCATAAATGCCAAACACCAATGCCCATACCTGCAAGCGAACGTTCGGCATTGACACATGCTTGTTTGGAATTTGTTCACCAAATTTGCAACATAGGCTTTTTGGGACCCCACCTCATGAACAGTGGTGCTGTCATTTTGTTAATTGGTCCCGAAAGGTGATTGCATGCACTGACCGTGAAATGACCTTTTGAGACAGAATAAAGAGATGACAGTGCATGTGTTCATGAGGTGGGGTCCCAAGAACCCCATGTTGAAAATTTGGAGCCAAAATTCAAAAAAATGGCTGAGAAATCCAAAGTTGACCCCCCCCCCCCCCATTTATGCCATTATACAGCTTACCGGCATTTCTTAATTTTGCAGTTCGGCTTTGAAGAGTCCAGACATGTTCCTGCTCCACCGAAGATCATAGCGCTGGACCTCTGGAGGTAAATATATTTGTGAGAGGGGTGTGCAGAGGGTGGGTGCGGGTTGGGGGAAGGGTGCGCTGCGGACAACGGGTTGTTTTCTTTTTTCAGGTACAAAAAACAAAACAGGACACTGCCGCTGAAATAAAACAAAATGTTAGGTACACTGGGGTGGGCTCCCAGTGTGTGCCATGACTTTCAGGGGTAATGTTGGCCACACAATGGGAGTGGGGCAGGGGGAGGAACATGCTGACGCAGTCGGCTTTTTGTGAGCTGCAGCACACTGGGGAGGGCTCCCAGTGTGCCACACAATGTGGGGGGAGGTGGCAGACATACGAACATATGAAGTTTGCCAACAGATAAAGGCCTAGAGGTCTATCAAGTCTGCTCGAATGTGCAGCTAGCACCCCTTATTCTGCAGCTGCCCCTTCCTTCCGCCCTTCCCCTTCATTAACCCTCCCCCTTGTCCTGTCCCATCCTCGTTTGAAGCAGTCCACTGTTCTACTGCATACCACTTCAGCAGGTAACGCATTCCACCCAGCCACCACCCTCTCTGTAAACAAGCATTTGTCAATGCCGAACGTTTGTTTGCAGGTATTTGCAGTGGTATTTGGCACTTGGACATGGCCTAAAAAAATCAGTGACAAAGAAGTACAAGCATTTGTCAATGGCAAATGTTGCTTGCTTCTATGTGTGTTTAGGTATTTGGAAGTCATTGGAGTGCAAATATTGAAAATTTGCGAACTTACGAGCGTGCGTAGGAACTGCGCAACGCACGCTTGTAAAACAGTCATTTTTAGGAATTTTGTCACCAAATTTTCAACATAGCCATTTTAGACCTCTGCTAATGAACTGTGTCATGGTGATTTTCTTAATGTGTCCCATACATTGATTTTCGACACCGACTGAGCCATTTGTACGCTACAGGCAGAAACATGTTTTGGGCAGGATGTGAAAATGACAGCTGTACTGCTCATAAGGAAGTGTGGTAAAATGGCAATGTTGAAAATCTGGAGATGAAAATGTTGAAAATTCGCGAACTACGAGCCTGCGTAGGAACTGCATAGCATGCGCTCATAAAACAGTCATTTTGAATTTTTGTACCAAATTTTCAACATGGGGTTTTGGGACCCTTCTCATGAATGATGTCACTGTCATGGTATTATTTGGCCCAAGGCGATTTCATGCAGTGACTGTAAATCACCCTTCGGACCCAAATAACACCATGACAGTGACATCATTCATGAGAAGGGTCCCAAAACCCCATGTTGAAAATTTGGTGCAAAATTCCAAAAATGCCTGAGATATGCAATAAAGTTGAAAACCCCTATCCAGCCATTATACAGCTTACGGCATTTCCTCAGTTCGCGGTCGGCTTTGAAGAGTGCAGGCGTGTTCCGGTCCATCGAAGATCGTCGCGCCGAGCTCTGGAGGTAAGTATGGGGTGAGGGGTGTGGGGAGGTGGGTGCGCAGTGGTGGTGCGTGGTTGTGGGAGGGCCTGGGAGAAGCGCCGTGGGACCGCTTTCAATTTACAGGTTTAAAAAGAAAAAAGACTACGTGGGACGTTTGCCACACTGGGGTGGGCTCCCAGCGTGCAGAAGGATGGCTGAGGGAGCCGTGGAGCCGACGGGGATTAGCACCCTTCCGGTAGACGCACTGACGGGACATTTGCCACGCTGGGTGGGCTCTCAGCATGGCAGAAGGATGGCTGGGGCCTGGAGCCGACGGGGATTGGGCACCCCCGTCGGCAGACGATGCGGGATGTTGGCCACGCTGGGGTGGGCTCCCAGCATGGCAGCAAAGATTTGGGGGTGGGGCGGCGTGACGCGGTGCTGTGTATGACAGCAGTGGTTTTCTTTGAAGAGAAGACCACCGCTGTCATACACAGCACCGCGTCCGATTGGTGCAGGACTGCCACGCCTGCTCAATGGAGCAGGGGATTGCAGGGGAGGGGCACACCTCCAAAGTGTCCCATTCTTCAAGACGCCTTGCGATGCGCAAGCGAACGTAAAAGTGTCTCCTCATCTCCCTCCTGAACCTTCTCGCTCCAGTCTCATATCATGGCCCTGGTGGCCCTCCCTCCCTTACTTTGAACAGCCCCTCTGTACCCGTCTTGTTTATTCCTTTCATGTATTTAAAGGTTTCAATCATGTCACCCCTGTCTCTCCTCTCCTCCAGTGAGTACATGTTCAACTCCTTCAACCTTCTCTCGTATGATAAGTCCCCAGCCCTTGATCATCTTTTGTCGCTCTGCGCTGCACCCCCTCCAGTAACTTAATGTCCCTCTTCAGATACGGACGCCAGTACTGCACACAGTACTCCAGGTGTGGTCTAACTAATGACCTATACAGTGGCAGAATCACCTCCTCCCTCCTCGAGGATATACCTCTTGCAATACAACCCAGCATTTTGTTGGCCTTTGCAGCTGCCTTCCTACATTGTGCCGAGTTGTTCATTGACCCTGTAATGAGCACACCCAGATCCTTCTCCTCCTCTGTCTGGGCTAGCTGCACTCCCCCTAGCTGGTAACTTCTCCTTGGGTTCTTCATCCCAAAATGCACCACCTTGCACTTTTTGGCATTAAAGCCCAGTTGCCAGGTGTCTGACCAGGTTTCAAGCTTTGCCAGATCATCCTGCAACCCCTGCCATCCCCCTAGGTCATCCACCACCGCACCTACCTTGGTATCATCAGTAACAGACTGATCTTGCTCTTGATGTCCCATGATATGTCTGCTGTGTGATGTATGTATGATGTGTCATGCTGACACAGGGATTGCACCCCTGATGTTGGTCTTCTTTCGGGATTGTGTGAACTGCCACCACCATGCTTATTGAAATGTTTCACCAGAAAAGGCACAAGGGAGAAATATCTGTGCCATGCATGATCGAGTTTGTCTCTAAATGCAGCGGCACATTTCTCTCAAGTTGGTGGCACTTTGCATAATACTTGTGTCAGCGTTAGCCTGCTGGCTAATTGGGGAATGAGGGACGCACCTACTAAAGCGTGCTCTGCATTCGCCACAACATTGACACACCTCTGAAAGTGCTGCTACCGCAATATGATGTTTGTGCGTGCAAGCCAACATAAAATGTCAGTGTCCAGGCTCAAAAACTGACAACCTCTTCTTCTCACCAGAGATAAAGAAAAAAAAGTTAAAATAAATAAATAAACAAATATACCTAATGTGCCACCATTAAAGTTGGCTCAGTTAGCTTATGTGCAGCAAGGTGCTATATTATATTGCCTCTAGTGAGGGACTGGATGGCTCAGTCAATAGGGTTAAGGGGCCAAGGTCACAGGTTTGTTTCCAGCGCAGATTGGTAGTAGACAAAATCCATTACCTAAGCAGTGTCACTGGCTCAGTAGGTTGCATGCGCTCCTCTGGGGCTGAAAGAGTGGCAGGTCATGGGTTCTAGTCCCCCACCAGGAACTTGAGATTATACCTAGCACTGACACTGTAGCATGGCACCACAGAGTGCTCTGCACCTGAAAAAAGGTTCATGCTTTCATGCAGGTTTACAAAGAATGGCATAGGTTTGGAGAGGTTCTGAATTTATCAAAACTGATTCTCCCATCCCTGCTATGGGGCCCATTTTTCTTTACCCCTCCTTAAGAAATATTCTCTCGACCCAGACTGTCTTGCCAACTACAGACCCATGTCTAACATTCTCTTTGTGGGTAAGGTTATTGAGAAGGTGGCTGCGCTGCAACTGGATGACCATCTTGCAATCCATGACATCTGTGATCCTTTCCAGTCAGGATTCAGGAAAAGGCATAGTACTGAGACTGCCCTTGTGTGGGTGCTTAATGACCTCCTTATAGTGAGAGATCGGAGGAGCCATACCATCTTGGTCCTCCTTGATCCATATGCGGCATTTGAGACCATGGACCATGGGGTACTGCTGGAGTACCTGCGGCTGATCTGTGGCCTGTCAGGGCAGTCCTCAGATGGTTCCATTCTTTCCTCACTGGCAGGCCTCAAAGAGTAGTGTCTGAGACTTATTCCTCAGATGCATTCTCCTTGTCATGTGGGGTGCAACAGGGCTCTGTGCTGTCACCCATGTTGTCGCTGGGGGACATTGTAAGGGTACGGTTTGAGTTTTCACTGCTATGCAGATGATACTCAACTGTACATGTCCTTTGCACCTGATCAGGATGTAGCAGTCTCTGTATTTAATAACTGCCTGTCCAAGATCCAGGACTGGTTGAGTGCCAGCTAGTTGAAGCTGAATCCAGACAAGACTGAGGTTTTTGTTGTAGACCCGGGTTATCAGTTACAGAGGCCTTTGGCTGGGCGGGCCTCTGGTCTTGTACTTGGGGACCGTGAGCTGAGGACCTCTAAACAGGTGCAGAGTCTGGGTGTTATTTTTGACAAGCAGTTGACCCTGAAGTCTCAGGTGTCCTCCATCGTCAAGACCTCATTTTACCATTTGAGGAATCTCTCCCGGATTAAGCACCTGATTCTGCCTGATGATCTTCCAGCTTTGGTCCACGCCTTTGTAACTTCCTGTCTGGATTACTGTAATGCCCTGTACCTAGGGCTACCGGGGCTTGATATCCACTGTTTACAGATGGTGCAGAATGCAGCAACCAAGTTACTAACTGGGCTTTCTCGAATCAGCCATATTACACCTGTGCTGCGCGAGCTGCACTGGCTGCCTGTTCAATGGCGGATCACCTACAAGGTTGGCTTGCTGACCTATAAAGCGCTACATGGACAGGGACCGGGTTACCTATAAGAGCTTCTTCGCCCCTACTGCCCCTCCTGACTGCTCCACTTTGCTCTGCCAACGAGGGATTGCTGGGGACTCCCAGGATTCAGTTACAGACGTCTGGGGCCAGTGCATTTTCATTTGCAGCCCCCGTCCTGTGGAAATTCTCTACCTCCTCATTGGGTTTGTGAGTGCCAGACCAAGGAGAGCTTTAAATCTGCCTTGAAAACATATTTATTTAATCTCTTTTTTTTTTTTTTTGTCTTTGGTAACCGAGTAAGGTCCACTAGGCACAAGTGCCTGTTTTCAGGGGTGACCTGGGAGCACTAGGCTGTTAAGTGACTTGCTCAGAGTCACACAGCATGCAAGTGGAGGTTGTGAGAATCAAGCCAAAGTCTGGTCTTCTGGATGTACCAAGCTCGTTCACAGCTCGTTACTCTAACCTCTAGGCTATACTGCCAGCCCAGCCCAAGGCTTGCTTTCTCCATCAGCTGATTGGTTCAGATATTACTGTTGAGTTTTCACTGCTATGCAGATGATACACATCTGTACATGTCCTGGATCTCAGACAGGCAGTTGTTAAATACAGAAACTGCTTCATGCTGATCTCTGGGAGATTTTATTGTTGTTATTAAAATTTTAACTTATCCAGTTTTAATGACTACGGTGACATAGTTTACACCATCACCCCCGCATCCGCCTTGGCCAGCCTAGACACCCTGTTCCACTCCTTCTGTCGTTTCATCCTCAACTTCCCGCAATCCACACACCATTGCAGTCTATACAGCTCCCTAACCCTGCCGTCCCTCCATGATCGCAGACTACTGTAATAAACTGCGTTAGGTTCGCTGCCAAATATTGGCCCCTCTCCCTTCCCCCCTACCTGGCCTCTACCCTCTCCCAACAATCGCCACCTGTGTACTCCCTCAGGAGCACGGACCCCAGACTACTACACATCCCGTTTATGCGCACAACCAAAGGCTGGGCCGCCTTTAACTACCAAATCCCACAGATTTGGAATGCCCTACCGGCCCCCATAAGACACGCACCGAACCCCTACCATCGCAACCTTCTACTCAGAGCGCATTTCTCCTCCAGCTGCTCCTGTTTCAACTAACAATTTTTACTATTATGTTTGTTGTACTCTAAATGTTTATGAAATGTACACTACCCTCTAATTCTTTACACTGTATGTATCTACCCCATCAGTAAACTATCATCCAAATGTTTATAGGTAAGCCTTAGCTTTCCCATTAATGTACTGCATATGTATTAATTTCATGAATGTATTTGGGTCTCGGCCCCCAGGTCACATCTGGAATCGAGCATATTGCTTAGTATGCCTTCCTGGTAAATCTCGTAAATAAATTAATGTTTTATTAATTCATTATTGTTAAAATGCTTTGATTTTATGAATTGCGCTCTACAAATAAAGTTTATTGTTGTTATTACTCCGACTGATTTTTTTAAGACTAATCTTTCTTTGTGAATAATACCTTTTCAAGGAATTCTTAAAAAAACAGGAGTTAGAAAAAATGGCTTCTTACAGTAATCAGAGAAATGTGGTAGCCATGCTAGTCCCGTTTATCAGGTTAGTGCTGTAGTCACTAAAGTACACTGTCTTCATAACACAACTAATTATTGTTAGTAGAAGGAAAAAAGTATGTTGCAGGTGATACTGTTTATTGGACTAACAAAATTGCTTTTGAGACTAGCTTTCAAGAATTTGAGAGTAACTCACAAAAGCGAGTCTCAGAAACAACTTTTTTAATCCGTAAAAGTATCACCTGCTGCACATTTGTTTCGTTTTTTTCCCTTCGTCATAAAAGTAATCAGTTATGTTATAAAGGGAACCCAGGTTCAAATCCTTCCACAGCTGCACTCTGTGTGGCCTTGAACTAAGCTTTGTTTTTGATCTTTAAATCCTGCAGCTAGGAAAGACAGTGACTGCAGGAGGTTCAGACCAGATAGTCAGTCCAAAAGCTCAGCTGGTAGAGCACCAGGACAGTATTTCAGTGGCTTGGGTTTGATTTCCAGTTAGGTCCAATTATTTAATTCTTAACAAAATTTGCATCTCCAAATACAGAGCACTTTCTTCAGATCCTAGACACATAGCTGGAACAGAATGGGGCACCCAAGCAAACTAAAATTCATTTAACTTTATTTGTGCTTCCATTTCCCCAAGCTCTAAAACTGGCAGGACCCAAAAGAAAACGAAATGTAACGTCTCATTTGAAATACCCTGAGCAGACAAAAAAAAGTAATGAGCAATAAAAATTACTGAAAAGTGTTCTAAATTAATTTTTGTAGCTTACTGTCTTTCTTTTTGTACAGCTCATTGTTACTTTTGTGAATCATGCGTTAATTAAAAGAATAACTACATCCAAAAGAAGACTGAGAATAAAAACTCAGGAATATCCTAAAAGGTGTTCCCTTCCATGGATATGATTTAGCAGCTCCATGGTAGAACAGTCATTTTAGTAAGTTCAAGCATTTCAAAGATTTCAGAATTGAATGCCACAAACCCTAATTCCTAAAACTACAGGAACAGGATTGGAATCTGATACCTTACATTAACTCCACCCTCTACCCAGTTGACTCCAATTCAAATTTAACCTCCTTCCCCCACCCTCAAGAGCAGGTGCTGCACTTGGTTTCATAACCCCAATCAGGTCACTAAGTTGTAGTACTCATAGTCTGTGAAATTCAAATATGTAGTTGCCCTGGTAGTCAGCAACTAGCCAGTAGCCAGTCCTCTCTTGCAACAAATCTGACTCCAACCTCCTGTTTTTGGTACAGAGTCCATCAGACTCTGCCCCCCACTGGTTCTTTGTTTCTCTTAACTTCATCTATTCAAGTATTAAGACGGGGCGATCGGCACAAACTTTCCCTATTCCTCAGCTGGCCAACTGCCGTAAACTGAATGGAAGCAAGTTCTGGCATTTATTTAGTCTATGGTAAGTGGGCATCTCAGGAGGAGGGAGGATTTGTACCAGTGGCCCCTGGCCTAATCAATCAATCAAATTCTTTATTTATCCAGGCGAACACCATTGAGCAAGCTCATTTACAAGGTGGACCTGCATTACACAAGTCAAGTAACAATGCATTTATATACAGACAAATAGACAGTAGATGCAAGAGTACAACAGTACAGGTAGGCCTAAAGTACAGGTAGGCCTACAATATACAGGATAAGTAAAAATACATTGGGGTTCAGGTAAAAGACAGTCGGTAAGAGTATACATAACAATAGGGTAGCAAGTCACTAAACATTTATACCAGATACAACAACATACATGGTTTAGTATTCCTGTAAGGTAAAGGCATTATAATCCAGCGAAGAGATTCGTTGAAGTGGATGCTACAAGCGAAGAGACATACATAGTCAGTTTAAAAGACCCAGGCTTATCAAGGGGGAGACATGTGTCGGGAGAATTGGGCAGCCAGTGGGGGGGTGTCTGTAATTGGGATAATACTAGGAGCGAAGGAATGAGATGCTGTGGGTATACAAGAAATAGGTGGGTGGAGGGGGGTGAGATTTAGGGCAGTAGATAAGTAGGTGGCTCAGGGACAAGTTATGCACTGATACAAGAAGGAAGGAGGATGGGAAAGGAAGGGGGTGTAAGTAAGCTAGCCAGTAGCCAATAGTTAATACTTTAATAGTTTGGAGTGGAGGGACAATTAAATGGCAGGAAGGAGTTGAATGGACTGTGCCAAGAACTGGAAAGACAGGAGGCTGACTTGGAGTCAGATTCATGGCAGGAGAAGCCTGGATAGAGGTTACCAGGGCTAGTATGTTTCACTGAGTGTCAGATCAGTAAGTTCTATAGTCAATGACCTGAGAGTGGGAAAGGAGGTGGTAAGGGTTTTTTAATTTGAAGATATCTGCAGTGCTTGAAGGTAGAAGGAAAGGGGGTTTTGAGTCCAATTCCATGTTTAGAGGGCTTACTGGAATCAGTTAAATTAAACTGGGAACCAGAAATTCTGAAAAATTGCTGGATGCACAATGGAATGGAATCCATTAATTACAATCATTCTTTACTATTGTGAAACTCCTCCCAACTACAGCACAAAACTATATTATTTTCAAATAAATGTTGAAGTGGAAGAAAAGGAATTTGGTTTTATAGAGTGTTCAATACACAAATTGACTGCCAGCACTTTGGAATCTATGAAAAGTTGCAGCAGCAAATAGGCAAGCAGAGATAGTTAGAGCGGGGGGAAGGGGGATGGAGAAGCAGAGGGGGAAGAGAGAAAAATGAGAATTAAGCACAGGGTATGAAGTCTCGTTTGATTTTGAACAACAAGCTGTTTTAGAATTTGTGTAGCAACAATCTTTTTGCTTTAGAAAGTACCACCCCCATTCTTTCAGCAGTGCTCATAATTAAACTGCTTTCCCATACCAATGCACTGTCTCCATTAGCTGGATACGCTTTGCATGAGAAATCAGTTCTTAGCCCCAGGTTCTAGAGACTTCATTTATGCCACAGTGGGTTTGCCAGCACACTTCCCTGTCTGTTTTATTTTATTTATTCATTGATTTTTAGGTACATTTGTTTAATGCTTTTCATGAATATAGAATTTGTCGACAGAAAAGGACCACCTGTCCCACCAGGCCTGCCCAGATGATCCCTACTTATTCTTTCTCCCTAAATCCTATCTGGTCTCCACTGATCTCTCACCTCCCTGCCTCCTATCCAATATACCCCATGTTAATCTCATGCATGCTTGAAGCCCCCCCCCCATTAATACACCCCTATGTCAATCCCATGCATGCTTGAAGGCCCCCCCCACACACACACACACTGTTCTAGCATCCACCACTTCTGCTGGCAACCTATTCTGGACATCTACTACCATTTCAGTGTAAAAATATTTCCTCACATCACTCTTGAATTACCTCACCCCTCCAGTTTCATTGCATACCCCCCTGGTCCTGGTGAAAGTTCTCATTTGAAAGAGATTCCCACCTGTACCCTGCTTACTTACAGTATTTGAGGCACTTGTAGATCTCTATCATGTCACCTCCCTCTCTCTCCTCTGTTTCAGGGTGTCCATTCTGAGATCCCCTAGTCACGCACTGTAGAGTTTAATTGCTCTCCTCTGGACTGCCTCTAACCTATGTTTTTTCTGAGGTACTGTCTCGAAAACTGAATACAGTACTGTACTGAAGGTGTGGACACACCAGCACGCAATAAAATGCCAACACCACCTCCTTCCTCCTGTTGGAGATTCCCCTTCCTCTGCAATCTGGCATCCCGTTAGCCTTACCCACTGCCCTGCCACCTTGTAGTCCTCACACATGATAATATTGAGGTCCCATTCCTGTCTAGTGACTGTTTGTACCTCCTCGCATCCTATACCCAGTGCCTGTGTTTCTATGTCCTAGGTGCATCATTTTGCACTTTTTGACACTGAATACCATCTGCCATGTTTTTGACCATTCTTTGAGTTTCCCCAAGATCCCTGTGCATTTTTTCCAACCCCTCCAGAAATTAGAACATGTTTTACAAGCAATAAGCAATGAAGGACACACACCATCATAAAACCCAGATCAAACATCTTTATCAGTAACATACTGTATGCTATAAACACAGAAAAATCAGAATGTAAAGCCTTTCAATACATCTGTTGCTGTTACAAGGGCTGGAACGCTCACAGAGATCTCACATTCAAGCCGATTCCTTGGTATTTCAGCACCTGATTAACACCCCACCCTTGGGAGATCTAACTCTTTCAAAAACATATGAAATGGAAAGGATATGTGCAAATAGTGACCGAGTTTCCAAGCACCATGTGCTACCTGGGTGTTAGATGTTGGTTCAGTCTCCTGCAGAATAAAATGAATTTTATTGGGAGTGGGAAGCATGGTGGGGGAAGGGACAAAGGACTGACAGGCACTCTGTAAGTAAGCAGCACCAGAAATAAGTGCGTTTACATTGCTGCAGTATTATTATTATCCAGTCAGTAGGCATAAAAGGTAAATTATTTTGGAACAGTAGTTTGGTTTCTGTTCTCTAATACAACAGATGATTGATTTTATCATTGCACTTCTGGGTCCTCCAGTGACACCCTTGTTGAGTGTTGTTCTCATGGTGTCATCATTCCAGAACATATTAAAAAAGCATTTGTCAATGCTGAATGTTGTCTTGCTGGCATTGGCATTGGTAGTGCAGGAGTTAGAGAGATGCATAATATGAATGACAGTGAAGTATGGAACTGACGTCAACCCCACCCCACCCTGCAGAGACTGACAGGCATTGGGGTGTGCCTTTGAGTCATCACACATAATGCTCACATCATTTCACCTCACCCTGCCCTGTAGATACCGACAAGTGTCGAGGTGTGCCTTGGGGTGTTCAGGCTTTACACTCACCCCATTCCATAAGGAAATATGCTAAAATGGGTGCAGTATAGGAGAATGGGGTGAACTTTGGGGCAGAAGAGTCCAAGGCACACCTCAATGCCTGTCACTGGCTGCAGGGTGGGGGTGGGGGTTGAATGGCGTGAGCATTACTGTCGACAGTCCTAAGTCACACCCCTGACGCCTGTCAGTCCCTACAGGGTAGGGTGTTATGGTCGGAAACCATAACGCCCTGGGCATTTCTTGGTATTTTCACTCCAAGTTTTGAACATAGGCTTTTTGTGACCCCACCACATGAACAGTGACACTATCAGTTCGTTAGCCAAAAGGTGATTTTGCACAATGGCTGTGCCATTTGGCGCCACAGGTGCGAAAACACATTTTGAACAGGATGTGAAAAATGACAGCTGTACTGTTCATGAGGAGGTGTAAAAAAATGGTAATGTTGAAAATCTGGAGTGAAAATATTACAAAATTGGTGAAGTCACGAACGTGCATAGAAACTGCGCAACTCACATCCGTAATGCAATTATTTGGGGGAATTTTTACACCAGATTTTCAACATAGGCATTTTGAGACCTCCGCTCATGAACAGTGGCACTGTGATTTTCTTAATCTGTCCCAACCGTTGATTTTGCACAGCGACTGCACCATCGTGTGCCACAGGTGCAAAAACATGTTTCAGGCAGGCTGCGAAAAATGTCAGGTGTACTGTTTATCAGGCAATGTGCAAAAATGGCAATGTTGAAAATCTGGAGTAAAAATATAAAAACTTGGCGAAGTTATGAGCATGCGTAAAAACTGCTCAATGCACGCTGGTAAGCAGTCATTTTGGGGAATTTTTTCACCAAATTTACAACATCGGCTTTTTGGGACCTCTCCTTATGAACACTGTTACTGTGATTTTCTTAATCTGTCCCGAACATTGATTTTGCACAGCGACAGCGCCATTGTGCACCACATGTGCAAAAACACATTTGGGGCTGGATGTGAAAAATGACTTCTGTACTGTTCATAAGGAGGTGTGTAAAAATGGCAGTGTTGAAAATCTGGAGTGAAAATATTAAAAATTCTCAAAGTTACGAGCATGCATGGGAACTGCGCAATGCACGCTCATAACACAGTCATTCTGGGGAATTTTTTCACCAAATTTGCAACATAGGCTTTTCAGGAGCCTACCTCATGAACAGTGACACTGTCATTTTGTTACTCAGTCCCGGAAGGTGATTCTGTGTAGTGATCATGAAATCACCTTTTAGGACCAGATAATGACATGACAGTGACTGAGTTCATGAGGTGGGGTCCCAAGAATTACATGTTGAAAATTTGGTACTAAAAGTTGCAAAAATGGCCGAGATATCCACCTAAGTTGAAAACTCCCCATTGATGCCATTATACAGCTTATCGGCATTTCTTCAGTTCGCTGTTGGCTTTGAAGAGTGCAGATGTGTTCCTGCTCCAAAGAAGATCATCGTGCCAGGCTTTGGAGGTAAGTATGGGGTGGGAGTGTGTGGGGAGGTGGATGCGCAGATGATGGGTGTGGGTTGGGGGAAGGGGCCACCACAGACAACGAGGGACTGTTTTCTTGTTTGTAGGTTAACAAAAAAAAACTTTGCAGGAAGGTTTTCTTTTTTACAGGGACATTTGGCATGCTGGCGTGGGCTCCCAGCATGCCACCTGTGTGTTTTGGGGGAGACTGGAGCCGACGAGAATTGGGCACCCTGTTGGCAAAAAAGAAAAAAGGGTCTGTGTTTGGGGGGGGGCATGATGCCGAGAGGGACTGGGCACCCCCTCAGCAGATGGCTCCCCCACCGGCAAATGAACTGGAGAGGGGCATGGTGATGGGGGATTGGGCACCCCCGACGTTGGCTTTCATGGGAACTGTGAGAGGTGGACAGCGACAGCTGCCACCATGTGTATTGAAATGTTACATCAGGCAAGGCATGCCCTGCAATGGCGGGTCGCTTCCTCATTGCAGCGGCAAAACTGTTTCAAGTTGGTGGCACGCTTTTGCACTGCCGTCATAACGTGCTATTTCATTTGTGCCACAGAGCCCAGCCTGAAAAGGCAGTGGCGCCATTGGCCACAACATGACCGCACCTCTAAAACCTGGTATTCCAAGCTACCACAATATGTTGCTTGCGCGTGCGCAAGATAACATAAAGACACATTTTGTGATTGTTCACATTCTGCAGAATGTGCTGATGTGCTGGTTGTTTTATTCTGATTGTTTTTTTTTTAAGTGAAAAACAGACTGCCCACCATACTGCTGTTATTACACCTAAATGTGTTTGTTTGCATTCCTTAATCGATTCCCACTGCATCTTTCCTGGACTTGGGGACATCCTCAACACATTCTCACCACTCACGATGTAGTGGGAGGAGAGGGGACTATTACATCATCAGTGGTTGCACTGTTTGGGGGTGTTCCTAAAGTTCAGAAAGTAGGTAATCAAACTAAATTGAGGATTTGAAACAAAACAAGGTTAGGTATAATTACACCATTAGCATGCATTTCAGTCCTACTAAGGAAGGCAGCAGATGGAACAACCAGCAGCACCAATGAATTTTAAAGAAGGAAAGCAATCATAAAATGTGGGTTTTCAGCTAGAAACAGTATGATGCAAAAGGGTTGACAGTGTCCTTTAAATTGTTTTCTTTTCTTTTGAGATGGAAGAACCCTCCTCCTCCCTCCCTCCCTCCCTTCCTTCTTCAGAAAACACATAATGAGCTAACAGCTCATTTCTGAATCATCCTAAGGGTGAGAGAAAGTAGAGAAAGATCAAGAGAAAGAAAAAACCCAGTAATAACAATAACACATTACAAAACTAGAAGTCATATACAGCAATACAGTACATCAGGGAAGCATAATCATAAATATTGAAGGCAAATCAGTACAATGGATACATGTAGTAGATAACATTGAGTTGCGATAGGCAGGGGGGAACCACTTATACAGGTATAGCCTAAGGGATGAGGGGAGCAAAATGGCCAGGGCAAAACTAAAGGGGAAAGGAAGACAAGCGGTAAAGGGGTATCATGGACACCTGCAGGTAGAAGAAGAAAAGTCACAAAGATGAGACTTAAAAGAGAAAGCAGAAGAAGCAGAGCAGATTGACAGGGGAAGGGAGGATCAGAGTTTAGGAAAGTGACATGAGAAAGCAGACTAAATTGATCAGCTCTATCTATCTTATCAGACTGTAAGGTTCCTGTATGGTGGGCGACTCCTCCGGTTGCCACAGGGGGCGAGACGCCACTACCTTACACTACCACTGGGCTGCCATGGATGTTTGTGGTGGGCTCTGGGTTCTTTTTTGCACCCACAGTCAGGGTGTTTCTGTCCAAAAGAAAATAAATGTGCTGTGCCTCCACCCAAAGAAAGATTCAAGTGGGCCTCTTGAGCCGTTAGTGCAACCCGCTAGGATGCTGTTCTTTATTTACTTATTTAGTTTTTGTTGACTGGGTAAGTGCACTAGACAAATTCTGCCTATTTTCAAGGCACGACACAGGGGAAGGGGATACAGATGAATGCCAACTGACCCTGAACCAGATTAAGCTGTTGGTGGTATTTTTAGTGAATGGGGGAAATTTGGCCAGGGCACTAGGGAAATTCCCCAACTCACCTGTGGGGGGATTGCTGGCCAGTCCAAGATGACTACTCTGTCTGGGACTCTGGACGACATGGATGTGTCTCAGGCTGGGGAGCTAACCTCCTTCCCTGCCTTTGTTGGTTTAGAGATGAACACTGAACCAAAGGACTTTACAACAGGAGAGGCGACTGGGGACTCCGGTCCTGATATATTTGCATTGATGGAAGATGTTAGCAACTTCCAGGCAGAGCCCCTGAGTTACCTTGTTCAGAACTAAATGCTTTATTGCAACAGATAGATATGGAGAATGCTCATCATCTTCTTCATCAGAACCAGCTAAAGGAGCGCTTGGAGAAATTAATGCAGGAGGAGACAGCTGTTCAAGAACAGGACCGAGCTGTCAACCCAGGTCTTGTCACATCTGACGCACAAAACCCAGAGACTGCTCTAAATCCAGGTGGGTCATTGCCTTTGGATAACATGAACATACCCGTGCCAATATTGCTAAATTTGGCAGGGATCCAGAAGAAAACCACAAACTCTCATATCAGGAAGAATCATGCAGCACCTCCACGAAGGCGGCTAACCTTCACAAAAGCCAAATCCACAGAGTTAAGAAGTGCGCAGTTGAGTTTGCCTCCCCAGTTAATATTATTTAGTTCAATGGAAATGAGAAACACAGTCCCGAATATGTTTTCTGTCGTTTTTGGCCATGTCAGTGACTGCAATTTATTTAAACACCATTTCCATAAGTAACAAACCAGAGAATACACTGGGTGGCAAGGAACCTCCGCAACAAAACAAACAACCCCCAGCACCTCGGCTCTCACGAGTCTTCACAGGGGATACTTAATAGGCAGGCAGTAACATCACGACTGATCGCAAGTGCCTAAAGCCAGAGACAGCCACTTCTTACACCGAAGTTAGCACTACTGAAGTACCCATTTATTTAACCTCTGCCTCTGAAGAGTGTGATGGTGTAGTAGACATGCAAATCCCTTCTAAGCCACTGAGTGCAGCGGAGGCTTCATCTTCCCCAGTCCCTGTCCATCTCTCTAAAACAGTGGGATTTGTTTTTAAATCACCTCCCACTGGCTTGAATACAGCTAGACCGACTGCCCTGAGTTCTGAAATTAAATATCAGATGGATCCAACGAGTCAAGATGACAGAATGCTGTTCTCATTTAAAGCCCGTACTCTTAGTATGCAACAGAGTATAAGGGATGAGAGCAAAGATAAAAGAATGGCTGTTACTTTAGCAAATCGGAATATTGTCCCTTGAAATCAGGGATCTGCACAAGAAATGTGCCCTGGTCCTGACACCCCCACATCTCAAGCTACTATGGAGCCAATGGCCATTGAAAAGGCTTCCTCAATACAGCCTCTACCTTCACCAGTGGAAGCATGGTCTCCAGAAATAGCCCTGCTACAAGCTGGGTGGAAGAGTGTGCCCCATGGGGCTTGGCTGCCTGACCCTGCTGGGGATTCATCTACAGGACGGCTGCATGTTCTGCCGGATTGGTGCCCCACTTCCATTGCCTTGGAGCCAATACAGGAGAAGGAGAAACCATCGGAGGTTAAGAGGGCAGTCTCCTCACCACAGCCTGGACAGCTTAAGAACTTGAGACCAGAGACCTATTATAGCACAGATACCTGTTGATTCCCCTGCTGAGATGCTCCAACAGCCCACGGCAGCTCCGCTGGAGTCATCTGAGCCTTCTAAACCACTTTTTTTAGAATTGTTTAACTAAATCAAAAAAAGAGGCAGCCCGAGACAGAATGCCGTGTATCTCCAATACAAGGGTGGTCTAGAAACTCGACCGGCCCAGCATTAAGTTGGAAAACTTTTATTGAAGGATTCTTTGCATTTTTTCCCCCAATGATGTCTTCGCATTTATTAACATATCTGGGGAAGATAATTTTGACATCAGTTTTAGGATTCCACATGCTTTGGAGTTATTTTGGGAGCGGTACAACCAGGTAAAGTATTCCCCCATATGGACCCCCTTTTTTCTTATTCCTTTTTCTAAACCTTTAACAAAATGTGTTACTGTCATGTTCCGGAATGAGGGGTTCCATGTGGAGGGCATTACTTACTGGTTGGTGCAGAAGTGCAATGTTCTTTCCCCTCCTGAACCATTTTTGGGTGATGAACGCTTTTGGACGGGGGGGGGGGTGGAAATATAAAGTGAAGCTAAATCAGACTGATAAAGGCATTGAGCACATCCCTAATGCTTTTTTGTTGGGTAGGGACAGAGGGGTGTGTTTTTATGCGGGTCAACCTAGGGCCTGCTACCGATGTGGATTTCGCACTAATTTGTCAGGATCTTGTGATAAACCTCAATGTGACAATTGTGGGGAAATTGGTCACACCACTACGTAATGTGCTAATCACACTAGGTGTGATCTATGTGAAGAGTATGGCCATACCTTTGCAGAATGTTCTTGGTCCGCCAAGAACAAAGCTTCAGGCTTTAGATAAAGTATATTTAAAGGATGAGAATGTATATGATGCTCAGAAAGTGTTGAGATGGTGGAAGGGGTTTTCCAGAATAATTAAATGTTAATGAAGGGGTTCAGATAGAAGTTTTTTTTTTTTGCTGGAGATTGACAGTTGTTTGAGTATACATGTTTATTTTTTTAGTTTGTGGATTTTTTTTCACTTATTGTTTATTTTTGTATTGTTACTGTGATACAGAAAGTGTGTGGTTAACACTGTTATTGT
Source organism: Neoceratodus forsteri (assembly GCA_016271365.2). Lineage (NCBI taxonomy): Eukaryota > Metazoa > Chordata > Ceratodontiformes > Ceratodontidae > Neoceratodus > Neoceratodus forsteri. The sequence continues at coordinate 534,296,066 of CM028130.1, read as the reverse complement.
ATGATTTGCTTTACCTTATTTTTTAATAAAAATTCCCCTACTCTTTTTGAGAAGTACCATGGGATCTTTAACATCCACCTGAACTACCACCAGAACAGGCAGATGGGACTGCAGTTTAACGTCTCATCCGAAAGATGGCACCTCAGGAGTGCAGTACCCCCGTGCCTGGTGTGGGGATAGAACCCACAGCCTTCTGATCTCCCAGCCTCAGAGACCAGTGTGCTACTTGCTTAGTCACTGACACTGACAGTGCCAGGTAGGGCCTGACTAATTGATTGACTTGCCCACCTCCCCACTATGGTCACACCTCCTGCAAGCGCAGACCCCATATAAAGCAACAGCTTCCACTAGATAGCATGCACAATGGTAGAGCCATCAGTAATGAGTACAGGGTTAAACAGCAAGCACAGTTTTATTTCATGAACTATCACTGTGGAAAAAAAGAACTGTTACTGTCTCAGCCAGTTATATGGCCTAGATTACTGCCCTCCTAGGTGGGGTCAGGTCTGCCACCCTTTCAACCTGGGCCACAATTAGTCAGACCCTACCTGGCACAGCCTTTTATTCAGTGCCCACCCCTACTCATTCACCGTATGGATATGCAGTTGGTCCTCCTGCACAAGGGGGCACTACCTTCACCCAGATAGTACCAGGATTTCCACATAAACATTATGGGAGCTCACCTGCAGGCACTTAATGGGTACCCAGGGTTGGATTGATGCAGGTCCACAAATGATGTCTTGGGCTGGCTGGCTCTGATGCATTTTGAATTTACTGAGCAACAGACTTAAAGTAGCAGTCCCCATCCTCAGAGGGCATAATGGTGGTGGTGCTGGACCTATCGAGCTTGTCGAGTGAATGCAAGGATCCAGGGGATCTGGTACTTGCCTATAATAGGGCAGTGATGAGGCCCTGGGGATTCCATTGCTCCTGTTCATGTTCGACTCCTCACTTTTCGTCCAAGGTCCCCATGATTCGATGGGACCTTGAAGGAGTTGAGGAGAGTGGGTCGAAGGTTAGAGAGGGCTTGGCGGAAGTCCAGCCTAGAGATTGACAGACTTAGATTGATGGACCATTATATGGTCTATCAATCAATAATCACCTGTAAGACGGCAGAATTCCTGTCCAGGGAGATTGCCACTGTGCAAAACCAACCAGCTCAGCTCTTCCGGACTGTCGACAGATTGTGCAATCCAATCTGTCTGCAGCCTGGTGGAGCCTTGTCTCAAGTGAGGTGTGACGGGTTTGCTCGGTTTTTCACGGATAAGGTTGCCACCATCAGGTCTGGCATCTGCTCAGCCCCCTCCATTAGGTGTTGTGGAGGTCGGCAGGAGGTTGCAAGCGCCAGGTTTACCTGGTCTGACTTCGGCCAGCCGGACATCATGAACGTCGTGAGGATTATCCAGACTTTGCAGCCAGCCAGCTGTAGTTTGGATCTGGGTCCAATGCATCTCCTTGTGGGGTGCATTGATGAGATCGGCCCAGTCTTGGCCAAGATAGTCTGTAAATCATTGGTGAGGGGGGGCTTTCCTGATCCCCTGAAGGAGACAGTTGTGCGACCACTCGTGAAAAAGCCTTCCCTTGACTTGGACTGTCTGACCAACTACAGAGCTGTCTCTAACCTACCTTTTGTGGTAAGATTATTGAGAAGGTGGCGGCACTGCAGCTGGATGATCATTCATCCACCCACAATGTCTATGACTCTCTCTCCAGTCTGGATTTAGAAAGAGGCATAGCACTGAGACTGCCCTTGTTCGAGTGCTAAATGATCAAAAGATAGGAGGACTCATTCCATCTTGGTCCTCCTTGATCTCTCACTGGCATTTGACACTGTGGATCATGGTGTGCTGCTGGAATGCCTGTGGTTCATCTGTGGACTGTCAGGTACCATCCTCAGGTGGTTTCGATCTTTCCTCGAGGGTAGGATGCAGACAGTGGTCTCTGGAATTTATTCCTCTGACCCTTCCCCCATCCTGCGGGGTACCGCAGGGCTCCATTCTATCACCCATGTTGTTTGTAGTGTATATGCTGCCATTGGGAGACATTATTATAAGGTATGGTTTGAGTTTTCACTGCTATACAGATGATATTCAACTGTACATATTTTTTGTACCCTAACGGGGAGATGTCCTTTCAGTGTTTAACAACTGCCTCTCCGAGATCCAGGACTGGATAAGTGCTAGCTGGCTGCGGTTGAACCTGGCTAAAACCAAGGTGTTGGTGGTGGACCCAGATCATCAGGAGGTGCGTTTGTCAGCTGGACAACTCTCTGGGCTTTGGCTTTGGGGCGTCCAGCTGGCTACCTCAGATCGGGTGAGTAACCTGGGCATTATTTTTGATGACGGTTTGACCCTAAAATCACAGGTGTCAGCCGTTGTCAAGCCCTCTTTTTACCATCTGAGGGATATCACCCAGGTGAAGCACCTGGTCCCTCCTGATGATCTTCTGACATTGGTCCACACATTCGTGATCTCACGTCTTGACTACTGCAATGCCCTTTACCTAGGGCTACCAGGGGTTGATATTCGGCACCTGCAGCTGGTGCAGAATGCAGCTGCCAGGCTTGTGACTGGTACATCTTGGACCAGTCACATTACACCTGTGCTCCACAGACTGCACTGGCTGCCAGTGCAGTAGCGTATCACCTTCAAGGTCGGTCTGCTGACCTATAAAGCCCTACATGATCATGGACCCTACTACCTGCAAGATCTTCTTCACCCCTACTGCCCCTCTTGACTGCTCTGATCCATTGACAAGGGATTGCCAGAGATTCCCAGGGTGTGATTGAAGACTTCAGGGGCCCGTTCATTTGTATTTGTGGCCCCTACCCTGTGGAATTTGCTACCTCATCGGGTAAGAGAGTTCCTTACCATCCAGAGTTTCAAAACAGTGCTAAAAACCCATTTGTTTAGCCTGGTGTTTCCAGATGAATTCTAGACACTGAGATAATATTTTAAGTATACTACAGCTTTGTCTGTCAGTGTACTTGCTGTATGTATTTTTAGTTTTTTGTGATTTTATGTATTGTATTTTAATTAGTGGAGATGTTTATTTAGTCTTATGTACAGGTGCCTTTTTATAAATAAAAGTAATATGAAGTCCCCTGAAGTCTTCAATCATACCCTGGGAATCTCTAGCAATCCCTCGTCAATGGATCGGAGCAGTCGGGAGGGGCAGTAGGGATGAAGAAGATCTTGCAGGTGGTAGGGTCCATGATGACAGGATGGTCTGCATCTGTCCAGGAAGGGAACAAGTCTTTTGGGCAATCAGTTTAAATGCTTCATTGGCAAGCTTTTAAACTAGTCAAAGGGGGAGGTACTGATAAGCAGCAGGAAAATCCCAGCCTCCCCCTACAAAACACGGTACTAAATGATAAAAAGACCAAGGTAGAAAGGTCAGTGGGGGGATGCTGCAACAGAAGGTAAAGCCATCAAAAAATGAAGAGCAATGAGTACCAATGCCCGTAGTCTGGGTAACAAGCTTCCTGAATTAGTGGCCTTGATGGAGGAGGAACATCTGGATATTGTGGCAGTCACAGAAACATGGTACACACAGAACCATGACTGGGATGTAAACATACCAGGATACACTATCTACAGGAGGGACAGGGAGGGTGAAAGAGGAGGAGGAGGAGTAGCTCTGTACATAAGGGAAGGAATCAAAGCAACAGAACAAAAAAGGGAAGGAATCAAAGCAACAGAACAAAAGGGTAAACAGGGAGGAGAAGAAGCACTGTGGGTTAATTTGGAGCTAGGCAATGGCACCACAATCCGCACAGGGGTTGTATACAGACCCCCCTCTCAGGGGGAAGAAATGGACAAGAAAATGATAGAAAGTATACTTAGAATGGCAGAAAAAGGGGAGATATTGCTGATGGGTGATCTGAATATGCCAGATGTTAACTGGAGTGCAATTGCAGCAGCCACTGCTAAAAGTGGGGTTATTCTAGATGCCCTACAAGGGGCATGCTCTAGACAACTAGTATTGGAACCCACTTGAGAAGGAGCAATCTTAGACCTGGTTCTCTCAAATGGAGATGGAGAGAGGATGACAGATGTAGAAGTGGGTGGCCATCTGGGAACTAGCGACCATCGAACAGTATGGTTCACAATAAACACAGCAATAGAGTCAAGCCATACAAAGGCAAAAGTACTGGACTTCAGGAGGGCTGACTTTGACAAAATGGGTGAGTGCCATGGAATGCACTAGCAAATGGGCAGGAAGAAGGGGTGGAAGAACAATGGGGAATAATAAAAACTGCCATCACAGAGGTAACAAGCCTTTGTGTGAAGCAAATAAACAAAGCAAAACGATGCAAGAAACCACTATGGTTCTCAAAGGAGGTGGCAGTGAAGGTTCAAGAGAAAAATAAAGCATTCAGAAAGTACAAGGAATCACAGAAGGAGCAGGACAGAGAATTGTATCAGTTAAAGCAAAAGGAAGCTGGGAAGGCAGTCAGAACAGCAAAGGCCCGAACCAAGGAAAGGATAGCCAACTCAATTAAGAAGGGGGATAAAACCTTTTTTAGGTACATCAGGGAGCGAAGGAAGACTAAGGAGGGATAGTGAGGCTTAATAAAGGGAGGGGTGGACAGAGGGTGACGGTGAAAAGGCAGAGATACTAAATAAATATTTTGCTCAGTATTTACAAATGAAGAGGAGGTACCTAAACAAACAATAGAAACACTCTGGATACAGAAGTTGATACCAGCCCATTTACAGAAGAAAGGGTTCTGAAAGAACTCTTAAAACTGAAGGTGGACAAAGTATGGGGCCTGATGGGATTCATCCCAGAATTCTAAAAGAACTAAGGGTAGAACTAGTGACACCACTGACTACCCTCTTTTAACAAATCATGGGAGGATAGGGTGGTACCTGAGGACTGGAGGAGGGCAGATGTGATTCCCCTTCACAAAAGTGGGAGCAGGGCAGAAGCAGGAAACTACAGGCCTGTTAGTTTAACCTCAGTGATAGGGAAAATGATGGAATCACTTCTGAAGGAAAGATTTGTCAAGTACCTAGAGGCCAGAGGGGCACAGGACCCAAGGCAGCATGGATTCACAGCGGGAAGGTCATGCCAGACAAATCTAATAGATTTCTTTGACTGGGTGACCAAAGTAGTAGATCAGGGAGGGGCTGTGGACATGGCCTACCTAGACTTTAGCAAGGCATTTAACTCAGTCCCACACAAAAGATTAATATACAAGTTAGCCAGCCTGGGAGTGGGTCCCAAGATGATAGCCTGGGTAAAGCATTGGCTGGAGAATAGGACACAGAGGGTAATAGTAAATGGAGTCCACTCTGAAGAAAGGGAGGTTACTAATGGGGTATCTCAGGGTTCAGTATTAGGACCGGTCCTCTTCAATGTCTTTATAAGTGACATTGCAGAGGGACTGGAATGAAAAGTATGTCTCTTTGTAGATGACACAAAGATCTGCAACAGAGTTGATGCACAAGGTGAGGTGGAAAGGATGAGAAGGGACTTGGCAAGGTTAGAGGAATGGTCAAATGTATGGCAGCTTAGATTCAATGCTAAGAAGTGCAAGGTAATGCACCTGGGAAACAAAAACCCAGGGGAAGAGTACACAATGGGGGTGAGATACTAACAACAACAAAAATGGAAAGGGACCTGGGGGTAGTCATATCAGATGACTTAAAGGTGGGCAAGCAATGTGAGAGGGCAGTAAGTAGGGCTTAGGGGATACTGGGATGCATAGGGAGAGGCATCACCAGTAGAAAACAAGAAGTTGTTATCCCTCTGTACAGACAGCTGGTGAGACCCCATCTGGAGTACTGTGTGCAGTTCTAGAGACCCAGTCTCCACAAGGACATAGACAAGATGGAAGCTGTCCAGAGGAGGGCAACTAAAATGGTGCAGGGTCTGCACAGAAGACATATGAAGAGAGACTAAAGGAGCTTAATATGTATAGCCTCAAGGAAAGGAGGGAGAGGGGGGACATGATAGAAACTTTCAAGTACCTCAAGGGAATCAACAAAATCCAAGAGGGTAGCATCTTTCAAAAAAAGAGGTGTGCAAGAACAAGGGGGCACAATTTGAAGATGGAGGGGGCGGCTCAGAGGTAATGTAAGGAAGTATTTTTTCACAGAGAGGGTTGTGGATGCATGGAACAGCCTTCCAAAGGAGGTTGTGGAGTCAAAAACAGTGGTTGAATTCAAGCATGCATGGGACAATCATAAGGCAATTCTAGGGGGTTGGGGTAGAAAGAAGTAGGCTGCTGGTTAACTAGGATCTGCAGCTTATTCATTAGGTAGGGAAATAGGCAGACTGGGTTGGCCAAGTGGTCCTTATCTGCCATCAAATTCTATGTTTCTGTGATATATGATATGATATCCCACGCAATTGTTTAAATGACAGCTGAGCAAAATGGTGTATATGTAGTCAGGCCAGATGGCCAACCTGTAAAAAAGATCTGAACACACAACTGGGATTTCCCTTTAAACTTTAAACTACAAGCTCTGGAGTTACTCATGGTTCCCCAGCTGAGTGACTCTTGATTATGCAGGCTTCTAGGACTCCTATCTCCGGGGTACCTCTGGACCGACGAGTCTCCCTTCAGTTCGGTCAAGTTCTCTTGGCAATTGGTAGTTCAGGCTTCCACTGGTAGCTTCATCTGTCTCTACCTCTCTCGGCCATTTAGGTCCTGGACCAACCCTTGGCATCCAAACTCTCAGGAAGGTGGCAGCCCAACACCTAGCTGCAATATCTGTTACATGACCTGGATCAGTGGCTCTAGGCCTTATTATCTCCACTCCACGCTGTCTGTTCAGCATCACACTCCTGCTGACACTGACGATCATGCAAATGCAACGTTTGTCCTCTACAAAACTCTGTAAATTCCTTTGCAGCCATCTCCCAACCACAAGGCCTGTAATGTCAAGCTCTGACTCTCCAAGGACAGCAAGCCCTGTCACCTTGAGACCACTTCCAGATCAGTTAATCCCTAGTGTCCTACTTACATACCAGCAGTCCAGAGTCAATCCCATTGGCCCATAACCTGCCACTCACTCACCATGATGTCCCATTAGTCTGGCAATGGTGCCAGAATCCATTACACCACCTTTTCCCAGAAGCCTTGGGTAATTTTACCAGAAAACCTTTGTATTGGTTTTCTAGGGATCAGACAGTCACCAAATAGCAGCCCATTATGTTCATAATGATGTTTTTTATTAACCTTGTATTGTTGAATATCACATTGTTTATTGTTTCTTTTTATTTGTATGTTTAACTTCTTTTTAACTCATGTAGAGCTGTCAACTTACTGTACATGTCAACAACATTGTATGTTCCATTGTTGAAAATTTTAAAAAAATTGTGTTTGAAAACAAAACGCCAGCACCTATAGAGTCCAAACTCACTCTTTCTTTCTTTCTTTCTTTCTTTCTTTCTTTCTTTCTTTCTTTCTTTCTTTCTTTCTTTTTCTTTCTCTCTCTCTCTCTCTCTCTCTCTCTCTAGAAGGGGATGTGGAGAGTGCAGTAATTACATCAGTAATGTTACAATTTTAAATAATATTTATATAATGTAAGAAGTATGCAGTAGACAATTTAGAGGAAGCACAAAGTAAGTGGTACAAACATAGCATATATATAGCGTATCAATAGCAACAGTTCCGCAAAGTGCAACTGGCAGCAAAATGAGGGAAGTAAGGGAGACTGTGTGTACAACGAGGGACTAGTCAGAGGGAGAAGTGGACCAATGAACCAGGGCAGTAGGGGGGAGTAGTAGTATGGAGCGAGCAGCAGTGGGATTAGCCAAGGATCAGTGGCAACTAAATATACCATTGTTCCTTTTTTTTTCTATATATATATATATATATATACAGTATATACCATATTTACAGGGATATATCCTGAGTAGGCTGAACCCGGCCGTCATTCAGAAACTACCAGGTTTTTCTCGCACATTTCTTTACTTCCCACCTCTCCTGGCAGAGATGGTGCCCCTGTTGGCCTTGTACAGCCACAGCTTCTCCCACTGCAGGCGCAAGGTCCCTGGCTAGCTGCAGGGGTCGCTGTGGTGGTGGAGTCCACCACCAACCCTCCTCGACCGAGACACACTGCCAAACTGCAACCAAACCCAGGTCATCGGCATGGCTGCTGGGTCATCAGGGCAGTCCAAATGCATGATTGTTTATAGGTCCCAACTGTACTCCAATCCTACTCTACACAGTGGGAGTCCTCAGGCTCACCACAACAACTAAATAATTGACATTCTATGGGGGTGGGAGGGGTTACAAAAACCTTAGGATCCTTTTAGATCTTTAATTAAAAGTACAAAAAAATTGACTTAATTTCCACTTACAAAAATATTGTCAGTGAAAGGAAAGGACTGTACTGCAAGCACATCTTAATCCAGCACAGTAATGCATGCCACAGTCAGCGATGCAGGCCTGCAGCTGGAGAGCTTCTTTTTTCCTCCTTATATTCCACCCCTGAGGATACCTGGAAAGGGTTCCACTATGCTGCGACAACAAGAAATTTGTCAACCGTCAACACAGCGACAGCACAACATTGCCAATTGGCGTTGTGCCGTCACTGGGGAAATAGGTGTCTTCTGTGGGGGGCTCTGCCCCCCCACACCCCTGCACTAAAGATTACTAACTCCAGTCAGAGTTAGTTCAGGGAAGGGGGAAAACACCCTGGCAGCAGCAGTGTCTGAATACCTGGAGACCATCACAGCGAACTGACAAAAATGTTGCTGTGATGGTCTTTGTGGTATTTGCGTCACTGTGCCATTGGTATACCCCTGGAAACATAGAATTTGTTGGCAGAAAAGGACTGCTTGGCCTACCCAGTCTGCTCAGTTGTTTCCTGCCTAGTCTGTCTCAGCAGACCCTAATTGGTTAACAGTGACCCTCCTCCTTTTTATTTACTAGTATTCCCCTAAGCCTATCCCGTGTATGTTTGAAACCCCCCCCCCCCACTGTTTTTTCCCCTACTATATCTGGTGGCAGGCTGTTCAAGGCATCCACCACTCTTTCAGTAAAACAGTATTCTGTCACATCCCTCCAAAACCCCTCCCCTTCTAACTTCATTGCATACCCTCTTGTTCTGTTGCACATCTTCACTTGAAACTGGCTCCCCACTTGCACCCTGTTCACCCCTGTGAAGTACTTGTAGGTCTCTATCATGTCCCCTTCCCTCCTCTCGTCCAGGATGTCCATGTTGAGATCCCTCAGTCTCTTCTCATATGGTTTTCCATGCAACCCATGTGCCTCCAGAACTGTACACAATATTCCAGGTGTGGTCTCACCAATGATCTATACAGAGGTAATATTAGTTCCCATCTTCTGCTTGTGATACCTCTCCCTAGACACCCCAACATCCCACTGGCCCTGGCCACTTCCTTTCCACACTACTCTGTGACTTTGAGAGACTGACAGTACCCCTCCCCCCAAACACATACAATTTTATACTCAGCTCCTGGGATTCTGTTCCCTGGGTGCATGATTTTGCACATTTTGGGACTGAACCACAGCTGCCATACCCATGACCACTCCTCTAATTTTCTACAGTCCCTTCTCATTTTAACACTCTCTCTCTTTGAGTATCCACTCTATTACAGATGTTGGTGTCATCTGCAAAAAGGCATACCTTCCCTTCCAGTTCTTCTGCAATGTCAGTTACAAAGATATTGAAGAGGATCAGTCCTACTATTGAGCCCTGTGACACCCCACTTATCAGTGCCCCTCTTTAGAGTGAGTGCCATTTACCACCACCCTTTGCCATCTCTCCATTAACAAATTTTTACCCAGTTTACAAGTCTGGCTCCCACTCCTAGACTATCCAGTTTCTTTATCTGTCTTGTATGTGGTACAGCAGAGCTTCCAAGTCAGCACTCCTCAAATGAGGGCAATCTCCTGATTTTGACCACTAAAATCGGGGCGATTTTCACAGGGCACTAATGTGTATACCTAACAGAATCTAAGGTATTAGAAATGCATTCCTAAAACCATTTAAAGATGGGGGACTCATGTGTTCTTGAATTCTGATGCTTCTAGGGATATGGACTGGTGCCATAAAAAGAAGGGGGAATGTAAAAAAAAAAATAGCAAAATCAGGGATACCACTTGAAAATAGGAAGACTTAAAGCATGTTTACACAGTCATATCTGCACTGGAGTAATTTGAGCGCTCAGGTTACTTCAGTGCAAAAACTCTTGTGTAGACACTTACTGGATCAGGGTAAGCGGCTCATTATGGTGCTCCCAGATTCTCTGCCAAGCTGGGGACGCCGAGTGGAGCAAGTGACTTAAGATGTAGTGTGGACTGTCTGCGCCACGGTAACCTATCCACTTCCTGTGCCTCCTATGATTCAGCCGCGGATCTGGCGCGTGCACTGCATAGTGACGTGGGCTCATGCATGAAGGGCATTGGTTTTTTGGTAACTCATGTGAGCCAAACAGTTTCTCAAATAGAAGCTGGTGTCCTGAGTACAGCAAAGTAGTTGATGTTGAAAACCAAGTGCTGTAAGGAAGAAAACTTTCTTTTGGAAGTACAAAGCTGCGATTTCGGACATGCACATTGACATCGCCGCTTATGTCAGCGAGCAGCGGTCCGGACCCAGACGCACAACCCCTCACCAGTGCAGACTGTGGTAGTGCAGAGAGGGGCTGTGTAGACAAGCAGACCATGAATTGTTGGTGATTGAGACTACACTGTTGCGGTTGGAATTTTTAAGTGCCACTGCCGTGTAAACACGGCTTTAGAAGGAATGGCTACAGTGTCAAAGGCTTTGCTGAAGTCCAAGTAGGGCATGTTCACTGCCCTTCCCTGATCTATTTCCCTGGTCACTCAGTCAAAGAAATCAATCAGATTCGTCTATCATGACCACTCCCTCATGAATCCATACTGTCTTACTGTCTGACCAGCTTAGCTCTTTTAAACTGTGGACAGGTTGTGTAATCCAACCTGTCTGCAAGTTTAAAGTGCGTTTTCACAAGGTAAGTGTAAAGAGTTCACTCCATTCTTTATTTATTTATTTATTTAACAGACTTTAGGATTACAACCTTTGAGTCAGGAACTCATTTACAAAGGCTCTCCATCATAAAAAACAAACATAAACGCTTAATACATATAGGCATAGAATGGCAGCTAAAGGTTACAGTTGTTTTCAGTTATACAATATTGGAGAATCAAGATCAGCTATACATTGCATTGAACGTGTTACAGAGAGCTATATTTTACAGTTCTCAAGAGAACAATAAGTTTGCTCATAGAATGAGGGAGTAACAAGTTTGATATGATTGAAGAAGCCAGAAGGTGACGGAAGGAAACATATTCAATTCAGTGCTTCAGAGTAACTGGTAACTGGTATTTTTCTTTTAAACTTAGATTGTAGGCTTGTAGTGACACTATACTTTATTTCTGTGTTGTCTTTACTTATAATTGTTTTTGGGCTGTTGAAAATTTAAAAAATAGTGGTGGTGTAATTCTGTGCTGTCTTTAATTGCTGCAAATTTTATCTTGGCTTGTCTGACTGTCCTGTAGCTGGGTGAAGGGTGTTAATTGTCTGGCCTCTGACCTCAGCTACGTGATAACTGGAGGTGGGGCTTAGTCACAGTTAAAGCAGCAAACAGAAGTTCATCTTCTCAGAAGAAGCCAGAAGGTGAAGGAAGGAAACATATTCAATTCAGTGCTTCAGAGTAACTGGTAACTGGTATTTTTCTTTTAAACTTAGATTGTAGGCTTGTAGTGACACTATACTTTATTTCTGTGTTGTCTTTACTTATAATTGTTTTTGGGCTGTTGAAAATTTAAAAAATAGTGGTGGTGTAATTCTGTGCTGTCTTTAATTGCTGCAAATTTTCCCCCCCTCCACCCCTTCCCCCAACTCTTAATTATATGCCCTGATAAATCTGATTGACAGGAGCTAAACACAGGGTATAGTAAGAGGTGTGAAGTAGGAGGGCACAAGGTAAGAAGACCACCCTCAACACGACAAGTTTTTGACTCATTTATTTATTTATTGGTTTCTTTTTCCTTAAAAAATATATATCTGAGGATCAGTTACAGGATTTTAGTACTGTAAATAAATAAAAGAAGAACTAAGAGAGCTTCAGTAGCAGATAAGTAGTGGAATTGCAGTATAATGTAGGGGTAGTGCAATGCAGTGGCTGTGGGGCAGCCATATTCAGGCAGACCTTCTGGACACTGAGGTGCTGCCCTATCTGCATGCATCTCTCAGGACTGCGGGATGAGGTAGCCAGACTCAGGCGGAGTAAACTGGGTCAGAGTACCATCACCCCTGTCCAGGAACCACCCAGTCCAATGCCGCTGCCTCAAAGGATGCAGAGAACGGGAGCACTTGGATGACAGTGGGCTCAGGGAGGGTTAGAGCAGTCAGGCAGAGGCACTCCCAGATCCCAGATCCTATTCCTTCAAGAACTCATATGCCACACTGGCAAATGAGGACAACCAAATAGAGGTACCCAGGGAAGTGAAGGAAAGGATGTGGAGGTTAGGCAAGGAGGTGACCTCAGTGGGAAAGCAGTGGACCCCAGAGGAGGAGGAAGCGAATCCTGGTGGGGACTCCATCATAAGAGGGATCCAGCTAGGAACACAGGAGGGGAGGACAGGGAGGTGAGGTGCCTACCAGGTGCCACGGCATGGAGGGATGGAAGGAAGATACTGGGATCACTGGGAAGGCAAGACAGGAGGGTGAGCTGGATGTCATTATCCACCTAGGTACTAATGACTTGGCAAATGGGAGCCAAAGGAAGTTCAGGAAGAGTTTAGGAGGGAGGGTCTCAAGCAAGTAGCTACTTCTGTCACTTTCTCAGAAGTACTACCTGTGAGAGCAAGGAGAGCATAGGAGTGCATGCACCAGGAACTTTAACTCATGGTTGAAGAACTGGTGCTGTGAGGAGGGTTTGGATTCATTGGTGACTGGGGACTCCATCTGGAGGGATGGAGGTTTGTTCAAGCCTGACGGCCTGCATCCATCCCGGAGGGAATCCAAGCACTCAATGGATAAGTTTAAATGCTACATTGACAAGCATTTAAACTAGCAGTGGGGTGGCAGGCCAGCAAGGATGATACCTACTTGCTCACCCCCCACAGCTAGTAATGGAACCAGTGAACCAGAGGAGTGGCTATCTCTGCAAAGCAGTGTGCAAAAGATGGAGATTAGTGTCCAAAAGGTGGATAAGCAGAAAAGGGGCAAAATTCAGCAGAAGGGCAGACAGCAAGGAGAACCAGGGATAAATGACAACCAAGGAAGGGGCTGGAGTAGAACAGTGAAGCAGTCTAGGGAGGTCAAATCATGGAAAGCATGTGTGCAAATGCCAGGAGCCTTAGCAACAAGATGGAAGATCTGAGGCTGTCATGGTACAGTCAGACCTGGACATTGTGGCCATCACTAAAACCTGGTGTAATGATAACCATGACTGGGAGATGGCCATACCTGGCTACAACATATTCAGAAGAGACAGAGCAGGCAGGAAGGAGGAGGAGTGGCACTGTATGTGAAAAATGACATAAGGCCACACAGATCCAGGAGGAACAAAATGGGGAGAGATACTGTGGGTTAAGCTGGAAAGGAAAATGGGGCCAGCTATCCGAGACAGGTGTGGTCTATAGACCACCAGCCCAGGAGGAAGAAACAGATAGGAGTTGATGCTAGCCATCCAAAGGATGGCAGACAAGGGTGAGGTAGTACTGGTTGGAGACTTAATATACCAGACGTGGACTGGAGCATCCCAGCAGCAGCATCAACTAGGAGCAGATTTATCCTGGACTCCCTTCAGGGTGCCTTCCTCAAGCAACTGGTCATGGAACCAACTCGGCAGAAGGCAATACTGGACCTTGTGCTCACAAACAGAGACAGTGTGATGGGGGTAACAGTGGGGGAGCACCTGGGTAACAGTGACCACCAGTCATTGTGGTTTGAAATCACAGAAAGAGCAGAACCAAACCACACAAAAACACGTATCCTGGATTTTAGGGGGGCAGACTTTGGGAAAATGGGGAGATGCTTGAAAGAGGCATTAAGGGGAATGGGACAGGAATCAGGGATTGAGGAACAGTGGGCAGTATTTAAAATGGGGATTATAAGAACAACAGAATTATGCATTAAGCAGGTTAGCAAGAGGAAAAGAAAGAGGAGACCATTATGGTTTTCCAAAGAGGTAGCAAAGAAAGTGAAAGCCAAAAGATTGCATTCAGGCAATACAAAAGACACAGGCAGAAGGGGATAGGGAGAAGTACCAGGAGAAACAAAGGGAGGCAGGAGAGTCAGTAAGGAAGCCAAAGCTCAGACAGAAGAACACATTGCAAAATCGGTGGTTAAAGGGGACAAAACCTTTTACAGGTACATAAGTGAAAAAAGAAGGACAAAGGGAGGATAGTGAGACTGAAGGGGAGGATGGGAGCTGCGTGGAGGATGACAACAGTAAAGCTGACATATTGAACAGGTATTTCTGCTCAGTCTTTACTAAGGAAGAGGGGTAATGGGTCTGAAGGAGTACAAGGGTGAGAATGGTGCAGAAATGGACACAGTCCCTTTACACGAAAAGGGTCCTGAAGGAACTGGAAGTAATAAGAGCTGATAAAGCAATGGGGCCAGATGGGGTGCACCCAGGGTCCTTAAAGAACTAAGAGAGGTGGTGGCTGAACTCTGGCTATCCTGTTCAGCCAATCACTGGAAACAGGGAGGTACCCAAAGACTGGAGGACAGCAGATGTAGTCCCCTTATACAAAGTGGGAACAAAGAGGAAGCAGGGAACTACAGACCAGTCAGCCTCACCTCGTAGTGGGAAAGATCATGGAAGCACTACTGAAGGAGAGATTGGTGGAACATCTGGTTGTCAATGGACTACAGGACCCAAGGCAGCATGGTTTCACCAGGGAGGTCATGTCAGACCAACCTCATTGAATTTTTGACTGGGTGACTAGGAGGTGGATCAGGGAGGGCGAGTGGACATGGCCTATCTGGACTCAGCAAGGCCTTTGACACTGTGCCACATAGAAGACTATTACACAAACTGGGAATATGGGTGTGGGCAGGACAGTAGTGTGGTGGGTAGGTAACTGGCTGGGTGGCAGGACACAGAGGGTGGTGGTAAATGGCTGTCACTCCACAGAGGGAAGAGTGACCAGTGGGGTACCACAGGGATCAGTGCTGGGACGGTCCTATTCAACATCTTCATCAGTGACATTGCACAGGATATAGAAGGCAGAATTTCACTGTTCGCTGATGACACAAAGCTCTGTAACAGAGTAGACACACCAGAGGGTGTAGACAGAATGAGAAGGACCTGCAGAAACTTGAAGAATGGTCAAGGGTTTGGCAGTTGAAATTCAATGCAAAGAAGTGCAAGATAATGCATATGGGGCACAAAAACCCTGGCACAATATATCAGTTGGGGTGAGGATATAGCATGCACCAAGCAGGAAAGGATCTTGGGGTTGTCATCTCTGATGACATCAAGGTAAGAAACAGTGTGACAAGGCATCAGGTAAAGCAAATAGGATGCTGGGATGTATAGGCAGGGGCATCACCAGCAGGAAAAGGAGGTCATAATTCCGCTATACAAGACACTAGTGAGGCCCCACCTGGAGTACAGTGTACAGTTCTGGAGACCATACTTACGTAAGGACATAGACAGGGTAGAGAAGGTTCAGAGGAGGGCAACAAAGATGGTGCATGGGTTGCATCACAAGTCCTATGAAGACAGGTTGAAGGAACTGAACATGTACTCCCTGGAGGAGAGGAGGAGAGAGGGATATGATAGAGACATACAAGTATCTTACAGGGAGGAAAGGGTGCAGGAAAACACTATTTTAAGCGAAAAAGATGTTTCAGGACTAGAGGCATGGGATGAAGTTGGAGGGAGGACGATTCAGAGGAAACATGAGAAAGAATTTCTTCACAGAACGGTGGTGGACAAGTGGAACACCCTGCCAGAGGAAGTGGTGGGGGCTGAAACAATCACGGGATTTAAGAATGCATGGGATAGACATAAAGGAATTCTAGAGGTCAGGGGTAAGGGGAAATAGACTTCTAGGAAAACAAACTGAACTTACAAGCTCAAATGGGCAGACTAGGTGGGCCATAGGCCCTTATCTGCCGACACTGTCTATGTATCTATGTATCTATGTATATTTACAGTGAAGTAGAGAATTAGACAGATATCTTGTGAGTGCAGCCAAAGGAGGCATTGTTAATAGGTAATGTTTGGTAGCCCTATTCTTTGCTGATAAGGTGACTGACATTAGGGCCAAAATCCGATCAGCTTGCTCTATGGGGTTGTTAGTGGTCGGCGCTTGGTTACTACTCCTCAATTTTCTTGGACATACTTCGACCGGCCAGAGATCATGGATATCGTGTGGATTGCCCAGAGTATGCAGCTGACTTGCTGTAGCTTAGACCTGGGCCCAACACACCTCATAATGGGGTGTGTGGATACCATCGACCCTGTCCTTGCAGAGATTGTTTGGTGCTCTTTAGAGTTGTGTGAGTTCCCAAAGTCCCTGAAGGAGGCAGCGGTGACACCGCTTCTTAAGAAATCTTTGCTTGACCCAAACTGTCCTGCTAACTACAGGCCAATCTCTAACCTTCCCTTTGTAAGGAAGGCAATTGAGAAAGTAGTTGCGCTGCAGCTGGAGAACCATTTCACCATTCATGATATCTATGATCCTCTCCAGTCCGGTTTTCAGAAGAGGCATAGTACTGAGACTGCTCTGATTCGGGTGCTGAATGATCTCCTGGTGGCAAGAGATCAGAAGCGTCATTCCATCTTGGTGCTTCTTGGTCTGTCTTCAGCCTTTGACACCGTGGACCGTGGGGAATTGCTGGAGTGCTTGAGGAGTATCTGTGGCCTGTCAGGGATGGTCCTCAGATGGCTTCAATCTTTCCTCACTGGCAGGTCCCAGAGGGTAGTGTCTGGGATGTATTCCTCAGACTCATTCTGTCTGCCATGTGGGATCCCTCAGGGCTCCATGCTGTCCTCAGTGTTGTTCGTGGTGTATATGCTGCCATTGGGAGTCATTGTGAGACAGTATGGACTGATGTTTCTCTGTTATGCAGATGATACCCAGCTCTACCTGTCTTTTGTGCTTGACCAGGATAGTGTAGTCTCAGTTTTTAATAGCTGCCTTGCAGAAATACAGGACTGGATGAAGACCAGCTGGCTGAAGTTGAATTCCGATAAGACTGAGGTGTTGGTGGTGAATCCAGGTCACCAGATAGAGGGGTCGGTGGCAGGGTCTCCCTTGGGGCTTTGGCTTGGGGGTAACCAGCTGCCTTCCTCTGTATGGGTGCAAAACCTGGGGGGTGATTCTTGATGATGGGCTGACACTGCATTCGTAGGTGTCAGCAGTAGTCAAGTCCTCTTTTTATCATCTGAGGAACATCACCCGGGTTAAGCATCTTGTTCCGTCTAGTGACCTTCCAACACTGAACCACGCATTTGTGACCTTGTGTCTGGACTACTGTAACTCCCTTTACCTAGGGCTTTCGGGGGTTGATATCCACTGCTTGCAGCTAGTGCAGAATGCAGCAGCATGGTTGTTGATGGGGATTCCTCGCTTGAGCCACATCTCTCCTATGCTGCGTGAACTGCACTGGCTGCCTATACAGTGGCAGATCACCTTCAAGGTCGGTCTTCTGACCTACAAGGCCCTACATGGACAGGGTCTGGGCTACCTGCAAGAGCTCCTGAACCTTTACTGCCCCAGCCGACCACTCCGCTCAGCTGACGAGGGGTTGCTAGAGGTTCCCATGGTACAGTTGTAAACTTCTGGGTTGCGAGCCTTTATGTACGAGGCCCCAACCCTGTGGAACTCTCCACTTGGTCAGATTTGAGAGTGTCAGACTGTGGAGAGCTTTAAGACGGCCTTAAAGACCCATTTGTTAAATCCTGCTTTTGGGGACTTCATGTAGTAAACTGTTTTAAAGTATATTGGTATGAAGTCCGGAATTGCATTGTTTTTTATTATTCTATCGATTTTAATGTGTTTTTATTGACAAACTTGTACAGCACTTTGATTTTTTGAATTGCGCTATAGAAATAAAGATTATTATTATTATTATTACTGTCTTTGGTCATGCAACCCCCTGGATACAAGGTATTCCACTAGCCTTTCTTTTAACAGGGTTTCCTTTAATTTCCCTACAACTGATGTGGGGCTGACTGCTCTGTAGTTGTTATCCTCTTCCCTGCTGCCGCTTTTATGGAACAGAACTATGTCAGCTCTCCTCGAGTACCCTGGAATCACTCCTGTTTCCAGTGATATGTTGAGTAAGGCTGCCAGTGGTGAAGTAAGCTCTCCCCTGAGTTCCCTCAGCACCCTTGGATGCTTCCTGTCTGATCCCATGGCCTTACCCATTTTCAGATTTGCAAGTCCTTTCAGGACTCTTTCCTCAGTAAATGGACTTGTGTTCACTTCACTGCCTTCTGTTTTTCTACTGCTGCTCCTTGTTGGTCTGTCCTCCTCCCTCTCTACTGTGAAGACTTAGCAGAAGTACCTGTTCAGGATGTCAGCTTTTTCTTAATCCTCCTCTGTGCAGTCACCATCTACCAACTTCCTATCCTCACTGTTCCTCCTCTTGCCTTCCTCTTCTTGCTTATGTACCTTAAGAAAGTCTTGTCCTCTTCAGCCACTCCTTTGGCTATCCTTCCCTCCGTCTTCACTTTTCCATCTGTGTTCCTTTGTACCTTCTGAATGCTACCCATTTTTTTCCTTCACTTTTGAGACACCGTCACCTCCCTAGAGTACCATAGTGGCCTTTTTCTCCCTCCTACTTTTACTCATTTCTTTCATGTGGAAGCTGGTTGCTTTCACTATGCCTTCTTTTATTTTTTCATTTCTGATCTCCACACTTGAAATCCACTGCTGCTAGAATGTTTCTAAGGCAGTTTTCCATTACTTTAAAGTTTTCCCTTCTAAGGTCCAGGACCCTCGTCCTCATGTGATTTGCTTCTGCACCCATCCTAATACTGAACCACATTGTAGGGGGATCACTGTTTCCCAAGGGACTGCCCATTATGAAGTCTGTTACACTGTCTATATAAGTGAGCACCAGGTCCAGCATTGCCTCGAATCTAGTGAACTGACTAGCTGCCAGAGAAATGGTCCCTGTAAGGAATCTAGGACTGCTCTGCTTTTTACTAAAGCTGCTGCTGGAAGGCCCCAGTCCGCATCAAGGAGATTGAAGTCCCCAAACAGCAGCACCTCTCCCTCATTCGCCATCCTGCTGATGCTTTCCCCTAATGCCTTGTTCAAATCCTCCCCGTGCTGGAGGACTGTATACCACCTCAGTGCAAATAATGACCCCTGCTCCTGCCTCCAGGGTGACCCACAGCACCTCCAGCTCTTCCCCTGCCTCTAGGGTTCCCTTACACTTACATAGCCTTGATATCCTCCCTCACATACAGGATACCCCTGAGTTAGAATTTCAGGACTGAGATGCGCAGTCAGAGCATACAACCCTTGCTGACACTGGGCAGTGTTCTCCCCTCCTATGCAGCACCCCACCCCCAGCTGCTCTACTACCAGTGGTCACCTGTGTGGCAGTGTCGCAGCAGGAGTAAGCAACCTTTCCCCTCTGGAGAAAGAGGAGAGCGTTCTGTGGGATACTCAGTCCACATCCCTCCAGCCATCTCTCAGCAATCCAGGCTCATTCTCGAATTTGCGTCGCCGGTGACATGAGCAGTAGCCATACCGCTGTGCCAACAGGCCAGCTTTTTCACTGTTTTCAATTCAAGTAAGATTTTTTTTCTAGGGGCATGGATATGGTGCACTTATCTATACTTGGGCAGTCTTCTTTTCCCTTTAAATTCAGCTGGAATGTCTTCAAGCTAAGCTCCTCCCACCTACCCGGTTGGTATCCCCCTCAACTCCACCCCATGACATTAGATCTTCCTTTCTGCTGGAAGAGTCAGGTCTCCTCCTTCATAGCTCCTGTGCATGGTGCAGGCCTGAATTTTGTCCTTTGTCTTCAGGCAATTTTCTGCGAGTTTTCTTTGCAAATCTATGATTCTGTGTTCTTCTCTTGGAGCGCAATGACCAGAAATCCGGTCCTGGGTATAAGCAGTGCACCACTTTCAACCAGAAGATGTCACACACTGACCCCCAAGCCTAGTGTGTTTATTGTCTTGAGGCTCAGCATGACTGCAAGCTTGCAGCCTGTGCCAGTCCTTGCAACCCCTGTCCCTTGAGGATCGTTATGCCCACCTTTTTTTAGGCCATCCAGATGAACAGGATCTGTTGGTCCTGTTCGAGGATGCCTGCAGGGCCATTTCTGCAGCAGCAGGGTCAGCATCGCAGCTTGCTGTGCTCAAAGAGGCAGCAGCCCAGGCCATGGCAGGCCCTCCCACGTTGCTTCCAGTGGGTGTCAGTATCTGGGCTTCATTTACGAGTGCCTTTTGGGACTTGTGCCAGTCCCTTCCTACCCTCGGGGAAGGCCCTTCCTGAAAGGATAAGTCTTAGGAATCTTAGGAATCTTTGAAGTCCAAGAGGACCCATTGCAGGTCATGGGACAGGGAGTGAGCTCACTCCTCCCACTCCTGCAATTCTGTCTCTGGCTCAATGGCTGTCATGCTGTCAGCTTTGGCCGATCCTTCAGGGGTCCCTGTTCAGGCCACTAGCTCCATGGCATCCCTGTTAGGCTTGTTGGCTGAGATGCATGTCGACCAGCTGGCCAAGATCTTTCTCAACCTGCTTGACCTGTTGTTGGAGGAGGTTGAGGATGATGTGTTCTCCAGGACTCCGGTCCTTTCAGCCCTCTCTCAAGAGGGGCCAGACAAACTGGCCAATCTGGCTATTCTCCCCCCAAGGAATCAACCCCCTCCAGGGTTCCACAGTTGGAACTGGTCCATGTCAACTACATGGACCATTCCCTATCTCCTCACCAGCAACACATTTGTCGTCAGTTAAAGTCGAGGTTGAAGACCTGATCCCATTTGAGGTTGAGGTCTCAGGACTCTCGCTGTTCTTGGCCATCGGCTAGGAAGCACCATCGATGCAGCTCATCCTCCTCATCTTCAGATGATGAGAGGCTCCACCACAAGCTATGGCAGTGCTACAAGGAGTTCCTGTGGCAGCAATGGATCCTGAGTCATGGTCGACCCACACCTCAGTCACCGGTGCTCCCTTGGTCTCCGCCAATATGGCCCATCCCAGTCCTGCCCTGACTGGCCGAGCTGATGCCAGCCTCCCCCACCTATCTTGGTGGAGCCCCACTCCCTCCGCAGCCCTTACATCGGTCCCCATCCAAGGTTGCTCGACCTTTCTCTGGTCTCCTCAGCCAGTTGTCCATTAAGATCACTCACTCGGATTAGTCCTGGATGGTCCATGGGGAGCCTGGGTCAAAGGTGGTGTTCAGGGAGTCCTCAGATTCCAAGAGGTACTCCATGCATTCTGCTTGGACCCCTGGCTTCGACCGAGAGTTGACCAAGGAGCTTACCACTGAGCATGGGCCAGTCTCCTTTGGGTCCATGGAGATTCCCTTGGAGCTGGTCCAGAAGTGATCCAAATACCCCCTCATGGAGATCCTCAACAAGGATGACTTCCAGGGGGGTTGTCTTTCCCGTAGTGGAAGCCATTCTGGGTTCCACAATAGAGCTTTTTGCAGCATCCAGCTTCTTTCCCAGTGCCCTCCACCTGTATGGTCTGCAAGTATGTGGTACCCACCTGGTCCCATCCTGGGTTCTCTGACGAGCCCTTAGCCAAGAGGTTGGTGGCAGACTCTGTCTTCCTGTGGATGGGCAACATCGGGTGGTTGACAAGCCTCCTGACAAGGAGTCCAAGAAGCTGGACCATGCAGCTAAAAAGGTTTATGCTGCTTCCTCTCTTGGTTTCTGAAAGGTGAGCTTAGCCATCATGATAGTAAACTTTAGTCATGTCCTTATGGGGGTTCTGGACCATGTCCTCCTTGTCATCTCATGGACTTACAGTTGGCAGTCAAGATGATCTGGGACCAGGGCTGTTCTGTTGCCAAGCACCAGCTTCAGATGGCCTTGGACATTGGTGACTCCTGCACTCGGTCGTTGGCCACAGTGGTTGCCAGATGGCATAGGGCTTGGTTGAGGATTTCCACCTTAACAGTGGATACCCAGCATTAGCTGGTGGAGGTTCCTTTCTTGGATACCAGCCTGTTTGGGCCGGGAGTGGATGGTCACCTCACTAGGTCTGAGAAGTTCACTGCCAACCTGGACTCTCTTACATCCTTTCAGAAGGACTTTAAGGGCCCAAAGCCAAAAACGAAGCCCTTTCTTTTTTGGCCCTTCCCCCAGCAGTCCAAACTGCTGCAGTCCCTGTCAGGGCAATCCCAGGTCCAGAAGCATAAGCCCAAGCCCACCACCTCAGGCTACAAGAAGCCCAGAGGTTAGGGTGGCGGTGCTTCTCCAGCAGCTGGCACCGGAGCCTCTGCCAAGCCTGCCCAGTGACAGGTCAGGGGGTGTCACCCTCCTGCCCCTGCCTCAGTTCCCCACCTATTCCATCATTACTACATACACATGGGTGGTAGATGTGGTGGGCCGTGGCCTGCCTCTCGACTTCGAGGCTCTTATGCCCTACCAAGCCCATGCCCTACAGGAGTCCATGGTGTCCTCAGACATGCTGTCTGCCCTCAGAGAGGACATTGTTCAGCTCCTAGAGAAAGGAGCTATGGCCTGTGTTCTGGATGCCGAAGCCAGCAGGAGCTTTGCATCCAGGTATTTCCTGGTCCCCAAACAGGTGGGGGGCTGGCCCTCCATTTTGGATCTTCATGATCTCAGTCAGTTACTGAGGAGACACAAGTTCTAGATGGTCACTGTGAACCAACTCATTCCATCCCTACAGCAGGACATATGGTTCTGTTCCCTGAACCTCCAGGATGCCTTCTTCCACATCCCAGTCTGCCCATCCCATTGTCTGTACCTTCAGGTCTGTGCAGACAGGGTGCTCTATAAGTTCCAAGTCAGGCTGTTCGGACCATCCTTGGCCCCCAGGGTCTTAACCAAGTACATTGCATTGGCAGAAGCATTCCTGTGGTGCTGAGGGGTTCAAGTGTACCCATACCTAGACAACTGGCTGATTGCTGGTTCATCCCAGGAGGAAGTGGAGTGCTCCAGGGATCTGGCCTCCAGACTTGCTTGGCCTTGATTCTTGTGAACCTGACCAAGTTGGAACTCCACCCCTCAGAGGTCATTCACTTCATTGGGCAGAGCTCAACTTCCTTCAGGCCAAGGTTTGACTCCCAGTGGACCAGGTGGCTGACTTTACCTCCTTTGCCCAATCATTTCAGGTTGGGCACTCATGCCCTGCCCAGAACTTCCTACGGCTGCTGGGGTACATGGTGTCCTGCACCAGGGTGGTTCAGTGGGTGACCTGGCAGATACACCCTCTGCAGTAGGAGCTGGCCCACCAGTGGTCTCAGAGCCTCAGTCACATGGACTAGCTGGTCACGGTGATGCAGCAGATGTGAAATGCCATCCAGTGGTGGCTCATTGCTCAGCTCCTAGAGAAAGGAGTTATGGCCTGTGTTCTGGATGCAGAAGCCAGCTGGAGCTTTGCATTCAGGTATTTCATGGTCTCCAAACAGGTGGGGGGCTGGCCCTCCATTTTGGATCCTCATGATCTCAATCAGTTCCTGAGGAGACACAAGTTCCAGATGGTCACTGTGAACCAACTCATTCCATCCCTACAGCAGGGCATGTGGTTCTGCTCCCTGAACCTCCAGGACGCCTTCTTCCACATCCCAGTCTGTCCATCCCACTGTCGGCACCTTCAGTTCTGCACAGACAGGGTGATCTATGAGTTCCAAATCAAGCCATTTGGACTATTCTTGGCCCCCCAAGGTCTAAACCAAGTGCATTGCAGTGGTGGAAGCATTCCTGTGGTGCTGAGGGGTGCAAGTGTATCCATACCTAGATGTCTGGCTGATTGCCGGTTCATCCCAGGAGGAAATGGAGCAGTCCAGGGATCTGGCCTTCCAGACTTGCTTGGCTTTGGGTCTTGTCAACCTGGCCAACTTAGAACTCCACCCTTCAGAGGTCATCCACTTCATCGGGACAGAGCTCAACTACCTTTGGGCCAAGACCTTACTCCCAGTGAACCAGGCAGCTGACCTTACCTCCTTTGCCTGATCATTTCAGGTTAGGCACTCATGCCCTGCCCAGGACTTCCTGTGGCTGCTGGGGTACATGGTGTCCTGCACCACTGTGGTCCAGTGGGTGACCTGGCAGATGCACCCCCTGCAGTAGGAGCTGGCCCACCAGTGGTCTCAGAGCCTCGATCACCTGGACTAGCTGGTCACGGTGATGCAGTAGATGTAGAGTACCATCCAGTGGTGGTTCATTCCTGAACACCTGCAGAAAGGAGTCCTGTTTGTCCTCCCAGAACCGATGGTTATTCTAATGACCAATGCAACTCTGATGGGAGGGGGAGCACACTTGTGGGACCACAAAGCCCATGGGCTCTGGACCCCAAGAAGTCCTGGTACCACATCAACCTGCTGGAGCTCTGTGCAGTACTCCTTGCTCTGATGGCATTTGTGGCATCTGTCTGGGGTCAGGTTATACAGGTCCAGACAGACAACACTATGACCATGTACTACCTCAATAGGTAGGGTGGAATGCATTCCCTCTGATTGTGCTGGGAGGCCCTCCGCACTTGGGCCTTTGTGCACTGCTTGAGTGGCAATCTCCTGGTGATTCATGTGGCCAAAGCCTCCAACCAGCTAGTGGATACCCTCAGCTGAGTGGGCAGGGTGTCTTATACTTGGTCTCTTCACCAGGAGGTGGTGGATCACCTGTTCTCCCAGTGGGGTACTCCCTTGGTCAGCCTGTTCACCTCCTGGGAGAACGCAAAACTGAGACTGTTCTGTGCCCATCTCCCCCTCCCCCCCATGTGGAATGATGATGGGGAATGCCTTCATGAGGCCCTGGACCCCTGGCCTCCTGTACACCTTCCCTCCCTTTCCCCTGCTCCACAAGCTGGTGGTCAAGGTGTAGAGGGGCAAGACGCAGATGATTTTGGTAACCCCGGACTGGCCGTGCCAATTATGTTACTCAAATCTCCTCAGCCTCAGCAGCAGGCCTCCATGGGACATGCCTCTGTGCCTGGATCTGCTCTCTTGTCATCAGAGGAAGGTCTTGCACCCAGACATTCAATCCCTGCACCTGACAGCCTGGTTCCTGAACAGCTAGAGTTCCAGGCTTTGGGTCTCCCTGTCGAGGTCCTTCAGGTCATAGAAGCCTCTAGGAAGGAGTTGACTTGCCAGTGCTATACCTTCAAATAGAAACACTTTTCCATTTGGTGCGAAGACAGGGAGCTAGACCACCTGTCCTGCCCCATGGCTAGAATCCTGGACCACCTGTGGTCCCTCTCTCTGTTGAGCCTGAGGTTAACAACCCTCAACGTGCACCTGGCAACCATCTCTGCATACTAGGTGCAGGCTGGTATGCCAATGGTGCAGGGGAAGGTGGTTGGGCTCTTCTTTAAGGGCCTTGACCACATTTCCCCTCCAGTGTATGAACCACCACCACCACAATGGGACTTGTTGCTGGTGCTGGGAATGCTCATGGGCAGGCCATTTGAACCAGTGCACAGGTGTGACATCTTCCACCTGTCATGGAAGACCACCTTCTTGGTGGCTATTACCTCTGCCAGAAGGATCAGTGAGCTCTAGGTGCTCTCGGTGGAGTCTCCTTACTTGATGTTCCACAGGTACAAGATTGTCTTCCGTCCCAACCCGAAGTTCCTTCTGAAGGTTGTTTCAGAGTTTTATCTTAACCAGATGATTAACCTCCCAGTGTACTTCGCCAATCCAGCCTTGGAGGCTGAGCACAGGCTCTATATGTTGGACCTATGGTGAGCGCTTGTTTATTATATGGAACAAATGGCTGGAGTTAGGGAGAAGTTGAAGCCGCACCTGGCAGACTGGCCGCTAAGTGGACGATTGGCAGGTAGATTATCTCCTGTATTGACCTCTGCTAGGGAGTCTTCTGTTGGGCTCAGGACTCATTCCACCAGACATACCGCTACCTTGGTGGCTGCCATGCCTCTCAACTTTTTGTCACTGAAATGAGGGACACACACTCAAAATGAGGGACAATGAGGGATGCCGACCCTCATAATGAGCATCACATCCTCAAATATGGAGAAACAAGCTCAGAACTCTGTAGAAACCATTGTGGGTCCTTGTAAAAAGTTTACTTTTTTATTACACATCCTAGAATACAGTACTATGAATTTCTGCTTTAAAGTCTAAATTTACAGCCATTGTCTGTGGGGATAGCACCTTTTCCATGAGGGACAGAGCAATTTTGAGGGTTAAAATGAGGGATGTCCCTAATAATCAAGGACAGTTGAGGTATGGTGACTGCTTCTAGGTACGTCCCTATCCAGGAGATCTGCAGGGCTGCTACCTTGACGTCAGCATACACCTTCATCTCCCATTACCACATCGACCTTGAGTCATGCCGGAATGCTGGTTTTGGGGCCTCAGTTCTCCACTCCCTGTTTCTAAAGAAGGGGTGTGTGCCTTGTCCCCTATCCTGGAGGACTGCTAGGAATCTGCCAAAGTGTGGATAAGTGCACAATATCCACGTCCCTAGAAATGAGGGTTACTCACCTGTAACTGTAGTTCTAGGAGTGGTATATGATGTTCATCCACACAACCCATCTACCTCCCCTGCCAAGTGGCACACGGATCCCTGCTTCCGTCTTGCAAGATCTGACATCACAGGGTGGAGCCAATGAGATACCACCCTGGTAGGTGGGAGGAACTTAGCTTGAAGACATTCCGGCTGAACTTGAAGGTGAAGGAAGACTGCCAAAGTGTGGATATGCACCATATACTACTCCTAGGTTACAGGTGCGAAACCCTTATTTTCTGGTCTCGGCTCCAGACACACCTTTTGCTTTTCCTCTATATTTATTTATTTATTTATTTATTTATTTATTTTTGTCAGGGTGCAGAGACTAATACCATAATTATCCTGGTCACATCTAGACATGCAATGGTGATGTTCTTGCATAAGACTGTAAATCAAGAAACACCAACATTTCTGTGTGATAGATTTAAAAGGGAAACACCAAAATTTCTGTGTGATAGATTTAAAAGGGAGAATAACATTAAAATACTTAGAACAACTTCACTAAATTTATTTCAAGAAAATAGAATATCTACTAAAATAGCAGAATGATCTATAACAACTTATGGTTCAAAACTCTTAATGTAAGCCATGGGACTGATACTAATGAAAAGAAATATTCTTTTAAAAAGAGAGTTCAAAATTATTTGGAAAGCAATCAATATGTTGTTGCAGTGATAATACTTTATGTTTGCACACATACATGCAATTGTAATTGTAAATATTGTGCTTGTATGTGAGCTTTTATAACTGTATGGTTGCATAGCTTATTGTAGATTTTAAAAATGCTGTATTGTATTAGATTATCTTATGTATTCCTACTATTGTTACCCTTTCCCCAGGTGTGGCTGAAAACGGGCCTTTGCCCAATCCACTTTCCTGGTAAATCAAATTAAATAAATAAACACTTGGATACTATAGATTCGAACCTGGGATTCCCTGTTCCCTGATGCAGTGCCATAAAAACACAGAAACACAGGATTTGTTGGCAGAAAGGGACAGCTTGGCCCACCCACTCTGCTCTGGTGGTCCTTGCCTAGTCTGTCTCCACAGACCTTAAATGACTTCCGTGTCCCTTCCCCCTCCTTGCCTACTTACTAATTTACCCCACGTCTATCCCACCCACACTTGAAGCTCCCCCACTGTTTTTGCCTCCACCCCTTCCACTGGTAGTCTGTTCCAGGTGTTTACTGCCTTTTCAGTGAAGAAGTACTTCCTCACTTCCCTCCTGACCCCCCCCCCCAGCTTCATGGTGTGCCCTCTGGTCCTGGCTCTCATTCTCATTTAAAAGAGACTCCCCTCCAGCACCCTAGACACCCCTGTGAGGTACTTGCAGGTATCTATCATGTTCCTGCTCACTCTCCTCTCTTCTAGAGTGTACACATTAAGATCCCTTAGTCTCTCCCCCCATCAGGCTTTTGATGTAACCCCTGCACCATTTTAGTTGCCCTCCTCTGGAAAGCCTCCACCCTGTCTACATCGTTTCTGAGGTGTGGTCTCCAGAACTGGACATAATACTTCAGGTGGATTCTCACTAATAAGCGATACAGTGGAAACACCACATCCTTCCTCCTGCTGGTGATACCTCTCTCTTTACATCGCAGCATCCCACTGGCCCAACCCACTGCTTTGTCACACTTTTCTGGTGCTTTGAGGTCATCAGATATGATTGCCCCAAGATCCCTTTCCTGCTTAGTGACTGTCAGTACCTCCCCCCATCCTACACTCAGCTCCTGGGCTTCTATGCCCTAAGTGCATGTTTTTGCACTTGTTGGCATTGAACCCCAGCTGCCGTGCCCTTGATCACTCCTCAGGCTCTGACCATTGTGACAGCCTGTGCTAGTGATGTAGATCTCAAACTGCTTCTTCTCTTTCGGAGTGCTTGCCACATACTATCATAGGGTGCGGGTGTTGCTACAGCTTAAAGCAGCAGTGCAATGATATTAGGAAAACAATTTGACCCTGTCTTGTTTTTTTTACTATAATGATTCCTAGCATCTTCTAGTGTTTGGTGGTAGAATTTTGTAGTTCCACCAAAATTTGAGTATTTTATAAATGCTTTAATTTCATTTTCTCAAGAAATGAAGATAGCCACCACATTTGGATTAGAATTAGCATTGTAGTCTCACCAAGGGTTAGGATCGGGGCAACTCATGGTCGCAGCATAGGAGATTTGTAGAAAAGTAGATTTGACAGTTATGCTGGTGTTAACTGTAGATGAAATTGACTTTTGGTAAAACATTTTTCGCTACACTGCTGCTTTAAACTGTCTTCACCTGCCACCCAGTGGCAAAATGCAGCCATTACCACTTGGCTCAGGTCAGTTTTTAGGTGCTGGCAAGCGTAGCTTGTAACAGTACCACCTCTTGTTGATTCTGTAACCTTCGACTCTGCTTCTAGTGGAGAACTTATGATTGCTTTTCTCGATGGCTGAACATTTTTTCTCACTAGAAGGAATAAAGAAGATGCTAATGGCTAGTTTAGTTTACTAAAGCTAGAACTACATGGGTCAGGTGCTGCATGTGACAGTAACTACAAGCTGGCAGCAGGGAGGGAGTACAAGGAGATGGGCTGGTCACAGTTTGTTTTCCAGTCCAATGAAAAGTATATGAACCAGGACCTATATAAGGCCAGTTAATCAGCGCTACCATTATTTACTTAATAGAAGGTCAGATATACCACAGTGTCTAGATTATTTGAGCCCTTCACTGCTATAATGGAAAATGCTCCTTTACTTACCTACTTGTTTGTTTGTTTATTTGTTCACTAGGAAAAGAGGGCTAGAGAAGGGGATAGATGCAGATATAAACCAACTGAAATTGAACCAGATTAAGCTGTTGGGGTGAATGGGGAGATTCTGGCCAGCACACCAGGGAAATTCCCTTACTCTTCCAGCAGGGGGCCCTGTTCACTTTCTGATTGGAGGACAGTGGATGACAGTATGGAGAGTGCTGGAATGGTCTCCCATGTGGAGGAGATCACTTCTTTCCCCACCTGGAGTAGCAAGAAAGCCTAGACAGAAGGGGTCTTTGTGCCCTACTCTGTACCCATGGAGAAAGTTACTGATGACATGGAGGTGCAAGAGGAAGAAAACCAACACGCAGTACAGAAGATAGATGAAGATGCTGATGCAGTGTCTCCTGAACTGTTTGGTAACACTACTGTGGTCCAGGAAGAAGAACTTGAAAAAGACCCAAAGGGGAAAAAAAGCACAACTAATGCACATGATACAGGAACAGGATGGAAAATGCAGGGAAAAGAAGCAGACAGTAGACTGTGAACATCCCTAAAAACTACTGCAGGTCAGCCGACATCTTCACAGTTGCCTGCAGGCCCTGATGGAGATGTTGGCATTGACAGCGGCCGGTCAGCACTCAGCTATTTACCTGAACAGCCGTCATCCTCCGAGGCAACAGTAGACACTGGCATGCCACCCAGAAGAGAGTTAAAGAATTTCGGGAGCAACAAGAGCTGCAGCTTTCTAAGTTAAGCATTCCAGAGGTGCCCACTAAAGCAGGCTGGGGGAAAAAAGCCAGGGGCAAAGTTCTGGATGGTGTCCCCTGAAAAATGGGTGGACCAGAGTGGCAAAGCCTCATGCAGTATGTGCTTACCTGCACTAGAAGAGCTGACTGCAGTAGAGATCTCACAGGCAAGTCCTTTACATTTTGTAACATCTACCTTAATCAATTGAACTGGCGGACAGTCCAGGTGCACTATGTTTCTTGCAAAGTCGCCGGTCATAGTGTGGCCTGCCCTGGGCAAAACCGGGTACACGGGGGCTGTGTAGGGTTGCCACCTTTGGATGGGGCAAAAACCGGATCCCAAGCTCCACCCCAGCCCCACCCCTTGTCATGACTCATCATGCATTGTTCCTCCAAGAAGGCCATTTTGTTATATAAATAAAAGATAACACTTAAAGCAGCAGTTCCACAAAAATGTTAAGAGACTGTACCGTACCTGTTAAGTTACTTTCCTAGGTTCTTCCTAGTCATCCATTTACTTATGTATTTATTTATTGACATTGGTTTACCAAATAAACATACAGAGATAAAATAAATATCTACAGATATGATCTGGGGGGAGACAAGGGGAATACTGTAAATAGCATGCAACAGTATGCATGGTATAGAATAATACATAATTGTTTCCTGTAATCTGTACTTTATACCTTTTTCTGGCTCCTTTCCCTGTTCATGTCCACAGCACTATTTCAAAGAAAAAGAACTGACCATATAATTTTCTTGAGGAAAAAAAATAATTTAAAACATTTAAAAATGCCTAAATTCTGTTAGAGATGAAAATGTTTACCAGCAAATAAAAAGGAAGACAACTGGCTCTGTTACTGTTACAAAAGGTGGGGGCAGCTGTGCTGCTATGCCACTTTAAGGTGTACTGGAACAGATTAGGTTAAGTAAGTGCTAATGGTGTTAAGTACCATACTTTACATCTCCCAGGCTGACTGCTTTCACAAACAAAAGGCTACACTGACAACAGAACTTGTTTGTAAACTGGACCTGCAGCTGAAACAATGACTAATATGACATTTGTTTCAAAAGTATGTGAGCACTCAGAATGGTTCAAAAACCTGACCAGCACACAGCAAAACCAGATTACCTGATAGGGACCCTGAAAACCTGATCACCAGGTAAAAAACCTGACTGGTGGCAACCCTAGAGCTGTGATATCTTAGAAGGATGACAATGGATTGAGGTTTATAACCATCTATTAACAAGTCATAGAGTTTCACTGTGCTACAGCAGTAGAATGCTTTGGGATCTTCCTTTGAGTTGTTAATAAATGGTTATAAACTACAGTCCAGTGTCATCCCTCTAAGACATAACATATCTGGAGACGATGGTTAAAAAGGCTCACTAAAGAGTCATCTTAGAGCTGGAGTATGACTTTTCTTTCATGATGTGCTGGACCTGAGCCTGCAGTAGGAAGCTTCTTCTGAAGCTTGTTTTGGGACAGCTTGCTACCTCCAACTCAGCGGCAAGAGAAAATAACTATTTACTGTGGCCTGTTATGGAAAGGTTAAAGAATACAAGGATGGTGAGAGCTGGACTGAGTGTACAGAAAAGCTGGGACATTATTTCATTGCAAAGGACATTGATGATGAAAGCAAGAGAAAGGCAGTTTTTTTTTACTGTTTGTGGGAGCGAAATATATGCGCTCATCAAATCATTTTTGTCAGCAGCCAACCCAGGAGGCAAATCTTACAAAAAGAATGTAGATTTGATTGGGGTCCACTGCAAACCAAAGCCAAATAAGACCATAGCATGAAACCACATGATCAGCAGCCAGCAGAGGGTGTAATGACTTATGTAGCTGCACATGCCAACTCTCAGAGTATTGTAAATATAATATTTTGGATGACATGTTAAGGGACGGTTTGGTGGGTAATTTTGCAGATGACACTGGACTGTAGTTTATAAATCCCGAAACGTTCTACTGCTGTAACATAGTGAAGCAGCTGACACAAGCAAAAACAGGAAATGCACGCCCTCTAGTGGACAAATGTTTACTTACAACCTTAGATACAGTTTGGTAAAAGAAAATTCAAAAGAAGTGCTTAGTTAAAGGGGAACTGTCAGCAATACGAGTCTCACACCCAAGTGTAAGGCTGATCTTGATTTTACTTGCAACCTTAGATACAGTTTGATAAAATTCAATAGAAGTGCTTAGTTAAAGGGGAACTGTCAGCAATACGAATCAAACCCAAGTGTGAGGCTGATCTTGATTTGCGCTTTGTGTACAAAAACATTTTTTTTACTT
This sequence comes from Neoceratodus forsteri, assembly GCA_016271365.2. Lineage (NCBI taxonomy): Eukaryota > Metazoa > Chordata > Ceratodontiformes > Ceratodontidae > Neoceratodus > Neoceratodus forsteri. The sequence continues at coordinate 534,263,693 of CM028130.1, read as the reverse complement.
ACTGTTTACTGCAGTATAGTAGAATGTATTAGGCTAATTTTGTTGATTTCTAAGATGGATTTCCTGTAACCAGAAATCCCAGAATCCCCTGTAGCTGACATCACAGGAGGACTGTAGAGCTAGGAGACTCAATAGCCTTCAATAGTCCACAGTATACATGTTAAAGATTTTGTAAGCTAAAATCAGATATTTGCTGGTCCTGTTGTGCGCACGGGGTTTAGTACAGTCCTTTGTGACTGTACCTAGCCCAGGAGAACAGCAGACCAGCAAACAGAAGATTACAGCGTATATAAAAAAACTCAGACATTCGCTGCAGGCTATTAACTCTTGCAGGTCCCCAGACTGATATATCACTCCCAAATTCCTGTACTTTCTAATTCTGTTGGCAGCCTAAGGGTTAAATCTCCCACTGCTGTGCCCTCTTCTGATGTCAGCTTCAGGGGAGTCTGTCACTTCTGGTTATAGGAAATGTCAGATTACAAGTCAGTGAAATTAGCTTGATATAATCTACTAGACTGCAGTGATCAGTAAGTAAAAAAAATGTTTTTGTACACAAAGGGCTAATTGGGATCAACCTCGCACTTGGGTGTGAGGATCTTATTGCTGACAGTTCCCTTTTAATACATAACAAAGCTGATTCCTGAGTTTAACATTGGCATGCTTCCTGGGACAAAAAAATTAGCATTTATCAATGCCGAAAGTTCGCCATTGGTATTGCTATTGTCCTTGCCACCACGTTGACTCTGTGAACATAGCTGCCAAAGGTTGAAGCATAGAAACTGTCAGCAGATAAGGACCACTAGGCCAATCCAATCTGATTGTAAGCAGTGTACTTGACTATGGCTTCTGACGCTCCTTCAGCTCTACCTCTATGGTTCTCCCATCAATGTTTAACTCCTGCCACAGTATTCGCTCCCAACACCTCCTGCAGCAGACCATTCCATGTGTCCACTGCTCTCTCTGTGAAGAAGAGAGTCCTCATATTCCCTCTTAGCCTGCCACATTCCAATTTCATGTCCTGCCTCCCCATTCTTGCACTACTCCTGTATTGGAAGATGTCTTCCCCCTGCACCTTGTTTATACTCTTGAGGTACTTGAATGTCTCTATCATGTCTCCTGTCTACCTCCTCTCCTCCAGCGAGTACATATTGTGGTCCCTTAATCTCTGCTCATTTGTTTTGTGATGCAAGCCCAGTACCATCTTAGTCGCCCTTCTCTGGACCGTCTCCAGCCTGTTTATGCCCCTTTGAAGGTGCAGCCTTCAGATCTGCACACAGTACTCCATGTGAGGCCTGACCATGGTTTTATATAACGTCATCACTACCTCCCTCCTTCTGCTGGTGATACCCCTGCTTATGTACCCCGGCATGCCACTGGCCCACCCCGCTGCCTTTGTAGTCTGCTGTGACATTTTCAAGTCACGTGAAATTATAACCCCCAGGTCCCTTTGTTCCTTGGTGCTGTTCAGCAACTGCCCCCCCCCCCCCATCATGTAGCTCTCCCCGGGGTTTCTATTCCCCAGGTGCATAATTTTGCACTTCTTTGATTTAAACCTCAGTTGCCACTCCTCAGACCATTTCTTAAGCCTGCCTAGGCCCTTTCTCATTTTCTCTATCCCTTCTGGAGTATCCACCCTGTTGCAGATCTTGGTGTCATCTGCAAACAAACTTTTCGTTCCAGTCCCCTCTGCAATGTCACTAATAAAAACATTGAACAAGACTGTCCCAAGGACTGATTCCTGCGGTACCCTACTGGTCACCCCCACCTCCCCAGATTGTATCCTATTTACCACCACCCTCTGTCTCCTGCTGGTTAGCCAGTTCCTAACCCAGTTCACCACCTTGTCTACCATACCCAGACTACCAGTCTTGTTAACAAGCTTTTTATGTGAGACAGTGCTAAAGATCTTGCTGAAATTGAGGTAAGCAACGTCAACGTCCCCCCCCCCAGTTAGCTTCCTTCATCACCCAGTCAAAGAAATCTATCAGCTTCGAATGACATGTCCTATCCGCTGTTAGACCTGACCAGGGTTTTATATAACGGCATCACTACCTCCCTCCTTCTGCTGGTGATACCCTTGCCTATGCACCCTTTGTAATTTTTTCACATTTTGACCCCAAATTTTCAACATAGTTTTCTTATCACTGTACCTCAGAAACCCCATAGGTGAACATTTCTTAATCCATGTCAAAACGTCATTCCACGCCACAGGTGCAGAAACTCATTTTGGGCAGGATGTGTGAAATGACAGCTGTACCATTCATGAGGTTGTGTGGAGAAATAGCTAGGCTGAAAATTTGGAGTCAAAATATAAAAACTTGGCAAAATTACACACGTGCGTAGGAAAATATCAACAAGTGCGCGTAACTGTCTTTTGTTGCTATTTTTGCTCCAAATTTTCAACCTGGGCTTTTTTGGGACCCCGTCTCATGAACAGTGGTGCTATCATTTTGTTACTCAATCCCAAAAGGTGATTTCGCGCAGTGACTGCGCCATTCCACGTCACAGGTGCAAGAACATTCTCCCGCTGCATAGTAATGAGAGGCTTTGTTTTCTCCACTACATAGTCAGCCCCCCCCCCCAGCTAGGCACTCGGGACAAACAAGCAACACAAGCAGCTCACCTGAAGAGCTGAGGAAGCCGAATTTCCAGCCTGATAACTTTTGAGGTAAAGAGAGCCTCTTCTCTTCGTCTGGACGCCTGCAGGGGGGTGCTAGCCCGACGGTGCTTGCGCCATCTGCCCCCCCCGCCCCAACCACCCACCCACCCAGGGGCGGCTGTCAATTTAAGGATCCACTCCGTGACATCACATCCGGTGACATCACGTCCTGTTGCCCAGAACCTATCTCCCCACTTTCCCATTTGCAGGTTATACCTGCTGGCCACTAGAGGGACCTATGCTCCCTCGCTACTTCCTACTCCTACCTGTACAGTACTACTTCCCTTGGATCTTGCTCACCACAATGTATTGGCCCTGCCTCACGCTCTGCCTGTGCCTATCCCCACTAGCAGTGCACTTGCCCACTTACCCATCTGCTACTCCGCACTGTGCCCTGGCACCCCTCCCTCCCCTTGCTCCTGAACCTGCTCTCCTGCCCCTTGGGACCTCTGTGTGTCTCGGTCATCCCTGCCCTCCCCCTAGCTTCCTCCTCACCTCAGGCACATCTGAGTGTCTTCTTATTCTTGCCTTCCCTTCCTGTACCACTCTGCCCACCCCCTGCTCCCTTAGCCTCCCCCATGTCAATCGTAGGAAAACCTCTCACCATCTCCCAGCCAGGGTGTTAGTCATGCTACTACTCCTGTCAGGGAACATTCATCCAAACCCTGGCCGGTTCCCAGGAGCTCCCGACTAGCACCACAGGCCTATGCATGGTCTCCATGAATATCTGTAGCCTCCTAAAAAAGTTTGACTCACTACAATGCCTGATCACATCAATTAACCCTGATGTCATCGCTCTGGTTGAGACTTGGCTGTCGAAATCCTCCCCTGACTCCCTAGTCTCCCTTCCTGGTTTCACCCTCTTCCAGTCTGACCGTGTTGGGAGACGGGGTGGCGGCTGCGCTATTTATGTCAAGGAATCTCTCCCCGTACTAGCCCTGCCTGCTCCCATCCTTGACTCCAGGGCCCAGGCGCTTACGCTGAAACTAACCCCTGACCCTTTAAAGAGACCCCTTTTTCTGACTACTGCATACGTGCCCCCCAGGGACCAAACACAGGCCATTGCCTCTCCTACAGAATACCTTTCCTCACTACCTCCTTCCGCTGATCAAATTCTGGTGGGTGACTTAAATGTCAACTGGCTCAGACCCTCCTCCTCCTCTACCGAGACTCCTTTTCTGCAATAGACCTAAGCAACTAGTTACCCACCCTACCAGGACTAACCCCAAGAAAGCTCCAGTACCCTGCTTGATGTGGTACTCACCAACCGCCCTAATCGGATCCCCAATGTACAAGTCCTCCCAGACTCTCTCAGTGATCACTCCCCCATTCTATTCCACTGGTCATCCTCAGTCCCCAAACCCATAGCACAGTCCACATGCCGGTGGCGTCTAATACCTGGTGGACTGATAAAACTTAAGGAACTTCTGTCCCAAACTGACTGGTCTCCTATACAGGCAACTCCTGACATCGACACAGCTCTCTCCTTCTTTACCCAAACTTTTAATAATGCCTGTGATATCTTTGCCCCAATGTTGACCCGCCGTTCTAAAAGGCAGAATGCCCCCTGGGTAACCCCAGCTTTGATCCACCAACTCAAACATAGGGACAACCTATGGCACCGTGTCATTGAGACTGGCCGGCCCAGTGACAGGCAGTTATATGCTGCCGCCTGAAACAAGTGCACTCGGGCCATCAGAAAGGCCAAGTCTGAGCACTATCGATCCTCACTCACTGCCTCATGGGGGAACCCCAGAACCTTCTGGGATAACATTAAACAGTTAAATGGGAGTGCACCTCCCCCACCCCAGATCAACGTTAATGGCGTGATCTCCTCAGACCCAGCCCTCATAGCCAACCACCTCAACACCTCATTCACTGACCTTAGCCCTATCCTCCCTACAAATTTTTGACCCTCCTCCCCAGCACCTGCCGTAAATCTTTCCCTCTTATTTTCTCCTCCACCGTGTTTCTGCCCAAGAACTTAGGCGCACCTTGTCACTGCCCTTAAGAGTAATAGTACAGGCAGTGACACCCTGGAACCGTGTATCCTACGGCTGGTCTTAGACACAGTCCTTACCCCGATCATGTGCCTCATCAACCACTCTCTTTGCCTGGGGAAGGTCCCAACTGCCTGGAAAGTCACCACTGTCACCCCTATCTTTAAAGGTGGTGATAGGACTGTGGCTGGAAACTATCGGCCAATCTCCATTCTCTCTCCTCTCTCCAAGGCCTTGGAAAAAGTGGTGGCCTCTCAAATCTCTGACTACCTCGCCACCTACAATATCCTATGTCCTGAGCAGCATGGCTTCCGAGCGGGCCACAGTACCAACACAGCCCTCCTAGAGTTCTCCAACTTTCTCCACTCCTTCTTAGACACTGGTTCTCTGGCTGGTGCGGTCTTCATTGACCTCTCTAAGGCTTTTGACACTGTCTCCCACCCCCTCCTTCTTGATGCCCTTAGTCTCTCTGGTTTTGCTGCTGGGCCTATCTCCTGGTGCACCAGTTGTCTGTCTGACCGCTCACAGCGTGTAAAAATTAATGGGACCTACTCAGACATCTGTCCCATCTTTTCTGGGGTTCCCCAGGGCTCCATTCTGGGCCCCTTACTATTCTCCCTTTACCTTAACACCCTTCCACACTCTTGCTCGGGAACATTCTATTATGCGCTGATGATGCAGTCATCTTTGCCTCAAGTCGTAACCCTATTGCCCTCCAGAACTCGCTGCAGAAGTCCTTCGCTGAAGCCGAGGGCTGGTTCAAGAACTATAGATTGGCGATAAATCTTAAAAACAAAAACATGTTCTTCACTCATCCTCAAAATAAGTCCTGCAACTTCAAACTCCTCATTCACTCTGGGTCCTCTTTCCCACTCGAACAAGTTTGCTCCTATAAATACCTAGGGATCCATTTTGACCCCTCCCTCTCCTTCCATGGACACATCGCTGCCCTAGCCACTGCCACTAATATCCGATTGGGCATCTTACATCGGTATAAGCACTGCCTCCCCCCCCAGACGCTCTTCGACTCGCAGTCACCTCCTCTATCCTCTCCCTAGTGGACTATGGACTGCTGGTGTATGGTGCTGCTTATCAGACCGCACTCCATAAAATTTGCAATACTCTGAATAAGGCCTGCAGGTTAATTACTGGGGCACCTAGGCTAACACACACCTGTCTACTGTACGCTAAAGCGCTGGTACTTGATCTTGACGAGCGCCTCAAATATCTGACCTGTACACTTACAAAAAAGACCCTCCTTGGGCTATCCCGCCAGGATTGACCACCACCATCGCCGCTCTGTCCCACTAGTTCATACTCGGACCTCTGGGAAAACCTCTCTTGTTATCCCTAGAGCTAGGACCTCTCACGGCCAAAGAGCCTTCAGCTTTAGGGCCCCTTCTGGTTCAACACACTGCCCCCCTCCATCTCCGAAGCTCCAATTATATCGTGCTTCAAAACTTCCTTACGTAACCACCTTATTAACACCCGAAGCTGTAATTGCCATTAGTCAAAGCCGTACTCAATACTTATGACAAAGCTTACTACTAAGCTGCTAAGGACAACATAACTCTGGTATTGTTTGCATCAATCCTACCTGTACCAGCTTGTATGTATCTATGTATTAAGTTACTGTTATACTGTGTTGTATTGTTATACTGTGTATTTTCGTTTGTCTTACTGCGACAAGGTACCATTGTAAATGAGCCTATGGCTCAAAGGTTTTCCAAACTGCTGTTTAAATAAATAAATAAACATGTTTTGGGAAGGATGTGAGAAATGACAGCTGTACTCTTCATGAGGCAGTGCGGAAAAATGGCTATGTTGAAAATTTGGAGTGATAATATTAAAACTTGACCAAGTTACGCTCGTGAGTAGGAAAATTTAAATGAGTGCATGTAGCTTGGGCGTTTGTTGGTATTTTTGCTCCAAATTTTCAACATGAGCTTTTTGGGACCCCACCTCATGAACAGTGGCAGTATCATTTCAGTACTCTATCCTGAAAGGTGATTTCATGCTGTGATTGCGCCATTCTGTGCCACAGGTACAAAAGTATGTTTTGGTCAGGTTGTGAAAAATGACATCCTTAATGTTCATGAGGAGGTGTGAAACAATGGCTATGTTGAACATTTGGAGTCAAAATATTAAAAATAACCAAAGTCACATGCGTGCATATAAAAATTTCAATGAACGCATGTAACTTAGCCATTTTTTTGTATTTTTAAACTAAATTTTCAACATGGGCTTTTTAGGACCCCACCTCATGAACAGTGGCACTGTCATTTTGTTAATCTGTCCTGAAAGGTGATCCCATGCAGTGACTGCGAAATCACCTTTCGAGACCGAGTAACGAAATGGCAGTGACAGTGTTCATGAGGTGGGGTCCCAAGGACCCCATGTTGATAATGTGGTGCAAACATCTCAAAAAATGGCTGTGATATCAACATAAGTTGAAACTGCCATTGACATCTATTATACAGTGCGTACCCTAATTTTCAGTTCGAGGTTTGGCTTTGAAGAGTGCAGATGTGTCCCAGTCCAGAGAAGATGACAGTGCTTGACCTCCGGTGGGAAGTATGGGGTGGGGGGGGGTGCAGGGAGGTGGATGCGCAGAGGGAGGGTCAGGATGGGGGATACGAAGAGGGACTGTTTAATAAAGATATCGGGAGATGGTTTTCATTTTTTTTAGGGACAGGAATATTTCGGCTTTACTGTTATGCTCTGCCAGACCCCCTAGTCAAGGCCAATAGATAACGGGGCCAGCAGGAGCACTCGGTGGCCACCTTTGCAAGGGTCATGGAGGGAGGACGGTGCAAGAGACAACGATGGATGATTTTTTTTTTTTCAGGATAAAAAAATGATGAGGGACAGTTTTTTTTCTTTCAGGCAGAGTTTACTGTACATTTGAGGACACTGGAGGATTGGGCATGCCCAGTGTCAGTATCTTATGTGTGGGGGGAGGTGTAGGGTGGTGTATGCTTCGAGGGAGGGTTGTGTGGGGGTAATGACATAAAAAAACTGAGGGGCAGTTTTCAGCAATGTGAGAGGGAGAGAGAGAGAGAGAGGGACATGAGGAGCCGACCGCAGCAGCTCACACATTGAGCTGTGCGGCGATCAGCAACCCTGCTACAGTATGCGGCTTTACTGTTATGCTCCAACAGACTCCCAATCAAGGCCAACAGATTATGGGGCTGGCTGAAGCATTCGGTGGACACCCAGGACCGGGGAGCAAGGCGGCACACAAATTGCTGCATCTTGGTGCACCGATGAGGGAAGAGACAGACGGTATGGGGGGGGGGGTCACATCAGCCAGGCTGATCAGGACACATAACTGCTGTTTGCTGGGTGGTGTCCTGCAGATGACAAGAAAAAGTCACATTATGATTGGTGCGGCATTTTCTTTTCAAGTGCAGACCGTTTCAGACAAGATAGCTTCATGATCAGCCTGGCTGATGACTAACATAGCACAGTCCTGCCCCTTGCAGACCATTCTGCACTGGACAGACAGTGATACACCTCTCAGAAGTCACTCTACCGCAAGAAGTTTGCCGCGCGAGCACGCATGGTGATCTTAAAAATGGGGGGTTTGAGCAACAGGGTGCATGAATGCAGCAAATACCGCCAGTGCTTTTTAAATCATTAGACATCAACCCCCCAACCTCCCAGTGGTTAAAGATATACTTATGGAACATTTAGAATATAAACAACCAGGTCCTACAGTTACTAAAGTTGCTGAAGACTTACCTCCTGTGTATAAGGAGGTTAATTCTACTGACTCTACCGAAACAAATAATGCAATCCCTAATGCAGAGGAACAGGACTTTGTCATAATGCAATACCCAATGCAGAGGGACAGGACTTTGTCATAATGCAATACCTAATGCAGAGGGACAGGACTTTGTCATAATGCAATACCTAATGCAGAGGGACAGGACTTTGTCATAATGCAATCCCTAATGCAGAGGGACAGGACTTTGTCATAATGCAATACCTAATGCAGAGGGTCAGGAGTCTGTCATGGAATATGAGGAATCTGAACCCACCCCTTGCTGCTGTCCCTGTAGCCCAAACCTGTACTCCTACAAATGCACATATGGAGAGATACCAGCAATCTGCAGTAGATGGAGAATCGTAGGATATGTGCGTGTTTTTTTTGGGGGGGTGAGCAACCTCAGCCTGATAACCTTGAGTATCGGCAGAGGGGGGAGCCTGCAGATACTAACAGAATGGAATCTGATAACTCCACAAAAACTCCAGGTTCTGAAGAGGGGGATAGCAGAAGTTCTGGGAACAACATAAATCCAGAGCCTAGCAGGCAGTCTACAATGGAGGGACAGGGCTTGAGATTATTTATGGTCTGCAGCTGCAACAAACCTGGCAAGAGACCCAATGCAGTGCATCTGAAATATAGTGGTGTCATATGTATCTGTGGACAGAATAGCTGGACCTTTAGTCTTTTTCTGCTGTTGTTGTCTATCTTTCTGTGTCACGGAAGAGGTACCAGATAGGGTGTTTGAGGCCCGAACCCTATTAAAAGATAGTCTCATATTTTTTTTACAGATTAAATATATGCCATCATACACATTTGCTGGGATACCACATTATACATAAGTTTTAAAACTGTTAATGAGCTGGAATGTTTTTGGAAATGTTGTTATGACATTAACATATCCCCCTGTGGTCCCCATTTTATGCTATCCCTCTAACAAAATCTGCATTCAAGATGATTACTAAATTGTTTAAAAATGAGGGAGTGAACATAATGAATATTATGTATAGGCTTAAGACAAAGTGTACTGTACTAGGCTCTCCGGAACCTATCATGGATTCAGAGAACATTTGGATTGGATGGTGAGAGTCCGATTGCCACAAACAGACACAGGCCTAAAACACTTACCCAGCTGTTTCTATCTCGGGAGGATAGGAAGATTGTATTTTACTCAGGACAGCCCAAAGCATGCTCAAGGTGTGGTTCAAGGTCTCATGTAAACAGTGCCTGTGATCAAGTTAAATGTGGCTTGTGTTTTATTTATTTAAAAATGGGTAACCTGCAAAGATACACTGATCCAAGACTCATTTTCAGGTGCGAGCCGGGAAAAAGGGTAGGGGGACTAGAATGACAATGTTACATCAAGTCATAAGAATACAGTTACAATGACAAAATAAGAAAGACAAAAATTACAAAGTGCAATAACAAAATGCACAACAAGCAGGTGACAACACCATTACAAAATGTAGGGATCATGTAGTTAGCTTGTAGGGCTGCATACAATGCCGACCAGAGTTAGATAAGTGCATATTGCCTGTTGGAGAAAGTGATGATACAATGGCAGTGCAAACAGTACAAATTAAAGTAAGCCAATTCAGTCCACTGATAGGAGCAAAATCAAAAGAAGGGGGACATAAACAAGAGGACAGGGCAAAAGCTGGGGGGGGCAGGTGGGGGATTTCAGGGGCAGGAAGGAGAGCGAAGGCATCTTAGATGGCATCTAAGGCATGGGAAGTGTGGAGGGACTTGGGCATCTGAGCATTCATTGCAGGAATCCTGTACAGTGCAACTTATGCAGTGAGAAATGGCATTCGTTCAAAACCTGTCCATAAGCATCCCATAATAAGGATGATCCCATGGAGCAGGCTGAACAGAATTATTATGTGAGCATTGCCCCCACAACAGGTCTAAATAAGAGCACCACTACACCCAGGCAGGAGACGGAGCTGTCTCAACCCCGTCACAGCCCACCTCCCCTATCTCCATGCCTGGACCATCCATGAGTTCTTTAGAAAGACCTCGGCCTCCCCTTATGCCCTCCCAAGGTAACCTTCAGCATGCTATGACTTCTGAGCAACAGGTCACAAAGGATTCAACACCATATTTTGCTGTAGTGTCCCCACCCTCCCCTTAGCAGAAGATGAGTATACTTCTGGAAGAGACACACCCTGTCATGAGAAAATGAACCCCTGAAGCAATACATCAGAAAAGTCTGAGGCATACACAAAGAAAGTTGATATGCCCCCTCAATTAACCCCTGTGACCAAGCAGTTCCATATGGCGTCCAGAAGAAATGGGGGGTATGGACAGCCAGAGACAAAATTTGCAAAAGCAGATGTGTTCTCCTTCTCAAACAAATGTGATGCCTTACCATCGCAGAGATCATGGGGTGATACAGAGGAGAAGGACTCAAATGGGTCTTCCATTGTGTCCTTCCAGCCAGACTAGTCCTCAACAAATGGGGTATCAGCTGACTCTTGCTCCTCCATTAGAAGGAAATGAAATCTCTAAAGGGTCAGAGAGGGGGTGAAATCTTGACCTATGGTTGTTTCTTTTGGTGTGCCTCCTCTTTTACCTGGGGGATTTCAGTTTTCAGTATGAAAAATAGTAATTGTTGTTAAACTACGTTTTCAGTTTTAAAAGCTTTAAATAGTGATCCATGTTTTGTGCCCAGGATACTAGACTACACACATCTGGGGACATAATAAGGGCCTGTAAGGATTGATACGTAGGTCCTTCCTTTTGGTCTGTGGGAGACAAGGTTTGTTCAGGGGTTGGGATTCATTTCAACATATCTGGGATAAAGGTTCATAGTCTAGTAGTTTTGGTACCCAGGAGGGTTTTAGTCCCCAGCTGCTCCTGTGAGGGTCCACGGAGGTCACGAGGGCCAGCGGACAAGTCACCCTCCCCCAACCCCCAAAACCACCGGTTGCAGCAAGTTGATCCTGTGAGGGTCCACGGAGGTCACGAGGGCAAGCGGACAGTCGCCCTCCCCACTCCCCGAAACCACCGGTCGCAGCAAGCTGATCCTGTGAGGGTCCACGGAGGTCACGAGGGCAAGCGGGCAAGTCGCCCTTCCCCACTCCCCGAAACCACCAGTCGCAGCAAGCTGATCCTGTGAGGGTCCACGGAGGTCACGAGGGCAAGTGGACAAGTCGCCCTTCCCCATTCCCCGAAACCACCGGTCACAGCAAGCTGATACTTTGAGGGTCCACAGAGGTCGCGAGGGCAAGTGGACAAGTCGCCCTCCCCCAATCCCCAAAACCACTAGTCGCAGCAAGGTACAGGAATCTTCAGAATCACAGCTGGCCAAAGAGCTCCGTCCCCTCCTCGCTTGCGGGAGCTGCATAGTTGGCGCCATATTTCTTTTTAAATTTTCAAACCCTGTTTGTGTTTGGCACCTCTCTTAATTGCTGGCGTACATGTGGAGATAGCTTTTTGTATGAATGTACTGTATTAACAGAGTCAATATAACTCTTAAAGCCATCTAAAAAGTCTGCCTTAAAGTATGTACTGCAGCTCTGTAAAGTCATGTAAACCTTAAAGGCATTTTTTTAATTAATACAGCCAATATAACTCTGAAAGCCCTCCAATATCTCAATATTTCTGTACTGCATTTTATACCCTAAGTCTGCCTTAAAAGCTTTGTTTGCCTTAAGAGTTCATGATTTGGTCTGTACTGAATTATAAATTTACAGCAGCCTAGAGCTAGTTTTAGTACAGCCTGTGTCCCAGAGCATTTCTCCTGCCAGCCTGTAACTTGAGTCCCCTGTAACCGGATAAGGTCAGGCTCAGATTCTAAGCACAGACACTCTCAGACTTGTAGTTCTCCAGCTGAACCCCCGCCCATTTCTTTTCTGTTTTTCCCTATAAATCTCTTACCTGACTCTGCATTCTCTCCACAGCTGATCCTGTGAGGGTCCATGGAGGTCACGAGGGCAAGCGGACAAGTCGCCCTCCCCCACCCCCCGAAACCACCGGTCGCAGCAAGGTACAGGACTCTTCAGAATCCCAGCTGGCCAAAGAGCTCCGTCCCCTCCTCGCTTGCAGGAGCTGTGTAGTTTTGTCCCCACGGCTCCCCACCACCCCCACCACCACCCTTGGTGAGCTCTCCCTTATATAGGGAAGGAAGCTAGGAAGCTGTGGTCCTGAACCAATCAGCCCACTTCTCCACTAGCAGCCTATACTCTCTCACCTCTAGGGGCAGATTTTTCAGCTTTCCATCTCCCTCTACTGGCTTTACCTCAGGTCTCCTTCCACCGCCTCTCACCATGCTTCTGTTAATTATCCCCACACTCATACTGCTGATCCCCATCCTTACATCTCCACCCTGCACATTCCCTGAAAATCTACTCTTGTACGGATGTGATGACCATCTGGCATTAAGGCTGCCACCACCTACAACAAACTCCACAGCACTGCCAGTGATCCTTTTTCCAACAGCTTTACAAATACGCTACTGTCATATCTATCACCTCACACAGTATCATATCAGCACCAGGAATGGGAGCTCTGCACCCTGCACCTCATGGACATCCCACTACCTGACCCTGTTATTCCCCTCTCCTCCCTCGACGAGTATCCTGCTCCTGGCCTCCCCCCACTTAGTTACCCTCCCCATTCCGGTATTTCTAAACTCTAAAGGGGCCCAAGCACACAAATCGCACTGCCCTAAAAAATTTGCCTGAAAGCCTTTCCTCAGGTCTGTTCTTTTCCTCCTCCTCCTCCTTATGTCAGACAATATACACCCCAACCCAGGACCTCTCGCACCCTCCATGTCCACACAATCTCCTGCAGGTGGGCTGTGTATTGCTACCCTTAATGTATGCAGCTCACTGAAAAAATGGGACTCATTCCAGGGATGGGTATTGCAACATCAGCCCAAAATCATTGCCGTGGGTGAGACCTGGCTCTCCCCCCGTATTCCTGATTCATCGGTGTCCCTCTCAGGGTATAACATATTCCATGCCGACTGACAGGGAAAACGTGGTGAAGGCTGCACCATTTACATCAAGGACACTCTCCAGGTACAGCTGCTTCCCCCTTCCCATCTCATTCCCGGTCCACAGGTCCTCACACTCAAACTTACCTTTGGTCATTCCCATACCTCCTTTCTCATCACCACTATTTACATTCCCCCCAGGGACCAAAAGGCGGCCTTCCACTCTGTGATGTCCTACCTGGCCACATTACCATCTCATGATAAAAAAATTGCTCTGGGGGACTTCAATATCAATTGGCTATCTAAGTCTGCCACCACTTTCATCGACAAAGCCGCTGCCCTTGACCTTACACAAATAGTCCCCCCCCACCCACCTGGACCATCGCACAGGCTCCTCCTCCCTACTGGACCTAGTTTTCACTAACCACCCTCACAAAATCACTAGCACCATTATCCTCCCAGATGCAATTAGTGACCACTCCCCTGTCCTCTGTTCCTGGTCTTGTAAGACCCCCAAGTCCCCTCCAAAAATGGTCCTACGACATAAACTTGGCCCTGGTAAACTCACATTCCTAAAAGCTCACCTTAGTAAGTTGGACTGGTCTTTCATAACAAACACCCTTGACCCTGACAGAGCCTCTTGACCTCTTCATTCATTCCTTCAATGCTATCTGTGACATGTTCACCCCTCTCTCCAGAAGGATGGTCAAATGTAACCCGGCGCCCTGGATTTCTGACCACCTACTGGCCTTGATGTGAACTAGAGATTCTCTGTGGCATCTCTCCACTGAGACTGGCCTGCCAGCTGACAGACAGAAGTACAGAGAAGCCCGAAGCCAATGCACTCGGTCCCTGCGGAAAGCCAAGGCCAAGTACTATAAATCTACCCTAACCTCCACCTGGGGCCAAGGGTGTAAATTTTGGAGTAGTATTAAGGACATCTGTGGCACTGCCCCAAACCCTGCCCTCACTCAAATCTTAGTTGAAGGGGGGCCTGTCCACTGACCCCTTTCAGATAACCACCACACTTAACCACGCTTTCTCTGACCTCAGCCACGTCCTCCCCATCCATTTGTTTGACCCTCTCCCATGCCCCCTCCCTCTCAGCACCCCCCATTTCACCTACGTTGCATCCCCCCAGAGCTGCTGAACCCTACCTCAAAAAAGCCATAAGGCACTCCCAATACAGCAGTGACTCCTTAGACCTCAGACTTCTCCAGCTCACTCTCCACAAGGTGCTAATCCCCCTCACCCACATTATCAACCAGTCTTTATGTCTTGGGAAATTCTAGATGCGCTGGAAATCCACTTCTATTACCCCTATATTTAAGAGCGGGGACTGTACCTCCCCCCACAGCTATCGCCCCATCTCTATTCTTCCCCCATCTAAGGCACTAGAATGTATCGTTCTCTGACCAGCTCACTGACCATCTTAACAAATACAATATACTTTGCAACCAGCAACATGGTTTCCGCAAAGGACATAGCACGATGACTGCCCTTCTCGAGTTCACCATATACCTTCATACTGCCCTAGATAGCGGTCATCTCTCTGGTGCGGTCTTCATCAACCTCACCAAGGTTTTGACACGGTCAACCACTCCCTCCTGCTAACTACCCTATCCAAGCTTGGCATCTCTCAAGATGCCCTGTGTTGGTTCATGGACTACTTGTCAGATCGTTTCCAGCAGGTCAAAATTGGTACCATCTTTTCCAGCAGGCTGCCAGTATGCTCCGGTGTCCCATGGGGTCCATCCTCGGACCTTTATTATTTAGTCTCTTCCTCAACTCCCTCCCCCAGTCATGTTCCGGAAATATCCTACTCTATGCGGACGACACTCTCCTGTACTCCTCCAATCCTGACCCCACCCAGCTCCACCTCGCCCTTCAAGCCTCCTTCAGTGATGCAGAAAAGTGGTTCACTGCACAACGCCTTATTCTAAAGTACAAGAAAACCAAAGTTATGTACTTCTTACACCCACGTAACTCCAGGAAAGACCACTGCCCACAAATCCTGACCGCCAACCAGATCCCTCTTGAACAAGTGGACTTCTTTAATTACCTGGGCGTCACACTAGACCCAGCCCTAAACTTCCACCTGCACATTCATCAACTATCTACAGCCCTCAATATCTGGCTTGGCATCCTCTAGCGGTTTAAACATTGCCTCACTCCTGATGCCCTCTACCTCACGGTCTCTTCCTCGGTCCTCTCCCTCCTCGACTATGGCATACTTATCTATGATGCTCCCAGTTCCACAGCCTTATCTAGACTCCGACTCTCCCTCAACAAAGCCTGCCACCTTATCCTGGGCTGTGATCATCTAACCCACACATGCTCCCTCTATAAGTCCGCAAACTGGCTTAACCTGGATAACAGAATTAGGTTTCATACCTGCCTCATGATCAAAAATATTACTCTCGGTCTCGCTCGTGCCAGTTTCTCACCTCTAATACAACCAACCCCATCACTCCAACACACTCATAGTTCAATCAAGCAACTCCTTAAGGTTCCCCAATGCCATACCTCCCAATTCCAAAGATCCTTCAGCTACTGAGCCCCTTCCTGGATAAATAACCTGCCTAATGGTCTCATGAACTTGATTTGAATCAGCCCTTTCAAAGCCTACCTTAGGAACCACCTACAGTCCTCTAATCCCTGCGATTGCCACTTAACCCAGCCCTGACTCCCCTCTTCCCCTGAATAAGGCCTTTGGCCGGCTAACCCCCAATCTGAAAACTCTCTGTACTAGCTCCTAAGGGAGCTTATAAATGTATCCATGCACTGTGACTAATACCGTGTATCTCTAGTATCAAAATGTTAGCCTATAACTGTAACTCTTGTATCATGCCTGTTTGTTTTGTCCCATTTCTGTACTGTTCTCTCACAGTATGCCTGTAATGATGTGGAACCTTTGAAAAGGAGTCTTTCACACAAGGGTATTTTCCAAATCCTCAATAAATAAAATAAATAAAAAAGTCCTGGATGCACTGTACAATATCTTGAATGTAATTTAGGACTGATACATGTGTATGCCCTTCAGATGAGGGCAACCAGAATGGAAATATTTAAACAAACAATCTGTACTTTTGGCTGCCAGGCATGTGTTATTGGGAGAGGATTTTAATAGTGGAACATCACTAGATGAGAATGCACAGAAAAAGTATTTTCCAATGGACTTAAAAAAAAATGACCAAAACACCTGGTTATGTGATGCTTTTTGCCTCCACTTTAACAAACCAGATCATCCCTTCTTTAAAGCAGTGCATTCAAATTTGGCAAAAAATTTGACCCTACTTTTTTTTTCACTATAAAGATTCCAGGCATTTTCCAGTTTTATTTCATTGCAAAAGTTTTTAGTTCCACAACAAATCTGAGTTTTCTAGAAATGTTTTAATTCTGTTTTTTTAAAGAAAAAAGATGGCTGCCACATTTGATTTAGAGTATTATAGATTTGACTGTGAAAATAGATAAAATGCATTGTCCTCAGCTTAGAAATCACTTAGAAAAGTAGATTTAACAAATAGTTTAATAATTCTTATTAACGTAGCTGAAAACTGACTTTCTGGAAAAACATTTTTTTTTTGCCTACTGTTTTATCCCCCCAGAAGTCTCGACCACCTGCCACCAACCTGACCCGACCCACGATCCACTGGTCAGACCCCCATAGAGCTGTGGCTATACCTTCCCAGGCAGGGATGAGGTGGGCAAAACACTCAAGCTTCTTTGTGTTGTCTGGTTCCCATTGTGGCTTTGCAGATCAATCAGTGAGGGGTGCCTTCCTTCGTTGGCGGTAGCAATGTGAAGTCCCCCCCCCCCGTATTTTTTACCTCTGATATCCCCTGGAGATGTAGCTGTGCCAAGACATCAAGGCATACGTCAGCATATGTCCCCCCAATGCCCCAATGCAAGGCACCAACCTGCTGTACCTTTGGTCTTCACCAGAGGTTGAGCAAGTGCCAGACCATCATCTCCCCTCCAAGGGGAGATGAACTGTCCCTCTGATGTTCATGCTCCCCTTCCCAGCTGGCCCTCTGGCTCTCCAGGCTTGTTCCTGAACCAGGGTCGCCGGTGTTGCTAGTAGTAGCGCTACCGCTGTGCTGGCGGACCGGCTTTTGGAAAAAAATTGTTCATTGCACTGCAGCTTTAAAGAGCACTGTCCTCAAGAACTGATTTTTTTGTTACCCCCCCCCCCTCCAGTTTTCCTTGGCACAGGCATTTTAAGTCCCCATTAAGACATTGGCTCATAGGCTGCTCGTCCTTAAGATTGACTCCCTACGAATCCACGCAGAAAACCTAAAGTGTGGAGACTGAACGTTTCCATCTTGGAGGAGATAATTACAATTGGAAACTTAACTGACTCATCACATCTTGTACCCATGGATTTGACTTGTTTATTGTGTGCTGTATTTTTGTATACTTTGCAATCTTACTATTCTGTGTCTACTCCATTCCCCCTTCCCCAGGTCGCACCTGGAACCTGGAAACAAGCCTCAGCTCAGTGTGCATTTCTCAGTTACCAACTTTAAAATCAATCAGTCAATCAGTAAATAAAACCCCAGGGTTCTAAATAGGTTTTACTCCCTGCTGCCAGGTCAGACAATCAGTGTCTGAACTGTATGATGATCCCATCACATGGTGGAAGGATACCAAAGAAGACATTCAGTCTTTTTAACTCTCCAGCCGGACCCATCTAGAAAAATAATTACCTTAAATATTTGTCTTTCAGGACACAATTACAAAAAAATTTGCTATCTGTTACCACAACAATGGGGGCTGTATACTCCACGCAAATTAATAAAATAAAAACAGCAGTGAAGTGCTACAAAATGATAGCACAACCTCTTTCCTGTTAGAGCTAGAGTTTGGCATGTAGGGAAAAGCCCAACAAGTAAATTCACGTGGAGATTGTTCCGACAGGACAAATAAGAAGTTGTTCATCTCCCTAAGAGATACTAAAGGTATGTAAGAGGTTGTTCATCTCCCTGAGAGATACTAATGGTATGTTACACTCAGATGCTAATATAATGCAATCCATTGTGCAGCAGCATGTTAACACCTTTTTTGGGGACACCTGCCAAAGTAGATTATAGCCCAGAACCATTCCTTTCAGGTTTACATCCAATATTGATGCTCTAAGTAAAGAAGTCACTGCAGATGAAATACAATGGGCAGTTAACTCTTTTAAACTCTTGTGTTTCACCTGAGGAGGATGCCCTTGCAGGGGAAATATACTGTATAAAAAGGCTTTTGGGCACTAATTTTCCATCTATGCCCCTACATCTCAATCCACTGATTATCTGTCTATTTATCTATGTATGTATCTATCTAGATTGAATCTGTTAAATTTTAAGTCTAGGCTGCTAGAAGAAGCCAGAAGGGGAAGGAAACATGTTAAATTCTGTGCTTTACAGTAACTGGTAATTGCTATTTTTCTTTTAAACTTAGATTGTGGGCTTTTAGTGACACTGTAATTTATTTGCTGTCTTTACTTAGAATCGTTTTTGGGCTGTTGAAAATTTAAAAAGTAGTGGTGGTGTATTTCTTTGCTGTCTTTAATTGCTGCAAATCCCCCCCTCCCCTTCCCCCAACTCTTAATTATATGCCCCGTTAAATCTGATTGACAGGGGATAGTAAGGGGTGTGGAGTAGGAGGGACATAAGGGGGAAGAAGCCCACCCTCAGCACAAGTGTTTTGACTCATTTATTTATTTATTGGTTTATTTTCTTTTTTTAAAAGAAAAGTATCTGAGGATCAGTGGCAGGATTTTTAGGACAGTAAATTAATAAAAAGGGAACTAGGAGAGTTTCAGTAACAGACAAGTAGTGGAATTGCAGTATAATGTGGGGAGTGGTGCAATGCAGTGGCTGTGGGGCAGCCATATTCAGGCAGACCTTCTGGGCACTGAGATGCTGCCCTATCTGCATGCATCTCTCTGGACTGCAGGATGAGGTAGCCAGACTCAGAGCAGAAGTAAACTGGGTCAAGAGCACCATCACCCCTATCCAGAGACCACCCAGTCCAATGCAACTGCCTCAAAGGATACCAAGAACGAGGAGCACTTGGATGACAGTGGGCTCAGGGAGGATTAGAGTGGTCAGGCAGAGGCACATCCCAGATCCTATTCCACTCAAGAACTCATATGCCACACTGGCAAACAGGGACAACCAAATAGAGGTACCCAGAGAAGTGGAAAGAAAGGATGTGGAGGTTAGCCAAGGAGGTGACCTCAGCGGGGAGAGCAGTGGACCCTAGAGGAGGAGGAAGTGAATCCTGCTGGGGGACTCCATCATAAGAGGGGTCCAGCTAGGAACACAGGAGGGGGAGGACAGGGAGGTGAGGTGCCTACCAGGTGCCACGGCATGGAGGGATGGAAGGAAGATCCTGGGGATCACTGGGAAGGCAAGATGGGAGGGTGAGCTGGATGTTATTATCCCCCTAGGTACTAATGACCTGGCAAATGGGGAGCCAAAGGAAGTTCAGGAAGAGTTTAGGAAATTGGGGAAGGGTCTCAAGCAAGTAGCTACTTCTGTCACTTTCTCAGAAGTACTACCTGTGAGAAGCAAGGGAGAGCTTAGGGGTGCATGCATCATGAACTTTAACTCATGGTTGAAGAACTGGTGCTGTGAGGAAGGGTTTGGATTCATTGGTGACTGGGGACCTACCTGGAGGGATGGAGATTTGTTTAAGCCTGACGGACTGCATCCATCCTGGAGGGGAATCCAAGCACTCAATGATAAGTTTAAATGCTACATTGACAAGCATTTAAACTAGCAAAAAGGGTAGCAGGCAAGCAAGAAGGGTACCTACTTGCTCATCCCCCACAGCTAGCAGTGGAACCAGTGAACCGGAGGAGTGGCTATCTCTACAAAGCAGTGTGCAAAAGATGGAGATTAGCGCCCAAGAGGTGGATCGGCAGAAAAGGGGCAAAATTCAGCAGAAGGGCAGACAGCAAGGAAAACCAGGAATAAAGGACAACCAAGGAAGGGGCTGGAGTAGAACAGCGAAACAGTCTAGGGAGGTCAAATCATGGAAAGCCATGTGTGCCAATGCCAGGAGCCTTAGCAACAAGATGGAAGATCTGGAGGCTGTCATGGTGCAGTCAGACCTGAACATTGTGGCCATCACTGAAACCTGGTGTAATGATAACCACGACTGGGAGATGGCATACCGGGCTACAGCATATTCAGAAGAGACAGGGCAGATAGAAAGGGAGGAGGAGTGGCACTGTATGTGAAAAATTACATAAGGGCCACAGAGATCCATGAGGAACAAAATGGGGGAGAGATACTGTGGGTTAAGCTGGAAAGGAAAATGGGGCCAGCCATCCGCACAGGTGTGGTCTACAGACCACCAGCCCAGGAGGAAGAAACAGATAGGGAGTTGATGCTAGCCATCCAAGGATGGCAGACAAGGGTGAGGTAGTATTGGTTGGAGACTTCAATATTCCAGACGTGGACTGGAGCATCCCAGCAGCAGCATCAACTAGAGCAGATTTATCTTGGACTCCTTCAGGGTGCCTTCCTCAAGCAACTGGTCATGGAACCAACTCAGCAGAAGGCAATACTGGACCTTGTGCTCACAAACAGGGACAGTGTGATGGGGGTAACAGTGGTGGAGCACCTGGGGAACAGTGACCACCAGTCATTGTGGTTTGAAATCACAGAAAGAGCAGAACCAAACCACACAAAAACACGTATCCTGGATTTTAGCGGGGCAGACTTTGGGAAAATGGGAAGATACTTGAAAGAGGCATTAAGGGGAATGGGGCAGGAATCAGGAGTTGAGGAACAGTGGGCAGTATTTAAAATGGGGATTACAAGAGCAACAGAATTATGCATTAAGCAGGTTAGCAAGAGGAAAAGGAAGTGGATACCATTATGGTTTTCCAAAGAGGTAGCAAAGAAAGTGAAAGCCAAAAAGATTGCATTCAGGCAATACAAAAAGACACAGGCAGAAGGGGATAGGGAGAAGTACCAGGAGAAGCAAAGGGAGCAGGGAGGTCAATGAGGGAAGCCAAAGCTCAGACAGAAGAACACATTGCAAAATCAGTGGGTAGAGGGGACAAAACCTTTTACAGGTACATAAGTGAAAAAAGAAAGGCAAAGGGAGGGGTAGTGAGACTGAAGGGGGAGGATGGGGGCCGCATGGAGGATGACAACAGTAAAGCTAACATATTGAACAGGTATTTCTGCTCAGTCTTTACTGAGGAAGAGGAGGGTAATGGGTCTGAAGGGAGTACAAGGGGTGAGAATGGTACAGAAATGGACACAAGTCCCTTTACTCGAGAAAGGGTCCTGAAGGAATTGGAAGTAATAAGAGTTGATAAAGCAATGGGGCCAGATGGGGTGCACCCCAGGGTCCTTGAAGAGCTAAGAGAGGTGGTGGCTGAACCTCTGGCTATCCTGTTTAGCCGATCACTGGAAACAGGGGAGGTACCCAAAGACTGGAGGACAGCAGATGTAGTCCCCTTATACAAAAGTGGGAACAAAGAGGAAGCAGGAGACTACAGACCAGTCAGCCTCACCTCGGTAGTGGGGAAGATCATGGAAGCACTACTGAAGGAGAGACTGGTGGAACATCTGGTTGTCAGTGGACTACAGGACCCAAGGCAGCATGGTTTCACCAGGGGGTGGTCATGTCAGACCAACCTCATTGAATTTTTTGACTGGGTGACTAGGGAGGTGGATCAGGGGAGGGCAGTGGACATGGCCTATCTGGACTTCAGCAAGGCCTTTGACACTGTGCCACATAGAAGACTATTATACAAACTGGGGAATATGGGTGTGGGCAGGACAGTAATGTGGTGGGTAGGTAACTGGCTGGGTGGCAGGACACAGAGGGTGGTGGTAAATGGCTGTCACTCCACAGAGGGAAGAGTGACCAGTGGGGTACCACAGGGATCAGTGCTGGGACCGGTCCTATTCAACATCTTCATCAGTGACATTGCGCAGGACCTAGAAGGCAGAATTTCACTGTTCGCTGATGACACAAAGCTCTGTAACAGAGTAGACACACCAGAGGGTGTAGACAGAATGAGAAGGGACCTGCAGAAACTTGAAGAATGGTCAAGGGTTTGGCAGTTGAAATTCAGTGCAAAGAAGTGCAAGATAATGCATATGGGGCACAAAAACCCTGGCACAATATATCAGTTGGGGGTGAGGATATAGCATGCACCAGGCAGGAAAGGGATCTTGGGGATATCATCTCTGATGACCTTAAGGTAGGGAAACAGTGTGACAAGGCAGCAGGTAAAGCAAATAGGATGCTGGGATGCATAGGCAGGGCATCACCAGCAGGAAAAGGGAGGTCATAATTCCACTATACAAGACACTAGTGAGGCCCCACCTGGAGTACAGTGTACAGTTCTGGAGACCTTACCTACGTAAGGACATAGACAGGGTATAGAAGGTTCAGAGGAGGGCAACAAAGATGGTGCATGGATTGCATCACAAGTCCTATGAGGATGGGTTGCAGGAACTGAATATGTACTCCCTGGAGGAGAGCATGGAGAGAGGGGATATGATAGAGACATATAAGTATCTTACAGGGAGGAACATGGTGTAGGAATACACTATTTTTAAGCGAAAAAGATGTTCCAGGACTAGAGGGCATGGGATGAAGTTGGAGAGAGGACGATTCAGAGGAAACGTGAGGAAGAATTTCTTCACAGAACGGGTGGTGGACAAGTGGAACACCCTGCCAGAGGAAGTGGTGGGGGCTGAAACAATCACGGGATTTAAGAATGCATGGGATAGACATAAAGGAATTCTGGAGGTCAGGAGTAAGGGGCAACAGACTTCTAGGAAAACATAAACTGAACTTACAAGCTCAAATGGGCAGACTGGGTGGGCCACAGGCCCTTATCTGCCGACACTGTCTATGTATCTATATTCTGCTTATTTATTATCTTATTATGGTTGTTTTGTTTTATTGTCTAACTGATCTACCTTTTACGTGCAGTGTTTGTAAAGGCTCCCCAAGACTCTGGGGAAGGGTGCCAGATAAAATGCAAACTACTATTACAACTACAGCATCTGCTGGCACTGTCCTTATAATATGGGCAACCATACATTGTTGGAATGAGGGCCCACCTATAGTGTGGGCATGGTCACCTATATTGTAGGCATGTAGGTGGGGTTTAGGGGACTGATGCAGGAAAAACACCAGGTGCGCTGGATGATAGCTGCCCACTCCCCCATCCCCAAGGTCAACATCTGACATGTCCTTCATCAGTCTAGGTTCTTCCTCCAACCACCGTAATTACCACCATACAGCTTCCAGCTGGTGACAGCAAGAGGCTCCCCTTAGGATGGAATAGAGTGAAAGCCTATAGTAGTGCGGACACTCTGCACCGCAATGTCAGTACAAGTAGTGGAGACCTATAGCATGACTTGGCAGGGTAGGGGAATACCAAGTCTTCAAAGACTGAAATACTAGGTTGGGGGTGCAAAAAAGGAAGAGCTATTAGTATAGTGTGCTGCTAGTCACATTCCAAAAGGGAAACCATGATAGTGCAATATTGTTGTACCATTGTTCTGATGTCAGGATGCTGTTGTACCATTTTTCTGATGTCAGGACGCTGTTGTACCATTGTTCTAATGTCAGGATGCTGTTGTACCAGTGTTCTGATGTCAGGATGCTGTTGTACCATCGGTCTGATGTCAGGATGCTGTTGTACCATTGTTCTAATGTAAGGATGCTGTTGCACAATCAATCTGATGTCAGGATGCTGTTGTACCATTGTTCTAATGTCAGGATACTGTTGTACCATCGATCTAATGTCAGAATGCTAATGTACCATTGTTCTGATGTCAGGATACTGTTGTACCATTGGTCTGATGTCAGGATGTTGTCACATCATTGTCCTGATGTCAGGATACTGTTGTACTATTGGTCTGATGTCAGGATGCTGCTGTACCACTGTTCTGATAACAGGATGCTGATGCTGTTGTACTATCAGTCTGATGTCAGGATACTGCTGTACCATTGTTCTGATATCAGGATGCTGTTGTACTATTGTTCTGATGTCTGTCATCAAGGCACAGCTCAGGAAGCATAGGAAAACCAGGAGCAGTTTAAAAATTTGCAAATAGCATTTTATTATTAATAACAGCAAAATAAAAAAAAATTGTCAATGCCAAATGTTTCTTTGCATGGCTTATGTGGCAGGTTTGTATTGTGTTAGTTGAACTTCTGGTGGGAGGAAAAGCCTGCCTGAACTATGATTTGACAAGCTGTCCTATTTTGGACAGCAGTTGAATACAGAAGCTTGGGTAATAAGAAAGCTATGTGGAAAATGTGCGGTGCATCGCCAGCCCGGTGGCACTGAGGGTTGAGGTGCTGGACACCACACTTCACGCCATGCTGGCAACCTGTGTTTGGGAGTAAGCGCAGGCCACTGGGGGTCAGCAGGGGAGGAGAAGGATCAAACATCCCAGGGACAACTCTCCTTTTCTGTGGAGAGGGAAGCAACTAGTTGTCAGTGCATGCCTGGTCCCTAGTGGCGGCTGGGGGCTGGCACACTGATGCTGCAGACATCAAGGCAGACACCTGATGGGGTGCGCACAAGAGAGCATGTGTGGTACCATTGCCAGCATTCTTGTACACTCTGCCACTGAAGGAGAGAAATCAGAAGGAAAAAGTTAATGGCGGATGATGGAGGGAGCTCACAGGTTCTGCCCCGGAATAGACATGGCGCCGACCGCTGTACTGGATCCGGTCTTGGTAGGGGTGAGCCGCCCACTGATCCTGCCTGGGGTAAGCTCTGGGGGTAGCTGGTCAGTGTCAGCTGGTGGACATCGAGGGGTCAGGGCTAGGGCTCCCTCCAGATAGAGAGGGCAGTGGAGCAGGAGTACAAATAATAAAAAATAAAAATCTGGGGTGCAAATATTTAAGATTTCCACAGTTACTAGCATGCGTACCGAAATTGCAACAGGTGGCCATAACTTTGTCATTTTTTTCATATTTTGACCCTAAATGTTGAACATAGTCTTTTTATCACACCACCTCACGAACTCTGTAGGTGAAATTTTTCAAATCCGTGGGAAAACGGTATTCCACACCACAGGTGCGAAAACACATTATGGGCAGAATGTGAAAAATGACAGCTGTACTGGCCATGAGATGGTGTGATAAAAAGTCTATATTGAAAATTTGGAGTGAAAATGTTGAAAATGACATAAGTTACATGCATGCGTAGAAAATGTTGAACGACCCGGGGTAACTCGGCCATTTTTTGGAGTTGTTTCACTAAGTTTTCAACTTGGTCTTTTTGGGATCCCACCTAATGAAGAGTGCCATTGTTATTTTGTTCACTTAACCCGGAAGGTGATTTCGTAGAGCGACCGCGCCATTCTGCACCACAGGTGCGAAAACACATTTCAGGAAGGATATGAAAAATGACAGCTATACTGTTCATAAGCAGGTGTGAAAAAATGGCAATGTTGAAAATCTGAGTGAAAATACTAAAAATTGACGACGTTAGAAGCGTGTGTAGAAGCTGCACAATACATGCTCGTAACACAGTCATTTTTTGAAATTGTTTCACCAAATTTATGACATGGGGTTCTTGGCACCCCACCTCATTAACAGTGGCACTGTTGTTTCATTACTCAGTCCCAAATGGTGATTCCATGCAGTGACCACAAAATCATCTTTCGGGACAGAGTAACCAAATGACAGTGACAGTGTTCATGAGGTAGGGTCCCAAGAACCCGATGTTGAAAATTTGGGGCCAAAATTCCTAAAAATGTTTGAGATATCAACCTAAGTTGAAAACCCTATTGACTGCCATTATACCGCGCTTACCTTTGATTCTTCAGTTTGCCGGTCGGCTTTGAAGAATGCAGATGTGTCCCGGTCCTGAGAAGATGACAGTGCTGACCTCCATGGGTAAGGGGGGGTGCGGGGAGGTTGGTGCTCAGTGGGAGGGTAGGGATGGGGGAGCGGGGACTTGGGAGATGACGAGGGACAGTTTTCTTTTATACGGGTTAAAAAAAGAGAGATTGGGGGATGGTTTCCTGTATTTACAGGTACAAAAAAAATTGGGCACACTGGGGTGGGCTCCAAATGTGCCACATGAGTTGGGAGGATACATGATGCCGACACGGGAATTGGGCACCCCGATGTCAGCAGGAGAACGAGGGTGCGGGGCAGGCAGCACACAGTGGGAGGAAGAGGGAGGGTTAAATTAGATGCCTGGGACTGAGACGGGAATGGGGAGTATAGCAGCAGTGGGAGGCAGTGGGTGGGTTTAATGAAAGATGCCAGGCTGGTGGGGAAAAGGAGGGTATGGGGTGGACTGCAGCAGTGGGAGTGAGTGAGAGGGTTTGATTAGATGCCCAGGGCTGGGATGAGAGAAGGGAAGACAGCAGTAGTGGGAGGCATCGGGAGGGTTTAATGAAAGATGCCGGCCCAGGGCTGGTGGGGGAACGGAGAGTGAGTGCGGGGCAGACTGAGGCAGTGGGAGGGGACAGGAGGGTCTGCAGATGCTGGCTATGCAAATCAGAGGAATGAAGCGCACTGTCTCATTGGTGCGGTTCATTTCTTCCAAGTGCGAGCCGGCTCCCCGCTGTGACATTCCGATGGCCGTCACACTCAGCTTCAGTGGCCATTGATGTGTCAGGGTCACGCCCATTATACAGTACTCTGCATTGGACTTGTCCCTGACACACCTCTCAAATGCCATACTGTCCCAAGGTGTTTCTTGTGCAAGGAAACACAAAAATAAAAATTGGTCTATATAACTATTTACAATAGCAGAACAAACACAGAAACCAGAGTCTTTCTTCTGAGTTTGTTCTTCTCCATTTCAAATCTCAGTCTCTGTCTCTCTTCTTGCACAAGCATTACGGCTCTTTTTATAACAAGTCTATGCAGGAGCTCGTTAAGAGGACATTCTGCTTCTCACGCAGTGTTCTTATCAGTTTTAGCAGGTGCAGCAAAAAGAACATTGTAACCCAGAACTGACCTCTTGTAGCCAGCTCTACAGAGATTTTGCATCCAGCATTCACAGGTTAACCCCTTGAGTTCCAAATAGCTTTGCAATCATTTCAATGGTATAACTATACACATTTTTAAACAAAGGGATCCCAATATCAGTGGCATTTCCACATAAAAATTCACACATATTTTCATACCCGCAGATATGCAAGGGGGAAGAAAAGACAGAAGTAGCAAGGGAAGGCAGAGAGATAGCAAAAAGAGGAGAATTGCAAAACTGTCAGAGTGATCAGTTCCTAGGTCTCACGAGAAAATTTGGTTGTGCACCCAGACAGACAAGAGACAGAAAAGGAGAGGGTAGAACAGACCCTTGCGTTCAACTCTTTCTGTATAACAAATGTGACAGGGCCTTATTCAACCCTGTCACAATGTCAGAATGCTAATGTACCATTGTTCTGATGACAGAATGCTGTTGTACCATTGTTTGGATGTCAGGATACTGTTGTAACATCATTCTGATGTCAGGATGCTGTTGTACTATCGATCTAATGTCAGGATGCTGTTGTACTATTGTTGATGTTAAAATGCTGATGTACCATTATTCTGATGTCAGGATACTGTTGTAGCATCATTCTGATGTCAGGATGCTGTTGTACTGTCGGTCTGATGTCAAGATGCTGATGGACCATTGGTCTGATGTCAGATAGAAACATAGAAACATAGAAGTTGACGGCAGATAAGGACCGTAAGGCCCATCCAGTCTGCCCATTTCTTTTTCTACCTTATAAATGTGCCATCGGCCTTTGCTCTGTCAGCGGCCTATCTATTCATAGTCATTTGTATTGCTCCCTTATGCCTATCCCATGCCTGTTTGAAGCCCTGCACTGTATTCATAGCCACCACTTCTTGTGTAAGCCATTCCATGCATCCACCACCCTTTCTGTGAAAAGAATTTCCTCACATTCCCCTTAATCGGCCTCCCTCTAATCTCATGCTGTGTCCTCTTGTCCTGCTATTTTCTTATATTTAAACATGTTAGACTCTTTCACCTTGTTTATGCCCTTAAGGTGTTTGAATGCCTCGATCATATCACCTCTCTCCCTCCTTTGCTCAAGGGTATACATATTGAGCTCCATTAATCTGTCCTCATATGTCTTCTGATGCAGTCCCTGCACCATCTTGGTTGCCTTCTCTGGACTGCCTCAATTTGGTTAATGTCCTTGGAAGGTGTGGCCTCCAATACTGACGCAGTACTCCAGATGGGCCTAACCAGTGTCTTGTACACAGAGGATTATTACCTCCCTCTTACGACTTGTGATACCCTACTAATACACCCTAACACCCCCTAGCCTTACCTACTGCTTTAGAGGTCTGCTTTGATGATTTTAGGTCATCAGTGATGATGATGCCCAAGTCTCTTTCTTCCTTTGTGACTGCTAGCAACTCCTCCCAGTCTATAGGTGGCTTCAGGGTTTCTCTTCCCTATGTGCATGATTTTGCACTTCTTTGCATTAAATCCCAGTTGCCACTCTTCTGACCATTCTGCTAGTTTATCCAGATCTCTTCTCATTCTGCCCACCCCATCTGGATCATCTACTCTGTTGCAGATCTTGGTGTCATCTGCAAACAGACAAGCCTTACCCTCTAGTCCATCTGCAAGGTCACTAATGAAGATGTTGAAGAGGACTGGCCCCAGGACTGATCCTAGAGGTACCCACTTGTGACTTGCATCTCTTCTGACTGTATACCATTTACCACCACTCTTTTTCTGCCCGTCAACCAGTTTGCCACCCAGTTGACCAACTTCTGACCCACCCCGAGCCTACCCAGCTTATTTATCAATCTTCTATGTGGAACAGTGTCAAAAGCTTTCCTGAAGTCAAGGTAGGCGACATCAACTGCTCCCCCTTGGTCCACCACTCTGGTTACCCAGTCAAAGAAATCTATGAGATTAGTTTGACAGGACCTTCCTTTTGTAAACCCATGCTGTCTTGGATCCTGTGCCCTATGGATTCCAGGTGTTGCACTATCCTTTCCTTAAGGAGTGCCTCCACAATCTTGCCCACTACTGAGGTAAGACTGACCAGTCTGTAGTTCCCCGCCTCCTCCCTGCTACCACTCTTGTGGAGCGGGATCACATGAGCCCTTCTCCAGTCTTCTGGGACCTCTTCTGTGCTCAGAGACTCACTAAACAATTCTGCTAATGGCTCTGCTAGTTCCTCCTTTAGCTCCTTAAGTACTCTGGGATGTATGCCATCAGGTCCCATTGCCTTATCCACCCTGAGCTTAGCAAGCTCTTGTAGGACCCTTTCTTTGTGAAGGGAGTAGTGCTCACCTCCCTCCCCTGTGTCCATGATGCTGAGCTGTGGCCCTGCCTACCTTCTCTTCAGTAAATACTGAGCAAAAGTATCTATTTAGGATAGATGCCTTTACAGGGTCCTCCTCCTCACATGCTCCCTTTTCTCCATTAAGCTTAGCAATACCCCCTCTGGACTTTCTCCTTTCACTAATGTATCTATAGAAAGTCTTGTCACCTTCTTTACTGTTCGTGCTAGTGTTTCTCAGTTTGGGACTTTGCCTGCCTTACTGCCTTACCTGCTTCCCTTAGGGCAGTTTGGTATGCCTCCCTATCTTCATCCCGCTGTGTTCCCTTATATTTCCTGAAGGCCAGCCTTTTGGCTCTGACCTTTTCTGCTACTGTATTTGAGAACCAAAGTGGTTTCCTTCTTCTTTTGCACTTCCTTTTCTGTCTAACACAATGGGATGTTGCTTCAAGTATTGCAGCCTTAATGCTTGCCCACTTTGCCTGTACCCCTCACCTGTGTTTCCTTTTGCCAGGGCTAGCTTAACTCTGTTGGCCATCTTATCAAAGTCAGCTCCTCTGAAGTCCCATATTTTGCCTTGGAATGGGATGGTTTAGATGTAGTATGTAAATTGAACCATACCATGTGATGGTCACTGGCCCCAGGTGACCTTCTACCTGGAGATCTGTGATCCCTTCTTTGTTAGTCAGTACTAGATCTAGGATAGCCCTGTCTCTTGTGGGTTGCTGTACCAGTTGTTTGAGGCCCTCCCTGCAGGAATCCACTATGAGTCTAGTTCTGGCAGATGTTCCTGCTGGTATTGACCAATCTGTATCCGGCATGTTGAAGTCTCCCATTATCAGAACCTCCCTTTAGCTGTCATGTTTTGTATATCTTCTAACAGTAATGTGTCTATGTCCTCCCTCTGGTTTGGGGCCTGTAGACAACCCCAGTTCTTATGGCTGTCCCATTTCCTGTTTCAGGTGACCCACAGTTCTTCTGGCTCCTTATGTGTATTCTGAATTTCTGTAGCTTTGATATTTTCATTAACATACAGGGCCTCCTCCCCCTTTGCACCTCGGTCTCTTCTGAACAATACATAGCCAGGTACTGAAGTCTCCCAAGTGTGGTTACTGGTAAACCACGTCTCACTAATTGCTACTATGTCCAGTTTAGCCTGTGACATTATTGCCTGCAGGTCTGGGATCTTATTTCCCAGGCTGCTGAGCATTGTACATGATTTTCCATTAGCCAGATTTGGTGTGTTAGTTGTTGGGTGAAGTTTGGCATTACCTGTGTGTTCGTATGGGAGACAAACCTTTTTCTTACCTGGTGATGCAAATGAACGCAAACATGCTGAATTCCTGTTTGACCACTAGCTGAGGGGAGGGTGTTCTTCCATTCGACGTAGTGGGTGCTGCACCTCTCCCCATTTGCTAGTTTAAATATTTTGCAAAGACGTCAAACTTCTGCCCCAATGCACTGACTCTCTTTAGTCAGATGCAGTCCATCAAATTTAAAGAACTTTCGCTCCCAGAACTGTTGCCAGTTCCTACAAATCTGTGTCCTTTTTCCTGGCACCAGTCCTTGAGCCACGTGTTTAGCTCCCCTATCTCCCTTCTCTGATCTTCTGTCCATCTGCTCCCCTCCTCAGACTGGCAGGATCTCAGAGAAGGAGATGACAGACGAAATAGATGATAGTTGTCACCCAGCCTAGTCAGGTGTTCCTTGGTCTCCACAACTGACCCGGCTGGCGGATCATTAGTCCTATTGTACTAGGACATCAATGTTTCTCCTGCTTTGTGAACAATTTTAGCAATTCGGTCAGTGTCTCTCCATGCTGATGTACCTGGAGACATCTGACCATCACCCTGGCTGGGGATGGGTATCAACTCCCGAATCATGGAGTCTCCTATGATCAGAAGTTTTTGATTTCCTTCTGTGCTTGTTTTGTTTTGGTTCCTGATTTGGGTGAGTTTTGTTGTGCTCGCTCCTGTGCGCAGTGTCCTGCTCTGCAGTGTCTTCTGCCTCTTTATTTGATTTCAGGGACAGGCAGATACCTGTTAGTAGTGTTTATATGGTTTTGGAGTAATGTGTTGGAGAGCAGAGAGTGATGGGGCACCTGATTTGCTCCTCCTAACCACCTGCCAACCTCCTGGACCAACTACCCTCTGCGGTCGAGGTTTTCTGTTGGATGCTGGGGAAATGGCGGGTGGTTCTTATAATGTATTTCCTCTTCAATATGAAATTTGAGGCGTGCAATCTCTGCCCATGCTGCCCGGAGCTGAGCCCTAAGATCTCCAAAGGCCCAGCATGTAGGACAGTGTCCTAAATCCTGTAAGACTGTTCTTCTGAAAATTGTTCCACAGTACCTGCAGTTAATGAAATCCATTCCAAATAAGTTGCTGGGTTTGTAACCTAGTCAGAGTAATTAGAAGGAAAAAAAGGAAAAATAATGCAAGTAATGGTTTAATTGTGCTTTGTTTAACTTGTTATAACAAGTTAAATTACTTGAGCTGCCCTTGTAAATGAGAATCACCTTGTGGAGGCCCCACTGATCCAGCCCCTTCCTGCTCTGCCACAGGAAATGTCACAACTGTGGTACCCTATAAAAGGAGTGTAGCGTGGGGTGGTTGGGGATGGGGGTGGGTGGTTGGGCCCTTCCCCTGCCTAAAAAGAAGAACCACGGACGAAAGAACAAGGAGGTAAGAGCAGAAACAATCAGTCAACAACAAATGCAGTAACCCTGAAAGCTTATCCTAATGTTAGATAAAACTGTAAAACCTGTAAAGCACCACCTGTAATAATTTCAGAGAAGATATACACTGTAAGAAACACTTTGCTCCAGAGAAAAATAAAGCAGTAACAGAAGATATACCTTGCAAAGACAATTTGAATCAGAAGATTACAGCAGTAATCTGTTAGCACACACCTGTAGGCACACCTTGTAATAATGCAGAAGAAGGTATACCAGCAACAATAATTTGAATCAGAGAAAAAATAAAGCAATGAAATGTTAGCAACAAACAGTAGCAATCCCTGTGAGTAAAAAATAAAAACACCACCACACAGTAAATCTGCTTAGCCAAACTAAGTCTTAATCCTTTTCCCTTGCTCTGGTAAGTTTCTCTACTCTGCCTTTCAAGCAGTCTTAGAAGGAAAGAGCTCAGGTGAAGCTAGGTGCCTTGGCCAGCAAACCAAATGATACTGTTGTATCATTGTTTTGATGTCAGGATGCTGTTGTTCTATTGGCCTGATGTCAGGAGGCTGTTGTACCATTGTTCTGATGTCAGGATGCTGTTGTACCATTTTTTCTAATGACAGGATGCTGCTGTACCATTACTCTGATATCAGGATGCTGTTGTACCATTGTTCTGATGTCAGGATGCTGTTGTACCATTGTTCTGATGTCAGGATACTGTTGTACCATTGTTCTGATGTCAGGATGCTGTTGTACCATTGTTCCAATGCCAGGATACGGTTGTACCATCATTCTGTTGTCAGGATGCTGATGTACCATTGTTCTGACATCAGGATGCTGTTCTACCATCATTCTGATGTCAAGATGCTGATTTACCATTGTTCTGATGTCAGGATGTTGTCGTACCATTATTCTGATGTCAGGATGCTGGTGTACCATCATTTCAATGTCAAGATGTTGTTGTATATGGGTTTGACAATCAGGATGCTGTTGTCGCATTGGTCTGATGTCAGGATGCTGTTGTACTATCATTCTGATGACAAGATTCTGTTGTACCATTGTTCTGCTATTGGAATACTGTTGTACATGTTTTTCTGACATCATAATACTGTTTTAGAAAGTTCTGATATTAGGATGTTGTTGTGCAATAATTATTATTTTTTTTTATTTAGTATGCTTTTTGCTCCTTGCCAGCTGGTTCTCATCTGTCCTACCCCACTCATGTCGGCCCACGACCCAAAATCTCCAGGACTTACCTCTTGTTCTTACACCTTTGACTTACCCCCCCCCCCGGGTTCATTGGGAGGCCCCTTCCTCCCAATGGAGTCTGGGTAGATGCTTGAGCGAGAGCGCCATGGTCAGCAGTGTGGGGCCTGTGAGGAGGGGTGGATGTCCTCATGCTGCAGCTGATGATCCCGTTTTCTGTTTTTTTTCCCCATATGTATGCTGTGGAGGGCTCCCAGTATGCATGCACAGCTGTGCATGTGTGTATATGTAGAGCCCGTTGGTATATGCTCCCAGTTTGTGGCTGCACTTACACTGCTACCTGTGGTCACCCAAGTGCCAGTAGCACAGCAGAGACCTACTCTACCCCCTCCCTGAGGTGGACAGCATCCTCTAGGATGCTCAGTTCACCTCCCCTGGCTCACCCTCTGATGATCTGGGCTCTTCCTGAACCTGGGTCACAGGCATCATGCGCGGTAGCACTGCCACTCTGCTGGCAGGCAAACTATTGTACCATCATTCTGACATCATGATGCTGTTGTAGAATTGTTCTGACATCAGGATGCTGTTATTTATTTATTTTATTTATTGACAGTATCAGAATTACAAACCTTTGAGTTGGAGATTCATTTACAAAGGCTCCATGTCAGAGGTAGACAAATAAATAAAGTAATACAGCTTAGGAGATACATTTCCTGTACAGAGAAGTAGCTAAGATAATGGTAATAGATTCAACAATTGTTAAATGGCAGAAAAGAACAGTATAAACAACACAACATGAAGAGAGTGACTGAAAATAGGCCCAGGAAGGAGAAGAAACCTTAAAGAGCTAGGAGAGCAGGACAAGAGCCCATTGTCGGGGTTGGAGGCAGTCACTGTGTGGGCATGAAGTGATCAAGAAGGAAGTTGTGGGCAGCCTCTTTTAACATTTACAGCTCTGGGAGGAAAAAAGGTGGAGGCGGAGGGTGGTTTTAAAAGGCCCAAGCCTACTTTCAGAGGAGATGTCAGCAGGGAGAGAGTTAAACCAGGATGGGGCTTTGTAGAGGAAGGACCTTTGGGCCAGAGGGGTCCTGACTCTGGGCACAAGGAGAGAGGGTTTGGTGGAGCTGTGGGTGGAGAGAGTAGGGAGAGTGGGGAGGATAAGTGTGAACATGCCTGTGGGGGTCAGTCCAGCTACAATGTTCCTGGTGAGGAGGCAGGTCTGGTACAATAGCCTCTCATCAAAGATCAGTAAATTAGCCAGTGTGTAGAGTGAGCAGTTGTGGGTAAGCCTGTTGGCACCCGTGAGCAGATGGCAGGCTTTGTGTAGAGATGTTTTTACTCGGTTGAGGGCTGTGTTATCTGCGGCACCGTAGACCACGAGACCATAGTCTATGAGAGACAGGACAGATGAGGTAATGGCCAGTCTTAGGGCTTCGGGGGGGGGGAGGCAGTCCCTTTGGTGGTACTGTAGGCCAATTTGAGAGTTTACTGCAGAGCAGAGGTTATGGATATGGCTGTGGAAGGAGAGGGCTGGGTCATGTGTTAGGCCAAGGTATTTGAAAGAATTTTCTTGTTCAAGGGAGTGGGTGACTATTGGACTGGACCTGAAGGGGCGAGCCTTTTGAATCTACTCTGATTATGGGAGAAGAGCATGCTCTTCATCTTCTTGTGGTTCAACACAAGTCTGTGGTCTATGAACCAGGTTTCAGCCTGGCTGAAAGAGTTCTGGAGGGCATTTTGGAGGGAGATAGGATCAGGGTGGGTGGAGAAAAGAACCACATTGTCAGCATAAAAAAGAACTCTTTCAGAGCAGTAGATGGGGAGAGAGTTAAGGTATAGACTTAAAAGTAGTGGTCCTGAACCACGTGATGGAGGGTACCAGGTAACGGCTCCTCCAAGTCGCTCCAGCCACCTGATTCCTTATTTTCTCGTTTTATACTTGGAATAACCCCTTTAAACCTTCACAGACTACTCTAACAGATTGTTTCAATACTCAGAGTATCTGATTTGCAGATCGTTGCTCCGATGGATGTCTATGTGAAAAAAGCGGCGCAGAAACACACTCTTCCGGCTACCCCTGAAAAGGCCCTGAAGAAATCATGGGCTTTGGGTGTTGCAGAACGGCCAGTGCATACAACTGTCGCTATGGACCAGGAACCGCTAACTCTAGGTAGGTTCCTGGAAGAATTTAAACCTTTCCATGAAGAAATGAGAGACATCTCTGCTGAACTCAAATCACTTATACAAAAAATAGAAGATGTTTCACTGACAACCTTTGACAACACTACCCGTATTTGTTCCCTTGAGAAGTGGGTGGAGAAAATTGATCCCGGGCTGGCAGTTATGCAGCAGAAAATATCCCGACTAGAATTAAAGTTGGAGGATCTCGAGGGCCATAGCCACAGGAATAATGTTGTCATTATTGGCCTCCCAGAGGGAGAAGAAGGCCAGAACACTACTGTTTTTATACAAAAGCTGATTGAAAAGACCGCCGGCCCCTCTCCCTTCGGAGCCAAGTATATTATCAAGAGGGCACATAGGTCACTTCGCCCAAAACCTCCACCTGGATCCCTGCCTCGACCCATTATCTGCTGTTTCCTGAATTTTCTAGAGCAACAGCATTTTCTAGTAAAAATAAAAGAATTGCACAAAGTAAGATGGGAAGATAATAAAATTAGAGTAGCACAGGATCTCCCGGTTTCCGTAAGGCAGAGACGAACAGCGGTTCACCCGATGGTTTCAAAGATTATCGCCGCGGGGCTAAAGTTTAAGATGGTATACCCAGTCAGATTACAAGTACAAGTGGCTGGTACTTGGCTTTCATATGAGGATCCAGAGGCTGCACTCACCGGGCTCAAGACAGCCCTTCCTGATTTATTCCGGGATCCATGACTCGCACTTAGAGAGCTGAAGATGCCTGCTCAGTAAAAGCACTGCAGATCTGTGAAGTGAAGAAGGGAAAGAAGTTATTTCCCATTTAGGATCTAGTGAGCCTCGTAGCATAGTTCAATGGGACAACATGCTACTGCCCTTAATCTGTTGGCTCCCAGTGTCTATTTGTCCAGAGGGCTCTTGATGCAGTTCACTTTACTAAGTGGATAGCAACAACATAAAGACATCGCCACTTTCTTTGTTTTTTCAACTTGAGTCACAGAATCAAGGAAATGAGTATAATCGAGTAAGGATTTTCCTTCTAGATATTTTTGCCATCTGTTCCTTAGTTAATTTCATTTTTGCGATGGTGCGCACCGCCGCACAGCTGATTCTCATTTAGGTGTCTCGTAAAGTGTTAGCAATCTTGCATAGCTAGAGGGAGCTTGCGGTGCATTTTTCTCTGTAAGCCAGTCCTGTTCTATGTGTTAGAAGTTGCATTTAATGCTGGATACACTCGAGATGTGCCTCGCAGCACTTTCACTTATTTTGAAGAGGGAAACTCACCCAAACTGCTGCTATTGCTTTATGATGTCGAGTTTTACTCCTACCTGCCTGCAATAAGCATGATTCTAATGACTAATTTACTTCTTTTATTTTTGTCTATTCACAAGGACTAAAGCAGCTAATTTATTTTTCTAGTGCTCTTTTCTAGTTGACTGTAAAGAGCTGAGTACTTTACTCTGATAATTCAAGGTTGATACTTTGTGAGATGTTTGTTATAGAGATAAGTCTATTGTTTTGTTGATTCAGTAACTTCTTGTTTACAGAATGGAATGGGTACTTGCTCTGTTTTGGATTATTGGGGTAATATTGGGTGGCTGGGGGCAGAGGAAGAGATGCGGTAGTATGCAGATCGTTGTTTGTTGCAGTAAGGATGGTAGGGTGCGATGGGTGCTAGTCAGATATAGAGGATCCTATTTACTCATACAATGGCAAAAGGGGTATTATAAAGGGTTGGGAGATAGCAGGGGATTGAGGAAAGGGGGGAGTGGTGGGGAGGAATCTTGCACGGTTAAACTTATTTGCACATATTTTCTGTTTTTTTTCTTCTGTAGTAGGTATTTGTTCTCTTTCATTCAGGGAGATTCACCCACAATTTATCTGGGATGATGGCTAGAGATTTAATATTTGCCACGTGGAATGTTAAGGGTGCCCGCAGCAAGCTGAAACAATATCAGTTATTGAAACATCTACGTTTATTGCATATAGACATTGCATTTATACAGGAATCTCACTTGTTAATCTCAGAAGCCCCAAAATTAAGAAGGCAACACGTGGGTCAAGTTTTTGAGAAGGGAATTCACAAAGCCGTGGGGTTCTGATTTTAATATCCCGATCCATCCCATTCATACCCATTAAAGTTATCAGCGACCCTAATGGTAGATTTTTATTTGTCCAGGGAAAAATGCATACTAATAATATTTTATTAGGCAGTATTTATGGTCCGAACGTTGATTCCCCCAAATTTTTTGTACACTTGGTCAAGATTTTGACTCCTTATTTATGCATCCCCATGGTTCTAGGAGGGGAGCTAAACTTAACTTTTGACCTGAATGTAGATCATACAGAGAGTAAATTTAGAAGCCTCTCCCCAGCCCAAAGGGCGCTGAGAGAACTGATAGATCAAACAGGTTTGCATAACGTTTAGCATATTCATCACACCTCAGAAAGGAGTTACACATTTACCTCTCCGGTTCATCGGACTTCTTCAAGGCTTGATTACATTTTGATTTCCCAGGATTTACTTCCCGGGGTAATAGAATCTTCCATTCTTCCTGTCCCACTTCATTGGTCACATGTTAACTTTCATTTTTCCCCTTCCCAAATTAGGGGGAAGATGGAAAATCAATAACCAGCTACTAAAAGATCCCAGTATAGTACAGAACATTGCAGGCCACATTGCACAATTTATAAATATCAACCATAATACTACCGGTAAGCCAGATGTGGAATGGTGCACTTTAAAAGCATATCTAAGAGGTGTATTAATTGGTTTGGCTTCCAGGCGGAAGAAGGTGAGTGAGAATCAACTTTGAATCTCATTTCCCAAATTAGAACCCTTGAAAATAACATGGCCCCGTCCACCCCTGAACAAATTAAGCAAAAACGTATTATGCTTAAGGATGCTTACTTGAACCTTCTGAGAGAGAAAGCCGAATTCTTGATTATTAAAACAAATGCTTCCTATACTGATCAAGGAGAAAAAGCTGGACGTCTCCTGGCATTAAGACTTAAACAACAAGAATCATCTAGATTTATTTCTACCATCCTATCGTCTGTAAACTGTACCTTAAAATTTACCCCATGTGAGATCACTGCTGAATTTTACTCTACCAACAAATATACAGTCCCATGCTAAATCCACCTTCCCCAGATGAACTAGATAAGTATCTCCTTGACTGTCTTCTGCTCTCGCTTTCCCAAGCTAAACAACTTGCATTATGTGCCCCTATTACGTAGGCTGAACTTTTTAGCATCATCAGGAATCTCCCTTTGGATAAAACCCCAGGACCTGATGGTTTTTCATCTAATTTTTATGAAGTTTATGCATCACAACTGGTTCCCTTGCTTGTTCCTTTATACCAATATATTATCTCTGAGTCCAACATAGATAACACCCTATTTGAAGCCTTGATTGTCCTCCTACCTAAACCTGACAAACCCCCTAAGCTGACATCCAGCTATAGACCAGTTTCCCTTCTTAACCATGACATTAAAATCCTGTCTAAACTACTAGCGGACCGCATCAATACCGTTATTTCTGATCTAATAGAACCGGAGCAGGTGGGATTCATGAAAGGTAGATCCTCTGTTGATCACCTACGTACCCTGGTCCATGTCTTTGCGACATCCAGGGATGCTCAATACCCCACCGCCCTTGTTTCCCTGGATGCCGAGAAGGCATTTGATAGAGTTAATTGGAACTTCATATTCCACACCTTGCAAGCCTTCGGTTTCCCGTCGACATTTCTAAAATGGGTTCGTGCACTGTATAAACTACCCTCGACTAGAGTGATATGTGTAATGGAGTGACCTCTAACCTCTTCCCATTGCGTTCAGGCACGAGACAGGGATGCCCCTTGTCTCCTATTCTTTTCAATCTATATCTGGAACCTTTAATTCGGCAGTTGGTTAATTGCCCTAGATTTCAAGGCATCTCCGTGCTTAACCATGAAATCAAGGTCTTGGCCTATGCTGATGATCTAATACTTCAGCTTTCCCACCCTACCTTAACGAGTCTCCCTATGCTTGAGATTATAAAAGAATATAGCGCCTTTTCAAACTATAAATTAAATGTAGACAAAACAGTTGTTTTTCCCCTTAATTATAAACTAACAAAACAAGAAATCCAAACCCTAGGTTTATCTTGGGAAGCACACTCTTTGAAATATCTAGGTATCATGCTCTCAAGAAATCCAACCCATATCCCAAAAGAAAATCTGGATTCTTTATTAATTACAATTACTCAGGATTTTAAAAAGTGGCCCCTTCTCCCTCTTTCAATATGGGGCAGAATCAACATTGTCAAAATGAATGTTTTTCCTCGTCTCCTTTACCCGCTCAGTCTTTTAAATGTATGGCTTCCTCTCTCATGGTTCAAAAAAGTACATGGTATCATTCTGGATTTCATTTGGGATAATAAAAAACCCCGACTAGCCTTCCACAAACTAGCAGCGCCTAAAGCAAAGGGTGGCCTCCGTCTTCCACATTTAGGGTTCTATTACTGGGCATGTCACGCCAGCAAATATCTTAGATGGCTTGGGATGGGAACTCCCGGAACATCATCCCCTTATACCCCACTCTGGCTTAAAACTGAATCTGATCTAATTAGACTGCATAGCTTTTCTCCTTCCGTGCTTTTATTTACCAAGGTCAAACATCTTCCTATACCACTTCATTCTACCCCAATTGCCCTTTCTGTCAAAGTGCATTCCCAACTGTGTGCCTTTTTGAAGTATGACTACTGTACAGATCTGGCACAGCCATTAATGGGGAACCCCAACCTCAAAATCACTGGTAAAGTTCTTTCCACTCATTGGCTAAGACACCTCTCTAGTTCTACTTTCTCTTGCTTTCTGGATGGTAGAACAGGGTCCTGGTTAACTTCACCTGAGATCCTAGCTAAGTTTAATATCCCAAATTCTCATATCTTTAAAATATATCAACTACATCACCTATTGATAAAAACTATGGGGGTAACCCCTTCTCCCTCCATAAACCCACCTTTTATTACAGGAATGGTCCCTCTTGTTGGCCTTCCACATGCAGTGTCCAAACTGTTCAATATCCTCTTTGATTGGACTTACCCAGACTATCTGGGTCCTTCGAACTACTGGGCACCTCTTTTCCCTGAGATACGTATAAACCGGCCTGTTCTATGGCAGGGATGCCATAAGTTTCTCACGCAGGACAGACTCCGTCTCATGCAATTCTGCATATTGCACAACCTATATTATTCACCACAAAAGTTGGCTAGATATGGTATAATCTCTTCCTCCACTTGTACCAGATGTGCACAGGATGAAGGTAACTTACTTCATATCTTTTGGACCTGCCCCAAAATATCCCCCCTCTGGGAGCTTATCAAACAGAGAGTTGACCCCCATTTAGGGCTCAAGGAGTTATTCTCCCCAAGGATTTGTCTCCTGGGCGATTTCTCAGGGATCCCAGTTCTTGCTCGGAAGTTCCGCATGGCCTTAATATCCATGTCAGTTAAAAAACTAGTACTAAAGCATTGGAAGGATAGTGAAAATATCTCTTATACCAAATGGCTGAGAGAATTACTAACTAATCTTAGAACAGAGATATCTATAGCTAGTCTCTGGACTACTACAACTAAATTAAAAAAAATATGGGGCCCTTTGCAAACTCTGTACTTCCTATAATCTGTCTAATTTTGTATGCCCGATCATTAATTCTGGTGATATAAGCTTGTTCATTCCGTGCATGATTTAGGGAGGGGGTTGATCTTTGGGGGAACGGGGGTGGGAAGGTTGCACCAACCTGTTTGTTATGCTTTGTTGATACTTTTCATTATCCATGGTGTATTGTCTTTGCTATGTATAAAAAGTTAATACATTTTGAATTGAAAAATAAAAAGTAGTGGTCCCAGAATAGAGCCTTGTGGAACCCCAGAGTGGACAGGGTGGCATCCAGACAGGGTGCTATTAATTTTGACGCATTGAAAGCGGGAAGAGAGATAGTTGGCAAACCAGTCATGGACATTTTTGGAGAGGCCTAGTTGTGCGAGGGTGGATAGCAGGAGTGGATGGTTGACAGTGTCAAAGGCTTTTGACAGGTCTATGAATACAGCACCGGCTAGGTAGCCATTGTCAAGTGCTGAGTGTAAGAAGCTAGAGAATTCAAGTAGTGCAGTGGTGGTGCTGTGGCCTGGGCAGAAGCCATGCTGCTCCTTGCAGAGGAGGTTGTGCATGGTGAAATAGTCAGTAGGCTGGTCAGAGACTATCTTCTCTAAGGTTTTTGAGAGGGATGGGAGGATGGATATCAGTCTATAGTTACCACGGGAGGTAAGGTAACCAATCTTGAAAATGGGTGCAATGACCACAGTTTTCCAAGACGAGGGGAACTGGCCAAGGCAGAGGGAACTGTTGAGTAGGTAGGTAATAGGGGAGAGTACAGCGTCCAGGACCAGATGAAGCAGTTTAAGGTCCAGCAGGTCATTACTATGACTGGCACCTTTTAGGGCATTGAGAAGGTAGAGCTTAGCATCTTGCATTGAGAGGGCATGGAAGTAGAAGGGAGGGTGAGGGGGAGTGGGTGAGGGGGTTGGGATAAGGTCAAAAAAGTTAGAGGGGAGTAATGAGCTGAGGTCTGAGAAGGAAGAGTTGAGGGTATCTGCAATGCAACAAGGGTCAGTGGTGATGGAACCATTTATCTTATGCTGGGATGGGGAGATACAGGCTTTCCACTGAGTTCCTTGATGTTGTCCCAGAATTAACGGGCCGAGCCTCAGGAGGAGGCAAGGGAGGACCTGTAGTAGTCTGCTTTGGCCTTACAGATGGCCCAGGTGCAGTTGTTTCAAGTGGCCCTGTAGGTTTGCCTATCAGAGGGTTTGCCCGAGTCAAGGGCTCTGTGCCAGAAGTTGTCCCTGTGGTGCATTTGCATGAGTAGGGACTGAGTGACCCAAGGGGTGTCTGGGGTTTTTGATAGTGGTTTTGGAAAGAGGGGCGAAAATGTCACAGGCTGAGTTGAAGGACCGGATAAAGTAATTGTTGTAGAATTGTTCTAACATCAGGCTGCTGTTGTAGAATTGTTCTGACATCAGGCTGCTGTTATACAATGTTCTGACATCAGGATGCTGTTGTAGAATTGTTCTGATATCAGGCTGCTGTTATACAATGTTCTGACATCAGGATGCTGTTGTAGAATTGTTCTGACATCAGGCTGCTGTTGTAGAATTGTTCTGACATCAGGTTGCAGTTGTAGAATTGTTCTGATATCAGGATGCTGTTGTAGAATTGTTCTGAAATCAGAATGCTGTTGTAGAACTGTTCTGACAACAGGATGCTGTTGTAAAATTGTTCTGACATCAGGATGCTGTTGCAGAATTGTTCTGGCATCAGGATACTGTTGTACAATGTTCTGACTTCACGATGCTGTTGCAGAACAATTCTGACATCATGATGCTGTTGTAGAATTGTTCTGACATCAGGATGCTGTTGTAGAACTATTCTGACATCATGATTATGTAGAATTGTTCTAATATCAGGATGCTGTTTACACTGTTCTGCCATCAGGATGCTGTTGTAGAATTCTTCTGGCATCAGGATGCTGCTGTACAATGTTCTGATATCAGGATGCTGTTGTACAATGTTCTGACATCAGGATGCTGTTGTAGAACTATTCTGACATCAGGATGCTGTTGTACAATGCTCTGACATCAAGATGCTGTTGTACAATGTTCTGACATCAGGATGCTGTTGTAGAATTGTTCTGATGTCAGCATGCTATTATATCATTATTCTGTTATCATAATACTGTAATAATTACTGGTGACCCCCTTTATCAACTTGTTTTCAGGGTCTCCAAAACACCGTAATAACTCGAAGTCAACTTATTACGGCATTCTTTAAAATGTCCTCTCAGTAGCATTGTCACTTATCTGTAGCGTGCAACGTTACTGGCCCTTACTCCCTCTGTGGGCGGGCCAAACATATCAAAAAACATGGCAGCAAAATTTCCCTTCGCGATCAACAGCTTACTCCGTGTCAAGTACTGTAATCCTACCCCGCTGCAGTAAGTGATTTGTATTAGGTTAATCCTGCCTATAGGGGTAAACAATTTGACAAAAAAAAATTATCTGGTTGATCCTGAAGTGGTCGCGCTTTGGTGAGGCTTCTTGTGACCCTGGCGCTCACAGAATGGCGTTGTTGCGCTTCGGTCGGAGCTTGTGATTGACCCACCTCACTCACAAATCTGACTGCTTCCTTGCAGTCTGCAGTATCATTTCATTAATAAAAATAGACAAAAAGAAAGAGAGTTTCGTGTGCGTGTCTGTCTGTGAGAGACAGTGTCTGCTGTGACACATTGTGTGTGTGTGTGTGTGTGTGCGTCTGTAGCTAGGGGACAAACTGAGACACTAACAAACCCTGCACCTGTAAGTATAAAAAATAAAAAATAAGTAAATGTGTGTTCATGGATTTTTTTTTTACATACCCTCGGTGTGTGATGACCTC
The DNA here is from genome assembly GCA_016271365.2 of Neoceratodus forsteri. Taxonomy (NCBI): domain Eukaryota; kingdom Metazoa; phylum Chordata; order Ceratodontiformes; family Ceratodontidae; genus Neoceratodus; species Neoceratodus forsteri. The sequence continues at coordinate 534,219,538 of CM028130.1, read as the reverse complement.
AAACCTCTCGAGCTTCGCTCTCGAGGTTTTTAGGTCATCACACATCTCGGGTGTGCAAAAAAAGATCCATAACACACAGTTGCTTATCTATTATTCACTATGTAGCAGCATTCTAATGTTAGAATACTGTTGTACCATTGTTCTGATGTCAGGATACTGTTGTACTATTGTTCTGATGTCAGGAGAGTAGGTCAAAGGCTTGAGAGGGCTTGGCGTAAGTCGGGCCTGGGGGTTGACAAGCTTAGAGTGATGGATCATTATGTTGCCTATCAATCGATTTGACAATCACCCATAAGAAGGCAGAATTCCTGTCCAGGGAGATTGCCACTGCACAGAATCGACCAGCTCAGTTCTTCCGGACGGTGGACAGATTGTGCACTCCAACCTGTCTCCAGTCTGGTGGAGCATTGTCACAAGAGAGATGTGATGAGTTTGCTCGATTCTTTGCAGATAAGCTTGTCACCATCAGGTCTGGCATCCATCTTGCCCCCTCAAATGGGTGTGGCAGAGGTTGGTAGGAGGTTGCGACCACCCGGCCAGTCTGGTTCGACTTTGGCCAACCGGATATCATGGATGTTGTGAGGATCGTTCAGACTCTGCAACCATCCAGCTGTAGTTTGGAACCCGGGCCCAACATGCCTCCTTGTGGGGTGTGTGGAGAAGATTGGCCCAGTCCTAGCTGAGATTGTCTGGTAATCATTGGAGAGGGGTATCTTTCCAGATCCCCTTAAGGAAGCGGTGGTTCGACTGCTCCTGAAAAAGCCCTCCCTTGATCCAGATAATCTTGCTAACTGCAGACCAGTCTCTAACCTGCCCTTTGTGGGTAAGGTTATTGAGAAGGTGGTTGCGCAGCAGCTGGATGATCATTTGTCTACCCACAACATCTATGATTCTCTCCAGTAGGGATTTAGGAAGAGGCCTGGCACCAAGACTGCCCTTGTTCAGGTGCTTAATGATCTCCTAATAGTGAGAGATCAGAAGACCCATTCCATCTTGGTCCTCCTTGATCTCTCTGCGGCATTTGACACTGTGGACCATGGTGTGCTATTGGAGCATCTGCGGCTCATCTGTGGACTGTCTGGTACCATCCTCAGGTGGTTTTGCTCTTACCTCGAGGGTAGGACACAGAAAGTGGTCTCTAGAATTTATTCCTCTGATCCTCTCCTCCTTTCCTGCGGGGTGCCGCAGGGCTCCCTTTTGGCGCCCATGTTGTTCACAGTGTATATGCTGCCATTAAGGGACATTATTAGGCAGTACGGGCTGAGTTTTCACTGCTATGTGGATGATACTCAGCTGTACATGTCCTTTGCCCCCGAGCAGGGAGATGCTCTCTTGGTGTTTAACAACTGTCTATCCGAGATCCAAGACTGGATGAATTCTAGTTGGCTGAGTCTGAACCCTGATAAGACTGAGGTGATGGCGGTGGACCCTGATCATTGGAAGGCAGGTGAATTAGTAGGACTACCCTCTGGCCTTTGGCTCGGGGGTGTCCAGCTGACCACTTCAGATCGAGTGCGAAACCTGGGTGTTATCATTGATGGCGGTCTGACCTTGAAATCTCAGGTGTCGGCCATTGTCAAGACCTCTTTCTACCATCTGAGGAATATTGCCTGGGTGAAAGACTTGGTTCCTTCTGGTGATCTTCCTACGTTGGTCCTCGCCTTCGTGGCCACCCGCCTTGACTACTGCAACGCCCTGTACCTAGGGCTCCCAGGGGTTGATGTGCATCACCTGCAGGTAGTGCAGAGTGCAGCTGCCAAGCTAGTGACTGGTTCATCTAGGGCCAGTCATATAACCCCTGTGCTCTGCGGACTGCATTGGCTGCCATTGCAGTGGCGTATCACCTTCAATGTCGGTTTGCTGACCTATAAAGCCCTACATGACCAGGGACCTTGCTACCTACAAATTCTCCTTTCTCCTTACTGCACCTCCCATCCACTTTGATGCACTGACGAGGGATTGCTAGAGATTCCCAGGATCCGTTTGCAAACATCCGGGACCCGTTCTTTTGCTTATGCGGCCCCGACCCTGTGGAATTCTTTACCTCTTCAGATAAAGGACTGCCTGATCATCCAAAGTTTTAAGAAAGAACTAAAAACATACCTTTTCAGCCTAGCATTTATGAATTATGATTAAAGATACTGACATCAGAGATTTTAGATTAAGATGCTTTTGTCTATATTTATGGTTTTAATGTTTTAACGAAGAGTGATCATTTATGTACAGGCGACTTGGTTAAAGAAAGGCGCCTTTTAAACAAATAAAGTTTTGATTTGATTTTATTTGATTTAAGGATACTGTTAAACCAATGTTCTGATGTCAGGATACTGTTGTACTATTGTTCTGATGTCAGGATACTGTTGTACCAATGTTTTGATGTCAGGATACCGTTGTACCAGTGTTCTGTCATGATGCTATTGTACCATGGTTCTGAGGTCAGGATGTTGTTGTAACATTGTTCTGACATCAGAAAGTTGTAGTACATAGAAACAGATGATAACAGCAGAAAAAGACTCATAATCCAACCAGTCTGCCTATAGTACCCTATCATACTCCAGGATCTATTGTCTCTGTGAGGTCTTCGCATACACTGTTGCTGCTTTTGTTACCCATATTTCTGACTCTACTTCCTGCTGAGTAGCCAATATTCCCTTGCCTCTATCCCAACTGTGTTTGAAGCCATTTATGGTTCTGTCACCCACCAGCACCACTATCGGCAGGCCATTCCATGGCTGAACCACTCCTGTAAAATAACATTTCCTCACATCCTTTTTAGCAACCCCCCCCCCCCATTAACCTCAACTCATGACCCCTTCCCTTGTCTTCTCTGTTCCTGGTAAAAAGCTCCACACATTTCTCTGTAAGCCCCCTACAAATGGGGGTTCCTAAAAAGTATTCCTCAAGCTTGACTAAATGCTCACTGCCAGGCTGGTGTCCTGCGTTTTAGCAGTTTAAATGTGATTGCCAGAGAGTGCCTGTACAGCCTCTGTGTACGATCTCTTTAAGAGCTGCCTGGATTGCAGTCATAAGTAATCTGAGAGGGAGCTCTGTTGAAAGGTGTAATTATTTGCTGAAAATCATTTAGAGTGCTAATGATAATGTAGTTTGTCTAACCTGCCTTCTTTGCAGCAAGGACTGTTTTGTTTATCTCCACTATCTTGGTCCTGAACTGCAAATTGGACCAATCAGTTCTGGTGGGACCTAAAATGGAGCCCGGACTACAGGAGCTGTGTGGAGTCAAAATCTATAGGAATTGTAGCTTTGGGCTTTTGGTGCCTTTTAGCACCTGAAAGGGGAGCCTTTGTTGTGACTGACAGACAGATCAGCCAACAAAACCTTTTGGATTCTAGGGAAAGCCCCTGGTTTGCTGGCAGTTGAGTCAGATCTCGGTTGGGAGCTGAAGAAGCAAAAAGTTTGAGACAGTCATACAGCCGTCTGAGTAGTTTCGCGTGGGAGAACTGTGGAAAGGCATGAGTTGTGGCCTGCATGTCTGCCTGCTGCCCCTAAGAGGGAGAGAGAATAGAATTATTTTGAACTAAATCCAATTTTATGAGAACAAAGTAAGCCACTGATTTTTTTACCAGGCTCATACCTGAAGAAGACCGGAGATTTTGCTGAATGCGATCAGCCTCTCAGGATTTCCAGCTGCTTTTGAATGCCCGGTTTGTGCAGAGACTTTGCGATCGTGACCGGAGAGTGGTTTGCCTGTTTGCCTGGTACAGTAGAATTTCCTTACATGTAAATGTGCTGTGTATTAAAAGTGGGTCGTGATTTGGTTCCCCACCGTGTGAACTGTGTTCTGCTTGCTGGTACCATAGAATCCTTTACATGTAAATGTGCTGTGTATTGAAAGTGGGTCATGATTTGGTTCCCCACTGTGTGAACTTTGTTCTGCTTGCTGGTACTGTAGAATTCTTTACATGTAAATGTGCTATGTATTGAAAGTAGGTCGTGGTTTGGTTCACCACTGTGTGAACTGTGTTCTGCTTGATGGAAGCTTTATCCAGCCTAATCAGACTGAATCCGCGTTCATCTCCATTCGGCCTGGGCCATGCTACACTGGCCCTGCCAGCCTACCCCACTGCACAGAGAAAGCCACTGATGAGAGACCTGTCTGGGGATCAGCCCACTGCTCCATGCTTGAACAGGAACGACGCCTCAGCGAATCGTGTAGGCCCTGCTTCTCCTGGCACTCCAGATTAACCACCTGCTGTCTCAATTTTCGTCCAGCCTGTGTCCAGTATTGAGTATCGTGAGTAATCATCAGGGTAGCTCCCTGCAACAACAGCCTAATCTAAAAGTGTGTCATCTGATTGTCTTGTTGTTTTCTTTTCATGAACTGAGCCCTCTGGCTCTGGATTACAAATAGTGTGTGTTGTGCATATTGTTGTTGTTTTTTTTTTTTTTTACCAATTATTTTACCAGGTGAGACACACTAAGCTGAAAGCTTGTTTGCAGGTGCAACCTGGGAGCACAAGGAAGTTAAGTGACTTGCTCAGGGTCACACAGTATGCACCTAGGGGGCAGTGGGATTCAAACCCAGGTCTCCAGATTTACAGTTCAGAGCCTTAACCCACTGCGCCATACTGCCTGTTTTCCATCACAGGGCCCCAACCAGCTGCAACATTCCTGGCTAGCCCACCATTCTCCATCTGAGTACCCAGAGTGTATGACTGTTTATGGACCCTGAAGTGCATGCATAACTGTTTGATTGATAGATCCTTTAAGCAAATTAACCTGATTACGCCCCTCCCTTGTTCAAGTCCCTTAAATAAATTACCCTGACTGTGGTTCCAGTTTGCGCAAGAGTACTGTGCTGCTGTTATTTTCTGTGTATAACCTTGTTTTACAGGGGGTCCCCAGGGCCGGGCCAGAGGAAAGCCCTGGTGGTAAGTGCAAACAGTGTGGGTACTTGTGTGGTGTATCGGGGTATTGAGAAAGTGATTATTGTGTATTGTTCTGGCCACTAGTAAGGAAAGAAGGGGGGTGTTACAGTGTCCCAGAGGGCTGTGCCCAGGTTAGCTTGACCACTACCAACCCTGACCTCTCGGTGGAGGCACCCATTTCAGAACTCAGGCCCCTTAACCTGCTAGTAGCCAAGCAGGCAGGGGTAGTAGCCCTTGGGATAGCACCACCTAGGGGTTACATTTTGGAGGCTCAACGCTGGGATTTTGTGCCTTCTAGTGGCCATAAATTATGAATTATTGTTAAAGATTATGGCTACCCCAGTAGAAATGGCTGTACACCAGTTGGTGGGGTGGTGTACTGGACAGGAGATGAACCCCCGAAATGCCCTACTTATACTGGATATTCCCCTTGGTACCAGTAAAGACACTGTAGAGGGAGTACTCTCCAAAGTTGAATATTTAAAAAACCCTGTGGTGGTGGGTCGACAGGGTGATTTGATCGCCCAAACTTTCATAGCCTTGGTAGAGAGTAGTGACCTCGTGGACAGCTCTAAAGTGCCACAGACTATTGCCCCAGAAGGGGTTCCAGCTGCCTGGAGAGTGATAACAAAGGACAGTAAGGACCCTGGGGAGGATGAGCTCCCACCATTATTTGAGACTTTTGAGGAGAAATTTGCTAAGTTGTTGCTGGAGGAAGGGAAAACCATAGAGGACTTTAAGAAACTATTCCTGCCACCTGGGGGTGTTCCTTCCCCAACACCCCCTCCCACTCCAGCACCTGTTACTGCCCCACCTTCTGTGCCCATGCCAATGCTGGCCCCTATATCTGTACCTGCCATTAGTCACGACTCCTATTGAAGGCTGAGAATCTTCTCAGGCATCCTCTCCACCCCCCAGGAGGAGACTGACTGAGAGACCTGGATAGACTGTGTTGCCCCTCTAGTACTTGAATGGCAATGCTCAGAAGCAGAGAAATGAAAGTGGTTGAGTGACAGCCTCCAAGGTCCTGCCCTGGCTACCATCCGTGCCAAGTGGGCCAATAACCCCGAAGCAACTTCACAGGACTGTCACAATGCATTGGAAAATGTGTATGGGAGCCCGGATTCAGATGAGGATCTGTGGTGGGGAGTAAGAAATGCTCAGCAGTACCCAGGAGAGCCACTGTCTGTGTATGTACCTTGGCTTGAAAAGCTGCTACCAGAGTGCCTCAGAAAGGGTGGTTTGCCATCAAATGAATTAGATCAAACTAGGCTGGACCGGATCCTTAAGTCTGCTCCATTTTCAGAATTGTTACTGCTTCAGTTTCACCTTGCCACCCGACTGGAATCGCCCCCCCTCCTATGATGAGCTAATGAAAGAAATTCGGGGGGTTGAGCAAAGGCGACTCCACGGGGAATTGCACCCATATCTGCTGCTGCTGTGCAAGTGACCGAGAGTGATCAGCCAAGTAAGGCCCAGGGGCAAAAGTCGGCACTTAACAAGCACTCTGAGAATGCAAAGGACTTCCCTTCCTGGGCCCAGCATTGGAAAGATGAGCTACTAAAGGAAGTCCAAGAGTTGAAAACAGGTGCCTCTGCAAGGGTTTCCCCTATGGAACAAGATTGTGGTCCCTTTCAGGATGTGACTGCAATGAGGGTGGGGGTGCACCCTCAGGCATCCGTTACTGAGGGTGGCTCCAAGGCTGAGATCACTGAATTGACTGCCACTCTAAAGGAACTATTAAGACACATTGCACCACTCTCACTGCTGCAAGCAGATACTAGACCCCAATCTCTTACTACTGCTTCAGTTCCTCATATGATGTTCTGTCCCAGGATGACCCAGGAGTCTATCATTTGTCACAACTGTGGAAAAGATGGCCATATGAAAAGAGAATGCGGTCTCAGAAGGACTTAGAAAGAGTAGTAAACAGACTCCAAGGGGAGATCCGAAAAGCAAATCATTGGCCAAGGGGTGCCCGAAATGACCACAGTGAGGGTTTGAGAAACCCTAACTCAAATTTCTTTATGGCTAAATCGGCTGTCCAGGCCTCTACTACTGCCTCTCCAGACTGGTCCAAAATAGTGGGCCCTTCAATGGAGATTATGGTGACTGTGAATGGTATTCATACTCAGGCTGTGCTTGACAGTGGGTCGCAAGTGACCATTGTATTCCAGGACTGGTATGACAAACACTTATCAGATGTGCCTTTGCAATCCCTGGAAGGCCAACATGTCTGGGGCCTGAGCGACAAGTCTCATCCCTACATTGGGTATGTCCGCCTCTGATTGTCTTTTCCTGCAACTGTAATGGGTGTAGAGGAGCAAGTAGAGACACTGGGCTTAGTGTATCTCCCCACTGAACTGTATGATGGGGTCTCCCTGTTAATTGGGACAAATGCCCATATGTTTGGGAGACTGGCGCAACTCTGTCACAAGAAACAAGGGCGACAGACTTCAAAGGCCCTGAGAATTCCGGCTCTGATCAAGAGGGCCTATGATTTACAACAGAAACCCAAGGAAGTAGACCAGCGTGAACCGGTGGGGATCGTGAGAAAGAAGGATCCCGATTCAATGGTACTGGCCCCTAACACCTAGTGTACCATTCAAGCGGAGGTCCGCCTCTGGAAAGATGTCAAGGACAAAATAATGATGTTGGATGCACCAGGCAATGGAAAATTGCCAAAAGGACTATTGGTCAAGCTCAGCATCTTGCCTGCTTGTGCCCATGCCTATGCACGACGAGTGGTGGTCCAGATTCACAATGTGTTCGATCGGGAGATCTGGGTGAACAGAGGGTGCACTAACTATGGTACACTGTGCAGAAGCTGCAGTATTGCCCAGCAACAAGCACCCTGGTGAGAAGGAGACAGTGACCCCAGACTTGCTTGACTTTGGTGACTCCCCCATTGCCAGCTGAATGGAAGGCTAGAATTATCAAGAGACTTGCCCAGAGAGACCAAGTGTTTTCATTGAAGGAATGGAATGTGGGATGTGTCCAGGGTGTGGAGCATCACATACGCTTGCACGATGAATGGCCATTTCGAGAGAGGTCCCGACGCCTAGCCCCAGCAGACATAGATGATGTGAGAAGACACCTGCAGGAAACGCACTCTGCTGGCATGATACAAGAATCCAGGAGCCCATACACCTCTCCTATTGTGGTTGTGTGTAAGAAGAAAGGGTCTGTGAGGATATGTGTTGATTATTGAACCCTGAACCGGCGGACCATCCCAGACCAATACACTATGCCTCGTATACAAGATGCCCTGGACTGCTTGATTGGGAGTAAATAGTTCTCAGTGTTGGATCTTCGCAGCGGATACTACCAGATCCTGATGGCACCGGAAGACTGTGAGAAAACAGCCTTCATCTGTCCACTGGGGTTCTACGAGTTTCTGAGGATGCCGCAGGGGATATCAGGCACCCTGGCCACCTTTCAGCAACTGATGGAATGTGCGGTGGGAGATATGAATTTGCTGGAATGTTTGGTGTACTTGGACGATGTCATTGTGTTTGGGAGCACCTTAGAGGAGTTTGAGAACTGACTGTTTAAAGTCCTAGACCGACTGGAAGACTTCGGCCTCAAGCTGTCCATTGACAAGTGCCAGTTTTTCCAAACCTCCGTGAAGTATGTGGGGCACATAGTATCTACAAAAGGAATAGAAACTGATCCCAGTAAGGTTGAAGCACTGACTATTTAACCCCAGCCCCATAATCTGAAAGAACTATGTTTTCTGAGGTTCTGTGGCTACTACAACAGGTTCATAAAAGACTATTCCAAGTTGATTCGCCCACTCTTGAACCTTACCCAGGGTTACCCTCCTGCCACTCGTAAATACAAAAAAGGGACCATTAAAGAACCAGAAGAAGTATACTTCTGTTCAGGTGAACTCTTTGGGCCCCGCTGGACGCCCGACTGTGAAGCAGCCTTCCATGAGATCATATACCAGCTAACCCACACCCTCAACCTCGCCTATGCTGACCCCACTAAACCCTATGTGCTGCATACGGATGCTAGTCTGCAGGGTCTAGGAGCGGTGCTGTGTCAAGACCATGAGGATGGCCTGAGACCAGTAGGAGCTTGAGCCCGTCTGAACGAAACTACCCTGTGCATAAGCTGGAGTTCCTTGCACTGAAATGGGCCATCGTTAGTTTCATGAATACCTCTATGGGGCAAAGATATTGGTGAAGACTGACAATAACCCATTGACCTATGTACAGACTTCAGCTAAGTTGGATGCCACTGGGCACCGGTGGCTCTCTGTTTTATCAACCTATGATTATGCTGTCAAATACAGGCCAGGACTGAACCATATTGATGCTGACGCCCTATCACGAAGGCCCACTTGAAAGAGTGATTGGGTCAGACTGTCGGAACTTGACATTCGAGCATTGTGCCAAAAGTTGATAGAGATGAACAGATGTCTGCGGACACAGTGGACTGTTTAGTAGATTGCTTGGGCCCTTCTGACACCTGCATATCAGCTGCTTATTGCCACTTTTCTGCTCTAGATAGTACACTACCTCAATTTGTCAATGGCAGCATTCAGTGGGCTCAATCCCAAGATCCTATGATTCAGCCAGCACTTGATGCCCTGTGTATGGGGAAAGATGTGTCTAAGTTATGTTCCACTGACTTGGGAACTGCTTTATTGTTTAAACAAGGCCCCAGATTGAAGTTGCTTAATCAGTTGTTGTATAGAGAGACAGCAGATCATAGTGGCAAAGTAGACAAGCAACAATTGGTCCTGCCCATGGCCTTTAAAGATTTGGTACTGAGGTCCCTCCACAATCACATGGGGCACCTCGGTATTGGCAGAACCCTTCATCTGGTACGATCTCGCTTCTACTGGCCCAAAGTGGGGGCTGATGTTGAGCACCATGTAAAGACTTGTAGTCGCTGCCTGCAAAGAAAAGCCCTGCCTCAGAGGGCTGCTCCCCTTGTTAATATTATTACCAGCGCCCCCATGGAACTAGTCTGCATAGACTTCTTGTGTTTAGAACCTGATCAGTGGAACATTGGCAATGTGTTAGTGGTTACAGTTCATTTAATATGGTATGCACAAGCTTTTCCCACCAAAGATCAAAAGGCATCTACCGTGGCCAAGGTGCTAGTGGAAAATTTCTTCCTCCACTATGGGGTCTCCCAGCAGACTCATTCTGATCAAGGCAGAGACTTTGAGAGTTGGCTAATCAAAGAAATGCTCTCTCTATGGGGGGGTGTGAAAGTCAAGAACCACCCCCTATCACCCACAGTGAGACCCTCGACCAGAGCATTTTAACCGCACCCTTCTAGACATGCTGGGCACCCTCCACCCAAAAGACAAGCATAAATGGAGCGAGCAGATTAGCACCTTGGTACACGCATACAATTGTATGAAAAATGATGCTACAGGGTTAACCCCCTACTGCCTCATGTTCGGAGGAGAGGCCCGGCTGCCAGTTGATGTCTGTTTTGGGGTCTCTCCAGATGGGGTCCGAGATGAAAACTACTTGCAATATGTTCAAAAACTGAAAGCTCAATTGAACCATACCTATCAACTGGCCCAGACAATGGCCGCCAAGAGAAATCTAGCCAACAAAGAGAGGCATGATAAAAAAGTAAAGGCTCAAGAACTTCGACCTGGAGACCGTGTGTTGTTACGCAATTTGGGACTGCATGGTAAACACAAAATTGCTGATTGGTGGCACTATCTTCCCCATGTAGTAGCTGGAAAGTTGGATGATTTACCTGTGTACAAGGTGCGCCCAGAGAACAACTCCAAAGCTGTCAAGACCATGCAGCATAACCACTTGCTACCTATCGGCCAAGTTATGATTGAGGCTGAACCCCCAGAAATTGAGCCCCCTGGGCTGGTGACTCATGCTGCTGCAAGAAAAAGACAGAGTCAACCTACCCCAGTGGTCACAGATTTAAGGTTTCCTCCGCAGCAGGCCCAGAATGATAGTGGCTGTCAGTCCAGTTCTGATGAAAGTGAATACGACCATGCCTGTTGCCCCTCTTATGAACTGAGTCAGCTGTTTCGAGGTAACCCCCTGATAAATTGTTGGGATGAAGCTGGGCCTTCTGGACTGCCTTACCCCCCAGCTTCATCCTTGGAGCCAATGCTCCCAGAAAGTGAAGTGCAAAGTATCACGTCTGAAGATGTTGAGTCTCTGTGTATTGTAGAAATGTATGATTTGCCTGAAGAAGGGGCTGAGGGTTTGAGTCTTTCTGGTGACATAGCAGAACTTGAAGAGCACTGTGGAGTGCTGACCACTCCCCTTCAGTGCCTCAAAGCTTGATTGTGCCTGACCCTTCACAAAATGAGTCAAGTGTTGTAGAAACAGAGCCTGCAGAGCAAGAAGCTGACAGTGCCCCAAGTTTGGATATTTCCACCCAGGCAGAGGCACCCTTCACAAGTGATGAGAGTCCCCAGACCAGTGCTGAGAGTACAAAGACTGTAGTTGTTCCTCTCATAAAGACTGGTTGAGCTGTCAAGCCAGTAGTACGCCTCAGTTATGATTCTCCTGGGAGGCCAGTGGATTTGTCTCTCAATGTGGTGCACAAAGGTGTTTATGTCTCACCCTGCTCACTGCCCAAATTGATCTTGACAGCCTATTCCAGGTTACTTGTCTTTCCCTCTCACCATGGTGCCCCTTCCCCCCCAGCCCCACGTTAGCTGATAGGGGAGGGTACCCTCTTACATTGTTTAAGGTACAAGAAGTTATTACCTGATTCAGTATAGTAATGTTCAATTTACCTGTGTGAAATGTGCACAGTGTGTTGTCAGAATGGATATAGTATCATGAAGTGTTTTATAATGTGTATAGTAAAGTAAGAAGTTTATGTTAATTGATGCATGGTGGTACAGACTTGCTGTGGATGCCAAGTTTTCTCCAGGCAAGGAAGGGTATAACCCCCCCTATAAATGGGGGTTTCTGAAAAGTCTTCTTCGAGCTTGCCTAAATGCTCACTGCCAGGCTGGTGTCCTGCGTTTTGGCAGTTTAAATGTGATTGCCAGAGAGTGCCTGTACAGTCTCTGTGTACTGTCTCTTTAAGAGATGCCTGGATTTCAGTCATAAGTAACTTGAGAGGGAGCTCTGTTGAAAGATGTAACTATTTGCTGAAAATCATTTAGAATTATAATGATAATGTAGTTTGTCTAAACTGCCTTCTTTGCAGCAAGGACTGTTTTGTTTATCGCCACTGTTTTGGTCCTGGACTATGAATTGGACCAATCAGTTCTGGTGGTACCTACAGGAGCTGTTTGGAGTCAAAATCTGTAGGAATTGTAGTTTTGGGCTTTTGGCGCCTTTTTGCACCTGAAGGGGGAGCCTTTGTTGTGACTGACAGACAGATTAGCCAACCAAACCTTTTGGATTCTGGGGAAAGCCCCTGGCTTGCTAGCAGTTGAGTCAGATCTCAGTTGGGAGCTGAAGTAGCAAAAAGCTTGAGACAGTCAAGCAGCCATCTGAGTAGTTTCGCACGGGAGAACTGTGGAAAGGCCTGAGTTGTGGCCTGCATGTCAGCCTGCTGCCCCTGAGAGGGACAGAAGAGAATTATTTCGGACTAAATCCAAGTTTGAGAATGAAGTAAGCCACTGATTTTTTTACCAGGCTCATACCTGAAGAAGACCGAAGATTTTGCTGAATGCGATCAGCCTGTCAAGATTTCCAGCTACTTTTGAATCCCCAGTTTGTGCAGAGACTTTGAGATCGTGACCGGAGAGCAATTTGCCTGGTACAGTAGAATTTCCTTACATGTAAATGTGCTGTGTATTGAAAGTGGGTCGTGATTTGGTTCCCCACTGTGTGAACTGTGTTGTGCTTGCTGGAAGTTTTATCCAGCCTAATCGGACTGAATGTGCGTTCATCTCCATTTGGCCTGGGCTATGCCAAGGTAAAAAAAGAAATGGGCAGACTGCATGGGCCTTGCGGTCCTTATCTGCTGTCAACTTCTATGTTTTTGTGTTTCAACCAGCTGCAACGTTCCTGGCTAGCCCACCATTCTCCATCTGGGTACCCAGAGTGTATGACTGCTTATGGACCCTGAAGTGCATGCATAACTGTTTGATTGATAGAGCCTTTAAGCAAATTAACCTGATTATACCCCTCCCTTGTTCAAGTCCCATAAACAAATCAGTTCTAACTCTTTTTTGCATTTACCCTGACTGTGGTTCCAGTTTGTGCAAGAGTACTGTGCTGCTGTTATTTGCTGTGTATAACCTTGTTTTACAGGGGGTTCCCAGGGCCGGGCCAGAGGAAAGCCCTGGTGGTAAGTGCAAACAGTGTGGGTACTTGTGTGGCGTATCAGGGGTATTGTGAAAGTGATTACTGTGTATTGTTCCAGCCACTAGTAAGGAAAGAGGGGGGTTACAGTGTCCCAGAGGGCTGTGTCCAGGTTAGCTTGACCACTACCAACCCTGACCTCCGGGTGGAGGCACCCGTTTCAGAACTCAGGCCCCTTAACCTGCTATTAGCCAAGCAGGCAGGGGTAGTAGCCCTTGGGATAGCACCACCTAGGGGTTACATCTCCTTGTCAATTCCTTGCAGGAACTTGAAGGTTTCCATCATATGCCCCCTTTTTTTTCTGGTTTTGAGTGAACACATTTTCAGTGCCTTTAGCCAATCTTCATAGGATCTGCCCTCCTGGCCCTAAATCAACTTGGTCACACTATGTTGACCTTCTCCAGCCTCTCCCTGTTCTTTTTTAGATGGGGACTCCAGAATTGGGCACAACATTCCAGGTGTTACCTCACCAACAACCTACACAGTGGTAGCAGTACCTCCTGCCTTCTACTATAGAACCTTCTCCTGATGCATCTTATCATCCTGTTAGCCTTGTTGAAGGCCTTCTTACGTTGACTGATTTTGTTTAAGGGAGTCACTAATGATGACTCCTTGGTCCTTTTCCAATGACACTGTGTGTAGCTTAACACCTCCCCCCGCCCCATCCAATGCTCTGTTCTGGAGTTTTTATTCCCTAAGCGAATCACTCTGCACTTCTTGGCACTGAATTTGAGTTGCCAGGCTTTGGACCAATTCTCCAGCCTTTGGGAGGCACTTGTGGAGAGCAACGTGCATCTCCACTTTCGTGACTCTGCGTGCTAGTAAATTACCTTTTCCAAATAACTAACAGCAAATGAATACTGTGTGTGGATGTTTGCTTTCACTAGGGCTGTGCAGCTTGTAGAATGTTCAAGTTGCCTGGGTTGAATATGCACGCTGTGCAGCTTGAGTGGTTTTTGCTGGAGTAACTACTGAATTTCAGCTGCTAAACTACAAACCAGTTTTCCAGCCTTTGTAGGTCTCTGTGCAACTCCTGTATCCCCGTCACGTTGTCAGGCCTACCACAGAGCTTAGTGTTATCTGCAAATAGACAACCTGACCTGGATTCCCTTTGCAATGTCACTGATAAACATATTGAAGAGGACTGGGCTCAGACCAGATCCCTGTGGTAGTTATTCTGATACCGGACTGATGGTACAAGAGTATGCTGACATCAGTTATGTGGTCATGAAATTTAAAGTTATCAACTTTCATTTTTATGTTGATTGTGCGCATGCGCAAGAAACATGTTGCGTCAGCTTTCTCCACAAGCAGGTTGTGGAGGCATGGCACTGTTGTGCCCAATGCCCCCACAGCCTGCAAAGGCTTGTCCTGCTTCCCCCAGTGCCATGGCATGCTGCTGCTGACACTAGTTCAGCCAGCATGCCAAAACCTTCTAACAAAGTAGCTGCTGCAATCAGGGGCTGCCTCGTCATTGCAGCGTCAGCCATCTGCTGCAATGAGGGAGCGACCCATCACTGCAGGGCGGGATGTGAAACCACTGGTATTGTTTGTGAACATGGCGGCCGCTTGCTGCCATGTTCACAAACAATATAACCCCCCCCCACCGTGTTTATTTGCCAATGGGGGCCCTAATCCCAGTTGACTGTGGTGTCCCGTGTTTCTGTTGTTGCCGACGAGGGAGCCCACTCCCCATCAGCATTCTGTAACCCCCCTGGTTTTGTTCCTGCTGACGGGGTGCCCAATCCCAGTCGGCATAATGAGCCCAACCCTCCGGTTTTCTTCCTGCCGATGGGGTGCCCAATCCCCCATCGGCTACTGCTGGCCCCAAAACTAAAGCCTCTGGTGGCACGCTGGGAGCCCACCCCAGTGTGCTAGATACCCCTGTGAAGGGAAAAATGGTCCCGTGACGTCATTTTGGCTTTTTTAATCTGTAAAAAAGGAAACTGTCCCTCGGTGCTCGCCCTGCCTCCCACCCGCAACTCACTCCCACCCACTGCGCACCCTGCCTCCCCACACCCACCCCCACCCCATACTTACCTCCAGAGCTCGGCGTGATGATCTTCGGTGGACCGGGAACACGTCTGCACTCTTCAAAGCTGACCGCGAACTGAGGAAATGCAGGTAAGCTGTATAATGTAATAAATATGTTTTTTCAATTTTAGTGCATATCTCGGGCATTTTTGGGAATTTTTTCACCAAATTTTCAACATGGGGTTTTTGGGACCCCTCCTCATGAATTCTTGAACTGTCATGGCGTTAATGGGGCCCGAAAGGTGGTTTCACGGTCACTGTGCGGAATCACCCTTCGGGCCGATTAATGAAACAACAGTGCCAGTGTTCATGAAGTGGGCTCTCAAAAAGCCTATGTTGCAAATTTGGTGAAAAAATAAAATGATTGTTTTATGAGCGTGGTTGGTGCAGTTACATGTGCGTTCAAAACTTTGTGAATTTTACACATTTTCATGCCAGATTTTCAACACTGACATTTTCTTATACCTCCTTTTGAGCAGTATAGATGTCATTGTTCACATCCTGGCCAAAATGTGTTTTCTCACTTCCGGCGCAGAATAGCATGGTCGCTGTGGGAAATCAGTGTTCAGGACAGATTAAGAAAATGACAGTAACACTGTTCATGAGTAGAGGTCCTAAAATGCCTATGTTGAAAATTTGGTAACAATATTCCATAAAATGACTGTGCTATGAGCGTGCGTTGCGCAGTTAGCACGCACGCTCGTAACTTCCGAATTTATAATAGTTTCACTCCAGATTTTCAACATTGCCATTTTCCCAGACCTACTTATGAACTGTACAGCCGTCATTTTTCCCATCATGGCCGAAATGTGTTTTCGTACTTCCAGCGCAGAATAGAGCGGTCGCTGTGGGAAATCACTGTTCGGGACAGATTAAGAAAATGACAATGATACTGTTCATGAGCAGAGGTCCTAAAATGCCTATGTTGAAAATTTGGTGATGATAGCCCATCAATTGACTGTGTTACAAGTGTGCGTTGTGCACTTTCCACGTACCCTTGTAACTTCGCAGATTTGTAATATTGTCGCACCAGATTTTCAACAGTGCCATTTTTTCACACCTCCTTATAAGCAATACAGTTGTCATTTTTCACATCCTGACTGAAATGTGTTTTCACAGTTCTGGTGCAGAATAACCTGGTCGCTGTGGGAAATCAGTGTTCAGGACAGATTAAGAAAATGACAGTGACATTGTTCATGAGCAGAGGTCCTAAAATACCTATGTTGAAAATTTGGTGAAGAAACTCCATGACTGTGTTACAAGCGTGCGTTAAACTGTTTCCAGGCACCCTTGTAACTTCGCAAATTTGTAATACTGTCATGCCACATTTTCAACAGTGGCATTTTTTTCACAACTCCTTATGAACACTACAGCTGTCATTTTTCACATCCTGGCTAAAATGTGTTTTTGCACTCCTGCTGGACAATAGCATGGTCACTCTGGGAAATCAGTATTTGGGACACATTAAGATCGACCAAGTGAGAGGGGGGAGTGACCGAGCTCAACTGAGCTCTGTCGGGACTGCTGCGGATTTTTTTCTGTTCAGACAAAGGCCCCAACACAAGAGCCCAGTACAAAAGGGCAGCCTGCAGCACTGGGAGAAACAGAACGAGAAAGCGAGTGAGGGAGGGGGAGTGAGCAAACTCACCGGAGTGCTGTCAGGACTGCTGCGGATTTCTTTGTGGGCAGAAAAAGGCGTCAATACAGGCAGGGGCCCAGTACAAAAGGCAAGCCTGCAGCAGTGGGAGAAACAGTACAAGCGAGTGAGACAAGGGGACTTAGTGAGCTCAACGGAGCTCTATCAGGACGGCAGGGATTTCTTTGTGGGCAGAAAAAGGCGCCAATGCAGGCAGAAGCCCCATACGAAAGGGCAGCTTGCAGCGCCAGGACAAACAGAATGAGCGATGAGAGAGGGAGACTGAGCGACCTCAATGGAGCTCTGTCGGGACAGCTGCGGATTTCTTTGTGGACAGAAAAAGGTGCCAATGCAGCCAGGAGCCCCATACATACAAAAGCGCAGTCTGCGGCACCAAGAGAAACAGAATGAGCGAGTGTCAGAGCGGTAGTGAGCGAGCTCAACGGAGCTCTACTGTGACTGCTGCAGATTTCTTTGTGGGCAGAAAATTCGGCAACACAGGCAGGAGCCCAGTACAAAAAGGCAGCTTGCAGCGCCGGCAGAAACGGAATGCGAGAGTGACAGAGGGGGAGTGAGTGAGCTCAGTGGAGCTGTGTCGGGACTGGTTCAGATTTCTTTCTGGCCAGAAAAAGCCGCCAATGCAGGCAGGAGCCCAGTACAAAAAGGCAACCTGCAGCACCTGGAGACACAGAACGAGTGAGTGAGATAGCTCAACAGAGCTGTATTGTAACTGCTGCAAATTTCTTTGAGGGCATAAGAAGGCAGCAACGCAGGCAGGAGCCCATAGAAAAGGGCAGTCTGCAGCGCTGGCAGAACAGAATGAGCGAGTGAGAGAAGGGGAGTGAGCAAGCTCAACGGAGCTTTGTCGGGACTGCTGCAGATTTCTTTGTGGGCAGAAAAAGGCCCCAACAGGGGCAGGAGCCCAGTACAAAAGGGCAGCCTGCAGTGCCAGGAGAGCCAGAATGAGTGAGTGAGACGCGGGAGAGAGCGACCTCAATGGAGCTCTGTCGGGACAGCTGTGGATTTCATTGTGGGTAGAAAAAGCCACCAACACAGGCAGGAGCCCAGTACAAAAGGGCAGCCTGCAGTGCCAGGAGAAACAGAATGAGCGAGTGAGAGAGGGGGAGTAAGCCACCTCAATGGAGCTCTGCCCAGTACAAAAGAGCAGCCTGCAGCACTGGGACAAACAGACTGAGCCAGTGACACAGGGCCATTGAGCGAGCTCAACAGACCAATGCAATCAACATTCGGCATTGACAAATGCTTGTTATGTTTGCCATGCGCGTGTGTGCTCAGAGAACATTTTGTTATGAGAATTCAGTTTTGAGAGGTGTGACACTGTCCATCGAATGCAGAGCAGTCTTCAAGGGGCGCGTCAGTGCCACACCAATCAGCCAGGCTGATCATGACATAGTTTTAGCTTGCTGGGGGGCAGACATCCTGTACTTAAAAAGAAAAAGCTGACCCAATTATGTGTCGGCTCAAACTTTTGATCTAGGTTGCCCAGCAAGCAGAGCTGATCTGTCATGATCAGCCTGGAATTTTAAACATCCAGTGGCAAATGCCAGCTGTAACAGAGAAAACTGTCCATCAATGTCCGTTATTGGCACTCCCATAACTGTCCCTCCCAACTGACCCTCCCTCTTGGCACCCTCCCCCACAAATATAACACTGACACTGGGGTGCCTATTCCACCAGTGTTGCCACTTCATAAGCTGTTGCTCTGGTTTGCAGCTTTCAGAGTCGATGACATCACACACACAGACCATCCTTTCAGGAGAGTTGTCTGCATGGTTCCTGCACTGTCCAGTTGCTGTGACAGAATGAAAAGCATCCCTCGCCGTTTTTTTTTTTAAATTTTAATTAAACCCTGTAAAATAGTAAACCATCCATTGATGTCTGTTGCACTGTTAGTCCACTGCACCTGTTGGCCGCTGTGAAATAAAGAAAGTGTCCATCATTTTTTGTTGTTGTTTAAACCCTGTAAAATAGAAAAACGTCTATCGGTGTCTGTTGTGCCGTTAGCCCCACCGCCCGACCCTCCCACTCAGCACCCACTCCCCACCCCCAAGTCCTTACTTACCCACCAGGGGGCCAATACCGTAATCCTCTGTGGACCACAGACATGTCTTCACTCTTCAAAGATGGAACGTGAACTGAGGAAATCGGGTATGCGGTTCAATGTATTTCAATGAGGTTTTGAGCTTAGTGGCATAACTTGGCCATTTCTGCATATTTTTGCCTCAAATTTTCAACATGCCTTTTTTGGGGTCCCACCTCATGAACAATTGCAGTGAAATTAGGCAAATATGTCCCGAAAGATGATTTTTGTGGTCGCTGTGCAAAATCACCTTTGGGCAGGAGTTAAAAATTTTCTCTGCTCTTGTTCTTGAGGTGGGGTCATAAGAAGGCTATGTTGAAAATTTGGCGTAACATATTAAAAAAAAAACAGTTACGAGCCTATGTTTAATTTTGCGAATGCAGGCTCGTAACTTTGGTAATTTTCAATATTTTTGCGCCAAATTTTCAACATAACAATTTCTTTACAGCACCGCATGAACGTGACAGTTGTCATTTTTCAGATCCTAGCCAAAATGTGTTGTTTTGCATCCTGAAAGGTGATTTCGCAGTCACTGTGTGAAATCACATTTCAGGCAGAGTTGAAAATTTTCTCTACACAGGTTCATGAGGTGGGGTCATAAGAAGGCCATATTGACAATTTGGGGCAAAAATATTAATATTAAAAAACAACAAAGTTATGAGCCTGCAATGAAATTACAAATGCAGGCTCCTAACTTTGGTAATACATAACCCACAAAGTGCACCACAACGCATCTAGTACAACAGGGCTTCTATACCAGTGCAAACATTCAGCATTGACAAATGCTTGTTTTAGACTGCACAGCAGAACTGGGCTTTTGATTTTATGCGTGTGTGTGTGTGTGTGTGTATGTGTTTTGCTTTTTGAAATAAATTTATTTGATTTCAATTAACTAGTGATATCTCTACCCCTCCCCTTGCCTGGCTGGTCCTCTTTTGCTCTGCAATTCCCCCAACCCCATCACCCAAAATCTCCGGGACTTACCGTGAGGATCCACCTGTTCCTCCATAGACTGCCCCCTGTGGCGAGGCCATCGGGGGTTCCTCAAGTCCCCTCTGGATGGCTTAGCTTGGTGCAGTGGATCCTCTGACCTGTAGGTGGTGTGGGATCTGTGAGGAGCCATGGGCTTCATCCTGCCACCAACTGTGTTTTCCTGTTTTCTTTCCCCAACCCACAGATGCTCCATAAAGATGATGACTTGACATATGTACATTGTTGGACTTGCTGATGTTTTTCGTCGAGAGTGTCCCCCTCCCGGAACCGCTACTCCCAGCCACTCGTGGTCACCTAGGTGGTGGTGTTGTGGTGGAGCAGGCTGCCTTCCCTTCCCTGGAATGCTCAATCCTTCTCCTCCCAGCTGACCCCCCGAGTAGCCCAGGTTCATTCTTGCCCGGATCGCTGGTGTGATGGCAGGTGAGGAATGGATGCCTCAGCTCTCTGCTCCACCGAGTCAGCTCTTGGTAATTTATTTGTTAAAAAGCGATCAGCCTGGCAGGCCCACCATCGCATCGGTAGTGTTTGCGCTTGCGAAGATGACGCCCATGGTCTGGGAATGAACCCAAGGAGTTGGAGGGCCAACCAGGGGAAGGACTGAGCTTTCCATGGACTGCTCTTCTCCGGGGGGGGGGGTCAGCATTCAGTGTGCGACTGACCTCTAGTGGAGGCTGGGAGGGAAGCAGCTGCCAGAGCCTGTGTTGTGGGGAGGTGCGCAGGACGTTGGTGCCTTGGCACCCTACATCATTGTACACCATGCCTCCTGAGGGATAAGTTCCAAAAAAAATGACACCCCACCTCCGCGGGTCCTGTACCACTGCCTGTGGCACTTGGCTGGTGACCAAGCTGTAATTCCATCAGAAAAAGCCCGGCCCCACAGCCCTGCCTGGGGGGGTAAGCCAGGGAAGAACACCAGCAGAGGTGTCTGCTGGGAACCAAGCTTCAGCTCTGTTGAGGACACACTTACTCAGTGGCTCCACCCTGGGGGGGGGGTAAGCCTGGGAGGAACATCACTCGAGGTAAGTTCCAGGAGGGTGAGTGCAGGGCTGAGGGGGTGGGGGCTGAGCTGAGTCAGGGTCCAGCACAAAAAAAAAGTGATCAGCCTGAAAGAAACAGAGAAAAATTATGCTATGAAAAATAACATATGGCTAATGACAACAAGGCTTCTTTCCTTTCTCATATATCTTGTTGTCTTCACTGAGTCTTCACTCTCATGATTTATGATGTCCATAATGAGAAGACAGACTTAGAGTACATTTTTAGACATCTTTTGAGCTATGTGAGCTTTTTTTTTCTTCAACTCTATTTTTGCACCAGTCAGCGGGCAGGGGAATGTACCACCCTATCAGCCCTTGGACATGCCATCCTGGCATCCCCCACTAGGCTGCCCCAACTGGGGGTCCCATAGCTGGCTCCCCCAGGAGGGTGGGGGAGTGATCAAGATCAACCAGAGGCCCCAGATGAGGCTTATGCCTGGGGCGTCATTCAGGAGGTAGTCCAGGGGCATCACAGAGCTCTATGACCAGGGGTTTTCTTTGTGGTTGCCCCAGGAAAAACGGATGTGCAATGATGTCACTGTGGAGCAGACATGCTCCTGCTGTTGTACCCGCTCCACAGACATCTGCCATCGTCTTCATTGTGCTAGGTGTTCCCAGCTGCTGGACACCTAGCCTCCGCTGGATGTCACTAGTATGCCAGCAAAACCCAACCCTCCCCCCCAGAGATGGAGCACTGTCCATGGGATGCTCATCCAACCTCCCCAGCTGACTCTCTGATGCACCGTGCTCACTTCTGAGCATGGGTCATCAGCGCCACAGGCAGTAGCACTACCGCTGCGCTGGTGGGCTGGCTACCATGTGAACTTACACAGCTCTTTTATTGTTATATCCGGTCTACTGCACATGTACACTAATGTGTTCCGCCTCTCCCTCTCTCTCTCTCTCTTTTACAGGTATCCTTTTCCTTTGAGGCAGGCCGGAGGTGTGACTCAGGTGAAGGATTGTTCATCTTTAATACGAACCAGGTTCTGGAGCTTCATACAGCTATTGAACTGGCTATCAGCAAACAAAAAGTCAACGTGAAGGAAAAAAGAACAAATGACATGGACTCCAACTCACCGAAAGCTGCCAGACGCCCCTCAGAGTGTCCCTCTTTCAGCCACCCACCTCTAGTCAATTTATCCTTCAGCTCGCAGGATTCTGACGACTTCCTCTGGATGAAGCATTGCATCTCAGAAGCCGTGGATGAAAAATCCCAGAGCGGGAAGACTCCAGGAAAGAAGATGAAATGTAAAGAACTGGACAGCTTAACTCAGGGAAAGCCAAGGAGCCTAACAGAGCCGGAACTGGCTCATGGCTCCCTGCAGCCATCGAGACTATCAATGGTGATGACGTCGACAACAACATATGCATCTCTAGGCAGGCTCCCACATGAAGACAGTGGGGAGTTCACGGATGCTACCTATCCTGAGAGCATTAACAGTGCTAATTTGGGAATGTCTGCAGATATCGACCAAGGCAAGCCATACTTGGTGAAAAAGAGCAGTCTGGATGAACTGTCTGTAAGCACCGAAGAATACTGTAGTGATTATGTTTCACAAGCCCTGACTGATGATGACCCCCTCTACCAGAATCTTTCAGATCTCGATCTATGCCCTTCCCTGGAGGAAAAGGACTTCCCTTTTATCGAGGACCCAGAATCTGTGTACAACAAGCCTT
Source organism: Neoceratodus forsteri (assembly GCA_016271365.2). Classification (NCBI taxonomy): domain Eukaryota; kingdom Metazoa; phylum Chordata; order Ceratodontiformes; family Ceratodontidae; genus Neoceratodus; species Neoceratodus forsteri. The sequence goes on along the minus strand of CM028130.1, from coordinate 534,196,898 downwards.
TAGAGGAGGAGGAGGTAGGAAGCCCTGAACAGCTTCAGGAGCAGTTTGCAATTTATGACAACAGCGTGGGCCAAGTTTGGTCTGCCACAGGCCCAGATGGTGTGGAGAAGTCATCTCAAGGCAAGGAAAGTGTTCATGGCATGGAAACACAGTACGCTGTAGTGAACTTTAAAAATCGGGGCCGGGAGGTGGTTCCAGATGAACCTTTCAGCATGGACAATGATGCCTCGAAGAGCCCCAGGTCAGAGGTCATCACACAGACCAGATTTCCAGTCAATTTCAAGCAAACATTGATTAGCCTGTTTTCTAAGGAGCCAGCACCTGCAGCATTCTCGAAAGCCACTCGTGAACTTCCCAGCACAGACTTACCTTAAAAGCCTATTGAAGAGTTAAACAACCCCTCCTGCAAACATTATATTTTAAAGAAACAACATAGAACAGTCAACATTTCTTTATAAATAATTTAACCTTTAGGCTTTGTTGAGATTCGAAGATTTGGGTTGTGCAAAGTATTTGCTTGAAGGGAGATCTATCAGACAATACTATAATTCCAATCTACCTTCTTTTAATATTTTGGTCCTCGGAACATTTCATTTTCAGGGGGGAGGAACAGCTGCACAGGGATCTCAAGTGACTTGCTCAAAGGTTCTCATTTAGCAATAAGCTCTCATGGGATTAGAGCCTAGAATCACCTTTTTTCACAACTGTAAAGCCTCCCTGCTTGCTTGACAACTGGCCAAGGATGATCTGCTTTCAGGCGAACCACACCGTGGCTTTTGCTGGAGTGGCCTAATTCCTGACCAGTAAAGCGTCTGGGGGAAGGTTTGAGGGAGAGGCTCTCTCAAAACCTAAATGGATAACATAGTTCCATCAGACTATTTGTACTTACCTGCTATAGTGCTCTGAACATCCAACAGACCTACAGCAGCTAGCCTACTATCCTGTTGTCTTCTGCAGGAACACTCCCGATTCACTGACATCTGCTGACAGGCAGGTGGCACCATTGTATTGCTTTCCTTTTTATGTGTTACTTTATATGTGAAGTCTCACTGTCACAGCTCACAGGGCTTCCTGAAAAACATGCTAGATGTATGCCCAAAGTGTTACACTGCCTAAATTATAAATATTCTTCATAAATAAATACTTTGTCATAAATGAATTGAATGCTGATTGCTTGTGAGTGGGTTTGAAATTGTTGTTTATTGGATGCACAAAACAACCAAAGACAGCTTGGACACTGTTCAGTAAAAATAAGCAAGTCATATGAAAAGAGTTATGTACCTTGTCACTACAGTTCTTCTGTGTTTTTATCTTATAACTGTACTACTTTAAACAGATAGCATACATGAGCTGTCTGCCCCCAAAACCTTCAGAGTAGTTTGAACCAATATCAGCACTGATTACATGAGCCCTAAGCTTCAGTTGGCAGATTATTCAGCAGTAAAGGCCAGAAGCTTTGACAAGAACTACCAAACTAGTATATGGCTCCATTTCTTTCTTCCTTCCTTCTTTCCTTAAGTTTTACTAGGAAAGACATACGACCAGATAACAGCTCATTTCCATATTCATCCTGGATGTGATGGGTAAGGGAGATAGATATTTATTTATTTATTTTAGACTGGGATTAATACCTTTGAGTCAGAGACTCGTTTACAAAGGTTCCAGGTCATACAGATACAATGGACAAACAGACAACAAACAGGTTAAAAAAGTTTCCAAGAATACATAGTAAGTTTACATTAGCATTTGAATAGGAAGATAGTGGACCAGGCAAGCCAGGTCAGGATTAGAAATCAGTGCGAGATCAATGAACTGTATCCTTAACATAGGCAGATTATATGTTAGGTTAACAGAGTAAGTGCAAGGTAAAGAACGAGGACTAAGTATCCCCATCATTGTCCAATATTGAAGCAGCCAGAGAAGGCTTTGTCAGGGTGAGTAATTGAAAAGGAGGGTGACAGGGTGGCAGCAAAGTTAAGATGGGCAAATGGGTGGGGGAAAAGTGCGTGAGAAATTGTAGGGGAGGGAGTACAAGTGGGGGAAGGGAGAGGAGGTGGAGTGGGCTGTTTGAAGTAGATGGGGTGGGCATTGGTGGACAGACGGGATGGGGGGAATGTGGGTGAGGGAAAAAACGGTGGCAGGCAGTTGCAGCAGGGGGACAAGACGTTGTTTCTTTAGTGTCCAGGGGTACAAAAGCTAGATAATATGGATTCGTGGAAACATTTGCAGTCATTCACAAGGGCTAAGTGTGCTCGGAGACCAGTTTTGAAGTGACTAATATTACCACAGTCGATCAGGTCTTAGGCAGTTCATTGAGCCACTTGGGACCACGGAAGGAGAGAGATCTCTGGGCTATAGCTGTTCTCTTAAACAGCACCACCAAGCCTCCTTTGACCGCATTCTGAGTCCTAATTGTAGGTCGAGTGGATTTGAAGAAGCAGTAGGTTGAGCTTGGGGTAAGTCCCAGCAATGACTTCTTAGCCAGCAGGCACGTTTGGTATAGTACGCTATGGTGGAGGGGGAACCATCCCATCTCATGATAGAGGGCACAAGTATGCTTCCGGTGATCAGCCCCCAGGACTAGGTGGCAAGCTTTGTTTAGTAGGGTTTTTACCCTTTTGAGGGCAGTATCGGTACCAGCACCATAGATGACAAGAATCTAGCCTATGGTGGCTAAGACCAAGCAACTTGTGACCAGCTTCAGGGCTTCCGGGGTCATGGAGTGTCTTTACAACATGGTTGACATGGCTTCCAAATGATAGGGTGTCATCTAGATGAACCCCGAGATATTTGAAAGTGCAGACTTGTTCCTGAATGGCACCTTTGAGACTCAGGACCTGCAGAGGCCCAAACTTCTTCGTGTTCTGTTGGACGGAGAAGAGGATGCTCTTAGATTTTTTATAGCTGAGCAAAAGTTGTTGCATGAGAACCATTTTTCGAGTTTGCAGAAACTGTCTTGCAGTTCAGTGGAGATCAAGGGCAGATTTTTTTTCCTTTAACCGTGATAACCGCATCATCTGCATATAGCACAATGTGCAAAGGGCATTCAGAGGGTAAAAGGTTGATAAAGAGACTGAAGAGGAGTGGTCCTAGAATTGAACCTTGGGGGACACCTAGGCTCACTGTCCTTGGTTCTGAGAGTCTCCCATTGATTTTGATGCGTTGTGTCCTACAGAAGAGGTAGCTGTCAAACCATTCTACTGTATTACTGGACAGGCCTAAACCAAGGAGGTTCTGGAGTAGGAGTGTATGGTTAACAGTGTCAAATGCCTCTGTAAGGTTTATAAAGACCGATCCCACTGCCAGACCTTCATCAAAGGCATCATAAATTAGGGAGGTATAATCAACCAGGACGGAGAGTGTAGCGTGGTCCCTCCTGAACCCATGCTGCTGGACACAGAGAAGGCTGTACTTAGATAGATGTTCTGTGAGCTGGTCTGAGACCACTTGTTCAAGGGCTTTAGATAATGGGGAAAGACTACAGATAGGCCTGTAATTGGACAGGTTTGTGCTACCCCCTGTTTTGAAGACCGAAGTGACCAGTGCCTCCTTCCACTTGTCAGGGAAAACACCAGACCTTAGGAAAGCATTGAACACTTTTGTCAGAGGTTCCACTACTTCGTTTAGTACTAGAGCTATCAGCTTCATATCTATGAGATCACTACCCATTCATGTCTTCCCTACCACTCGTTTGATATATTTTAATGTTTCATGTCTCCAGAGCTGCTTAAAGTAGAATTAGGGATGCCACTTGTAGAAGAATGAGACGGTGAGTTGGGTGGCAAGTTTGGTTTTGAGGGGGATAGATAATCCCTGGGTAGTACCGTACTAAGATCAGTAAAAGCTTGGTTAAAAGCATTTGCTATGTTGGCAGGTTCTTGGAGTGTCTCAGTTGTGGTGATGATTATTTTAGGAGGAGCTCTAGATGCGTTTCCTGTTAGAGACTGTACTGAGTCCCAGAACTCTCTCCCCTGGCCCCAGCTCCTCTTCAGGAGGTCTTTGAAGTAGGAGGCCTTAGCCAGTCGAATGAACTTGGTGCATTTGTTCCTGGTAGTTTTGTATGCAATGATGTCAAGATGTTTTCCCGTTGCTTTGGCCCTGTGCCACAGGTTGTCCCTATGGCGCATGTGCTCAATAAGGAAGCCAGTGAGCCAAGGATTAGTAGTCCCTCTTACCTTTTTTGTTCTAGAGGGGACAAATATGCCACATGCTTTGTTAAATATTGCGAGGAAGTAGTTTAGGGCTTGGTTGCCATCAAGAGCCCTGTCTAGCGATGACCAGACCACTAGCGTGAGATATTGCCTAAAGGCATTGAGCTGATCAGTTCTCAGTGATCTATTTCTTATGACCTGGGGAGCACTTCTGGAGAACTTATTCGACCAGGTGCACTTTACAGGAAAGTGATCACTGAGGGTGTCTGGTAGAACTGTGACCCCAGATATGTGCTCTGGGCAGGTAGTGAGTAATCAGTCAATTAGTATACTTGTGCCCATTTTATAGTTAACTCTAGTGGGTTGAGTTACTAGCTGAGAAAGGTAGAGGGCTGAGATCTGATCACAGACTGTGGGTGCATCCTTGGACTGCCAATTGACATTAAAGTAACCGACAATTATGTGTTCCCAGTTTTGCTTGTACTGCTCTAGGTTGGCTGTTACTTGCTGGACACCAGCAGTGTGAGTTCCAGGGGGGACGTAGACAGTGGAGAGTAGTACCACTTTGTTTTGTGGCCCGAGGGTAAGTTTGAGTCTTGGGATTTGTGCTTCCTTTGTGTATAGACTTGTGGGCAGTATTTGGCCTCTGATTTCACTCTTTAAGTAGATCAGACAACCTTCCCCACTTTTGGCTATTCTATCCTGCCGGTAAACAGCATAGCCATCTAGAGCTATGGCAGTGTCACTGACCTTCGGGGACAGCCAGGTCTCTGTGACCGCTATGACATCTGGGTTGAGTAACTGCACCCATGCTTGGAATTGTGGAAATTTGGGTAGGAGACTAAGTATGTTTAAGGATACTATTTTGAGGTACCCCATGCTTGTTGACAGCTTTACCTTGGGTGGGCCTGAGTTGGGGTGCACATTCCCAGAAATCAGCAGTAATAGTAGGATCAGTTTTCTTAGAATGTGTGCCCAGTGAAACCATCTTTATACAGCATATTTTGCCCTGTGGTGCTTGTGGTCACTGGTAGCAGCTGCAGGGGTATTGCCAAGTAGTAGGGCAGCTATTAGGTGTGGAAGTGAGTACGTAGGTTTGAGGAGCTGGTTTGGTGAGTAGATATGAGCATGAGTCAGCCCTCATTCCCCTAGAAAAGTAGGGAATGGATTCAGATAAGGTGGGTAGGTTTGAATTGGGGACTGTGGTAAAGTTCCGGAGGAGAAGAAAAATAAATAGCATTAACAGTATTACACAAATAGAAGTCATATACAGCAACACACTGTATCAGAGCAGCACAATCATAAAAGCAAATCAGTACAACAGGTACATGTAACAGATACAAAACTGAGCTTTGATAGGCATGGGGAAATTACTCATACACGTATAGTGGGAGGGAGGGGAGCAAAATGAGAGGGGGGGAAGTCAAGAAGTAAAGGGTCATGGACAGTTGCAGGTGGGAGTAGAAAAGTCACAAAGAGAGATTTTTGGGAGAAAGCAGAAGAGGTGGAGTAGATTGACAGGGGAAGAGTTGAGGGAAGCATTATGAGAAAGCAGATTGACCAACAGTAGAGTTCCTAGATGGAACAGAAAGGGAATGGGTAACATTGCTGCAGAGAGGGTTAAAGGAAGGGGAGGATCGTAGGGAGTTAAGGTAGGAGGGAAGGGAACCAAACAAGAAAATGGATATAAAGGAGACACAATGGAAAAGGCATCCGGCATCAAGAAAGGGGACTGAAGGGGTAGAATAAAGCGAGCAGTGGTGGGTACAAGGGGGCAGTCTAAGGCAAAGTGACAAAAAGAGTGAAAGATGGTCTCCAGTCTGGCAAAGGAGGATGTAGGAGCTCCACCATAAACATTCAAAACTAGGGAGAATCATATTTAAAACAATCTCTCAGCAGGTAGGAAACAGAAACATAGACAATGATGACGGAAAAAGACCAATGGTCCATCCAGTCTACCCGAATTCCTTATTTAGCCTTGGGACCTACTGTCCCTTCAGGGTTCTTGCCCTCTCCTTCCTTCTCCCCAGTCTCCTCCCAGTTTCTGTTGCCCTGACCAGCCAATATATCCTTCATTCTGTCCCAACCATGCTTGAAACCATCAACAGTATTAGCACCCACAACTTCAGCTGGTAGACTGTTCCACAGTTTCACCACCCTTTCTGTAAAATCATTTTTATTTTTTATTTATTTAAGTATTTGATAACCGGGTGAGTACACTGATCCGGAGGACCATTTCAGGCACGACTTGGGCCTCAACAAGTAGTGAATAGATAGCAGAAACATTTATACAATGGATAACAAACTGAGTAGTACAGTAGTCATTACCAGTAGGTGGTGCAGATTATAAGGTAAAAACAGGCCAGTGAGAACATACACTTGAATAAAACTTAGTTCATCCGCAGGAGCTAAAATAACTGTAAAGTAGAATACAACAGGATAAAAAGACACAGGCAAATTGGTGCATAATCATACAAAGACACAGTGATGCTAGACATATCTGAGACGAGTACTGGGAGGGGTGGTATTTAGACAGGACAACGGGAGAAAGTGCTTTGGGAGACCAGGCAGCAGAGAAAAGTAGGCAGCTGGTGGGGTTAACTAGGGGAGCCCCCTGAACTGCCTTTCTGTAAGTTTCCACTCAGCCCTGTATGACCACGAATTAGTATTCAAGCTAAATAGTTTCCTGCAGTTCACCTTGTTAACTCCTTTAAGGAACTTGAAGGTCTCTATCATGTCTCCCTCTCCCTTTTGGTCTCTAGCGAGTACATGTTCAATGCCTTCTGGTGATCCTCAAAGGACCTGCCCTGTTAGCCCTGAATCATTTTTGTTACCCTGTGCTGCACCATCTCCAATCTATCCCTATCCTTCCTGAGATGAGGACTTCAGAACTGGGCTCAGTACTCCAGGTGTGGCCTCACTAAGGATCTATAAAGGGGAAGTAAATATCTTCCCTTCTGCTATCAATACCCCTCCCGATACATCCCAGCATCCTACTAGCTTTGCTATATGACTTGTTGCACTGACTCAGTTTTTGAGGGAGACACTGATGATAACTTCAAGATCTTCAGTGAGGGTATCTCTTGCAGCAGGCCACACCTACGGAACTATAGCCACCAGGCACCAGGACCACACAGACACTTTTATAGCTAGCAGTCCTCCAGGGGGCTGCCCACTCTGACATCACACACTGACGTTGGCCTGTCCTATAAGAGTGGGGGGCCCCTGTGAACTCCTCAGTTTTTTTCCTGCCATCAACCATTGCACTTCAGACCTCTCGGATACAGCCAGCTTCAGTTGACCACCATTTTCTTCAAGATTCTTTGTTTTTTGTGTTTTTCTCATCATAGTTTGGAGAGCACTTTTCCTTAAAATGATTCTTTTTCTTCATTTATGTAGAACTCCATCTCAGATACGCACTTCTAGAGGTGTTCCTGCAGTGAGAAGATCTCAGAGAAAGATAACCATGACTCCTGTGTTCGCTGCCTAGCCCAGGCCGCAACAACCAAGCCTGTGAGATTTGCCGCAGCTTCAACCAGGCTAACAGGTGGCACTGCCAGAAGACCCTGGAAACCCTTCTTCTCAAACAGCAGGTCACCCTTATGGAGAAGGAGCTTAAAGCCTGGAGTTCCTCTGCTTCCCCCATCTTGTCCTTGGGTTCTACCTCCTCCAAGGCCTGGGACAAATCCAGTAGGAAACACAAGCTTTGGGACAAGGACTGTGCCAAGCCCCAGTCCTCCTCGACCCGCTCTCAGTCTCCCCTTCATGCATTGGCCATCCTCATCCTTGGGAGTGGCCCTCTCTGCCTCTCATGCCCTTTCCCCCTCAAGGCTACCACTGGCAACTCCTCCTGCAAATCTCACCTTGGCGGGCATTGGTTCTTTGGGCATGAGTTCCCCTCCGATATCTCAGCCCCTGCTGTTCCAGCTCTTGTTCTCAGTGGATCTGCAGGGTAGAAAACATGGTTACGGTACCCATCAAGGGTATTGATTCTTGAGCAGACTTGATAGACCATGTGGCTTAATCTGCTGGCATTTTAGTATGTTAGTATCATCAGTCAGGTGGCTGCATTAGGTCAACCTCTACCAGTGCTGGCTCAGTGTTTCCAGGGGCTCTTCCCACTCCCTCAGTGCTGGCCTTGGCCATTTCCTTGGCTTCTCCTTCAGCATTAGGGCCCCAGTGCTCCCTGGCATAGCCCAGAGTGGTCTCCTAGTCATCCTCCTCCTCTCTTCTGATGTTACAGACAGAGGAGATGCCCTGCAGGCATAGGACTGCTAGGCAGTCTTCCCCAGCCGCACCTCTTGCCCCAGTACCTCCTCAGCTGACGCCAATAGGTGCCCTGATGCTAGTTAGGGTAGACTTTCAAAACATACTATCCTCTCTGTGAGACTTTATGCAAGCTTGGCTTGCTCCCCCCAAGAGCCAGTGCCACAAGGGCCCCAAGTACCTGCCCCAGTGCCCCATCCTCCCATGGGCCCATGGCACACACCTAGGGATCCAGTGCCCTCTTATCCCCCTTAGAACCTGTGGGATGAGTATCACCTGGACCTCCTTCCCCCTGACAAGAAGGACAAAGAAGAGGGTGGAGACGATGAGGGTGTTACCCCCTCCCACTCCACCTTTACGGTGTCGTCTGATGGGGAGAAGACCCCCAAGTATATTCCACAGTCCTCCTCAGATGACCCTTCTTTTGTAGCTATCTTGAGGCAGTTACAGGCGGCTATGGACTTCAATGCTGAGAAGCAGAACCCTATCCGGTGCCATTTGTCCAACTACCTTGGCCTGCTGGATGCCCCTCCTCTGGTGATTCCCCCCACTAATCGAATCCTTTGAGGATGCCACCATGGCTGCTTGGCATTGGCCCAGCTTTGTGCTATCCATGCCTCAGAAGATAGACAAGCTTTACCAGACTCCTGTGGGTAAACCTTTTTTCACTGAACAGTGTCAAGTGGACTCAGTGGTAATTAATGTTGCCCACAACCACACCAAGAGGCCGAAACACCTCAGTTCTCTCCCACTGGACAAGGAGTCCTGGTGGCTGGACTGCATTGGCAAGCAGACCTTTGTTTTTGCCACTTTGGCCATAAGGGTCCTGAATTACATTGTCCACACAGTCCAATTCCAGAACCAGCTCTGTGCTCAGGCCAAGGAGGCAGCAACTGCCCTCCTGGAGGACCCTCTGAGGCAGCAACTGCTCCAGGACATTCAGTCTGGAGCCAGCGCTGGCAAGCATCTCCTTCACTCTGCTTATGATGCCCTGGAAGCCTTAGCCTGGGAAGCCGCAGCAGGCATTTGCCTATGATGCCACTCCTGGCTAAGGGTGTCGGGCTTTGCCCAGGATGTCCAACAACTGATCCTGAATGCCCCCCCTTTAAAGGGTACAACTGCTTGGGGCAGGCATGCAGGACATCTTATCAAACCTGCAGTCCTCCGGCCATACCCTGTGGTCAGTCCATTCTATGTACCACATTAACCAGCCTAAAGGCGGTCAGCATGTGCCCTTTTGGTGGGCAGTTCATAGGCTTAAACTCAGCACCAAACCATAGGGTAAACGCAGGGTGGCTGCAGCACTGCCTACCTCCACCTCTGCCACAGGGAAATCTCCCAGAGGAGGTGGTGCAGCCCCAACCACAGGTGCTACCTCAGCCTGACTCCTTGCCTGTCCCTCCCAGCCGAGCAAGAGGTGCTAATCAGGGGTTGTTTCTCTCTGCACCTTGACAAGTGGAGGAAAATCACCAGAGATACTTGGGTATTGCAGCTCTATAAAAAAACAGCCACACTCTGAAACTTCTGGAATGGCCTCCAGAAAAAAAAAAAGTTCAATCCTCTTACCCACCAGAACACATTCCAGTGTTCTCAGAGGAGATTCACACCTTGCAGCGCAAAAGGGCCATAGACTCCATCTCAAGGATGCAGCAGGGCAGGGGTTCTACTCTCATGTCTTCCTGGTTCCCAAATGCACAGGGGATCTCAGGCCCATCCTAGACCTCCGAGACTTAAATTTTTTCCCTCAGTACAAGTGTAACCCCTAGGTGGTGCTATCCTAAGGGCTACCACCCCTGCCTGCTTGGCTAGTAGCAGGTTAAGGGGCCTGGGTAATGAAACAGGTGCCTCCACCCTGAGGTCAGGGTTGTTAGTGGTCAAGCTGGGGACCCCATGTAAAACAAGGTTAAGCACAGCAAATAACAACAGTACAATACTTTTTGCAGCTTGTTGGGGCCCTGTGATGGAAGAAAGCAACATGCACAACACACACTATTTGTAATCCAGAGCCGGAGGACTCGGTTCGTGAAAGAAAAGGCAACCAGACAGTCAGATGACAACACTTTTAGATTTAGCTGATGTTTAATCACGATACCCAATACTGGACACAGGCAGGATGAAATTGAGACTGCAGGCTGTTGAGCTGGGGTGCCCGGAGAAGCAGGGCCCACATGAATCACCAAGGCGTCATTCCTGTTCAAGGCATTGAGCAGGGGGCTGATCCCCAGGCCGCTCTCTCGTCGATGACTTTCTCTGCGCAGCAGGTATTCTGGCTGGGCCAGTGTAACAGGGCCCAGGCAAATGATAATGGATATGGATTCAGTCCATGGAGCTGGATACAGCCTCCAGCAAGCAAAACACAGTTCAAACACACAGTGGGGAACCAGATAACGACCCACGATAAGCACACAGCACATTCACATGTAAGGAAATTCCACTGTACTAGGCAAATGGCTCGCCAGTCACAATTACAGAGTCTTTGCACAATCCAGGAGTTCAGAGGTAGCTGGAAGTCCTGACAGGCCAATTGCATTCAGCAAATCTTTGGTCTTCTTCAGGTTAAAGCCTGGTCACAATTCAGTGGCTTAATTCGCTCTCCAAATTCGGATTCAGTCCGAAAAGAGCACAAGTTCCCTCTCAGGAACAGCAGGCAGGCATGTAGGCCAAACTCAGGCCTTTCCACAGTTCTCCCGCATGAATCCACTATGGATTGCTGTTTGAACTATCTCGAGTTGTTATTTCTTCACTTCCCAACTCAGATCTAACTGAAACTGCAAGCAGTGTGGGACTTTCCCCAAGATCCAAAAGGTTTGGTTGGCTGATCTGACTGTCAGTCACAACAAGGGCTCCCCCTCCAGCTTATTTTGGTCACCAAAAGCCCAAAACTACAATTCCTACAAGTTTTGGCCCCACAAGCCCCTGTGGGCAGGCTCCATTTTAGAGTCCCAAATGTACTGATTGGCCCATTCTGCAGTCCGGACCAAAATGATGGAAACAAACAGAACTGTCCATGCTGCAAAGAAGGCAGGTTAGAACAAACTGCAATATTATTACTACTCTAACAAATGATCAGCAAACAAGTACATCTTCTAACAGAACTCCCTCTCAGATTAATTATGACTGCAATCCAGGCAGCTCTTAAAGAGACAGTACACAGAGGCTATATGGGCACTCTCTGGGAATACATTTAAACTGCTAAAACGCAGAACACCAGCCTGGCAGTGAGCATTTAGGCAAGCTCAAGGAAGATTTTTCAGGAACTCCCATTTGTAGGGGGGTGACACCCTTCCCTGCCTGGAGAAAACTTGACGTCCATATCAAGTCTGTACCATCATGCATCAGTTAACACAAACTTATTACTTTATTATACATATCCATTACACTTCATGATACTATATCCATAAGGACAATACTTATGCATGTTTCATACAGGTAATACTGACTCCACTATGATTAACATACTTGTGACATCACACTACTGATTCATGTTGTAACTTCCTGTACATTAAACAATGTAGGAAGGGGCCCTTCCCTATCAGCTAACTTGGGGCTGGATGGGGCAGAGACACCATACTGAGAAGGAAGAACAATCAACCTGGAATTGGCCATTAACCTCAGTTTGGGTAGTAAGCTCTGAGAAATATAAACGCCTTTGTGAACCACATTGAGAGGCAAATCCACTGGCCTCCTGGGAGAATCATAACTGAAGCGCAATACTGGCTTGACAGCTTGGCCAGTCTTTCTGGGGGGAACAGCTACAGTCTCTGTACTTTCAGCACTAACTTTGAAGCTTTCATCATTCGTGAGGGGTGCCTCAGCACAGATGGGAATGTCCAAACTGGGAGCACTGTCAGCTCTTTGCTCTGTAGGCTCTGTTTCCACAACACTTGGCTCATTTAGAGAAGGTTCTGGCACAATTAGGCTTTGTCACACTGAAGAGGGGCTGTCAGCACTCTCATATTGTTGTTCAAGTTCTGCTGTGTCACCAGGGAGACTCAGACTATCAGCCCCTTCTTTGGGCAATTCACACAGCTCCACAAAACACCAAGAGTCCACAACCTCAGATGTGATGCTTTGCACCTCACTTTCAGGGAGCATTGGCTCCAAGGATGAAACTGGGGGGTTAAGCAGTCCAGAAGGCCCAGCTTCATCCCCACAATTAGTCATAGGGTTACCTCGAAACAGCTGACTCATATCATAGGAGGGGTAAGAGGCATTGTCACACTCACTATTGTCAGAGGTGGACTGACAGTCACTATCATTCTGGGCCTGCTGCGGGGGGAAACCTTAACTCTGTATCTACTGCAGTAGGTTGACTCTGTCTCTTTTTTGCAGCAGCATGAGTCACCAGCCCAGGGGAGGCAATGTCTGCTGGCTCAGCTTCAATAATAACTTGGCCGATAGGCAGCAAGTGGTTACGGTGCATGGTCTTGACAGTTTTGGAGTTATTCTCTGGGCGTACCTTGTATACTGGTAGATCATCCAACTTTCCAACTACTATGTGAGGAAGATGGTGCCACCTATCAGTAATTTTGTGCTTCCCATGTCGTTCCAAATTGCGTGACAACACACGGTCTCCGGGCCGTAGCTCTTGAGCCTTTACTTTCTTGTCTTGCCTCTTTGTTGGCGAGATTTCTTTTAGCAGTCATTGTCTGGGCCAGTTGATATGCATGGTTCAACTGAGCATTCAGTTTCTGTACATATTGCAGGTAGTTTTCAGCTCTGACCCCATCTGGAGAAACTCCAAAACAGACATCAACTGGCAGGCAGGTCTCCCTCCCAAACATGAGGTGGTAGGGGGAGAACCCAGAAGCGTCATTTTTGGTGCAATTGTATGCATGTACCAAGGTGCTAATCTGCTCGCTCCACTTATGCTTGTCTTTTGGGTGGAGGGTGCCCAGCATGTCTAGAAGGGTGCGGCTGAAACGTTCTGGTTGAGGGTCTCCTGCGGGTGATAAGGGGTGGCTCTTGACTTCCACACCCCCAACAGAGAGAGAGCATTTCTTTTATTAGCTTACTTTCAAAGTCTCTGCCTTGGTCAGAGTGGATCCGCTGTGGGGCACCATAGTAGACGAAGAATTTTTCCACTAGTACCTTGGCCACAGTAGAGGCTTTTTGATCTTTAGTTGGAAAAGCTTGTGCATACCATGTGAAATGATCCGTAACCACTAACACATTGCCAGTATTCCGTTGATCAGGTTCTAAACACAAACAATTTATGCAGACCAGTTCCATGGGGGCACTGGTAGTGATACTGACAAGTGGGGCAGCCCTCTGAGGCAGGGATTTTCTTTGGAGGCAATGACTACAAGTCTTTACATGGTGCTCAACATCGGCCCCCATCTTGGGCCAGTAGAATTGAGATCATACCAGGTTGAGAGTTCTGTCAATACCAAGGTGCCCCATGTGATTGTGGAGGAACCTCAGTACCAAATCTTTAAAGGCCGTGGGCAGGACCAATTGTTGCTTGTCTACTTGACCACTATAATCCACTGTCTCTCTGTATAACAACTAATTGAGTAACTTCAGCCTGGGGCCTTCTTTAAACAATAGGGCAGTTTGCAAGTCAGGGGAATGCAACTTGGACACATCTTTCCCCGCAAGCAGGGCATCAAGTGCGGGTTGAATCATAGGGTCTTGGGATTGAGCCCACTGAATACTGTCATTGCCAAGTTGAGGTAGTGCACTAATATCTAGAGCAAAGAAATGGCAATAGGCAGCCAGTATGCAGGTATCAGGAGGGCCCAAGCAATCTACTAAACAGTCCACTGTGTCCACAGACATCTGTTCATCTCTGTCAAACTTTTGGCACAATGCTTGGATGTCAGGTTCAGACAACCTGGCCTTCATGGCAGGGCATTAGCATCAATATGGTTCAGTCCTGGCCTGTATTCGACAGCATAATCATAGGTTGATAAAGCAGAGTGCCACCGGTGCCCAGTGGCGCCCAATTTAGCTGAAGTCTGTACATAGGTTAATGGGTTATTGTTGGTCTTCACCAATATCTCTGCCCCATAGAGGTACTCATGAAACTGGTCAACAGTGGCCCATTTTAGGGCAAGCAACTCCAGCTTGTGCACAGGATAGTTTCATTCTGATGGGGTCAAGCACCTGCTGGCAAAAGCCACTGGTCTCAAACCATCCTCATGGTCTTGATACAGCACTGCTCCTAGGCCCTGCAGACTAGCGTCCGTATGCAGCACGTAGGGCTTGGTAGGGTCAGCAGAGGTGAGGATGGGCGGTGTGGGTGAGCAGGTATATGACTTCGTGGAAGGCTGCTTCACATTCAGGTGTCCAGCAGGGCCCAAAAGGTTCACCTGTGTGGAAGTACACTTTCTCTGGTTCTTTAACAGAACCCTTCTTGTATTTGCAGTTGGTACGGGGGTAACCCTGGGTGAGATTCAGAAGCGGGTGAATCACCTTGGAATAGTCTTTTATGAACCTGCGGTAGTAGCCACAGAACCCCAGGAAACATTGTAGTTCTTTCAAGTTATGGAACCAGGGCCAAGAAGTCAGTAACTCGACCTTACTGGGATCGGTCTCTATCCTTTCTGCAGATACTACGTGACCCACATACTTCACGGAGGTTTGAAAAAACTGCCACTTGTCAATGGACAGCTTGTGGCCGAAGTCTTCCAATCGGTCTAAGACTTTAAGCAGTCGGGTCTCATGCTCCTCTAAAGTGCTTCAGAACACAATGACATAATCTAGGTACACTAGGCATTCCAGCAAGTTCATATCTCCCACCGCACGTTCCATTAGTCGCTGAAAGGTGGCCGGGGCACCCGAAATCTCCTGTGGCATTCTCAGTAATTCGTAGAACCCCAAAGGACAGATGAAGGCTGTTTTCTCATGGTCCTCCAGGGCCATCAGAATCTGGTAATATCCACTGCGAAGATCCAATACCAAGAACCATTTGCTCCCATTCAAGCAACCCAGGGCATCTTGTATACAGGGCATGGTGTATTGATCTGGGACGGTCCGCTGGTTCAGGGTTCAATAATCAACGCACATCCTCACCGACACATTCTTCTTGTACACAACCACAATGGGAGAGGCATATTGGCTGGCAGTATAGCCTAGAGGTTAGAGGAATGAGGTGTGAATGAGCTTGGTACATCCATCAGACCAGACCTGAGTTTGATTCTCACAACCTCCACTTGCATACTGTGTGACTCTGAGCAAGTCACTTAACCGTCCAGTGCTCCCAGGTCACCCCTGAAAACAGGCATTTGTGCCTAGTGGGCCTTAACCGGTTACCAAAGACTAAAATAAATAAAAAAATAAATATGGGCTCCTTGATTCCTGTATCATGCCAGCAGCAAGCATTTCCTGCAGGTGTCTCCTCACATCATCTCACTGGGGTGAGGCGTCAGGATCTGCCTCAAAATGGCCAGTCATCATGCAGACATATATGATGCTCTGCACCCTGGACACACCCCATGTCCCATTCTTTTAACGAAAACACTTGGTCTCTCTGGGCGAGTTTCTTGCTAATCCTAGCCTTCTATTCAGCTGGCAGTGGGGAATCACCAAAAGTCAAATAAGTCCGGGGTCACTCTCTCCTTTTGGCCAGAGTACTTGTTATTGGGTAATACTGCAGTGTCTACGCAGTGTACTGTAGCTAGAGTGCATCCTCTGTTCACCCGGACCTCACGATCTGACACATTTCAAATCTGGACCATCACTCGTCGTGCCTAGGCATGGGCACGAGCAGGCAAGATGCTGGGCTTAACCAATAATCCTTCTGCCAACTTTCCATCACCTGGTGCATCCGACATTAATATTTTGTTCTTCATGTTTCTCTTTAGGTGGACTTCTCCATGGATTATGCACTGGGCGTTGGGGGCCAATACCAAGGAGTCAGGTTCCTTTTTCCACACTATCCCCACTGGTTCATCTGGGTCCTCTTCATTGGGCTTCTGTTGTAAATTATATGCCTTTTTTACTAAGGCTGGAATTCTTAGGGCCCATCCAGTCAGTTGCCCCTGTTTCTCATGGCAGAGTTGTGCTAGTCTCCCAAACATGTGGGTGTTTGTTCCAATTAACAGGGGAACCCCATCATGCAGTCCGGTGGGGGGACACACTAGGGCCAGTGTCTCTACGTGCTCCTCTACACCAGTTACAGTCGCAGGAAAAGACAACCAGAGGTGGACATATCCTAGGTAGGGATAGGACTTGTCGCTCAGCCCCCACACATGTAGGTCTTCCTGGGATTGTAATGGCACATCAGATAAGTGTTTGTCATACCAATCCTGAAATACAATTGTCACTTGTGACCCACTGTCAAGCACAGCCCGAGTAGGAATACCTTTCACTGCCACAGTAGTATTCATTGAAGGGCCCACTATTTTGAACCAGTCTGGAGGGACAACAGCAGGGGCCTGGACAGACGATTTAGCTACGGAGGGGTTTGAGTTAGGATGGCCGAAACTTTCACTGTGGTCATTTCATGCACCCCTTGACCACTGACTCACCCTTGAAGCCAGTTCACCATTTGCTCTAAGTCCTTCTGGGACCATCATTCCCTCTTCATATGGCCATCCTTGCTGCAATTCTGACAAATGACAGGCTCTCGGGGCATCCTTGGGGAAAACATAGCAGGGGATGCTGGAGCATCAATGGGAGGTTGTGATCTGACTTCTGCGGGTAGTGTACCACGTCTCAAAAGTTCCTTTAGGGTGGCAGTCAATTCCTTGAGCTCAGCCGAGAAGCCACCCTCAGTAGACGATGCCTAAGGGTGCACCCCCACCCACATAACAGTCATGTCCTGAAAGGGGCCAGGGTCTCTATCAGCAGGGGATACCTCAATGAACGCTCCCGGTTGTACTTTTCTAACTTCCTTCAGCAACTCCTTTCTCCACGTTTGCCACGGTGGTGCACCATCAGTGGTCTCCATTTTGGAAGGGCTTCCAGCCATGATCACTTGGGCTGCACTCACCCCATAATGACAATCTCCCTCTTCACCTTCTACCTCCCAGAGTTCTTTTATCAAGTCACAATAGTCAGGTGGGTTACCTCTCCTATCCTGGAGCCTTAACTGGATGATCTGCAGTTTAGAATGCTTGGCATGTTGCAGTATGTGCCCCAGTCTCACACGGTTCAAATCACTGGTGGCTACCCCACCTTTCCGGTAAGCTTTCTGCAGAGCTCCTTCTAGGTGAGTAACATACACAGACAAACTTTCCCCTTCCATTATTTGGTGCCTTGGAATTTCCACATCAAAGTCTCCCAAAATTGCCTTCAAGTACAGATAGGTACTTCTGAGCAGATGCATCAGGGTTCATGGACTTCAAAAATTTTATGGCTTCAAGGGTGGGGTCCTTTAAACTTTCTATGATTCTTTTCCACTTCTCAGCCTCTGCACACTGCCACTCGGGCACCAAGGGGGCAACATAGTCGATCCAGGTCTCCCAGTCATCCTCCCCATGGGGGTGGGGAGGGTGCCCAAGAAGATTCTCAGCCTTCGGTTGGAGTTGTGACTAATGGCGGGAACAGATATAGTGGCCAGCATTGGCAGAGGCACAGAAGGTGGGGCAGTAACAGGTGCTTGAGTGGGAGGGGGTGTTGGATGAAGGAACACCCCCAGGTGGCAGGAATAGTTTCTTAAAGTCCTCTATGGTTTCCCCTTCATCCAGCAACAACTTAGCAAATTTCTCCTCAAAAATCTCAAATAATGGTGGGAGCTCATCCTCCCAGGGTCTTTACTGTCTTTTGCTATCACTCTCCAGGCGGCTAGGACCCCTTCTGAGGCAATAGTCTGTGGCACTTTAGAGCTTTCCATGAGGTCACTACATTCTACCAAGGCTATGAAAGTTTGGGCAATCAAATCATCCTTTCGACCCACCACCACAGGGTTTTTTAAACATTCAACTTTGGAGAGTGCTCCCTCTACAGTGTCCTTACTGGTGCCCAGGGGAATATCCAGTATAAGTAGAGCATTTTGGGGGTCGATCTCCTGCCCAGTACACCACCCCACTAACTGGCGTACAGCCATTTCTACGGGGGTAGCCATTAATCTTTAACAATAATTCATAATTTTTGGCCACTAGAAGGCACATAATCCCAGTGGTGCATCCAAGATGTAACCCCTAGATGGTACTATCCTAAGGGCTACTACCCCTGCCTGCTTGGCTAGTAGCAAGTTAAGGTTTCTGGGTAATGAAACAGGTGCCTCCACCCAGAGGTCAGTGTTGTTAGTGGTCAAGCTAACTTGGGCACAACCCTCTGGGACACTGTAACCCCCCTCTTTCCCTTCTAGTGGCCTGAACAATATATAATAATTACTTTCACAATGACCCTTATTCACCAGTCAGTTACCCACACTGTTTGCACTTACCACCAGGGGTGGTTCCTCTAGCTTGACCATGGGGACCCCATGTAAAACAAGGTTAAGCACAGCAAATAGCAACAGTACAATACTTTTGGCACAAACTGGAACCTCAGGGTGCTGCCCTCCGATACCTCCCCGACCCACGGAGCTCCCCAGCCTGGACCAGTCTAGCGCGGGTGCCTAGCAGAGGTAATTTAAGAACCTCTGCCTGCACTCTTGTTAGGGGTTAGCCGATCAGCAGCTGTTCGCGTTGTTTCCCACCACCCAGGCCGACCCCTTCATTTATAGGCCCTATCTAATAACATCACTTCCTGTTGTCTGGAATACTAAGTCCCATTTTCCATCTGCAGGCTATACCTGCCTCAAGACTAGAGGACTTGAGCCCTGTCAAGCTCATCCACTCCCTGAAAGCCTCCCCCTCTTTTTTCCTACCTCCGACGAAGCTACCCATCCCTCCTCCATACTCCATCAAATACAGGCTACCCTGTCCGCATCCACCCCGAAACTAGCCCACCCTCTGACCCCCAAGCATACACTGAGTGACCTCCTCCCCAGGTCTTCATCAACTACATCTACCTACCTACACCTCCTCCCACACCCAACCCTGTAGTTACCCCACTCCCAGCCCTCCTGCCTTTGCCACTAAGCCTACTCTTAGTGTCCATTAGGAGTCATGTGCACTCCCTCCTGGTCCCAAACATACCCTGCTTTCTGAGCCCAGTGTGGGGGCAGAGCCCTTACCAGGACCCTTTACAACTGCCCTGAGGTTGGTCTTGAACCTGGTACCCTTCCCACCAGAGTCTGTGTCACTGCCACTAATCCAAAGTGGCATCCACACTGATGAAGAAATCTAAGTCAGCATCTACCTACTACCCTACTGCTACTGCTGGCAAATATGTTAGCCCACCTCTTTCTAAAATGCCTCCCTCTCATCCTTTCCTTGGCGCAATTGTCCCTGTGCCTGATACCCCCTCAGGCGCCCTGGCACCCACTCCTGCCCTTGTTCCAGAGCTTATACAATCCCACCCTACTCTCATCTTCTGCCCCAGTGTGCAGCACCCTCCCAGCGTCTCCCAGCTACTTCCTCAAGCCTCTCTGGAGGCTCACTGCCTTCACTTTCTCAGCCTGGAAAACCCTGCCCACCCTGTGCAGAAGCCCCTCATCTCTGTGACACACCTGTCAGCTCACCCTATACCGTCCCTGGCCAGGGCTGTGGTCTATTTACTACTCTTGATAGGCAATATACATCAAACTCAGGCCCAGCCCCCGTAGCCCACCTGGAGGTCACCGGGCTCTGCATAGCCTCTATGAATATATGCAGCCTGTTGAAAAAATTTGACTCTTTACAATGCTGGGTCGCCTTACATAGACCAGATGTCATTACACTGGCGGAAACCTGGCTATCAAAATCCACTCCAGACTCCTTTGTCTCCATTCCAGGTTACTCCCTTTACCGGGAGGATCGTGTTGGTAGGCGGGGGGGTGGCTGTGCGATCTATGCCAGGGACACTCTCACTGGACTGACACTCCCTGCCCCTCCTCTCCCGTCTGGGGCTCAGGCTCTAACCCTCAACTGACTCCTGACCCTCAGGGTCCCTATATCTCACCACCTGCCTTTTTCCCCAAAAGCCAAACCCTGGCACTGGTTCCATTGACTGATTATCTCTCAACCTACCTCATTCAGCTGACCAAATCCTCGTGGGTGACCTGAACATTAACTGGCTCAGCCGTCTGCCGCCACCACACGTGACTCCTTCGCAGCCTTAGACATGTCCCAACTAGTCTCCCAGCCCAGCAGAGTTAACTCTAAGAAAGGTACCAGCACCTTACTAGCGTTTGTCATCACCAACCGCCCCAACAAATCCATGTTACCCAGGTCCTCCCTGATTCCCTTAGTGACCACTCCCTATCCTCTTCCGCTGGGCAACCACCACTCCCCAAACCCATGGTCCTCCGCTCTCTACGTCGGGGGCGCCTCAGACCCGGGTGGACTAAAAGCCCTGAAGCTACATCTTGCCCCAAATTAACTGGTCTCCATTCAATATGCCCCTGATATTAATACTGCCTTACATTCTTCTCACAAACCTTCAACAAAGCCTGTGACATCTTAGCACCCCACACAGCTATACAGACCAAAGTTGTAATGCCCCCCCTGGGTTTCCCGGCCCTGCTGCAACTGCTCAGACACAGGGACAACCTCTAGCACCTGGCCTCTGAATCTGGTCGGTTGGCAGACAGACAGGCTTACAATGCCGCAGAAACAAATGCACCTGGGCTATCAAGCGAAGCCGAGCACTATCAGGCCGCACTCACCACCTCCTGGGGAATGCGAGAAATTTCTAGGACAACATTAAACATCTAAATGGGGAGTGCGCTCCCACCCCCTCTCAGATCACTATTGAAGGCTCTGTCTCCACTGACCCTGCCCACATTGCAACTTCCTCAACTCATCCTTCACGGACCTTAGCTCTGTCCTCCTAGTGATTTCTTTGATCCTCCTTCTTCCCTACCTCCCTAGACACTCACTATCCTAATTTCCACTTCCATAGGGTCACTGTCAGGAAGTCAGGCCACACCCTGATTAAAGCGCTACAGAGCAATAGTACTGGCAGTGACTCTCTGGATCCCTGCATCCTCCGCGGGTTCTGGACCAGGTCCTTGCCCCACTAACTAGCCTGTTCAATAAGTCTCTCTGCCTGGGGCAGTTCCCCTCAGCCTGGAAAATTGCCACAGTTACACCCATTCTCAAAGGAGGTGACAGATCCTCCGCCGGGAATTATTGGCCCATCTCCATCCTCCCTCCCCTCTCCAAAGCCCTAGAAAAACTGGTGGCTACTCAAGTCACAGATTACATAACCAAATACAACATCCTCTGCCATGAACAACATGGTTTCCGGGCTGGGTGCAGTACCGGCACAGCCCTTATTGAGTTTTCAAACTTTCTTAATTCCTCCCTGGACTCTGGCTCCCTCACTGGGGCAGTGTTTATCGACCTCTCTAAAGCGTTTGACACGGTCTCCCACCCCCTCCTACTGGATGCCCTCAGCCATACCGGCTTTGCCCCTGGTTCAGTCTCTTGGTGCTCCAGCTATTTGTCTGCCCGCTCCCAACATGTTAAAATTAATGTGACCCTCTCCGATACATGCCCTATCCGCTCAGGTGTTCCCCAGGGCTCCATCCTTGGTCCTCTTCTCTTCTCACTATATCTCAACACCCTCCCCAAAGCTTGTTCTGGTAAAATCCTGCTGTATGCAGATGATGCTGTCATTTTTGCCTCTCACCGAAACCCCAACACCTTACAAGACTCCTTGCAACAAGCCTTTGCCGATGCTGAAGCCTGGTTCAAGAGCACAGACTTGTACTCAATCTGAATAAAACCAAAACAATGCTCTTTGCCCATCCCAAAACAAATCCAGATATTTCCCTCCGCATCCTCCCTTGTTCCAAGCATCCTCTTGATCTAGTCCACTTGTACAAATACCAAGGTCTCCTTTGACTCTGCCCTCACATTCACGACCACATAGATAATCTAGCCTCAGCTACAAGCATGCAGCTAGGAATCCTTTACCGCTACAAGCATCCCCCCCAATGCCCTAGACTAACAGTCACCTCCTCAATACTTTCCCTTATAGACTATGGCTTGCCTGTTTATAGTGCTGCTGACACGACCACCCTCAATAAAATTCACCTCACCTTGACTAAGGCCTGTAGGTTAATCACGGGAGCCCTAGGCTCACACATACCTCAGAACTATATGACATGGCTAGGCTACTTAATCTGGATGAGCAGCTCCAGATACCAAACCTGCCTCATTACTAAAAACCCTCCATGGACTATCCCACCTGGTCTGACAGCCTCTATCCACCTTGCACAGCCCTTAGTCCAAACTAGCAACACCTCTAAGGCCACCCTGCTTGTCCCTAGGTCTAGGACCTCCCATAGGCAAGGTCCTTCTCAGAGCTCCCTCATGCGTACAACGCTCTCCCCACCTCCATCACTGACACCAGCACAATTTCCCGTGCTTCAGAAATCTCACTTGGGTCAGCTCTTCAACTCATGTAGAGATGTTCCTGCCACTAGGTGATCTAGTCCGGCATGCCCTGACAATGCTCTCTGAGTGGCTCCTCTCCTTACTGGCTGACAAAACTCTCTGAGTGGCACCTCACCCAAACTTTTCACAAACCGCGCCCTTTGCCCTGAACTCTTCATCCCTAGCAGTCCCGGCTCAATCTACCTGTAACTACCTGTGATTACCATTCCTGTAGCATGTAAATTGTAACTAAGTTATAACTGCCTGTAACTACCAAACTGTAACCACGGAGATGTATGCTGTAACCGCAATATTGTGACTAAGTGTTGGTCTGTATTTGTCCTCTTTGTGACGAGGTACCTTTGGAAATGAGCCTCTGGCTCAAAGGTTGTAAACCGATGTATAAATAAATAAATAAATGCAAATGAAGTTAAATCTGATTTATTCAGGGGTTTTGAACAAGGAAGGGGCGTAATCAGGTTGATTTGCTTAAAAGCTATATTAATCAGACAGTTATGCATATAGTTCAGAGTCCCTACACAGTCACACACTCTGGGTACCCAGGTAGGAAAGCAGTGGGATAGCCAGGAATGTTGCAGCTGGTTGGGGCCCTGTGATGGAAGAAAGCAACATGCACAACACACTATTTGTAATCCGGAGCAGGAGGGCTCGGTTCATGAAAGAAAAGGCAACAACAAGACAATCAGATGACAACACTTTTAGATTTAGCTGTTGTTGCAGGGAGCTACCCTGATGTTTACTCACAATACCCAATACTGGACACAGGCAGGATGAAATAGAGACTGCAGGCTGTTGAGCTGGAGTGCCCAGAGAAGCAGGACCCACATGAATCACCAAGGCGTTGTTCCTGTTCCAAGGCGATGTGCAAGGGGCTGATCCCCAGGCCGGTCTCTTGTCGATGAATTTCTCTGCATAGCAAGTATTCTGGCTGGGCCAGTGTAGCAGGGCCCAGGCAAACAGAAATAGATACAGATTCAGTCCATGGAGCTGGATACAGCCTCCAGCAAGCAAAACACAGTTCAGACACACAGTGGGAAACCAAATCACAACCCACGATAAGCACACAGCACATTCACATGTAAGGAAATTCCACTGTACCAGGCAAATGGCTCTCCGGTTACAATTACAAAGTCTCTGCACAATCCGGGAGTTCAGAGGTAGCTGCAAGTCCTGACAGGCCGATCGCATTCAGCAAATATTCGGTCTTCTACAGGTTAAAGCCTGGTCACATTTCAGTGGCTTAATTCGCTCTCCAAATTCGGATTCAGTCCTCAAAAAACACAAGTTTCCTCTCAGGAACAGCAGGCAGGCATTTCCAGAGTTCTCCCGCGCAAATCCACTATGAATTGCTGCTCGAACTGTCTCAAGCTGTTACTTCTTCACTTCCCAACTCAGATCTAACTGAAACTGCAAGCAGTGTGGAACTTTCCCCAAGATCCAAAAGGTTCAGTTGGCTGATCTGTCTGTCAGTCACAACAAAGGCTCTCCCTCCAGGTTATTTTAGATGCCAAAAGCCCAAAACTACAATTCCTACAAGTTTTGGCCCCACCAAGCCCCTGTAGGCAGGCTCCATTTTAGAGTCCCAAATGTACTGATTGGCCCATTCTGCTGTCCAGGACCAAGATGATGGAAACAAACAGAACTGTCCATGCTGCAAAGAAGGCAGGTTAGAACAAACTGCAATATTATTATTACTCTAACAAATGATCAGCAAACAAGTACATCTTCTAACAGAAATCTCTCTCAGATTAATTGTGACTACAATCCAGGCAACTCTTAAAGAGACAGTACACAGAGGCTATACAGGCACTCTCTGGCAATACATTTGTAACCACCTGCAAATGGGGGTTCCCAAAAGTCTTCCTGGAGCTTGCCTAAATGCTCCAAGCGTGGGTGGTGTTTGGTGTCTGAGCTGCTTAACTGTGGTTGCAAGTGAGTGCTATTTGAGCCCCCACGTACTGTCTCTTTAAGAGCTGTCTGCTTGCAGACTTAATTAGATTGTATGGTGGGACTGTGTATTTAATGCTCGAATCCTGCCCGAGCTGCAGAGTAATCGCTCCATTTTGTGGTCGCCAAAGGTGCAAAAGGAGCCCATCTGAAAGCTGTAACTATTTGACTGTAATCATTTAAAGCATTAGCAAAATTGTAGTTTGTTTAACCTGCCTTTATGGCAGCTGGGACTCTGTGTGTGTTACCCCTCCATTCTGGACCTAAACTGCTATGCTGGGCCAATTGGGTTAAGGGAGCCCTAAAATGGAGCCTGTGGACAAATCAGAACTTGGACTCTTAATTTGAGCCAGCCACAATGGGATTGTATGGGCAGTGACTCTGGGAAATGTAGTTTTGACCTTGGCACCTTTTTCTACCAACAGAGGGAGTCTTATTGGGAGTGACAGCTGAATCAGCCAACAGAATAGTGTAGAGCTAAAGGAAATGCCCTGCTCTGTGACTGGAAAGATCAGATCAGTTATGGCAGTGAAGAAAGAAGGAGCTGGGTGCTTCTGTGGTGTATAGTTTCGCGCAGGAAGTGCGTGTGAGGCCCTGAGTTTTAGTCTGCAGCCTGTGTGAGTGCCAGTTGGGACTGAATCCGAGTTGTGAGGAGAAAGAAGCACCAGAAGTGTGGAAACCAGACTCACCCTGTAGAAGACTGGAGAAATTGCTGAATCGCAGTCGGTCTGTCAGGAACTGAAGCTGCTGTGTGTTCTCCCGGGTATCTTGAAGTAATTGCGGTCAGGATAGAGGAGCAGCCTGCCTGGTATAGTACTTTCCTTACATATAAATGTGCGTAGTGCTTGTGGGGAATCACTATTTCAAATCCCCTGTACAGTGAAATGTGTGCTGAAGCTGGAAGTAAACCCCCAGCTTAATTCGGACTACATCCGTTTGCTATCAACTGCAGTGGGGTCCAGTCACAAGGACCTTATCCTCATGCCTTGTTCTTCTGGCAATCCAGAGGGACATTTTCCATCAGAGCCTCAGCTTGGGTGTTGTGAGTACAAATCAGGGTATTCCCCTGCAGCTTGTTTTTCAATTACAAGTGTATCATCTAATTCTTGTTGTTTCACTGTTTTTTTTGGACTGAGCCCTCCGGCTCCGGATTACAATTGGGTGTTGTGCATATATTTTCTTCTATAGGGCCCTATCCATCTGCACCTGCCGGCCAACCCCGGGCAATGGACCTGGCTAGCCCGCCCCCACCCTGGGTACCCAGAGTGACTTTTCAGACCCTGTATGTGTGCACAGTACAGTGATTTAATGCCATTAATTAACCTGATTTCCTCCGTGTTACTGTCCCCTAAATAAACCAGATTTGTTGTTGTTATACTATATATTGTCTGTGGTGTTGGTACTTATGGAAACAGTATTGTGTTTTGCTGTGTATGTTGCTTAACCTTACTTTACAGGGGGTCCTCAGAGACATGCTGCAGAATCAGTCTCGAGGGTAAGTGGTATTTATATGAGTGAACAGTGTGTATACGTGGGGTATTGGGGCTGTAACTCTGGTGTACTGTGTGAGCCACTTGAGGGAATAAAAGGGGGTCTCAGTGTCCCAGAGGGCTATGACCAAGATAGTCTAACCACTGCAAACCCTGACCTCTGGGTGTAGTCACCCACCATAGGACCTAGGCCCCTCAACCTGTCCGTAGTCAAACAGGCAGGGGTAGTAGCCCTTGGGATAGCACCAACTAGGGGTTACACATTTAAACTGCTAAAACACAGAACACCAGCCTGGCAGTGAGCATTTAGGCAAGCTCAAGAAAGACTTTTCGGGAACCCCCATTGGTAGGGGGTTACTCAAGAAATTTATGATGGTCACCCTTCAAGGACTGCTGCTCCTCCTGTATCAGGGGGATTGCATCTGCTCTCTCGATATGAAGGATGCATACCTGTATATCAAGGTATGTGCCTCCCACCGTCAGTGCCTCAGGTTCCACTTTCAGGGAGTGCACTTCCAGTTCTGGGCCTTGCCTTTTGGCTTGTTCTCAGCCCCTTGGGTGTTTACTGAATGTTTCGCTGTAGTGGTGGAAGCCCACAGGAGGGAGAGACTCCATGTCTTCCCCAATCTGGATGACTGGCTCCTACAAGCACAGTCCAGGGAGAACCTGTTACAGACTCTGGAATGTACCACCCTCCTGTTCCAGGAGCTGGGCATCACAATCAGTCTGCCCAACTCAGTTTTGACCTCCTGTTGGTGCCTCCATTACATAGGAGTGGTCCTGAATATGGCTCAAAGTATGGCCTTCCTGCCTCAGGACAGGGTGGACCACTTAACGGCACAAGCCCGCCTACTGTACAACAGTAGATAGTTTAAGTCAGAACCTTCATTTGGCTCTCGGACTTGATGGCCGTGGCTTTAGTCACAGTGCCTCTAGTCAGACTACACGTGAGGGTTCCTCAATGGACATTGCGGGTCCAGTGGGATCAGTGTACCAAAGACATGGAACAGGAGGTCCTGGTCTCCTCTCCGGTGAAAAGGGTGCTGCCTTGGAGGATGAAACCCAATAATTTGCTAGGAGGGGTTCCTTTCCTCATTCCCTCCCCTCAGCAAATTCTCACCACAGATGCTTCGGGGTTGGGTTGGGGGGCTCATCTCGGGCCCCACCAAACACAAGGGACATGGCCCAGAATGGAGTCGTCTCTCCACATCAATGTCCTGGAGATGCGGGCAATCTTTTACCCCCTGTGTGGCAGTACAGCCCCATAATTGGGATTTGGAATCCTCGGGACAGACTTTCTTTCTTTTTCTTCCTTCCCTTACCCCCCTTTCCTCTATCTCTCCGAACCATAATAAATGCCATCAAAATGGCAGGTATGACCATAAATCCAAGCAAATGTGCATTGGCTATGAATGAGACCAAATATTTGGGATTTGTACTTGGTAATGGACTCATCAAACCGCAAATGGATAAGGTAGAGGCCGTAGCTAACAGTGCCAGACCAACCACAAAGAAACAAATTCGATCGTTTTTAGGACTAGCTGGGTATTACAGGCATTTTATCCCCAATTTCTCTACAGTTGCTGCTCCACTAACTGACCTTACAAAAAAGAAATATGAGAATAAAATACAATGGTCACAAGAATGTGAACAAGCCTTTAATACCATAAAGGCAGCACTTTGTTCTTCCCCTGTGTTAAGGAGCCCTGATTTTGATTATCCATTTGAAGTCCATACAGATGCCTCTGGGACGGATTTGGGAGCCGTACTTAGTCAGACAATAAACAGGGAAGAACATCCTATAGTATATATCTCCCGTAAGTTACATGATAGAGAGAAGAAATATAGTATGGTGGAACTGGAATGTCTAGCAGCAAAATGGGCAATTGAATCATTACGATTTTATTTATGGGGAGCCCCTTTTACACCAATAACAGACCATAATCCCCTTAGTTTTCTGTCCCAGATGAAAGATAAAAACAGCAGAATCATGAGGTGGTACCTGTTGTTACAGCCTTTTACATTTACTGTACAACATCGAGCTGGTACCTCACATGCAAATGCTGATTATTTATCCCGACAAACGGGAGGACACTTTTGAATGTTAAAATACTATTTTGAATATAGAAATTGATATTGGTATAGACACCCCAGGGTAGTGTTAGATTAGCTTTGATTGAAGTATTGAAAACAAAACAATAAAGTTAATTAAGGGACCCTGGGGTGGAGCTCTATGGTGAGGAAGGGCCGGAGCTCCATCCTACTCGAGTATAAAGGGCAGGTTGTCTTGAAAACCTAGATAGGTTTTCGCTTACGTATGGGAGTGTGTGGCAGTATAGCCCCATAATTGGGATTTGGACTGCTCGGGACAGATTTTCTTTCTTTTTCTTCCTTCCCTTCCCCCCCTTTCCTCTATCGAACTCTGCTGCAGCAGTCTCTTACTATCACAGTCAGTCACTTTTTTCACACTGTAATGGAGTGGCTGCCCATTATAGTATGTCTTCCTACACTTTCCTTTTCATCTGTTCTCTCTGTCTCGAGAATCCCTGAAGTAAAAATAAAAAGAATGTGCGAGACGCCCGAAGTCTATAATGGCGATAGTTGTGTTGTCCGAATAGGTTACAATAAGGAATAATAAGTACATGAGCCATTTCCCCTGTTGTTATGTAAATGAGTCTCCCCACAAGAAAGCTAGCGCTAGCGCTGATACAGGTACAGCTTTATGAGTTGAAGCCGTAGGTATCTGCGGACGCTGGTCGGGAATTATAAAATAAAGGGGTCTTTTTCTTTTTTGGTGTGAGTCTTGTGAGCTCTTTTAGCTGCAAGGGGAAGTGTTGGTAAAATAAAAACAGCATATCACACCCCCCTCTCGCACTGGGTCTGTGCCGCTGTGTGCGGTCACTTGATACAGCGAGAGCGGGTAGCCGTATGAGTACAGAACAACAAACAGCTCCTTCCCTGTACTCGCTACTATCAAAATAGACCTCCAAAAAGGGTTTAGTCTGTCTGTTCGGCAAAAATATGAGTTATGCTTTTCCTTGTTGGTGTTATGTTAACTGCAAACACAAAAAAATGTAAGTAATAAAGAAACAGCTGTAATAGGCAGAAAATGAATGTTAAACCCTTGCAGGTTACCTGAAAGCCGTCATTAGTAAGCTCTCCTAAAGGGACTGGCGGCCCAGAATGAAGCACCTTTGTAGAGGACAAGAGGACAAGATCTGTGTGACATCACAGTGTAGGCAGAGTTATTGGTTTATTTAAGTAATTAGGGCTGAAAACTGTTAAAATGATTTTTAAACATTCTTTGGAGAATGTAGTATATGAATTACCTGATCTGTAAAACAGAATATCGACTTTATGTCACTGTAGTCCCCCATATATGTGTATTAGTTCAGATTGAAGCTTAATTAATAGATTAGAGGACGGACTACAGTGACCACATGATTGATTATGCTCTGTGAATACCCATAAATAGAAGAATGGTAGAGATAGTAGATAGATAGCAGTGGAAGGGAGTAGATGAAACTGTTCCAGAAACATAGAAGATAGTGGGATGCTGGACTAAAACCACTTCCACTCTATGTTAAACTTAAAAGAGTAACCATAGGCTCTTGGTGAGCTAGGAATTGATTTGTAACCAGTTTTCAGTATTTTATTTTATTTCCTCCTTGGTTATATCGTCTGAGATTTAATTTGGATTATTCCATCTTTTGGCAAATAAAAGGCACTCAAGGCGTTCTTGTGTGTCACAACCTACTTCTGGTCTCTACTTGTGTTTCAGTTGTCTACACCCACACCTTACGACATCCTGCAGGCCTTCCAGACACAGCTCTCCACCAGTCTTCTGCTAGTGCAGACAGACAACATCAGTGTCGTTCAATACATCAACAAACAGGGGGGCACTCACTCGTAGCCTCTATGCAAGGAAGTGATGAGTCTGGTACTGGGCTATAGAACACAGTCTAGAACTGTCAGCTGTCCATGTTCCAGGTGTCCAAAATGTCCTGGCAGACAAGCTCAGCCGGTCACAGTTTAAGATGCATGAGTGAGAGCTGGCCAAGTAGTATAGAGGGCTGAGGCGCCTAGCCCCTTAACTCTTACCATTTCAGTGACCTGGGGTTGGGAGCGAACTCTTGGCTGGGGTGGGAGGGGATTGAGTGTCCAATGACAGCGCTCCTTTCCTGGGGTGGGGTGGGTCATGGCTCCCAGCCACTAGCGACTCCCAGTGGAGACTGGGAGTGCAACAGCTGGAGGCATGTTAGGTTAGGCGAGAGGGAGCAGAAGACATCAGTGGGCTGGGGGCAGAAGTGAGCCTGGCACAATCTGGATGTCATTGCACATCCCTGTCTCTGGGGGGGGGGTTCACAATCATGCCAAAAGAACAAAGGAAATACCCCAGACCAGGAGGAGATGATGACATGCCAGCCCCACGTCCACCATTGGACCCTGCCCTTCCTGGGTCCCGATATCCTCCAGCCTGCTCCCTGCCCATAGAACTAGATCACAAGGAGTGCCAAGGAAGAGGATGGCAGCCCCACCCTAGGGGGCACAAACCAGGGGGTTTCCAGTGGATTGAGGTGTCAGGTCAGAGTTCCAGGGGGACTAGGGGCTGGGGGGGTCCCAGACTTGGCGGGAACAGCTGGGCCATCAGAGGGATGCCCCCTGGGCTGGCATCTGGAGGGAAAAAGAAGTAAAAAAAAAAAAAAGATGCACGAGGTTGAGCGGCTGACCTACAACATAGAACACCTGCTTGATAGGTGGGACCATCCAGAGTTGTACCTTTTTGAGTCCCGACTCAACTTAAAACTGACGCTTTTCTGCTTGCTCGGCTCGCTCCAGGGCCTGGAGTTTTCTGGTGAGACGCGTTGTCTCTCTCTTGAAAAGGGAGGTTTCTTTATGCCTTCCCCCCTTTCCACTTCTTCAGAGGGTTCTGCTCAAGCTACAGATGGAAGGGGCCACTATGATACTCATTGACCCTTCTGGCCTCATCAGATCTTGTTTCCCTTACTGCAGCAGTTGACAGTGGAACCTGCGGTGCCACTGCCTCTGTGCATCAGCTTGCACTCCCAGGACTGGGGCACCCTGCTCCATTCCAGACCTCAAATCCCTGCATTTTCATGCCTGGCTCCTGCAGACATAGTCATGGCTAGATTTGGGGTGTCCCACAAGGTAGCTGATGTCCTGGTGGCGGTAAGGAAGCCTTCTGCTAAGGCCACTTATGCCATGAAGTGGAAACACTTCACTCTGTGGGCTACTTCATGCCAACTTCATCCTTCATTTGTCCAGTGAACCAGATTCCAGAGTACTTGCTGTCCCTTTCAGACTCCAGTCTGAAGTATTACTCTTTTAAAGTACATGTCTGCCATTTCTGCCTTCCACGTGCCTGTTTATGACCATATGGTCTCACAAATAGAGGTGTCACATTCTTTCTTGAGAGGCATTCTTCACCTGAAGCCTCCTGTCGAGAATCCAGTCTTGCCTTGGGACTTGAATTTTGTGCTAGAGAAACTTACTTTGGCTCTTTTTGAGCTGGCCATGACATGCGAGCTATGATTTCTGTTGTGGAAATCATTACTTTTAGTTGCTTTTACTTCTGCTGAAAGGATTTCAGAGCTGCAGTCTCTCATGTGTGAGCAGCCTTACTTCATTTTCCACAAAGACAGGGTGTCTTTGTACATTAACCCAAAGTTTCTGCTTGAGGTGGTGTCAAAGTTTACTATAACTCAATCTATCCATCTGCCTGCTTATTTTACAGAGCATGCCAATCCAGGGGAAACATTGCTCCACACCATAGATGCGCATAAAATTCTGCATTACTATACATATCATACGAAGGACTGTAGGAAGTCCTCTCAAATGTTTGTTTTCTTCACCCCTGGGAAAGAGGGTGTTCCTGTTTCTAATCAGTGTTTGTCCAAATGGCTACCCAGCTGTATTACTTTTTGCTACAGAAAGTATGGCAAGGACCTTTCTGATGCTGTTCAAGGTCATTCCACTAGAGGCATGGCCCCTTCTGTTGCCTGTTTTAGGAATGTTTCAACTGCAGAGATCTGCGCTGCTGCCACTTGGAGTACTGTCGACCCCTTTACCAAGCACTATAGTCTGTACATTGACTCTAGGCATAGGGCCAATTTTGGCCTAGCTGTTCTTCAGGGCCTGCTCTTTTAGGTCTTTGGTGCTTTTCCACCCAGATTGGCTATGCCACTGTGAGAACTGCTTGGGACTGGTTCCACAGGTGTGGCCTGCTACAAGAGATACCCTCAATGAAGATAGTACAGTTATGTAAGAACTTACCGTAACAGTAGATTTTCAAGAGGCTCTCTTGCAGCAGGCCATGCCATCCCAGTCTCCATCGCCCTGACTCTAAAGGCTGTCCTGTCTCTGTCTCTCCTTTTCTCCTATTTGTTTATTGGTGGGAACCTTTGGCTCTTCCTCAGTTCCCTAGCAGGAGACCAGCTGCTTCCAGTCTCCGGTGGGAGAACTGAGGAGGGTGCAGGGCCACCCACTTTTATAGTATAGGGCGATGTCAGCATGTGGCGTCAGAGTGGGCAGCCACTTGGAAGACTACTAGCTAGAAAAGTTTCCATGTGGTCCTGGTGCCTGATGGTTATAGTTCCACTGGTGTGGCCTGCTGCAAGAGATCCACTCGAAGATCCACTGCTATGGTAAGTTCTTACATAACTGTACTGTCCCATTCCTCAGCTGCAGTGCTAAGTCTCATCCCACCCATCTAGTACTATGTCCTGGGCTTCTTGTTCCAAGGTGCATTACCTTGCACTTTTTGGTGTTGAATTTCAAATTCCAAACCTTGGACCACCCATCTATTGTAGCTTTATAAGTCACTTTGTGTTTCCCTGATTCCCTAATCACTATCCACCTTCCCACAATGTTTAGTGTCATCTGCAAAGAGATACAACTGGCCCTGGACTCCCTCACCAATGTTGCTGATGAACATTCTGAAGAGGACTGGACCCAAGACAAATCCCTGTGGTGCTCTTCTCATGACCTCCCTCTCTTCCTCTTTGACCCCATTGACCACCACCCTCTGCTGCTTCCTCTTTAGCCATCTACCTACCCAGTTTACTGTGATCTTAGCTGCACCCAGATTGTCCATCTTCTTCAGAAAGCGTCTGCGAGGCACTGAGTCAAAAGCCTTGCAGAAGCTGAAGTAGTGCAAATCCACAACATGGCCCCTATCCATTTCCTTCATCACCCAGTCAAATAAAACTATCAGGTTAGTCTGACAAGACCTCTCTGCCATGAATCTGTGCTGTTTACTATCTGCTCTCAAAGTAGTCCATGAGGCCCTCTTTGACCAGTGACTCCATCAGCTTCCCTACAATACAGGTAAGATTGACAGGCCTGTGGTTTCCTGCTTGTCCACCCCCCCTGTCCACCACCCTCCAATCCTTTGGAACTACCCCTGTCCTTAGTGAGCTGTTGAATAGACAGGGGTTCAGTCAGTACCACTGCCAGCTCCCGGAGTAACCTCAGATGCAGCCCATCTGGTCCCAGGGCCTTATCTATCTTTAGGGCTGACAGCCCTTTCTGGACCCTTTCGCTTGTAAATATTGGCTGCCTCATCTCTGGGACCCCCTTAGTGATTGTTTTGATCCCACTGTTTGGCAAGGGCATACCATCACCCCCTAGTGAAAACTGAGCAAAAAGTAATCATTAAGGATGGTGACCTATTGCCCATCCTCCTCTATCATCCTACCCCTGCAGCTAACCTTAAGATCTCCCCTTGCTTTGCTCCTGTACAGTGTACCAAGCTTGGGGTGGAGCTTATGGTGCATGGCATCAATATGCACTGAGAAATCAAGATGTCTGTCCAGCCAGATCCTGAGGTACTCAAAGGAGGATATATTCTCAATCATAGCACCATCAAGGGTTTGGAATAAAGGGAGGGGGTGAGTGGTAAGCCTCGGTTGGGTACCAAAAGTCATGGAAACTTTTTTTTTTGGCATTGAAGGACAGTTGATTAGATAGGAATCGGCACTGCATGTTGTCAAAATCAAACTGTAGCTGAGAACTAAGATCATGGGAAGAGGAACCAGATGCAAATAGTACTGTATCAGTAGTGCACATATGAATGGACACAGAGGAACAGACAGAGGGGAGGTCATTCAAGAGATATGGAAAAGAGAATAGGGCCCAGGACAGAGCCTTGAGAGATGCTTGAGCAGATGGGGAAAGGGGAGGAAATGGAACTTCCAATCCAGACAGCTTGAGGCCTTCCTTCAATGTAGAAATGAAACCAACCAACTGAGGAGTTAGAGAGACCTGCCACTTTATGCCTGTCCAGAAGGAGGGGTTGAGCCACAGTGTAATAAGCTTTAGCAAGATCAACTAATATGGTGGAGGTGATCAGTCTCTGATGCACACCTGAGTGGATGGAGTTTGTGAGCCAAACAAGAAAGGTAAAAATGGAGTGTGATTTCCTGCAATCAGACTGGAATGATGTGAAGAAGGAGGAAGAGTCAAAGAAGGAAGAAAGCTGAGAAACATACAAACATAGAGGTTGACGGCAGATAAGGACCGTAAGGCCCATCCAGTCTGCCCATTTTTTTTTCTACCTTATAAATGTGCCACTGGCCTTTGTCTGTCAGTGGCCTATCTAGTCATACTCATCTGCATTGCTCCCTTATGCCTATCCCATGCCTGTTTGAAGCCCTGCACTGTATTCATAGCCACTACTTCCTGAGGTAGGCCGTTCCATGTATCCACCACTCTTTCCGTGAAAAAGAATTTCCTCACATTCCCCCTTAATTGGCCTCCCTCTAATCTCATGCTGTGTCCTCTTGTCCTGCTATTTTTCTTATATTTAAACATGTTAGACTCTTTCACCTTGTTAATGCCCTTAAGTTGTTTGAATGTTTCGATCATATCACCTGTCTCCCTCCTTTGCTCAAGGGTATACATATTAAGCTCCATTAATCTGTCCTCGTATGTCTTCTGATGCAGTCCCTACACCATTTTGGTTGCCCTTCTCTGGACTGCCTCAATTTGGTTAATGTCCTTGTGAAGATGTGGCCTCCAGTACTGCACGCAGTACTCCAGATAAGGCCTAACCAGTGTCTTGTAAAGAGGGATTGTTACCTCCCACTTATGACTTGTGATACCCCTACTAATACACCTTAACATCCCCCTAGCCTTACCTACTGCTTTAGAGGTCTGCTTGGATGATTTCAGGACATCGGTGATGATGATGATGCCAAAGTCTCTTTCTTCCTTTGTGACTGCCAGCAACTCCCCTCCCAGCCTATAGGTGGCTTCAGGGTTTCTCTTCCCTATGTGCATGATCTTGCACTTCTTTGCATTAAATCCTAGTTGCCACTCTTTGATCATTTTGCTAGTTTATCCAGATCTCTTCTCATTCTGCCCACCCCATCTGGATCATCTACTCTGTTGCAGATCTTGGTGTCATCTGCAAACAGACAAGCCTTACCCTCTAGTCCATCTGCAATGTCACTAATGAAGATATTGAAGAGGACTGGCCCCAGAACTGATCCCTGAGGTACCCCACTTGTGACTTGCATCTCTTCTGACTGTATACCATTTACCACCACTCATAGAAACATAGAAACATAGAATATGACGGCAGATAAGGACCGCTTGGCCCACCTAGTCTGCCCATTTTCCTACTAACAGGTAAGCTGCAGAGCCTAATTAACCAACAGCTTACTTCCTCCTACCTCCCACTAACCACTCTCTATTTTCTGCCTGTCAACCAGTTTGCCACCCAACTGACTAACTTCTGACCCACTCCGAGCCTACCCAGCTTATTTATCAATCTTCTATGTGGAACAGTGTTGAAAGCTTTGCTGAAGTCAAGGTAGGCGACATCAACTGCTCCCCCTTGGTCCACCACTCTGATTATCCAGTCAAAGAAATCTATGAGATTAGTTTGACAGGACCTTCCTTTTGTAAGCCCATGCTGTCTTGGACCCTGTGCCCCTATGGATTCCAAGTGTTGCACTATTCTTTCCTTAAGGAGTGCCTCCATAATCTTGCCCACTACTGAGGTAAGACTGACTGGTCTCTAGTTCCCTGCCTCCTCCCTGCTACCATTCTTGTGGAGCGGGATCACATGAGCTCTTCTCCAGTCTTCTGGGACCTCTCCTGTGCTCAGAGACTCACTGAACAGTTTTGCTAATGGCTCTGGTAGTTCCATCCTTAGCTCCTTAAGTACCCTGGGATGTATGCCATCAGGTCCCATTGCCTTGTCCACCCTGAGCTTAGTGAGCTCTTGTAGGACCCTTTCTTTTGTGAAGGGAGTAGTGCTCATCTCCCTCCCCCCCGTGTCCATGGTGCTGAGCTGTGGGCCCTGCCCTACTTTCTCTTCAGTAAATACTGAGCAAAAGTATCTATTTAGGATAGGTGCTTTTGCACGGTCCTCCTCCTCACATGCCCCCTTTTCTCCTTTGAGCTTAGCAATACCCCCTCTGGACTTTTTCCTTTCACTAATGTATCTATAGAAAGTCTTGTCACCTTATTTTACTATTCATGCTAGTGTTTCCTCAGTTTGGGACTTTGCCTGCCTTACTGCCTTCCCTGCTTCCCTTAGGGAAGTTTGGTATGCCTCCCTATCTTCATCCCGCTGTGTTTCCTTATATTTCCTGAAGGCCAGCCTTTTGGCTCTGACCTTTTCTGCTACTGTATTTGAGAACCAAAGTGGTTTCCTTCTTCTTTTGTACTTCCTTTTCTGTCTAACACAATGGGATGTTACTTCACATATTGCATCCTTAATGCTTGCCCACTTTGCCTGTACCCCCTCACCTGTGTTTCTTTTTGCCAGGGCTAGCTTAACTCTGTTGGCCATCTTATCAAAGTCAGCTCCTCTGAAGTCCCATATATTTGCCTTGGAATGGGATGATTTAGATGTAGTGGCCAAATTGAACCATACCTTGTGATGGTCACTGGCCCCCAGGTGACCTTCTACCTGGAGAAAGAACAAGGTATTCCTCTAACTTAGCCAGGGTGAGAAGGAGAGAGATAGGATGGAAGTTACCAGAAGAAGAATCACCACTCTTAGGGAGAAGGATGACAGTAGCCTGCTTCCAGGCTTCAGTGACCGTGGCAGAGGAGATAAGAGAGGTTGAGGAGTAAGGTAATAAGCAGTGTGATGGTAGGAGCTGAGAGAAGCAGATGCTTAGGATCAAGACCGTCATGGCTACTGCCCTTGTGAGGATTAAGGACAAGCAGGGCCTTAAGGGAAGCAGAGTGAGTGGAGGGAGAGAAGGAAGAAGAAAGAGAAGTTTAGGGGGAGAAGGTGGAGGGCGAGAAGGGTATGAGACAGAGATAAAAGGTGGTGAGGTAAGAGTTAAAAGAAGAGGCCAGAGAAGGGTCAGAGATGAGTGGGTCACCAACCTTGAGAATAGGGCAGGGAGACTGGGTCAGAGGAGAGGAGAGAAAAGGGAATAGATAACCTTCTAGAACTTGGAGGGATGATTAAAGTGAATCTGTACCCAGAATAATGAAACAAGACCCTTACCTCCCAAACTAGTCCTAGATGAATACATAGTGGACCAACTAGAACTCCTACAGACACATTTCATAACTTTTATCACTCCCCCCCCCCCCCGGGAACCACGCCATGTTTCCACAATACTGGGGGCATAGAGGAAACTATGGGCCATCTTGATGATGTCCATGCCTCACTGCTTGGTGAGAGCATCAATGTATGTATACAGATACAGCCTAATCAGTATCACTGTGTGCACCCATATCACAATGTGAGCTCAACAACACCTATCAGTATAACAGGCATTGCTCTTCGTCTGTGCCCGGTACCACTGTTCACTGGTGGATGGAGTTTGAACACTTTGCTGCACTTGCAAGTCTGGGTATAAGCTTCACTATGACACTGCCATGCACTCGCCACCAGTTCTGAGTGCGCTAACTATGGTGAACATGCACACCCCTTCCTACCAGTAGCTCAAGGTAGTATTCATCCAACAGAGGACAATATTAACACTATTAAGAAAAGTGCAGCTATAGGTAACAGACACAAGAGCAAACTGCTAGAGTGGTGTCTATTTCAAAAACAGTCATTAGTTAAGCTACTTTCCAAGTCTGCAGCTCACTACTGTCAGCACGTGCATCTGTGACAACTCTGCATTCACAGATATGCGCGCTCACAGTAGTGAGTTATAAACTTCTAATGCTTATTTTCAGTGCAGACACCACTCTACCAGTTTGCTCTGGTGTCTGTTATCTATAGCTACACTTTTCTCAATAGTGTTAGCATTGTCCCCTATTAGATTAATACTACCCCGAGCTACTAGTAGGAAGGGGTGTGTGTGCTCACCTTAGGTAGTGCACTCAGAGCTGACGGAGGGTGCATGGTGGCATCATAGTAAAGTTTATTCCTAGACTTGGAAGTGCGGCAACATCTTCAAATTCTGTCCACTAGTGAATTGTGGTACTGAGCATAGATGAGGAGCAGTGCCTCTTATGCTGACTGGTAGGTGTTGTTGAGCTCAAATTATGATATGAGTGCACACAGTGAGACTGATTAGGCTGTATCTGTGTACATAGGTTCAAGCTCTCACCAGGTGGTGAGGCATGGATGTCACCAGAACAGGCCATAGTTTCCTCTATGCCCCAATATTGTGGAAATATGACGGGGTACAGGGCAGGTGTAAAAGCTGTAAAATGTGTCTGTATGAGTTGTAGTTGGACCACTATGTATTGATCTAGGCTAGGGTTAAATTTGGAGGTAAGGGTCTGATTTCAATAAAGTTTACGTTCTGGGTACAGATTCCCTTAAATATTGTTCTGGAGTGTGGATGCAAAAGACTCAGACTTCATAAGTCTGGTGGCATTGATACAGGCATTGTGAAGGCTCTAATAGTTGGCCAAAGCAGTCAGGGAGCCAGTGATCCTAAAGGATTGCTTTGCAAGGTCTCTGGTGCAAAGGCAAGCTAACAACACAGCTGTTATCCAGGGAAGATGAGAGCTTCATACTCTTGTTTTCCTTAGGGATGAATGATGATCTCATACTGCCCCAAATTTGGATAAAGTATTGGAGGGTTTCATTTATATTATTGACTCTAGAGCTGGGGGACCAATCTGATGCCCATAGGTTGGCTAAGAAGAAGGACAAGTCCAGCGGCTGGAAGGACCTGAAATAGATGAATTTAGGAGGGCCTTAGGATGATGTATCTTGTGCACACAGTAAACCGTGATGGTGACTGAGGGCATCAGGAAGGATTCTTGTATCCACAGTGTAGTGGGGTAGGGATTTCCGGATAATAAAGTCAGGCAGACCACAGCTAAAGAGCATAAAAAATGCCAGGTGGCATTTATCATTTTATTTTTCTTTCATAAAATTATCAGTTTATGCTAGACTGTATTGGCATTAATTTTATTTGTACTAACACCTAATGGTGCATTCTGTTACAACAGACCTGCACATTTCAAGTACTTCAAATACCTTACTGATTTGCTTTATTCCTTTCTCCACAGAAATACATTTGGGAACATTTTAGCCATAACTGTATATAATTATCCCCAATACACAGGTAGCATTAATGTTAACTGCATTAACTCCTACAGGTTCATCTTTGTTAGCACTGTATTATTTAGCCAGCAGTCCTGCACATTTGAAGGCTTTTAAGCTTTTATTCCCAAAAGGGGGCAAGGTGAGACCCTCATTTCTTTACCAGGGCACCTCACCCATGACAGGGACACCCTGTCACACACAGTATGGAGAGGATGGGATGAGAGGACCCAGTCTAGTAGAGAGTGGTTTTTTTTAAACTTTCAATCTTTATTTGATTTCTGTATAAATCATGTATCAGACAGAACAAACAAACAAATAACAATAGCGTCACCCATTTTGTGATCACTGTCTATCAGGTACTCGAAGTGCCTCGATCCTAGTTAGAACTATACATACAGCAAATCAAATATGTGACATTTCATCAATTTTCCAGATTAGAGTTTTGCATTTAAATATTATCCACTATAATTTAAGTACATTTCAGAAAAGAAAAAGAAAAATTGGTGCTTGGGAGACCCAGGAGGCCCAAGGGGTCTCTTAAGCATTGGGGGGAAGGGGTGTTCACAGATCATGGCTCTGACTTGTGGGTAGCTTTTAAGGAACAAAGTCAGGTCACCGTGTAATTATACAGAGGACCCACCTCCTCCAAATAAGTTCAAAGGATTCCATGGGTTAATTCAGCTTGGCTGTCAGTTGTTCTAGCTTATATATTTGTATCATTATCTAATCCCACTTCATTAGTTTAAGGGTGTTGGAGGACAACCAATACTTTGTAATTACTTTCTTTGCTGTCAGGAGACAAATAGTTAATCTTTTGGAGCATGGGTCTCTGCACAGAACTGGAAAATCCGAAAAGAGAAATATCTCCGCAGTGAGATTGTTTATGCCCATGAAAATTTGGGATCGAGCATCTGAGAGATTTCATACAAAGGTTTGTGTTTCACAGTAGTGCCAGAAAATGTGGCCGTGGGTTGCCCGGGACTCCCTACACCCCCTCCAGCATGTAATGTTTCTCCCCTGTAGGTACTTCGCCTGTATCACAAGAGTTCTAAAATATCTAAGAGAGATTTTCCAGGCGAATCCTCTCCAGGTCGGAGAAGATAGCCCCTTATGAATATGGCCTAAATGTCTGATCCAATGTTGATCTGTTAGAGCAATCCCAATATCCCTTTCCCAAGTTTTTTTCAGTTTGAATTGAGAGTCTCCCCTGAGGCTTGTATCCCTTTATGTAGATATGAGATTATATGGCTTAGAATACCATGCCCATCTAGGGCTGCCCTGAGAATGCCTAATATTACAACCAGCATGGTAGACTCCTGGAGGATATCTCTAACCTGTTTTCTGGTGAAATTTAAGGCCTGCAAAATCAGAAAACTGTCCTGAGATCTGAGGTCATAAATGGATTGTACCTCAGCTATGGATAGAATTCTCCCCTCCCTGACAAAATTATATACCGAGTGAAGATTCATCCTCTCCCATGTTCTATAGCCAAGTCAAGAAGGGCTGGGGTAAACTGGCCATGATAAGGTAGGGAAAACAATAGGGTCCTGTATGAGGCCAACAATTTAGAGTCTAACAGCTGTCTCCAAACCTTTATTGTATTGGTTGTATAGGGGTTAACTGAAATATCCTCTAGTGGTTTCAGGGGACACTGTAACAGGATCCTATTCAAGTTTGCTAAATCTTCCTCCCTGATCTCCAATTCTTTCCATTTTGCATCGTAATTTGGGTGCAACCAATATATAAGAATGCAGAGTTGGGAGGCCACATAGTATTGATCAAAATCCCGGAGGGCCAGTCCGCCCTGTTTTTTAGGTAGTTAAAGTGTTGTGTATTTAATTCTAGGTTTTTGAGACCCCCAAATGTATTTTGAGAACCTCTTATTTATACCCCTTAACAAACCCCTAGATAGGGATATGGGAAGAGTCTGAAAGAGGTACAGCAGGCGTGGGAGTAAATTAATTCTCACTGTATATACTTTTTGGATCAGGGGTATGGGTAGAGATTTCCACCTCTCCACATCAATCGAGATCCGGTCTATGAGGGGGAAATAGTTCACATCTCCTAGTTTGGAGGGGTCTCCTGTAAGATGGACACCCAGATATTGCAGTGAAGACATGTCCCATTTGAATGGGAAGGAGCAGGCCATCTAGGGGATCGGGAGTAATTACATTTTAAAACCTCAGTTTTTGTGATGTTTACCTTGTATCCTGAGACTGCACCAAACTCCTCCAGTAACTTCCAGAGAGGTTGCAGAGTCTGCTCAGGGTTTGCTAGGCAGATTAATAGGTCGTCAGCATAGAGGGCTAACTTGTGATGCCCCACCACCACTATCAACCCTTTGATATTCTGGGATTGTCTAATTGCCTGAGCCAAAGGTTCCAAATACAAGGCAAACAACAGGGGTGGCATGGGGCAACCCTGTCGCATACCTCTCTGTAAAGGTATTGGTTTTGAAGAGGATCCATTGATTTTAATTTGGGCCATTGGGTCATTATATATACATCTGATTACTCCCAGAAACTCCCCTGGGAGTTTAAATGTTTTTAGCACAGCATTCAAAAATGGCCATGCCACCCGGTCAAATGCCTTCTCAGCGTCTAAGCTTAGAAAAAGAAATGGGGAGTTTGACCGGGTGGCATAGTACAAAAGATGTAATGTCTTTTTTATGTTGTCCTGTGCTTGCCTGAATGGAATAAACCCACACAGGTCCCTATCGATTAGCAGTGGAAGAAGCCTTTCCACCCTTTTCGCTATTAGTGCTGTGAAGATTTTATAGTCAGTGTTGAGAACTGATATTGGCCTGTAAGAGATACATGCCATAGGGTCCTTCCCTGGTTTCAACATGCTCGAGATGGTAGCGTATCGCCATGACATAGGTGCTCGCTCCTCCTCCAAAGTATCCCGACAAGCTGAGTGGAGGATGGTAACAGCTGCTCCTAAAAGGACCTGTGAACTCGGTCGGTCGTGTACCCATCTGGGCCTGGGCTTTTGTTGGTCTGCTGTGAAGCTAGCACCTGAGTCAACTCCTCTTTGGTGATTGGAGCCTTTAGAGCTTCTTGTTGGTCTTGAGAAAGTGAAGGAAGTGAGAGACCCGATAAAAACTTGTTTATTCTCTGGGAGTCTATTAAGTGTAGAGGGAACGGTAAAAAGAGGTGAAGACTTGCATAATTTTTAAAGGGATCCTCTCTATTTTCCCTGTAGTATGTGATATCATCTGGTTTATAGAGGACTGATTAATTTTTTTCTAAGCCTGTGTGCTACTAACCGAGTGGCTCTAGGCCCCCATCGT
The DNA here is from genome assembly GCA_016271365.2 of Neoceratodus forsteri. Lineage (NCBI taxonomy): Eukaryota > Metazoa > Chordata > Ceratodontiformes > Ceratodontidae > Neoceratodus > Neoceratodus forsteri. Next base: position 534,153,864 of record CM028130.1, on the reverse strand, counting down.
AAAATGTTTCCTTCAGGAAGTGAAGGGCCTGTTCCGTTTGGACCTCTAGAATATGCTGGATCCTCTGTCTGGTGGCTTCTGTTAAATGAAGCACTCCTTCATTTCCCTCTGCGTGTTCTTCCAGCAGTTCTTTTAACTGGTTTTGAAGTGTGGAGAGCAAATGTGCCTGAGACCTGTTGTGGTGGGCTGAAAATGTAATGATTTCGCCTCTAAGGGCCTCTTTAAGTGTGTCCCACAGGAGACCTGCCAGTGTCTCTGGGGAGTCATTGTCTGCCAAGATCTGCCATATCTTAGCCTCCACCATCTCTTTAAATTGACAAAGGTTTAACAGGTAATTGTTCAGGTGCCATTTCCTTTGTGGTTCCACCCCCTCCAATTCCAATCTAAGAAGTGAATGATCGGATAGGACAGAGGGAATCATCTCACAGGACATAATGCGGAACTGGTACTCCTTTGGTATATGAAAGAAGTCAATATGTGCATATGTCTTGTGTGGGTAGGAGTAATGTGAATATCCTGTTTTTTGTGAATGGAGAAAGCACCAGGTATCCGTCCACTCTGTCTCTTTCATATATGTCTGGGCAGCTCTTTGAGCTGCTGATTTCCTGTGTGGGTTTAGGTTGGATGTGTCCCAGTTGTTATAGGTAAAATTATGGTCCCCCTCCACAATTAGCAACCCTTTGTGATATTCAGTAATTATTTGTAGCAAGGATCTGACCATGTCCGTATCAGAGCCTGGTGGGATGTAAAGGTTGGCTAATGTGACCTGCTCACCTTCACACCGACCCTCAGCTATAGCCAATCACCCCTCTGAATTGGAGTATGTTGTGGCAATCTGAAAATGTGTGTGCCTAGGTATTAAGAGCACCGTCCCTATCCTCTTACCTTTTTTATAAGAGGAGGTCAAAACATGGATAAAACCAAACCCCCCTCAATTTCTGATGTTCAGCCCTCTCAAGATGTGTTTCCTGGAGGAGAAGAAATGTGGGTTTTTGTTTTTTCAGGTAATTCAAGGTCTTGTGCCTTATCACAGGGTTATTAAGTTCGTTTATAGTCTGTGAACAGATGACCATCTGTCTAGTAGGATCCATCTTAACTATCCACAGAATTCTGGGGGACAAGATCCCCCTGTACTTCTGCATACCTTGACGTTAATCTGTGATGTCGCCCTCCAGTATTCTGACTTCATTACTTTCTGATGTTGTATTCTATCGCATATTAACCTTCCATGTACTTCCCCACTGTAAATCTGTCTAATTTTTGGGTGAGCCATAACAAAACAGAACAACAACCATAAACAAAACAATTTTAACACATGTACATTATTGCTTCCAAGGTAGAGGAGCATCTCCTTCAGCTCCCTTGTTGTCGCTGCAGGAGATGTCCCATATCTCTCCGAATCGGGGGGGGGACAGGTGGTGGGAAAAAAACCCAGTGGCCCCCTGTCCAGTTCTGTTCTGGACTGTAGCCTGCTGGTCATGGCTACCAAAAAAGATCATCACCCAGCCCACTGTTAGTGCCATCACAGAGTCCTCCCCCTTACCAATCAGGATCAGCACCCACCGAACATTAGGTACAATCTAGGCATTTCTTTCCCCTTCTCGGTGGTCTTAGGTCAGAAGAAATATATCTTGTGGGTAATTAGGTCAGCAATGTCTAGGCATGGGTTGATTTAGCGTGGCTATCACTGTGGACCATTTTGTGTTCGCTCCCCTCCCCCGAATCATGTTATGTCAACTTTAACTGGAAGGAGTGAAAGAAAACATGAGAGAGATACAAGGGTCAACAAATTCTCTAGATGCTTTGAGGGTCTCTATCATGTAGCACACTAGAGTTTCAGGAAACAACATATGATTGGCAGCAGTACATCTTCCAATGGCCTGGGAGCCTGCAACTCCCGGTGCATTCTTGGTGCTTGGTGATCAGTTAGTCCACCTAAATGGATTATCATTTTTAACAGCAAAGCCAGATTTTAAATATGTATCCCCTGGTTCTTATGGTGGAAAGAGAAAAACAAATCGATGCACAGGTGGGAAGCATAAGTCAGGGGAAGGTATGGGACTAATGCAGGCTCTCTGGATACAAAAGTCATACTGGGCATGGGGTGGAGGTAAAACCTCCTCAGTCTCGAGGGTGCAACCCTGCCAGAGCACTGAATAGATCACTTCAGAGTCTAAACGGGACAGTTAAGTCAGGACAAGTGAGATCCCAACTCGCAGGGTAAGGGGGAAGGCTCCCCCAGCCCCCACCAATGAACTGCAGCCCCAGTTATAAGACTTACTGTGCTCAAGTGTGTGGCAGAGTGTCATAGTCAGTTTTTTCTTCTCTCTGACCCCGCTGCTGTAGCAATTGATGGATCTCCTGCAGCGTGGCCAGAGCCGCCTGCCTAGCCTTGTTCCTGTGCTGGTGTTGAAAGCCGGTTGCCATCCATCACTCGGAAGACTGGGACACTGGTCTCTTGAGGATAGTTCAGCAAGTTTCCACCCCTTTGCCAGCATCTCTGCTCTTGCTGCTTCTGGAGAAGAGTAAATGATGGGGCCGGTTTCCCAGAAGATTTTAAGCCAGGCAGGGTATGGGGTTTGGAACTTCTCTTGACGGCTCCGTAGCTCCCTTAAAAGATCTGAGTAGGCCATTCTCTAGTGAACAATTTCCACTGGGTAGTCATTGTCGAATATCAACCTGGCAGAGTTGGTCCAGGCCACTTGTAGTATATCCTCCTTGTCGCTAAAACTCAACAGCTTCAAAACTATGGATCACGGTCTCGCCTTGGGGTCTGTAGGACAGGGTGCTAAGGCCCAATGAGCCCTCTCGATTCAAACTGGAAGCTCAGAGACAAATCTAAGACATCTCTCAGCAGATCTTCAATAAACTCCATCATCTTCCCTGTCTCTGAGCCTTCCAGAAGACCGCAGATTCTTAAATTGTCTATCCAAGACCTGACCGCTATATCCAGGAGTTTGGCTTGGGCCTCCTCCTGTTGTTGCAGAACATAATCGACTGCCTTGTGGATGTGGTCGTTCTTGGTTTTGATGGAGGAAATGCGTGTCTCGGTGTCATCTAGCCGCTCCTCCATGACCTTTAACTGCTTCTGAATGGTTTGTAATTCTTTATGATTTTCACCTTTAAATGCTTTTATCTCCTGGAGCAATGTTTCATACTGAGAGGAGAACAGATGTTCCCCTTTGGTCTCAGTGTCTGGATCAGGGCCAGAGTGGTTAGATGGAGAGGCGCTCCTGCTGGGAGGTGGTTCCTGCATTATTCCGATGCCATCCATTGGTGTAGTGCGGTTTTTGGTGCCGTCTTTGCCGGACCTGTGTTCTCCGGCTGAGTTAGAAGACATGGTTAGAGAAATTAAATGGTTCTGTTGTGCTGGAGATGTTTAATTCGGTGAGTGAATCCCGGAGCTCTACTACCTCATCACCATTAGCTCGGTGATGTCACCGGAAGTCCCTAGTAGAGAGTGTTTTAAAGATTTAACATTTAGTCATGTGGGGTCAGAAATCAATTGAGTCAACTGGAGAGATTTTACATTTTGGGAAATTGTATTTGTAGTGGGGAAGGCCAATCTATATTAAAGTCACCAAGGATAAGCAGCTCACCCTGAAAGAATTAGAACAGACAGAGAAAAGGATTTCAATAACTAAAGCAGGGAACATACAGTAACAGGGCAACAGTAAACCCCAGCAATAAAGATGGGAACAGAGGAAGGGAGAGTTTGAGGAAGAGCAGCTCATATGAGGAGGGGGAAGAGACAGCAAGCACAGTCACAAATTCAATGCTGTTGGATATGTAAACTGCAACACCATTGCCCTGCTTTGTGCTAACCTGTCTTGTTAAGGTGTAACCAGGGATAGCCACAGCAAAGTCTTGAAACTTACAGGAGAGCCAAGATTCAGCTATGACAAGTACATCTGGCCATACATTAAGCATGATAGGTTGTAGTTGGTGAATTTTTGAGAGGAGGCTTCAGATGTTTAAATGGGCAACCCTCAGTAGTTTGGGAAGTTGAAAGGGCAGTGTTGTGATGGGGCCAGGATTTAAGTTCCTTGTCACCTGATACCAATAGCAGCAAAGAAACAAGGAGCTTTACAGAATTAATATGCTGACTAGAGGAGGGGCAGGGAGATGGGGAGGTGAGGGGATGGGGGAGAAAAGAGATAGAAAGTGCAGGAGGTGGAGCCAAGGAGCAGGAAGAATATGACACCCAGGATGCCAGGAGGAATGGAGGAGGGAGGGGAAAGAGGAGGAGGAGGGAAGTGTAGGGGATAAGGAGGAGGGAAGCAATAGATGGTGGAAGAGAGAGAAAGGAGAATAGCAGGTTGAGAAAAGCTGGAGATGTTTACAGCATAGTGGAGATAAAGTGCATAAAATTGAAACAACCCAAGTGTTTAAGTGATTTACAAAGATTTTGCTACTACTTGCAAATCCTGACACCTTATGCCAGTGAAAGTCACTTTGTGCCATTTTAAAATAATTTCTGTGTAGCCTATATTTTTGTGGAAAGGATCATAGCTTGGCCCCAACAAGGGGGCTAGCCAATCCCTTCCACTTCCTAATCGCTCTGTCATGTCTCCAAACTCAGGTACACAATGACTTATGGCCAGGGAAACCATAAGGGTGTTCCCCACTGAAGTCAATGGGGGTCAAACTCATTTGCATTTTAATGCATAATAATGGCCAGTTGGAGATTAATGAAGGTTACCACTCAATTAACAAGGCCCTTGTTAGTCAAGTGGTGGCCTTTATTTATCTCTAACTGGCCATTATTATGTATTACAATACCAATGAATCTGACCCCCATTGACTTTAAAGGGGTGAGCTCCCACGCTCTCTGTAGCCACATGTCATTACGTGCCTGAGCGCAGGGTGTAACAGAGTAATCAGGAAGTGGAAGGGATGGGTTGGCCACCTCATTAGGGCAAAACTACGATCCCTTCCATGAAAATACAAGCTGCACAGAAAATTTTTAAAATGGCATTAAATTACTTTCACTCGCATAAGGTATCAGGATTAATGAGTAGAAGCTGATAAGAAGAAAGAAAAAATTACTCACTGTAGTAATGTTTTTTCTTCTTAATGGTCCCTCACTATGAAACATAAAAACATGGAAGGTGACTGCAGAAGGAGACCTCTAGGTTCATCTAGTCTACCTGGTATTTTTTGTCTTTTCCTATAAAGTACTAGCGGGGGTTGCACTATGGCATGCCCCCACAATAGCGCATTGTGATGTCAGATTAGAGAACAGCATGTGGGCATATCTACAAACTGGGAAGTGGATGGGATTGGCAGCTCAGCTCCTCAGAGCCAAAATATGATCCCTCCACTCCCGAAAATGGCACCATATGAAAATGTTTTTTTAAACAGGCAACTTGGAGGCAGGTAAGCTTCTTTGGGGCTGTTGGGGGGGGGGACATTGTAATTCAGCATGAAAGGTGCTCTTTAAAGATTTTTTGAACACAATTTTAAAAATACCAAACAAATTGAAAGCAGACTTGTGAAGAAGTATCATATAAACAATAACAATCAACTTACAGTTATAGGAATTGCAATAGTAATGCTCAAGCAACCTCAATAAAAAGAACTAATTCTTGTGTAAAGCTATTTCAGGTTCTGGAAAGGAAGGCAGGGTTAAGGAGTGTAAACATAGTGAGGATCCCTTAAGAAGAAACAACATTACTACGGTGAATAGTTTTTTTTCTTTTAACACCAGAAATCTCTCACTTAGTGTTACACTTTAGCAGATTTCACAGCAGTACCTTGGGAGGCTGGGTCCAGAACCTAATTAGGTAAAAAGGTTCTGCTAGACAGTTGTTCAAAAGCTGGCATCCCTTCTGGACTGTATGTCCAAACAATAGTGTTTTGTGAAGGTGTGTACTGCTTTCCAGGTAGGTGCTTTGTAAATGTCCAACAATAGGATAACCCTGGAGAATGCTGCAGAGGTAGAGGTACCCCTTGTTAAGTTTGTCTTTAGCCTCTTGGTGGCAGTTTTCCAGCTTTCACATAACACAATTGAATGCAAGAGACTATCCAGCTAGAGATAGATCACCTTGTAGCTGGTTTGCCTTTGCCTACTTCACCATAGGTAACAAAAAGCTGGGTACTCTGAAACCTGACATCTTTTTTGTCCAGTCAATGAATTGAAAACAGAAAGCGGAAGCACTCCACTTTTGCACACACAAGTGGCGAAAATACAGATTTAGTAAAGCAGTAGCCTTATCTAATATGAGCCTAAATAAAAAGGTATCCAGTTAGTGTAGTCTCCAGTTCCAGGAGATTGAGGGAAACCAGAGAGACCAAATTTACAACAAAGTCCCTAATTAATGCAAAGTGATAAAAAAATTAAGAGAAATACACTGAAAGGGAAATGTCCACTTAGAAATGCCCCACACCATAGTGTGGGGCAGCCCCCTATTAAGCTTTCTGCCTAAAATAAAAATGTTTCTTTAAGGCATTATTTTGTATTTTAAGTTTATTTGGTTGGTCCTGCCATCCCTCCTGCTGACATTTCGTGATAGGCGCCACTCGGGGCACATTCCAGAACCTCCCGTGGTTGACATCAGAGCTGGGGATCAGCCGTGGGAAAGTGTGTAGTGTTGTTTACTATAAGGAGCAATTATTAGCTCCAGTTTAATTTTCCGCTTTCCCCGTGTCACACCACAACCAAGAATAGACTGTGTAGCAGCTGGACAGTCTATACTTGGTTTCAGTGTGATATGGGGAAAGTGGAAAATCAAACCTGAGCTAGTAATAGCTCCCTATAGTAAACAACACTATCAACTCTCCTGCGGCTGATCCCCGGCTCCGACGTCAGCCTTGGAAAGTTCTGGAATGTGCCCCGAGTGGTGTCTGCCATGAAATGTCAGCGGGAAGGTGTGGCAGGATCAATTAGATAAAATACAACATAATGCCTTGAGGTAAAATTTTTATTTTAGGCAGAAAGCCTAATCTGGGGCTCCCTCACATTATGGTGTGGCATTTCTAAGTGGATGTTTCCCTTTAATTTAAAAGAAATACACCAATGCCAGAACTAGCCATTACCGGAGTTCAGTATGGGGTGACTGCTCTCTTCAGTCAGAGGCACAGATCTGAGAACGAGCCAGGGTGGAGCAGGGATGCACAGTTTGAACCTATATTCCATATTCAAAAATCTGCATAGGTTCCAACTTTGGGGCATCTCTCTGAGTCGGGATGACTGCTAAAGTGTAAACACTAAGTGAGGAATGCCTGGGGTTAGAAATTATAACATCCCTTTTAGTAAAAGGAGGATAGTACAGTTACATAAGAAGTTACTTTAACAGTAGATCTTCAAGAGAAGCTCTTGCAGCAAGCCAACACCAGTATGACTAAGTCGCCAGGTGCCAGGACTACACAGAAAACTTTCTAGTTAGCAGTCTACCACAGGGGACCGCCCAACGCTGATATCAGCCTCTGATGTCAGCCTATACTATAAAGGCAGGCGGTCCCCCACACCCTCCTCAGTTCTCCCGCTGGAGACCCAGAGCAGGCAGTGAATGGAGAACAGAGGAGGTTTCTGAGAGCCAAGAAAGGAAAAACAGAAGTAGTGTAAGAAAAAAGTCAACAGTAGGGGGAAGGAGGGAGGGAGGGAGGAAGGGAGGGAAGGTAGGGCCTGCTGCAAGGGCTTCTCTCGAAGATCTACTCTTACAGTAAGTTCTTACATAACTACTATATTACTTTGAGGAAGGCTCTTGCAATAGGCCAACACCAGTAGGAATGAGTCCCAAGCAGTTCTGGGCATAAACAGGAAAACAGCACTGGGAGGAAGACAGATCAGCAGCCAAGAGTTCAGGAGAGAAGGTCCTGAAGTACTGTTAGGCCGAAATTAGCCCTTTGCCAAGAGGCAATGTCCAGACTGTAATGCTTGGTGAAGGTGTGGACAGATCTAGATGGCAGCTGCACAGATGTTCGTAGCAGACACATGTCTGAAGCAAGCCATGGAGGCAGCCATACTCCTGGTGCAGTGGCCCTTAACCACTCCCAGAAAGTCCTTGTCATCCTTATGGTAACAATAAACAATACAATTGACTAACCACTTAGACATACACTGTTTGGAAACAGGTACATCCTCTCTCTTTGAGGTGAGTGAAACAAACAACTGATCAGACTTCCTTGAAGCCTATATATATAGCATATAGTACCGCAAGATTCTATGTACATGCAAGGTATGGTGCAAGACATCTCCCTCATTGGTGTACTCAGGATAATAAACCAGAAGGTGGATGGATTGGTTCAAAATAAATTCTGACACCACCTTAGGAAGAAACTTGGGGTTAGTACGCAAAGATACCTTGTCTTTGTGAAAAACCAAATAAAGCTCTCTACACATGAGAGCCTGAAGCTCTGAAATCCTTTGAGCAGAAGTAACAGCAACTAAAAAGAGCACTTTCCACAGCAGGAAGCGCAGCTTGCAACTGGCAGCTGGTTCAAAAGGAGGTAATGTGACTTTCTCCAACATAAAATTGAGGTCCCATGGAGGGGCCAGGTCCAAAATGGGAGGTTTTGGATGCAAAATACCCTGCAGGAAGGTGTAGGACACCTAAAGATGAACCACAACCCTGCCCTCGATAGACGCACGGTATGCAGAGATGGCAGAAAGATGCACCTAGAATGAAAAGTACCCCAAGCCTGAGCCTGAGAGGGAGACAAAGTACTTCAATACCTGGTTCACCAGGCAGGTGAAGGGGTCCACTTGGTGTGAAGCAGCACAAAGGGTGAAATGCTTCCATTTCATGGCATAAGTGGCCCTGGTGAAGGGTTTTCTAGCAGCCACCAGGACATCTATGACCCTAGAGGACACCCTGAAGTGGGTGATAGCTAGGTTGCAGGAGTCACGCATGGAGATGCAGGGATTTCAGATCTGGATTGACCAAGGTGCCCTAGTCTTGGGAGAGCAAGCCAGTGCACAGAGACAAGGGCACTGGAGGTTCCGACGCTAGCTATTGTAGCAAGGGGAACCAAATCTGACGCAGTCAGAAGGGAGCTATGAGAATCATCTCCTTCCCTTCCAACTGGGGCTTGAGCAGGACCCTCTAGAAGCGGGAAGGGAGGAAAGGCATACAGAAACCTGCCCTTCCAGGAGAGGGACAATGCATCTCACCAGAAAACTCCAGGCCCGGGATTGAGTGAGCAGAAAAGCGGCAGATTTGCATTGAGTGGGGATGCAAACAGGTCCAACTCTGGATGACATCACCTGTTGAAGAGATCTTCTACCACCGAGGTCAGAAGCCCCCATCATGAGCCTGTGACCGGGAGCAGCTCAGACTGTCTGCCAGAATGTTTTGGACTCCTGGAACATGAACAGCCAAGAGCTCCAGACCGTGCTCAATGGCCCAATACCAAACTCTCATCAGCTCCCGACACAGGGGGTAAGAGTGAGTCCCCCCCGCTTGTTGATGTAATACACCATACACATGTTGTCCATCTGCATCTGCAGCAGACTGGGAAGGAGATGAGTCTAAAAGGCCTGCAGAGCATAAAGGACCACTCACATCTCCAGTATATTGATATGGAGATCTTGTTCTAATTCCATCCGGGTGCCCTGAGTCTGGCAGTCAGCCAGATGAGCACCAATCCCAAGCTGGATGCATCCATCTTGAGAATCTGATGGGGGGGTGACAGTTGAAAGGAGACCCCTCGAAGGAGGTTGTCCAGCTCCAGCCACCATGACAGGACTCTCCTGACTGGGTCAAAGACCATGACCAACTGGTCCAGGTCATCCATGCATTGGTCCCACTGGACTCTTAAGGTTCACTGAGGAACTTGCATGTGCAGGTGAGTGAGGGAAACCATGGTAATTGCTGCTGCCATGTGGTCCAGGAGGTGCAAGAATACCTTTGCTGAGACCTGGTGACTGGAGGAAACCAGACGGGCCTACTCCATCCGTCATTCTGCCCTGTCCGTGGGCAAAAAGGCCATACCCTGATTGGTGTCCAGAACCGACCCTATGTATTGAAGGTGCTGGCAAGCAGAGAGGCAGGACTTCAGCAGACTGGTTGTGATCCCCAAGGCCTGAAATAGATGGAAAGTGTATTCTAGGGTCTGGACTAGGCAGTTCCGGGAGGGAGCTGCAAGCAGCCAACTGTCCAGGTAGGGGAACATGTAGCAGCCCTGTCTCTTCAGAGCAGCTGCCACCACTGCCAGGCACTTGGTAAAGACCCTGGGACTGAAGAAAGGTCAAAGGGGGGAGGACCCAGAATTGAAAACGGGCCCCCTGAAAGTGGAAGCAGAGGAAGCGATGATGGGTAGGAAAAATCTGGATATGCAAGTAGGCATCCTGCATGTCCAGAGAGAAGAGCCAATCCCCCTGGTGCAAAAGGGGTAACAGTCCTTGAAGGGTGACCATCCTGAAGTGCTTGTACTCTATGTACAGGTTCAGATGGCTGAGATCCAGGATGGGCAGAAGATCTACGGTCTTTTTGGGGACAAGGAAGAAGTGGAAGTAAAACCGTCTTTCCCAGTGAGCTGGATGGAGGGGTTATATGGCTCTTTTTTGCAGAAGAGCCTGTATTTCCTCCCAGATGAGGGGCAGATGGGCTGGGGGGGTATGAGGAGTTTACCAAAGGATTTTCTGGAGGACAATCTAGGAATTCTAGAGTGTGACCATGTTCTATGATCTTAAGCACCTAGGTGTCTGTGATTATGTCCCACCACCCGTCGAGATGGAGGAAGAGCCGACCACTGACAGCCTCCCCCAGAACCCTGTCCGGGGGGGCGGCTAAGGAGTCAAGATGTGAGGTTGGGTGCCGTTAGGGTGGCCACGGGGTAATCCCACCCAACAGCAACTTTTCAACAGTGAGGTCCCCTACAGTGACTACAGCACCATGTCACTGTAGGCACTGTCTGTCGGGGGTCTTGCACCCCAATCAGCTCTGACTCAAAGTTATCAATCCTATGGGGTAAGTGCAGCCCTCACATAGTTTTGGGGCAAAGCCCCCAAAGAAAAACACTTAGTGCCAGTGGAAACCGGCAGCCGACTGCAAAATGTGGTCAACCTGCTGGTTTCGCTTTTAGGGACGCTCAAATAAAAATTTTGTCCATGGCAGTCAACCACCCTGGCTTGTCCCCACAAGGTGGGGCTGCCGAGATTACCTTCCCCGATGGAAACTCATCCAGAGCACTGGTGGCATCATCACTGCCAGCAGGGCTTCCTGAGCTTACCCCCCCCCCGATGGGGCCATGGGGGCAAGCAGACTGGCAAAACACTTGGCTAGGACCGGGAGGCACGGCGGGGACAGCAGGACCTGGGTGGTCATCATGGTGGAACATTCAGCCATTTTTGGATGCTGATCCCCAGGGGCGGCATGTGCAATGATATGCAATGTCTGTCTGCCCCCCATGACTGGTGGTGCCGATCTCAGTAGAACATCCAGCCTCCGTCAGGAGTCCATAGAGTGCCGGACACTCTTCCTTCCCTCCCCCTGGAGAAGGAGTGCTGTTCCCTGGATACTCAATCCTTCTCCCCGACTGGCCCTCCAACTCCTGAGTCCCCCGAACTCAGGGAAGTCGGCACCACAAGCAGACACCTTGCTGCTCCAGAATCTTAAGATGATATGTCCAAGTGGCCTGATTGAATTTCTGGCAAAACTAGCAGGCTTCGGTGTCATGGCTGGGGCCTAGTAAAAGGAAGCATGCAGAGTGGCTGCCTTATCAGGAATTTGTTTGCCGTAGGCGCACTTTGTGGAGCAGTCAGAAGACGAGGCTGGTGGAGAAGACATAAACACGATGGCTGAAACACTGAAAATTCGATGTTGTACTACTTAAAGAAAATCAAAAAGTGCAGCAAGCGTGAGTAATGGTGGTTAACTGTAGCTTTGGCATCCGCTATGGTCCAACGTGTGTGGGTCAATGGTGGGGGAGAAGAACTGTGGATAGTTTGGGGGGACCACCCTCCTTTATAGGATTGGCTGCTGTCGGAGGCTGACAGTGGCAGTGGGCAGTTCCCCATGATAAACTGCTAGCTAGAAAGTTTTCTGTGTGGTCCTGGCACTTGGCAACTTAGTCCTACTAGTGTTGGCCTGCTGCTAGACCTTCCTCGAAGTAAGATCAATCTATATATAGCTAAATGAGGGAGCTAAACCGATAGGGAGAGTAGAATGAAATGGGCCTACCCAGACAATGAATTTAGAGGAAAGATCAAAACTATAATAGTGAGTTTACAAGTGTGTAAGAATGACCCAGATAGGGAGATAAACAGGCATGAAGGCTGAACTAGAAATTCTAGTGGAAAGTAGGGCTGTGATCACAATAAGTAAGATAATGTTAACCAGACCCAGATGAGGAAGGCAGTCTTTTTTTGTTTTTATTAAACTGTTTGGTCCCCATCACCTCCTCCCACCAACTTGGCGACGGGGACACATAGGTATTTTTGCAGGTTTTCTCCCCTGCCCCCCCCCCGAGGCCCTGGCACATGGCTGTGCGAGCATGTGGCGGCACACATGCACTCCATGGTGCCAGCTCAGGCCCTTCCACCTCCCAAAATGTTTTGCTACCCCCTCTCTGCCTACACTACCCTCCGGAACTCCACCCGCTGGGAGTGGAACCAGGGTGGGCACCAACCCACCCTCACCACCTTCAGGAGAGGAGAGCTGCCCATCAGTATGCTCGATACCGCTCAGGCACCCACTCCGGCACCCCGACAACCCGAGGTCGATCCCAAACCCAGGTCACTGGCATGGCACGAGGTGTGGCGTCCAGTGCCTCAACCCTCTGTGCCACCAGGCCGGCATAGTGAAGCAGTCTTAACAGATAAGACTGCAAGGGGATGACAGCCTGACCCAAGAGGAAGGCAGACAAAACAATAAATTAAAAAAAATAAAAACAATTAAGGGGGAGAAGTCTCACCAGGCATGAGACAAAATCAACAATAAAAACAGAAATAAAACGGGGAGGTTAAAAAAAGCTGAAGGCTGCTGTATGCAGTATTAAAAACACTACTTCCATATCTCAAGCAGATGGTGAGTAAGTAACACAGTAAATACCCTCACAAACAAAGAATGTAAAGGATTACAATCAAACATTTGATTGTACAGAAGAAAATAACCTAGTAATTGTGAAATAGAAGCATGCAGTAGATAAGCAGTTTGAGGAAAGATATTCACAATAACCCACAAGTTGCAACAGAGGCCTGGCTAAGAAGGAATGTTATAAACACAATAGGTCTAGCTAATAGATAAATGCAAACAGCAAATGCAGAGAGGATAATATATACTTTGAATAGATACAACAATAATATACAGATGTTGTGCTGAAGATAAGCGTGTCACACTTAGGGCTCAGTGTCTCCTGCTAACTGTTGCCCCACGCTAACGCCCACAGTGTGATGCCCTGTAGCTACAGCCCTTCAGCTAAAGGACCATAGCAGGAGGACCACATCTCTCAACCTCTTGCCTCAGAAATCAGGGCCAAGGCTTAACTAAATAAGGGCTGCATCTTAAAAATTGTTAATATTCACTCAGAAATTGTACAGAATAAGGGGATTAGTGTATGATTCATTTTCTGAAGAACAAGTCTGTAACTTTAATGTTTGGCATTACTTTGTGCTTATAGTTCCCATAGTTCAGTCACAAAAATGCACATTTTATAAGGTATAAAGTAACATTGTTACGCAAAATCAGGGAGATCCCTGACAATCAGAGAAAGTTGAGAGGTATGGGGAGGACCGCTAGTACAGTGTTCTTAAGAATGCTTAGAACACATCCCCAGACACTGTCCAACCTTCTGGTTGTAGGCAAAAAGCACTAGACACTCCAGCTGCTGAAGCAGCTGAACAGCAAGAAGCAGAACAGCTGATCAGTCCCATTGAACCTATCTACAGACGAAAGCTCTCTCCCTCTGGAATGCCAACCAAAGGAACAGCTGATTGAAAGTGCTCATGAACAGCATTTGAAAAGCAGGCCCCCAATTTAGGCTGTGCTCCCAGACACTGTCCAACCTCCCGATTTGAGACAAAGTAACTGATTCATTCATTAGCTGTTCATTTCCCCATGAAGGTGATCCAGTCATCTAAAGAGGGGACACCCCCAAGTCTTTCGGTTTAACTAATATCAGTCTTTTAAGAGCTAAAGTGGCAAAAATTCCAATATTTTTGTTCCCTTCCCAGCTGAAAGAAAGTAATTGTATGTCCAAAAAGCAATATTTTCTGGCCCAAAGGGGTATCGAAATCAACAACCAATGAACAAAATATACACACCATGTTCCATATATTTAGAAGCCTGGGATGATTTCATAGCATATACATTAAAGGTGTATGTTTCTGCATACATTTCGAGCAATTACCCTCCAGATATTTGCCCATCTTCTCCAGTCTATCCGGGACATAGTAGTAGTGGTGCAGAATCTTATACTGAGCAAGCCTACCATGCACCTCTACTAGAACAATATGCATTATTCCAAATTTTTGCCCATGCTTCTGAGGAAATCCTGTAGTCTGGATCCTTCTACCAATTTGTTTTTAACTTGGAAGGTGACAATTTCATTATTGTTAAGAACCATTTTATAAATTTTTCAAGCACTTCCTTTGCCTGAAGTTAGTTTAAGAAAGGAGTCCTATATGTGGGAAAAGATAATTTACTCATTCTAGGTTTGATACGCAAGGGGGAGGGAGGATGAGCAGTGACTTGGCAAGGTTGGAGGAATGGTCAAAAGTATGGCAGCTTAGATTCAATGCAAAGAAGTGCAAAGTAGTGCACCTGGGAAACAAAAACCCAGGGGAAGAATACACAATATGGGGGGGGGGGGTACTAACAACAAGAAAACTGGAAAGGGACCTGGAGGTAGTCATATCAGACAACCTAAAGGTAGTGAAGCAATATGAGAAGGCAATAAGGAGGGCTGGGGGATACTGGGATGCATAGGGAGAGGCATCACCAGGAAAAAACAGGAAGTTGTTATCTCTCTGTACAGACAGTTGGTGAGACCCCATCTGGAGTACTGCATGCAGTTCTGGAGACCCCATCTCCGCAGGGACATAGACAGGATGGAGGCAGTCCAGAGGAGGGCAACTAAAATGGTGCAGTGTCTGCACCAGAAGCCATACAAAGAGACTAAAGGAGCTTAATATGTTTACCCTTGAGGAAATGAGGGAGAGGGGGCACATGATAGACACTTTCAATTACTTCAAGGGAATCAACAAAGTCCAAGAGGGCAGCATCTTTCAGAAAAAGAGATGTGCAAGAACAAAGGGGCACAATTTAAAGATAAGAGGGGGGATGGCTCAGGGGCAGCGTGAGGAATTATTTTTACATGGAGAGGGTGGTGAATGCAAGGAACTGCCTTCCTGAGGGGGTCATGGGGACAAAAACAGTGGAGGAATTCAAGAATGCATGGGACAGACATAAGGTGACTCTAGAGGTGGGTAGGAGGAAGTAGGCTGTTGGTTAACTAGGATCTGCAGCTTATCAAACAGGTAGGGAAATGGGCAGACTAGGTGGGCCAAGTGGTCCTTATCAGCCATCAAAGTGTATGTTTCTGTTTCTTTTCTGTCCTGGGTGGCCATTTTGTGTCAGGTTAAGCAATGTATGGTTCAAACTCCTACAAAGCTATTGGAAGTAATGATTACTATAATTCCATTATTGTTTGCAATGCATCCCTCACCTGAAGATACTTATGAAACTGAATGAATGGCAAACTGAATGTAAGATTTTATTTCTGCAAATGAATTTAATGTTTCCATCTGTGGATTGACAATATCTTTTAAAACTGTTATGCCTTTACTTTTCCTACGTTTTTCATCAAGAGTACCTTTAACCCTGGGATTATTCCATATGGGAATGTAATCCCTAGGTGGCGCTATCCCAAGGGCTACTACCCCTGCCTGCTTGGCTAGTAGCAGGTAAAAGGGCCTGAGTTCTGAAACAGGTGCCTCCACCTGGAGGTCAGGGTTGGTACTGGCCATGCTAACCTGGGCACAGCCCTCTGAGACACTGTAAACCCCCTCTTTCCTTACTAGTGGCTAGAACAATATACAATAATCATTTTCACAATACCCCTGATACACCACACAAGTACCCACACTGTTTGCACTTACTTCCAGGGCTTTCCTCTGGCCCAGCCCTGGGGACCCCCTGTAAAACAAGGTTATACACAGCAAATAACGGCAGTACAGTACTCTTGCACAAACTGGAACCACAGTCAGGGTTAATGCAAAAAAGAGTTAGATCTGATTTATTTAAGGGACTTGAACAAGGGAGGGGCGTAATCAGATTAATTTGCTTAAAGGCTGTATCAATCAAACAGTTATGCATGCACTTCAGGGTCCATAAACAGTCACACACTCTGGGCACCCAGATGGAGAATGGTGGGCTAGCCAGGAATGTTGTAGCTGGTTGGGGCCCTGTGATGAAAAAACAACAACATGCACAACACACACAATTTGTAATCCGGAGCCGGAGGGCTCAGTTCTTGAAAAGAAAACTTGATCAGATGACACACTTTTAGATTAGGCTGTTGTTGCAGGGAGCTATACTAACGATTACTCTCGATACCCAAGACTGGACACAGGCTGGACGAAAATCGAGACAGCAGGTGGTTAGTCTGGAGTGCCAGGAGAAGCAGGGCCCACATGATTCACCGAGGCATCGTTCCAGTTCAAGCGTGGAGCAGGGGGCTGAACCCAAGGCAGGTCTCTCGACGGTGGCTTTCTCTGTGCAGTTGGGTAGTCTGGCAGGGCCAGCATGGCATGGCCCAGGCCGAATGGAGATGAACGCGGATTCAGTCCGATTAGGCTGGATAAAGCTTTCAGCAAGCAGAACACAGTTCACACAGTGGGGAACCAATCACGACCCATTTTCAATACACAGCACATTTACATGTAAAGGATTCTACGGTACCAGCAAACAGAACACAGTTCACACAGTGGGGAACCAAGTCACAACCCACTTTCAATACACAACATATTTACATGTAAGGAAATTCTACCGTACCAGGCAAATCGCTCTCCAGTCTCGATCGCCAAGTCTCTGTACAAACCGGGGATTCAAAAGCAGCTGGAAATCCTGACAGGCCGATCGCATTCAGCAAAATCTTCGGTCTTCTTCAGATATGAGCCTGGTAAAAAATCAGTGGCTTACTTCGTTCTCACAAACTTGGATTTAATCCGAAATAATTCTCTTCTCTCCCTCTCCGGAGCAGCAGGCAGACATGCAGGCCACAACTCATGCCTTTCCACAGTTCTCCCATGTGAAACTACTCAGACAGTTGCTTGACTGTCTCAAGCTTTTTGCTTCTTCAGCTCCCAACTGAGATCTGACTCAACTGCCAGCAAGCCAGGGACATTCCCCAGAATCCAAAAGGTTTGGTTGGCTGATCTGTCTGTCAGTCACAACAAAGGCTCCCCTTTAGGTGCCAAAAGGTGCCAAAAGCCCCAAACTACAATTCCTACAGATTTTGACTCCAGACAGCTTCTGTAGTCCGGCTCCATTTTAGGTCCCACCAGAACTGATTGGTCCAATTCACAGTCCAGGACCAAGATAATGGAGATAAACAAAACAGTCCTTGCTGCAAAGAAGGCAGGTTAGACAAACTACATTATCATTATCACACTAAATGATTTTCAGCAAATAGTTACATCTTTCAACAGAGCTCGATTTCAGATTATGACTGCAATCCAGGCAGCTCTTAAAGAGACAGTACACAGAGGCTATACAGTCACTCTCTGGCAATCACACTTAAACTGATAAAATGCAGGACACCAGCCTGGCAGTGAGCATTTAGGCAAGCTTGAGGAAGACTTTTTGGGAACCCCCATTTGTAGGCGGGTTACAGCTAGGTATACAGGTTGGTAAAGACCTAGGTTCCATATATCATTTAAATTATACTCCATTTATCAAGAAAATAGAGGAAGAACTATGACACTGGAGAGATTTACCGGTGTCCTGGCTTGGTCGCATAAATTTGATAAAGATGAATATTCTACCACGGATTATTTACCTTAAGCAAATGATGCACAGGGGCCTCACCAAAGCGGATCTTAGGAGGGTGGAAAGAGCCTTCTCTTGGTTCCTATGGAGGGGCAAACACCCACGTACTAGCTTATGGTGCCTCCAGGTGGCTGACTCCAGGGGTGGGCTGAATTTTCCAGCTTTTCAGAATTATTACCTTGCTATACAGTATAGATACATTAGTGATTGGGTAAATAGACCAGAGGCAGCGAGATGGGTGGATCTGGAGGAACAGTCCTGTCCAGGTAGGCTTTCAGCTTACCTGGCAAAAGGAGGATGGAAAGCTTATACAAGGTTAAGGGAGCCTAACCTGATAGTGGAGGGAGTTTTGGTGAGCTAGGACCTTATTCATACTAGAGTAGGTGTAGGACAGGAGGAAACACTGCTCCTTCCAATGGCGGGCAACTCCTCCTTCTTGGCTGTACTGGAATACAGGGGGTTCCAGATGTGGGAAAGGAAGGGAATTAAGTGTTTGCAAGGCTTATATGCTAGGAACCACCTTGGAACATTTGAGGAAATCAAAGATGGTTTGGGACTACCTAGAGAACATCTTTTCAGGTTTCTTCAGATAAGGGCATATCACAACACATTGGGTAGGGCAGAGGTGGAGGTGTCCCCCCTGGCACAGGTGGAGCATCTGATCCTGAGTATTAGAAGGAAACCAGCAGGATTGATTGGGAGGGCAGCTCAGTTTGATTAGAGTTGGTCCTCTGATTACACAAGAAAGGCAAAGGAACTCTGGGAACAAGATCTGGGGAGGGATATCTCGGAGCAGAACTGGCACTTGATTCTGGGTCTCCACAGGGGCATCCTGGTGTGCAATAAATATCAGGAATCTTTCTCCAAATTTGTCCATAGACTATATTGCCCCCCAGTAATGGTACACAAATTTAACCCAGCCATTTTGCCTACATGTGGAAGATGTAAGAAAGAGATGGGGACGTACTTCCACTATTTCTGGTCTAGCTCAGTACTGCAGGAGTTTTGGAGAGAGATAACTCAGGAGATTGGGACCCTGTCAGGTAGACACTTACCATTGGACCCTCTCTGCCTGTTATTTGGAATTGATGAAATGGGACCGCATTGGTGGGACCTCCTGCCACATTGGCTTTGATTGTTACTAGTGATAGCCAGGCATAGTATATTAAACTCCTGGGTGTTTATGTAGAACACCAACAGCCCAACAATGGCAGCTCAGGCTATTCAAGTTCTGGCATGAACGCCTATCCTATTCCTCAAGCATAGGGAGGGATATTCTTGGATGTGTGGGAGTCCTTCTGGCCTCCTTGTCACCTGGGGGAGGCTCTATCCCCCTCAGGGAGGGCCTACAAACATAAGGTGGGGCCCTGTCAGGCCAGACTGCACTCTCCAACAATGTTGAGGTAAAACAGAACCTGAATTACAGAAATGGGAGAATTAGGGACTCTATTAATATGAATAGGTGGTGCCTGGGATCCTTACTACCTAGAGGCTTTCCAAGTGTATGCATGCTGTAGAATTTTAAGATGTAATGAATTGGATCGAATTGTATTTGATGAACAATGTTATTAAGATGCTCAATGTTATATGCGCTATGAAATGTTGGAATGGTTTCTTTGTGATTTGTATTTTATTGCATAAAATCTGAAACACATTGTGCAGAAAAAAAAGTTAAGGGGGACAGGGACACAAGGGGGCATGGTCTGAGACTGGAGGGTGGAAGATTTAGGAGAGAAATGAGAAGGCACTATTTCACGGAAAGAGTAGTGACAAAGTGGAACTCACTGTTGTCCTATCGATCAGTGGGCAGTTTTAAGCAGGGATGGGACAAAGTGAGGGGGAAGGTCATCGCTATGCGGTAGGGAAGGGAGGGGCAGCTGCAGCGTAATGGATTGCTAGCTGCACATTCGAGCAGACTTGGTAGACCATATGGCCTGTGTCTGCTGGCAGTTTCATATGTTTGCATGATCGTAAATTTTTCATGTTGTATCAGAGGGTTATCCAAACACCATACTGAGCTTGCTCAGAAAAATACATATTAATCCTTATAACTCTGTAACAGTTTAAGTAAGCAATAATACTCGACAGGGTATTGGGCTATACCAGACTGCCCATGGGTGTAATGAGGCCCGACACCGCAGGTGGAAGGCCTTATAGCCCTGGGAAGGTCCAGTACAGCCCAATACCATCCATTCTGGAGGGTATTATTGCGCTCAGAAAATGGGCCACTGTATTATATGTTTGGAAAAAAAATACTTTATGTTTAAATGTGAAAATTCTTAGTTGTTTCATTTCTTTTGTAATAAAATAGTTCTTTCATCTACATTAAAGTGCTGTGTGTGTGTGTGTGTGTTTTGACCTAGGGACTTTGGTCCCACTGGAGCCCCTGTACTTCTAACTTTCGAAATGGCTATCATTGTTACCCCCCACACACACACACACACACACTCACTCGCTCACACTCTCAGAGCTAAAGTTACAACACTTTTGTTGTACATTTTTGTTTTGTTTTTGTTTTTTTATATGCATCCATGACCATTCCATATTTTTTCTATGATCTTACTCTACCTTCCCAGTCAGCTGCTGATCGCGATTCCCTACCCCCAAAAACACACTCACCAGTGCTCCGTGTTGCTGTCAGTTTCCATACCTTATCAGTAGGCAATGGCAAGAATTGTGCACAGATGGTGTAGCCCAATAAATTCAGTGTCATCAGTCCAGCTTGAAACTGTATGTGTCAGGGTCTAATTGTAGCCATACCGTCCGAGAGGTAGCGTAGTATAGAAGGTGGGGAATACTAGACGGGATGGCGATCAGCTGGCATATTGTTGAATTTGGAAGAGGAACAGGATCGCGTTTGATTTTGAAAAAAAAAAAATTATTGTCAATCACTGAGTTCAGCTTGATGGACAGATCACTAGCTCCGGCACCACTGCTGCATGTGAGACGAGCGGTGTTTTCTTCTATCTCCGTACCACAGATGGACATCCATCTGTGGTACGGAAATCAAAGAAGGTACTGCTGTTCTCATACGCAGTTGCTGAGCTAGCAGTCTCACTGTCACTTAACTACCTAAGACAAAAAGCCAAAAGAACTGTGAGGGACGTACAGTAGTAGTAGTAGTAGTATGGTTTCAGTGGAACAGACACCAATTCAAACACCCGTTGTCAGCCCAAGTCATTAAAATGAGAGGCTTACCTCATTTTCATGTGAAGCAAAAACATTATGGCTTGGTACAGAAGCGTGTCGGCTGCCTGGTAGAAATACTTTCCCTTAGGCCTGCATGCAGTGTCAGCGGATAGTTGTTTTTACTTTGGCTGCAGCACTGTCACCGCATATCTCACCATTTTACATTGCTTTTGGCTACAGGATTTTACACCCATGCTGTACCAGTCAATAAACTTGTAGCTTTACACAAAAATGAGGTAACACTCTCATTTTAATAACTTGGGTTAACGGCAGACATTTGAATTGTTAGGAACAGTCTGTGCCACTGAAACGGAACCAGCTACGTCCCTCATGGTTCTTTAGTTTCAGTTTGCTTTTTCACAGTGAGAACCGGCCTGTTGTTAGCTCTTTTACTGAGAATCCTCCAGCCGACCCAGGTCTCTGTTAGCCTCAGCATGGCAGCCTCTGTCTCTTGCTAACCGAGAGAAAACAAATGGCGGCTACCAGTATTTGAAGTTGAAAATTCAATCAGCCCAGTAATATTCAAAGATAATCAGGCAGCCAGAGACTGGGACTCTTTATTTCCTGGTCTCTGTTGCCTGATATTGGACCGGCAAGTTAGTAGCATTAGCCAAACATTTTCAATTTCCAAACATATGTAATACAGTGGCCCATTTTCTAAGTGCAATAATACCCTCCAGTGTGGGCAGTATTGGGCTATACTGGACTTTCCAGGGGTATAAGACCCTCCGCCTGTGGCGTTGGGATTCATTACACCCCTGGGAGGTCTGGTATAGCCCAATGCCACCCACCCTGTTGGGTATTATTGCTTACATAAAATTGCCTTCAGATAAGGATCACTTGGCCCACCCAGTCTGGCAATTTTTCTCTACCTACAGTAACACCACAGACCCTGCTTCATTTCCAACTCTTTCTCCCTTCCCCCACTCCTTTCCACTAAGATTCCCTTTTATGCCTTTCTGATGCATTCTTGAACCCCACCACTGTTTTTACCCCACCACCTCAGCTGGTAGTTTGTTCCAGTGTAACCCCTAGGTGGCACTATCCCAAGGGATATTACCCCTGCCTGCACTGTGGCCTGCAGGTTGAAGGGCCTGGATTCTCTAAACAGGTGCCTCCACCCAGAGGACAGGGTTGTTGGCCACATGACTGCCTTGGGTACAGCCCTCCGGGACACTAGTACCCCCCTCTGGCCCTCCAGTGGTCTGAATATGCCTGTGGCTGCCCCACACTCACGCTCTTTGTAACGCACAGTGAATGGCCCCTGATAACCACTTTCCCACCAGGGCTGGATCTGCTGGAACACCCTGAAGACCCCCTGTGAAATAAGACCTGTGACAATAAACATACAATATCACAGAGCTTTCTATACAAATGTACTCCACCACCAGTTGAGATGCAAAAAGATTTAGATCTGATTTATTAGGAGCATGAACAAGGGAAGGGGCAGCAATCAAGACTGATTTCAGATCTGATTTAGTCAGGTTATAAGGCATGCACTCAAAGGTCCCTATACTAGTCACACACACTCTGGGTACCCAGTTGGAACTACAGGATAGCCTGAAGCATTGCCCAGGGTAGGCCAGCGTTGCAGCTGGTCGGGGCCCTTGGGAAAGAAGAAAACACAACATGCACTTTAACCCTTAATTTGTAATCCAGTGCCGGATGGCTCAGTCCGAACAGATTAACAACAATTATTAAATCAGTTGACACACTTTGATTTGAGCTTTGTTGCAAGGAGCTACCCTGGTGTTTACTCACGCTACCCAATACAAGGTGCAGGATGGATGAATGGAGACCTCCAGATGAAGAGCTGGATGGCCAGGAGAAGCAGGACCCACACAAAGAATCATGGTGTCATTCCTGTCTGTTGTTGTTGAGCAGGGAGCCGAATCCCTGGTGAGTCTCTCATCGATTGTCTCTCTGTGGCATGAGCAAGTGTCTGGGCCAGGTTGGTAGGGTTCAGACCAGGTGAACAATTCGGATACAGTCTGTTTCTGTGCTGGATGCTGCCTTCAGCTAGTGTGACACATTAGGCAAGGTTGGGAACCAAATCCCAACCCACACTTCATAATCAGCACACTTTAGTAAGGGTAGTGAATTACCACAGATTCGGATGACATTCGGGTTGCAATTTACAGTGTCTCTACGCAAACTGTTCACTCTGCGGTCATTTGGGAAGTCCCGATAGGCCGATCGCATGAACGCAAATCCGCTGTCCTCTTCAGACGAAAAGCAGTTACATTTAGTGATCCAGCAGCAATACTTCTTCGGATGCAGTCCAAGATATTGAAGGCAATAATCCCTTACTAGGGAAGATGGTAGCAGATAGGCCAGACACAGCCTTCCCGCCGATTTCCCCTGCGCACCATGCAGGAGCAGCTGCCCGACTCTCTTGATCTGTTCACTCTTTTCTCTCAAACTCAGTTCTGACCCTTCTGCTGACTCGCTGTACCCACTATTCAGGGCACAACGAAATATTCAGAGATGTAGTCCAAATTAAGGTTTCTCCAATCTCTCCATGTACAACAGCTAAAGGCATGCAGGCCAGATGCAGCCTTTCCGCCAAGTCCCCACGCTACCCCGTGGGCAGCTGCTTGAATATCTCAAGCTGTTCTCTTCTCCAGCTCCATCTTGCTTCTGCCCCCTCTGCTGCAGGCAGCTTGGGGATTTCCCTCTGATCCAAATGGTTCGATTGGTTGATCCATCTGTCTGTCAAAGCAAGGGATCCCCCTCCAGGTCCAATTAGGCACCAAACTGTAAAAAGTACAATTCCTACCGAATTTTACTCCCACAAAGCCCCTAGGGGCAGGCTCCATTTTAGGCCCCCAAGGTGCTGATTGGTGTAGATAGGCAGTCCAGAACCAAGATGTTGGCAAACAAAAGCAGATCAGACAAACTGCAATATCCGGGACTCTCCTGCGCCTGAGCAGCACCCTGGACTACTAGGCGGCCCCACAGAAACCCCCGTGGCTGCCGCCCAACTCGGATCACCATCCTTGCCTGCCTCTGGAGCTTGCTGCATCGGATCCCTCAAGCAGGTACTACCGCTAGAGATGCCTCGCTCCGGCCTTTCTCCGATTGGTGCGGGGTTTTGGCTGCTGAACTGTGATTGATCCTCCCTTCCTGCTCGGCTAACCCAATTGGAGTGCCTTTCTCCCTGCTACAAAATAGCCGTTTTTCTCTCTGCTAACTGAAGTATTCTATGCTACTCGTGTATTTTCAAATATATGAATTACTGCTTGTTTTGGCACCACTCCTAATGTTACCCATTCTCTGTCAGTATTCTATAATTCTGGCTCACACTGTTCTGAATTTTACTTGTTTACCTACAACATTGTTGTTACAGCATTGTAGTTATAATAGTGAATTTAGATGCTAAACCCTGCTTACTGTTTGTCTAATAGAGCCTGTATCTTAGCACTGCACTGTTTTTACCTGCTCTGTTCATTTCTCTCTCCTAAAATTCTCTCTCTCCCCCTGCCTGCTTCCCCCTTAGAGGCACTGTACCTCCCCCATCTCCATTTTTTGCACTCCAGTAACTTGCCTCATTTTGCCTCATCCTCTTCCCCCTCTGTCTCCCCCTCTGCTTTCCTTCCTTAGAGCTCTGACCTCACCTTTTGTCTATCTGTCTCCCCTCCGCACCTATTCTCACCTGCTTTTGCTCCTTGCCCTTAGCTCTAATCTCCCACAGCCCTGCTGAGTGTCTGCCGCTACTATTCCGCCCCTCTGCGCTTATATTTAATCTACCTCTTTGCTCCCCAGGACTCTCCTGCACCTGGGCTGCACCCTGGACTACTAGGTGGCCCCACTGAAACCCCCATGGCCACCGCCTGACTCGGATCACCATCCTTGCCCGCCTCTGGAGCTCGCTGCATCAAATCCCTCAAGCAGGTACTACTGCTAGAGATACCTCGCTCTGGCCTTCCTTCAATTGGTGCGGTGTTTTGGTTGCTGGACTGTGATTGGTCCTTTCTTCCTGCTCGGCTAACCTGATTGGAACACCTTTCTCCCTGCTACAAAACAGCTGTTTTTCTCTCTGCTAACTGAAATATTCTATCCTACTCATGTATTTTCTTCCCACCCCCTCCCCACCCAGGCCTCCTTTAAATACACATATTGTCTCTCCTCTCACTCATAGCTCCTATCTCATTGGCTGTCCTAATCGAGCGTTCCATATGTCCTACTGTTAGGGCAATTCCGCTAGTGCAAAATAGTTTTCTGCTCACTGCCATACTCTATTCTCAGTTCACCTCTCTCTCTCTCTCTCTGCTCATTTATCCTCTATTTCCCTCCCTTTCCACGCCTATGCTTCCCTAATCACTTTGTCCTGTGAATCGGGTTCCCCTAGTCTCCTTGTCCTTCTTTGATCGACTTACCCTACCCCCTCACGCTCTCTCTCTCTCTCTCTCTCTCTCACTCTCTCTCTATAACATTTCAAACTCTATATTACAGCTCAGCCCATCTGCTGACCTGACTACTTATCTGTGTTTTCTTGAGTCTACCACTTTCTATTTTCTGCCTGAAACAAGTTTTCAGGGTCCTGTGGTTAGTGCGTGCCCTGCTCCTTCCTTGGTCCCTCCCACTCCTGGGATCCTCAACAGTTTCTCTGGCCCACGCCCATAATCCACGGACTGTCTACAATGAAGTTACACACTTTGTTATTTTTCCTTGCCTCCGCACTGCCACTGCTTCACCTATCAGTGTTACCTGTCCCCAGAACTGCTACAGCTCACCCTCACTACACACCCAGTGATTTTTATTTCTCTAACCTCCTTGTTGTGCCTGCACTTAATTATGTCACCACTCCTCTGCTATTAAATAGATCATGGATCCTTATGATTGCACATGTCCACAAAAATAGTTGCCCCCCTCATCTACATACCCTATGCTTCTTCCTGTGAAATAGACTGTGGTATCTACTTTTTCTAGCCATACTGCTCTCAGGCAATGTCCAACTAAACCTGGGCCCAGTAAATTGCATAACCAGCCCTAGTCTAAATGCAAAGGTCTTATAATTGCTCACCATAACATAGAAACATATAGAAACATAGAATATGATGGCAGATAAGGACCACTTGGCCCAACCAGTCTGCCCATTTCCCTACCTAATGAATAAGCTGCAGATCCTAGTTAACCAGCAGCCTACTTTTTTCTACCCCCACCCCCTAGAATTGCCTTGTGACTGTCCCATGCATGCTTGAATTCAACCACTGTTTTTGACTCCACAACCTCCTCCGGAAGGCCGTTCCATGCATCCACAACCCTATCTGTGAAAAAATACTTCCTTACAGTACCTCTGAGTCGCCCCCCATATTCAAATTGTGCCCCCTTGTTCTCGCACACCTCTTTTTTTGAAAGATGCTACCCTCTTGGACTTTGTTGATTCCTTTGAGGTACTTGAAAGTTTCTATCATGTCCCCCCTCTCCCTCCTTTCCTTGAGGCTATACATATTAAGCTCCTTTAGTCTCTCTCTCCATATGTCTTCTGGTGCAGACCCTGCACCATTTTAATTGCCCTCCTCTGGACAGCTTCCATCTTGTCTATGTCCTTGCGGAGATTGGGTCTCCAGAACTGCACACAGTACTCCAGATGGGGTCTCACCAGCTGTCTGTTCAGAGAGATAACAACTTCCTGTTTACTACTGTTGATGCCTCTCTCTATGCATCCCAGTATCCCCCAGCCCTCCTTACTGCCCTCTCACATTGCTTGCCCACCTTTAAGTCATCTGATATGACTACCCCTGGTCCCTTTCCATTTTTTGTTGTTGTTAGTATCTTACCCCCCACTGTGTATTCTTCCCCTGGGTTTTTGTTTCCCAGGTGCATTACCTTGCACTTCTTAGCATTGAATCTAAGCTGCCATATATTTGACCATTTTTCTAACTTTGCCAAGTCCCTTCTCATCCTTTCCACCCCACCTTGTGCATCAACTCTGTTGTAGATCTTTGTGTCATCTGCAAAGAGACATACTTTTCCTTCCAGTCCCTCTGCAATGTTGCTTATAAAGACATTGAAGAGGACCGTCCTAATACTGAACCCTGCAGTACCCCACTAGTAACCCTCCTTTCTTCAGAGTGGACTCCATTTACTATTACCCTCTGTGTCCTATTCTCCTGCCAATTCTTTACCCAGGCTATCATATTGGGACCCACTCCCAGGCTGGCTAACTTGTATATTAATCTTTTTGTGTGGGACTGAGTCAAATGCCTTGCTAAAGTCTAGGTAGGCCATGTACACAGTCCCTTCCTGATCTACTACTTTGGTCACCCAGTCAAAGAAATCTACTGTATTAGATTCGTCTGGCATGACCTTCCTGCTGTGAATCCATGCTGCCTTGGGTCCTGTGCCCCTCTGTCCTCTAGGTACTCGACAATTCTTTCCTTTAG
Organism: Neoceratodus forsteri; assembly: GCA_016271365.2. Classification (NCBI taxonomy): domain Eukaryota; kingdom Metazoa; phylum Chordata; order Ceratodontiformes; family Ceratodontidae; genus Neoceratodus; species Neoceratodus forsteri. The sequence continues at coordinate 534,126,353 of CM028130.1, read as the reverse complement.
AAGTGATTCCATCATTTTCCCTATCACTGAGGTTAAAGTAACAGGTCTGTAGTTTCCTGCTTCTGCCCTGCTCCCACTTTTGTGAAGGGGAATCACATCTGCCCTCCTCCAGTCCTCAGGTACCACCCCATCCTCCCATGATTTGTTAAAGAGGGTAGTCAGTGGTGTCACTAGTTCTACCCTTAGTTCTTTAGAATTCTGGGATGAATCCCATCAGGCCCCATTGCTTTGTCCATCTTCAGTTTTAAGAGTTCTTTCAGAACCCTTTCTTCTGTAAATGGGCTGGTATCAACTTCTGTAGCCAGAGTGTTTCTATTGTTTGTTTTAGGTACCTCCCCTCTCATTTGTAAATACTGAGCAAAATATGTGTTTAGTATCTCTGCCTTTCACCGCCACCTCTACCTACCCTCCTCCCCTTTATTAAGCCTCACTATCCCTTCCTTAGTCTTCCTTCGCTCCCTGATGTACCTAAAAAAGGTTTTGTCCCCCTTCTTAACTGAGTTGGCTATCTTTTCCTCGGTTCGGGCCTTTGCTGTTCTGACTGCCTTCCTAGCTTCCTTTTGTTTTAACTGATACAATTCTCTGTCCTGCTCCTTCTGTGATTCCCTGTACTTTCTGAATGCTTTCTTTTTCTCTTGAACATTCACTGCTACCTCCTTTGAGAACCATAGTGGTTTCTTACATCGTTTTGTTTTGCTTATTTGCTTCACAAAGGCTTGTTACCTCTGTGATGGCAGTTTTATTATTCCCCATTGTTCTTCCACCCTCTTTCCTGCCCATTTGCTAGTGCATTCCTTAGGCACTCACCCATTTTGCAGGTCAGCCCTCCTGAAGTCCAGTACTTTTGCCTTTGTATGGCTTGACTCTATTGCTGTGTTTATTGTGAACCATACTGTTGATGGTTGCTAGTTCCCAGATGGTTACCCACTTCTACATCTGTGATCCCTCTCCATCTCCATTTGAGAGAACCAGGTGTAAGATTGCTCCCTCTCGAGTGGGTTCCAATACTAGTTGTCTAAGGCATGACCCCTGTAGGGCATCTAGAATAATCCCACTCTTAGAAGTGGCTGCTGCAACTGCACTCCAGTTAACATCTGGCATATTCAGATCACCCATCAGCAGTATCTCCCCTTTATCTGCCATTCTAAGTGTACTTTCTATCCTTTCCTTGTCCATTTCCTCCCCCTGAGAGGGGGGTCTGTATACAACCTCTGTGCAGATTGTGGTGCCTTTACCTGCCTCCAAATTGACCCACAGTGCTTCTTCTCCTCCCTGTTTGCCCTTTTGTTCTGTTGCTTCGATTCCTTCCCTTTTATAGAGAGCTACTCCTCCTCCTCTTTTACACTCACTGTCCCTCCTGTAGATAGTGTATCCTGATATGTTTACGTCCCGGTCATGGTTCTGTGTGTACCATGTTTCTGTGACTGCCACAATATCCAGATGTTCCTCCTCCATCAAGGCCACTAACTCAGGAAGCTTGTTACCCAGACTACGGGCATTGGTACTCATTGCTCTCCATTTTTTGATGGCTTTACCTTCTGTAGCAGCATCTCCCACTGGCTTTTCTACCTTGGTCTTTTTTTCATTCAGTACCCTGTTTTGTAGGGGGAGGCTGGGATTTTCCTGCTGCTTATCAGTGCCTCCCCCCTTGACCAGTTTAAAAGCTTGCCAATGAAGCATTTAAACCAATTGCCCAAAAGACTTGTTCCCTTCCTGGACAGATGCAACCATCCTGCCAGTATAGGCTGGTGTCCTCCAGGTGGAACCCCAGTCCCCAATGAAGCCAAACCCTGTGCTCTACACCATTTTTCAACCATTCGTTAAACTGCATGGCGCAAAGTACCCTCGCCTCACCCATGCCACTAACAGGCAGCACCTCTGAGAAGGATACTGTGTGTGCTACTTGTCTTATGTCCCTCCCCAACTCTACAAAGTCCTTCTGCACTGCTCTGATCTCATGATGAGCCAAGTCATGTGTCCCTAGGTGGACAATGATGTTCAGCTCAGACTCCCGTGCAACTGTTCTCATGATCCTAAGGATGCGCTTCCTGTTCCTCCAAGCCATGGCACCAGGCAGGCACCTTGCTTCAGTTTTCCCTGTTCCCCCCAGTTCTATCCCCCTAATAATTGAGTCTCCCACCAGGAGTTGCTTCATTTCCCTGTGGTGCCCTCTGCCTCTTTCCTGAGGGCCTCCCTTGTGACAGTTGTCTACAACCTCTTTAGTCTCCTCTGTGGGTGCATCCATAGTGGAACTATGCTCCCCCAGAAAGGTGTATGGATTGTGGAGTGGAACAACTGACTGGGTGTGCCTTTGTTCCACCACCCTTACCCTCCCAGAGCCCACCGTGGTCCAACTGCTGTACTTTCTTCGCAACCTCTGAGGTAGTGGCAGTGGCTCTGGTGCTCCCTGGATGGGGGAGGTTCCCTTACTACTGTCCAGTGCAGCCTGAAGACGGGCAACTTCCTCCCTCAGGGCAGAGAGTTGTCTGCAAACAGGGCAGCATCTCAGCGTCCAGAAAGACTCCTGGAAGACTGCTTCCCCACAGCCATTACATTGAACTACTCCCCACTTGTCTGTCTACCTTAGGGGTTTGTTTTTTTTGTGTGTGTGTGATTGGTTTGTTATATAGAAATATATATATTATGTAATGTGTATGCTTATATTGTCAGTGCAGTGTGCTAGAGAGGATATGACAGTGATATGCACCTTGGCCTCTTGAGGGAATGATGTCAGAACCCCAGGTATAAAGGAACTATTTCCAGGGGTGGGTTGGGTGAGGGGTGGGAAGGGTTTGGGCCTAAACTGTGCCCTCACGAAACAATCAGCTAAAAGCTCTGACCTACCACTGCAATGAGTGCCTTCCTGTCAGCAAGATGCCCTACATGACAATTTGACAGAGAAAGTACCCCGCTAATCAAACAGAGAAAGATCCAAACATCCAAGTCAGACACAGGTAAACCTCCCTAGCCCCAAAACAGCCTAGTGACTTGTGATCTGAAAGCAGTCAGCCCCAAAACACGTCAGCTGTGCACAAGGACAGACATACGGAGCCACGAGAAAAATGTTGCTGAACTTGAAGCATGGACCTCCCTCTACAAGCCTGATGTAATTTGCCTCACTGAAACCTGGCTCAAATCGCCCACCCCTGACTCTCTTTGTACTATCCCATCCTATAACCTCTCAAGACTAGATAGACCCCCTCCTGAAAGAGGTGGGGGCACAGCAGTTTACTTTAAAAGTCACGTCCAACTTTCTGCTATTAGCTCGGCCCCCTAAATCACTGTGAAGCACTTCATACCTTTCTCACCCTTGGCTCCAAAGAATTACATATAGTCTGCATCTACAACCCCCGCAGGAGTGGTCATAAAGGATTGGAGAAACTGTTGGATCAAACCACCATTCTCTCTGGGTGAAATGAAGTTCTTATCCTTGGGGACCTTAATATAAACTGGCTGAGTAGCTCCCAACTTGCATCTCTGTTGAGCATACAAAGCCTAATCTTCACCAGCTAATCTTAGAACCTACCAGAGTTTCCCCTCACTCTAATACAGGAACTCTGCTGGATTGGATTATGGCTAACCATCCTAAGCACATTGTAGTCTCAGGTGTACTAGCTGATGCTATTACTGACCATTCCCCCACTTTCTGCATCTGGGGCAAAGGGAAGCCATTACCAACGAACCCCCATTTCATTAACTTCCGTGATTATGCTAATTTCAACTCCCAAGCTTTTCTTCTATTCGTAGCTAACACTGACTGGTTTTCTCTCCTAGGTACTAACGACTCTCACTCTTCCCTTAACACCTTCCTAGCCCACTTCCTAGAGTTGCAGGGGAAGCACTGTAAAATGGTAAGTCGCTAAGTAAAAAACAGACAAACTAGGTGGCTAAAATCTGGCCTGCTCAAACAGCTACATCAAAGAGATAAAAGTTGGATCCACTACAAGAGCTCCGGCATTACAGCTGACCTAAACACCTACTGAGCCCTGCGAAACTCCTGCAAAAAGGATATCAAACAGGCCAAAAGCTCCTACTGTAAAGACCTTTTAATTAACTCCTAAGGTGACTCAAAACAATTCTGGTCCCACATTAAGTTCTTTATGGGCTCAAACTCGTCACTCACCCCAAATGACATGTCATTCAATGACGTCCACTGCAACAATCCCAGGACCATAGCTAATTTTTTCAATGAACAATTCTCTGACCTAACAAAATATACCTCCTCTTTCCCTGTCAATCTGGACCTTCATATTCCAACTAACATTAAAGCATCCAAACTTCTTCTTTAAGTCTGTCTCTAGATGGGAGGTACTAAAATTACTCAAGAATATACCCAAGCATGCAGCAGTGGGCTTGGACAATCTTGAACCCAAGTTACTAAAGCTAGCCACTCCATTCATTGCCGCCCCCCCAACTAAGATTTTTAATCTCTCACTGTGCCAACATCATGTCCCTGATGTATGGAAGATGGCAAGGATAACCCCTGTTTACAAAAAAGTTGACCCCAAAGACCCACTCAACTATAGGCCTATCGCAATCCTGTCAGTTCTTAGCAAAATTCTCGAAAAACTTGTAGCTACCCAAACCATAGAATATCTCCTTAAATATGACTTCCTTACTCCTGCCCAGCATGGCTTCCGTAAGGGATACAGTACTACCACTGCTTTACTCAAGCTGACCTCTGATGTCCTAGTGGCCATGGACTCTTCTTTTCTTACTGAGTCCATCTTTATCGATATGACTAAGGCATTCGATCTTATTGATCACTCTATTCTCCTCACCACACTTAGATCTCTTGGTTTCTCTCCAAATGTTGTAAACTGGTATGGTAGTTATCTATCTGACTGAACTCAATTAGTAAAATATAACTCTACCTTCTCGGAAAAGTCTACTATTAACATTGGCGTACCCCAGGGGTCAATACTAGGCCCATTGCTCTTCTCTATTTTCCTAAATAACATCACCTCTAACCTTACGCAGACAGCTACCTTGCTGTATGCGGATGACATTGTCCTGTACACCAGTGCTAAAAATACAGATGACATCAATGAATGAGTCTCCCATGACTTTCAACTCATCCAACAATGGCTTGATTGCCACAAACTAGTCCTAAATGAATCTAAGACTCAAGCTATGCTATTCGGTTCAAACTGTAAACTCAAACAAGCCCAACACAATTTTAAAGTCACCACCCTAAGTGGCAAATCCATTGAGGTGGTAAGCTCTTTTAAATGTCTGGGTATCACACTGGATCCCTCACTAAATTTCGACACCCATATCCTACGAACTTGTAAGTCGGTAAATACTAAACTCGGTATTGCCTATCGAACCAGCTATGCTCTCACCCCCTCTGCTAGACTTGCAATAGCTCATGGGATACTTCTGCCCTCACTTAACTATGGGGTTGCCTCTTATACCTCTGCATGCAAATCAAGTCTCCGGAAATGGGATGTCACCTACAATAATATCTGTCGGTATGCATCCTCCTTCTCCCACAGACTGAAACACCACTGCACCCTTTACTCTGACCTTGGATGGTTTCCACCCCACGAGTCTAGGCTTTATGCCTTTGGCTCCATAACTGACAGCATTATTAGATCTCAAACTCCCCAATCCCTAGTGGGTCTCTTTCAAAACCAGTCATCCTTCTATGACCTTCGCTCTGCAGTTTCTGCCCCTGTTCTTGTTCCTAGACACACCACCTCTAAAGGCACCGGTGCTTTTGCCTATCTTGCCCCGCAATTCTGGAACTCCCTCCCACTAACCATTCACCAGACTCCATCCCACGTTGCCTTCAAGAAGGCATTTAGAAACCATCTAACCCTGTCCAGCAAATGTACCTGTTTCAAACCACCCTAGACCTATCGACCCTAATGTACTCAATATCCCTCTCCTATACTCGATTTGTTCCCCCCACAATCTGTTCACTTCTTTCTATCAGTCTTTCTTGTTATGCCTGAACATTTCCTCCTCTCTCTCTCTCTCTCTCTCTCTCTCTCTCTTAACCCTACTCTCTTATTAACCCTTTTATTCCACAGGTCGAATCTGTGGCTGCTGCACTTAATATAAACCTTGTTGCCATTATTTTGTACAATGCCTGCCATTATGTTTGTTGTTCCTACTTATTGTATCCTTGTATTACTGATGTACTGTTTCCCTTATTTTTTATTTACTATACTCAGGTTTGCTATTGTTCCACTGTTCTTTTGTTGTATTCTCCCGGGTCGTGCCTGAAAATAGTTATTTCTTGGCTAGTGCACCTACCCGGTTAACAAAAACTAAATAAAAAATAAAATAAATAAATTTCCATTTAACACAGATGATCAGTAAACAATCATAGAGTCCTATAGGGCTCCCTCTGCACATTGGTTTTACGGCAGAAAGAAATGGCTGTGCTGCAGCCCTGGACAAGACTCAAGCCTGGAAACACTCAGTCCTCACCCAGATTAATTATAAACTGCAAAATAGGCAGCTCTTAAAGAGATAGGCATGAGGGCCAACTGAGCACTCACATGCAAATACTTTTAATCCTGCTAAAACACAGAACACCAACCCAGCAGTGGGCATTTAAGCTCACCCAAGGAAGATTGTCAGGAACCCCCATTTGTAGGGGGGTTACACCAGGAATCCACCACTCTTTCTGTGAAGAAGTAATTCCTCATATCTCTCCTGAAATTACCTCCCTCAGACTTCATAGCATGTCCCCTTGTTCTTGAGCATCTTTTTTCTAAAAATACTTTCCTCCTGCACCTTATTTACCCCGTGAGGTATTTAAACATATCTTTCATATCCTCTCTCTCTCTCTCTCCTCTCTTTCAGGGTGTACATACTGAATTCCTTTAGTCTCTCATCACAGAGTTTTTGTTGCAGACCCCACACCATTTTAGTTGCCCTCCTCTGAACCACTATTTTCTTCCAGAGATATTGCCTCCAGAACTCTACATAGTATTCAGGGTGAAGTCTTACTAGCAATCTATATGGAGGCAACACCACCTCCCTCCTTCTGCAGCTGATACCTCTCCCTGTGCACCCATCCCACTAGTCCTCCAAACTGCCTTGTTGCACTGCCTGGCCACCATTAGGACATCAGAAATTATTACCCTTTAGCCAGCCTGGTGGCACTGAGGGTTGAGGCACTGGACACCACACCTTGTGCCACGCCGGCAACCTATGTTTGGGAATGAGTGCGAGCCACCAGGGGTTGGCAGGGGAGGAGAAGAATTGCACATCTTAGGGGCTGCTCTCCTTCTCTGAGGGGGGGACGATCAGTGGCCAATGCATGCCTGGCCCCTAGCGGAGGCTGGGGGATGGCACACTGACACTGCTGATTAGGAGTCAGAGGCAGGGCAGATGCCTGACAGGGCACGCATGGGAGCATGTGCGCTACTGTTGCCAGTGTCATTGCACTCTCTGCCCCTGAGGGGTAAAACATTGGAGGGAAAAGTGAGCTCCTGACTGGATGATGGAGGAGACTCGCAGGTCCTGCCCCCGAATAGCCATAGCATCAACCAACTGTATCTGGTCTTTGGTGGGGTTTGGGGTGCCCGGCCAGCCCCGCTGGGGGGGTAAGCCCTTGGGGATATTGGTCGGCGTCGATTGGTGGACATCGGGGGACAGGACTGGGGCTCCCTCCCGATCTAGGGCCATGGGACAAGGAGGTAAAGTAATAGCCAAACAAAAAAAAAAAAGATTAGAGAGAGAGAGAGAGAGAGAGAGAGAGATGAAACCAATTCCAGGGATATCCAAGAAGAAGTCGGATCTGAAGCATCCACTGATGGAGACAAATATGGGAACGCAATGTGGACAAAATAGAAGAAACTCAGCTGCATGTCAAGAACACACTCTTCAGTGCTAGGAAATGATAAAACACAAGTTTATTGTAGCAAGCTAAAATACAATGCACCCCCCTCACAACAGTCGACAATAAACTTGTGTTTTATCATTTCCTAGCGTTGGAACTTGTGTTCTTGACATGCAGCTGAGCTTCTTCTATTTTGTCAACTCCAGACTTGCCACAAATGTTTTGACATCATCTTTCCATAGATACATAGATACATAGATACATAGACAGTGTCGGCAGATAAGGGCCTATGGCCCACCCAGTCTGCCCATTTGAGCTTGTAAGTTCAGTTTGTTTTCCTAGAACTCTGTTGCACCTTACCCCTGACCTCCAGAATTCCTTTATATCTATCCCATGCATTCTTAAATCCCGTGATTGTTTCAGCCCCCACCACTTCCTCTGGCAGGGTGTTCCACTTGTCCACCACCCGTTCTGTGAAGAAATTCTTTCTCATGTTTCCTCTGAATCGTCCTCCTCCAACTTCATCCCATGCCCTCTAGTCCTGGAACATCTTTTTCGCTTAAAAATAGTGTTTTCCTGCACCTGTTCCTCCCTGTAAGATACTTGTATGTCTCTATCATATCCCCTCTCCCTCCTCTCCTCCAGGGAGTACATGTTCAGTTCCTTCAACCTGTCTTCATAGGACTTGTGATGCAATCCATGCACCATCTTTGTTGCCCCTCCTCTGAACCTTTCTACCCTGTCATGTCCTTACATAGGTATGGTCTCCAGAACTGTACACTGTACTCCAGGTGGGGCCTCACTAGTGTCTTGTATAGCGGAATTATGACCTCCCTTTCCTGCTGGTAATGCCCCTGCCTATACATCCCAGCATCCTATTTGCTTTACCTGCTGCCTTGTCACACTGTTTCCTACCTTGAGGTCATCAGAGATGACAACCCCAAGATCCCTTTCCTGCTTGGTGCATGCTATATCCTCTTCCCCCACTGATATATTGTGCCAGGGTTTTGTGCCCCATATGCATTATCTTGCACTTCTTTGCATTGAATTTCAACTGCCAAACCCTGACCATTCTTCAAGTTTCTGCAGGTCGCTTCTCATTCTGTCTACACCTCTGGTGTGTCTACTCTGTTACAGAGCTTTGTGTCATCAGCGAACAGTGAAATTCTGCCTTCTAGGTCCTCGCCATGTCACTGATGAAGATGTTGAATAGGACCAGTCCCAGCACTGATCCCTGTGGTACCCACTGGTCACTCTTCCCTCTGTGGAGTGACAGCCATTTACCACCACCCTCTGTGTCCTGCCACCAGCCAGTTACCTACCCACCACACTACTGTCCTGCCCACACCCATATTCCCCAGTTTGTGTAATAGTCTTCTATGTGGCACAGTGTCAAGGCCTTGCTGAAGTCCAGATAGGCCATGTCCACTGCCCTCCCCTGATCCACCTCCTAGTCACCCAGTCAAAAATTCAATGAGGTTGGTCTGACATGACCTCCCCTGGTGAAACCATGCTGCCTTGAGTCCTGTGAGTCCATTGACAACCAGATGTTCCACCAATCTCTCCTTCAGTAGTGCTTCCATGATCTTCCCCACTACCGAGGTGAGGCTGACTGGTCTGTAGTTCCCTGCTTCCTCTTTGTTCCCACTTTTGTATAAGGGGACTACATCTGCTGTCCTCCAGTCTTTGGGTACCTCCCTGTTTCCAGTGATTGCTAAACAGGATAGCCAGAGGTTCAGCCACCACCTCTCTAGTTCTTTAAGGACTCTGGGGTGCACCCCATCTGGCTCCATTGCTTTATCAACTCTTATTACTTCCAGTTCCTTCAGGACCCTTTCTGCGTGTAAAGGGACTTGTGTCCATTTCTGCACCATTCTCACCCTTGTGCTCCCTTCAGACCCATTACCTCCTCCTCTTCCTCAGAAAGACTGAGCAGAAATACCTGTTCAGTATGTAGCTTTACTGTTGTCATCCTTCACGTGGCCCCATCCTCCCCTTCAGTCTCTCTATCCCTCCCTTTGTCTTTCTTTTTTTTCACTTATGTACCTGTAAAAGGTTTTGTCCCTCTACCCACTGATTTTGCAATGTGTTCTTCTGTCTGAGCTTTGGCTTCCTTACTGACCTCCCTACCTCCCTTTGCTTCTCTTGGTACTTCTCCCTATCCCTTCTGCCTGTGTCTTTTTGTATTGCCTGAATGCAATCTTTTGGTTTTCACTTTCTTTGCACTTCTTTTGGAAAACCATAATGGTCTCCTCTTCCTTTTCCTCTTGCTAACCTGCTTAATACATAATTCTGTTGTTCTTGTAATCACCATTTTAAATACTGCCCACTGTTCCTCAACTCCTGATTCCTGTCCCATTCCCTTAATGCCTCTTTCAAGTATCTCCCCATTTTCCTAAAGTCTGCCCCTAAAATCCAGGATACGTGTTTTTGTGTGGTTTGGTTCTGCTCTTTCTGTGATTTCAAACCACAATGACTGGTGGTCCACTGTTTCCCAGGTGCTCCCCACTGTTACCCCCATCACACTGTCCCTGTTTGTGAGCACAAGGTCCAGTATTGCCTTCTGCCGAGTTGGTTCCATGACCAGTTGCTTGAGGAAGGCACCCTGAAGGAGTCCAGGATAAATCTGCTCCTAGTTGATGCTGCTACGGGATGCTCCAGTCCACGTCTGGAATATTGAAGTCTCCAACCAGTACTACCTCACTTGTCTGCCATCCTTTGGATGGCTAGCATCAGCTCTATCTGTTTCTTCCTCTGGGCTGGTGGTCTATAGACCACACCTGTGCGGATGGCTGGCCCCATTTTCCTTTCCAGCTTAACCCACAGTATCTCTCCCCATTTTGTTCCTCCTGGATCTCTGTGGCCCTTATGTCATTTTTCACATAGAGTGCCACTCCTCCTCCCTTCCTACCTGCTCTGTCTCTTCTGAATATGTTGTAGCCAGGTATGGCCATCTCCCAGTCATGGTTATCATTACACCAGGTTTCAGCGATGGCCACAATGTCCAGGTCTGACTGCACCATGACAGCCTCCAGATCTTCCATCTTGTTGCTAAGGCTCCTGGCATTTGTACACATGGCTTTCCATGATTTGACCTCCCTAGACTGTTTCACTGTTCTACTCCAGCCCCTTTCTTGGTCGTCATTTATCCCTGGTTCTCCTTGCTGTCTGCCCGTCTGCTGAATTTTGCCCCTTTTCTGCTTATCCACCTCTTGGGCACTAATCTCCATCTTTTGCACACTGCTTTGCAGAGATAGCCACTCCTCTGGTTCACTGGTTCCACTGCTAGTTGTGGGGGGTGAGCAAGTAGGTACCCTCCTTGCTGGCCTGCCACCCCCCTTTGCTAGTTTAAATGCGTGTCAATGTAGCATTTAAACTTATCATTGAGTGCTTGGATTCCCCTCCAGGATGGATGCAGGCCGTCAGGCTTGAACAAACCTCCATCCCTCCAGGTGGGTCCCCAGTCACCAATGAATCCAAACCCTTCCTCACAGCACCAGTTCTTCAACCATGAGTTAAAGTTCCTGGTGCATGCACTCCTATGCTCTCCCTTGCCTCTCACAGGTAGTACTTAGGACTTAGTACTTAGGTAGTACTTAGGTAGGTAGGACTTCTCAATGCTCTCCTACAGCTGGTCTGGACAGGTGGATCCTGTACACCACTTGATGGGCCTGGCATGACAGCCACTGTTGGTGGGTGGACCACACCTTGAGCTGCAGGGACATAAACAGGTCAGGGTATGCCTGTGGTGTATGTCAGGGACAAGCTACAGAATGGTGGTGTACCAGGAGCCTGACAGTAAAGTGTACAGGTGCACAATATGAGTATGCTACCATTGCAGGTGAAAATGTAAACTGCCACTGTGTCACAAAGATTGTGATGTGGTTGTGCACAGACATGCACATGCATAACAGCCACAACCATAGTGCACAACCAAGGCACAGCAACAAAGGGCAAAACGCACCATGTAGCAAAGCAAGTGCAGTAATGTCTGACTATGGTGGATGACACAGCAGTGAGGCACAGCAACAAAGTGCGTGACATGATGCACATGCATGCTTGCTAGGACACTTGCACATGGGCATGTGAACTTAGGGCTGCCTGTGAGATACGTGTGTGTGGCAGTCCTTGAGTCCGGGCCAAGTGAGCCCCTGTAAAGCATGCATTTCTCTCTATTGTGCAGCCTCAGATGCCTTGGCCCAATGACAGAGGTCACTGAAGCATTTCCTCACTGCCTCAACTGTTCTGCTCCAACCCCCCGCAGCATTGACCTCGCCTGTTATTTCTTACCAGGCCTGATGGACAATGGCTGTGGTAGCATGTGATGATAGACTCACAGGACCTGTATGTCTGCGTGAAGGCATTCAGCTCATCTTGGCTGAAATAATGTACCCTGATCCTCTCCTTCTCAGACACAGCACTTGCTGGGGAGAGAGGAAAGTAACAAATCAGTGGCATATGCTCCACATGTGTGCAGAGTGTGGCTGATCCCATACCGGTGTGTGGCACAGGACCATGGTCACAGTGTACACACAGCCTAGGTGTTGAACAGCAGAATGAGTGGAGACCTTCACCCACCCCTAGATGGCCAAAGGTGACATTCCTATGGACTATGACAGACAGCTGCATGTCCCTGGCTCTGTTCATGAGCAACCATACCATGCACAGCAATGGTGCACTATGAGGACCTGCAGCATTTGTGATGGACACCCATCCATTGGAAAGGTGTGTGAAGTATACGCTGCCACAGGTACCCCACCTATGCTGTGTCACTGCACACCGTACAGCACTGGTGGCGACTGCGCACATGATGCAAAGGCCAGCCCAATTGCCTATGCTGCTTGGAGGAGGTGTACCACACACTGTCTGGGGACTGTTGGGGCCAGCATGATAGCTGAGTCATAGGCGTGACCCTATGTGTGAGGCATTTACTGGGCCTACTACAACTGGGAGGCAAGCAGTAACCGTGGTTTCATTAAAGCACCTGTGCCTAGTACAAAAGAGTAAGTCAGGCAAAAATAGGACTGGCACTGGGTAGCAAGTAAAATGTCATACACTTTAATTAAACATGAATCCCAAAACACACCTACTAGTGCATGTCAAAGGTAGTGCTACTACCAACAGAGAGTGCAGAGGTAGCACTCTGGCGACCCTACTGGTTCTGCTACTAGCTTTTCCAAGAGTTCCCTACACCAGCAAATGGATCCCTGTCATACAATGGGAGTTGTAAAGGTAACGTACACCGTTTCAAAAATATTTGTAAAAAATTGTGTAAACATGAAATGAGCATACCCCTTAAGAACCATGGGGTAGGTACCCACTGCAAAGATAATTCAGAGGCATACATTTAAACTAAAAATAACTTTCCCAATTCCCTATGTATCTATAGTTCTATTATCAGCTGTTAGTATAGACTTGACAATTTACTTATTAAAATCACAGCAAGTGAGACCAGTCCTGCTCTGAGTGGAACCAATTGAGTCTGGTGGAATGGTGGCCCATCCACATGATGGGTAGCCAACCCCCCTTTTGCTTGTTCTGTAACTCAAATTGCATACAGTACATGGACAGGTACCTGGGAGGAGAGGACCAACGGTTTGGCTGGCCATCACATGGTTGCTGTGCCAGTCTACCTGAATCAATTGGTGCTACTCAGAGCAGGAACAGTCTCACATGGTTTGATTGTAATAAATAACCTGTCAAGTCTATACTACCTGCTGATAATAGAACTATAGGTACATGAGGGATTGAGATGATTACTGTTAGTGTATACATGTTAAATGTACACCTCTAAATTATCTTTGAGGTCAGTCAGTGGGCACCTACCCCATTGTTAAGGGGTATACATGTGTTATGCTAACACAAGTGTTTTAAACGTGCTTTGAAATGGTGTGCTGTACCTTTAAGAATCCCATAGTATAAATGTGGGCCATGTACTTATTGATTGGACCCTTGAAATAGCTAGAAATGAAACCAGTCAGGTTGCCAGAAGGCAAACTCTGCACTCTCCTTTGGCAATAGCACCACATTTGATCTGCACTACTAGTATGTGTGTTTTATGCCATTTGTTTCATCACAGGACGTAACGTTTTACCTTCTACCCAGTGCTGGTCCTGCTGTTGTCTGAGTTACCATGTTGGGGTACAGACATTTGAGGTGCACACAGACCAATAGCATGGTTACAGATTTCCATACCAATGTGTGCAAGCGGTATGGTGTTCAGTGTCAGGGGGGCAGTGACTATAGTGCAATGCTGCTGTCACTGTGGTGGGCTAGGAAGCCACATCTCACTGTGGACAGGGATGTGATGGCTGTTAAGCATTTATGGGGGGGAAGAATACCTGACGCAGGCAGTGGCGCAGGACATGGCTCCCCCGACAGGCAGGTATATCCCTTCAGACATGGGACACCATGACAGCAGGTAGGAGTTCCCTCCCACCACATTGTGTGTCTCTTCCACCTCTTGCACCTCTTGCCTGTGTGCCTTGTACCTAGTGCACCCAGCATATGTGCATTACTCCCACAGTGGATGACAACATCCCATTAAGTCCACGGCAGTTGGCCAGCCCAGTGGCGCTGAGAGTTGAGGTGCTGGACACCACACCTCGCGCCATGCCGGTGACCCGGGTTCAGGAGTGCGCTCTGATCATTGGCCATCGGGGGTTGTCAGTGGATGAGAGGATTGAATGTCCGTGGGACTGCTGTCCTCTTCTTGGAGGGAGGGGGTCTTAGATCCTGGACCTTGGGTGACTTCTGGTTGTGACTGTGGGTACAACGGCCCTTGGGATCCTTTGTAAGGGGATTGGCTGTGGTGGTGACCTGTGTGCATGTGCAAGAGTGAGCACACATACGCTGGATGCATTGCACATCCAAGATAGTGGGAGGGAGGAACAGAACAAGGAAAAAATGGCCCTGGCCCTTGGTAGAAGAAGGTGGGTCTAGTGGCCAACCCCCACACCCATCGCCGGGTCCTCCAGCCTGCCTCCAGTGCTCCGCACATTCCCTGATTTCCAACTAAATTCCAGAAAGGTCACCAAAGGGAGTTGGTGGTCCCACCCCGAAGGGCTTAGGTCCAGGGGGTCAGTGGATCAGAGGAGCAGAACGGAGGTCCCCCCACTGGTAAGGTAAGGCTGGGGACTTCAGGCAGGTGGGATAGGTTAAGCCAAGTGACCACACTGGAGAGAGTCCAAGTGGCCAGAGATGGAGCATAAAGAAAGTGTACCAAAAATAAAAGTCCACGGCAGTTGACCACTGTGTTCCTGTATACTACTGTACATGCCGTGAACAGTAGTTTGGTCTGCTGCTTCATATAAGCTAACTATGGGAGACTATGGTTACACGTTCCCTGTAGATGGTTATGATCCCCTGTAATGTATGGAAACTGGTGTTGCTCAGATAGTGCTGCAGGATCCAGGGTCAGATAGTGATGGATCCTAGGGCAGATAGTTAGGATTTGGGGCCAGATAGTCATGGATCCTGGTTAGGATCCAGGGATCCTAGTTAGGATCGAGGGATCCTAGGGAAGATAGTTAGGATCTGGGGCCAGACAGTGATGGATCCTGGTTAGGATCCATGTATCTTAGCTGGTGGAACCCCTGGTCAGACAGCACTACTATCCTACCAAAGCAACTATCTGGCCAAATTGGAGGTATCTGTCGGTATCCTGATTTCTAGGATGCTGTCTGAGCAACACTAAATGGAAAGCCCTGTAGAAATAAGGCATGCAAGTATGTTGCCACTGTAGGGTGTGCTACTGTATATGCTGGCTGCTAGAGACATTGGCATAGACCTTGCATGACACAATAGTCATGGAAGCGGCACACAGATGTGACTACTGATATGTGGCAAGCAAATCTGAACAGTCACTTGTTTGTAAAATGCTGGTGGATGCCATTGAACTCTTACATTCAGGACTGTACATATCTAGCTGCCCAGAATTTTCCACATGGCTGGCTCCAGTATCTCAGTCAAAACCCAGACTGCACATATGGTCCACCAAAAACTGCGCGGGCACAAACACGTGCGTGGTCTCAGAGTTTGTTTATATAATCTAGCACGGTTTCAGATTGCACTAGATAACACGGACTGCACAGCATGGTTTTTGCCTACACCATTTTTCATTGTGGGGTTTTGACACAGTGCCTCTGGCTTCAGATAACTGTCTTCCTGGCTGCATTTTTTTGCAGTTCCTCAGCTACCTGAAGGTGGTGCACCTGTCCACTTAAATAACACTGGAGCAACGTTGTATGCAAATGCGTGCAGAAGTCTTCAGAATGAGATGCAGATTGATAGCTTTGCCCACTGACTACCTAAGCAGCTGATTTACATGCTGCTTTGTGAATAGCATTGTTGCACGCCTCGCTAACACATTTTGCTTTGTGCAATGGTTATGTGCCACGCAATCATAGTGAATAGCGTGATACACTCACTGCACATGTGCCATTTCCTGATCTTTCCTAAGATGGCACATTTGTACCACGAATGCTCAGTACACCATTGCGTGATGATGTTGCACGTACTTGCGCGGTCCAGCTATACTGCACATGCATAACGTGTCAGTGTTATTCTATCATGCAACAGACGTAATTTGTCAGAGTGCTGCAAAGTGCCATCAGTGATGTTAGGGCAGCCATAGTGGAATGATATCTTGGCCAAGGAGGGTGAGGGAACCTGTGCAGCGTGACCAGTGCTGGTCCAAAGTTGAGCAGGCTAACCTGGTGGACCTACTGTTGGACAAAGAGGGCCAGTTGTTTGAAGTGGAGGACCTGGATCACCCCCCGGTCAGAGGTTTTGGCCTCTGTTAGACAGTAACTCTCCAGGCGCACAGGCATGGACAGGATAGGGGAGCAGTGTCGCCGTAGGTATGGTGACTTGGTGAGGCATAACCAGGACTGCCTACAGTGCTTAAGTGACATGGTGCAGGATGGTACTGTGCCATGGCCAGGTACGTACACTAATTGCTCCAAGTTGCTTGAGGTAGCCCTGTACATGTGTGGTATACTAAGTAAGGTACTAAGGTCCCTGACTCAGGATTGTAACAAATGTGGCATGTAGTGTTTAGTGGCCACCCTTAAAGTAATCTTGTTAGAGGCCCTTCCTAAGTGCTTTCTGCCTGCCTATAACCTTTCTGGCACAGCTAACAGGTTTCCGTTTCTCTGCTTCATTAGTTTCTCTTTTTCTCAGTGATACCACCTGTGGCCATATTATCTCCATAGCTGAACGTGGACAAGGACTGCCAGTGCTGCACCCCAGGTAACGACCTCTCAGCACCTTTTTTCAAAATCTTTTGGACTCTTGTGTGCTTCCTGCCCATGGCTGTTGATTGGCCTGCTCATCTGCCTTGCTTAAACTGATAGGTTCTCTGGCTTCACGGCAGCCCCTGATTGGTCTCCTCTTCAATCATCTCTAAGACTGTCAGCCAGAATATTTTCCTGTGAAATAATCATTGCTAAATTCTTGCCTAGACTTCTCAAAGTGAATGCCTGCAGGCTAATTAATGTACTAAGATTATTTAGAAACTATGCTTGATACTTTCTACTGTTTACTGCTGTGATAATGCTGTGTTTAAGTTAAACTCTGCCCTACATAAAGTGAACTTGCCTTGTGGCAGCTGCTCAGTTATACTTTAACTCCTGTGCTGTCCCCGCTGTTCCTATTCTAGTTCCCTATCCACTACCTCTAAATCCCTCTTGTAAACAGCCCTTTCACCTTCTTACTGTGCCAGCACGCTGATGATGATGCAACTGCATGGCACCTACATGACTTGCCTCTACTTGTCTGACTCAAGTTCCACTCCGCTCTCCCTAAGCCTTAGCCTCTCCTTTCTTCTACCTGCATCTTACCCATCTGGCCAGGCCTCTGCCCACAGAAGGTGGTGCTGCATGAAAACCAGTCCCTCTTCTAATCCCACCTCACTTCTCCTACAGACCACCCACCCACTTAGCCTTATCCCTGTTTTTTTCTTCTTTCCCTAGACCCCATAGACCCCCACTGGCTGTCTGCTGCCAGCCCATGCCCAACTGCTCCCAGCCCACTCCTAGCTACAGCAATTTATTTTCTCCCTCTTCTCACTTCCCTCCCCAGGTCTAGTAGGCCCACCCAGAGCGCTACTGCGGGCACCCCGCTACTGCCACCGTTCACACGGAATGGTAGCCTTAACTAGGATCCCCACACAGGACTATACTACCAGCTCCAAAGAAGCTGACCAAGAGCTCCTGTAGTGCAGCTGCCCACTGTGCCTGCCGCTGCCTCCCGCCAACTCAAGAGGAAGCCCTGACTTGGTTACCACAGACAAGGACTGCCAGTCTATTGTTCCCACCGGCGCTGCTTCCTGGCGTCCCACCCACCTACTCTATCTGAATGCTTTCTTATATAGCCCCCTGAGATCACATGATTGAATGTGAAATTTACTAAGTGACTGCTTTCCCATCTGCTCCTTATACGGTCCTACCACTAGAGGGATTCAGAACAGTGAGCAACCTCACCTCATATGACTGATACTACCACCTCTTGAGTGACTAATCTCATGCTAGGTTGGAATGACCATTATAAACTACCCGCAGACAAACCAGCAATGGGAGCTACAACTACGTTCTGGAAATGTGATTCTATTTATTGTACCTTGTCTCACTCGCACTGATATCCCCCACAGAGCTCCCGAGAAGCAAATGGCCACCAGCTGACCTAACACACCCCCAGGAAACCATCCTCGATGCATATGGCATGACCACTTCTCTCAATTCCTGGATTAACTCATACTCCCCAAAGGGACACCCCAGGCATTGTCCCCAGGACCACAGACCTAAATATCCCTCCACAGTCTGGCACATCCACGGATTCTTTCTTCACCATAGCTCCTCTAAAATTCTGATATGAGGAAAATGCCAACACTCAAGAAGCTACAAACTCCTTCTGAACCACATTACCCGCCTTCTACTGCTACTACTAATGATATCTAGTAACATACAACCCAACCTTGGCCCTCCCTGCTCTCAGAAAAACATGCAACAAAACTCTGCAGGACTCTCCCTAGCCGCCTTAAACATCTGCAGTTTGCTGCCCAAACTGGACAATCTGAATGTAAGGGTTACCAAAAACAACCCTGATATCTTCTCAATCGTGGAAATGTGGTTACCGCCCAAGGTACCGGACTCTGCCTTTGTGCTGCCTGGATATACCCTTTTTAGGTAGGACTGTACTTCAAAGAAAGGAGGGGGTTGCATAGGCTACGTAAAGGACTCACTTCAGGGGCACAGCCTTCCCCTTCCCAACAGATGCACCAGCTTGCAATTTCTACCCATCAAAATCCTGCTGGGCGCATACAACAAGGCGCTTACGATCCTCACAGTCTACATCCCACCCAAAACAACAACTCCTGGTGTTAGCAACCTCATGGACTTTATTGGCACTCTGCACCTCAATTCTGAGATCATTCTTCTTGGGGATTTAACTGGGGGATTTAAACGTCAGTTGGCCCTCACCCTCAGCTGCCACAGTGGGAGACGCTCTAGCGACAATCAACTTTTCCCAGATGGTATCAACCCCAACAAGAGTCAGCTACAAAACAGGTACTAGCATACTGCTGGACTGGATCCTCACAAACCAATAAGCCCATATCACCAACACCACTGTCCTTTCTGACTCACTGAATGATCATTCTCCTGTTACCTGCACTTGGCAAACAACTTCTGCAAGCCACCACCCAGAACTGTAGCCAACCGCGTTCTCCTCAAAGGGCACTTACCACAACTCAAAGAGGACCTCCATGGCCTAGACTGGTCTGACCTACATGGAACAAATGATGTAGACATAGCACTCAGCCTCTTCATCTCAAAATTTAACACCACCTGCGATAAACAGAAACAAGCAAATCTAGAGCTCCATGCAACCCCTGGATAATGCCAGAACTCCTGCTACAACTCAATGATCAGGACCAACTCTGGATAAAGGCATGCGCACATGGTACAGCTGCCAGTGCTCAATTATATAAAAAAGCTAGGAACAAGTGCACAAAGGCTAGCCATCTAGCAAAATGCGCCTACTATAAGGAAGCTCTCTCCAAATCCTGGAACTGCAGCAGATCTTTCTAGGCCAATCTCAGTGATATTACTAGCAAGAATCCCAAATTGGCACCCTTCATGCTCCTGGTCAATGATGAACCCATGACAGATCCACTCCTAACAGCAATTGCCCTAAATACGGCCTTCATGGATCTAAATGGAGTACTTCCGGTGGACTACTTTGACCCTCCAGTCCTGAAGCACCCAAAAGGTGATCAACCCAATATGTGGAACCGGCTGCTATTTTACTTCAAAGAAGTCAGCACTGCTGAGGCTAGGAAATACCTAAAGAAAGTGCTGGGCAAATTGAGGCACAGTGGGGGCACCCTTGACCTTAAGTTCATTGCTATAGCATTTGAGGAAGTACTAAGTCCCCTGACCACCACCATCAACCTATCCCTCCACCACTCTCAGTTCCCCCAGCTCTGGAAATTGGCTTTTGTAACATCAGTTCATAAAAGCGGAGACAGGGCACTACAGAACAACTACAGACCAATCTCCATACTCCTGCCACTCTCCAAAGCACTTGAAAAGATAGTAGCGGATCAGTTTGTGGAATACCTGAACATGCGCCACCTCCTATGCCCGGAACAACATGGGTTCTGAGCGGGATACAGCACTATCACAGCCCTACTGGAATGCACTGGTTGTATTCACCATGCCCTGGATCAAGGTCAGCTAGTGGGGGCTACCTCCATTGACCTATCAAAAGATTTTGATATGGTTTACCACACATTCCTCCTCAAACAGCTAGCTGGCACCGGTCTCTCTGCTGATACAGTCCTATGATTCAACAGCTATCTTGGCAATTGCTCGCAGTGGGTCAAGATTGGGGACATCATCTCAGATAGCACACCTGTCCGCTTAGGGGTTCCCCAGGGATCAATACTGGGGCCCCTCCTCTTCAGCATCTTCTTAAATAAATATCCTGACTCCTGCACCAGTTGCATGCTACTATATGCTGATGATGCTGTCATTTTCACCTGCAATCCAAACCCGAACTACTTCAAAATGACCTCTAAATAGGATTTACAGTGGCCAAAGCATGGTTTAAAGAGCATAGAATAGTCCTTAATTACAAAAAAAACTAAGACTACGATCTACTCCAGCACCCACAGCAAACACAAGACCTTCCAACTATCCATCCAGAACAACAGTAGGGATGTACTGGATCTTGTGCAGCACTTTAGGTACCCGGGTATCACACTTGATTCCACACTGTTCTATGCACAGCATATAGACAACACAGCCAAGACCATCAGTTCCTGACTCAAGTTACTCTACCATCACAAGCACAGCCTTACATATGAAGCACTTAATATTGCCATCACCAGCTCAATTGTTACACTTGTTAATTGTGGCCTGTCTGTTTATGGTTCTGCACCAGACACAGCACTCCATCGCATCTCACTTGCCCTTAACAAGGCTTGCTGACTACTCACAGGTGCTACAAGACTTACACACACCTGTGAGCCCTACTCACAGGCAGGGTGGCTCCAGCTGAAGAGCAGAATTAAGTACCATACCTGTCTACTGGCAAAAAAAAATTACTCTAAATCTGATGCCACCAGAAGTCCAGAATTTGCTTGTGTGCCACATAAATGCAATCCTGACCAGAAGCACCCACAGCCAAATTTTCAGTGAACCTAGATGCCACACTGCACAGGGTCAATGTGCATTCTACTACCGTGCACCACACCTGACCAACGCCCTTCCTTCAGCCGTCTCTGATACCACAACCATTGGGGCTTTCAAGCATAAGCTCAGGCAGCACCTTACTGCAGAAGACAACTGTGACTGCCTTGGCCATTCATGATGACCAAAACATCTCTCCTATGTTTGGACCACCATAAAACTGCATCACTTAGTGTCCCACCTTCACCAAGGGATACCAGCCTTGCAGCACTTCCTAGTGCCACCCTCTTCTACCCCCTTCCTCCCCTGTGCACTCCCTTCCCATCCCTGTCTCTGCCCTCTTGACCCCTCCATGTCCACCCTTCTCTATCCGCTCCAGCCTGGCTAAAGTCCCACCCCATCCATAGTAGTGTCCCAATTATCTACCCTTCCTCCATCATTATCATAATAAATAAGTATACGACAGTCATCGTCACTTTCTGTGGTTTTAGCCTAATTTTTCCCCCAGTCGTCAGTAATATATCCCTCCTCTTCTTTACCTCTCTAACCTGCCACCCCATACATGGCCTCTTTCCCCTATATGTGTAGTTGCCGGCTGCCTCGCTCAAAAGATCTCTGCTTATAACCCCTGTATGCCTATGGTTGATTGTACATCTGCTGACTTCTTCAATTGTAAAATAATGCTGTTTTTTATTTTATTTATTTCAACCTTGTACTGTACTGTATACACTGTATATACTTTTTCTTCCTTGTATATTATTGCTTTTTGTAAACCTGCTTCTGTACTGTACTTTGATGTATTCATGACCAGGTCCGCCTTGCAAATGAACCTTGCTCAATGGTGCCCGCCTGGATAAATAAAGATTTTGACTGATTAATTGATTGATTGATTGAGTGATGCTATCTTAGCCCTTTTCTTCCTTAAGTTCTGTTCTCCCCTTACGCAGGCATACACCTCTCCATGCTGCAGCTGTGACTGTCCCCTCTCCATTATGCCTATCTCTCAGACGCAGGTGCCCTCTCTCCAATGCCGTAGCAGTTTCTAAATGTTATACCTTAAGCTATATGCTATCCCAACCTTGTATTCACTCCAATTTAGTAACTACCTAGCTGTAATGTATCGCGTTGTGTCAGAGCAACTTTGTACTTGTTTGTATTGCAATGCCTTGTAATGTAATACTTTGTACCTGTTTATTTTTTGTAGCTGACGTGGAACCTGCAAATGAGCATCCACTCACAGGTGTACTCCAAGATATCAATAAACAAATAAAATAAAAAAAATATATGTGGCATTGTGCCCTGCATGCAGCCTGGCACAAGAGTGTGGTAGCTTTGAATACACTGATGCACGGTCGTTTCACGCATCAAGGCACACCTTCCTTTGGGTGATTGTACGTCCATGCTTCATGCTTTGGGACCTGTGTCTGGTGGGATTAGATAATGTATAATGACAGCATGGCTGGAGGACAACTCCAACGAACACCTGTTTGGGTGTCAAACATCTTACTGTGGCCCACTGTCCTGACTGTACACCTTTCTGAATGTGACAATATGTGTCGAGTTGGATGGTACATTCAGATGTACCTTTCCTTCACTCGTTTGTGTATGTGCCTATGCAATTATATCATGTACCCATTACATATCTAGTACGTTTGATACCCGGCCACAGTGGGACCCCCAGTACATGAGCATCGGCTCAGTCATATTTCCCCAAGCACCTATATGTGTGGGTTCTGAACAACAGTTGTCTCCATTACCCCATCACACTGTGGCTCAGAAACACGCGCTACACATGCCACACACTGTTGACATAGGTGTTGTGTGGCTCTTGGGCCTGCACAGCACACTGCCTTGCCTAGTTACCATGGGGCAGGGGTGGTTCACAGATCCATGTCCACTTCATGGGGGGGGGGTCCAGTGGGACATTATTTATTTATTGATTTATTTATTTGAGTCTAGGATTACAACCTTTGAGCTAGGAGCTCATTTACAAAGGTTCCACGTCGATTTAATACAAACAATGAACGAGAAAAACAAGCACAACATCAGAGTTACATCATAGGGTTACAACATCAGAATTACAATAAGTACAATAATATGAGATTAGGAGGGGATAACTGTGAGCTGAGTATTTAAAAAAAGAGGCTTTAACTAGGCTTTAAGTATTGAGAACGAGGAGGAAAAGTTAAGAAAGTTCTGAGCAGGGAACTGAGACTCCACGATTCCCTTTGCCAGGGAGTAGGTGCGGTGAGGAGTGGGTGGGAGGCCTGAGAAATAATTGAAATGGGGAAGGGCAGGGAGAGAGAGGATAGTTGAGGAGGAGGGGGTGTGGTGAACAGGAGGGGGAAGTGGAGGGGAGGAGGTGGAGGAGGGAGTGTAGAGGCAGGGGGAGGGCAGGAGGACATGGGAGATGGAGGAAGGAGAAGAGGGGAGGAGTGAGAGGCAGGGGGTGAGAGGACAGGGCAGATTGGGGAGAATTAAGTGCAAGGAAGATCTCAAGAACAGGCCAGGAAGTACTGAGCTCAGACATGGGTGAGGCCTTGGTCATTATGTCTGAATGTGGGGAGCAATGACAAGTCATTTGACTAGTGAGGTAAGAGCAGAGTTTAAATTTGAAAGGGCCTAATTTGGTCTTGGCTTGCAGGTCAGGTGGGAGTGAGTTAAGCCATTCTGAGGTATGACAATCAAAGAATCGCTGCCCTTGGGACGTGCGGCAGAAGGGGACTTTGTAGAGATTATTCTGTGACCCTCTGGTCAGCCTAGTAGATGCTGTTGGGGTAAGCATGGATTGGACGCCGGGAGGAGTTAAGCTGATGGTGGTCATCTTGGCCAGAAGACAGAGATGATACCTAATATGGTTCTCCAGGTTAAGACAGTCTGAAAGCGCATAAAGGTCACAAGTGTGGGTCAGGCACGGAGCTCCCAGGAGGAGCCTGCAGGACTTGTTTAGGGTTAGGGCAATATGTTTCAGGGTTGAGATAGAGGCAGCACTGTAGACAGTAAGGCTGTAATCTAACACAGAGAGGACAGAGCTAGATATGGCGAGTTTAGGAGCGTCTGTTGTGAGACAGTGTATGTGCCGGTACAACAGTCTGATCTTCTTGTTTACAGTCCGCGAGACATTGTGAATGTGAAGTGAGTAGGATAAGAAACTATCTAGGAAAAGCCCAAGATATTTGAAGTTAGGGAACCATCTCAAGGGTATTATTTTCTTTGTTATGGATGGTTAAGACGGCAGATCTATATTTACTGTGTGTGGAAGCGAACAGCATTGTTTTTGTTTTCTTACAGTTGAGGAGCAATTGGGCTTCGGAGAACCAGTCTTCAAGGAGTTGGAAATTATGCTGAAGACTTTATTCTAGTGCTACAGGGTCAGGATGGCTCATGTAGAGGACAGCACCATCCGCGTATAGCAGGATTTTATCTTGACACACCTTAAGGAGATAGTTTTTTTTTTTTTTGACTTTCTGTATTTTTGCACCTTACTGCCCCTTCTCTCCACCCTCTCAGACTGCCCCATACACAGATCTCGACGTCGGAGTCTGCTCCTAGAGTAAATGTTTCCACTTCTGATCTTTGATGCCCGGTTTGACCCCCCCCCGGTGTGGGGTGAGGAGGAACCCCCATTTTACCTCCCCAACAACTATATGGAAGTGGACCTGCACAATGGAGTCTGCCCCGACGAACCGAGGATGCACAGCAAGGAGTTGTTGCCTAGGAGAGACAGGGGGTTGTTTCCTTGTTCAACCCCAGGCGTCGACATGCAATGAAGGCCAATGAGCGAGGAGACATGCTGAGACATGCCTCCTGCCTGCACCTCTGCTGAAATCTGCCCCGTCCCCATACTGCTACCTCCCACTACCACACCTTCCACCCGAGCACTCCCAGGTGGCGGTATCGTGGTGGGAGCTTGCAGGTGACCCCCCCCAGAGAAGGAGAGCAGCCGTAGGGTGCTCTATCCTTTGCCTCCCCAGTGACCCCCAGTGATCCGTGCTCATTCCCGAACACGGGTCACCGACGTGGTACGAGGAAAGGCGCCCAGCACCTCAGCCCTCAGCGCCACTGGGCCAGCCTTTGGAAGATTGGTTAATAAAAGATTAAACAGCAGTGGGCCCAGGATGGAGCCTTGGGGAACTTCTGTGCTTACATTTAGGCTGTCTGAGAGTGTGTTACCAATTTGACCTGTTCAATCCGCCCAGTGAGGTAGCTGCGGAACCAGTTCAGGAAGCTTGGGGACACGGAAGAATCACGTAGGTGAGTCAGTAATAGATCATGATTTACTGTATCAAAGGTCTTAGTGAGGTCAATAAAGGTGGCCCCCAGTAAGTGCTCACGATCAAGGGAGTTGTGTATGAATCCAGTAAACTCAACCTTAGCTGTTGTTGTGCTGTGTAGTTTCCGAAATCCATGCTGCTCCTTACATTGTAGCTGATACTAGTTTTGGTGGTTAGTTAGTTGATCGTAAACAATGCGTTCTAGCACTTTGGAGAGTGGGGGTAAGATGGAAATTGGCCGGTAGTTAGTGTGGGTTGTCCTGACTGTCATCACTTTTAAGAACTGGTGTTACAACTGGAGCTTTCTAGACCATGGGGAATTTCCCTGTGATAAGGGAGAGGTTGATAATTCTTGTTAATAGACCCAGGACAACATCAAGGGTGAGGGTGGTTAATTTAAGATCAAGGCTATTGCTGCTGTGCCTGGATTTGTGAAGCACTTGCAGGAGGTATTTTTTGGCTCTGGTTGGTTTGATTATCTTGAGGTAGAAGGTGGAGGGGGCAGGATTGAACTGGCAGGAGGAGGATGCAACAGATGTGTTACTTTGGCATCCCTGTGTTGGGAGTAGGTAGTCAGCAGGGAGCACTCCACTGAGGTCTGTAAAGGTCTTATTAAAAATATTTGCAATGGTGCAATACACCTGCCTCTGGTGCTGCTGGCACACAGTGCTAGGGTTGCGTCCACAGTAACTCAGGTGATTACAGCCCACTCTACCTGGCCACTGTGATTTCCCAGCACCAGTGGTGGGTGGCCCACACCCTCACTTGGGATGTGAACTCAGGCCCATAGTGTGCACACAGACAACATGCATCAACTGTGCAGTTATAGACTCCTGCCATGCAATGATGGCACTGCATGTACTCATGCCTTCCTGATGATGTACACTGGACACTGGCATGTATCATGTGACACTGAGAGGGCAACATGTTAGAGCACCCTCCCCATGGGCTGGACACACATATGGCAGTGGTTGCCTGCCTCCAGGATCCAGTTCATCTGCCTGTTGTGTGTCACAATGTATGCCCACACTGCTGCACCACAATGGCATTTTCACCAATACGTCACACCACATTCCCATGTTCGTGCATTCCTACCTTACCCTAACATAGTGTCCTTCAGGGGGACCACACCATGGTGTTGGACCCTGCTCTTTGGCCAGTCCTGTCATAGTATGGGCCACTGTATACCATGTCCCCCTGCACAGGAATACACTGGTTCTGTGCAAGGCATGCACCAACCGTGTTTTGACATGCCAGGCTTGGTTAGTCAACAATCAGTGCAGCTCAGTTGGTGTGTGGTATAACATACACAATCAGCTGATTAGTGACACACCCTGTCATGTGTCATGTCACCTTGACAGGTTACACAGACATTGTATGAATATTCTTGATGTTTGTACGCATACACTACAGAAAATATTGTTCATATCATCGCCTTGCTTGCCATGGTAACAATGTTGACATGTGGTCAGGATGGGAAAGTCACTGGGAGCTCAGTGGATACAGTAACAAGGGCTTCACACTGAGTCCTGCTTGGCCCACTGTGGGGTGTACATGTGGCTCTGCATACTTCTTCCCTTGTGTTCACATGTCAACCCCATGGTGTCTGTGCTGTGTGTATGCACAGGTGAACTCCCCCTCCTGCTTCACATGTACAGCCACAGGTCTGCACACGTCACACTGTTGGATGTGCCATTCTCTGCCTAGCTACAGACATGACCAGAATTATGTCAGCCATCCAGCAGAGGTCCCAGGCAGTGGCTGTACCCCTGAGGTATCCGTACAGACCAGACTGTACTACGCACGTGTGATATCATGTGTGCAACAGGCTGAGGACTGTCCATCTGCTGCCCAGTATGTGTTACAGGCAACTCACATGAATGTTGGAACAGTGATTCCTCTGTGTCCTGTGCACTAGGTACATGTATCATAGCACACTGGGACATCAGCTGTCAGACACTGGGAGGCGTCATCAGACTGCATCGGTTATGGCCTTCAGGACGGTGCCAGTACATCTAGGTGGCATACCTAACAGCCTTGTGACCATGCATTCTTTCACATACACATCCTCCCCTCTCTACTGCCACCATCCACATGGTAACAAACTAGCACCTGTTATTGTGTTGGAGAGAACATGCTGTGATGTGGACAGCCAGTTCTGAGTGCTGTATGATCATTTTTTTGTAAATATAAAAATGTGTATGGACTGTCTCCAATGAGAAATGCTAAAACAGCATGTGAGATCACACACACACTCACACAGGTTTTAGATACCAGGTGTTACATGGCAGGCCTGAAGCTAATGACAGAGTAGAACAGACCTTGATCAAAGATATCTTGTTTTGTCTAAAGTTAACTACAGGCTGGAAGAGGCCTGAGTTGAGAACATCCCTTTTATGACGTTAGGGAAATCAGGTTTAGTAAACTGGTGCAAAATCATAAAGATGTTTTCATGTCCTGGAAGGGGGAAGCTTATCATGAGATCAAAGAATTGTCATTTGAAGGACATGAGTCATGCTGAGGTTGCAGAATGTAATACTTGGAAAAGACATCCTGTTTTTTATATAATTTTTTTATATATTCTGACAGGGAGGAGCTAGGTGACCTCATGCAAGTAGGTGGGGAAAAACAGATTTTAAACATTATTCTGTTTGACTTCACATGGACACTTTTATCTAGACTCTGACAAAGAAACATCTGTGAGCACTTTTAAACAGGTATTTAGAAAGAGAGATAAACCTAAATGTTGTTGTAGGAATTTTCACTGTTTAAACCTTGTTCTTTTAAAAGAATTGTATGTCTTGTGATATAGTAGCTCTGTATTTTGTGTTTTACATATTTTTATCTATTTTTAGTAAAACTCTTTTTAGAGCTTACTTGGTTTGTCTTTGATTTTTCTTTCATTTGCAAGAAAAGTATATATGGTTATAGCAGACACTAGGCATAAGCTTGAATGAGGATACCAAACTGGAAAGAGAAGTGTTTTAAATCTGAGGTCTTTATTAAAGTTTTCAAGGGTTCAATTCTGTACACCTGGTTAGGTGCCCGTAGACAAAGATATCTGGCCACCCGAAGACAGAAATATCTGAGCTTGTGTATTGGGTACGCTAGCAAGAGGTTCACAGTTTGAATTCCTCCAAGACTGGAGACCAAAGGTTGATCCGAACTCACAAAAGAGACAAGAGGGTTACCTTGTTCTGTTAAACTGTTCACAAGACTGTGCTCGGAGGTTGACACTTTGGGAGTAGAGGACTGACCTGCTGAGTGGGTTTGTGACACATGCCAGTACCTGTACTTTGCATGTGCACACGTATGACCAAACCTCCACCAATGTTGGCAAAGCTGACACATCCACCTCATGGGTGCCTTTCTGGCAGCTCCCTTGTTTCCATGTTTCTGGGTGAGCATTAGAGAACGTGTGCATTACAGCATGACACTGACAGTGTCTGTCGTGTTTTACATTGCAGACCTAGAGGCTAGAGGCCAGGCCTCCCAGTGGCCTAGGTGGGAGGCTGAGGAGGAGTCAACCGGACATTAGGATGGCAGTAGAAGATGACAGGAGGATCACAGCTAGTCATGAGTATGCCTTGAACACACATCTTACATGTCGCTAACTATGTTACCCATGCAACGTGCTGTGTCCAACATGTCATACTGTTCTCTGCTGGTGCATTGGCAAAATACACAAATGTATATCAGATGTGACCCCTACCATGCCTGGCATACGCCACTACAGAGGACCTCATTTCGGACATGTGTGGTGAACCTCCTGCCCACTGGTGACTGTACACATCAATGTCCTTTCTGCTGGTACTTGTGCATTCACACTGCACCTGTGGTGAGCGAGATCCTGTGGGACACACATGCAACCCCCATGCCTGCCACCTCTGCACACAGCTGCTGCTGACATCTCAGGCAGGGTCAGTGTTCAGTGTGTGTCATCTTCAGGGTACATGTGGGTAGGCTGTGAGGGCCGTTTTCTCAGATGTCCATGACTGTGGCCACCATGATATTATGTTTCTCCCTCACCCGACAGCACATATAATGCCAGCGGCACAGACATGTCCCTCTGTGTTGGCCTTTGGGAGCACTACTATTGTGCTGTGGCCTCGAGGCAGTACTGTCATCAGAGTTCTGCAGACACAGCAAGGCAACGTGTGTCTCACCAGCTTTCCAGCCCACAGGGTGCAGTATGTCCAGCTGTCACCTGTGTGGTCTTTACACACGCTCATGGGCTTGCATCCACCTTCTCAATATCTCCCTATGTTGTGGCTTCCCACCCACTTGTGTGGCTTAGCACCCCTACCCCTACCAACTTCACAGTCTCCTAGCAGAGACCTTCTGCAACTGTTGGCACCTAGCCAGTAGCCACATACCTCTACTGACTTCCCCCTTTACTAATGTGGCCCTCACTCTGTTTCTGCCATGTTCTGCTACTATGTCTCTTTGTATGGCTGTTTCTGTTGTGCTAGTCTGTATACTGCACTGAACCTGCTACTGATGTTCATTGTTACTGGTATCCACTAGGCAGGTGTCTGTGTGTGCAGAAATGGTCAGCCCTGCTGTGTGCAACATCTGCACCTACCAATATATGGTTGGACCAGCATGCCCTACACGCATCTTTGTTTGGTGTGTATCCAGCCAGTGCACACCGCAAGACCAACACAAGCCCCTTGGGAGGGCTGGCATGCCCAGGCCTTTCTATTGTAACATGCATTGTCTCCGTCCTGCTGCTCACATCTTTGTGAGATACCATGCACTACCTTGCCATGTTGCTGGCTGGGAGTAACATACGGCAATGGTACTGTCACCCGTTCTGCTCATCAGGTACATGCTGCTACTCACATGCCACTCCATTCTGCCCCCCCCAAGCAGATCCTTATGGCCCTGCTGTGGAGTCTGCTTTTCATTCCCAAAAGTGGTGTGCTGTGTCTCCCGACATGTACTGTGTGTATGTGAGACCTGTCCATGCATGCCTTGGTTCTGATTCAACCACAGTGCCCAGTGCCTTCCAGCAGCCCCCCAAGGGCACTAACAGTGGAGGCAACACCCCTGTGCCCCACAGCCTTGCAGGGGGCTGTGCCCTGTGTGGCCTGTGCCAGTGATCTACCAGCAACGTCACCCATCATTCATCATTCTGTGTGCTATGGCTGTCCTGCACCTAAGCAGGACAGTGAAATGATGTACACTTGCTGGTGCAGTGGCACACTGACCACCCACCTGTACACCTCTACATTATATTGCATGGTACAGGGCACAGTACCCAGGCCCTGGATACATCTCCTGCCATCACACGTCAGACATTTGTCATGTGCCTCTTGGCATGCATGTCTCTCCCCCACACATGGGGCTTCTGTTGCACAAGATAGACAGATAGATAGATAGATAGATAGATAGATAGATAGATAGATAGATAGAGACAGACAGACAGACAGACAAATGTGTTAACCAGTTAAGCTCACTGAGATGTAGTGTCTCTTTTTCAGGGGCGACCTGGAGTTAATTACATTCAATGAAAGCAGATCTTCTTCTAGACAATCTTTTGCAGCAGGTCATAACACATGGGATATCAGCCACAGGCATCATTTCCTCTGGATGACTTCTCAGCAGTTGATCCTGGGACCTCCCCCTAACATTACCATGTGGTGTCTGTATGGTATGTATAAAAGGGGGAGGTCCCAGCTACTTCTCAGTTCTTTTCAACCATGACCTGCATGCAACAAGTCCTCCTTCAGAGCTCTGCTTACCAGTCATTGATGAAGAGTTCTACCAACCAAATGTTCATTCTAAATGGGTTCATCTACTGATGTCTTTGGATCCTTTATTCCAAAAGTGTACCTGTGGTCACGGAATCACTACAGAGGACCTTCACAATGTCTGTGTTTGGTGCCTTGGTCCTGAACATGACACCCGGGATTGTATCCTCTGTAAGCAGTTCAACAAGGCCAGCAAGCATTGAAGGCTTCAGCAGCTTCATGAGTTCCTCATGGAGCAAAAGGTTTCCCTTCTGGAACAGCAGCAATGCTTCAAGTCCAGGGAGTCTTAAATGCCCTCCTCTGGGTCTCATCGGCTCTACTTGATGAGCCCTCCTCATTAAGCGAGACAGGGGTCTGTTAAGAAACATGCCAGCAAACGAAGCACATTTTTGCCATCGATGACAAGTACCCTGATCACTACCTGAAAGGTAAGTACTGAGAAGGTTACCACTGTAACATTGTCTTCTACACCATCGATAATTGTTGGCTCCTCTCTTCCCTTGTTGATGGCTTCTCCATTGACGGTGGGTTCTGGGGTGAAATTGCAGCTTCCATCGCTGCCTCCTCTCTCTGTGGTTTCTAGCCATCGTCCATCAACAATGGCTTCTTCCAACCATCGATAATTGTTGGCTCCTCTCTTCCCTCGTTGATGGCTTCTCCATTGATGGTGGGTTCTGGGGTGAAATTGCAGCTTCCATCGCTGCCTCCTCCCTCTGTGGTTTCTAGCCATCGTCCATCGACAGTGGCTTCTTGCCCGTCGATGACTGGCCTTACCACAAGGGGCTCTATGTTAGCGCCCTCGTCGATGAATCCTGGGGTCCTATACAAACCCCTCATCGATGGCTGCTTGCTTGGTTCCACTGCCTTCTTCAATAACATCAGTGATCCCTATTCACTCAGTCCATGCTACCCTGGCTACTTCCACTGGGCAGATGGTCATAATTGATGTCCAGGCTCTAATAAATACTGTCTTGGACATTACACAGACCCCTCATCCCTCTACTGAAGTGCTGGCTCTGGTCTCTGCTCCCTCTGGGACTTCTGCGGCCCAGAGGATGGCCAGCTCTTCCCCTGTCTCCCAGGTTTCCACCCTCAGGATGTAGACATGGATGACTCTTTCCTACAGGACTGGGATTTGGATGACCTGGAGGATGAGGATGGTATGGACCTGGAGGACTCCTCTCTGTCCTCCTTGGCTACCTCATCAGTTCAGGGTGAACCTACCCCTGAACTCCCATGTTCTCCACTAGATGATCCCACATTTTTGGACATTATGATGCACCTCCAGAAAATGTTTGGGTTCCAGAGCACTGAGCAGGATGCTTCAAGAAAGAAGCTGGCACAGTATTTAGGTATACCAGTATGCCTAACTATGGTTCCCTCCCCTTTGATGGATGCCTTTGAAAAGGCTATTTGGGCTGCTGATAGGATTTATCAGGCCACGGTGGACCACCCCTACGTCATGTCTCCACCTCAGGCGGACTCTGTGGTGATCAATACTGCTCATGATGAGTCCTCTAGACTCTAGACCTCAGCACATGAGTGCTCAACCCTCTGATAAGGAATCTAAGAAATTGGAAGTTATGGGGAAAAGGGTTTGTGCCTCAGCTACTGTGTCTCTCCGTATATTTAAGTACATGGGACACCTCCTGAAATAGCAGGAGGAAATCCTAAGAGCCTCCCAGGCAATGGTCCAGTACCTCCCTGTGGGTTCTGCCCAGGAAGATCTGACTGCTACGATGTCTATGGGGGCAGCTGTTTGCCACCACCTGCTCAGGACCACCTATAATGCTGTTGATACTGCAGCCTGTACATCCTTGGCAGGTGTTTGTCTTAGACGCTACGCCTGGCTCAGAGTGTCAGGATTTTCACAGGGCATGCAGCAATCTATCCTGAACGCACCCTTTAAGGGTGATCAGCTCTTTGGTCAACAGACCCAAGAAATGTTGAAGGACTTACAGGACTTAGGTAGTACCCTTCAATCGGTCCAGCCCCTGTACTATCCAAAAGCAAAACCGGCCTTGAGGGAATCCTCCAGGAGCCGCCCCTACAAGGCACATGCCAATGCTCAAAGACCACCTGCCAATAAGCAAAAGCCACAATTGACATTGCCTGGTCCTTGAAATGCTCAGAAAATGTCCTGTTATGTCCCTGCTACTCCCCAGTAGGGCCACCCTTTGGCCTGAAGGTCTTCTTCCACTCATGGGACCAGAGACCCTTCCCACGGCTGTCGAGGTTAGGTTTTCCCTGCACCTACAAGGGTGGCAAGCCATCTCCTCTGACCTGTGGCTCCTGCACTTGACTGAGTCAGGACACACACTGGAATTCACAGAGATTCCCCTTACTTTGCCACCAAGGATCGCTCATTACCCCCCAGACCAAGCATTGGTCTTACAGAATGAAATTGATGCTTTGCCCACAAAACATGCCATTGAACCAGTTCCCCTTCCACAGAAGGGTACGGGATTTTACTCCCATTTTTTCCTGGTTCCCAAATGGATGGGGGACTTACACCCCATTTTGGATCTAAGGTGTCGCAACCTCTATATCAAATACCAAAAGTTCAGGATGGCGTCTTTCCCAACACTTCTCCCCTTGCTAAACACAGGAGATTGACTCTGCTCTCTCAGTATGAAGGATGAGTACCTCCATATCCTGATGCACCCTGCTCACAGACGGTTTCTCCGTTTTTTGATTCAGGGTCACCATTATCAGTTTAGGGCCCTCCCACTCAGCCTTCCATGGCCTTGAGGGTATTCACAAAATGCCTAGTGGCAGTTGCAGTGGCCTTCCACAGGGAAGGCCTGTATGTCTTTCCCTACATGGACGACTGGCTCCTGAAAGCGTCTTCCCACCAAAGGCTGTTGTCCACGCTTTCTCAAACCCTGCAGTTGTTTGCCCAGGTGGGACAGCTGTAAACTATCTGAAGTCCAAAATGGACCCAGCACAATGTCTCCTCTATATCGGAGCCATTTAGATGCCTCCTTGGGGATGGCATATTTGCCAATGGCTCGGGCGGATGCCCTGATTGCTTTGGCATGCAGACTAGAGTCCAGCAGATTGGTCTCAGCACAAGACTACCTACTCCTCCTGGGACATTTGGTGGTCACAATTCTAACAGTCCACAATGCTAGGTTGAATATGAGGGTCCTTCAATGGTCCCTGAGAGTCCAATGGGACCAGAAGGAGGACAATTTCAATGCCCCAGTCCGGATGTCTTCCCTGGCTCTTCGAGCTCTACTATGGCGGAAGTCCAGGGACAACTTAATGTGAGGCATGCCATTTCATTCTCCTGTCCCATGTCTCATTCAGACTACAGATGCCTCCTTGACAGGGTGGGGTGCTCATCTAATGCACGTCTGGTCCCAATGATCCTGGACACCGATGTAGACCCATCTCCACATCAATGTCTTGGAGAAGAGGCCAGTCCTCAGTGCCTTACAGGAGTTTTAGATTCTTCTTCCCCCTGGTTGCCTTCAGGTGCAATCAGACAATTCTGTGATAGTTCACTACATAAACAAGCAAGGAAGCACCCGTTCATACCCCCTCTGCAGAGAATCAATGAGGGTCTGGTACTGGGCAATCCAGAGAAATATCCATCTTGTGGCAGTCCACATCCCTGGAGTGTCCAACACCTTGGTGGATGCCCTGAGCAGATCCACTGCACGGGCCCACGCGTGGAAAATCCTAACAGACATCCTAAACGACGTCTTCCACTGATGGGGCCGACTGCAGTTGGACCTATTTGCCTCTCCGCAAAATGCAAAACTGCCTCTTTACTGCTCTCTTGAGTGAGGTCTTGGAACTGTGTGGCAGGACACGTTATCTATTTCCTGGACAGGAAGATATCTTTATGCCTTCCCATCCTTTCCTCTCATTCAGAGAGTACTACTCAAACTGGTCCAAGACGAGGTATCTATGATACTCATAGCACCGTTCTGGCCAAGACAGATTTGGTTCCTTCTGCTTCAACAGCTCTTGGAACCGGATCCCCTACTGCTTCCAATTTGCTGGGCTCTGTTGTCCCAGGTGCAAGGCTTCCTGCTACACCTGGAACTTTACTCCCTCCATCTGCATGCCTAGCTCATGAGGACATAGTCCTGTCATGCTTCAGGGTGTCCCTAAACATAGACTTTGATGGCAGATAAGGACCACTTGGCCCACCCAGTCTGCCCATTTCCCTACCTATTGGATAAGCTGCATATTGTAGTTAACCAACAGCCTACTTCCTGCAACCCCCACTATAATTGCCTTATGTCTGTCCCATGCATGTTTGAATTCCCCCACTGTTTTAGACCCCACAACCTCTCCAAGTAGGTGGTTCCGTGCGTCCACCACTCTCTCCGTGAAAAAGAATTTCCTCACATTACCTCTGAGCCACCCCCCATCTTTAAATTGTGCCCCCTTGTTCTTACACATCTCTTTTTCTGAAAGATGGGTTTGTTGATTCCCTTGAGGTACTTAAAAGTTTTTATCATGTCCCCCCATCCCTCCTTTCATCAAGGGTATACATATTAAGCTCTCTCAGTCTCTCTTCATGTGGTTTCTGATGTAGACCCTGCACCATTTTAGTTGCCCTCCTCTGGACTGCTTCCATCCTGTCTATGTCCTTGCGTAGATGAGGTCTCCAAAACTGGACACAGTACTCCAGATGGGGTCTCACCAACTGTCTGTACAGAGGAATAACCACTTCCCTTTTTCTACTTGTGATGCCCCTCCATATGCATCCCAGTATCCCCCTGGCTCTCCTTACTGACTTCTCACATTGTTTACCCACCTTTAGGTCATCTGATATGACTACCCCCCGGTCCCTTTCCATTACTGTTGTTGGTAGTACCTCCCCTGCTATTGTGTACTCTTCTCCTGGATTTTTATTTCCCAGGTGCATTACTTTGCACTTCATTGCATTGAATCTAAGTTGCCATATGTCTGACCATTCCTTCAACCTTGCCAAGTCCCTTCTCATCGTTTCTACCCCCCCTTGTGTATCAACTCTGTTACAGATCTTTGTGTCATCTGCAAAGGTGGCAGAAGTACTCCAGGCTGCCAGAAAACCATCTATGTGATCTTCCTATTCAATGACATGGAAACACTTCTCCATTTGGGCATCTATGCAGGACTTAGACTCCTATGAGTATTCCCCTCAGAGCATCTTAGACTATTAGCTCTTCTTCTCAGAGGGTGGACTGAAATATTCCTCTGTATAAGTCCACCTTTCGGCCATTATTGCATTCCAGTTACCTGTGGGCAACAAACTATTGTCCCAGTTGTCTTTGATCAGAACCTTTTTAAAAGACATTCTGCACCTTCATCCCCCTATCCGGGATCCAGTCCCTGTGTGGGATTTGAATTTTCTGCTTGAAAAATTGACTATGAGTCCTTTTGAACCATTTTTGAATTCTGAATCTAGTGAACTCCATTATCTTTCTTGGAAAAATTTTCTTAGTTGCCATTACGTCGGGTAGATGTATTTCAGAGTTACAGGCACTAATGTGCAAACCTCCCTACCTGCAATTTCATAACAATAGGGTGACTTTACGCACCAACCTGTCATTTTTGCAGAAGGTTGTTTCTGAATTTTCTTTAAATCAGTCTATCCACTTACCAGTGTACAATGTGGAGCCTGCAAATCCAGGAGAATCCCTGCTTCATACTCTTGATGTGCATAGAACACTGAGTCTTTATCTTCAACGCACTTCACAGTTGCAAAAAACTGAACTGTTTGTTTCTTTCACCCCTGGAAATCAGGGCATTTAGGTTTCCAAGCAGTGCTTGTCCACATGATTGGCCAACTGCATTTCGTTCATCTATACAAAATATAAAAAAAGTCTCACAAGAGTTGTAAAACCACATTCTACCAGAGGCATGGCTGCCTCCATGGCATGTTTCTGGGGCATCTCTGCATTAGAAATCTGTGAAGCCACCACTTGGTCTATTGTACATACATTCGCAAAATATTACAGTCTAGACATTGCTTCCAAGAAACAGACTGCTTTTGGATGGGCCGGTTTACAAGTCCTCCTGTCCTAAGTCCTGATAGTTCAGATCCTCCTCCTTCCTTTGGCATAATAACTGCCTGGGAATTTTCCCATGTGTTATGACCTGCTGCACGAGATTGTTTCAACGAAGATAGTACAGTTGCGTAAGAACTTACCGTAACAGCAGATATTCGAGAGTATCTCTTGCAGCAAGTCATACATTCCCACCCACCTTCCCCCTTGCTGTTACTTCAGAAGGGTTCCTTGCTCCTGTCTTTTCATGACTCCATGAGCAGCTTTTTTTCCCTCCTCAGTTCCCATCAGAGGCCTGAGAAATGGTTTCTCATTTGGTTGCCAGGGTGGAAAAGAACTGAGGAGTAGCTGGGATCTTCCAATTTTATACATACCATACAGACACCACATGGTAACGTTAGGGGGAGATCCCAGGGTCGACTGTTGAGAAGTCATCCGGAGGACATGATGCCTGTGACTGATATCCCATGTGTTATGATCTGCTGCAAGAGATACTTTCAAAGACCTACTGTTACAGTAAGTTGTTATGCAACTGTACTTTACATACTAAGACAACTGACCAATCACTGTTAACATTTTGGGACAGCTAGGAAATAACAGTTACCATACAGAGGTAGGTTAATAACCACAGTTTACATTTTGAGACAGATACGAAGTATGCATAAGATGGACACCAACTTAAGGAATGGTAGGGCTGAAGTGAAAAGCACAACGCATTCATATGTAAATGTTCAAGTGCAAGCAACTCTGTATTAGGGGTATTGTCACAAGTGAGGAGTACAAGAGCGTAGACGCAGTTAGGCAATAATATGTCCAACCGGGTTAAGAGACCATGAATGATAGAATGTGTACCTAAAAATAGGTCAAGAAAATAGCAGGTAAATGCTAGGAAACACATCTGAGGTATTAGTTGCATCTGCACCTACTAACCACTAGTATGTGTGATTTCAGGGCAACCTTAAAGGGGACAGGGAATCATTTCTAATTTGCAGCTGTTTATTACGTTCTTATTCTCGGAAATGATATGCATTCCCCTAAATTATCCACATTCAACTGTACCTGAAAAAAAGCAGAATTGAAAAACTGTATTTGCCATTGTTTTTTTTTTTATGGGCAGTGTTCTGATACAGTTCTCTTCATGGAGCCAATAACTTGGAGTTTTAACTATGTCACGGTTTGTGTATAGAATTCTAAGCATTGTTCTGATAGGTCAACAGCTCAAAATTAGCATTCTGTGCACAAACCATGACACAGTAAAAACTCTAAGTTATTGGATCCATGAAGAGAACTGTAACAGAATGCTACCCATAAAAACAGAACAATGCAAAATATACTTTTTCATATAATGTTTTATTCAGGTACAATTAAATGTGGATAGTTTAGGGGAATGCATAACATTTCTGAGGATAAGAACTTTATAAATAGCTGCCAGTTAGCACATATTTCCTGTCCCCTTTAAACGCAATTAAAGAAGAACAATAAAACACTTCTGGTGGGTAGCAGTTCTAGAGGATAGGGGCAGATATAGCAAAGGACCTATCACCGGCACAGGTTCTGGACCTTGGGACCTCCAGGTGGGACTGGATTAGCCTTTTGTGGTGGGTCAGGTGCCAGTTAGGCCCCTTGCACATTCACACACAGGCACTGTGCACACGTTAGAGCAGCTGCCTGCCTGCTCAAACATGCACGCTGATTCAGTATAGCAGAACTTCTGCTATACTGAATCAACTCACACATTTGAGGTGGCAGGTGGCTGCTCGAACATATGCACAGTGCAGAATGACATGTTAAGATTCAAGTAAATAAACACAACCTACTAGTGTGAATAGGGAGCAATTGTTATAATTTACTTACCCGGCCATCTGGCCAGAACCTGTGACCTGTCCCTTGCCACCAGCCCAGTGAGCCCACCAGTTAAGACCTTCCCCTTGAATCCTCTCCATCCCCTGGAACTAAACCATCCCGACTCCCGACTACAACCTGAATGGTCCTGTGCTTGCAGCCAGACTCACCAAGCATCGAGCGAGACCGAGGAAACTGAAACTCTTTTTTTGATGCTATGAAGCAAGAGCTCACCTCATCACCGACTGAGCTGCAGCCTGTTTGTGGCAGCGGAATAGTGTGTGCACCCAACTCAAGCAGTCTGCTCCTCCACGTCATGTGATGTCACTGATGATTCAGCCACACTTATTGGGCAAAAATAAATAAATAAATAATGCCACGCCAAAGAACAATTCACAACTTCCACAAGGCATGCAGGAGTCGGCTGCCTCTGGGCCAGTGGGCCCTCTTCTGAGTGTGGGCCTGCCTCCACGGAGCCATTGGAGTCATTGTAAATCCGCTACTACCTCCAGGGTAGGGCAGACAGATAATCTAAGCTCCCTCTTGTGAGTTTTGTACTGTAGTAGCCCATTGAGGCTGGGTAGAGAATCCATTTTGATTATTTTAAACGGAAGGCAGAGAGTAGGGTAAGCTAGTCTTGCTTCAAGTGAGGGCCAACTAAGTGAGGCATGTATGCTAGAATGGTGATCTCACGGATGTGCAGCAGATGCAAAGTGAGCAATTTTATTGTGGAGCACTCTAAGTTTACCTGACTCAGCACCTCAGAGAGGTTGTAGGAGAGAAGCACCATATACCGCAGTAGCACTGGAAGAAGGGTTCCTGTGGCGATGGTCAAATGAGCTTCATTACTGAGATACCCGCCAAGTCTATATAGGAGCCCAATTTTATGTTGGAGAGTTTGCGTAATTGCCTCCACATGAGATTTCAATGTAAGCTCCTGGTCCAGATGAACACCGAGATACTTTATGGAGTCACAGACTTACATCCTAGTGCCGCTAGTCGAGGATAGGTGGAGAAGGTTACTTCTCTCGGTACCCAGATGTCTGAGACCAAATAGCATTGCCTTGGATTTCTTTAGATTGAGGACTAGTTTGTTGTCCATGAGCCATTTTTCAAGAGGTCTGAAGTCTGCACTGAGGTCCAGGTTAATCCGGTTAATATCATTAGAGCTCCTATAAATAACAGCATCGTCTGCATAGAGTTGGATCTTAGCCCTCCCCCCCCCACAGTGCTGAAGCATATTATTTATAAATATTGAAAATAGCAGAGGTCCAAGAATGGACCCTTGGGGGACAGCTTGATTAACAGGTTTTAGATCAGTGCTGGCCCAGTGGCACTGAGTGTTGAGGTGCTGGACGCCACTCCTAGCGCCACACCGGTGACCCAGGTTTGGGAACGAGCCTGGATCGCTGAGGGTCGGCAGGGGAGGGGAAGGATTGAGCATCCGGAGGATGGCTCTCCTTCCTCAGGGGGATCTAGGGACTATGCATGGCACAGTGGCGACCTCTGGTGGAGACCAGAGGTACCACAACGCTTCAGGACCAGAGTAGAGGGTTGCAGAGCCATGGCAAGACATTCCCTTGCATCACTGCATTTCAGGACTCCGCTAGGGGAGGGAGAGGGAGGGCATAACCAACAAGGAAAAATCCTCCGCTCCTGGAGATAGGCGAAGGCACCACCCTACAGCCACACTCCACCGGCCAAACTCATCCAGCCCCTGGGCCAAGCACAGCCTGGCCCGAATTTACAGATAGAGCGCCCTGGGAGGACAAGGTGGCCCCACCTCAGGAGGGCTCAGAACCAAGGGGACAGCAGGGCTGGTGCCAGGTCACTGGTGAGTTTGAGGCCAGGAGGTAGAGCTGGAGGTGAGTGGATGCCTGAGAGAGTTCTTTGGGGCTCAAGCAGAGCCAGAAAAAGAGTTAGAAAAAACAGGTTTTAGATCAGAAGTAGTACCCTTCCACTTTACCAGTTGTTTTCTCTCACATAGGCAGTGTTGAAACCATTTGCAAGCGTGGGTGTCCAGACCTAGATGGCCAAGTTTGGTAAGAAGGCAATCAGTGCCCTCACAGCACCCAGGTGTGCATTAATCTCCAATAACAGCACACTCTGGAGTGGGTTATTGTGCTTATAACATTGGGGTATGTTGAAAAGGTGTTTTTTTTGCTGTTTAAACAGCAAGAAAGGTGGTGTATCCTGCCACTTTCTAAAATAGTCCCTATGAAATAAGGCATCCTGCATTGCTGTTATGCACTCAGAAATATCACAAATACACTACTGAGAGGATTTCTGACATTTCTGGTACAAGATTCTGGTGGCTACATTGTGTGGCATGTCTACCAAACCCCCCAACCAACAATGAGACATCACCCTCAGATCCACATACTGCACGGTAATCTGCTAGATGATTGAGACTCGCAAGGGAAACTTTTTGCCACAATGGACTGGGGTGCTGCAATGTTGTCTTAATAGTGTGTGTCTCTAGCGGTCTCACCACAGCCCCGTACCCTGAAGAACTCCAACCCACTGTCTCGGGATATGATTCGCAATACAGGAAGACACACTTATACTGGATCTGACCACTCTCCACTGTGTTGCAATTGCTGGAACACTTCTGCTTCTGTTTCCCACTACCTTTACTCGGCATAATCACCCCAACCCAGCAGTCAGCATCAGCCACTCAAGCATTGTATCTGTCTATGGACAGGACATGTTTCTCTCTCTGTACTGTACTGTGCCATGTTTGCACTGCTTAGGCTTTATGGGGACACATGAGCGATCAGGGGAAAGCAAATACTGCTGCAGTTTCGCCCATTCGGGGGACAGTGAGTACGGCACCACAACAGTTTCATGGGGACAGTTCTTTATTTTAACAAGTTTTATTAACTGTGGCATGGCACTGGAGAAGGCAGCCCAGTGTCTCTCTGGCTATCTATCTGCCCCACACAACAAAGACAGAGAGAGAGAGACACAAAGGATTGTACATGGAAAATAGCAGAATGCACATTCCAATGAGTGACACAGACAGGAGCTTACCGTACATTTCTCTGGCATGTCCCAGTTCTGCTATGTTGCTCTCAGTGTCACAGAAGAAACTGCCTTTAACTGGAGGACAGTGAGCAGGGAGCATCAGGGTATGGTGCGCACTATCACTAATCCCGTTTTTGTACAGCCTCGCTCTGCCGCACTGTTCTCACATAGGGTCTCTAGTCTGTGGGGACTGACAGCAGCTCAGATCTCTCTGCATAGCTGTTGTCTTATGTCCGAGCCACTGTCACTACACTGGAACACTCCCAATGCCCTGCTCAGTGCACCTCTCTCTCTCTTTTCCCAGTTTCAGACAATGCTGCTGTTCACTTAACACTGTGTCCTGCTCCCAGACTGGAGAGAGCTGGAAGGGGAAGCAGAGAGTTTCACCACAGGTTGCGGTGCATGGCTGCTTGCACTGGACTGGGGGGGGTGAAGCAGTGGGAGTATAGTGGCATGGGGGAACAGCAGGGGAATTCAAAAGAGAAGAGACACTGCAGCACCCTAACCACTCTCTCTCTGTGCCGCTCACTTTCTAGGGGGTGCTACTCAGACTTGAGGGAGGTTGATGAACGCCCCTGTGGGTTAAATGGCAGAATGACTGCTCAGCGGTTCAGTACTGTGCACCGTTTCTCCTGACAGGGACTTGGCAGCTGCTCTCAGACCATTATAACTCAGCAATGCTGCCCCCTTTCACTGTCCGCTCGATTCCCTGAGATCTGCGGGGTGAGTGGTTAGCCACAGACTGCTGTGGGTATGTGATAGACAAGGGACGGGAGGCTGCCACTTGGCTAACCCTGACATTGATTCCACAAACAGAAAACAAGAGCCGTTTCTGCCTTGTGATTCTGTACCATGGGAACCCCTTCACTCTTAAGTGTGCTGTTAATGTGCATTAATGCACTGTCACCTGATGGCACTATACCAATCAGATAACTCCCTCTGCCTATCCCATGTAATAATAATTACAGATGAGAGGAAAGCAGTTTTCCAATACAATAAGAAATGCTTTATGTAGTGGAATAGTACATACTGGAATAGGCAAGCTGTTCCAAGATAATGCAGCCTGGAACCATAAAGGTTTTAACTGAATTTGTTTTGCATCTCGGGGGGCTAACTTTACAGTATGTGCAGTTGATTCACAGACTAGATTTTTATCTTTACTGAAAACTACTCGTGAAACATAATGATTGGGGTTAAGTGTAGAAATCTTATGCAGGAGTATCAGCCAAGGGTTTGTGCTTCGTATGGCTAGTGTTTGCCAATTTAATCTGGACAGTAGCACACGACGACGTGTGTTGTAATTGCATCTCAGCACAAACCTGGCTATTATGAAATGTAGCTTGTCTAACTTATCCAACATTTTTTTGTTTGCAGTTCGATATATTAAATTTCCATACTCAAGGGAACGCAGTATTAGTTGTTCTACAATTGTTTACCTAGCAGACTTGTTTAAACACTTTGCGGTATGTCTTAGGGGCACCAATCCTTTTTATTTGTCATGCTAATAAGTAAAATGATATGCTCATTAAAAGTTAAATCCGCACTAAAAGTTACACCCAGGTAACGATATTCATCCACCTGCTCAATTTGTTCACTTTCATTTATGTATATACGTAGTTGGAGTTTGTTTTTTGATCCACAGTGAAGTAGCTTTGTTTTTTTAGTGTTCATTTTAAGATTTGATCTGGTCAACCATTCCTGCACTCTGTCAAAATCTACCTGTAATTTACTTTTAAGATCTAACATATCCCCCCTCCCCCGTAGCAATCAGAGCTGTATGATCTGCATATAGTCGCAATGCAGAAAACTTTGCTACCTGGGGGAGAGCGTTAAAGAGCAAAAATAAAAGGTGTCCCAATATTGACCTTTGGGGGCTAGGCACTCCTCGAGTTATGCTTTTATTAGATGAGAGAGTCTGAGAAATTGATATCCTCTGGGAGCTGTCAGTCAGATAGGAACTGATCCAGTCCCAGGGGCCATTGTTTATAACCAGTAGGAACCGTGCCACTGCCTGTGGGCTGCACACCCATGCATCTCCCAGGTCTTGCTTCTGGGGGGGGAGGTTGCTTTGATTTTCCAGCACATCTCCACACAGTCAGTGGTACAGTATTGAATATAACATTTTTCTCTCCTTAGGACATATTTGCACTCAGGCAGCTTCACATTAGCAGGAGGGGAGGGACACCCGCCTCCATCGGCAGGTGTGGATCCAGAGTTCAATCC
The DNA here is from genome assembly GCA_016271365.2 of Neoceratodus forsteri. NCBI lineage: Eukaryota > Metazoa > Chordata > Ceratodontiformes > Ceratodontidae > Neoceratodus > Neoceratodus forsteri. The sequence continues at coordinate 534,081,725 of CM028130.1, read as the reverse complement.
TGGAGCAGCTGACGGACATGGTGGACCTGCAGAGGCAGATAGTGGCCAACATTAGAACAGTTGCTAAGCGGCTGCACCATGTAGAAAAATGGCATGTCCCATCTTTCCCCACAACCACGCCATAGTAACCCCCACCAAGTTGATGACTTCCCTGTCCCTTAGTCTCCCAAGCTTCCCAACCCACCCTTGCCCTAACCCCTATTGTATATAGCTGACTCCCTACAGCTGCTGTCCATTGTTCAGTTACCTAGTTTCCAAAAACCCACCTCTTTTGTTTCCGGTTTTCATGTTTACATATATATTTATGAATCTATTTTCTTATGGTGGTGTTTATATTTTGTAATTTGTCTTTTCCTAGTAAAGCTTTTTCTAACTGTAACTTCTCCTGTGTGCTGTGTGTGTTATTTCCTATTACTTTACCTCCTTTCTGGGTATCCACTGTGCCCCCCCCCCCACAAGTAAACCCACACCAGGTTGGGGTAGGGTCCGACACATCTCCACATGGCCCATGTATCCCTACATGGATATCCACCTATGTGTCATTGTACGTCCACCTGCATGGGTTGCCATATGTAACTGTGGGATTAACGTCATGGCTGTTCCTTTGGGTGACACAAGGCTCCGCCTCATGGTCTCAGCATTGCAGCATGCGGCATACGCTGTGTCTTGCCCCTTGTCAGCAGGTCCTGGACCATCTCCGGATGTGACACACCACTGTGGCCCTCACTTGGGTGTCCTCCCTGATGACCTTTTTGGGTGATTGTCTCTTATTGGTCCTGCCAGCCATGCCTTTTATATCAGCACACATGCTTCAGTGTGACACATACTCAGTCGTTTGCAGCCAGCCATGGGTGGTGCCCACTGTCGTGCTCATTTGTCCTGCAGCACTGTGCATTGCCTAATAGCATGGTGCAGTGCTATTCTCAGACCTGCCCTAATGTTTGTGGTGTGTGGGAGGCTCCCACTAGGCACATTGTTTAGTACCCTATTCAAAATGTGTTTTGCACCCACATACCTCTCAACTGTCCCTGATTTTCAGGGATGTCCCTGATTTTGCCTTAAAATTTTATGCTGTCCCTCCTAAAAAATGTGTTTCCTTGAGCAAACAGTGGGAGTTGTAAGCACAAAATAATGTCAAATATTAAAGCTACAGACTTGTTCTTCCTTAGAAAATGTATTTTACACTAAGCCACTTAGTCTACAAGCTTCCTGAGAGGATATCACCCATTTTGAAGATGTGTCCCTGATTTTGGTCCTTTGTCCCTGATTTTTTTAAGCCTTGTCCCTGATTTGTGAGGCAGGAGGTTGAGAGGTATGTGCACCCATGTTAGACCTTTGTGAATAGGGCTGCCCAGTTGCTGTGCAATTGCATTTTGTCACACAGTGCAAATGTTGCCGCAAGAGCAGTTTGTGAATCTGGCTTTTAAATCTTCTACTGGCTTCAATGCTGCTTGCTGTTATTGTGATGTCATCAGCATTGGGACAGCTGCTCTCTGATTGGTTCAGTTTTCCAGTTGGGAAAGCTGTTCTCTGATTGGTTCAGTATTCCATTGTGATGTACCCAACAGAGCAGGACATCACCGGAGACATACCTAACTCACAAGATAAGATGATATCTTGAGAGTTAGGGATATAAGATGTCATGTTTTACCTTGCCATTTGTATCTCCACTGGTGTTGTATAAATATGTTTAGGAGTGGAGTTTCTTATTTAGTAACATTTACTTACACTGGTGGAATTTTCACTCTGAGGCACCTTGGAATGATAATACAGTCTTGCTTGATAAGTAAGCAGGCATCCCAGAACCCCCCTCCAGTTTCAAATAATTTCCTATCACCTATAAAGCAGTCACATGGTACATCAGAATGGAGGTTGCTGTGTATTTAGGAGGAATGCCTTGTTCAGTGCTTCTCCCAGCTGGTTGTTTACCTTGAAGACTAAACGTTTCAGAAGAAATTGCATTTTGCTTGCGATATTTCAAAGACTGTACCGAAATGTTCGGGCACTGTTTCTTGGCATCCACATCATGTAAAACAGTATTAGCCAGCAATAAGGAAGTCATAAAGTTTGCTGATGTCTTTTGTAAATAGGGAGATGGTATTCATCTTCCGAAGAAAATACTGTGCTATGTACAGAAGGTGCAGTCTTTAGCGGGCAAAGTACAAGTCCTTCTGAAATCCCAGCCCAAAGCTGCTTTATTATTGAGATGATTCAGAATAATGCTGCACTGCACTCTGTGGGCAATAGCAAACTCTCACACAATGCCCCTGTGCCCCCCCCCCACTGACTTTGGACCACTTACTCCAGAGTATGTACAGAGGGTGGGTGGAATGCAGGGGGATCAGGAGGGAATGTGCAACGTCCTGTGCTTAAAGTGTGCACTCAGAATAATTTTATTTACAAGGAAGCACTGATGAAGTGTCCATAGTCTGAAAACCTATGAAAACCTCTTTTAAAAAATGAGTAACGGCTTCCTTATAACTGGTAGCTGTCTGGAGATTACACACCTGATAGTTTGCCCTTAGGAAACGGGAAATTGTTTATGCAGGAAAAGCACACTAAGTTGGAGCTTGTTTCCAAGTGCGACCTGGTAGCACAAGGAAGTTAAGTGACTTGCTCGGGGTCACACAGTATGCAAGTGGGGACCGATGGGATTCAAACCCAGGTTTCTAGCTCAGTGCTCTAGTTTGCCCTATAGTGATATCATAAACAGGACTGCATTGGCACGCCTGCCACCATACCTACTTCATAGATGACATTAAGGTGGTGTGTGTTTGTGTGAAAAAACAATCGTGATAGTTAATTTTCTTCCCTCTAGGATCTGTTGCCCTCCCCCCTCACATTGAGGCTCCATCTTCCCATCTGGGCCTTGCTCTGCTTCCTTTTCTGCTACTGCCTTCTGTTTACTTTGCTGCCTACACCTTCCGCTAATCTTACTCCAGTTGGCCTGTTTTGCTTCTGTCCCCGCTGGCCCTTCGCCTTCCTTCTCTTCTTTCATCTGCTTGGTGTGGCTGCTGCCCTCTGGTGGCTGTTGTGGCCCTGTCCTGATGTGTCATCTCTTGCTAATGGTTCTTTCCTCTGGCCCCGCTCTGTTTGTGTTTGCACCCCCGATATCTCAATTTTAAAACCAGCAGTGCATGTGATGACCTTTGTATTTTACAGCTTCAGAAATTGCATAGTTTAAAAAGTCCAGCTTCAGTCCTTCAACTCAGGCATTTCTCAGCTGCACATACATGGCAGGTAACTTGACACCTAATCAGATCATTTGCATGGGGATACTGAGCCTTCTGTGCCTTAGAGAACACCTTTCATGCTCTTTCTCAACCCCCACCCCCCGAGACAGAAGTATCTTAATGCCCCTCACAGCTGTAGCATTTTTGGTTTTAATTAGCTGGCTTTAGGGGTGGAAGGGACTGTACTTTGGCTCTGTGAGCTGAGACCTTGTGTGTAACTGACTGTGTCTCCAGTTTGGCACTTGCCAAATCGCACCACCATGTTTTGTGTGCGTTTCCTGGTAGGTCCTTGTCCAGTGAGCCAATCAGGTGGGAGGAAAAGGCTAAAAAGTTGTTGTACTGTCGATGTGATGTCAGAATGATAGTACAACTTTTTTGACCTTTGAACTGTCCCACAAAAACAATAAGAAAGCTGCTGATTTGCATGTACAATAAGGACTAACCATATACTATAACCTTAATATAGACATGCATTTCCATGCAGAACAACTTTCCACCTTATACTATATAGAAGCTGAGGGCAGAAAAAGGCCTTGCAGACCCTCCTGTCTGTTCAGTGCTACCTAACACTGAATGTGAGGGCCTTAGTTGCCAATCACTCCTCCATCCCCCCTCCCCCACACCTTTCTTGATGTTCTTACCAGTCCCAGCCATGTGTCTTTCCCACCTAGTAGTGGGAATGGCAAAAAAATTAACTGGGGGAACACTCTATCTGGGGAGGGGGTGGAGACTAAGGATGCTCCTCCCACTGTTAGTCCCACCCACCTGCTATTGTGCACTCCACCCGTCACAGCATACACACATAGAAACATAGATTTTGACGGCAGATAAGGACTGCTTGGCCCACTCAGTCTGCCCATTTCCCTACCTAATGGATAAGATGCAGATCCTAGTTGACCAACAGCCTACTTCTTCCTATCCCCACCCCCTAGAATTGCCTTATGACTGTCCCATGCATGCTTGAATTCCACCACTGTTTTTGACTCCACAACCTCCTCCGGAAGGCCGTTCCATGCATCCACAACCCTCTCTGTGAAAAAATACTTCCTTAAATTACCTCTGGGCCACCCCCCTTCTATCTTCAAATTGTGCCCTCTTGTTCTTGCACACCTCTTTTTTTGAAACATGCTACCCTCTTGGACTTTGTTGATTCCTTGAGGTACTTGAAAGTTTCTATCATGTCCCCCCTGTCTCTCCTTTCCTCGAGGCTATACATATTTAGCTCCTTAAGTCTCTCTTCATATGTCTTCTGGTGCAGACCCTGCACCATTTTAGTTGCCCTCCTCTGGACAGCTTCCATCCTGTCTATGTCTTTGTGGAGACTGGGTCTCCAGAACTGCCGCAGTACTCAGGTGGGGTCTCACCAACTGACCGTACAGAGGAATAATAACGTCCTGTTTTCTACTGGTGATGCCTCTCCTATGCATCGTAGCGGTGGGTGAGAGCTTCAGCTGATTGTTTTGTGAGGGCACAGTTTAGGCCCAACCCCTTCCCGCCCCTCACCCCACCCACCCCTGGAAATAGTTCCTTTATACCTGAGGTTCTGACATCATTTCCTCAAGAGTGCAAGGTATATCACTGTCATATCCTCTCTAGCACACTGCACTGACAATATAAGCATACACATTGTATAATACATATATTTCTATATAACAAACCAATCACACCGCCGCACACACACACACACACACACAAAACAAAACAAAAAAAAGTAGATAAACATATGGGGAGTAGTGCAATGTAATGGCTGTGGGGTAGCAGTCTTCCGGGAGTCTTTCTGGAGGCTGAGATGCTGCCCTATTTGCAGACAACTCTCTGCCCTGAGGGAGGAAGTTGCCCGTCTTCAGGCCGCACTGGACACTAGTAAGGAAACCTTCCCCCAGGCCACACTGGACAGTAGGAAGGGAACCTTCCCCATCCAGGGAGCACCAGCACCACCACCACTACCTCAGAGGTTGCGAAGAAAGCACAGCAGTTGGACCACAGTGGGCTCAGGGAGGGTGAGGATGGTGGAACAGATGCACACCCAGTCAATTGTTCCACTCCACAATCCATACACCATTCTGGGGGAGCATAGCTTCCCTATGGATGCAATTCAAGAGAGAAGACTGGATGACAACTGTCACAAGGGAGGCCTACAGGAAGGAGGCAGAGGACACCACAGGGAAAGGAAGCAGCTCCTGGTGGGGGACTCAGTTATTAGGGGGATAGAACTGGGGGGAGCTGGGAAAACTGAAGTAAGGTGCCTGCCTGGTGCCATAGCTTGGAGGGACAGGAAGCGCATCCTCAGGATCACAAGAACAGCTGCAAGGGAGTCTGAGCTGGATGTAATTGTCCACCTAGGGACAAATGACTTGGCTCATCATGAGATTAGAGCAGTGCAGGACGACATTGTAGAGTTGGGGAGGGGCCTAAGACAAGTAGCACACACAGTATCCTTCTCAGAGGTGCTGCCTGTCAATGGCATGGGGGAGGCGAGAGTAATTAGCACCATGCAGTTTAATGAATGGTTGGAAAAATGGTGGAGCACAGGGTTTGGCTTCATTGGACTGGGGTTCCACCTGGAGGACACCAGCCTATACTGGCAGGATGGTGTGCATCTGTCCAGGAAGGAACAAGTCTTTGAGCAGTCGGTTTAAATGCTTCACTGGCAAGCTTTTAAACTAGTCAAAGGAGGCACTGATAAGCAGCAGGAAAATCCTAGCCTCTCCCTACAAAACAGGGTACTAAATGAGAAAAAGACCAAGGTAGAAAGGTCAGTGGGGGATGCTGCAACAGAAGGTAAAGCCATCAAAAAATGGAGAGCAATGAGTGCCAATGCCCGTAATCTGGGTAACAAGCTTCCTGAATTAGTGGCCTTGATGGAGGAGGAACATCTGGATATCGTGGCAGTCACAGAAACATGGTACACACAAAACCATGACTGGGACGTAAACATACCAGGATACACTATCTACAGGAGGGACAGGGAGGGTAAAAGAGGAGGAGGAGGAGTAGCTCTTTACATAAGGGGAGGAATAAAAGCAACAGAACAAAAGAGTAAACAGGGAGGAGAAGAAGCACTGTGGGTAAATTTGGAGACAGGCAATGGCACCACAATCCGCACAGGGGTTGTATACAGACCCCCTTCTCAAGGGAGGAAATGGACAAGGAAATGATAGAAAGTATACTTAGAATGGCAGAAAAAGGGGAGATATTGCTGATGGGTGATCTGAACATGCCAGATGTTAACTGGAGTGCAGTTGCAGCAGCCACTTCGAAGAGTGGGGTTATTCTAGATGCCCTACAGGGGGCATGCCTTAGACAACTAGTATTGGAGCCCACTCGAGAGAGAGCAATCTTAGACCTGGTTCTCTCAAATGGAAATGAGAGAGGATCACACATGTAAAGTGGGTAGCCATCTGGGAACTAGCGACCATCAAAACAGTATGGTTTACAATAAACACAGCAATAGAGTCAAGCCATACAAAGGCAAAAGTACTGGACTTTAGGAGGGTTGACTTTGCCAAAATAGGTGAGTGCCTAAGGAATGCACTAGCAAATGGGCAGGAAGGAGGGGTGGAAGAACAATGGGGAATAATAAAAACTGCCATCACAGAGGTAACGAGCCTTTGTGTGAAGCAAATAAGCAAAACGATGTAAGAAACCACTATGGTTCTCAAAGGAAGTGGCAGTGAAGGTTCAAGAGAAAAAGAAAGCATTCAGGAAGTACAAGGAATCGCAGAAGGAGCAGGACAGAGAACTGTATCAGTTAAAGCAAAAGGAGGCTGTGAAGGCAGTCAGAACAGCAAAGGCCCAAACCGAGGAAAAGATAGCCAACACAGTTAAGAAGGGGGATAAAACCTTTTATAGGTACATCAGGGAGCGAAGGAAGACCAAGGAAGGGATAGTGAGATTTAATAAAGGGCAGGAGGGTGGGCAGAGGAGAATGTGAAAAGGCAGAGACACTAAACAAATATTTTTGCTCAGTATTTACAAATGAAGAGGGGGAGGTACCTAAAACAAACAGTAGAAACACTCTGGATACAGAAGTTGATACCAGCCCATTTACAAAAGAATGGGTTCTGAAAGAACTCTTAAAATTGAAGGTGGACAAAGCAATGGGGCCTGATGGGATTCATCCCAGAATTCTAAAAGAACTAAGTTATTATCCCTCTGTACAGACAGCTGGTGAGACCCCATCTGGAGTACTGTGTGCAGTTCTGGAGACCCAATCTCCACAAAGACATAGACAGGATGGAAGCTGTCCAGAGGAGGGCAACTAAAATGGTGCAGGGTCTGCACCAGAAGACATATGAAGAGCCAAAGGAGCTTAATATGTATAGCCTCGAGGAAAGGAGGGAGAGGGGGCACATGATAGAAACGTTCAAGTACCTCAAGGGAATCAACAAAGTCCAAGAGGGTAGCATCTTTCAAAAAAAGAGGTGTGCAAGAACAAGAGGGCACAATTTGAAGATGGGGGGCGGCTCAGAGGTAATTTAGAAGTATTTTTCACAGAGAGGGTTGTGGATGCATGGGCACGGCCTTCGGAGGTGTGGAGTCAAAAACAGTGGTGGAATTCAAGCATGCATGGGACAGTCATAAGGCCATTCAAGGGGGTTGGGTTAGGGAGAAGTAGGCTGCTGGTTAATTAGGACCCGCAGCTTATCCAGTAGGTAGGGAAATGGGCAGACTGGGTGGGCCAAGCGGTCCTTATCTGCCATCAAATTCTATGTTTCTATGTTTTGAAACACACACAGATCAGAATTTCTGTAATATTTTTACATCTTGAAGGGAGCAAACATGAGTATTAAGCTTACCCATTCACTGTCGCTTTTTATCTCATAACTGTATGTGTTTATTTTGTTTGTAATGAACTGGCTTGCATTGGATGTGTTTGACATATACTCTGTTCTTTATTGTTTTATTTTTTTTGCTTTTCCCCTCTGTGTAACCCTCTCCCCCAGGATGCTTCTGGAAACTAGCTGTTCACAGTTCATGCTGTCTTTTCTGGTGAAAGTTTTCTAAATAAAAAAAGACAGCATACCAAAACAGGTAGAAAATGTCTGGCACTAGCACCCTATGCTAATAAGGCAATATTGGATGCAAATTGAGCCTTCGTGCCTTGCATAGGCTAAGGGCCAATTGCATGGTGACTTTCAAAGAGAACAAGTTAGGGCAAGAGCACTAACCTGACTTGGAATGCCATAGCTGTTTTTGTTCCTTGACAGAGGCACATACCTCTCTATGACCACCATGCAGGGAGATGTGCTTAATGTCAAGTGCACCTTTTAATGCTTGTGTTAGGACCTAGCTCTAGAGGGCCATATTTGAACATGTTAGGGCATCCACACTGTGCGATTAGTGTGTGGCCACAATTAAAAAGTTGCAGTGCAAGTGCTCCTGCCACACCACCACTCCCTTACTTCATACTAACATACTAAAATGCCAGCAGAAAAGGCATAACAGTCTTTTGAATCTGCTTGATTTTCAGCACCTGCACTGAGGGCCGATTTTGGTGTCCTCCCCTTCCCCTTCGGTTATACTGTCCCCAGTCCCAGATGTGCCAACTGCATTGGACCTGGTCAGATTTACCCTTCCCCGGTACCTCTCCCATCCCCTCTTAATGCTGTCCACAGTCTCCGCCTCTACTAGAACCCTTGGCAGTAAATTCCATGGCTCCACCACCCTTTCAGTGAAATAACACCTCCTCATCTCCCCTCAGAGCCTGCCCCCTTCCAGCTTACACCCATTCCCTCTCATTGCCCCCTCCTCCTTCCTTTGGAGCACCCTGACTGGGCCCCCCCTTATTGATCCCTTTTATGTACTTAAAGACCTCTATCATGTCCCCCCATCCTTCCTCTCCTCCAGGGTGTACATGTTGAGCTCCCCGAGCCTCTCCTCATAGGTACTCTCCTCCTCCTCCCCCAGATCATTTTGGTTGCACTCCTTTGGACCCTCTCTAGGAGTGTAACGTCCCTCTTTAAATGTGGTCTCCAAAACTGCACACAATACTGGAGGTGTGGTCTAACCAAGCAGTTGTACAGGGGAAGGATCACCTCCACCTTTCTGGAAGTAGTCCCCCTGGGGATGCATCCCAGCATCCTATTTGCCCTTGCCGCTGCCCTCCTACAAGTATCTGAGTTGTTCATTTTGGCATCTACCACTACCCCCAGGTCCCTCTCACCCTCCATGACTTGAATTTTGTCTCCTCCCAGGGTATATCCCTGGCCTGGATTTCTGACTCCCAGATGCAGAACCTTGCACTTCCCCACATTGAATTTTAGTTTTCCATTTTCCTGACCACCTTTCCAGAGCCTCCAGATACTCTTGCAAGGCCACCCTCCCGTCCTCCTCATTCACCACTGCGGCCAGTTTTGAGTCATCTGCAAAGAAACTCATTTCACTCCTGATCCCCTTCCTTATGTCTGAGACATAGGCGTTGAACAGAAGTGACCCCAGCACTGACCCTGGGGGCACCCCACTAGCAACCCACCTTGGGGATGAGACTAACCCCCCAACCACCACCCTCTGAGTATGCTCAGAGAGCCAATTTCCTATCCATCGTAACAACTGTCTGCCTACCCCCATTTCTTTCAGTTTAGCCAGCAGGCCATTGTGGAGTACTGAAGCAAACGCCTTGCTGAAGTCCAGAAAGAGGATGTCCACCGGCCTACCCCAGTCCAAGACCCTCATCACCCAGTCATAGAACTCCACATGGTTCATCTGACATGATCTTCCCAGGACAAAACCATGCTTCCTATCTTCCAAATACCCAGTTTGCTCCAGTAACCCCACCTAGCCTTTCCTTGATGATGCCCTCCATCACCTTGCTGACCACTGACGTCAGGCTAACGGGCCTGTAATTTTCTGATTCCTCCCTTGACCCCCCCCTTGTGGATTGGCATGACATGGGCCACCTTCCAGTCTTGGGGCACCCATCCAGTCCTCAGACAGATATTGAAGAGCTCTGCCAGGACATCCGCCAGTTCCCTCAGTACCCTGGGATGTATCTCATCTGGCCCAGGTGCTTTCTCCATCCGGAGGGACCTGAGGGCTTCCCTCACTCTCTCTATTGGGATATCAGCTTCCACCTTCCCCTCCCCGCACCCTGTACTGCTTGCCATCCTCCTTTCTGTGGTGGCCACTCCCTTTCCCCAGACCCGTCAGGGCCCCTGATCCCTACTGGTCCCATCCCTTCCTCCGGTTTGTCCCCATTCCCCCTGCAAGACATTGCCCCTCCATCCACCCTGGTAAATACTGATGCAAAGTATTCATTTAGGACCTCTGCTTTTTCTTTGCCTCCTGTGCCCAACCCTCCCCTATCCTTATCCTGCTGATCTGCCCCCTTACTTTCCTGTTTTCCCCTATATATCTAAAGAACCCCTTGTCCCCCCTCTGGATCCCCCTGGCCAAGGACTGCTCCTTTTTTGCCTTAGCTGCTCTCACCACCCTGGTGACTATATTGGTAGTCAGCTCATACTCCCCTTGATCCCCTTTACTCGAGTGCTTGAAGCGTGTATAGGCCACCTTCTTGTCCCTCACCACCTCCTGGGTCCACCAGCAGGGTTTTCTGGCCTTACCAAACTTATGCTTTTCTGTTGCACAGGATCTGGTAACCTCCTGTACCCCCCCCCCCAATAATCTCCCACCTGCTATCAGCATCCATATCCGGCCTCATCCTGACCAAACGATCTTTAAGGATCCTTCCCATTTCCCTGAAGTCTGCACCCCTAAAGTTGGTTACTATCATCCTTGTTCAGCTTTCCTCCCCCCCAGGGCCAGAAAGAACCAGACTGTGGTGAAATCACTCACCACCAATGGGTCCATCACCTCTAGGCCCCTAAGCGGATCACTGTCTGCCAGGACCACGTCCAGTGTCCGGGCCTCCCTAGTTGGCTCACCCACCTGCTGGGTCAGGAACGCGTCCTGGAAGACATCCAGCAGCCTCTCCTCCCTGGCCACTGGTGATGACATAGTCCCCCAGTCTGTTCCTGGCTTGTTGAGGTCCCCCATAACACTACCCTTCCCTTTCCCAAACTACAATGTCCCTAGAGATTTGCCACCAAACTTTCTTCCAGAGCCTCTACCAGTGCAGGTGGTCTGTATACCACTCCGACCTTTACTCTCCTACTCCTCTGCATTAGCAGGGTGACCCAAATAGCCTCTACGCTCCCCCTCCCGCATCTTCTACCCCTACAATACCGATGCCATTTCTGACTAACTGTGCTACACCACCCCATTCCCTCCCCATCTTTTCTGAACATGGTGTATCCCTCCAGATTTAGGTCCCACTTGTGCCCTTGGGTGACCCAGGTCTTAGTGACTGCTGCCACATCCACCAACCCCTCAACTAGCATTGCCTGTAACTCAGGTATCTTGTTTTCTAAGCTCCTGGCATTTATCAGGAACACCCTCCACCCCTTCTCCCTCTTCTCCTTCCCCCCTTGAGCTCCCGTATATCAGCTCCTGCACACTACCTGGTGATCTATTTCCATAGCTCCCTAGCCCATTAGATGTGTGGAGACCATGTCCCTCATTTATCATACCTACTGACACTGACCCTTTTTTGATCATCTTTTATCATCTTGGCCACATAGCATGCAGACCCCTGTAAACATTTAAAAATGTAAGAAAGTTGCATAAGAAATGTGATAAAATCTTCATGTATTTGCCAAAGCTGAGCTTGCTAAACCTTTAGCACTGCATTGCAAACAGGAGAGGTGTGTCCTTGTTCTCCTAATTGGTGAGCTTCCCAATGGTCACCTGTGAGCCTTCTAAGGGCCAGAGCACACTATATAAAAGGTGAGCGCCTATGGACCAGAGCACACTATATAAAAGGTGACCTCCTATGGACCAGAGCACACTATATAAAAGGTGAGCGCTTATGGACCAGAGCATACTATATTAAAGATTAAGCCAGAGTGGTTCCACACAAAGAGAGAAAACAGTGGGGCCTAAGGTCGTATTGGCACAATAAAATTTAAAGTTATAAGATAAAGCCAGAGTGTGGTTTCCACACAAGGAAGGGAGAGGGCAGGGAGACCTCCGCTCATACTGGCATTTTAAAATGTAAAGTGTAGTTTCCTGACCGATGAGTGGGTCACCTTGCCATTGGTGGTCAGGGTGACTGTGATTTGGCCGAATGATGAGATCAAGAACACCTCTAAATGTTAATATGATGGAACAAAAACCAAGTAAGAAAACTGATCTGAGTGAACCGCAGGATTTCAAACAGCTTGGGGGGAGGGTACTGGTACTATAACTATTCTTCAATTGTTGGTAGAATGCATCCATTCTACTGTAGAACTCTGTGGCTGAGAGGGACATACAGGCAAACTACATCACACCATTAAAAAAAAATGGTGCTTAACACCAAAGTGTAAAGCAGGTACTAACACTGCATATAGATGTCCAGAACTGGCAGTTCAGCCCAGTTCTTTAATTCATGTTGTCTTTCGAAGATCTGATGTGCCTCACAGTACAAGAGTAACATGTAAATAGAGAAGATAATGAAAAAAGGTTTATTGTGCCATCCAGAAAAAAAAATGTGGTCTTTGGCCTTTGGTCATTTAATTGCCAATTACCAGTATACTTTGCAAAACTCATTAACATTGAAAAATTGATAAATCAGAACCGTTGATGTGTTGCCTTTTCTACGCATGCTGTAAGTAATTTGCATTTTCGGTTGCTACACAACTTAACAGTACAAATATTGTACATATTATCTTGTATTAATTATGCAACTGTATTAGTAATTCATGGATGTAAGGCGTTCCTCTCATTTTAATGTCCTAAGATGTATACTCTCTCTAGATACATATTTTATATATGTCTACATGTATATTTATTTTTATATACACACACACACACACACACACACACACACACCCTAGTGAATAAAATGGGTAAATAAATAGGGAATGCATAATGGGTTGCAGTGGAATAACACATTTATTTCCACTAGTGAAAGGTAAGACATACGAGTAGCAAAATTAAGATCTTACCACTCATGTGAAGACAAATGTGTTATTCTACTGCAACCAATTATGTATTTCACACATACCATACTACCTGTAATGCTTTTATTAGTGTTTTACCCGATTCCCCTCAACACGACATTTCAGTAGAGAGGATACATGTCATGTCTGCATTAAATATTGCTGTTCTTATGGTGCAGTTTTTTTATGTACTCTCTCAGGAATATTTGTCATGTTCATAATAAAGCTGATAAATAAAAAGAAAAAAAACAACAACCTGTTTTTCTTTCAGTTGTAAACTCCCTATCTGGCCCATTGTTCTCTGTGTTCTAGTTCCAGATTCTAAGTGGAAAATAGAGGATTGTGTATGCGCAAGCATACACAAGGCAGTTGCGATCGAGAGGTTTCCGTGGTAACCTGAGACCTAACTGCCTTGTTTGTGTATGGTTGCTCATACACAATCTTTTATAGTGTATGGGCAACCATAAATAGCACTCGTGAACACTCGGTAAAAAAAAAAAAAAAAAAGGCTTACTTCTGTGTCTGCCGTCAAAGGCTTCCTTCCGTGTTGCCCGTGCGGCTCGCTCTGTGCGCATGCGCGAATGTGTTCGATCTTGTTGTGCTGCATCGGTGACGCACTGGGTGCAGCACAACAAGATCGTGACGCACCGAGTGAAGGACAACAATGCTGTTCCAGGCATGGATTTCCATGCGGAACAGCGTTCCACCATACACTATTAACATTTTCTAAGTGAAATATCATGCGTTTTAAGTAAAATAGCACGTGTTCTACTTGAAAATGAATATTTAACCCAAAACATAATTTACCTGCTTTATTCACCATTAGTGTGGCATATAGTAAATAGTGAATTATTATGTGGTGTAGAATGTTGCTGTCATTGTTATTTTATGTAGAATGTTGCTGTCATTGTTCCCTTGCAACGAGTGGCTGAGCAGCATCCGTGACATCAGCAGCAGCCTATACTGAGTAACAATCATATTTTAACCACCTCATAGACTATCCAGTGTATACCATGGATCTTAAATAACATAGCCAATAGTAAAATAAGATTAACAATATTGAAAGCCACTGGTAAGATAATGTTATTTTCTAGTAATTATGCTAACTGACACCATAACATGTTTTATTCTGCAACTTTATTTGCCCTGTCAAGGTCAATATAATTTTATTTTGGGATAAAAATTCACTTCATATAGACATTTCCACTTAGAAACTGGAAACTGTACACAGAGACTAATGAGTCAGATAGAGTTTACAATGAAAAGAAAGGCAATTTTAAGATAAAACTAATAAAAACATTTCAAATAGTGTGGAACATGTAAAATACCTAATGGGCTGCAGTGGAATTTATTTATTTTTAGTTGTTTAACCAGGTGCAGCACATTAAGCTGAAAGCTTTTTACAGGAGCGACCTGGGAGCACAGGGAAGTTAAGTTACTCGCTCAGGGTCACACAGTATGCAAGTGGAAGCTGTAGAATTCAAACCCAGGTCTGGTCTGCTGGATGTCACCAGATTTGTAGCTCAGAGCCTTAAACCACTGCACTATACTGCCTCCCCAAAGCACATTTATCTCCACACATGACTGATAGACCTTCATAACGAACTCATGGCTTTGACATTGTGAGTTATGAGCCTCACCACTTGTGTTCTCCACTGCAGCCAGTTTATGTATTCCATATATCAGGCATCAAAATTAAGTTTTGCAGCCACTCTACTAGGAAAATCCACCACCCCACATACTTTTTCACAGGATCATCTGGTGTACTTAACTGAAATTTTATCTTCTGCAGGGCTAAGCCCGCAGGGCCAAGGAAACTCTTACTAGCCAATACATAGAAACATAGAATTTATTGGCAAATAAGGATCACTTGGCCCATTTTGTCCCTGCCTAAACTGTCACAACAGACCCTGACTGATCTGCGGCTACTTCCCCACCTTTCCTACCAAGATTCCTTTGTGCCTATCCCATGCATACTTGAAGTCCACCCCTGTATTAGCCCCCACCACCTCTGCTGGAGGACAATTCCAGGTGCCAATCACTCTTTCAGTGAAGTAGTACTTCCTCACATCCCTCCTAAATCCCCTCCCCCGCCAACTTCATTGCATGCCCCTTGTTCTCATGTACCTTCTCTTCTGAAAAACACTCCCCTCCTGATACTAGCAGATATAAAATCTACCTGCATTTTAGCTAATGGGCCACTGCCAGTTTTGACCCCATAGTGGCAGCAACACAAACTCTGACACTAATTATGTAAAACAGTTGTGCCTCAGGCTAGTTCTCGCCATGAGGCACTAAACTTTTAGTAAAATGTTACTCCATTCCAACCTCAAAACAAAAATGGCATGCAATTCCAAACAATTCAACACACTTTGTTCTTGGTAGACATTACATTTTAATTCAAAAGTCGAATATTAAATAGTATGCAGAAATTTAATTACACCCCAGCTGACCGATTCAGAAACTGCTTAAATAATATGGCAATATTTACAAAAAAAAAAAAAAAGAGTTAAAACTATCAAACAGAAAAGTCTGAGACCAACAAAAAAACCCTACAAATTTCTTTTTTTTTTTTTTTTTACAAAATTATCTACAAGCTGTTTAAAGTGCAACTAATCATCTTGGAAAATATTTTTTACTAAGTAAATTTAAAAAAGGACACTATATAAATGCTTTGAAGTTGCTGTCCATACAGATCAATATGACATGGTCTGAACAAAATATGACTTCTCTTGGAAAGTATCTGTGGCCAAAATCACAGATTCATTACATGTCCAATAAGCATTCTTTTTTTCTTCTGATTTTTTAAAGAAAGTCTTTTCTGGCAGGGATCGCAGGAGGCTGTGGGGACATGTATCTTTCAACTGAAAAGCTGCCCCAGGTTATGGACATTCAGATGCCGTTGACATTTAGGCCAATATGTAAGGTTGCCTCCTGGCCAGGACACCTGTTATAAAGAATTACAGTAAAGACAGATGTTTTGCCCTACCTGGCAATGTGAAAGTTCAATTTCAAGCAACCTTTGGCTACAGGATGGAAGCACAAATGAGGGGAGGCCACAGATACACAAAGTTTCAGTCCTGCAACCTCTGCCTGCTCAGAAGTTGCAGCTTCTGTCTGCCGTTAGTCCTTCTTCACAGTCACTGGAGTGGGACGACTCACCATCACTGCCACTGTTGCCTGACGTCGAGGCCTTGCAGTCCTTCAGGATAGGCTTGCCCTGAGATAGGATGATCAGGCGGCTGGGTGAGGGGGCCGGCGCATCAGAGTCATCCAGGGCAAACTTATTGGGGCCTTCCTGCAGGCTGGAGAATGAGAAGGTTCCTGTTGAGGCTGGAAAGCAGCACCTCTTGCCCCCACCTCTGTTACTGCTGGCAGGACTGCTGCCACCACCAGGGCTATCACTATTGCCTACATTCTGCAACAGCTCTGTCAGCTCTGTGATATAGATCTGAGCCATCTGCAGGGTCTCGTACTTTGAGAGCTTCTTTTCATTTTCCAGGGATGGGATCACACTCCGGAGCTGATCGAAAGCCCTGTTCAGGCCGTGCATCCTCCGTCTCTCCCTAGCATTGGCTGCCAGTCTCCTGTGTCGCTGGGGCCCAGCACTTAACCGGCAGAGCTCTCGTTCCTCGACTCCTCCCTTGCAGGCCAGCTTGGCCCCTGGGGCTGCTGCCAACTCTCCCTGCAGGTCTTCATGATTGTAAAAAGATGCCACTGATCCTCCAGGAGAAAGGTATGAGATGTAGCCAGGGCAGGCTGCTTCCAATGTGGGGCTCAGGCTCCAGCCCCGGGGATCACTGCTGTTCGCCAGTCTGGATGCCACTTCTGAAAGTTTATGATCCTTGTGGTGAGAGTCCTGCAGACTTTCGGCAGCCCAGTCAATGAGGGTGAGGTTCGTTCCAAGTGACATCTCTGCTGAGAGCTTTCTTTTTCCGCTCACGTAATGCTTGCAATTAACTGCAACAGAACAAATAGAAATCACTAAATTTGCTGTTTCGATTTTAATCACTGGAAACAAAATGTGTTACTTTATTTTTACTACTGGCAGTACTACAACAGAAATAAAAACTGTGCTTCAAAAACCAAGTTGCTAACTTTCAGTGGTAATTTCTACACCAGCCCTTTAAGAAAAGTGTAAAGAGAATAATAAGGTACACATTTATATTTACATTTTTTTTAGCAAGGGTTCGAGACACCTATTTTTAAAAGAAGGAACACTACTGTGACTAAAAAGATGTCAGTCTTTTTCCCACATAATTTGAGGACCCAAGCTGGCAATAGTGAAAAACACTGGTACATTTCAATTGTTTTTCTTTTTTTTTATTTGAATCAAAATGATGTTCTAACAGATAAACCTCATTAAGGAAAAAAGTAAATGTTATGACCGTTAAAACTGACTGCAGTGCCCCCACTCAAGGCATGTAAACCTGGCAGTGTGCCCATACTTTTACAACACCCCCATACTCCTTTACACTCTCCCATGTTTACAGCAGAGTCCCAGTCCTCACAATTGTTAACACAGCATTTAGAGTACCAAAAGGGGGGCAGAATCACAGAAGGACAAAAAAAAAAAAAAAAACAGAACAGTGTACTTTTCAAACAGTTATGCTTCTCAACAATATACTTTCATGGTGGGGGGTCAGAACTGCCATCAGAACAAGCACATGAAATGCATATGGTTAAGAAAAAAAGACCATCTGAAATATTTATTTTTACAGAAAAATACTGAAAAAAATTCATCTTGAGCTAAAGAAAAACGCATTCAATTGTAATTTGTACAAAATGATAACTGGGTTTCAACTGTTGAAAATTATTTATTTTTCTGTAAAGTTAGAAATAAAAAACACATTTTAATTGATCAGACAGAAAGACAAGTGTAATAACCTTTAATTATGTTTATTGTTCATATTATTTGACGAGGGGAGCACCCTCGTTGATCACAGTGCCTCGGGTAGACCGTTCAATTAAGCAATATTACAATAGTGAAAAGGTGCTAGCCAGCCAATCAGATAGCAATATTTTTAAGCCCATTGTATAATACTTAATTTTATCCCTCAGAGTCTTTGATGTCAGACAGGGGCTCATTTTTGGGTGAGGACAGATTAGGAGGCCGGATCCCACACCTTCAGTTTTTATTTTGGTGGACAGGGAGTGGCCCATTTTGGGGCGATGACAGGTAGAGAGGCAGGCAGGTGGAAATATTATACACAGACAAGAACACAGTATTTATTCAATATTACTATTTCCCGGAGGTGTTCAGCTGATTCAGCCTCCCATCCCACCGCATGTATTGCATGCATGAGGTTTACTGCAGGGATGACAAGGGAAGGGCAGCACTAACATGTCATGTGTCGAAAGTTGTAACCTGCCCCAAAATGCCCCCACCCATTCCGCGGGTCCAGAGCAATGCACCTGTTTCATAGCAATATCCGAAGCAAGAGCACTGTGCTTACTTTTTCTGAAAAGTTTCAGCTATTGCGAAACTCGGTGCTTTGATCTACTACCCCGGTACCATTTTGCTATACTAGCCCGATCCCATTGCATTAGCCCGGTAACAGTGCACTAGCTGGATCCCATTGTACCAGTTCGGTCCCATCGAACTACTAGCCCCATCCCATGTCCAAGTAGGGATGTTGGTGGATGTCGCCCCGGAATACCGGTACCCACTACCCACCTGTGTCGGTGCCCTCAGTTGGGGTGGGAGAGTTGACAGAACAGTTCGCCCGAACAGCAGCTCCCTGCAGCCACTGGAACACCGATCCCCACCGCACCAACCACCACTCACTCCCCCGGGTTGGTGGGTTGATTGCCCCGTAACGGTTCGGCTACTGGTCTAGGTTAGGTCGTTGTCCCGTGTCGTTTCGGTCGGCTCTCTGTTAAGTAACTCCACCTCCGCTCCTCTACGCTTCTCAAAAGTCGCACGGGCCGTTTTAAATGCGAGCGGTTCGTGTTAGGAGGTGTGTGTGTGTGTGTGTGTGTCGGGCAGGCTCTTTGAGCTCTTGCTCCGCCCCCTCGCGCGCGTGTCGCGTGCCCCCGGCCAATCGCAGGTCCCAGGTACCGCCGCACGCGCCCGGCCGGCAGCCTCTTGGACCGTGGCCGAACGAAGTTAGTGAAGCAAGAAAACGGCAGCTGCAGGTTGTGCTTAGATGGGTGGGGAGCGGCGGTGACAGTCACTTAACACTGCTCAGTATCAAAATGCAGGACACCGCTGGCCCTCGAAATGCGCTGCAGGTAGAAAGTGTCACACATTCTTATTTTAAATAGTAAGTGTAAAATGGCCATTATAGGTTTTTATTAATGTTTCTAATCAAGTTACTTTCCCCCCACTTTGTGTATCCTGGAAAAGCTCTTGCGATTGTATGGAACTTAGTATAGTTCCGTGTGCGTGGTGGGGGTATTGTTTATCTCCCTGCGTTGCAGTTGTGTGTGAAAATGTGCGGGGGGGGCAATGGCACGTGCAGGCCATGGCTTATTCAGCTGCACTTGCTCAGAGGCTGCCTTGCCGAAACATCATTTGAGGCAAAGAAAAATCGCTTGGCCCACCCAGTCTGCCCATTTTCCCCTAGGCGCAGTATCCCCGCAGACCCTACTTGATCTCCGGCACTTTCTCTTAACCGCCCCCCACCAACGTTGTTCTGGGAATCAGCTACTCTTTCGCTGAAATACCCGACTTTACTCCTGCAGCTTCATAGCATGTCATCTTGTTCTTGATCTCGATCTCTTTTTTTTTCCTGAAAAATATTTCCCTCTTGTACCTCATTCCACCACCCTGGTATGTGCTATTGTGTCTCGGTCAGCAATCCATAGTTTTTTTTGCCGAGTACACGATGGTCATCGAAACATTTAATTCACACGTTAAGTGGTGAGACGTAATCGCACTTTTAGAGGAAAAAAATCTGTAAGCATACCTCTCAACTGTCCCTGATTTTCAGGGATGTCCCTGATTTTGCCTCCGAAATTTCTTGTGTTCCTCCTAAATTTAGCATTTCTGTCACTGAAGTGTAGGGATTTGAATCACAAACTAATGCCAGCCATTGGTGTTACAGTCTAGTTCTCATTAAGAAAATGCTGTTCACACTAAGAAGCATGTTGTAGACAGCTTTTGGAGCTAATATTACTATTTTTTCAGATACGTCCCTGATTTTGGTTATTTGTCCCTGATCATTTTAAGCCTTGCCGCTGATTTGTGATGAGGGAGGTTGAGAGGTATGTCTTTAAGGGGTCTGATTGTTTTATGTAGTTCCTAATGTTATAGATGTAAGCATGAGTGTGAAAGAAAAAGTGCAACGAGGATACGTCATTTGTCCGGATGTTTGCTTCATGTTTCCACAAATGCAAACATAAACAGTAAATTACCAATATTATAACACCCTCTTAAACTTACTTAGCCTAGCTGCTCCTGCCAAGTCCCTTCCTAATTCCCTCCAAGCGGGAGACAAACCCTACCCCCCCTACACTCACCTTCATTTTACCCTGTGCACAACCACACTATCTCCCCTTATCTACGCCCGCCCATCTTAAAGGAGTCTTTCTGGGACACTGATTTTTTCCCCCTCTCTCTGGTCCCCCCAGACCCTTGCAGGGTTCCTCGCATCCTCAAGGGGTTCCCAAGGACATGACTCTTCCCTCTCACCCCTCCCCTTCCCCCTTTTCTTTCATGTAAGCACTTGTTTACTTATTAACCCAGCACTTCTTATTGTCCCATCTTTCAACATGTTATGAGCAACACTGTAATACCTGCCTTACAACTGTATGTTAATGTTGATTCTGTAACTTAAATGTATAATGTCTCATTCCAGTTGGACCCCTTCCCCCCCCAGGTCACACCGGGAGACGAGCAACTTGTTGCTCAGTGTGCCTTCCTGATGAAACATTTCAATAAATAAATTAATATTCTCAAAAATGGAAATATTTGTATGCTTTTATGCCTAAAACCGTTTCAGACCTATGTCATGTTCATTAAATTTTTTTGATGGATGTAGAACATTGCTGTGAATATAGTAAAACAAATACTTAAAGGGGTTACCGTGCTACTTGCGGTTATATCTGCTTTCAAAGTTGCAGTTTCAGAAGTGATGATAAATGACTTGTGATAAAATTTAATTGAAAAATCCCACTACAAAAAATAAAACTTGCCAGAAAACTATTCAAACTATTCAAAAAAAAGTACATACAGAATGATAAGGACTTTAATATAAAAGAATCAGAGTAACCAAAGACAGACAATCGTGTATGTGTAATAATCATACAGACACCAAAGTGGTGTACACTGGTAAGTTTACTGTACTGTATAGCACTGAGATCAAACTGTAAAAGCACTGGCTACTACCTGCCAGATAAGGGCTTTTATGTAGATGTTAACGCATGCGCAGTAACAAAGCATACACAAATCACGTATGCTAATTTGCTTGCTTACGTCTCCCCTCTCAAATTGAACTTTCCCCCAAACATAAAATATTTAAAATTCTATGTAGCTCAAAGTTTGTGTGAGTCTATGTAGTCACGATGCCAGGCAGGCCTTTGGATCTCCCGTCCACTGGCTCGGCTGATTCTCAGGCTGGAGCTGGTACCAGTCTGTTGGGCCTGACTGCTCAGGGGTGGGGCTGACCCACACGCTCGCTTTGTGACTGCCCCAGCGTCACTTGTGGTGGGGCCTCCATTGCAGGCACCT
This sequence comes from Neoceratodus forsteri, assembly GCA_016271365.2. Classification (NCBI taxonomy): domain Eukaryota; kingdom Metazoa; phylum Chordata; order Ceratodontiformes; family Ceratodontidae; genus Neoceratodus; species Neoceratodus forsteri. The sequence goes on along the minus strand of CM028130.1, from coordinate 534,059,838 downwards.
CTGGGGTCCCATTATCCTCCATCATGTCGTCCTGCTCTCTTCTCTCTTCTTCCCCTCGGATGTGCGAATTTTGTGGGCCAGAGGAGCGGTGCAGCTCGGCGGTTAGCAAAAGATCTCTCCTGTTTCTTCTGTACAATTTCCAGTTTGCTTGGACTACATAAGAGCGTGGCTCTTCAGCAAGGTGTTCTACAATTGCAGGTTTCCAGGTATTCTCAGGTGTTCGCAAATAAACAGGCTGTCCCGGCAGTAAGGCTGAAAGTGGATGGGAATGCAAATTTATTTATTTATTTAGTTTTTGATTACCGGGCAAGTGGCTAGATAAAGAAATTGCCTATTTTCAGTCACGACCAGAGAGAGTTACAGACGTAGGTAAAAGTACATCACATCACAGTGGTTACGGTTACAAAATACAGACTTGGGTCAAACACATTACAGTATAGTCAGGCACGGTGATACCTACTGTATAGGAGAAATTAGTCATTACGCTAGGCTGTTCATAGATATGGGGGAATACACAATACAGTTTCAAGGAGATAGACCATACGGTATAAGTAAATAGAGAAACTATTCCAGACAGGCTCGTGGTGGGAGAACTCACAGCCTGTCCTTGCCTGCAATTTAAAAGCGGGCGAGAGTGATAAGTGCCTGAATATGTGCTGAAGGGACATGCAAAGGAAGCCTAACTAGGTGTTCTCCCCAGGGGTTAAGTCGCAAGTGCATCTGTTAGAGGCCAGGAGGCAGGCACGTAGCTCATTTTTAAAGGTCAGGTGTGTAGTGAAGTGCCTCACAGTTTTGAAGGCAGGGAGTTCCATAGCTTTGGGGCAGACACCGCAAATGCCTGCTCACCCATCCTAGGGGTGCATTTGGGTGTATTAAGGAGTAACTTTTTGGTAGATCTCAGTGGATAAGTCTGATGGGCCAGGTTCATCAAGTATGCAAGGGACATTGGTGTTCCAGTTTGGATGATACTGTCAGTTGTGCATCCTGTGGTATAGACTCGGTAAGAGGCGGGAGAGAGCCAGCCCAGACTGGAGTAAAGTATGCAGTGGTGAGTGCGCCTAGGTACTGATAGTGTGAAGTGACAGATACTATTATAACAGGTGTCCCACTTCGGCAATAGTCCCTTGTTCGTGTCTTTATAGGAAGTGATTCCATAAGTCAGGCTGGTCGCAGTACCTCCTGCGTGATGGCTAATTTTGCCTTAGAGTTTAAGGATGCTCTGACTTTGTAGGCCAGCCCCAGCTTGATATTAACCGCCTTACAAGTGTTAGTGATGTGGAGGCTGAAATCCAACAAATGGGTTGAGGGTTATACCCAGGTATCTGAAAGAGTCCACCAAATCCAGGAGTGAGCCGTCCGAGCCATGTATGGCCAGTGTTGCAGAGCTGGCTTTGACCCTTGGTACTGATCTAAACAGCATTGCCACTGTTTTTTGGTATTCAGAAGAAGTTTGTTTTGAACAAGCCACTCACGTAGACAGGCAGAGTCCGACTCAAGTGTGGTATTAATGGAAGCAATGTCCTTGACATTGGTGTATAACACCATTTATGCAATAGGCGTGAACATAAATCCTATGTGATAAATCTGAGCTACTATGAGATCAATTCAAAATTTTACATTTATACCCATAGTAGATGCATCATCACATATTTATATACATGGTAGATATGTCACAAATCACTCCGGAACTCATTTAGAATGTTCAGCCTCAGACTAACTATATTCAAATGCAAATAACTTTAAAACGAAAAAAGATAGCATAGTGTTGTGAGCATGAAAGTTGTGCGGCACGAAATTATCTACAAAATGAGTGGTATTTCATTTATAGATACCTTATAGATTTTTTTATAATTAGCAAAAAAGAGCAGAAAATGCAATTTTTTGTTCACTTTTTTGACAAACGTGCCAAAAAAGATAAACGATCAAAAGCAAATGTTCCTGCACTGACAGAAAGCATCCCTATTGCATAAATGAAATGTACAATGGTGAGCTGTCAGATAAATGATGATAGAGGTTTATTTTCTCAGAAGAAGCCAGAAGGGGAAGGAAGGAAACATATTCAATTCAGTGCTTTAGAGTAACTGGTAATTGCTATTTTTCTTTTAAACTTAGATTGTGGGCTTGTAGTGACACTATACTTTCTTTGTTGTCTTTACTTATAATTGTTTTTGGGCTGTTGAAAATTTAAAACATAGTGGTGGTGTAATTCTGTGCTGTCTTTAATTGCTGCAAATTTTATCTTGGCTTGTCTGACTGCCCTGTAGTTGGGTGAAGGGTGTTAATTGTCTGGCCTCTGACCTCAGCTACGTGATAACTGGAGGTGGGGCTTAGTCAGAGTTAAAGTAGCAAGCAGAGGTTTATTTTCTCAGAAGAAGCCAGAAGGGGAAGGAAGGAAACATATTCAATTCAGTGCTTTAGAGTAACTGGTAATTGCTATTTTTCTTTTAAACTTAGATTGTGGGCTTGTAGTGACACTATACTTTCTTTGTTGTGTTTACTTATAATTGTTTTTGGGCTGTTGAAAATTTAAAACATAGTGGTGGTGTAATTCTGTGCTGTCTTTAATTGCAGCAAATTTTCGCCCCCCCCCAACTCTTAATTATATGCCGTGATAAATCTGATTGACAGGAGCTAAACACAGAGTACAGTAAAGGGTGTGAAGTAGGAGGGGCATAAGGGGGAGGAAGCCCACCCTCAGCACGACAAGTGTTTTGACTCATTTATTTATTTATTGGTTTGTTTTTCCTTTAAAAAAAAAAAATTATCTGAGGATCAGTGACAGGATTTTTAGTACAGTAAATTAATAAAAAGAGAACTAGGAGAGCTTCAGTAGCAGACAAGTAGTGGAATTGCAGTATAATGTGGGGAGTGGTGCAATGCAGTGGCTGTGGGGCAGCCATATTCAGGCAGACCTTCTGGACACTGAGGTGCTGCTCTTCTGCATGCATCTCTCTGGACTGCGGATGAGGTAGCCAGACTCAGAGCAGACGAACTGGGTCAGGAGTACCATCACCCCTATCCAGGGACCACCCAGTCCAATGCAGCTGCCTCAAAGGATGCCGAGAACGAGGAGCACTTGGATGACAGTGGGCTCAGGGAGGGTTAGAGAGTCAGGCAGAGGCACATCCCAGATCCTATTCCACTCAAGAACTCATATGCCACACTGGCAAACGAGGACAACCAAATAGAGGTACCCAGAGAAGTGGAAGGAGAGGATGTGGAGGTTAGCTAAGGAGGTGACCTCAGCGGGGAAAGCAGTGGACCCCAGAGGAGGAGGAAGCGAATCCTGGTGGGGGACTCCATCGTAAGAGAGATCCAGCTAGGAACACAGGAGGGGGAGGACAGGGAGGTGAGGTACCTACCAGGTGCCATGGCATGGAGGGATGGAAGAAAGATCCTGGTGATCACTGGGAAGGCAAGTCGGGAGGGTGAGCTGGATGTCATTATCCACCTAGGTACTAATGACCTGGCAAATGGGGAGCCAAAGGAAGTTCAGGAAGAGTTTAGGAAAATGGGGAGGGGTCTCAAGCAAGTAGCTACTTCTGTCACTTTCTCAGAAGAACTACTTGTGAGAGGCAAGGGAGAGCATAGGAGTGCATGCACCAGGAACTTTAACTCATGGTTGAAGAACTGGTGCTGTGAGGAAGGGTTTGGATTCATTGGTGACTGGGGACCCACCTGAGGGATGGAGGTTTGTCTGCCTGACGGCCTGCATCCATCCTGGAGGGGAATCCAAGACTAATGATAAGTTTAAATGCTACATTGACAAGCATTTAAACTAGCAAAGGGGGTGGCAGGCCAGCAAGGAGGGTACCTACTTGCTCACCCCCACCAGCTAGCAGTGGAACCAGTGAACCAGAGGAGGGCTATTCTGCAAAGCAGTGTGCAAAGATGGAGATTAGTGCCCAAGAGGTGGATAAGCAGAAAAGGGCAAAATTCAGCAGAATGGCAGACAGCAAGGAGAACCAGGGATAAATGACAACCAAGGAAGGGGCTGGAGAGAACAGTGAAGCAGTCTAGGAGGTCAAATCATGGAAAGCCATGTGTGCAAATGCCAGAGCCTTAGCAACAAGATGGAAGATCTGGAGGCTGTCCTGGTACAGTCAGACCTGGACATTGTGGCCATCACTGAAACCTGGTGTAATGATAACCATGACTGGGAAATGGCCATACCTGGCTACAACATATTCAGAAGAGACAGAGCAGGTAGGAAGGGAGGAGGAGTGGCACTGTATGTGAAAAATGACATAAGGGCCACAGACATCCAGGAGGAACAAAATGGGGGAGAGATACTGTGGGTTAAGCTGGAAAGGAAAATGGGGCCAGCCATCCGCACAGGTGTGGTCTATAGACCACCAGCCTAGGAAGAAGAAACAGATAGGGAGCTGATGCTAGCCATCCAAAGGATGGCAGACAAGGGTGAGGTAGTACTGGTTGGAGACGCCAATATTCCAGACTTGGACTGGAGCATCCACAGCAGCATCAACTAGAGGCGATTTATCCTGGACTCCTTCAGGGTGCCTTCCTCAAGCAACTGGTCATGGAACCAACTCGCAGAAGGCAATACTGGACCTTGTGCTCACAAACAGGGACAGTGTGATGGGGGTAAAGTGGGGAGCACCTGGGTAACAGTGACCACCAGTCATTGTGGTTTGAAATCACAGAAAGAGCAGAACTAAACCACAAAACAGGTATCCTGGATTTTGGGGGCAGACTTTGGGAAAATGGGAGATACTTGAAAGAGGCATTAAGGGAATGGGACAGGAATCAGGGTTGAGGAACAGTGGGCAGTATTTAAAATGGGATTACAAGAACAACAGAATTATGCATTAAGCAGGTTAGCAAGAGGAAAAGGAAGAGGAGACCATTATGGTTTTCCAAAGAGGTAGCAAAGAAAGTGAAAGCCAAAAAGATTGCATTCAGGCAATACAAAAAGACACAGGCAGAAGGGGATAGGGAGAAGTACCAGGAGAAGCTAAGGGAGGCAGGGAGGTCAGTAAGGGAAGCCAAAGCTCAGACAGAAGAACACATTGCAAAATCAGTGGGTAAAGGGACAAAACCTTTTACAGGTACATAAGTGAAAAAAGAAAGACAAAGGGAGGGATAGTGAGACTGAAGGGGGAGGATGGGAGCCGCATGGAGGATGACAACAGTAAAGCTGACTTATTGAACACGTATTTCTGCTCAGTCTTTACTGAGGAAGAGGGGGCTAATGGGTCTGAAGGGAGTACAAGGAGTGAGAATGGTGCAGAAATGGACACAAGTCCCTTTACACGAGAAAGGGTCCTGAAGGAACTGGAAGTATAAGAGTTGATAAAGCAATGGGGCCAGACGGGGTGCACCCCAGGGTCCTTAAAGAACTAAGAGAGGTGGTGGCTGAACCTCGGCCATCCTGTTTAGCCGATCACTGGAAACAGGGAGGTACCAAAGACTGAGGACAGCGGATGTAGTCCCCTTATACAAAAGAGGGAACAAAGAGGAAGCAGGGAACTACAGACCAGTCAGCCTCACCTCGGTAGTGGGGAAGATCATGGAAGCACTACTGAAGGAGAGATTGGTGGAACATCTGGTTGTCAATGGACTACAGGACCCAAGGCAGCATGGTTTCACCAGGGGGAGGTCATGTCAGACCAACCTCGTTGAATTTTTTGACTGGGTGACTAGGGAGGTGGATCAGGGGAGGGCAGTGGACATGGCCTATCTGGACTTCAGCAAGGCCTTTGACACTGTGCCGCATAGAAGACTATTACACAAACTGGGGAATATGGGTGTGGGCAGGACAGTAGTGTGGTGGGTAGGTAACTGACTGGGTGGCAGGACACAGAGGGTGGTGGTAAATGGCTGTCACTCCACAGAGGGAAGAGTGACCAGTGGGGTACCACAGGGATCAGTGCTGGGACCGGTCCTATTCAACATCTTCATCAGTGACATTGCGCAGAATCTAGAAGGTAGAATTTCACTGTTCGCTGATGACACAAAGCTCTGTAACAGAGTAGACACACCAGAGGGTGTAGACAGAATGAGAAGCGACCTGCAGAAACTTGAAGAATGGTCAGGGGTTTGGCAGTTGAAATTAATGCAAAGAAGTGCAAGATAATGCATATGGGGCACAAAACCCTGGCACAATATATCAGTTGGGGGTGAGGATATAGCATGCACCACGCAGGAAAGGGATCTTGGGGTTGTCATCTCTGATGACCTCAAGGTAGGAAACAGTGTGACAAGGCAGCAGGTAAAGCAAATAGGATGCTGGGATGTATGAGGCAGGGGCATCACCAGCAGGAAAGGGAGGTCATAATTCCGCTATACAAGACACTAGTGAGGCCCCACCTGGAGTACAGTGTACAATTCTGGAGACCATACCTACGTAAGGACATAGACAGGGTAGGGAAGGTTCAGAGGAGGGCAACAAAGATGGTGCATGGATTGCATCACAAGTCCTATGAAGACAGGTTGAAGGAACTGAACATGTACTCCTGGAGAAGAGGAGGGAGAGAGGGGATATGATAGAGACATACAAGTATCTTACAGGGAGGAACAGGTGCAGGAAATCACTATTTTTAAGCGAAAAAGATGTTCCAGGACTAGAGGGCATGGGATGAAGTTGGAGGGAGGACGATTCAGAGGAAACATGAGAAAGAATTCTTCACAGAACGGGTGGTGGACAAGTGGAACACCCTGCCAGAGGAAGTGGTGGGGGCAGAAAGAATCACGGGATTTAAGAATGCATGGGATAGACATAAAGGAATTCTAGAGGTCAGGGGTAAGGGGAAACAGACTTCTAGGAAAACAAACTGAACTTACAAGCTCAAATGGGCAGACTGGGTGAGCCATAGGCCCTTATCTGCCGACACTGTCTATGTATCTATGTATCTACACTCGTGCTGTTTGACCTTGGACATCTCACTCATGGCTTACGCCACTCGTGAGGTTACCTGATGTCAAACAGGATTTGTGTAGCTATATCATTTATCTGACAGCTCACCATTGTATATACCTTATATCATCCGCGTATAAGATGGTAGAGGTAGTGCCCGACATTTGAGGCTGCCTATTCACAAACGGTGAGAAAAGTAGTGGTCCGAGAATTGAGCCTTGTGGTACACTGCTGCTGGTAGGGGAGAAATCAGATTTGCAGTTGTCAATCTGAACAAATTGTGTCCCCACAGATAGGTAACTGCTGAATCATGTTGAGGAGCCTTGGGAGAATCCAAGTGTGGTCAGCGTATCTGGTATCTAAATGTTATGTATACTATAAATACTATATGCAGCATATCTAAATTGTAATAAGATTGTTTTTCTAGAGTTCCTTGCAATGTAGCATGTACATCAACCTCTGGCACTTTCGATTTAAGTAGCTCAGGTCTGATAGGCATCAAAGTTCTGGTTTTACGGCCCATAAGCAGCTGTGTTGGGGATCCTAGCCCCTTCAGTGGGGAATTTCTCTACTCTAAGAGTGCTACATAAGGGTCTTGGCAGTCCATTTGTGCTTTCTTTAACAGTCTTTTTATTGTTTGAATGGCTCGTTGTATCATATCATTACTGTGGGGATATTTTCGTGAAGACGTAACATGTTTAAACTCGCATTTTCTTTTAAAGTTTCTGAATTCGATTAAGGCAAATTGCAGGCCGTTACCTGTCACAAGTATTTCTGAAATACCATGTCTTACACATTGTGATTTAATATGGTTAATCACTGTTTCACTTGTGTCTTGCAACTTGGATACCTCAGTGTATTTGGAGTGGTAATCGACCATTGCTAGATACATTTCCCCTACAAATGCAAACAAATCAGCCCCAACCTTTGGCCAAGGCCTCTCTGGTATCTCTTGTGGCTGCAGCGTCTCTCTAGACTGTGCTCTCCTGAAATGGCTGCAAATACCACACCTTGCCACCATGTCATTAATCTGACTGTTCATCCCTTGCCAGAATAAGAGATCTCTGGCCCTGTGCTTGCAATTTTCAATGCCCAAGTGGCTGCTGTGTAATCTTTTCTTTCCCCTTTGTCCCGTCAGCACTTCTAGGCCTCTCCTGATTCAAAATGCTGGGGTGTTTGCCTCCTTCCCCCATTAGTCTCTGGGGGATGTTCTCCCCTGTTTTTGCCCATTATATGCCATCAGTACTTACATGAGCTAGGTTCTGTCTTCTGTAACAAATGCTTGTTTCGCATCATTGTACTCTATGTAATTCTTGTTCTCTGGTCTGCCCACTGTATGCAATGTGATAATCCTGTAACCCCACTGCTTGTTGTTGTGGTGTTTGCTGACTGTAACCTCTCATGTTATGATATGATGCGCTGATCTTGTCTGTAACTCTCCTGGGTCGTGCCTGAAAATGGATGATGCTTGTTGTCTAGTGCACTTACCCGGTAAACAAAGACTAAATAAATAATCTGCTTAACATGTCTGGTCTCAGTTATGCAGGGACTAGCAGTCTCTCCCTCTTCAGCAAAAGTCCATTTTCCATAGAGTTCTCCTCTCTGAACAGCCAGTACTGCCTTATCTCGGGGTGCACTGAAGCTTTCTAATGGGGTCACCCATTCAAAACGGTGTCTCTCAACTTGACCAATGCTGAATCTTTATCAGTCTCTTGCTGGAACAATTTTCCATTTTTCATCACTGATAGGCATGTTGTCCACCGTGTGAACCTCATACTTGTCTAGTTCAGTTTCTGGCACAGAATTTTCTCCTACAGCCCTACTCGGGGCATTTGCTAAGTTCTTTCCCGCTTTGTACTGTACTTGCAAATTGTACCTTTGCAGTTTTAGCATCATGTGTGGAATTCTTGGTGGGGCTGTAGCCAGAGGTTTTTGAAAAGGCTTTCTAGGGGCTTGTCCGATTCAATATGGACCATTGGTCTGCCATAGATATATTGGTGGAACGTTGAACAGCCAAACACAATAACCAGCATTTCTTTCTCAATTTGTGCATAGTTTCTCTATGCTTTATTAAGTGATCTGGAAGCAAAGGCAACAGGCTTGCCTTCCTCAAGCAAACATGCACCCAATCTTTCTGAAGATGCATCAACGGATAATTCAGCAGGCTTTCTTAGGTCATAGTAGGCCAGCACCGGTGGGGGGGTGACAACTGTTTTCAGCTCTTGAAAGGCTTGTTGGTGGCGCCCTTCCCAGTGCCATGCTGTTTCTTTCTCTAGTAACTCTCTCAACGGCGGCTAATTTACAGTTGACAGGTTTGGAATGAACTTTGACAGGTAGTTTACCGTGCCCACACATCTCTGTAAGTCAGTCTTATTTTGGGGAACAAGCAGCTGGGTAATTACTTTTATCTTCTCGGGGTCTAGCAACAGCCTGTCTTTACTTGTATCTGATATATTGGACCTCTGCCATTTTGATTTTGGATATTTTTAGGTTTAAAGACAAGTGTTTATCTCTGGCTCTTTGTAAAACATTCTGTAACCTCTGATTGTGCTCTTGTACATTTGCTCCCCATATTAGCTTGTCATCCATAATGACCTCTGTGCCCTCGAACCCCTCAAAAATGTGTGAAATCTTCTTTTGGAAGACCTCTGGTGCTGAGCAAATCCTAAACTAGAGATGCTTGAACTTGTACCTCCGAAAGGGTGTATTAAAAGTCACTAGATCAGAGCTAGGACCATCCAGTTTAATCCGCTGGAAGGCATGCTCAGCATCTAACACTGAGTACTTCAGCCTCTGTTAGTTTGGCTGCAATTTCTTCGACTGTTTTCATCGGGTGATGTTCCCTTTTAATTGCTCTATTAAGATCTCTGGGATCTATGCAAATTCGTACTTTGTTTGGTTTTTCTACAACTACCTTTTAGTTGACCCAGCTTATGGGTTTCTCCACCTTTTCAATAACCCTCTTTCTTTCAGTTTTTCTAGTTCAGTTTTCAGTTTGTCTTTTAATCATAGTATCATAGTAAAAGCCAGCAGAATAGGCCCCATGGTCTGTTGTGTCTGCTTGGAAGCTAGACCCCTACTGGGAGCTCGCTCCTCCACCCCCCCAGCCCCAGAGGTGGCCCTCCCTGACCTCAACGTCCCCCTGTACCTGTTCCAACCCTTCTTGAATCCTTCCACTGTGGTCTCTTCCACCAGACTCCTGGGCAGTGCGTTCCATGGTTCCACCACCCTCTCTGTGAAGAAGTGTCTCCTGTGCTCCGCTCTGTACTCCCCTCTCTCCTTTCCAGCTTCCACTCATGCCCCCTGGTAGTTCCCCCCTTCTTAAGCCTGAACCCTTCCCTGGCTCCTTGGCTATTTTTCTTGGGGGGGGTGGATCACAAGGCTGATTGTCTTATTTAATGTTATGTGGTAGTCACCCTCTAAGCATCCCAGTTCCTCAAATACATCAGCAAATTCAGTCAGTATTCCATCTGTGGCTTCCCCTGCACTTCCGCGTGCAGCATCTGCTGAAAATAGCTTCTTTATAAGCTTCATTTCCAAACAAGTAGGTAGGCCCAACACTGGGGTCACATTTGCATTAACCACTTGAAATGGCAACAGGTAATACTTTTGCTTAAAACATGTTAGCAACATCACTTTGCCTTTCACATCAAGTTTATGCCCAGAATAGGAAACCAGTCTAGCTGAAGACCTTTGAACAGCTTCTCCAGACAATTTCTTAACCATCTGAAAAGGCATCAGATTATACTGTGCTCCAGTGTCTAATTTAAACGTCACCATTTTCCCATTTATATTCAGATTTACTTTCCAGTCAGTCTCAGGCTTATAGGTATTCACAGTCTCAGTGCTAAAATACTTTCATTCTCCTGGCCATCGTCTCTAACAACATGGATCTCACTGTGTTTGCCCACACGACATACTAGAGCAAAGTGATTTTTTTCTGTGGCACAGTCTACAAAATTGTCCATATGCTGGCCATTTATCTCATGCTCACGACTACACTTTTCACATTTGACTTTATTCGCTTGAGGTACATAACTCCCTTTGCTCAGTTTGGCACCTGCTTACTCTTTCTTCCTGCACAGCTGCTACCTGCACTGATCTTTCATCCTGAGCATTTTCACTTAAGTGTTTAATCTGTGTTTCACTCAGTTCGGCAGCTCTGCATGTATCTATAGTCTTATCTAATGTTAAGTCCATTTGTCTCAACAGTCTGTGTCTCACATGGTCACTCTGTATACCGCATACAATTCTATTTCTGACCAACGATTTAGTTAAATCTCCAAATTCACAAGATTTAGCCTTTAGCCTCAATTCAGTTACATGTGAATAAACGGACTTGCCCAGATTCTGGCTCCTAGTATCGAACAAGTGTCTCTCATAAGTCACATTCTTTCTCGGGTTACAATACCTCTCAAATTGTCCCATAATTTTGTTCAAGTGCTCCTTCTCTCTTTCCCAAACTGAAGTGTATACCTTCAATGCATCAGAGCCTGCCACATGCAAGAGGGTAATAGCCTGGATTTTCTGGGACTTTTCAGCAATTCCACTGACAACCAAGAAAATTTCAAATTGCTGATTAAATTTTTCCAGTTTTCAGCAACATTACCTTGCAGATTGAGAGCGGCGGGAGGCTGCAGGCATTCCATTCTGACACCATGTAATATTCACGCAGATACCAACATGGAGTACACTGGTAAGTTTACTGTACTGTATAGCACTGAGATTAAACTGCAAAAATACGAGCTACCGGTTGCCAGAGAAGGGCTTTTATTATAAGTGTTAACACATGCGCAGTAACAAAGCGTATGCCAGTTCACTTCCTTACAGTATTTAAAGTGCCTTGAATGATGCCAACAGCTGCAATTGTGGGAGCTGATTTCCTCTCTGCCATCCTGTATATATTCTTAGCTGGATATGATACATAATAGGATAAATCATTATTCTAATAATGTTTCCATATATTTAAGAGTGTACTTGTGCCAGTAAACAGCCTTGAAAGCTTTTTCAGGTGCATCAGAAAAATTGGAATTTGAAAGACCAGGGAACGTTTTTAATGTTTCTTTCTAATTTGTTTAATAAAAATATATATTTTTGTTGAACCCATTTTATAGGTGCAGTAAACCACTTCAGGATGTGGGTTGTGTGTGTAATAAATGCACTCCTCAGGTGCTGAAGGCACTTGGTGCCTCGCTATGCACCTTGGGTCATGTGTTTGTCAGATAACACATCCCATCTTGGCTTATTGCTTACTTAGAAATATGGCCTTCCTTCACCCAATATCAGGGACCTGGAAAAAGTAGATGTGTTTACAATATTAAACAACCAGCACTGTGTGCTGGGATGCCTCACCTTTTGAACTGGAGGTACAGGATCAGATAGACACATATAGGAGGTCACACAGCCCACTGGGCTAAACAAATGGTAAACCTTTTGGCTAACCGAACAGCAGACTATAAGTCCAAGTACTGTATTAGTAATTCGTTGTTTGTGAGCAAAGTTGGCAGTCCACTTCTGCTCAGAGGATGGAGGAACAGCTCAGGGTGTGGGGGAACAGCCCAGATCGCTGCCTAGCTAAGCACAATACAAGGGTGTAGTCAGGATTTGGGAATGTGTGGTTTTCACCAAAGGGTATACCATCTATATAGCGACACTATTACAGCAAACACATTGATGCCAACAACATTGACAGTTCGCTGTAATAGTCCACCCAAGATCCCGACCCTCTGGTCCTGCACCCCCTCCCTGAATCAACTCTGACTTGGAGTTGATAATCCATAAGTTGGTGTGGGGGGCAGAGCCCTCCATATAGGGGGTTTTAGAGAGGCAAAACCCCCGATAGAAAAAAAGAAACAGAGTGTCCTTTCAGATTTATGTCAACTGCAACTTGAGTCGATATAAATCCGTTGCTGTGATGTCAGTCGGCAAAATAGTTGTCGAACCAGCATTGTAGATCCCCACCAAAGAAATCGTTTTGTCCCAGTGCACAAAAACCCCAACTTTTTAGTGAAAATACTGTATAATGCAGCCAACATGGGAGTGGGATTATTGGCACCCAGAAGCCCCCCCCCCCCGGGCTACACCTAGGCACTGAGGCAGCAAGCCTTTGTGTGAAGCAAATAAACTGAAAAAAAAAGTTAACAACCACTATGGTTCTCCGAGGAGGTGGCAGGGAGGGTTAGGAAAAAGATAGCATTCAGGAAGTACAAGGAATCATAGAAGGAGCAGGACAGAGAACTGTATCAGTTAAAGCAGAAGGAAGCAGGGAAGGCAGTCATAACAACAAAGGCCCAAACTGAGGAAAAGTTAGCCAACTTAGTTAAGAAGGGGGATAAAACCTTTTTATAGGTACATCAGAGAGCAAAGGAAGATCAAGGGAGGGACAGTGAGGCTTAATAAAGGGGAAGGGGTAGGTGGGCAGAGGATGACCGTGAAAAGGCAGAGATACTAAACAAATAATTTTGCTCAGTATTCACAAATGAAGAGGGGGAGGTACCTAAACCAAACAATAGAAACACTCTGGATAGGGGGGTTGATACCAGCTCATTCACAGAAGAAAGAGTTCTGAAAGAACTCTTAAAACTGAAGGTGGACAAAGCAATGGGGCCTGATGGGATTCATCCCAGAATTCTAAAAGAACTAATGGTAGAACTAGTGACACCACTGACTACCCTCTTTAACAAATCATGGGAGGATGGGGTGGTGCCTGAGGACTGGAGGAGGGAAGATGTTATTCCACTTCACAAAGGTGGGAGCAGGGCAGAGGCAGAAAACTACAGACCTGTTAGTTTGACCTCAGTGATAGGGAAAATGATGGAATCACTTCTGAAGGAAAGAATTGTTGAGTACCTATAGGCCAGAGGGGCATAGGACCCAAGGCAGCATGGGTTCACAGTGGGAAGGTCATGTCAGATGAAGCTAATAGATTTCTTTGACTGGGTGACCAAAGTAGTAGATCAGGGAGGGGCAGTGGACATGGTCTGCCTAGACTTTAGCAAGGCATTTGACATAGTCCCACACAAAAGATTAATATACAAGTTAGCCAGCCTTGAAGTGGGACCCAAGATGGTAGCCTGGGTAAAAAATTGGCTGGACAACAGGACACAGAAGGTAATAATAAATGGAGTCCACTCTGAAGAAAGGGGGCTTACTAGTGGTGTACCGCAGGGGTTCAGTACTAGGACTGGTCCTCTTCAGTAAGTGACATTGCAGAGGGACTGGAAAGAAAAGTATGTCTCTTTGTAGACGACACAAAGATTTGCAACAGGGTTAATACACAAGGTGGGGTAGAAAGGATGAGAAGAGGCTTGGCAAGGTTGGAGGAATGGTCAAATCTATGGCAGTTTAGATTCAATGCTAAGAAGTGCAAAGTAATGCACCTGGGAAACAAAAACCCAGAGGAAGAGTACACAATAGGGGGTGAGATACTAACAACAATAAAAATGGAAAGGGACCTGGGGGTAGTCATATCAGATGACCTAAAGGTGGGCAGGCAGTGTGAGAGGGCAGTAAGGAGGGCTGGGGGGATACTGGAATGCATGGGGAGAAGCATCACCAGTAGAAAAAAGGAAGTTGTTAGCCCTCTGTACAGACAGCTGGTGAGACCCCATCTGGAGTACTGCATGCAGTTCTGGAGATCTGATCTCCGCAAGGACATAGACAGGATGGAGGCAGTCCAGAGGAGGGCAACTAAAGTGGTGTAGGGTCTGCACCAGAAGACATATGAAGAGAGACTTAAGGAACTTAATATGTATACCCTCGAGGAAAGGAAGGAGAGGGGGGGGACATGGTAGAAACTTTCAAGTACCTCAAAGAATCAATAAAGTCCAAGATGGTAGCATCTCTCAGAAAAAGAAGTGTGCAAGAACAAGGGGGCACAATTTGAAGATAGAGGGGGGAGGGCTCAGAGGTAATGTGAGGAAGTATTTTTCACGGAGAGGGTGGTAAATGCATGGAACGGCCTTCCTGAGGAGGTTGTGGAGTCGGAAACAGTGGGGGAATTCAAGAATGCATGGGACAGACATAAGGCAATTCTAAGGGGTGGGGGTAGGAGGAAGTAGGCTGTTGGTTAACTAGGATCTGCAGCTTATCCATTAGGTAGGGAAATGGGCAGACTGCGTGGGCCAAGTGGTCCTTATCAGCCGTCAAATTCTATATTTCTGTGTAAACCAGTATTTTCAGAATACCGCAGCGGAACAGTCTGTGCTTGTCGTAGAATAATAATGCCGAAAGACAGCCCCATGTCCATGAGGTAGTCTATACCAACCCGTAGAGAAGCTATGCTTTTCTTTATCATTTTAACAAGGAGAAAATGGCAGTAATGTAGGAATGACCACAAATTCCCCATAACAGTGAAAGTACTTGTACAAACATTTCTCATGCATACACAAATTGCCCCTCACTACAGTCCCAGCAACTCTCTCTTGGAACCCCCAAAGTCAAGCAATTACTGCTTTACAACTAAAGTCACTCTTCATCTTCATTAGATGATATGTCCTGCTGGCTGTCAGTCACAGTGTCCTTTAGCTTCTGGGTCCATCAACTGGCTTCCCTGGGATCCATGCAAAAAAAAAATTGTCTTGATGAACAATCCGCAGATGAGCTGATAATGGAAGAGTATACGTTATACCGTTTTCTGTGGGGAAACCTGAACAATATCTAGTTGCTTACACTGCTGCTGTGTGGCATAACTCGGATCTGGGTAGAAGTGCACCCAGACTTCCTCAGCCTGCATCTCTGCCTTCATTTTGGCCAGCTGCCTAATCAGAACTCTGGGTCTTTCACCTGACATCACTGTCAGTGCCGTACACGGTCCCACCATGTCAGTCATGTTCCTGTGAGAGGTGATATGATGTGCCTTTTAAACCCCTAATGGCTCACCTTCAGGAGCTGCACTGAATGGTTCTGGGAGCCATTGTAACATAAAGAGGTAGCGTCTCTCTTGACCCCCTCCGGTAGGCCCACAGCTTGAACACCGGATGCACTGGCCTAATTTTCCATAGAAACATAGAATTTGATGGCAGATAAGGACCGCTTGGCCCACCCAGTCTGCCCATTTCCCTACCTACTGGATAAGCTGCAGATCCTAGTTAACTAGCAGCCTACTTCTTCCTACCTCCACCCTCTAGAATGGCCTTATGACTGTCCCATGCATGCTTGAATTCCACCACTGATTTTGACTCCACAACCTCCTCCGGAAGGCCGTTCCATGCATCCACAACCCTCTCTGTGAAAAAATACTTCCTTAAATTACCTCTGAGCCGCCCCCATCTTCAAATTGTGCCCTCTTGTTCTTGCACACCTCTTATTTTGAAAGATACTACCCTCTTGGACTTTGTTGATTCCCTTGAGGTACTTGAACGTTTCTATCATGTCCCCCCTCTCCCACCTTTCCTCGAGGCTATACATACAGTATTAAGCTCCTTTCGTCTCTCTTCCTATGTCTTTGGTGCAGACCCTGCACCATTTTAGTTGCCCTCCTCTGGACAGCTTCCATCCTGTCTATGTCTTTGAGGAGATTGGGTCTCCAGAACTGCACACAGTACTCCAGGTGGGGTCTGACCAGCTGTCTGTACAGAAGGATAATAACTTGCTGTTTTCTACTGGTGATGCCTCTCCCTATGCATCCCAGTATCCCCCCAGCCCTCCTTGCTGCCCTCTCACATTGCTTGCCCTCCTTTAGGTCATCTGATATGACTACCCCCCGGACCCTTTCCATTTTTGTTGTTGTTAGTATCTCACCCCCCATTGTGTACTCTTCCCCTGGGTTTTTGTTTCCCAGGTGCATTACCTTGCACTTCTTAGCATTGAATCTAAGCTGCCATACATTTGACCATTCCTCTAACCTTGCCAAGTCCCTTCTCATCCTTTCCACCCCACCCTGTGCATCAACTCTGTTGCAGATCTTTGTGTCATCTGCAAAGAGACATACTTTTCCTTCTAGTCCCTCTGCAATGTTGCTTATAAAGACATTGAAGAGGACAGGTCCTAATACTGAACCCTGCGGTACCCCACTAGTAACCCTCCTTTCTTCTGAGTGGACTCCATTTATTATTACTCTCTGTGTCCTATTCTCCAGCCAATTCTTTACCCAGGCTGTCATCTTGGGACCCACTCCCAGTCTGGCTAACTTGTGTATTAATCTTTTGTGTGGGACTGTGTCAAATGCCTTGCTAAAGTCTATGTAGGCCATGTCCACAGCCCCTCCCTGATCTACTACTTTGGTCACCCAGTCAAAGAAATCTATCAGATTCGTCTGGCATGACCTTCCCTGTGAATCCATGCTGCCTAGGGTCCTGTGCCCCTCTGGCCTCTAGATACTCGACAATTCTTTCCTTCAGAAGTGATTCTATCATTTTCCTATCACTGAGGTTAAACACAGGTCTGTAGTTTCCTGCTTCTGCCTTGCTCCCACTTTTGTGAAGGGGAATCACATCTGCCCTCCTCCAGTCCTCGGGTACCACCCCATCCTCCCATGATTTGTTAAAAAGGGTAGCCAGTGGTGTCACTAGTTCTACCCTTAGTTCTTTTAGAATTCTGGGATGAATCCCATCAGGCCCCATTGCTTTGTCCACCTTCAGTTTTAAGAGTTCTTTCAGAACCCTTTCCAGGACTTCTAGTTTAGCGCTTAGCATGCTGCTTTCCTTAATCTGTTGGGCTGCTGTTCATTTTGCATATCTTTAGGGCAAGGCTGCCTCTGTAACCTCCAGCTGCATAATTTTGACTTTTTACTCCATGGAAACCAGCTTGTTGTAAGAGTCTATTTTTTAATTGATCATGGCAGTGTATTTATATATGCAACTGCCCCTTCAGAGGGCACACAACTGACC
The DNA here is from genome assembly GCA_016271365.2 of Neoceratodus forsteri. Classification (NCBI taxonomy): domain Eukaryota; kingdom Metazoa; phylum Chordata; order Ceratodontiformes; family Ceratodontidae; genus Neoceratodus; species Neoceratodus forsteri. The sequence goes on along the minus strand of CM028130.1, from coordinate 534,042,132 downwards.
TACTTCTCTGCCCAAGATGGGGGTGAGCTTGGCCCAGGAAACACCCATGTCTAGGGGCACATGTTGTGATGCTCGATGAGGTCCCTTGCACTCAGCTCCTTGGGTTGCTTTGGCAGCATTTATTGGAGTGATGGCTGGTATTTGAATTGGCAGGACTTGGGCACCTGAGGTATTTGAACAAACCTCATTTATCTATTAACTACCATAGGTCATTAGCACAAATAGGGTCAAGTCCAAGGAACCCGGTTCATTAGTTCGTGAGGAGTTCCTTCTGTACACAGGTTTTCATAGGTAACCATCTCCCCCCAAATGTCTGACTCTAGACTGAACTGCATGACACTCACGTATAGCCTTCAGCTACAGTATGCTAACCCTGTCACACTCCCAGCAGTTTTTACTCTAATTATGGTATCTGACACTTTCTGTCCTTTTTCTTTCTGCTTGACAAGGTGCCTACTGATGGTCTGTCCACACTTCTCATTCAGATGTGCCTGGGAGTTCCCTATCCTCCTCTGTGCTAGTTCCTACCATCCTCATATGCCTTCACTTAGGGTGTGTTATATAGTTTTAAACGTATGTATTGTGTTGCTATGCTAGTTTTCACAGTGGTGTCTTTTTTTTAACAAATTTGTTAATAAATGGTTTTATGATGGAATGGTTATATTGAAAAGTTCAATAACATTTTTAAAACAAGGGACACTCAACGCAACTTCCCTAGCCGACCCTTCGACATCTCAGGCTTGTTCCCAAACCCAGGTCATCGGCATCACAAGTGGTAGTGCTACTGCTGTGCTGGGATCCGCCTGCCAAAGGCCTCCCTTAAGTAGGCAGAAGGATTTGCAGGTAGCAGTACCCCGGGAGCAGTATGAAGGTGAAATACAAAACATAAAAAAGTCACAGGATCCAAGAACAGCTTGCTGGTATACAAAGATTCATTGAGGTGCCATATGTGAAAGCACTCAAACTGTACCCCAGCAATTTGACTTCAAAAGAGTCTTCATCAGGGAGTGGGGCTCAAAGCATAGTGTGGCGAATTTAAAGGAGTACTACACCCTCATGTGTTGTAAATGTTATTTGTTTCCTTGTCAATAGACAACTCTTTTCATTAGCTGTCAGGGATATATATGTTTGCTTTTATCTTCACTGTGCATACCAGTCCCTGTAACTGTCCTGAGGGTCTCCCATTTTCTGGTTGTTGAAATCTCATTGTGCCTGGAAGCTGAAATTGCATATGAAAACATGATGTGTCAGCACCCTTTAGACTCCACAGTACACTTATCTGCTTGCTTGTCCTTTGCTGCTCAACCTCAGTAGGGCAGTCTGCATTCTCGCACCGCTTCCCCAAACTATGGAACTCCATACCTTATCAGATTATACACTTCTCTGTTCCCCTTTCCATCTCTTCAGCTCTCCACAACTTCTTTTCCCCCAACTGCACCTGCTTTTAAGTGAACTCTAGCTTCCCTCTCTCCATATTTCCACTGTATTATTCTCTGCTGACTATGATCACTAAATGTCCTTTCCTCAAAAATATCACAAGTCCTCTCTGCCTTTCCTTTAAACTGATGTAGTTGTAACCCTGGCTTACGCACTTCCTTTGTGATAATCAAAGATATTATATATGGAATTTATATTTATACAGTATTCGGGTGTTAACACTGTATGTACTCCTACTCCCTATTCCATTAATCCCTTGCTTGTATTAGTCTACTTGTAAGCACTTAAATGTGTTTTCTCCACCTTTTGCGTAATTGCATTTTATTTATTATGTATGATTGTCCTTGCTGAATAATACGATGTATGCTGTTAATCCCGTCCCCCTTTCCCCAGGACACACCAGTGGAGTCCAGCAACTTGATTGTTCAATGTGCCTTTTCTGGTGAAACTTTTCAATAAATAAATCAAAATAAAATAGAAGTCAACAAACACGTTGCTGCAAGGTGTGAAATAACTACTTTTTACCTTCAGTTAGTTTTGCAGATTGTCTTAGGTGCAGTGCAGTTTTTTTTTCTTTAAACTGCATTCAGTCTGTGTGTTTCCAGAGAGTTTTTCAGGTTATGTGTACATTCCGCACAGGGATACATCATGTAAATGGGTGCTGTGGCATCACGTTCTCATTATGCTGCTGCAGCTGTCCAAGATAATGAGATTTAAACAACCAGAAAATGGAAACCACCAGGCTAGTTACAGGGGCTGTTGTGAACAGTGAAAACAAACCTAAAGCAAACACATACCTGTATATTCCTAACGGGTACACAAAATGTTATCTGTTGACAAGGAAACAAATAACGTTCACAAGATATGAGAATGTAATACTTTTTTAAAGTGCAACTAACGCACCAAAATCTGGCCAGTGGAAAATTATGTACACAAATGCTCTCAGTCTGGGAAACAAGATCCCAGATGGGCAGGCAACAATGACAAAGGCTAAACTGGACATAGTAGCCATTAGCGAAACATGGTTCACCAGTAGCCACACTTGGGAGACTTTAGTACCTAGCTATGTACTGTTCAGAAGAGACCGAGGTGCAAAAAAAAAGGGAGGGGGTAGCCCTTTATGTCTAAGGGCTCTGAACAGGTGCAGAACCCGGGGGTGATTTTTGACAGTGAGCTGACACTTTGTTCACAAGTGTCAGCAGTTGTCAGACTTTCCTTTTACCATCTTAGAAACATCGTCAGGATTAAGCACCTTGTTCCGCCCTCGGATTTGCCAACGTTGGTCCACGCCTTTGTGTCCTCACGCCTTGATTCTTGCAACTTCCTGTATCTAGGGCTTCCTGGGGTTGATATCCACCGCTTACAGCTGGTGTAGAACGCTGCAGCCCGGTTATTGACAGGTACGTCTCGTGCCTGTCATATTTCGCTGGTGCTGCGTGATCTGCATTGGCTGCCAATTCAGTGGCGGATCACCTTTAAAGTTGGTCTTTTGACCCACAAAGCCCTGCACGGACAGGGTCCGGACTACTTGAAAGAGCTTTTAGTTCCCTACTGCTCTAAGCGATCTCGCCACTCGGCAGACAAGGGGTTGCTAGAGATTCCGAGGGTTTCTTTGAAATCATCGGGTGCTTGTGCCTTTATGTATGCTGCTCCGACCCTCTGGAATTCTCTACCCCATCTGCTTCGTCAGTGTGCGTCCGTGGAGGAATTTAAAAAGGCCCTGAAGACCTGTTTATGGTCAAAGATTTATTTTAATTAATACTGTGATTTTAAGAGCTCAGATTATTATGTATTGGTTTTGTTTATTATGTTGTCAGATATTGTAACGCGCTTTGATTTTAGAAAGGCACGATATAAATAAAGCTTTATTATTATTATTATTATGTCAATGAAATATCAAAGCTACAGAAATTCAGAATATACATAAGGAGCTAGGAGAACTGTGGGTCACCCTGGAAATAGGAAATGGGACAGCCATACGTACGGGGTTTGTCTACAGGCCTCCAGACCAGGAAGAGGACACAGACACATTACTGTTAGAAGGTATACAAAACATGACAGCTAAAGGGGAGGTTCTGATAATGGGAGACTTCAACATGCCGGATACAGATTGGTCAATACCAGCAGGGACATCTGCCAGAACTAGACACATGGTGGATTCCCTGCAGGGGGAGGGCCTCAAACAACTGGTACAACAACCCACAAGATACAGGGCTATCCTAGATCTAGTATGGACTAACAGGGAAAGGATCACAGATCTCCAGGTAGAAGGTCACCTGGGGACCAGTGACCATCACATAGTATGGTTCAATTTGGCCACTAGAACTAAATCATCCCATTCCAAGGCAAAAATATGGGACTTCAGAGGAACTGACTTTGATAAGATGGCCAACAGAGTTAATCTAGCCCTGGCAAAAAGAAATACAGGTGAGGGGGTACAGGCAAATTGAGCAAGCATTAAAGCTGCAATACTTGAAGCAACATCCCATTGTGTTAGTGAGAAAAGGAAGTGCAAAAGAAGAAGGAAACCACTTTGGTTCTCAAAAACAGTAGCAGAAAAGATCAGAGCCAAAAGGCTGGGCTTCAGGAAATGTAAGGGAACGCAGCGGGATGAAGATAGGGAGGCATACCAAACTTCCCTAAGGGAAGCAGGGAAGGCAGTAAGGCAGTCAAAGGCCCAAACAGAGGAAACACTAGCACGAACAGTAAAAGAAGGTGACAAGACTTTCTATAGATACATTAGTGAAAGGAGAAAGTCCAGAGGGGGTATTACTAAGATCAAAGGGGACAAGGGGATGTGTGAGGAAGAGGACCGTGTAAAAGCATCTAACCTAAATAGATACTTCTGCTCGGTATTTATTGAAGAGAAGGTAGGGCAGGGCCCACAGCTCAGCACCATGGACACAGAGGAGGGAGGTGTGCACTAGTCCCTTCACAAAAGAAAGGGTCCTACAAGAGCTCGATAAGCTCAGGGTGGACAAGGCAATGGGACCTGATGGCATACATCCCAGGGTACTGAAGGAGCTAAGGGTGGAACTAGCAGAGCCATTATCAGAACTGTTTAGTGAGTCTCTGAGCACAGGAGAGGTCCCAGAAGACTGAAGAAGGGCTCACGTGATCCCGCATTACAAGAGTGGTAGCAGGGAGGAGAAAGGGAACTACAGACCAGTCATTCTTACCTCAGTAGTGGGCAAGATTATGGAGACACTCTTTAAGGAAAGGATAGTGCAACACCTGGAATCCATAGGGGCACAGGATCCAAGACAGGATGGGTTTACAACAGGAAGGTCCTGTGAAACTAATCTCATAGATTTCTTTGACTGGGTAACCAGAGTGGTGGACAAGGGGGAGCAGTTGATGTCGCCTACCTTGACTTCAGCAAAGCTTTCAATACTGTTCCACATAGAAGATTGATTGTTAAGCTGGGTAGGCTCGGGGGTTGGTCAGACATTGGTCAACTGGGTGGCAAACTGGTTGATGGGCAGAAAACAGAGAGTGGTGGTAAACAGTATACAGTCAGAAGAGATGCAAGTCACAAATGGGGTACCTCAGGCATCAGTCCTGGGGCCAGTCCTCTTCAATATCTTCATCAGTGACATTGCAGATGAACTGGAGGGTAAGGTTTGTCTGCTTGCAGATGACACCAAGATCTGCAACAGATTAGATGATCCAGATGGGGTGGGCAGAATAAGAAAAGATCTGGATAAACTAGCAAAATGGTCAGAAGAGTGGCAATTGGGGTTTAACGCAAAGACGTGCAAGATCATGCACATAGGGAAGAGAAACCCTGAAGCCACCTATAGGTTGGGAGGAGAGTTGCTGGTAGTCACAAGGGAAGAAGGAGACTTGGGCATCATCATCACCGATGACCTGAAATCATCCAAGCAGACCACTAAAGCAGTAGGGTAAGCTAGAGGGATGTCAGGGTGTATTAGTAGGGGTATCACAAGTCGTAAGAGGGAAGTAATAATCCCTCTTTACAAGACACTGGTTAGGCTCCATCTGGAGTACTGCGTGCAGTGCTGGAGGCCACACCTTCACAAGGACAGTAACCAAATTGAGGCAGTCCAGAAAAGGGGAACCAAAATGGTGCAGGGACTGCATCAGAAAACATATGAGCACAGATTAACGGAGCTCAATATGTATACCCTAGAGCAAAAGAGGGAGAGGTGTGATATGATCAGAACATTCAAGCACCTTAAGGGCATTAACAAGGTGAAAGAGTCTAACATGTTTCAGTGTAAGAAAAATAGCAGGGCAAGAGGACACAGCATGAGATTAGAGAGATGCCGATTAAGGGGTAATGTGAGAAAGTTCTTTTTCACAGAAGGGATGGTGGATGCATGGAATGGCCTACCTCAGGAAGTGGTGGATATGAATGCAGTGCAGGGCTTCAAATAGGCATGCGATAGGCATAAGGGAGCAATACAGATGAGTATGAATAGATAGGCCATTGACAGAGCAAAGGCCAATGGCGCATTCATAAGGTAGAAAAATAAATGGGCATACTGGATGGGCCTTGCAGTCCTTATCTGCCATCAACTTATATGTTTCTGTGAGTTGGGTTTGAGCTGCTGGAGTTACCATAGACAGGGAGTTAGGTCTCAGCTGCTGGAGTTACTTTAGATAGGGAGTTAGGTCTCAGCTGCTGAAGTTACCATAGACAGGGAGTTAGGTCTCAGCTTCTGGAGTTGCCTTAGACAGGGAGTGTTGGGTCTCAGCTGCTGAAATTGCCTTAGACGGACTTAGGACTCAGCTGCTGGAGTTGCCTTAGATGGGGAGTTAGGTCTCAGCTGCTGTAGTTACCTGAGACTGGGAGAGTTAAGGCTCAGCTGATGGGGTTAACTTTGACTGGGAGTTAGGTCTCAGCTGCTGGGGTTTCCTTATATTGGGAGAGTTGGGGCTCAGCTGCTGGGGTTACCTTAGACAGGGAATGATGTCTCAGCTGCTGGTGTTACCTGAGACAGGGAGTGATGTCTCAGCTGCTGGTGTTTCCTTAGACTAGGAAAGTTAGGGCTTAGCTGCTGGGGTTATCTGAGACTGCAAGTTAGGTCTCAGGTGCTGGGGTTACCTTAGACAGGGAGTTTGGTATCAGCTGCTGGGGTTACCTTAGACTGGGAGTTAGATCTCAGCTGCTTGGGTAATCTTAGACAGGGAGTTGAGTCTCAGCTGCTGGAGTTAGCTTAGACAGAGAGTTAGGTCTCAGCTTCTGGAGTTGCCTTAGACAGGAAGAGTTAGGGCTTAGCTGTTGGGATTACCTTAGACAGGGAGAGTTGGGTCCCAACTATTGGGGTTACTTTAGACAGGGAAAGTTAGGACTCAGCTGCAGGAGTTGCCTTAGACAGGGAGAGTTGGGTCTCAGCTGTTGGGGTTGCCTTAGACCGGGAGATTTAGGATTCAGTTGCTAGAGTTGCCTTAGAAAGGGAGAGTTAGGACTCTGCTGTTGGGGTTACCTTAGACAAGGAGAGTTAGGTCTCAGCTGCTGGAGTTGCCAAAGACAGGGAGACTTAGGTCTCAGCTGGTGGATTTATCTTAGACTGAGAGAGTTAGGGCTCAGCTGCTGGGGTTGTCTTAGACAGTAAGTTAGGTCTCAGCTGTTGGGTTACCTTAGACAGGGAGTTGGGTCTCAGCTGCCGGAGTTACCTTGGTTTGATAGAGTTTGGGCTCAGCTGCTGGGGTTACCTTAGACTGGGAGTTAGGTGTCTGCTGCTGGGTTTACCTTAGACAGGGAGTTAGATCTCAGCTGTTGGGGTTACCTTAGACAGGGAGTTAGCTTTCAGCTGCTGTAGTTATCTTACACAGAGAGTTAGGACAGAGCTGCTGGAGTTACCTTAGACAGGGAGTTAGGTCCATGTGGTGGAGTTGCCTTAGATGGGAGGGTTAGGATTGAGTTTCTGGAGTTGCCTTAGACAGGGAGAGTTAGGACTCAGCTGTTGGGGTTATCTTAGACAGGGAGTTAGGTCTCAGTTGCTGGAGTTACCTTAGACAGGGAGTTAGGTCTCATCTGCTGGAGTTGCCTTAGACAAGAAGAGTTAGGGCTGAGTTGCTGGAGTTATCTTAGACAGGAAGATTTAGGACTCAGCTGCCGGAGTTGCTTTGTACAGGGAGAGTTAGGACTCAGCTGTTGGAGTTACCTCAGATAGTGAAGTCTGAGCTGCTGCAGGTACCCTAGACAGTGAGTGTTAGGTCTCGGCTGCTGGAGTTATGTTACACACGGAGTGTTGATTCTCAGCTACTGGAATTGCCTTAGACAGGGAGACTTAGCGCTGTTCAGCTGCTGGAGTTAACTTAGCTGCTGGAGTTAATTTAGACAGGGAGAGCTTGTTCTGAGCTGCTGGAGTTACCTTAGACTGGGAGAGTTAGGGTTCAGCTGCAAACATAGAAATATAGAATATGTCAGCAGAAAAGGACCGGTAGGCCCATTCAGTCTGCCCTATTTGCACTGCTTGTTACTACACCTTTGACCCTATTCCATCACAGGTGTCCCTTCTTCCTCTACCTATTTTGCCCATGTGTCTTATCTCACACATGCTTAAAGCTCCCCAATATGTTCACCCCCACCACCCCTCCCGGCAGGCTGTTCCAGGCATCCACCACCCCTTCTGTGAAGAAGTATTTCCTCACAGCATTTTTAAACTACCCCACCAAGCATATCAGCATCCCCCCCCAATATTCTGGTGCTCCTCCTCTGAAAGAGACTCCTTCTTGCACTTTATTCACCCATGTGAGGTACTTGTAGGTCTCGAGCATGTTCCCCTTCCCCCCTCTCTCTCTCTCTCTCTCTCTCTCTCTCTCTCTCCTGTCTTCCAGAGAGTACATGTTGAACTCCTCCGGCCTCTCCTTATATGGTTTCTCGTACAACTTCCACACCATTTTGGTAGCTCTCCTCTGGACCGCTTCTACCCTGTCAATATCCTCGTGAAGGTGCGGTCTCCAGAACTGGCACAGTAGTTCAGGTAGGGTCTGATTAGTGGGTGATACAGTGGCAATGCCACCTCCCTTCTCCTGCTAGAAATACCCCTCCCTATGCAACCCAGCATCCTGTAGTCGTGCAGTAAGCCTTATCACACTACCCTGCCACCTTGAGATAATCAGATATGATTACCACAAGCTTCCTGTCTTGCTTGGTGACTGTAAGACTTTTGTAGACTTCAAGAGGGCACAATTTGAAGATAGAGGGGGGATGGCTCAGAGGTAATGTGAGGAAGTGTTTTTTCACAGAGAGGGTTGTGGATGCATGGAACAGCCTCCCTGAGGAGGTCATGGAGTCAAGAACAGTGGGGGAATTCAAGAATTCATCGGACAGACATAAGGCAGTCCTAGTTGGGGGGGTAGGAGGAAGTAAGCTGTTGGTTAACTAGGATCTGCAGCTTATCTGTTAGGTAGGAAAATGGGCAGACTAGGTGGGCCAAGCGGTCCTTGTCTGCCGTCAAATTCTATGTTTCTATGTTTAGTACCCCACCCCTTATACACAGTCCCCGGGTTTCTCTGCCCCAGGTGCATGACTTTGCACTTTTTGGCATTCAAACCCAGCTCCACACCCTAGATCACTCCTCTAATTTCCCCAGGTCCCTTTACATTCTCTCCACTCCTTCCTGGGTGTCCACCCTGCTGCAGATTTTTGTGTCATCTGTAAAGAGACGCACCTTCCCCTCCAGTTCCTCAGCAATATCACTTATGAAGACATTGAAGAGGAAAGGACCCAGTACCAATCCCTGTGGTACTCCACTGGTCACTCCCCCATCCCTTGAGTGATTGCCATTTACCACCACCCTTTGCCTCCTGTCTTTCAACCAATTTGATACCCAGCTTACCACCTTCTCCTCAACCCCCAGGTAGCTAAGTTTCTTAATCAGTCTCCTGTGTAGTGCGGTGTCAAAGGCCGTGTTGAAGTCCGGATAGATGACATCCACTAGTCTGTCCTGATCCACCTCCCTCATAATGAGGTTTGTTTGAATTGGCCTCCCCCTGTGAAACTGTGCTGCCGGTGGTCCTGCAGCCCATTTGCCTCCAGGTACTCCATTAGTCTATCCTTCAGTCGGGTTTCCATCAGTTTCCCCACCACTTGCTTGCTGATGCATGCTGGTCCTTCCCCCTCTCCTCCACAGTGAAGACCGAGCAGAAGTATTGTTTAAAATTTGCTTTTTTCTGATCATCTTCTGCACAGTTCCCCAGCTGTCCTGATCCTCACTATGCCTCCCCTAGCCTTCCAGTTTTCGCTCACATGCCTGGAGAAAGTCTTTTCCCTTTTTTTGTCCTCCTGGGTGACCTTTTCTTCTGCTTGAGCCTTTGCTGCCCTTACCCTCCTCCCTGCCTCCCCTTATCTAGCTCTCTCCCTTTCCCCCTCTGTTTGGGTCTCCTTGCACTTACTAAAAGCTGTTTATTTATCTCTTACTGCATTCACCACTTCCTTAGAAAACCACAGTGGCCTCCTCCTCCTCCTACTGTTGATCTTCTCCTTCAAACAACTTACCACTGCCTTGGTTATTCCCTCTTTTATCCTTTTCCATTGTGCCTCCACTACTCCTTGGTTAACTCCTGCTTCAAGGGTTTTCCTAAGGTAGTCTCCCATTTTAAAAAAAACTGCTCTCCTGAAGTCCAGGACTGTCATTCTAGTGTGGTTCTTCTCCTGCCCTATTTGTATGCCAGACTGCACTGTACGATGGTCGCTTATACACAGGGGCTACCTGCTATGACAGCTGCAGTGCTGTCCCTGTTTGTAAGTACCAGATCCAGCACTGTCCCATGTTTAGTGGGTTTTGCAACCAGTTGCCTAAGAAATGCCCCTTGCAGAGAGTCTAGGATGGCCCTGCTCCTAGTTGTAGCTGCTTCCAGAGTTCTCAGGTCTACATTAATCAGTACCTCCCCTTTGCTTGCCATAATGCCAGTGGCCTCACCGAAAATCCCATCTAACTCTTCCTCCTGTGTTGGTGGTCTGTACACCATCCCCACCTGTATTAAGGCCCTGGACCCAATCTCCAAACCAACCCAAATATCGTCCAGCACTTCCTTATCCCACTTGTGTCCTTGTAACTCCATGGCCCTTATACCTTCCCTAACATATAAAACAACCCCCTCTTTCCTTGCTGATCTGTCCTTTCAGAACATGGTGTAACCTGGAATGGCCACATCCCAGCTCCAGGTCTGCCTTTGCAATAATTGCTTCAAGGTCAGGAATTTTATTTCCTAGGCTCCTTGCATTGGCACACATGACTCTCTACTCCTTCAGTCCCTCTGCACATACTTTGCTCCCACTTCCTGAGTCCATCCTTCACCCCTCCCTTGTTCCTGGTGTATTCTCCCCTTTTTTAATCTCCCCCTGTCCACCCTTCTGAATTCTTCTCTGGGCCATAAAACCACCTCCTGACCCTACACTCCCTTGTCCCTAGGCTCCTCTACCCCAAGGGAATTTATTTCCCCTGGGCTTCTCCTCTCTGACACTCCATATTCTGGGGGGGAGGGGGCATTCATTGCCTCCCTCTTTATTTCTTCCTCCCCCTTGGCTAGTTTAAAAGTCTTTTGAAGTAGCATTTAAACCTTCCACCCAGAACTGCCTTTCTCCTCCAGGATGGATGGAGGCCATAGCTCTTGCACAGGCCTTCATCCGCTCAGATAGGACTCCAGTCTCCAGTGTAGCCAGACCCCTCCTCCCTGCACTATGCCTTCAGCCAATCATTGAAGACCTTGGTGCAGTGTTCCCTAGCTTCCCCTCGGCTGTACAAAGGTAGCACCGCAGTGAAGGCCACCGTGCATACTACCTGCTTCAGGCCCCTTCTCAGCTCCCTAAACCTATCCTGCATTACCTCTGCTACATCCTTTGCCAGGTCATTAGTCCCAAGATGAATAATGACATCCAGCTTCTTCTTCTGCCCTGCCGTCCTAGCGATCCTAAGGATTCGCTCCCCATCCTCTGTCCCGAGGCTCCAGATGGTCACCTCATCTCCAGCTTTTCCTCCCATCCTGTTCCCAAAACTATCCCCCTAACAGTTGAGTCCCCACTAGAAGTTGCTTCCTCTTTTGCTGGGGTCCTCTGCTTCCCACCTTAGGGTCTCCCCTCTGGAGGGCTTTCGGATCCTCCCTTGCCACTACCACAGGTGCCTCCTCTCGGCAGTCCCGTCCTGCCAGTGCAGTGAAAGAGTTGTGTAGTTACACCCAGCGAGGAATGTTTTTCCAACCCCCCACCCGGAGCCCACTGAAGTCCAGTTATCCCTCTTCTACTCTTTTCACCCTCTGAGGCAACGGTGGTGGACTTGGTGGCCCCTGTGTGGGGGAAGAGGTACCCCACATCTTAGCCCGGAGTCCAGTGACCCCCCCTCAGCCTATAGAGGTGCATGCAGATGGGGCAGCATCTAAGTCTCTAAAAGATCTCCCTTAAGAATGCCACTCCACAGCCACTGCACTACACCACTCCCATCATTCTCAGCATTACTCTCCCTATGACTAAAGAACTTGTACCCTTACCGCAGATAGTGTGTTTTTGGATTTCCCTTTTTTGTTTGGTCTATCCCCTGTTGCTATACCCTAAATAGTGTTCCAGTTTGCTTTACCCTACTGTTTTCAGTAAGCCTTTACTAATCTACCCCTTGTATAACCTAACCTTTCGTCATCTGACCCTAGATACGATTTTTACTGTACCCTTTTGCCACCACCTTTTTGCCTTAACCCTAGATAGGATTTTTAGTTTCCCCTGTGTCACTCCCTATGTTCCCTAACTCTAGATTGGCTTTCATAGATTTTCCCTGTGTCACTTCCTGTTTACCCTTACCCTAGATGGGTTTTCTGTGTTTCTCCTTTGTTTCCCCCGTTTTCCCTTATCCCTAGATAGGGTATTCTAACAATACCCTCTGCAGGTGTTTACAGTTCCTTTTCTGTTTAACACAACTGGCAATGCATATGTAGTCTGCCTTACTCTACTGGACTGGCAGAGCTCCCTGCATGCCTGCTGTCACCTGCAGACGCCTGCCAGTGCCTAAGATGCCAGTCTCACAACTGTTGCACTCTTGTGCTGTTCTGCTCATGTGCAGAGACACAAACATGGGTGGAACACATTAGGAGTGATTCCTTTTATTCCTCCTGTGGTCCTCCTCCTCCAGGCAAGCTTCCTGCCGAGCCCTGATTGGTCCATGTGTGGACCGTCCCCTTTGTACTCTGACCCCCGACCTGGAGATCTGGTTCCTGGATTACAAAACAGAAGAAAATGCCTACACATTGGTTAGTTCTTTATAGATGTGATCAGCCCTCCTTATAAGTTATATATTTCTTCCCCTTTTTGGCAGGTAACATTTGTTTGTGGCTAAGTGTACCTCCCTGCACATGTAAACCCCCTCCCTTATGTCGTGCTAAACCTTAATTTTTCTGATGTATTGTAACCCCTCTACAAATGGGGGTTCCCGAAAGTCTTCCTTGAGCTTGCCTAAATGCTCACTGCCCCGCTGGTGTACTGCATTTTTAGCAATTCAAATGTATTGCCAGAGAGTGCCTATATAGCCTCTGTGTACTGTTTCTTTAAGAGCTGCCTAGATTGCAGTTATAATTAACCTGGGTAGGGGCTGAGTGTTGCTATGTTCAAGTCCCACCCGGACTGCCAAATAATCGCTCCATTCTGCCATCGCTATTAGCGCAGAGGGAGCTCTGTTAAAAGATGTACTTGTTTACTGATCATTTATTAGAATAGTAATAATATTGCAGTTTGTCTAACCTGCCTTCTTTGCAGCATGGACATTTCTGTTTATCTCCACCATCTTGGTCTTGGACTGCTGAAATAGGCCAGTCAGTACCTTTGGGGACTCTAAAATGGAGCCTGTCCCCAGGGGCTTTGTGGGAGCAAAATTCTGTAGGAATTGTAGCTTTGGGCTTTTGGCACCTAAATGAACCTGGAGGGGGAGCCCTTGTTGTGACAGACGAAGGAATCAGCCAACCAAACCTTTTGGATCCTGGGAAAAGTCCCAGACTGCTTGCAGTTTCAGTTCAGATCTGAGTTGGGAAGTGAAGGAGCCCAAAATAGTTGAGCAGTAATCCTGCATAGATCTGTGCGGGAGAACTGTGAAAGGGCTGAGTTTTGGCCTGCTTGTCTGCTTGCTGTCCCTGAGTGGGAAATTGAAGTTTATTCGGACTGAATGCGAATTGTGAGGATGATTTAAGCCACAGAACTGTGACCAGGCGTTAACCTGAAGAAGACCGAAGATTTGCTGAATGCAATCGGCCTGTCAGGATTTCCAGCCACCCTTGAACTCCCGGTTAGTGCAAAGACTCTGTAATTGCGACCGGATAGCAATCTGCCTGGTACAGTAGAATTTCTTACATGTAAATGTGCTGTGTGCTGTTAGTGGGTTGTGATTTGGTTCCCCACTATGTGCTGAACTGTGTTCTGCTTGCTGGAGGCTGCATCCAGCTCCCACGGACTTAATCCATATTTATCTCCATTGGGCTTGGGCTTTGCCACACTGGCACAGCCAGACTACCTGCTGCACAGAGAAAGCCATCGATGAGAGACCTGCCTAGGGGTTCAGCCCCCTGCTCACGCTTTGAACAGAAACGACGACTCGATGATTCGTGTGGGCCCTGCTTCTCCTGGCACTCGAGTTTAACAACCTGCTGTCTCGATTTCGTCCTGCCTGTGTCCTGTATTGGGTATCGTGAGCAAACATCAGGGTAGCTCCCTGCAACAACAGCTAAATCTAAAGCATTGTCATCTGATTGCTTTGTTGTCTTTTCTGTCACGAACTGAGCCCTCTGGCTCCGGATTACAATTAGTGTGTGTTGTGCATGTTGCTTTCTTCCATCACAGGGCCCCAACCAGCTGCGAGCCGGCCTACCGCGGGCAACGTTCCTGGCTAGCCCACCGTCTTCCTACCTGGGTACCCAGAGTGGGTGACTGTGTAGGGACTCCGACGTACATGCATAACTGTCTGATTGATATTGCCTTTAAGCAAATTGACCTGATTACTCCCCTCCCTTGTTCAAGTCCCCTGAATAAATCAGATCTAACTCTTTTTGCATTTAACCTGACTGTGGTTCCAGTTTGTGCCAAGAATACTGTACTGTTGCAATTTGCTGCGCATAACCTTGTTTTACAGGTGGTCCCCAGGGTTGAGTTACAGGAACCAGCCCTGGTGGTAAGTGCAAACAGTGTGAGTAATTGTATGGTGAATAAAGGTAATTGTGAAAGTGATTATTGTATATTGTTCAGACCACTAGAAGGGAAAGAGGGGGGTTACAGTGTCCTGGAGGGCTGTGCCCAGGTTAGATTGACCTCTAACCACCCTGACCTCTGGGTGGAGGCACCCGTTTCAGTACCCCGACCCCTTAATCTGCTGCTAGCCAAGCAGGCAGGGGTAGTAGCCCTTGGGATAGTGCCACCTAGGGGTTACAGTATGATTATGCAATATGCAGCCCTCCCTCTGAGTTACTGTTTACTATTTGTTACCTTTAATTAGACGATTATGTAACATGCCTGCCAAGTCTGCAAATTCCCTCCCGTTTACTATGCAGAATTCATTGTTTTACAAGTTCGATTTTAGGTTTGTTTACTGATTTAGTAACACCCCGAGTTTACAGTTCCTTCCCATTTCCCATGCAAAAATGCCCACGCTGCTGTGTATGCCTCTGACTATAAAAGCGCGCCAAACGGACTCCTATAGCTGAGAACCTTTTGCTGTTAGAAGAAGTAACCTTGTATGCCCTCCCAGCTGGCACTTACTTTTGCAAGGTGTCTGAGGCTTCTTTCCACGGTCCCTTCAAGCTCTGCCTTTGCCATGTATGAGGCCCTCTCAATATCTGGTACTCTAGATAGGCAGAGTTAGGGCTCGGCTGCTGGAGTTACTTTAGAGACAGGGAGAGTTGAGTCTGAGGTGGTGGTGGTGGAGTTACTTTAGGCAGAGTAAGGGCTCAGCTGCTGGAGTTACTTAGACAGGAGAGTAGAGTCTCAGCTGCTGGTGTTACCCTATACAAGGAGAGTTAGGCCTGAACTGCTGAAAGTACCTTAAACAGGGAGAGTAAGGTCTCAGTGTCTGGAGTTGACTTAGACAGGGAGTTAGGTCATAGCTGCTGGAGTTGCCTTGACTTAGTGCTTGCTAAATCTGACTGTTCTGTGTAATTTGAATTCATGGCACCAATGACTGAGGACATAGTTTTTGGCAAGAAGGATTTCCCTTTCTTTCTTTTTTTGTTTGCAGTTTATGTTTATTCAGCCCCTTTACTCTTTTCTAAGTCTTCTTCTGGTTCCCAAGTCTAGCCATCTGTTCCCCTTACCTGTCCAACGTGAGATGCCTTCCCCCACAGAACCATGGTTTACCCCCCAGGTGAGGATGAGGTGGGAGTGGTACCCCCCAAACAATTCTAGATCTTACTTCAAGAGGGCTCTTGCAGTAGGTATTCACACATAGGACTGACCCACCAGGCGTCTGGACCCCACAGAAAAATTTCTAGCTAGCAGTCTCTGGTGGGGGACCACTCCCACGTCAGGTGACCAACATCATGCAACATCAGTATAAAGGGGCGGTCCCCCAAGCCCACCTTCCAGTTCTTTCCCGCCGTCAGCTTGTCAGAGTTCCTTGTGGTAGAGTTCAATGCTCGTCAGTCATTCTTCAGTCTAGTTTTTGAACTTTTTGACCCCATTTTTTCTCTCTTTTTGACTAATTGTTCGATTTGCCGTGTATGTCGTCCCCAACATCCTCTGAATCACATAAGCATAAGTGCGACTCATGCGGCTGTCAACTGCCACACAAGGATGGCCATTCCTTGTGCCTTTTCTGTCTGGTCCCAGATCACCCCGTGGAGAAGTGCCAACACTGCCAACAATTCAACTCCGCTACCCGGAAAAGAAGGCAGCAAGTCCCTGGAAGCCCGTGCTCTAAAGAAAAAGATGGCATCCATGGAGAAGGAGCTGAAGAAGTTAAGGCAGGTGTCCACTTCCCCGAAGGTCACAGGAAGAAACTGGACAAGGAGAAGCATCGGGAGCGGGAATCGGCTTCCACAGCTCCGGCTGGAGTCGCGGCATTGAAGGTAACGTCCCCTCCGGGGATCGATCCACAACTAAAATCTTGGTGGTCTTGGTTGGGGGGCGAGGATATAGCATGCACCAAGCAGGAAAGGGATCTTGGGGTTATCATCTCTGATGACCTCAAGGTAGGGAAACAGTGTGACAAGGCAGCAGGTAAAGCAAATAGGATGCTGGGATGTATAGGCAGGGGCATCTCCAGCAGGAAAAGGGAGGTCATAATTCCGCTATACAAGACACTAGTGAGGCCCCACCTGGAGTACAGTGTACAGTTCTGGAGACCATACCTACGTAAGGACATAGACAGGGTAGAGAAAGTTCAGAGGAGGGCAACAAAGATGGTGCATGGATTGCATCACAAGTCCTATGAAGACAGGTTGAAGGAACTGAACATGTACTCCCTGGAGGAGAGATGGGAGAGAGGGGATATGATAGAGACATACAAGTATCTCACTGGGAGGAACGGTGCAGGAATACACTATTTTTAAGTGAAAAAGATGTTCCAGAACTAGAGGGCATGGGATGAAGTTGGAGGGAGGACGATTCAGAGGAAACATGAGGAAGAATTTCTTCACAGAACGGGTGGTGGACAAGTGGAACACCCTGCCAGAGGAAGTGGTGGGGGCTGAAACAATCACAGGATTTAAGAATGCATGGGATAGACATAAAGGAATTCTGGAGGTCAGGGGTAAGGGGCAACAGACTTCTAGGAAAACATAAACTGAACTTACAAGCTCAAATGGGCAGACTGGGTGGGCCATAGGCCCTTATCTGCCGACACTGTCTATGTATCTATGTAAGAAGGTGTCTCCTCTCCCTTCTGGCTCGCACTTGGGCCCTTTGGGAGCCTCCGGGGAAAAGGAGGCCTCCACTTCTGGGAGGGCCGCTTCCACCACGCGTTCCTCGAGGTTGAGCAGGTCTGCTAAGTCAGACGTCTGTTCCACCGACATCCGCCCGGACAAGGCTGCTAAGCCGCTCGCTCCTTCGAGAGAGTGCCCAGCCATACTCTCACCTGACAAGGCCGCATGTCCAGCGTGACCTTCCTCTGGCAAGGGATATGATAAGTTGGATGTCAGCTCCTCCGACACCCGCCCGGATCCGGCCGATAAGCCAGATGTCTACCCCACCGACGCCCGCCCTGCTAAGGAGCCTGCGCTGGATCCCCACGATAGATCCGACGCTCCAGGTTCTCTGCAGTGTGTTGTTGTCTGAGGTCCCTGGGTCCCCTCTGCTGACCCCCAGGGACTCTAATCCTTCCTTCTTGGTCGTCGCAGAGGACCTCGACACGCTGCCATCAGGTCCTCTCCTCCAGGACCAGACACTCTGACGCCGGACCCTCAGACGCTAGCCCCAACACCAGCCTGCCTGACGCTGGCCGACGTCCCCTTACTGGACGGTGTTCCTACGCTGGGCCCGACACCCGTGGGGCCATCCTTCCCTGGGCCTCTGCCAGGTCTCTCTGTCCCCCCAGAGCCCCTGGCTTCTGGGTATCCGGCACCTCAATACCCGGTGCCTCCATACCCGGCTTCACAGTATCCGGTGCCTCACTACCCAATGCCGCAATAGCCAATGCCGCAGTACCCAGCGCCTCAATTACCCAGTGTTGGGTTATGGGTACTCCTATTACGGATATCCTCAGTATCCGTATCCCTCTCCTCCTCAGCCGCCGGCGGACTTGAAGGAGACTCTGGCCTCATGGTGGGCTGAGGCCAAGGCTCAACTCACCAGAGAGGTAGAGAGTCATCTGCTGATACCGGACTCTTTGCAGGATACCGTACGTCGGAGACGGGAGACTCCTTCCCCCTTACCCGACACCAGAGGGGAGCCCTTTGGCGCCCGGGGCAGGGAGGACACGTGCCCCAGGAACTCCCCAGGCCGCTCCTCCCTGCACAAGAGGTGGAGTCTTCCTCTTCAGGCCAGACACGCCTGATTCGGACTTGGATGCTCTGATCCTGATGACGAGCCCTGTACTGCAGACCGCCCCAGACCAAGGACCCCTCCGAAGTCTCCTCCGGAGAATCTCTCTTTTCTGGAGTTACTGAAGGAAATCCAGGAAGTTCATCAGTGGCAATCACTGGAGCCAGACCCACAGCGTAAAAAGTTCGCTGCTCACTTAGATCTGCCCCCACGCTGATTCCACCCTGGATAGAGCCTCACGCAGACCTTGTTTCCACTATTTGGAAACAACCTTCCGCATTAGTCCCCCTTCTGAGGAAGGCAGATCGGCTGTATCGGGCTCCTGCGGGTATAGATTTTTTTGAATCTACACCCCAAGGCGGATTCAGTCATCATTAGCGCCACTCACAGCGTTCTGCTAATCTGAAATACCTCAGCTTGTCACCACCTGACAAGGAGTCTTGGTTTCTGGACCAATACGGGAAGAAGATTTATTCCTCTTCTACCCTAGGTATTAGGGCCCTGAACTATGTGGCACATATGGGGATTTTCAGAAGACCATCCTCAGTCAGGTGGAATCAAAATTGGACTCCCTTCCTGAATCTCAGACTAAACAGGAATTGGCAGACCTTGTCCGTTCTGCTCCTTTGGCCAGTAGGCACATGCTCCATGCCACTTGCGACGCAGTGGACTCTGCCGGAAGGAGCTCAGCTTTCGCCGTAGGCTGACTGCTTCATGCTTTGCTCCATGTGTCAGGTTTGGTCTCTGAAGTGCAATCCATTATCCATGATGCTCCCTTCAGGGGTTCGGTGCTGTTCAGGGGTGATGTCAAGGACATCATTACCGACCTGCAAGAGAAGGGCACTGATCTGAAATCCGTTGATTTCCATGTACAGGCCCCCTCAAGGGCAGCGGCGTCCCTTTTGTAGACGCAGACGTTCAAAACCAAAACCACAGGGCAGGCGGCCCAACAAGTGTCTGGCTTCTCCAGCAACCAAGCCTCCCCCTAGCAAAAAGGCAGCGGGAGCCTCGGCTGCTGCACTGCCCCACACCTCCTGACTCCTCGTCCCTCCCACTGCCTCATGAGGCCCCAGAGGAACCGGTAGGGGGGAGATTCTCCTTCTTTCTGCTGGGCTGGGAGAGGATAATGTCAGATGTTTGGGTGCTCCAGTTGATTTCAACAGGACACTCAATCGAGTTTCTTCAGAAACCACCCCGAAGACCACCTCCATGGTCATCTTACTTTCCACAACATCTTCCTCTGGTACTAGACGAAATAACTTCCCTTTTGACAAAGGTAGCAATAGAACCAGTCCCCGACCATCCTCGGGGGACAGTCTACTACTCGCATTTCTTCCTGCTCCCAAAGAAGACAGGAGATGCAAGCCCTATTCTGGACCTCAGCTCCCTGAACATGTTCGTGGAGTACAGACAATTCAGAATGCTATCTTTACAGAGCCTTTTGCCTTTCTTTCAGCAGGGACAGTGGCTGTGCGCTTTGGACATGCAGGATGCCTACCTGCATATCCTCATCTGCCCTTCCCACTGCAAATTCCTCTTGTTTTTGCTTCCAGGGGGACCACTACCAGTTCACGGCCCTCCCATTTGGTCTTTCCTCAGCTCCCTGAGTTTTTACCAAATGCCTGTTGGTGGTAGCGGCCCACCTGCATACCCAGGGAGTACAGGTATTCCCGTACCTGGATGATTGGCTCCTGGCAGCCCCATCCAGGGAGGAACTCCTGCACTCCCTTTCCCTTACCCTGCAGGTTTTCACCAGCCTGGGTATCGCCATCAGCCAGGCGAAGTCCCATTTGGTCCCTTCTCAATGCCAGCAGTTTATAGGGGCAATTCTGGACATGACCATCGACAAAGTCTTTTTGCCTCCGGACAGGGTGGACACCCTCCAGACTCAGGCTCGTCTTCTGTCCGGTCGCAGGAGGGTCGGCGCCAGGTCAGTCCTTCGCCTTCTCGGGCTAATGGTGACTGCCATTTAGACAGTTCCACTTGCTTGGCTGCATATGAGAATCTCTCAATGGATGCTTCAGTCTCAATGGGACCAAACCCCGGACAATCTAGACCAAGAGGTGCTAGTCTCCACCCCTGTGATCAGGGACTTAGGGATGGTACAAGAGAACCTATGCCTGGGAGTTCACTTCAGTATCGAACCTCCTTCCCAGACGTTGACGACAGATGCGTCAGGGGAAGGCTGGGGAGCCCATCTTGAGACTCACAGGACTCAGGGCAGCTGGTCAAAGTCCGAACAAAATCCACACATAAATGTGCTCGAACTGAGGGCAGTTCTTTACGTCCTTTAGGCTCTTCACTCCCTTATGCTTCCAGGTCATCTCCTCATTCAAACAGACAATATGTGCATAGTCTGGTATCTCAACAAGCAGGGAGGAACACGTTCCTACCCTCTCTGCCGGGAAGCAATGAGAGTCTGGCTTTGGGCAACCCAGCATCTCCTTCACCGATGGCAATCCACGTCCCGGGAGTGGAAAACACACTGGTGGACCAACTCAGTTAGTCCTCAGCCAGGGCCCATGAATGGGAACTGGACCAAGAAGTCATAAACTACATTTTTCAGCAATGGAGAATGCCTCAGATAGACCTCTTTGCGTCTCCCCAAAATGCAAAATTTCCCGCCTACTGCTCGCTTGTTCCAGGGCGAGGCATATTTTGGAGGGGTGCTCTATCTCTCACATGGACCGACAGATTCGTTTATGCCTTCCCTCCAATTCCCTTAATTCCGAGGGTCCTGAATAAACTCAGATCAGAGGGAGCACAGATGATTCTCATCGCTCCCTTCTGGCCCAGGCAAGTTTGGTTCTCACTTCTGCAACAGTTTTCAGAGGAACCTCCACTTCCACTTCCTCTGTTGCAACACTTATTGACCCAGGATCAGGGGACCCTTGTTCATCCAGGTCTCAACTCCCTTCATTTACATGTGTGGCTCCTGCAGACGTAGCAAAAGCGCGCATCGGAGTTTCTCCGCTTGTAGTGGACATCTTGGTAGAGGCCAGAAAGCCTTCCACCAGGTCCACCTACGCCATGAAGTGGAAACGGTTTTCAGTTTGGGCCACGTCAAAGGACTTTGAGCCTTTCTCTTGCCCAGTCAATAGAGTCCTAGACTACATGTGCCATCTCTTCAATCTGGGTCTCAGCCATTCCTCATTAAAGGTCCATATGGCAGCGATTTCAGCCTACCATATTCCTTCGGGGACAGGACTTTTGCTCAATTGGAAGTCTCCAAGACCTTCCTCAGAGGGGTTCTCTATTTGAGAACCCCCATAGACATTCCTGCCCCCCGGGACTTGAATTTCATTCTGGAGAAGCTTACCCTGCCTCCCTTCGAGCTGGCAGCTACAGCAGATTTAAAGTTCCTTTCTTGGAAGACACTCTAACTCGTGGCCATTACTTCTGCTCGACACATTTCTGAGCTTCAGGCCCTGATGTGTAAAATTCCTTACTTGATTTTCCTCAAGGAACATGTAGCTCTACACACCAACCCTAAGTTTCTTCCTAAGGTGGTGGCTGAATCCACGCTGAATCAATCCATTGAGCTACCCGCTTTCATTATGCAACCCTCCAATCAAGAGGAGTACCTCTTGCATACTTTGGATGTTCACAGAATACTGAGATATTACACCACTAGAACTCAGGGTCTCAGGAAAACCAATCAGCTTTTTGTCTCTTTTGCTCACAAAAGAGAAGGCAATGCCTACCCAAATGGTTGGCTCATTGTATCACTTTGTTACGACAAGTACAAGAAGACCCTGCCGGGTCAAATCAGAGGTCACTCCACCAGAGGAATAGCTGCCTCTGTGGCTTGTTTCAAGAATGTGTCAATGGCAGACATCTGCGCAGCTGCAGCTTGGACTTCTGTCCATACCTTTACGAAACACTACAGTTTGGACGTTGCGTCTTGCAGTAGAGCAGGCTTCGGGCTGGCTGTGCTTCAAGGTCTTCTTTCATAAGACCCGTTCAGCTGGAGGTTCCATGCTATGGATAGTTTTACTCCTTCTGAGTGCTTTTCCTTGTTCCAGACTGCTTGGGACTCAGTCCTATATGTAAATACCTACTGCAAGAGCCCTCTCAAAGTAAGATAGTACAGTTTTTGTAAGAACTTACTGTAACAGTAGATCTTCGAGAGAGGCTCTTCCAGTAAGTATTGCATTCCTGCCCTCCACCCCACTCAGCTTCTTTGGCTCCATTACCATTAGGGGGAAATATCCTCTTCTCTATCGTCTTGCTTCTTTTGTCCCTTGGTTTGAAAGAACTGGAAGGTGGGCGTGGGGGACCGCCCCATTATACTGACATCGCATGACGTCAGTCACCTGATGTGGGTGCGGTCCCCCACCAGACAACTGCTAGCTAGAAATTTTTCTGTGGGGTCCTGACGCCTGGCAGGTCAGTCCTGTATGTGAATACCTACTGCAAGAGCCTATCTAGAAGATCTGCTGTTACGGTAAGTTCTTACGTAGCTGTAATTTTCGCTGGGAGGCAGTCTTGAGGGTTCAGGCAGGGTGATCTTGTGGCACACAAGGAGACCATCGTCATAGGGTGCAGAGTGCATCTTTTTCTGTGTCTCTGTCCCCAGGAGCTACAGTATCAGAAGCCACACATACAGGGGTTGCAAGGGTACACGCATGCAAGCGCAATGTCACCTGCAGCCAGTGTGGTTCCTTCCACCACTAGTTTTGCCATGCCATACCATCCCTGGCATCCAGGGGGCAGTGTAGCAGCAGATAGAATCCTCCCTCCCTCCCTCCCGGAAGGACAGTGTTCTCTGGGACGCTCACTCCTTCCCCCGCAGCTGTCCTCCGGTGACTTGGGCTCGATACCGAACCCAGGGTATCGCTGGTGTGAGTGGTAGCACTACCACTTCACTGACAGGGAGGCTAGGATTTCCCTTTCTTATGCCCAGAGATAACAAAAGGAACTCTGCAGAGTCAGTAAAGTATTAGGTATATTCCAAAATCAGTAGTAAGGAGTTTATTCCGGCACCATACAGGAATGCCAGTTAGAGCCCTCTGCCTGCATGGGGGTTGGGGCAGACAGCAGTACACCCAATTTATACAGAAGATGCACACTAAATAACAGGACACAGTTCATTGTCATCCTTACAGTAATAAAAAAAGTAGCCAGACTCGCAGCAAAGCGTCTTTTTTAAATGAAGTTTTATTACGTTTAAAGAGAAACAAAAAGTACATTACAGGTAATTGTCAGTTTCCATTCGATGACACAATGAAGAATATAACAATATTAAATGTGGTTAGTTTCTTAAACATGTAAGTTTAAACAAACCGTTTTCAAAGTTAATAAGTAAAAAGCATACAAGTGTCTAATTATTAATGCATCTAAAAGTAGGTGTCACTTTTCACACCCAGTCATCTGCCCATGCATTTTTCAGTTTTTAAAAGGGGCCCCATATTTGTTCAAACCGATCCAACTTATCAAGGAGCTTATTGCAGATTCTTTCATTATTAGCTGCTGTTCCCATGATCTTATACCACTCTTCAATAGAGGGAATTGTGTATGTTTTCCAGTGAGACAGAAATAATCACTTGGCACCTAAAAATGCTGCAAGTATCTAAAGCTTTTGGCTCTTACTTAGGATAATGATATCTGGTATAGTGCCCAGGATAAACAGAGATGGTGAAAAGGGGAGAGTTACTTTGACCACCTCTGAACAAACAGCATATATCAAGAGCCAGTAATGTTTCAGTTTAGGGCACTTCCAAAACACGTGAGACATGTCTGAATGAAGATGAGAACATCTTCATCAGGAACCATTTGGTAGGAACCCCATAGTTTTTAATTTATATGGGGAATAGTAATAGCAATGCAGAATTTTGTATTGCATCAATCTCCCCTGCATTTCTGTACTAAATTGTCTAACATTTTCCCATACCGATTCCCATTCTGCCTGGGATATAGTGACATTAAATTCTCTCTGCCATATTTTTTTGAGGCGTTTGTTAGATCTCTACTGGTCTGAGTTAAGATCTTATATAGTATACCAGCTCCTTTTTTAATTGTGGAAAGTTTCCTAAATTGTGACCATTCTGGGGAGTCCACAAGTCTGAAATTGGAATCCAGAACATTCTTCAGTGCCTCGCTAAGTTGTAGATAAAAACATATAGGATAGTGTATGGGATCCCATACACAACCACGTTGTTCTCTTACCAAGTGGTTTCCATGATGACGAGGACCTCGAGAGCGAAGCTTGAGAGGTCCCTGTCATCATGGAAACCATGAGGTATAAGAATAGTGTGGTTGTGTATTTGGGCTGCCATAAATTTTTCTATATAATGTATGGTGCCCCAAAACACATGATCGCTTACTCTTTCTTGTTTTTAATAGTCACTGTTTGCCACCAGTGACCCGCTCGTCTTGTCCATCTGCCCACTGGCCAGCTTGCGCATGTGGTTCATCAACCACCTCCTGTACTATGAACAGTGCTGGTGGGGGGAGGTTGCATTGTGACAGACCTAGTAACGCAGAACAAAAAATCGTTCTTGCATTAGTAGCTACAATACTACTGCAGCAGAACAACTTTTGACAGTGCATGGATCTCCATACACAACAGCCTTCCACCATACATGATAAAAATGGAAACTGTATTCCAAACCTTAATTTGAGCTCTCTGAAGGAAATTAAAGAGCTAGTGTACTGCATGGAGTTGATAGTAATTTTCAGATGCAGTCAGTTATCACATCCAATATCTGAAGTATTTTTTTATTTTCTGTTTGCTAATTAAAAGATTTTCCACCTAGCAGTACTGGGTGATGTGTGGAGCAGCACTCTGGAGGTGGGGAGGTCAGTTCTGTTCCTCCCACTACATCCTCAGAAAAGAGACAAAACACCTTGAGGCACTCATTGCAGCCTGAGCAGTGACTTTCACAAGCTACCAATCAAAATGCAGGAAATATTGACATCACTAGTAACCAGGGAGAGCCAGTCCCTGCTGCTTCATGTGAAAGTGAAACCTGGCAGTGAGAAGTGGTTCTCAGTGGTTACTAGTGATGTCATAGTCCATGTGGTGTCAGTGTTGATGTAGTGGAAGGAACAGAACTGACTTTTTTTTTTCCTCCAGACAGAGTGCTCCTCCACACATCACCCCAATACTGCCAGGTGGAAAATCTTCTAATTAGCAAGCAGAAAATAAAAAAAATGCTTGAGATATAAGAAGTGATAGCTGATTACATCTGAAAGTTACAGTTAATTCCAGGCAGTACGCTAGCTCTTTAATGCTTTAGATTTCTCATCTAAAACATCCATGAGATAGCAGATTCCAAGTCTTTCTCAGCCAAGGGTCTACTACTGGTTTACTGTTATACAAAAGATACGGATTGTTCCATAAAGGAAATTCAATATTGAGGGCAAACTCTGGTTTGACCTGAGAGAAGATTTTTTTTAAAAACGTTAATGGATTCAGCTATAGAAGGATTGCCTTTAACTATATGTGGCACATGAATCAAAATGAAATCTAGCAAATGATGAGGATTTAATAAATGGGACTTCACATTCACCATAAGGGGTAGTTAGATGTGCCGGAGGGATGAATATATTGCAGTGTACCGCTCCACCATGGCAGGGCTAAGTAAGCCACCACTATTTAGAGGGGCTCTAAGTTTGTTAATGGAGAGGCGAGGTGGTTTATGTCTCCACAAAAAGGTCTTGACAATGTTTTCTATTGACCAAAAATGTTTTTATGTGTGGCGACTGGAAGATTTTAAATTGTATAAAAGAATTTGGGGATGACCATCATTTTGATAGGGTTCATTTGTTTTTCCTAACAACATTAAATTGAGCTTGTTCCATCGTTCCATGTCCCCTTGTACTTCCTTCAGGAGGGGAAGAATATTTAGATCCGCTATCATCTTAAAGATTACTTAAGGTTATTCCAAGATATTGACTCTCGTTTTTAAGTATAGTACTATGAAACTGATTGTTCAGACTAATTTCTGAAATTTTTGGACAGAAAAGAGGCATTAGTTGAGTTTTCTGCAGATTGACTGTGAGCCCAGAGATGGTGCTAAATTTCTGAAGAAGAGCTTCAGGGGCAGCATAAGAGTCCAGGGGTCTACTAAGTGTTAAGAGGAGATCTGCATAGGCAAATATAGTCTGCTCCTTTTTTCTCACTTTTATCCCATATGTCTTTGGTGAAAATTTACTATGGCCTGAATTAAAGTCATGACGGAGAGTATAAACAAGTGTGGGGGAGAGGGCAACCTTACCTTGTTCCACGTGAGAGATTGAAGGGAGTGGAAATTAGTTTATTTGTAACAACTGCTGCTGAGGGATTTTTTATATAATTTTTTATATCATGCCTTCAGAGCTCCCTGTGGAATTACATGAAGCTATCCTCTGCGTGTGGTTGTCCTAAACCGCCATAACTAACCTTGATGCCTTGCACTGGACCTACATGTCCTTCTTTTGGTACCCTTGCACAGGTCCTGTATATAATAGAGTAAACCACTTTCCGAAGGCTTTGCTATATCCAGATTTCTTTAGCATAGCATGGATAAACCTCCAATTAAGCAAATCAAATGCGCCTTCATCATCGCGTCCAGTGATACAGCAATGGCAGCGATTTTTATTTTTTTGGAGAACCAAATTATGTTCAGTAATCTTCTCACGTTATATACCCCAGATTTCCCTTTAAAAAAAAACAACAACAACTTGTTATTTTCCCAATATTTTGTGTAGGACAGTTTCAAGTCGATTAGCTAAGACTTCTGTCAGTATTTTATAATCCTGATTAGGCAGGGAGATGGATCTGTAATTTGTTACAATCTAGCAAGTCTTTTTCTTTTTTTGGCATCTGAGAAATGTAGGCTTCCAGCATGGAAGGAAGTAACATTTGTTTGTGCTAAACTTCCTGAATAGTTTTAAGTAGGACTGAGGATATCTGAGGGCACAGTAACATTTAAATTTCTCCAGAGATACCGTCTGGTCTTGGGGCTTTATTATTTCGCAGCTCTCTAATTATTGAGACAGTTTCATTGAGTTGAATTGGCTTATCAAGCTCCTTAATTCTCCTGTCCTGTTAAACAAGGCAGCTTCAACCCCGCCAGGAAGTCATTGACTTCTACAATGTAGCTACTGTCTTTGTTGTGATACATCTCAGTAAAGTAGGCAGTGAAAACCCTATTGATTTCCTTATTAGTTATGAGCATTTCTCCTGCACTATTCCGTATTCCTGGGATTAGGCTACTGTCTTGTTGCTTCTTGAAGCAATATGCTAAATGTTTACTAGCTTTTCCCCAGACTCTCAAAAGGACTGTCTTGTATGAAAAAAAGCATATTCTGCTTTTGCAGTGTATATCTGATTAATTTCGTATTTTAACATTCTCGTGCGTCCAAGCAAATCAGATATTGTTCCCTCTTTTTGTTTATATAATGTTTCAAATGATTTTAATTCAGTTTCTAGGTCTGTTAGTTTTCTTTGCGTTTCTTTTTGGCAGTAGAATAGCTAATCACTCTTCCTCTGAGGCACGCTTTAAATGTCTCCCATGGACAAGCTTGGGAAACTTCATTAGTATCATTTATGGCGAAAAATTCTGCTGTGTCTTTACAGAGCCAGGTTCTAAAGTTCCCATCATTGTTCAGTGAAGTGTTAAATCTCCACCTGAATGTTTTTGTTTCCATATTCCCGAAAGCTAGATTTATACTTAATGTGTGCATGATCTGATATTACAATATTTTGAATGTCTGCAGAAAGAAGAGAGTTCTTACGAGTAGGGGAAAGGAAGCTGGCCTAGTGGCGCTGAGGGTTGAGGCGCTGGACGCCACACCTCACTCCACGCTGGTGTCCCGGGGTTTGGGAATGGACTTGGGCTGCTGGGGGTCAGCAGGGGAGGGAGAGGATCAAGCATGCATAAGACTGCTCTCCTCTCTCGGGGTGGGTTGCGGGTACTGCTCGGCTCCTCAGTGACCTCTGGTGGAAATCTGGGGCACTACAGGTGCTGGCTTATGTAGGGATGCAGCGGTGGTGGACATCCACAGTGTGCCTGCGCAGACGTCATTGCATGTCTGTGTTCCAGGGGAAACTCTCTGTAAAAACCGTCGCCCTGGGATAGGTGACGGCAACCTCCAGTGCACCGTCGCCACACACCCAACGCCAGGCTTATCCTGTTGGCTCTCCCGACCCCTCGCCCTGCCCTAGATTGGCAAATTAGCTTCTAGATAGAGCACCAGGGAGGATGCGGTGGCTCTACCTTGGGGGGTGGGGTCAAAGCCGGGGGGTCTGCTGGTCTGGGCTGGTGGGGAATGTCTGTCCCCGATTAAGTGACAGACGAGCACCAGGCTGGGTGGTAGAGTGACAGGTGAGAGAGGGGTCTGCCTGAGAGAATTCCCAGGCACCAGAGACAAATAGAGTCTACAAAAAAGAAAGAGAGTAGATTGGATTATGTTTTTTCCTTTCCCCTACTGTACAACTTGTGTCTGTTAGAAAAAACAGTGTAGTCCTTACCTTGAGGATGAGTGATTTGCCATGTGTCAGTTATATCTAAGTGACTAGCAGGTTTTAGCAAAGCTCCGCTTGCCGGTGTGGGATCTATATGTGATATCAATTTAGCTGTAACTCTGCCCATAATAGGGTCTAAATGTTCACTGAGGTCCCATAAAATTATCTCATATTCTGCCAAATTATTCAACTGCAAAACCAGGTAGTCAAATAATTGTTTCTGGTCCCTACTGGGGGCATATACGTTACATAAAGCCACTGACTTTCCTTCAGTAGTCCCAGTAAGTATCTGAAGTCTCCCTTCCATATCTGTAAAATGCCTATGTTTTACAAAACTAATTCCTTTTCTGAGTACTGTAGCAGTTCCTCTCTGTTTTGAGTTGAAATAATGAAATTCTACCTGTGATGCCCATTCTATACACAACTCTGCAGCTTCAGTAGGAACCAGATGTGTCTCTCTTGGAGGAAGGCAATACCTACGTTTTGTTTGTGTATAACTTAACACTTTTTTCCTTTTTATGGGTGAACCTAAACCTTGGACATCCCAAGAAACTATTTTGTAGTTATCAGTCATCTCTGTAAGAACTAGAGATAAAATACTACTGTACAATTCCTATAAATAGATGTAATGCTTATATACACAGTTCCACTAAGTATGGGCTAAAAATTGGTAAAATGTATTGCAGAATGCTGAGTAGTTATATTCTGTATATATCACTTAGTAGTGGCAGTAACAAAAAAATGTTTTTGTTGAATAAACTGTAAATATTCTATAAGCTATATCACCAGATGCAAGATTAAAATAAACTTTATAGCTTTCTGTAGCACTCTAACCAGATAAACTCTACCAACTATAACAGTAACTAGATAATAGGAAATAATTCAAAACAGTTTAAAATCTGCACTCTCCAAAGGTTTTTGTAGTTCTGTAGAAGTTTGAATAAATACCTTAATTATCAATAACCACCAGATTAGAACCAGAGTTTAATTGATGACCCAACAGGTCAAGCAGCTGGACTGCACTAGGTAAGTACCTAATGTTCATTTATTTATTTATTTAGCTTTTGTTGACCAGGTAAGTATACTAGACAAGATTTTTGCCTGTTTTCAGCTACGACCCTGGAGAGTACAATGAAATACAAGTTCATACAGAAGATAACATGATACAAGTTAGGCATTACACAGAATCCGGTAGAACCAGATGAACATAACACAAGCAGTCAGTAAACACAGCATAGGAACAAAATATATACATAGAGTCACCAAGGCTATGAACAGTGCATTATACAATTCTATACAGCTCAGAGTCCCAAAAGCAGAGCCGCAGTCAAAGCACCGCCTGAAACAGACGGTAAATACAGTACATTATATAGTAATAATAATAATAATCTTTATTTATAATGCGCTTTTCAAAAAATCAAAGCGCAGCACAAGTTATAGAATCACAACATAATAAAAGCATTAATATAAAAATACAGTAAAATAATTAATACATTACAACAAACTTCATAAAACAATAATAAAATCGAACCCAAATCAGTCAGTCGCTTCCCCATAGGCCTTAATCCATAAAAAGGATTTTAAGGCTTGTTTGAACCCCCCACTGTCGCGCACTCTCTAATCCGACGTGGTAGAGAATTCCAGAGGGTCGGAGCCACAAACGCAGGGCCTGGCACCAGAAGATTTCAAAATGACCCTCGGAATCTCCAGCAACCCTCGCCGCCGAGCAGAGCGGTCGCTCTGGGAGATAGAGAACCAGGAGCTCTTTCAGGTAGTCAGGGCCCAAACCATGCAGGGCTTTGTAGGTCAACAGACCCACTTTAAAGGTGATCCGCCACTGAACCGGCAGACAGTGCAGTCTCCGCAGCACCGGGGTAACATGGGAAAAACAGAGCAGAACCCAAGCAGGCAGGATGCATCAGCAGGACCTGCGCAAGGGTACCAAAAGAAGGACATGTAAGTCCAGTGCAGGGGACTAAGGTTAGTTATGGCAGTTTAGGACAACCCCACACAGAGGATAGCTTCATGTAATTCCACAGGGAGCTCCGAAGGCATGAGTGGGAGGGGGAGGAGCGGACCTGTGCGGGAAAGGAGTTCCGTACTCAGGGGGCGCATATGCCACAATGTGCCAACTGCGTGAGCACTAAGTGTGCACTATTTCAGCTGAAGTGAGAGACCAGCACCAAAATCACATCAGAATAAGTGAAACAGGCAATAATAAAGATAGAAAGGAGATCTCAGCAGGAATGTTCATTAATAGATAATAGTATGATCCAGCATTAAATAACTGCAGAGATCAGGCCTAAGGGCAAACCTCATTAAATTCTGTAACAATTTAGAAAATATGGCTTTCTAAGTGAGTTGCAGGGTATATCTGTAATTTAAAATAAATCATTTTTCAGCCAGACGATTATATAAAGTAATGCTCCAGTCTAAATGAGATCTGACGGGCCTAAGCTGTAAGATGGTTTGAGAGGGCTGTCTAGATCTTCTAAATCCCATCCCAAGACATCTGCTCAGCACTGTTGTATGGAAGTTGCTGGCTGTACAAGAGGCTGACTGCGACCCCTTGTGCCATTAGTGTTGTGCTCTGTGCCACAGTATTGATAACATTTTTAATACGTGTCAGCTCCTGGCACTGATGTGAATATGTTTTAATAGCATAGTCATCGCATGACCTGCACACCCAATTAGACAACTGAAGTAATAATAAGATAGCAATGATGCTAACCTAAACCGATAAGCCACCTGTCCCTCTAAACAAACAAAAAAGGAATAATCTGCTGAGTCCATTTATCTGCAAAATATCAGTCATGTTTCAATCAAAAGACTCACTCTGATGCATTTCAGGTACTGCCCTGTTTCTGTCTGATTCATTGTATAATTCAACCAGGTCAGGTAACACATATATTTTTATCTATGCAGGTGTAAAATTTTATAAGAAAACATTTATTCTGGTCGGCATTAAATTAATTCTGAGCAATACTGGATATAAAGATTGCTCTGAATTTGAATCACATGGCTACTGTTCTTTTCCCTTGACTGCTGTTCACATTTCTATAAGGTAGTGCCTTTTAAAAGTTTTGGTTCTTTGACAGAAAAAGGGGCAGATTGTCCAGACATTGGGCTTGATTCCAAGACAGCGGTGAGAGCAGGGTGAAAAATATGCCAGTGCGTAGAGTTACGCCAAAAACCCTACGACATGCGAGCTGCGTCATATTCCAAGAGAATTGCCAGATATGATGGAAAATGCAGAATTACACGTCCCAAGTTACGCCCGCAAGGCATGACGTGTCTTGCAATAGCAGCGTAACAGTACGCATGTCGCAACTTGGCAATACTGTCAGCAGTACATACCTCCGACTGTCCCGCATTACATGGCACTGTTCCCTACCATATGTCCCATCACTTCTCTGTTCCACAGTGCGAGGCCCTGTCCCACAGTCTGTGTTTGGCTATTGTGCTACATGCTATGGTACATGTTGCACCAGGTATTTATGTCACCTACTGTTGGTCTGTCTGGCCATGCTGCTACCTATGTCACTGTGTCCTGGGCTTCCTAGGGCACATTTGCTTGGGTGTTCCACAGTTTGCCCATTATTTCCACATTCGGGGCCTACTGGTTGGGTATGCTGCAGTCTGGCTTTGTTTGGGAGGGGAAGTTCTATGGCCTGTGCTCTGGTTAGGACAGCTTTTCCTTGTTCTAACTTATATTACCATCCTCTGGAGTGGTTCATTATGCCACCTTTTCTGGAATAGCAGTTCCGTGGTGCTGCTGTGTTACGCATGTCGTAAGCCACATTACGCAGTGTCATAGGCTTTCTTTGGTGTAACTGCATTGTAACTTGTGTTTGTTGTAGCAGGTGTGGGTTGTGGCGTAAGTGTTCCTTTGGAATTGTGCGTGTCGCACATCGCTGGCATAACTTGCGATTTGCACTATCAGGACTGGCGTACTGCATTTACTTTTATGTGTTGTAAGTTACAGAAGGGTATGATATAGAATTATGAAATGGGTAGAAAGAATGCTGGCTCATGGTTGGTCAAGAGGTACTTTTAGGCAGGCCGTTATCCCAGCATGACAGCCCACCTGAAAGTAATGGGCAGGGTTTTCAAAACAGCGAGAATGCACTTAAGAAGCCCCAGGTCATGTACATATCGCACGGGGCTTGTGGCATTCTGCCGGCAATCAGGATATTCTATCATGTGTGCCAGTTGCTGCAAGTTAGACGGATTTTTTTATGGTCTAGCAGTCCGAAGGGCCTTTTTTATGTAGCTTGCGCCAGATATTTGGCTCAAGCCGCCATGAATCATGGAACCTGTTGCAACTGTGCCTGAGATTTTAGAATTGGGTTTAGTTGCGGTGAAGGGGTTTGGCACACCACCAGAACCTGAGTGCTGTGGTGCAGGGCTTGTGGCAAGCCCTGCGCCATGCTTTGAGAACTCTGCCCAATATGTTTAAAAAATATTTCCAATTTACTAAAAAGGACCCATTCCATAATCACAATAAGGCACTCCAGGAGTGTGTTATGGTGGGTTAATGACCCTTCTCGGGTGGTGGAAGCACTCCGCTTCGCCTCATACTTCAGTCCACTCGAGGTGGACTGTTATCCCACCATAATGCACCCTCTGTCGTGCCATATTGCTTAAATAAAGCCCATCCAGTCACCTTCATCCCTGGTTGATGTAATGCAATATTCCTTGTCTTGGGAGTCATAAGCAAAAGCAGTAGTACTGCTTTTAATCTGTGTGATAGGTCTGGTCAGGCCCCACCTGTAGTACTGTGTGCATTCTGGGCTCCTCAGTACAAAAAAGGCATTAGTGCAGTTGAGTGGGTTGCAATGAAGGGCCACGATCAGCAGTATGGGAGGACAATAGCTAGTACAGTATGAGAGGAGAGGAGGCTGGAGGCCTGTAAAATTTTAAGGCAAAACACCACTTCCGCCAGCAGTCAATTTCAGGTGTCTACCACTCTTTCATTATTTATTTATTCTTTTATTAGTGGTAAGAGCTCACAAGGTGCTCATATAGAAACAGTATCGCTAGAACCCTGACGCTTCATGTCCAAGGTGTGTCACTTCTTTCAGGGAGTCTCCCTAATTTCGCCTTTTTTTTTTGGCATTCCCCCTGCTTTTTATGGCACCAGACCATGTCCCTAAAATCATAAGAATAAAGAGCAAACCGTTTCCCGTATCTTTAAATGACTTTAGTGATGCATTTCTAGCACCTGGATTCAGTTAGGCATATACATTAGGGCCCTGTGAAAATCTCACTGATTTAGTGGTTAGGATCCGGAGAGAGCCCTCACTTGAGGAGTGCTGATTTGGAAGCTCTGGCTGAGTTCTAGTACCTCTTGAGAGAGTGAATTCTGTGACTTGCAATCATTTAGAAACTACCTGCACCCACGTGTTGTCATGTGATGGCAACTCACCGCAGTCATATCAGGACTAACTGAGAAAGCACATACAGTTACAGTATATTACTGATTTTTTTTTTTTTTTTTATTGCACCTTAGGTGTGGGCATTTCTGTGTGTTTTTCCACTACTTTATGGAATGATTTAAGATAGGGAGCTGAAATGCTTTGACTATCACAATAGCTGTAAGGGGATAATTGCATATAAAGAAGTTTCACAGGCATGTCTGCAGACACGAGCATGCACACAGCACATTTATACTGTGGACATCGGATCAGGTTGCAGTTTGATGTATGCATTGTACAATCTGGAAGAGCACTAGTGTAGTTGTAGTTAGAGTACAGAATTGTGACTGCGACCGTGTCTGTCTGTGCAACATTTTTATAAGGAATTATCCCCTCTGGTCTGGTCCCCAATATTGTTATATCAGAGCATTTATTTTTTTACCAGAGATTTTTATCCTCTTGGGCAGAAACGGGGCTTCCAGCCCTGTCCCCATGCACCACTGGTTGACTGCTTACCTTTCTCCGCTCATTCCTCCTCCTCCTTTTTCATACTAGAGCAGCAGGATAGACCACGGCACCTCGGGCAGGGTTTCACTAGCCCAGTTCCCCTGCCCACTTTTCTTGCTCAGGAGCTGTGGCAAACACAGAAATGCATGCGCTCTGGTGCTGTTGGCCCTGCTCCACCCACCCAGCACGCAGCCAGTCCCCTAGCATTGGTGCTACCACTGGATCTCCACCTGGTGGCAGCCAAGAGCTGGGGAACTCCATCTCCCCAGTCCGGGAGAGGAGTACTGCCAGGCAGCTGCTCAGTCCTCTCCCAGTCATCCCCTCCAACGCCAGTCCCCGGCAACCCAAGCTCGTCATCGAACTTGGGTCGCTGTCATGAAAGAGGTAAGGTGCCAAGGCACCTCAGCCCTCTGCGCCAGCAGGTCAGCCTTATATTAGAGCATTTAGAGGAACTCACAGATTAAAGCAGTAAAAGAAAGGGGACCTAGATCTACAAAGAAACTTGTGGAAAGAAAAAGTAAAAGGACTCCAGGTAAGAAATGGGGGAAATTCAAAGATTGGATACGGGGATTGTGAGAATCATGCCTGTGCTGACTGACAGATGCCTTCATCCTTTCTGTTTTTCTTTTTTTTTTGGGGGACCCTGTTATGGTTGTTTTTTAATGTGCTCACCAAAATTCTACCATATACTGTTAATCACAGTCAAAATGAGGTGGCAGGTAGGCATGAGGTTCCAGACCCCAGATATACTATGTGAAAGGACCTTTTCAATGTCCCAGCTGTAAGGTGAAAAGTGCAAACTGCAGTGCAGTGGCAATATACACTATAGTACTATTGCACTGTAAAGTGCAGAACACACTAGCATATGTTTGTGACTAGGTTCAAAGTCTCAAACGCCCAAACAACTCCCTGATTGGGAGTGCTCAGTTAGAATTGACATTTCCTTAGTCTTATGTATTACGTAAGATTAAGGAGTGGCAGTCCCCTGACTGGGTGCTCTTATGTGCAGTCCTGGGGACACGGCACTGCTCTAGCCACTGTCCACTCTCCACCTGCCCGCTGGCAAACATTGAAGTAGGAGATCCCTGACCAGACACTCCTGTCTGCAGTCCCGGGGACACAGCACTGCTCCAGCTGTCATCTGCTGTCCACCTGCCCACTGGCAAACACTGAAGTAGGAGGCCCTTGACTGGGCGCTCCTGTCTGCAGTCTCAGGGACACGGCACTGCTCCAAGTGCCATCTTCTCTCCACCTGCCTGCTGGCAAACATTGAAGTAGGAGGCCTCTGACCAGGGCGATTCTGTCTGCAGTCCTGGGGACATGGCACTGCTCCTGCCGATATCTGCTCTCCAACTGCCCGCTGGCAAACATTGAAGTAGGAGGCTTCTGACTGGGTGCTCCTGTCTGCAGTCCCGGGGACATGACACTGCTCCAGCTGCTGTCCACTGACCTCCTGCCAGCCAGCAAACATTAAAATAGGAGGCTCCTGACTGGGTGCTCCTGTCTGCAGTCCCGGGGACACAGCACTGCTCCAGCCACTGTCCGCTGTCCACCTGTCTTTTTTATTTAACATTTGAAACTGTTAAGTACTAAATTAATTATGCTTAGCAATTACTGTTAGAGTGCATAGTGCCCGCTATTAAGGCTTCTGCAGCTTGGAGTTTTTAATTTTCTCCCACCCCCTCCCCCGACACTCAAAAAGGCTTTTTTCCTTAAGAAGGCTATACCCTACCCCCTCTACCACTCACCCATTGGTGATACAAATTTTTTTTTTTTTTACAAATACTATAGGCAGTCTACCACTCTTAAAGGGTCTGTCACTGATAAAGATCTTGCTTAAAGAGGGGCTCCCGTGGTGAGACAAGTGTTGCCTCAGTATATTGTATATCCTTAGTAGTAACCATGTGTTTTCTGTATTCCCCCCCAAAAAATCATTTTAAAAGTATATTTAAGTTTTCATTTCTTACCTGGAAGAGTCCGAAGCATGCATCAATCACGTCAGTTTTAGCGCGTCTCGGCGTGTGACATATGCATATGAATGACCAAAGAATGAGCAGTGCCATTAGCAGTGATGGAAGTGAACTGGACAGTGAACTGTCAAATACTGAAACTGGATTTGATGAAACCGCACCATTGAAGGTCGAAGACCCTTACGTCTTCGATCAGTGTATGGTAGCAGTGAATCAGTCAGTGGATCCTCTCAATCAGGTGATGGCATCATCGTGACTTGCACAGACAACACCGACTGGTATGTCATTGTGTTTCCCCATGTATTTTCGCAGTGTTGATCTGTTTTACTGCGGGGGTGGGGTGGGGGTGGGGCTGTTGACCAGTGAATAAAGTTCCTGTAACTGTGGCTCCCTTCAGTTTTTTGTTTCAGTCCTCGTTTATATGCTATTATACCATGCCACAATTCCAAAGTGACAAATGGTGTATTTTAATTGGGTGGCTGGAACCTTTCTGCCGTGGTAAATCCTACAATATACCCATGGCATAGGTGCCAGCCACCCGCATCACCAACAAAATCAATCTGACCCCCAAATTTAAAAACCTACATGTTGAATTCCTCGGTAAACAGCACCCTCCCAGCCGTCTCCCACAGGTCACGGAACATTTGTAAAAACACTGCCTCGCAGACATCAAATACAAATTCCACACTCCCGGCATATCTCAAAAAAGTAACTGCAGCCTGAAAAACATTATGCCAAACCTTCTCAAAGTTCTTCCTGTAACGCTCGCTCCTTCTGAATTCCATCGCACTCGCTGCAGCACAAGCACATTTCCTGTCTCCTGGCTCACACCTCCTAAACAACAGAAGCACACCACTACCCATTCTTTCTGCACGCAAGAAAAAAATTATGATGGCAAGCAAAATAACAAAATAAAAAAAAATATATATATTCCTCGACTCACACTACTACTTCCTATAGACTATAAATTCAAACTGGAAGCATACGTTCACTCAGAGATGACAGCCCCTTACCACTGGCATCAAACCAGGACTATTTTCTATCGCGCACCATGAACCTAAACAAAAAAAAACAGTTTAAAATGGAGAAAAAACTTGTTTTTATTATTTATATATATATATATATATATATTTTTTTAACAAACTCAAGTTACAATAAGCCACTCGAGGGGGTATCAGGGTTACCTACGGCTGGCGAGGATTTACCCACTTGGCTGTACCCCTCGGCAAACCGCTTCAGCTGTGGTACATCCTGATAATCCACCCTTGTGTCTTTATTGCTTAATTCATTTTGTGACAAGTCAAGTATCATTATGTCTGCCCCTTGATTCTTGCTTTTTGCATTCTGTAATAAAAGTCTGTTCCCAAGTCACTATCACTGTTCTATATGATTCTGTTATGTTTGTGTCTTATTTCCATTGTGTGTGTGTGTGTGTGTGTGTGTGTTGTTGGGGGGGTAATTGACCACTTGCTCATTTATGTTGCTGTATGTACTGTATTTATGTACTGTATCAAGGGCTTTTGTAGTGTGTTGCTAATTTGACCCTTGACCTCTGGTGATACATTTAGACAGCACAATTATTGATTGTATTCATTTTATGTGCATTACACAGTCCTGTGCAATCCGCTGTGGTAGCAGGGAGCAACCCATGCGCCCCCCCAACTATGCACTGCCAAGTCCCATATTGACATTGGTAGTGCAGTGTTGTTGAACTGGACACACATAACCAACCACAGACATCATGCACCATAACTGGCATCATCGTGCACTGGTACCCACTCCAGTTATTGTTGGTAAATTAAACCCACTGTGTCAGCGATACGCCCCCTCATACACGGTACTGGTTTCTGTATGCTGGACAGTCATTGCCACAACCCTCCTCACATGTCCGTGGCTGCCATCTGCCCAAGCACTGTTCACAGTCCAAGTAGCTGTCTGATGATGGTCGTGTCACTGGCCCTGCCAGCACATGACACAGGCTAATAGTTATGGGTGTGTCTTGATGCTGCGGGTGTGGATGTACACTGACCACAGATGAAGGGCATGTGTGCCACAGTCAATGGTGTTGTGAGCACGAGTGGGTCAGGGGTTGGATACGTCATGGACTGTTATGGAGGTGTCTGTGGGTGGCGTAATTCCACTTGCTACATGGTGGTCAATGTGCTTATGTTGGGGGGGGTCAGTTTGACCATCAATGCACCGTGTTTGCACATTGTCCATTTGGCTTGGCCATGGGGACTCAGTGGACGTTATTGCCTTGCTGAGCATGTCAGTTAGCACAGGGGTGCCAATCATACACCACAACCATCAACATCATTGTGCACAGCTTCCCTGGACTGCACGTGGCGTCTTCCCCCCGACCCTGGTGCCCATGAACCTCATTGGTGGTCATTGCAAATCCAAGCACCATGGCAGCAGCATCACTGGTCCAAACTTGACATCTGCCCTGATCCTGGTACCCACTGAATTTATCGATGGTAAATTAAACCCACTGTGTCAGCAACATGCCCCCACAGACACGGTAGTGGTTTCTGTACGCTGGACAGTCATTGCCACAACCTCCTCACATGTCCATGGCTGCCATCTGACCAAGCACTGTCCGCAGTCCAAGTAACTGTCTGATGATGGTCGGTTCACTGACCCTGCCAGCACACGACACAGGCTAACCATTATGGGTGTGTCTTGATGCTGCGGGTATGGATGTACACTGACCACAGATGAAGGGCATGTGTATCACACTCTGGTGGTGTGAGCACGAGCGTGTCAGGGGTTGGATACGTTATGGACTGGCATGGAGGTGCCTGTGGGTGGCGTGATTCCACTTGCCACATGGTCAGTGTGCTGATGTGGGGGGAGGCAGTTTGACCATCAGTGCATCGTGTGAGCGCATTGTCCATTTGGCTTGGCTAGGGGGACTCAGTGGATGTTCTTGCCTTTCCACTATGTAACACCATCATGCTGAAAATGATTTTTTTGAAAATCTATGAATTGTATCATATACATTCAATACTTTATGTTGCAAAAAAGTGACTGTCTATAAAGTTTTACAAACTAATTACCCTGAAGTTTGAATTTCAGGTGTCGCTGTGGAAATTGTGCTGCTGTGCCCACCGAAGTGGAGTGCAGATGCTGTCAGGAGATGGCCAGAATGGTTGACAAGCTGAATGACACCAAATGTCATTACAGACTCTGAAGTCCCCTGCTGCATTACTGAGCATCTCGGTTTGTAACATTTTGTCTCAGTATCTGGGTGTTGCAGACTGTTGAGACTGCATACCGGCAGTACCATGGAAATGATGGAACACCAGACAACGAATGAGTAGGGGCCACATTATATTTCATTGTACCAATTTTTAACATGTATTTCCTTGCAAGACTAATAACATTTTCAAATGCATAACTTCTGAGAACACAACGGTGATAAAATGAACATTTCATAACAACCAGACAGCACATCAGTATTGTAGAACACTGTATTGACATACCTAGTTAACATACAAGTGTGTATTGCATGATTCCAAAGCAGGGGTGTAGCCAGGGATTTCAGATCTGCACACCAAGTGGACTCACTGCTACCCTCCTCCCCGGTGTAGCCAGACAATATACAAACGCATAACGAGGACTGTGTTTGTTGCCTCATTTCACACAATAAATACAACTTCTGTATCTCATGACAATGGTTGTTGCCATGCATGGGTAAATACAAATGCCATACATTGCTCTCTAAGACACCCACATACCAGCCCAGAGCATGTAAAGTTGTATTGTCCTTGGGATGCAAAGACAGTATTAGTGACCATTCCTTCTAGTTTCGACTCCTATGAATAAAATTACAGAAAAGTTCAGTATTTTCTTTGTTAGTTTTCATGGAAAAAGGAAGCAGTTCAGAGCCTATTTGCTACCCCCTTAAATAAAATTGCACACCATGGAGTACTTGGAGTATGCCTGGCTACACCCATGTTCCAAAGTGCTGCTTATAATTGGCTCGTTTCAGTCATTTCATGCGTGATTATGCGTCTGTAATGCAACACTGCTGAAAACATTAATCTTCTCTCTTCAGAGGGTTTATCAGTGGACCTTCCAGTACCCGCACCACCAACGCCACCATAAACAGCATACTGCCACATCCCATATTGACTTATACTGGACACTGCCCACATAACATAGTACAGCCACTACTTTGTGTTGTTCACCTGGACACCCACATGCAACCATGCAAAAGGTACCCTGGTCCTCACTGTGCACCTCCCCTGACCCTGGTACCACGTCCATAATTTTGGTCAAGGTAACTCACTCGCGCACCCCCTTTGCACCGCCGACCACAGTCTCTCAAGACATGGTAGTGATTGCCGTGCACTGGATGGTCAGTGCCACAACATTCATCACATGTCCACAGCCTCTGGATGGTCATGGGATGTTGTGAGCACACCCCTGTATATAGTTAATAGTCTACCATCATCGCTTGAACCAACAAGCGGACTCAGTGGTGTGATGATGGTTTGGCTGCTGGCAGAACAGTACATGTTACCTGGCTACCAGGTACTTCGATTGGTCCCAACATGTAATTTGATTATGATTGATGTTTGGAGGACACCAATTTTGCCTCCCTGAGGGCGTATGACCACAGTGTTATAGAAGTGGTATTTCAGTAAAGTAATCAACTTAATATTTACTCCAAAATTGTCAATATATGTGTGGGTGCTGTGATAAAGTTAACAATTGCCAACGATTGGAGTGTGTTAATGTGCTTATAACATGGGTTTATGTTACAATGACAGCAGTTCACATTGTGACCCGCACAACCAACTTACAATGTGCATTGTACCTTCCCTTAAATTGTGTGTATACTGTGGATTAATGTATTCAATTGGATATGTTCCGTGTGGTTCAGCAACTCATGCTATACCTTCTAATACCTGCAACATGACACACCTGTTTCAGTTTAAGTATATTCATGTATAAATGACTGCTTTGTACTTACTGGGCCAGATATTCAAAGGTTTTGTGCCTGGCAACCACAGAAATGCACCCTGGGGCAATATTAAAAGGAGGTACTTGTGGAGCGCAAGTCCCGATGCGCCGGGGTGCACACATAATGTATGGGATTCATCCCCAGGGGGCGTGCACATGCATATGCAGCACATCTCGATATTCAGCCTGGGATGTGCGGCGCATATGCCTGCACAACCCTGGGATGCGCCGCATACCACTGCCCAAAGTTGAGCCTGAATAAAACGGCTGAAATGGTGGCCACCCACAGGCGAGTTGCTGTACTGCACAGCGCAACACAACAGCCGCCAGCCGTGAGTGGCCACCTGTCCACCCAGAATACCATCCACAAGCACCCATATGTCCCCTGGTGGTCTAATCGTAATACATAACTGATTAGAATATCCCTGGTAGTCTTGTGGCATCCCCCTTCCGATGCTTTGCTCGCCGGTAAATGAATATCTCAACCCTCCCTGGTAGTATAGTTGAATCCTCCTCCCTGCCTGTAGCTGTGATGCCCCTAAATTGCGAGGTACTATTCCCTGGTAGTGTAGCAGTAACCCACACCCCACACATATCCCCGATCGCAAGTATGTGCACCGTAAATAGTACCCTGGTGGTCCAGTGTCTCCCATCACCCCCAACCCCACCCACACAGGGCACCCTGCCCACCCTGCTCCATTCCCGTCATCAGTGGACAGCCTCACACCCGCCCGCACACCTCTGCGTCTGCCCACCGACTGACAGCTTACAGTATCAGCTGTAGGCCCACTGGTCCACACTGAGGACCAATGGGCTTGCAGTGCATACTGTTATAGTCATTCACAATTTTTTTTTTCCTTTTTCTTATTTTAGTCTTTTGGTAACTGGGTAAGGCCCAAGTGCCTGTTTTCAGGGGCGACCTGGGAGCACTGGGCGGTTAAGTGACTTGCTCATAGTCACATGGTATGCAAGTGGAGTTAGTGAGAATCAAATCAAGATCTGGTCTGTTGGATGTACCAAGCTCATTGACAGCTCTTTACTCTAACCTCTAGGCTATACAGCTAGCCCCAAATATGTGAATGACGGGCATTGCAGCTACAGGTGCGGTGAGGTGTTCCACTTGAATACCAGGGCATGTTGGGATATTCATTTACAAAAGAGATGCACCATTGCTCATCTCTTTTGAATATATCCATGGGTGTCGTCAGCGCAACACAGTTGCGCCGCGCCACCACATATGCCATTGACACATGCAATTCTGAATATTGCAGCCACTAACTGCTGTCCAAAGTATATGTGGAGCACTGTGGGTGTTTGGTGCATATTCAGTGGTATAAAGGAGACAAAATAATGTGTTATTACATGCTGAAGTGGCAGTGACTGAGGATTTAACCTAGGTAGATGAAAGGCATTTGTCTGCATACACAGGGTGTTGGCAACATTGAATAGTGTTCAGCAATGGATGTTGGTGGACAGTACAGTGTAAGCAACAATACCCAACACGGTGGTCGTCATTGTACTATACCAGACCACCCAGTGCATGCTGGGGCCCAATGCCACAGACGTAGGGCCTTGTAGCCCCTGGAAGGTCAGGTATAGCACAATACCACCCACCATGGATGGTATTATTGCGCTTCAAAAATGGTTATCTGTGTAAATCTTTCTGAAGTTACACAGTAAAAGAGTAAATGAATTTAAAAAGAAATTCAAGCATAGAAAAAAAACTTGTTTTAGTAAAGTAGTCCCTTTTCTGTGCTTTTCCATCTTCTGTTAACCCCCGCAAGACAGAGGCATTATCTTTTGTATATCCCCTCTCCCCACACACCACCATGTCCAGAACAAGAGATGGAGTTGTATTTTAAAATGCCCCTCCCCCGCCCCCCAACCATGTCTCTTGGCATTGTTGTATTTTATTATGTAGGAAACAGTTCTCTGACTTTTTGTAAGACTTTTGTTTTGGTCAGAAGATGCTGCTGTTAGTCGCGTGACATTCACGACCCCTTCACGTTAAACAATGAAGTGGATATGTACAAGTCAAAGGTGCGATGGCAGCTTATTTCTTTTATTTACCACAGTAGCTGTTTGCCGGCATTGTATGCCCCTCCCCACACACACACACAAACAGAGCAAATTGTATTATTTTGCCAGGTAGACATGGTAGCCAAGTCAGCATCATGTGTTAGCGAGAGAAGGATGCTACGCTATGCAAAGTTCAGACGTGATGATAGGCAGAACGCAGTGGTGAGATCCATCATATTGTATTGTGGGCACCTGCATGATTTTTGTTGTTTATATTGTGATAGTTGATTTGTCATGAAATGTGCAGTGCACAACTTGCATTACAGAGTGACAATTACAATATAAAAACAAAAAAAATTCTAAAGGTGCCCCAAGAAGACTATAACGTAGAGCACTTCTGTGCTGTGCCTGGCATCACGTCCCAAGGTTGCATAGCACGTTGTGGTAATGTGGCCGTCTGTTACGACAGGAAAGTAATGGCCAACGCTGTAACTATTCATAAACTGTCATTCAGTAGTAACATGTGAAATGCCTTATTTGACCAACTGTTATGATAATATTTCCAAAAACATATTTTTTTTAATTCTTTTTTCTCCGCAGCCATCAACGATTTCTTTCGTACAGAAATTTCGTACGCTGGTGCTGGCACTGGCTGGGGAGAAGAGTTTGTGTGGTGATACCTGCCTGCGCAGTCCAAGCCGTAAGAGACCGGTGGCCTTCAGATGAATATGCTGGCTTTTTACCACCACCCTAGTTCACTGACCTCATGAGTTAAATATTCAGTTCTTCAGTTGTCAATCATTTCCTCTTGCCCAGCCTGGTGGCACTGAGGGTTGAGGTGCTGGATGCCACACCTTGCACCATGCCGGTGACCCTGGTTCGGGAACGAGCCCGGGCTGCTGGGGGTCGGCAGAGGAGGGAGAGGCTTGAGCATCCGGAGGACAGCTCTCCTCTCCCGGGGAGGGACAGGGTTCCCTGTGTGGCACTCAGCTGAACTCTGGCGGAAGCCGGAGACACAGCAAGCGCTGTGGAGTAGAGGAAGGAGTGGGGGAGTGGCAGACGTCGGAATCAACGCCTTGATGTTAGGGTGCCAGCCACTTCCCAGAACA
Organism: Neoceratodus forsteri; assembly: GCA_016271365.2. Classification (NCBI taxonomy): domain Eukaryota; kingdom Metazoa; phylum Chordata; order Ceratodontiformes; family Ceratodontidae; genus Neoceratodus; species Neoceratodus forsteri. The sequence goes on along the minus strand of CM028130.1, from coordinate 533,997,334 downwards.
AGGGAAAATGCCTTTCCGCTCTGGCGGAGATGGAGCACCGGAGCTTGCCCCCGATTTGCGGCTGCCCTCCTGGCACCCTCCCGACTGATGATACTGAATTGTCGGGGTGTTGGGGCCCACCCGGCCTGCAACTGAGGCTACATTTGCACGGAGGACCAACCATGTAGGTACGGACTGCGAGGGGAGAGATGACTCCTATGTGCTCCCGAGGAGACCATAGCCGAGGGGGAGAGGCGGAATACATAAGATAATTACAAAAAAATCACCTCCTCTTTTTGTATGTGTTTGAAACGAGAGTTCAGTGGCGGAGGCACATTGCCTGTAAACCATTTATCTTGTAGTTTTCCTAGTTTTACAAACTGTTCCAGAAGTTTCTCTACAAATGCTGTTAGAGTTAAAGTAGAATTACAGATAGTTTAACTGTGTCTTTTGCTACACATTCAGTATTGAGAAGTACAGTATAACATGTTTAAAGCGCAGTCACACAACATGGTTTGTTGGTAGTGGGTAATACTCCACACCGGTAGGGACTTGTACTGCATGATGTCGAATGCTTACTTATATCAAATCACATGGTATGAGGAACAGTAGCAAAAAAATCACCATCCACTCACACCCCCCAATCTGAATGCAGCTCCTTTCTGCAGTTGTACTGCAGGATTCGGAGAGATCCCAACACCTGGCCTGCATACTCCATAGTAGGCATAGCACTGCAGCAGTATAGAACTATGTGCAGATAATCCCCCCTACACCGCCCAACTCCATGATTAAATGCTGCATCCTGTGGCAGTAGCCATGAATGTCATAAACACCCCTCCACCACACTCAGACCTGTTCGCAAAGATGTCTGCAATGCACACAATGCCTGGTTGTTCATTGTCCCCCCCCCCCAACCATCTGACTCTGGCACACTCTTCCCCCGCCCCTCCCCCATGCCAGCAGGTCCTGACGGGCAGCGACCAGCCCGACCCACCCACGTACCACAACATCTGACCGCCAACAGAAATATCAGCTTCTGTAAACCTTGCAGCTCATTGCTGGACCCTGTCGAGCAATGGGCTTGCAGTGTTTACTATACTCTGTCATTCAGAAGTGAATGCAGGGGTACAGTACACACTGCAAGCCCGTTTGGTCGACAGGGCCCACAGATGGGCTGTAGTGTGTACAGAGATGTCATTCACAGACAACTCTGTTGTCAATCATGCATAGAGGTGTGCGGGTGGGTTGTGCTGCCTGCCACAATTTGTGACATACTGGAATGGGGGGAGCAGTGTGGGAAGACAGTGACTGACTCGGTGGTGGGGGTGTGGTTGTCCACTCGACCACACAGGAGTTAACAATGGAACTTGCCACATCCACGACACATCACATCTATTATATCATGTTGTTATCATGGACACCGGGTCAGTGTGAAAATAGCGCGGTGCGATTAGCACATACAATAAAGGTGCGTTAAAAATGCCGCAGCATTTTATGAGCGCACTTACAATTAAGCGCCAGGATACAGTACCGTGGAGAGTCATTGCTGCAGCCACACGCATTAGTGGGAGGTGAGTGGGACAGAAAATGGAACACCACTCCCATCCCCTGCGCCGTACTTCCATTAAAGACAAATGGTGAAGTTTAATTTGTACTTGCCATGAAGTTGTAATGGGAACAAGGCAGTTCAGTTTGATCAGGGTGTAGTTGTCATTGTTCGGGAACTTCCAGCTGCACCTGAAGTTTGCTTAACTTTGTGAATTGTGTTACTTCACTGAGTGTTGTACTTGCCCACTTATGTCATGAGTTTTTTTTTTTTATTTATTTGTGTTGGGGGGCAGGGCGACTGGAGATGTTGCAGACATTGGTGTAACGGCACACGGCAACACTAACAATACAATTTAAAATTTCCATGGATCAGGAAGCCCTTTAAAATGACAGGACTGCTGGAAATAGGTCAGAGGCAGGACTACAGCTCCATGTTCATCCGAATCAAGGCTCCGCGGCAGTCGGTCTACAACTTCTGTTTGCTGGGATGGTTGCTTAAGTGGGACAATTTGCAATCTACCATGCCATTAAAGTCCACGCTTAGATTCTTCAGTAATGGGTGATGTGGTTGTTACCAGATAAATCCATAAGGAGGAAAATGTGGGAAAAGATAATTTCATGATGCACCCCTTATATCACAGTAATGTGCACAGTAGAATATTGCATTGCAAACTTACTCTAGTTTAATAGAGCACAGAAAGCTACATCTTGCAGAACATGAGCCCTGTACGTTAATTAGAATACCAGAATGAGGACAGTTGTAGATGAGTTTTTTTTTTTAATTACACACAACAACACTAACAATACAATTCAAAATTTAAACAGCACTAGGATGTAAACTGCACGACCATGTATGTTACTCTGCGCTATTTGAGCTGCATGACCATTTATGCAGCACGCTTATATGTACCGCGCTATTAAGGTAGCGCTCTTTTTTACAGCGCTATTTTATCCGCGCTAATGTCACCGGATACCATGGACACCCCACCCACAAAAGCATGCACAGGATGCCAATTCCACAATGACCACCTCGGCCATAACTGCTTGTCATGGCCATCGTTGTTCATTGTAAAGCAACCTCCCGTGGCACAGTCACATGCCCTTGGACCTGGTAGTGGGTGTTTTGCGTCACATGGTCAGTGCTACAACCCTTCGAAGACCTCTACCACAGAGAGTCATGGAACTGATGCTGTTAGTGTGCATATATATATATATATATAGCGACAAAGAACCTCTGTGCGCAAACACTGAGGCAAGGATTACCCCAAAGGGCATTTGGCTGGGAAGTCAAGTTTCAAGAAAATACAAAATCACACATGCCCACACAGTGCAAAGCATCATGGGCTGCATATGCAAATCATCACAGAATGTTATGCTGGTTCTGCTTTAAGCAGAATTGCATGGTGCCGAAAGGCCTCTCACACAGTTTGCAAAGGGTGCTAACAGATGACATAGACACGTGTTTCGTCCTACCAGGACTCATCAGTATGTCTCGTCTGTTTGACACCCCAGTGGAATGAACCAGCTACCCTAAGACGGTCTGTCCGGGTTATATTGTGATGAACCCATTAAAATAAAAAACTATGTAAAAGACAAAGAACCTCTGTGCGCAAACACTGAGGCAAGGGTTACCCCAAAAGGCATTTAGCTGGGAAGCCGAGTTTCAAGAAAATACAAAATCACACATGCCCACACAATGCAAAGCATCATGGGCTGCATATGCAGATCACCACAGAATGTTATGCTGGTTCAACTTTAAGCAGAATTGCATGGTGCCGAAAGGCCTCTCACACAGTTTGCAAAGGGCGCTAACAGATGACATAGACACGTGTCTCATCCTACCAGGACTCATCAGTATGTCTCGTCTGTTTGACACCCCAGTGGAATGAACCAGCTACCCTAAGACGGTCTCTCTGGGTTATATTGTGGTGAACCCAGTAAAATAAAAAACTATGTAAAAGACAAAGAACCTCTGTGCACAAACACTGAGGCAAGGGTTACCCCAAAGGGCATTTGGCTGGGAAGCCAAGTTTCAAGAAAATACAAAATCACACATGCCCACGTGTGTGTGTCTGTGTGTGTCTCTATATATATATATATGTATAAAAATCACAGTACCAGTATCAGTTGGATGACCGATGGCACCATATGTGTGAGGCATGCAGGTGTCAGAGGGTGGTGGGATGGCACTTACCACATGTGTGTCATGGCACAGCTGTGTGCGGTGGTAGTTGTTGATGGTGACCTACCGCTTGTGTCCGTCAGTCCTTCACTGGATACCCCTGTTCAAGTATCAGATCAGCGTAGTTTTAAACATGATTTTTGTTTATAAAAATGTGACGATGACGTGCCATGATGACGACATCGAGGGATTACCAACAGACGTCTGCTGTCACCTGTCCCCATTTTAGCAGTATAGTATTTTGGTGTCACCACTCTCCAGCGTGAACCTCTACTTACTGATGCTTTACTGGATCTCAACCATATACTGTCTTGGAAGTTTAGCTTAGCTCATTTCCTGTGCTAAATTTCAGCTAAATCTCATCATCACAAACCACTGTCATACCCCTCGATGTGGAGACAGCCTTTAGTGAGGTGCCACAATGATTGTGTCTGTAATATGGTATCTTTAATGTTACTGTTTGTCATATGACTGAATTCAAAATAAATTATAGCTATGTAATAATCGAGATATATTCTCACTATATGATGTCGGAGTCTTCTTTGGTCTTACAACTCCTTGACCACCCTTGTACTTTGGGGTGTCAACAGTAAACTTTCCCTTTCCATCAGCACTCCCAGCTTGTTCCCTGTCTGTGTTAGCATTGAAGTGTAACACTGCCAACAGCACCCTGTTGTACAGTAAAGGGGTATGTCATACAAGTGAATTTCTATTTGTATTACCTATATGCAGAAAAAGGGTGTTATTCTGATACTCGTAACCAGACATACACATTGGCTAGTGATGTATTCTACAATACTTTATGATCATTCAGCACCCCATACACTATGGCAGCAGCCTTGTGACTCTCAACGCACTCAGGATGTTGATTAATCCCCAATAACCGCACACCTTGGCATGGGTTATTGCTTATGTATTGTCACTGCAGTGTGACAACTCCAGACATCAAAGTGTGGTAACATCCTAAAACAGAAAAAGAGCACAAAACAGTCTTACTGATAAAAAAGCATACGTGATGGTAGGTGTGTCATACAGATGATATCTGAACTCGTGGCAAGTCAGCTCAGGGAATCATCAGTCATGGCTCTGCTGAGCTCCACCACTCATAATATTCCCCAAGCTCACTTGCCACTCATTCAAGTGTATATTCTAGTACCAAGTATATTCAGTACCACACACCTATCCACATCATTTAATCAATAATGCATGACGGGGCGTGTGTTGTTGTGGGATTTACACACGCCTTGTATGGTGTGTCGCGAGGTGCAGCAGAGTGACTTCAAGCACACAAGAAGTGTGTAAATCACACTAATACACATGTCCTGAAGTGCATTATTTTGCAATTATAAAATGAATCTGTTATTAAAAATAAAAATGAAGTAAGTTCAAAGAAAGTAAACATTTGATCACCAGAATCTTTACCAGTTGGCGGTTGCAGGATTTATACACGGTCATGTGACATGTTTTGACCAATGAGGTTACAGGTTTTTCAAGACCCATTTTATAATGTTCCATCATACACTATATGCTATTGTCAAATTTCAAGTTATGGTAAAAAGGTGACGTTACTTAACAATTACCACTACTGATTACACTTATGATTACATTCCATGGCTAACCATGTAAGAATCCTTTTGTAGCTGAAAGCACGACTTTTTGGAGCATATTGGATAATGAGGCTATGAAAGCTTTCCAGGGAGGTCGTCTGATGATGTGGAGAAAGCTTCCTGACATCACGTTTAATAATGTTAGATGATGGTATGAGGTCAACTTTCTCAAATGACTTCACCTGTTGAAAAAAACGAAAGTGTTTTACGCAGTTATTCAACTTTACACAAGTAATTATCAAAACAATGAAGAAGTAGAAGGCAGTGGCATTACAGTGTATAGTGGAACATCTGTCTGTATTGAAATACATCTGTTTCACATTGCTGCTGAAGCACAGGTCAGGGACTGGGACCATAATCATCAATTTTATAACCACATTATCTGTCCGCATTATACGTAAGCAATAATACCCAACAGGGTGGGCGGTATTGTGCTGTACCGGACTGGCCAGGGCGTAATGTGGAGGCCTTATAGTCCTGACGGGTCCGGTATAGCATAGTACCGACACCCTGGAGGGTATTATTACACTTGGAAAATGGGTTATGGGTTACATTTTTAATAAAAATAAAATCAAAGATTATAAAGAAGTCAAATAACTGTTTGTTTAAAAAAGAAGAAAAATACAGTTTGATGTAAAGTAGTCCCTCTGCACTGTTGACTTGCTCTCTGTACTGTCTGACAATGTCTCTTCCCCCAACCAAGTGGCTTTGATGATTGAGATGATGACTGATGGCAATCTTGTGAAAACTTAGTTGTGAGCTCAGATTTCTTTTTCTGTTCCCCCACAGTCCCTAACACTACCCCCAGAGTAGCTGTCCACTTTTTGTAAACACCGGCAGAAAAGCAATGGCAGAGAGTTGTGTCATCGCTGTAGAGGAGAGAGATACTGAGTGCAGAGTAGGAGAGAGCTACTCATTTTTTTTTCCTGTTTTCCCCCTCAGTCCCTAACACTACCCCCAGAGTAGCTGTCCATTTTTTGTAAACACTGGCAGAAAACAATGGTAGAGAGTTGTGTCAGCGCTGAAGAGGAGAGAGCTACTGAATGCAGAGTAGGAGAGAGCTACGGTGGACAACCTTGTTAAAATAGTTAGCAAAAAGAGCTGAAAGTGGCAGTTCTTACAAGTAAACAGCTAGTTGTTTATATAAGGAGAAAAATACTTACATAATCAGTAGTGTACTGGGAGTCGGGTAGTGTGGTGAGCGCAATCACCAGACTGGCCGACTAGGAGTTTACGGACTGCAGAGCGCTGTGGTTAGCTCTTAGCTGGAGGTTGCGAGCATGAGGTGACAGCAGGATTGTGCTGTCACTTTCAAAAGAATAAAAGGGATTTCTATTTCATTTAGTCTGTTTTTTTTTTTTTTTTAATTATAGCTAGTGTAGTATCCTTTAGTTCCCCAGCAGAATCAGGGATCGGGATGATGGGAAAGTGGCAGTGCAGTGGACCCGAGGGTTTTTTGTTTACTTTTTTTCTTTTTGGTGCCTGCTTGTTAAAGATTTTAGGCAGGATTCACGAAGCATTGGAAAGACCGCGAGCTGCGAAACCGCTGCACAAGTGGGTTTCATCATGGAGCTGCAGGTTACCCATAGTGGCGGATATTCATAAAGGTGGAGCCGGGTTACGACCGGCCCCACGGGTTACAGACGCTTGCAGGAGGTGTCTCCAGGGAGATGGTCACAGCTGCAGGAGTGTGCTACGGCCGGAGGGAGCAGCCATAGCACCCTCTGCAACTGCTGCAGCTGTGGGAGATTACAGTCCGCAACAGCAGTTGCGGAGTGGGACTTAGGATTTGAATGCTTCGTGAATCCTGCCCTTAGTCATGGCAAGTCGGCAACCCGGATGGGCAACTTTCCTGCTAAACAAGTAAAAAAAAAAATGGCGACAGATCAAATTTGAAAATTCCAACTGGCCCAAAGATTTCAGTGATTGGGTCAGTTGGAGATGGCACTCATTGAACCCGGGCTCTGTTGTCTGATAGATGCCCACCTTGCCAGGGCTATCAGCCAATCAGAGCCCAGGATTTTTCAAACCCATTTTCTAATGTCATGTACAGCATGATAACAATGGTACGTGGATTCTTCCTGTCACCATTTCATCATCACTGCTGAATGACTGGAATGATGCATTCTGATTTTGAACCTGCATTCTAAAACTGTTGGTGGTAGAACTGTTTTAGTACAACTGTTCTTCTAAATGAGGAAAACATTTCTAAAATATTATTTTAGCCATATTCTTCTGGAAAAATTTTTTAATAGCAGTAAGGCACTACGGGGAGTTAGAGCAACAGTCAGTGAATCACGCCCTTGTGGCAGTATGTCAGTCGGCTGTGCCTAGGGCCACATAACACCCCTTGGGGTGATTCACAGACTGTACATTTAACCACTGGTCATGCATTACTGCTTAAGCAATATTGTATGGTAAAAAAATACACAGTGTTATCTGAATGTGAACATTTGCAGGGAATCGGCGATTGAGACGCCAAGGTTGCAGAGCATCCCCGGATGAGGATATCTGCACTTTGGTTGCAACACATCAGCTGAGTATTTATAGGGAAGTCATTGTCCGCTTACTGTACATTCAGTATACTTCAAATTCTTAACAATAAAAACATGACAGTTCTTCTTCCTGCTATATAAGGCATAATTGGAATAACATACATCATAGAAGCACCCATATTACACAACATCAAAAGCAGAAAGCAAGCTACAACTCGGAACTGTGACACTGACAGTTAGTCGTATAATACTCAGGCAGTGACACTTGTTTTGACAATGTGTACTCAATTAACTTACTTGGCTGCAGCCATTTGTGCTTGTGAACAGACCCGTCAAGTGGTCCATGTGTGCATTTCAGAAATAATTCATTTTAATGGTCGTGAATGTTCTGAATATGGTTTGCAGTCGATTGCAGCTTGGCAAGCTTAACATCACCATTGCCACCTGGTTTTGACCTTGGGATCCAGTAGACCATATTATTTATGCTCTTGATCCAATCCTGTATTTGCTCACAACCTCGCTGTTTGGCGATGGACTCCAGTTTCATTGTTATGCCTAATTAACAAGAAATAAGTCCATCTAAATTGTTAGCCATAAACTGAATTAATCATCACAGTACAGAGCTATGGTCTTTACCGTCCATCTGAGAAATTGCACAGTAACTATTGCAATTAGATATGTAATATGAAACACAGCTACGTATTTTTAAGAAAGTGCCACACATCATATTGGTGCGTTATTCCAGGTTCATTCTCCTGTAGGTACTTCTGAACCTGTGGGTGGCAATCCATCACTAGACAAATTGGATTCAAGCCATCATTTCTTAATTCTTCTATACCACATTTTAAGCCTTCAAGTTCCATATGGTATGCACTTGGAACTTCATTGCTCTGAAATTATATGGTATGTCAATTAATGAAAGACTACAAAACCAAGTTGTTTTTGTAACTCTAGAAAACAAAATTAATGAATACCTGAACCAGTGCAATGCTAAGAATTTTACATGCCTCCATGAGACTATAGGTGCCAAATTTGGCTGAATGGCCCGGACTATTGCACCTGCAATCGCCCGCCACAAAAACTTCTGTGCGTTTACCCTTAATATCACTTATTATTGCAGCCTTCTCTGTTTCCCAAATGCTGATGATGGATGGTTGCAAAAAGTCCTTTGCATGCTCGTAATATGCAGTTTTGGATAAGCAACGTATATTGATGTGCCTCAGAGCACTGCACTGGTGATACTCCAGAAAACCCTATTGTGGCAGACAGCAGGCCATTGCCAGCTGGATAGTCACCAATGTTTGGCTGAGAATGCCACATTCTAGTATGGCCACAATCATGGCAATACTGTCATACTACTGCCATCGTTCCTATACATTTATGAACGTATGGAATTGTCCTTGCATGGCATAGACCACATACTTCAAACAGCTGCATCAAGCATGTTTCAAAAATGATAAATTTCTGTTCCTGCCATACATTTCTCTTTTCACTCGATGTAGGTTCAGCAACATGCTCCCTTTGATTAAAACAGCAACACATGACATAATTGCAGTTTACTCACCAGTGCAATGACAATGAGCATTTTTAGCAACAGCTTTGAAAGTTTGCATGACAGCAGTTGCAGATATTTCACCTTTCCTTCTGCGGAGTGTCATGCACATTACTGTCAGTGTCAGTAAAGCATGGCATATAGATGACATCTCTGGCATCATTGATGAATTCAGAATTAGATTCAGAATCACAGCTGGAAACGGGAAGAGCAGTATGCAGGCTGGAACAGTGGCTGCGTCTGCGTACTTTCATCCTTAACAGTAACAGAAGTTTGCAGTACTGTCGAGTAAAGAAACACAATGTCAATGTGAAATTAGTGTAGACATTTCACATTTGACACATTTGATAGAATACATTGTACCTCAATAAATGTTAACTGTATGTGAGAGAATGGCGGAACTGTGTGAATTCAGAGGGCAGGAGGGAAATAGAGAGTCCTTATGGATACAGATCAATGATTCACCAAATATGGCCAAAGTGCAGTACAGAGGAGAGAGACAGGGAGGGAGGTGGCACAGGGCAGGAGCACCGATAGTGCATGAGGTGGTCCTTGTAGGCAGAGGGCAAGGTGTCATCAGGTTAGGGTTGGGGGGATGGGGGCAAATTTGAGGGTGGTCCTGATAAACGCCAGGAGCATGGTAAACAACATGTCAGCTCTTCAGGCGCTGTGAGTGGCGTGGAGGTGGTTGCAGAGGCAGTCACAGAGACTTGGGCCACTTCCAAACATGACAGAGACATAAACCTATTAGGGTACACAACAAGCAGAAGTGATAGGTTGGCGGGAAGGGGAGGGGGGGTAGCTTTCATCATTAGGGATAGCATAATGAAAAGCAAGGTTGTGGAAGGGGTGGATTAAAAAAAAAGAGGCTTTTTTGGTCACCAGCAGTGATCAAGGGGGAAAACAGGTGAAGATGGGGGTAGTATGTACACCACAAGGGCAGGAGGAGGAACAGGAGGAAGACCTGGTGGCTAACCTTATGTGGCCCACTGTGGTATGGTAGAGGACAATACTGTGGTGCTGGGAGACCGGAATATGCCGGAAGCAGACTGGGGAACTATGGCGTCCTCATCGAGCAGGGAACAGCGGCATCAGGGACCTATTTGTTGGGGACCCTCTTGCAGGAAGTGACCACGACACTGTTTGGTTCTCCATAGAACTTGGTGGTGGGGTAGAACATATAAGAATGATGGTGGTTGATTTTAGAGGGTAGGACTTTTGGGGGATGGAGTGGATCCTTAGGGGCTACCTACAGGACATTAGGCAAAGCATGTACATGGAGGCCTGGTGGGAAATTCTAAACAAAGGTGCTCCTGCAGTGTATCGAGGACTGCACAAAGGAAAGACGCAGGTGGGGAATAGCTAGGAGGCTGAGCTGGTGGACAAGGGATGTCTAGGATGCGGTGAATGACAAAAAGGCTGCTAATAGCCGATACAGATGTTCTCGGGGAGCCATATCCAAGGGGTGGAGTATGATAAGGTACCAAGGAGGGTCACCAGGGTGGTGAGGTAGGCAAAGGGTGGGGCAGAGCAGTGATTGGCACAGGGGATTAGAAGGGGGAAACAGGGTTGTTCAAGTATATCAGGAAAGGAATAGACTAGAAGGGGCAGATTAATCGGCTTAGGATAGGGAGTGGGTTGGTGGAGGAAGTGGGGGAGAAGGTGGAGGTACTAAATGACTGTTTGGTCGTGATCTTTACCAAACAGGATGGGGTGGCAGCACATCTAGGAGAGGGGGTAGGGGGGCCGGCAGATGAAGTGGGGAAATTGATTTTGAAATACCCAGAGGGAGAGAGTGTGTGGAAAGCCCTTAAGGCCCTAAGAGGGGATAAAACACCAGGACAAGATGGGATCCATCACAGGGTGCTTACTGAGCTGGCAGATACCCTGGTCACACCACTGGTGGACCTTTTTTAGTCCTCCCTGCAGTCCAGGTGGGTGCCTCACCACTGGAGTATGGCCCATATAGTGCCTATACACAAGGGTGTCTCGCGAGAGGGGCCGGGCAACTATAGGCCGGTTAGCCAGATGTAAGTAGTGGTAAAACTGATGGGGGTCATCTTGAAGAAGAGGATGGAGGGGGTTCTGAAGGCAAGGGATCACCTGGACAATCATCAGCATGGCTTTGTTAAGATCAGATCATGTCAGACCATTGTGGAGTTCTCTGAAGAGGAGACGGGTGCGCTGGATCAGGGCAGGCCACTGTATGTCCTCTTTTTGTACTTCAGGACATTTTACTTGTTACCACATATTGGGGTACTGGGGAAGCTGGAGAAAATGGGGGTGGGGGCACATGTTCAGCTGGATAGGAAACTGGCTAGCAGGGCATGTACTGAGGGTGAGGGTGGGGTGGAGGTATCGACCTCCAGGATAGTCAGCGGGGTCACACAGGTGTCAGTACTGGGCCCACTCCTGTTAAAACGACTATATGTAAGATATCAGGAGTGGGATGAGCCTCTTTGCTGATGACTCCAGGCTGCGGGCAGTGGCGGATAGGGAGGAGGGAAAGCTGGTTCTCCAGGAGGACCAGGGGACTTGGGGGAGATAGTCATGGGCCTGGACGCTAAAGTTTAATGCTGTGAAATGAAGGGTTCTGCACATGGGGGCCAAAAATAAGATTCATGTATACACCTGGGGGGGCAGCACGTTTATCGGGAGAAGGATCTCAGGGTGGTGGGGGTGGATGGCAAAATGAGTAACTCAGAGCAGTGTAGAAGGGCCGTGGCACAATCTAAGAAAATGCTGGTGTGCATAGCTGACATGTGCTCCTTCCGCTGTACAGTTGAGTGGTTAGGACATGCATTGAATACTGCATGCATTTTTGGCGTCCCTACTTAAAGAGGGACATTAAGTTACTGGAGAGGATGAAGAGGACAGTGACCAGGATGGTACTGGGACTAAGGGAATGGCACCCATGGTGATGAACAAGATGGCCGAAGTGCAGTGGTGACACTGGCCATACTATCTGTCTCTCTGTCTCACGGTCTGTAGAGTATAACCACAGCCTTGGTCAATTTGGGATTGCGTCACACTGTGTAATTGGTGCTGTCACTTTCTGTGCCTCTTTTCAGTCCACGGCATGGTGGCATGTTTCAGTGTTCAGTAGCAAAATGGGATGCCAACAGATAGTAACAGTACACATTACACAGATTGTCAAAATTGGGGAGTGTTACATGAAACAGTGATACACAACACGGCAACACAGAAAAAAGATATGCAGGATAGTGGATGATCAGCTATGCACAACCACTCTGTTGTGCCACTGAGGGGTTCTGATTCTCTTTGACCTCTAGAGGGAAGCTTGAGCGGTCCATGGGAATCATATCCCAGAGGTGGCACAATACATTGGTAGTTCATACAGTCACCCATCCGCTATTCTATATAGTCTATGGGCATCAATGCCTATACCTGACAGTGCACTTTGTTTCACTAAACTGGTGTTTGTGGAGTGGGCATGTTTCTGCAACTTAAATGTTAAACACCAACAACTTCTAACTTAATTGGACCTGGTAAATCGAGTATGAGACAGCATTCCAAAGTGTTCTTCTGCAGTTCTTACATAACTGCTGCAGCAGACCAACATAATGATGTCAGTGCTGCAGCACAAGAATCATATTCAAGGCATGGAATTATATGCATAACAGCATTACACCATACAGTATACTAGTCTGTGTTTGAGTGTTCTGTATAGAATTCAATCCCTTTCGAAATGCTCTTGGAACTTGTTGGTTTTTTAACATTGAACTTGCACAAACATGTCCACCTGGCTGTGCATACTTGACCATCCAGTATCCTATATATTGATGATAACATTGCATGTTCATATATGTCCCATGCTTCACTGACAGTGAGCACAAGACAATGCAGAGACAGCGAGTGACAGACACATGGTGAATTCGTTGATATGTTTTCCAATGTCATCTCGGTCTGTCTTTGTCACTGTAGCTGTCACAATAACATATGACGCAGGATCCAGACCAATTGTTCTGCTTAGTTGAGACATGCGGAGTATAGGTGTGACAGTGGAGAAACATACAGTGACGGAGAGAGAAACACAGGGACTTGTCACTGGTGAGATGTGTATAATGATCTGTATGATTGTGTGTGTCATGCAGACAGTATCTAGGGATACCGGCAGTGCAAAACCATGACAGATAGAGACAGACACACACACAGTTATAAAGTAAGAGCACAGTCATAACTTATGCAGTCTCCAATATGTGTTTCTCTCTACTCCGTCAAACTCCGAAAGCAGTGTGCAGTCTGGATTCATCTTTATGGACTACTTGGCAAGGTTACAGGATCGACTACTGTATTCACCATTCAGCAAAAACAAAATAGCTGCTTTTTTTTTTCGTTACAGAAAACGAATGTTATAACGCCAGTTGCCCATTCCAGGTGTGTGGCATTGTTACAACACGACGGGGTTGATTCATCAACAGTAAAAGCACACCCTGTCATGGGTTATTGCTTACATATAAAAAATGGTTCTGATCACATTTCAGCATGAATTGGTGACACCTCATTAACAGTACTATCTGCTTTTCTCGAGAACTCAAAATATGAAGTTCCCAAAAAATTATACCAGCCTTTGCTTTTGTGAGGTGGACGATGCCATGATTTCTGTGTCCCTCGAGTTACAAGCCTATTGTCCTCTGTCTCTTCTTGTGCAATGTTAAGCATTGTGATGTCCATTAGACTCTGCTGGGCATTGCATTCAGTGGGTGGAACAGTTGTACTCATGCCTTCATTTGTTTCCATTTCACTGTGAACACTGTTGTTTACGTCTGAGTACTGGTTCATGATCTGGAAATTAAAACAAGTGTGGAAATGGGTAACTGCTGAAACACGTGACATTCTCAGTGATGGTGTTGTAGTAACACACGTGAACAATTAGCAGTGTGTGTAAGAAGGAGAAAATTACATGCGGTACTCACAGGTGCAGTTATGTGTCCCAATGTTGCATGATGATTGCGTGTCCTATATCGTTACCATGTTACTGAAGGTTGTGCAAGTTTAAAGAAGGAGCACTTACATATTTCCAACAGCAGCGTAATAACGTTGTTCTTTGGTGAGGAACATGAAATACATGTTTTTTAATGAAGTAATAGAGGGACAGTGGGATAACATGTAATGCACATGTGCAAAGATTTCTACTTTGACATGGAATAAATCATCAAATTTTTAAATTGATAATGTGAATGGTGGATAAATTGTAATGCACATGTAACATTTCATCCTTCACATGTGATGGAGTGATATAGTGAACCTGTCAATGGGGACATGGCATCTAAAATATTGTACGCTTTGTCCTCTTGTGTAGACACCATTACATGAAAAATAGTAATTTTAAAATGGATACGAGAACTCATGGTAGCTGATTTGCTGAAGCAGTATTTGAGCCATGATAATACCTCACAATATTGCTAATGCATAAAACTGTTTAACACGATAATGCATTTACTAACACTTTATGGCCATTTACAAATCACAATAGGGCATGGAATATCATGGCATATCTTCACTTGTCTGGTTCACAGGACACATGGCCTGTGGCCTTACAGTGAACACAAAATATGACTATATCTCATGATATAAAACAACCTGTTGTGCACCATCACCTAACTCGTGCAGCATAGGATAGCCAAGTGTTCATTTATACATTCATACCGTGACACCCCACAAGATTGTTAGGGCCCCTACGGTTCAATTTATTTGTAGGGGACATCGTTGAGGGCCGGGGGGTTCGAGGCTGTTTGCAGACCATCTTAATATCTGCAATAAGGTGGACACTCCGGAAGGGTAGAAAGAATGCGGAGAGATATGGGGAGGCTCGAGGCATGGTCAAAGAGGTGGCAGTTTTCATTCAGCATGGACAAGTGTAAGATTGTGCATCTTGGATACAGGAACCAGAGGGCAAGGTACTGTGTGTGTGTGTGTGTGTGTGTGTGTGGAGTGGGGGGGAGACAAGATCTGTAAGCAACAGAACCGTAAAGGAACCTAGGCATCTTGATACTAAGGGACTTGAGGGTGGAAAGCCGCTGCGAGGAAGCAGTGGCTAGAGGCAGCAGAATGCTGGGCTTCACGGAAGGGGGATTAACAGCAGAACAGTGGAGGTCATATTACTCTTGTACCCCCATCTAGTTTGATCGAATTTGGAGTATGGGGTCCGGTTCTGGAGGCCATACCGCCAAAAGGATGTGTGGAGGCAGGAGTGAGTTCAAAGGAGGGAAATGAAGATGGTGAAGGAGCGCAGCCACCTGTCCTATGAGGAAAGTTTGGGAGAATTGAACATGTATTCCCTGGAACAAAGGAGGGAGAGGGGAGACATGATTGAGACCTTCAAGTAACCTAAGGGTATAAACCGGGTGCCATTGGAAAGTATGTTCCAGCTGAAAGGGAATCTGAGGACGAGGGAGCATGGGAGGGGAGACAGTTAAAGGGTAACATTAGGAAATAGTATTTCACATAGAGGGTGGTGGATACGTGGAATAGGCAACTGGAGGACTTGCTTGGAGAAGCAACAGTGGAAGGCATCAAAAAGGCATGGGACACACACAGGGAAGTGTTGGGGGGGGGGGATGTCCTAGCAGATAGCTAGAGAAATGGGTAGACTAGGTTGGCCTGTCGGTCCTTTTCTGCCATCACACTTCTGTGTTTCTAATAGAGCACGTCTCAAGTGGGAAACATGCCACACTATGGCAACTGTTAGAAGACAGTTGTCATGTACATGACTGTACTGCTTGTGACATGCATGTCAAGCATGTGCATCCCAGTGAGGGGTGTCGGGCGATGCATCACGTTTGTACCAGAAACGTAATCCAATCAGTTGAACAGTTCTCCAGATCCATTCTATGAAATTCAGACCAAAAACTGTTTCGTGCATTCCACCCTTTCTAATTAATGACATGTATGTGACATGTAGGCACACTGATTATTGTACACGTTTGTGCATGACTTATATATAATGATGTGTACTGTATGCATGTACCAACAGAGTTCCAACGCTTACCTCCGCCAGCTGTTTACGAAATGCACTACTGCTTTTTCTTCGCTTTAAAAGTGGCTGTGATGAAACAAAGAGGCAGGACATAGACTTTGAAGAATATTGTCCATCCGAATTTGATATGGCCAGTGCAGACATCACTGTACTAACTGCCTCTGGTGCATGAATTGAGGGAACAGTGTCAGGTAGCAAACACAGACACTTGGCAAACTTCATTTTGTACTGCATGTAAATTGATGGCTCAAAGCAGGATTCCTCAAAATGAAAGGAACACAGCACACTATACTTTGGCCCTTTCCAGTCTGCATGTATTGTACTCTCAAATTTATTCCATAACCTTACAATGTGAGGATCGTTTGGAAATGTAAATAAAGAGAAACCATGCTTCTAGGATCGTGGCTATATTGCTCATCCATACTCTTTGGCATGTCCCTTTCCCCTTTAAGGATCACCAGAAGTCTTCAAGGTGGCTCCTCCCACCCACCCAGGTGGTATATACCTCGGCTCCGCCCCATGACACCAGATCTTCCTTTCCACTGGAAGATTCAGGTTGCCTCCCTCGTGTTCCCATATTTTGTATTCCCTGGCTTTCAAACCTTCGGTATTTGCCGAAACTTTGTATCTTTCGAATTAGCAATCACATTTTTGCATCTTCGATTATGGAAGAAAAATCTTCCCCTGGATTTCGCTGGTGCTCCTGCGGCCAAAAGATGTCACGTACCGATACCCACTCTGCGTGTGTCTACTGCCTCGGTGTCGGCCATGACACCTTGTCCTGCAGTTTTTGCTTGGCCTGCCATTCCAAAGTCCTGGATGACTGTCTTGCACGCTTGCAGTTGGGGAGACTGGAGAAGAGGAATCCTCTGGTAGAATCTAAAGAGGCTAGGTGGGTGGTTTCCGTGGCTACGGGATCCGCCGAGCAATTGGAACGCATGCAAGCATTTGAGGAAGAAGAAACTCGCGTTGCAAGCTCTTCCTGGAGCTTCTTTGTTCCGCTCAACCTGGGCTCCAACTTCTCGGGTTCCCTCAGGGAATTGTGCCAGTCTCTTCCCACCAAGGGGGAGGTGCCTGCGGGCCCGCACTCTTCTCGATCCCATAACCGGGATAAGGATCCGAGCAAGTCTTCGTCTCGACGAAGGTGCTCTTGGGACTGAGGGAGGTATTTGTCCCAGGAGCACGCGGTCTCGGCTTTGGTCAGGATCGCTTCTTCGGCCGCTGGCTTCTTGGACCTCCCATCGGGCCAGTCGACCAAGGATGTGGTCAACGAGGTCGAAATTGCTATCGATCCAGTCGATCCCATCGACGACTCTTTAGAGAGGACTCCGGTCCTTATTTTCCCTGATGACAAGACCCAGCCTGCTGGAGTCCCCATCAAGGATCTGGTCCCGGACTCCGGGAAGTCACCGGCCCAGCCAGTGTCTCCCGACCGACCGAGTCGGCCTGCCCGATCTCAGTTGAGGTCTAGGACCCCCTCGTCCGACAGGCTGAGGAAGAGCCACAAGTGCTCTAAGAAGAGGTGACGCCATCGATCGTCCTTGTCCTACTCGGATGAGGAGAGGCTCTGGCGGAAACTCCAGCGCTATGAGGACCTCATGTGGTAGCAGCTGATTCTATCTGGGCATAAGCCTATCATGGCTTCCTCCCTGGCCATTACTTGGATTTTGCCTCCCAGACCAAAGCTGACTCCTTTGTAGCTGACCAAATCGGTTCCTCTGCCCGAGGAGCCGACAAGACCACCTGTTCGGCCCATAATGGTTTCTCCACCTATTGTGGTGGAACAACCGCCCAAGCAGCCTGTGGGAGGGGCTCTTTCCAAGGAAGACAGACTGGACACTGGGCTTCCCCGGCGATTGTCGGCCACGGTCACCCCGGACCGCCCTCGGCGAGTCAAAGGTGACATGGGCGGTAGGCCGTTGTATCCAGATTCTTCGAATTTGAATGTCACCGGTCTTCATGCACATCTGGGGATGATGATTCGACCGCTGGTCTAGAGACGGAGGAAGGTCCCTTGACCTTTCAAGGGATCCTCCACCTCATCTCTGAGTCTACAGGGATGCCCCTGTAGCTTATCCAGAAAAAGGCAGAGTACCCTCTCACTGACATCCTCGAGAGGAGGGATACCCTGACGGAGGCCTTTCCTGTGACCGGCCTTAGAACTTTGGCAGCATCCTGCTTCCTGTCCAGCTCTGTCTGCCCTCATTGCCCGCAAGTATGCGGTGCCCATGGGGTCCCTTGCGGGGTTCACGGAGCACCCTTTGGCCGAGAGTCTGGTGACCACCTCTTGTGTTCAGGCGTTCTGGCCATTCAGTCAGGAAGGTCTGTGCGGCTTTCTCCTTGAGCCTTCGTCAGGCAAGTTCAGCTGTCATGATGGCACACTTCTCTCATGCCCTTTTGAGGTCATTGGACGAGGTCCTCCCACATCTCCCCGTGGACATGCAGACCACGGTCAAGCAGGTCCAGGATTAGGGCCGAGCTGTTGCCAAACAGCAGCTCCTGACAGCCCTAGATCTTGGGGATTCTTGTGCCTGTTAGATGGCTGCCACAGTTGCCTCTCGTCGCAGGGCTTGGCTGAGGCTTTCCTCCTTTCCAGCGAATACCCAGCATAAATTAGCTGATGTGCCTATTCCTTGGGACCAACTTGTTCGGCCCGGGAGTGGACGGTCACCTTCAGCGCATTGAGCAGTCTGATGCCACCTTGGACGCTACTTCTGCCAAGAGTTCTTTAGGCAAGAACCAGCAGTGGAAGAAGAAGCAGCCTTTTCGGCATTCTGCCCCTGCGACTCAGCAGTCCTCCTTCCAAGGTGGACAGCAGCACCAGCAACAGCAGCAGGCCCAAGCAAGGTCCCCAACAGGCCCGTAAAGGAGGCCGAGGTTCAGGTCCTGGATCATCATCCTCCAAGCCTGCTCAGTGACGGGGTGGGGGCTGCCGACCCTGCTCCCGTCATGCCAGCTCTGGAGCCTCCCCTTGGGGGCCGGCTCCGCCACTTTCTTTCTGCCTGGTCCATTGTCACCACGGACAGGTGGGTTCTGGAAGTGGATGGTCAGGGACTGCCTCCGGAATTCAAGCAGTACCCTCCAAGCCAAGCCCGTGCCCCTCGGGAGGAACGAGTATCCGCTCAGACCCAGCTGGCTCTCCGAGACGACATCTCTCCGCTCCTCCTCAAGGAGGCAGTAGCTCCAGTGGCAGATCCTCCAGCAGACCCAGGCTTTGTCTCCAGGTACTTCCTGGTGCCCAAGCGGATGGGGGGGCTGGTACCCCCATTTTAGATCTGCACGACCTGAATCAGTATCTCAGGTCATGCACCTTTCGGTTGGTCACTCTATTCCAGATCGTACTACCCTTGGAGCGAAACGTGGTTCTGTTCACTGGATCTGCAGGACGCGTTCTTTCACGTCCCAGTCCGTCCATCCCATCAGCAGTTCCTCCGCGTCAGGGTCGAAGGGACCCTATACGAGTTCTGAGATGCTGTTCGGCCTGTCTTCAGCCCCTCAGGTCTTCACCAAATGCATTGCAGTGGTGGCGGCCCATCTCAGGCGTTGGGGGGGGTCAGGATTTATGCTTACCTCGATGATTGGCTACTAGCAGGTTCCACCCGACAGGAGGTGGAGAGGTCCAGGGATCTGGCCTTACAGACCTGCTTCCAACTTGACCTCCTGATCAATGAGGCCAAGTCAGAACTTGTGCTGTCTCAGGTGATGGGCTTCATCGGGGCAGAGCTCGACTCTTGTCAAGCCAGAGCTTGGCTCGCAGCGGACAGGGCGGAGGTTCTTTCCTCCTTTGCCCAATCATTTCTGGTTGGGCACTTGTGCCCTGCCCGGGACTTTCTGCGTCTTCTGGGTTACATGGTGGTGTGCACCTCAGTGGTCCGTTGGGCCCGGTTGCATCCCCCTTCAGTGGGAGCTGGCCGCCCAGTGGACTCAGCGCCATGGTCATTTTGACCAGTTGATCACTGTAACCCAGAAGATGTGGGACGCTCTTCAATGGTGGACCACCCCAGACTGGTTGCAGGAAGGGATCCCGTTTGTCCACCCAGAGCCGACAGTCGTCCTCACGACTGATGCCTCTCTCATGGGCTGGGGAGCCCACATGGGGAACAAAAGGGCCCACGGGCTCTGGACCCCCGAGGAGTCCCGGTGCCACATCAACCTGTTGGAGCTCAGAGAAGTCAGACTGGCATTGTCAGCTTTCGCTCCTCAGCTCCGGGGTCAAGTGGTTCATGTCCAGATGGACAATACCATGACCATGTACTACCTCAACAAACACATCAGCACGCACTCCTGCCTTGGAGGCAGATCTCCTAGCCATCCATGTGGCAGGAGCCTCAAACCATCTGGCGGATGCTCTCAGCCACTTAGGCCAGACATCCCATGAGTGGTCCCTCCATCCAGAGGTAGCTTACAGCCTGTTCTCCCATTGGGGCAAACCGATGGTGGACCTGTTTGCCTCCAGGAAAAACACCAAGCTGAGACTCTTTCATGCCCGCTCCCCTCAGCAGGGCTTGCTGCAGGGGGATATCTTCTTGAGGCCATGGACCCCAAGCCTCCTCTACGCCTTCCCTCCATTTCCCTTGATCCACAAGGTGCTTCTCAAGGTGAGGCGGGACAAGGAGAAGGTGATCCTGGTAGCCCCAGACTGGCTGCGCCAGTTCTGATATCCAGATCTCCTCAGCCTCAGCTGCAGGCACCCGGAGCGGCTTTGCACACGCCCGGACCTGATATCACTCAACCAGAGGAAGGTATTCCATTCAGACCTTCAATCCCTGCACCTCACAGCCTGGCACCTGAGCAGCTAGAGTTTCAGGCTTTGGGTCTTTCCGAAGATGTCTACACTGTGGTGGAAGCATCTAGAAAGGAACTGACCAGGAAATGTTATGCCTTCTAGTGGAAAAGGTTTTCCATTTGGTGTCAGGGCAAGGGCTTGGACTCTTTATCCTGATCAGTGGCTAACATTCTTGACTACCTTTGGTCTCTCTTCAAAGGGGTCTTCGGTCATCGACCCTTAGGGTGCACGTGGCAGCCATCTGTGCTTACTGGGCATGCACTGGTCAGCAGGCGGCGCAGGAGACAGTGTTCGGGCGCGTTTTCAAAGGTCTGGATCACATATCCCCTCCGGTGCGTGAACCTCCACCTCCATGGGATCTACTGCTGGTACTGGCAAAGCTCATGGGCAAGCCATTCGAACCAATGCACAAGTGTGAGTTGTCACACTTGTGGAAGATGACCTTTCTGGGGGCTATCACGTCTGCCAGAAGGACAGGGAAGTTCCAGGCACTTTTGGTGGATTCCCCTTATCTGGTCTTCCACAGGGATAAGGTTGTCCTATGCCCCCAACCGAAATTCCTTCCGAAGGTGGTGTCAGAGTTTCACCCTAACCAGGTGCTGACTCTGCCGGCATACTACCCTAATTACACATCTGAGGCCGAATACAGGCTCCATACCTTGGACCTGAGACGTGCTCTCTCCTACTATAAGGAGAGGATGGCGGAAATTCAGGGAGAGGCTCGTCAGCTGTTTGTCACTTATGCCGAAGCCGCATCTGGCAGACCTGCAGCTAAATGGACCATTCCAAGGTGGATTACATCATGCATAGGTCTGTGCTATGAGTCGGCGGGCAAGGAGCCTCCTAGAGGGATAAGAGCTCATGCTATCCTTCATACTGCTGCATTGGTGGCTGCTTCCAGGGACATCCCTATCCAGGAAATCTGTCGGGCTGCTACCTGGAAGTCAGCCAACACCTTCATCACCCACTACCACATCAACCTTGAGTCATGCTGGTTTTTGGGGTCTCAGTTCTCCAATCTCTGTTCCCTAAGTAGGGGGTGTGCGCCTTGCCTCCCTCCTCCTGGAGAACTGCTAGGAGTCTGCCAAAGAGTGTGGATGAACAACATAGACACGATCCTAGAAGAACAGGTTACTCACCTGTAACAGTAGTTCTAGGAGTGGTATATGTTCATCCACATTGACCAACCTGACCTCCCCGGCTGCAGATGTGCACAACCTGGCTTTCAGCAGGCTAAGATCAGGCATCATGGGGTGAAACTGAGGTATATACCACCTGGGTGGGTGGAAGGAGTCAGCTTGAAGACTTCCGGTGATCCTTAAAGGGGAAAGGGACATGCCAAAGAGTGTGGATGAACAACATATTCCACTCCTAGAATTACTGTTATAGGTGAGTAACCTGTTCTTATTTGTGTTACCACAGTTTTCTGCAATGCAGCGTGAAGGCATGACTGAATAAAATTGAATAGTCAACTGTTGATGCAGTACAAAACAAACTAGATATCTGCGCAGCAAATAAAACTGCAAGACAGATTGCAATAAGTAATAGTGGTCAATAGAAGTTACAGACACTGGTTAGGCACATTACATAAATATTAATTTATGATGCAAGTTGATAAACTGAGTGTCACAAGCAAAAATACAGTGAAAGCAACATCTTGCTTGCAGCACAATGACAATGAATGTGAAAGCAAATATGAGGCTCCTTAAATTCTGAAAGGAGAATATGGTATATAGTCAAATCAACATGTACTGTGAGCCAAAATGAAGCATTTTCAGTACCACAGTCAGAGAACACACCACATTCAGGAGCGTCTGAACCACAAAAAAAATTATAAAAACAAGATATGAAATACCACTGTTCTGTGCTGAATAGTCACTGCCTTGAAAACAGCTTTTAAACTGCATTACCATGACATCACATATCACTTGTACATATGCCTGTGAAATTTAGATGGTAGTCACAGTTAGACAGACAAGTTACTGTTATACAGCTAGATAATCAAAGGCATAAAGTTTGAGTGTCAGAGGTATGATATTTATATAAATACAACCGTTGCGCTACACAGGTCAGTCACAATGCACAGAAACACAAAGGAGAAGTTAGAGTTAGACTTCATTTGACTGCAATTAAAACAAAACACTGCACAGGGAGTTAGTTGTTAGATCCTCCGTGAAGTACACGATTGTCAGGCAGTCTTCCCGCGGAATGAATGAGCTGTAACAGCGCGGATACGATGGGTGGATCCAGATCATACATCACTTCCGCTCCAGCGATCCGATCTGGCACAGGGTAGACCACGCAGCTGTAAGCTTTTATAAAATACCTGAAAATTAAATAAAGCAAAGTTTTTTTAAAGATGTGCAGTGACAGTCGCGGAAACGGACTAGCGGCCATTCGGGGGTAAGTGAAACAAGTACATGGCTTAACCTCGGGAGCCCCTCTTTAAACCTTTTCTTTTTCTATTCCACTGCTTTATGGGTGCACCCAAGGCCTTAATTCCACCTGAAGCTGGTCAGTCAGTCTGAGGTACTACCTCTCTTATGCAAAATTAACCCTACTTCCTCCCCGGGCCATGACCAGCTTGAACCTCGCTTGCTGAGGGCTGCTGCCCCGGCTATCACCCTTCCTGTCACCCTCCTCATAAATAGGTCGCTTCTTGAAGGAATAGTCCCAACAATGTGGAAGGTAGCGACCATCATCCCCATCCACAAAAGTGGGCCCCGAGACAAATTGGGAAACTACAGACCAATCTCCCTTCTCAGCCCCCTTGGGAAAATACAGGAAAGACTAGTTTCTAACCAGCTTCAGGACTACCTAGAGCAGCACCTTCTTATGGCTGATGTGCTGCATGATTTCAGGAAGGGCCATGGTACCGACTCTGTGCTCATCTGGCTCACAGCGGACATCCTTGCTGCTATGGACCAAGGCTCCCCAACAGGCACCCTCTTCATTAACCTATCCAAGGCCTTTGACTTTGTCAACCATAATCTCCTTCTCTCCAGACTCCTACTCCTAGGATTGGATGACATCTCGCTTTCATGGTTTGAGAGCTACCTGAATGACCATACCCAAAAAGTTTGCTGGAAGGGTACCCAGTCTTGGACCTAGACCCGTTACCTCGGGGGTACCCCAGGGCTCTATCCTGGGCCCCCTGCTCTTTTCACTCTTCCTCAATAATATTGAGGGTAACTGCACACTCAGCAAACTCTTTCTGTACGTGGACGACACTGTCATATACTGCAGTGACCCACAACCTAGTGTCATCTCCACCAAAATGCAGGACAGTCTCTCAACTCTTGAGGCCTGGTTCTCCTCAAACTCCCTAAAGCTCAACAAAGAAAAAAAGCTGTCCTGTTTGGTTCTAGACGTCTGGGCTCTGACAGAAGTGAGCTGCTTCAGATCAGCACAATCTAAGGAAAAAAGCTGAGGTCATGACCAGTTTCAAATACCTTTGGGTCCATCTTGACCAAGAGATGACCTACAGACCCCATATCGACTCCATAACCCGGTCCATCCACCAAAGGCTTGGCCTCCTCTACCAACTGGGTAACTCCCTTTCCTGTGTTGCCTGACGAGCAGTTGCCTGCTGCAATCTCCTCCCCTCATCCTGTATAGTGCTCCTCTATTGCAGTTCCGCCGTGAGATGGAACTCAATAAACTTACCGTACTCTACAACCGAGTAGCTCGCTTCGCCACAAACTCCTCCCTTATGAGGCATCACTGTGAGGCACTTAAGAACCTGAACTGGCCCACTCTGCAGCACAAACTAGCCTACCCTACTGCCTGCCTCGCCTTCAGATTCTCTACCCTTGGTCCCCTTCCCCACCTTCATGGACTATTCACCCCCCAAAGTACAATGCCGGATCCTGCGATCCTCTGCAAATCACCCCCTAGACATCCCTCAGATCCAATCCAACCAAGGCAAGCGCTCCTTCAAATATGCTGCCTCCTACCTATGGAACGCCCTCCCAGTTAGCTTGATTGACTCACCCACCCTTAACCAGTTTAAGACTGGACTCAAAGTATATCTCCTCGAACTCAGCCTCTGTGGCTGCAGCTGTTGGCTCCCTAGTCCAGGTCTCATTTCCGTCACTCTGCCTTCAATCCTCTTGCGTCCCTGATGACTCTCTTAAACAAGGATGTCAATTATACTGTTGTTGTCTCAATTCCCTACTAATTGGTGTGAAACTTGACGTCATGTATTGTTTATAAGAGCCTGAATGCGAACCTGTTGTTACTCCTGTTAACTGATGCTGATGTATGTTTGTGTACCTATTGTAACTACTGTAAATAATGCTATTATGTGTCTTTTTCTGTAACTAATTCCGGATCACCCCTGAAAAAAGGACCTCTGGTCTCAGTGGGCTTACCCACTTACCAAAATCTAAATAAATAAATTTAAACAATCTGTCTGAGAACATAGTGAGCTCTATGCAGTTGAACCAAACCTGACTGTACTGCTCTGTGCCCCCTAGCACCACCATACTCACGACTAGAACTCTTAACACTGTGTTTAAGTGTACACAGTGCTAGCCTTACTTAGCTGAATCTCTGAGATTCACCGTGAGGCGACTCTTAATTAAGGTTTCTGTATTCTTAGTCCTGATTCTGAAACCCTCCATGTATCTGGGTTACAATAGGCATGGACATGACAATAATGTCACTCTGCCATGCATTGAATGGGACCTCTTGATTATCCCCATGGTTGCTACCTCTGTTCTCTGTGGCGAACTCAACGTGCTAAGGTGGCCTGCGCCCATGGAGAACAGCACTTACCCCCTCCCCCGTGCAACTAAAAATGTTCATATTCACAGGCAAAACTGACAGATAATGCCCGCACCCTCACAGTCCTTAAAACACCTAAAATAGCAAGCAGTAAGGCTGGCCTTACTGCTGTTACTGTTGTCTGGAAATATTAATTCCAACCCTGGACCCACACCAAAAACATCTGTACCTATAAAGAAGTGTGGGGTATTAACTATTGCCTCCATTAATAATGTAGCTTCCTGGCTAAATATGACTCTACAGGCATGGGTTGCTCAACATAAACCAGATATTCTGTCTGTAGTAGAGACCTGGCTTACCCCAAGAGTCCCATACCTGGCAGTCCAACTGGAAGGGTACACTTCATTCAGGCAGGATAGATTTGGCAAGTGAGGTGGGGGTTGTGTTATCTACAACAGGGACACCTTCCAGGGGCATGTCCTTCCGCACCCTACCAGTGGGAGTCCTACCCAAATGCTTGCAATAAAATTGCAACTTGGTACGTGTGGAAAATGTCTCACGGTAGTCTTGGTGTATATACCACCCAAAGAGCAGGCCACAGGCTTTGTCAACCCTGGATTATCTCACTGAACTCCGCCACAACTCAAAGGTACTGAGGGTAGGGGATTTCAGCATAAACTGGTTATGCCTGAGGCAGCACCCTACAAAGATGCCATCTCTTCCATCGACATGACCCAACTAGTGGAGTCCCCCACCAGGTGAACTATTATACTGGTACTAGTACACTACCAGACTGGTTAATAACCAATTGATCTGAAAGAATAGCCAGTTCAGTCGTACTCCCAGGTGTCATTAGTGACCACCCCCCATCCTCTGTGCTTGGACAAATATATCTCCCAGAATCCCTTCCAAAACAGTTAACCTCTAGAGTGCTAAAAAAAGGGCATCTTGGCTCACTTAAAGTGCCCCTCTGTCGGAAAGACTTGTCAGGAATCTACACTGCTGAAGATGTAGACACTGCACTTGAGCACTTTGTCAACACTTGTAATGCATCCTGCAACTTATACGCCCCCTACAAAAAAAGGAAAGCAAGTGGAACAAGCAAGTCCTGGGTCACACCGTTACTCATTGAACTCATGAGGGAAAGAGATAACCTGTGGCACAAGGCTAAAAGTACAGGGTCCCACATTGACATCCAAAACTATAAAGGAGCCCGTAATAAATGCACAAGGGCTATCCAGAAAGTGAAAAGTCTCCACTTTAAAAATGAACTAAACAACTCCTGGGGTGACAGCCAAAAATTCTGGGGCAACATTAAGTTCCTTATTGGAAAAGCTAGCAAAGCGCCACCCACTATGCTCAATATCAATGGAATCATAACCAAGGACCCTCAAGAAATTGCTAACACATTCAATAAGGCCTCTACTGACCTTAGCATAGTGCTTCCTCCAGACTTCCTAGGTCCATAAAGCGATACTGTTCCACATAAAAATACTAGATTAACTGTTAGCACCCTCCCCCGCCCACTTCAAGCTTGTCACCAAATCTGAGGCCAGAAAATATGTCACACAGGTACCTGGGGAAAACAAGAACCAGTGGAGACGTGCTAGACCTCAAGCTACTTGCGCTCGCCCTTGATGAACTACTCTCTCTCCTCTAACTAGTATCCTCAACATATCACTTATAACCGCAAAATCCCCCAGACCTGGAAAGTGGCAGTGGTCACTCCCATCTTCAAAAGCGGAGACAGAACTAGTCACTCCAATTACTGGCCAATTTCTGTGCTCCCTCCACTCTTGAAGGCGCGCGAGAGGATTGTCTATGACCGACTTGTAGACTATCTTGACAAGAACATGCTGCAATGTCAGCAACAGAATGGTTTCAGGAAACAACACAGCACAAGAACGGCACTAGTGGAGTTTACTGGCTACATCTGTGAGGCACTAGATCAGGGACTCTTGGTGGGGGCTACCTACATTGACCTTGCCAAGGCCTTCAACATGGTCAGTCATGAGTTACTACTAAGTCAGGTGGCCAATACAGGTCTGTTCACTGAATCCAGTGAGGCGGGGGTCCAGAGCCACCTCACAAGATGAGTGCAACAAGTAAAACTACCTGATGTTCTCGCTGAGCATCTAAATGTTACTATTGGGGTCCCCCAAGGCTCAATCCTGGGCCCCCTGCTGTTTAACCTATTTCTAAATAACCTTCCCAAGGCATGTCTGAACAATGTCCTTTTGTACGCAGACGATGCTGTGCTGTTTACTAGACATTCCAACCCTGAAGCCTTAGAAAAGCAAATACAGGCAAATTTCACAGAAGTGGAGGCCTGGTTCCACAGCTCCAAGCTCCTTCTAAACTACAAGAAGACAAAGACAATGCTGTTTGCTTCTTCATAAAACAGACATTGATCCTGTCATCTTAAAATTCTAAACAACCGTAGCGCTGCATTAACTTTAAATACCTTGGGGTCACTCTAGACCGCTCCCTCTCATTTGCACAACACATTGACCAAGTAGCCAAAGCTGTGAGCTCGTGTATTGGCCAGCAATATAGGCATAGACACTGCCTTACAGATGATGCCGTCAAGCTCACAGTTACTAGCTCAGTCCTGTCAGTAATTGACCATGTACTTGTTTTCTGTGAGGCAGGAATTGACACTGCCCTCAAGATAATCAAATTGGCCCTAAACAAAACCTGTAGGCTTATATCGGGTGCACACTGGTTAACCCATACCTGTGAGCTCTATGCGCACTCTGGATGGCTCAATCTGCAAAACAGGGTCCAGTACCAGGTTTGCCTGCTTGCAGAGAAGTCCACCCTGGGCCTTACACCTCCAGGGGTACAGGGCCTCCTCTGCTCATCCACCTGCCACAGTCAAACCAGGGGAACTAGCAGTAAGTTACTTTAAGTTCCCTTCCACTGAACATTGCAAGGGCAACTGTCTTTCGTATATAGGGCCCCAAATGGCTTAACTCTTTCAACGATGACCTACAAACTGGGCCCTTTCAAATCTAAACTACATGCTTACCTGGTCACTACCAGTACATGTGACTGTGATAACTAATACAAACACTTCTTTCCTTTGGGATAACTATTCAACTGCAGCACTTATTTATTACCTACCACCCCAGTCGTACCCTGTTGCCAATCAAATCTCACCCCCGCCCCTCTCCTGGTTTCTGGTGACCCCAGCAGTGGTTGACTTGACATATACCACAGGCTACCCCTGGATCCACTACCTTTTTCTATATATGCACTGACAAGGCCCTCTGGGTTGCTCCTCTACATACCTTCTAACTCCTTTTCCACTGTAAACAAGTCTATCCTGTTACCTGCTGCTCTCTTACAATACTGTACCACTCTGTTATACTCCAGCACTCCTCCCCTTTTGCTCCTCACTCCTCTCTCTCCTTCCTGAAACTGAGGTTTTTGATAGCTGTTTTGCTTGTAAACATTATCCGAATAAAAAGATCGTAACTTACTGGTTTTATGTAACAGTTTGTCATGCCATTTTAGCTATGTATTGTACTTTTATTGTTTTCCTATGACGTGGAACCTCTGTAAATGAGCTGTTGGCTCAAAGGTATTAATCTGAGATGTCAATAAAATAAAGAAATAAAAATAAACATAAGGTTCACTGATAGGATTCACAGCTTGATGTAAAATTTATACTGTTCAAAGAGTCACTAGAGTACACATTCTTACAGCGCCCCCCCCACACACACTAATACTCACACATGGCTATCTCACAAGTGGAGCTTGGTGCCAGCCTTTATGGAGACTGTTCACCTGTTCCTACCGCAACCACTGAGGAGCAGAGCTGTGGCAATGAGAGAGAGAGAAACTGTTAGCAGGTCAGAGAACAGCAGGGATGGTCAAGAGACAGACAGGCAGGGAATGGAAGTATTTTAGTATTCAGTGAAATTAATTTATTAAAAAACAAAACACAGTTTGTTGATTTTAATAGCCGACTTCTTGCTGTGAGTTAGCTTGGGGCCAGCAAGAGAAAGGGTAGCGTGCCACAGAATGCTCTTCTCTGGGGTGAACAAGTAGTGATTCGAATGGCGGCCTCTCGGGCTGGGGATCATAGAGTCTGACCTGGTAGTAACACACCCAGTGAGGTATGGGGACGGAGGGGTGGTGTCTCAGGGCTAGTGCAGGTAGCCCAGGGCTTCATGTATTATGTGACACAGGTTCAAGAGGGAGTGATCAAGGACGTACTAGAAAAAGAATTGAAAAATAATCTGTGGGAGGGGAAGACACTAAAAGAAAAATACTGGTAGGATTTCCCATAAAGCATTTACGCATGGGGTGCCACCATCCTTTCCCCCATATCAAAAGGAGAGCTGTGGTCCTCAATATTGTTACAATTAGAACATTTGGGGGCATTCATAGAAGGAAACAGTAAGATAAAGGGACTTAGAGCTACAAAGAAACCTATGAAAAGAAAAAGGACTCAAACAGGGTAATGTGAGGAAGTATTTCTTTAGAGAAAGGGTAGTAAATAAATGGAACAGACTCCCAGCGGAGGTGGTGGGGGTGAAAACGGAAGGGGAATTCAAAAATGCATGGGATAAACATGAACACTAGCAATAGAGAAGAAAGGGCAAGCCACAGGTCAAGTGGGGACAGGTATATGCACTGGGTAGGAAAAATGGGCAGAGTAGATGGGCCCGGCGGTCCTTATTTGCCATCAGATTTCTATGTTTGTGTGTAAAGAAAGAAAGAAATGGGGAGAAAATGGAAAGATCAGAGATTGAGACTGTATGAATCTTGCCTGTGTTGCTCAACAAATGCCTCCATCCTTTTAAATTGTTTTCTGAGGGAAACCCTGCATAAAAAATGTCTGTCTGGTAAGCCTGTGGTTCTCCTGCTGTTACAGTGCTGTTGTACTGAGCAGATTGCTGCCACAGAGTTAGCTGGCTGTACCCTTATCTAAGAATTCAGGATTCCATGATTTTGGACTTTTTCATACAAAAAAAAGTACTGAGTGGTGCCAAGGTTTGAATGACAGTACATCTGTAAACACACACACTTACACTGACAAACACATGCATGACGGCTTGCAGTTGCAATGCTTTGCAGTCAAGGAGCTGTCAGTTTTGCAATACGCACTGATGTTTCCTGCTCCCGGAGGATTTTCCTGATATTGCCATTGGCAATGACGGCTCCTGACACAGAAGGCCTTCGTCAGTGTTGCCATGAGCTATGGTGAACCCTTGTCTGACAGTTATCCGAACTGCCGGCCCTCCAAATTTACGGTCAGGTCCCAGCTGTCAATACATTGTCCTATGGGTAACCCCCAGAAAGTTACACTGGCAGCATGAGTATTAGAAAGTTGAGTGTGAACAGCATGGTAAGCAGTGGAGTGATATGAAAACATTCTTGTCAAGGACTTCCAGATATGTGTTGGACCTGTACACTTGTGCCCTGCTGTTCCAACCAGTACTGCAGTCCACTGACTGTGCAGCTACACAGACCTCACAACTGATGCACAGCTGACTCATTCACACAAAAGGTAACATTAATCTCGACAAGATTAACTTCAGAGTACCAAACGAGCTGATGGGCCCTAAAGAAACTGATCTGTGTTATATACACTACCGGTCAAAAGTTTTAGAACACCCCCATTTTTCCAGTTTTTATTGAAATTTACGCAGGTTAATGTCTCAATGTACTCTGAAATTAAAGCATAGAACAAATAATTGGAGATAAAAAAGAAATCATAGAATCATTTTGTTTAACAAAATTTAATCTAAATTTTTGACTTATCAAAGTAGCCACCTTTCGCAGATATACTGTAACCGCCGAACACACTCGTGGCATTCTTCCTACAATGGACATCAAATATTGTTTGGGAAGTTCTTCCCAACACTGTTGCAGAAGTTCCTACAAATGTGTTGCACTTGTAGGTTGCTTTGCTTCACCCTTCTGTCCAGTTCATCCCAAACCAGCTCGATGGGGTTTAAGTCTGGAGACTGTGCTGGCCATTCCATAATTTGAAGCCTACCGTCTTGTTCTTTTCTCGAAGGTAGTTCTGACATAGCCTGGAGGTATGTTTTGTGTCATTATCTTGCTGTAGGATGAACCCCTGACCAACTAGGCGTAGACCAGAGGGTATTGCATGGCGCTGCAAAATGCTGTGGTAGCCCTTTTGGTTCAGGGTGCCAGTCACTCTGTGCTGTTGTCCTGTGAGCCGCCTATCACGCAAGCTGTTGACTCTCAGAAACTTGTCTTCTGATTCTGTTATGGCTTTGGGTCTGCCAGACCTCTTCCTGTCAGAGTTTCCTCCAGTTTCCAAGTGCCTTTTGATGGTGTAGGAAACTGTACTCACTGACACCTTGGCTTTCTTCGCAATTTCTCTACAGCAGTTTTTGCTAACCTAAACTTTTTTTTTTAACCTCTAGCAGTTTACCGCTTACCTTTGTACCATTTCAGGTTATTCACTGGACTTGAATTGCTTACATTTCAATAAAAACTGGAAAAATGGGGGTGTTCTAAAACTTTTGACCGGTAGTGTAAATAAGAGACATCTGATTTGGTTTATAAGTACGTGGGGGCTTAGATGTTTCTTAGCTATCCAAGAGTGTCTCTTCGTGACTTCTTAGGGTTTGAGAATCGAGAATCAAGCTGAATGGTTCTGGAACCCTAAGAAGTTACAGTAGGATACTCTTAATTAGCCAAGAGAGCCCTTTACTTTTTCTTAAGTACTTCTTTTTTACAACTCAAATTTGATTCCAAGGGGAAGTGTGATCGCTTTGCACTAAACAGCAAAGTTAAATAACAGATACACATGAGCAGAATCAAGCCCCATTTTAAAAATGATGCCCCTACCCCCACAAGGGAATTTGTAGAAAGAAGACCGCATGGAAAATGAGATGCACCATCTCAGATGAGATGTCCTGGGTAAACAAACTGTAAAATAAAAATTCTACTCGTGAAACAACTGTTGTGAGCCTGAGACTGCAGGTGCAGAACCCTGTTACAGCCAAATACTCAGTGTGTGACCCTAAGCAAATCACTTAATCTCCCAGTACTCCTTTCCACCCAGCTACAGAAATGGGCACAAACAGAACCCCACTGGAAATTCCATGTTGCATCTAAGCTGAACCAGTTTGAGTAATGCATTGAAAACATGGGTAAAAACAGAACCCCACTGGAAATTCCATGTTGCATCTAAGCTGAACCAGTTTGAGTAATGCATTGAAAACATGGGTAAAAACAGAACCCCACTGGAAATTCCATGTTGCATCTAAGCTGAACCAGTTTGAGTAATGCATTGAAAACATGGGTAAAAACAGAACCCCACTGGGAAGGGGATGTTGCACTCCAGTTCTTTCTTAAAAAATATATATAAATCCCCCCCCCCCCGTTGGTAGGTAGTGGAGAGTGTGGTGTACTGATTAGAGCACTGTTGGGAACTATGAGATCGCAAGTTCAGACCCCGCCAGAGTCAAATATTGTGTAAGCCAGAGCAAGTCAGTTAAACTCTCAGTGCTCAAGTCCACCCAGCAGCAAAAACAGGTAGAAACAGGACCCTACTGTGGCAGTCACAGAAACATGGTACACAGAGAACCATGACTGGGATGTCAACATACCAGGATACACAATCTACAGGAGGGACAGGGAGGGTAAAAGAGGTGGAGTACCTCTTTATGTAAAGGAAGGGATCAAAGCAACAGAACTAAAGAGTAAACAGGGAGCAGATGAGACACTCTGGGTCACCCTGGAGACAGGAAATGGCACCACAATCTGCATGGGGGTTGTATACAGACCCCCATCTCAGGGGGAAGGAATGGACAAGGAAATGATAGAAGGCTTCCTTAGAATGGCAGAAAAAGGGGAGATATTGTTGATGGGGGACCTGAATATGCCAGATGTTAACTGGAGCACCTTTGCTGCAGGCACATCCAAGAGCAGGGTTATTCTGGATGCCCTACAGGGGGCATGCCTCAGACAGCTAGTATTGGAACCTACTCGGGAGGGAGCAATCTTAGACCTGGTACTCTCAAATGGGGATGGAGAAAGAATCTCAGATTTAGAAGTGGGTAGCCATCTGGGAACAAGTGACCACCAAACAGTGTGGTTCACGATAAACACAGCCATACAACCAAGCCATACAAAAGCAAGAGTATTGGACTTTAGGAGGGCTGACTTTGAGAAAATGAGAGAGTGCCTCAGAAAAGCACTAGCAAACAGGCAAGAAGGAGGGGTGGAGGAACAATGGAGAGTAATCAAAACAGCCATCATAGAAGCAACAAGCCTTTGTGTAAAGCAAATTAAGAAAACACTACGAAGGAAAAAAATGCTTTGGTTCTCAAAAGAGGTGGCAGGGAAGGTTAAGGAGAAAAGGATAGCATTCAGGAAATGTAAGGAAACACAGAAGGAGAAGGACAGAGAACTTTATCAGTTAAAGCAGAAAGAGGCTGGGAAAGCAGTCAGAATAGCAAAGGCCCAAACCGAGGAAAGGATAGCCAACTCTGTTAAGAAGGGGGATAAGACCTTTTATAGGTACATTAGGGAGCGAAGAAAGACCAAAGGAAGGATACTGAGGCTTAATAAAGGGGAAGGAATGTGGGTAGAGGGTGACAATGAAAAAGCAGGGATACTGAACGAATATTTCTGCTCAGCATTCACAAAGGAAGAGGAGGGGGAGGTACCTAAACCAAACAAGAGAAACACTCCGAAGACGAGGGTCGATACCAGTCCATTTACAGAAGAAAGGGTTCTGAAAGAAATAATAAAATTGAAGGTGGACAAAGCAATGGGGCCTGATGGGATTCACCCAAGAATTCTAAAAGAACTAAGGGTAGAACTAATGACACCACTGACTACTCTCTTTAACAAATTATGGGAGGATGGTGTGGTACCTGAGGACTGGAGGAGGGCGGATGTGATTCCTCTTCACAAAAGTGGGAGCAGGACAGAGGCAGGAAACTACAGACCAGTTAATTTGACCTCAGTGGTAGGTAAAATGATGGAATCACTTCTGAAGGAAATAATTGTTGAGTACCTAGAGGCCAGTGGGGCACAGTACCCAAGGCAGCATGGATTCATGATGGGAAGGTCATGTCAGGCGAATCTAATAGATTTCTTTGACTGAGTGACCAAAGTAGTAGACTAGGGAGGGGCTGTGGACATGGCTTACCTAGATTTTAGCAAGGCATTTGATACAGTCCCACACAAAAGATTAATACACTAGTTAGCCAGCCTTGGAGTGGGTCCCAAGGTGGTAGCCTGGATAAAAAATTGGATAGACAACAAGATGCAAAGGGTAGTAGTAAATGGAGTCCACAGTGAAGAAAGGAGGGTTACTAGCGGGGTACTGCAGGGTTCAGTACTGGGACCGGTCCCTTTTAATGTCTTTATAAGTGACATTGCAGAGGAACTGGAAGGAAAAGTATGTCTTTTTGCAGATGACACAAAGATCTGCAACAGGGTTGATACACCAGATGGAGTGGAAAGGATGAGAAGCGACTTGGCAAGGTTGGAGGAATGGTCAAATGTATGGCAGCTCAGATTCAGTGCAAAGAAGTGCAAGGTAATGCACCTGGGAAACAAAAACCCAGGGCAAGAGTACACAGTGGGGGGGTGAGATACTGACAACAGTAACAAGCATTTGTCAATGCCGAATGTTTGCTTGCTGGCATTGGCAGTGGTAATGTAGAAGTTACAGAGCTGCGTAATAGGAATGGCAGTGAAGTATTGAACTGAAGCCAACCCCACCACCACCCTGCAGAGAGTGACGGGCATTGGGGTGTGCGTTTGGGTTGTCAGGCATAACTGCCACGCCATTTCACCACACCCCACCCTGCAGACACTGACATGTGTCATGGTGTTCCTTGGGGTCTTTGGCCCTTATGCGCACCCCATTTCATTAGGAAATATGGTGAGATGGGTGCGATATAGGAGAATGGGGTGAACTTTGGGGCCGAAGAGTCCAAGGCATACCTCGATGCCTCTCACTGACTGCAGGGTGTGGAATGGTATGAGCATCACAGGCAAGAATACAAGTCACACCCCTGATGCCTGTCATTCTCTACAGGGTTGGGCATTATGGTTGGAAACCCTAATACCTCAGGCATTCGTTGGTATTTTCACTCCAAATTTTCAAAATGTTTTTTTTGTGATCCCACCTCATGAATGGGGAATATCAGTTAGCCGAAAGCTGCTTATGCACAGTGACTATGGCATTTAGCACCACAGGTGCAAAAACATTCTGAACAGGATGTAAAAAATGACAGCTGTACTGTTCATGGGGAGGTGTAAAAAATGGCAATGTTGCAAATCTGTAGTAAAAATATTTAAAAAAATGGTGAAGTCACGAGCGTACATAGAAACTGTGCAACGCACACCCGTAATATAATTAGGTTGGGGATTTTTTACAGCAGATTGTCAACTCAGGCATTTTGGTGCCTCCGATCATGAACAGTGTCACTGTGACTTTCTTTATCTGTGCCGAACAATGATTTCCCACGGCGACCCGCATCTCTTCGGCTGAAAGTGTGAAAACACACTTCAGCCATGTTGTGAAAATGACAGCTGTACTGTTCAAAAGGAAGTGTGGAAAAATGCCACTGGTGAAAATCTGGACTGAAAATATTACAAAGTCATGAACTTACGGAGGGTGCGTGGAAACTGCGTAATGCTCACTCGAAGCACAGTCATTTATGGACTTTTGTCACCAAATTTTCAACATAGCCATTTTAAGACCTCTGCTCATGAACCGTGTAACTGTGATTTTCTTAATCTGTCCTTAACATTGCTCTTGCACACCAACAGCACCATTGTGCGCTATATGTGCGAAAACGCATTTTGGGCACCATATGAAAAATTGCAGCTGTACTGTTAATAAGGAAGTGTAATAAAATGGCAATGTTGAAAATCTGGAATGAAAATATTAAATTCGCAAACTTACGAGCATGCATAGGAACTGTGCAACGCACGCTCGTAAAACAGTCATTTTTAGGAAATTTTTCACCAAATTTTCAACATAGCCATTTTAAGACCTCTGCTCATGAACAGTGTCACTGTGATTTTCTTAATTTGTCCGCACATTGATTTCATTATCACCGACTGCGCCATTGTGCGCTACATGGGCGGAAACACGTTTTGGGTGAGATGTGAAAGATGACAGCTGTACTGCTCATAAGGAGGTGTGGTAAAATGGCAATGTTGGAAATCTGGAGTGAAAATATTGAAAATTCGTGAACTTACGAGTGTGCATAGGAACTGTACAACGCACTCTCGTAAAACAGTCATTTTTTCACCAAATTTTCAACATAGCCATTTTAAGACCTCAGCTCATGAACAGTGTCACTGTGATTTTCTTAATTTGTCCTGTACATTGATTTCGCACACCGACTGCGCCATTGTGCGCTACATGGGCGGAAACGCATTTTAGGTGAGATGTGAATAATGACAGCTGTACTACTCATAAGAAGGTGTGGTAAAATGGCAATGTTGAAAATCTGGTGAAAATATTGAAATTCGCCGAACTTATGAGCCTGCGTAGGAACTGCATAGCGCATACTCGTAAAGTCATTTTTGGAATTTTGCCAAATTTTCAACATGTAGGGTTTTGGAACCCCTTCTCATAAATGATGTCACTGTCGCGGCATTAATTCAGGCCCAAAGGGTGATTCGGCGCGGTGACTGCGAAATCACCCTTCGAGCGAATAACGCCATGACAGTGAATCATTCATGAGAAGGGTCCCAAACCGTTGAAATTTGGTGTAAAAATTCAACACAAATATGCAATAAAGTTGAAACCCCCTATCTAACCCATTATACAGCTTACCGACATTTCCTCAGTTCGTGGTCGGCTTTGAAGAGTGCAGGCGTGTTCCGGTCCACCAAGATTGTCGCCAAGCCCGGAGGTAAGTATGGGGTGAGGGGTGCGTGGGGAGGGCAGGGTGCTGATGGGTGGGTGCGGTGCGGGAGGGGGCCAGGAGACTACGTGGGACGTTTTCCTTTACAGGTGTTATTTTAAATTACAATGACGGCGCGGGATGTTTGCCACGCTGGGGTGGGCTCCCAGCGTGGTACAAGATAGTTGGGGGCGTTCAGCCGGACGGAGATTGGGCACCCGTCAGCCAAAAGCATCAATTGCCACGCTGGGGTGGGCTCCCAGCGTGGCACCATACTGGGGGGTGAGGACAGTGGAGCTGATGGAAGTTAGGCACCCCATCAGCTATATCATTAGTGGGCACCGCGTGGCATTTGGAAGGCTCTGGGGTGGCGGGGGCGCCTTCAATAGCGAAGTTGAGCACCCCGTCTGCTCTACAGTGTGTGTGTGTGTGTGCGTGCATTAGGGGAGTGCATGCGCCCTGCATGGCGTGTGTGTGTGGGGAGCTGCGCGCGGGCAGGCGATATCTTACGCTGCTCACCTCACGTAGCTCCCTTTGAACTGTATGCCACTGCATTTTGAGCTTGTCATAGCTCCAGCATGCATTGGCTTACAGGGCCACGCCTGCCAACACACTGACTGAATTGGAGGAGGAGGTGACACACCTCCGAAATCTCGGATGATGGCACTATGTTTCTTGCACATGAGTGCAAGCAAACATAAAATGGAAGGACCGGGGTAATTATATCAGATGACCTAAAGGTGGGCAAGCAGTGTGAGAAGGCAGTAAGGAAGGCTGGGGGATACTGGGATGCATAGGGAGAGGCATCAATAGTAGAAAACAGGAAGTTGTTATCCCTCTGTACAGACAGTTGGTGAGACCCCATCTGAGTACTGTGTGCAGTTCTGGACACCCCATCTCCGCAAAGACATAGACAGAGTGGAGGCTGTCCAGAGGAGGGCAACCAAAATGGTGCAGGGTCTGCACCAGAAGACATACGAAGAAAGACTAAAGGAGCTTAATATGTATACCCTTGAGGAAAGGAAGGAGAGAGGGACATGATAGAAACTTTCAAGTACCTCAAGGAATCAACAAAGTCCAAGAGGGTGGCATCTTTCAGAAAAAGAGATGTGCAAGAACAAGGGGCACAATTTGAAGATGGGGGACGGCTCAGAGGTAATGTGAGGAAGTATTTTTTCACAGAGAGGGTTGTGGATGCATGGAACAGCCTCCCTGAGGAGGTCGTTGAGTCAAGAACAGTGGGGGAATTCAAGGAATGCATGGGACAGACATAAGGCAGTCCTAGTAGGGGGTAGGAGGAAGTAAGCTGTTGGTTAATTAAGATCTGCAGCTTATCTCTTAGGCAGGAAAATGGGCAGACTGGGTGGGCCAAGCGGTCCTTATCTGCCGTCAAATTCTATGTTTCTACTGGTATATAGGAAGAAAGAAAATGTTGGCAGTTAAATGAAAAATACATGCAAACATTGTAACATGTTGTACATTAGTTTTTGTGTCTGATAATCCCAAGAGTTCTGTTACCTGTAGCAAGTTTTTTTGTTGTTGCTTTTCTCTGTAACTTTTATGGTCCTGGGGGCTGGCTATAAAGACTTCTTTTATTGCCTTTTATTTGTTGGAATTTTCCCAGAATGCCTCTTGGAATGATGTGAATTAGACCTTGCATTAGAACTAAGAGGCCTGTATCCTAGTTGTAATCTAGTCACAGCATCTAACTGCAGCTTCTTGTGAAAGTTAACTAGTTTGAAAAAAATGTTTGCCCTCCCTCCCCAGCCAAAGTCAGATTTTTCTAAGTGCCAGCTGCTGTTGTTTTTGGATGTGTGACAGTTTTCTTTGTAAAGTGCTGTCACTGGGTGATAACAAAGCCAATACACCTTTGAATGACTTGGGTCCTATTTACATCATTCCCAGATGCATGCTGGAAAAATTCCAATAGATCAAAGGCAATAAAATAATCCTGAATGGCTACTCCCAGGGGCCATAAAACTGGCAGGGAAAATTTAAAAAAGTTTGTCACAGACACATGGAACAGAATGCCAGGGACCATCATGAAATCAAAAACATAATGCACAACATGTGTGTTTATAATGTCTGAGTGTAGTTTTCCTTTAAAGGCTTGCTGGCCCATCTGCTCTGTCCAGAATGCCATTTTACATCTCAGCTGACTATCCAGGCTAAGCGTATTATAAAAATGTACAAAAGCTGGTGTTCTTGTTTACTTGGTTTACCCTTCCTCATGAACTAAGCACAACAGTTTCTCTGCAAAACGTGCAAGCAAACATTGAGGAATTGACAAATGCTTGTTTTGTTTTATTTATTTTTTTTTTTTTTGAGGAAAGCTTCTTCAAGCTGCTGGTAGATCTCTGCCACTGTCATTTGAGCCCCAGTTTTGTGTACGAGTTCTCCGTGCCCCTCCCCCTTTGCTGTTCATAACCTACACAGATGGTATGGAGTTGAGTACCAAGGCTGCAGCCTGAGTGCTTCTTGCTAAACTGTATTCAGTTCTCCAGCTAGATGTAATTTGGATCTATTGCCTGAAACCCTATACACCAGTCCTATCACTGGATCTGACGTCAGCAAAACTGAACCACTCTGAGTTAATGTAACACTAATTTTCAGTAAATGCAGAAAAAAGTACCCATGACTACAAGAGGTGCTACAAGATATGCTTGTTGACAGGACTGGTTTTAGATCTAATGGTGCTCCGAGAAGAAATATGTGGGGTGCCCCATCACCACTCCCACCACCCTCACTCCTCCCTTCTGCCCCACATCCAAAAAGTGGTAAAAAGTTGATCAATTCAGGGATGACAACAATTTTAGGTTTTATAGCAACACCGTTTGCATTTCAAGCTGATGGCTGCTTAAAATTTTTTTACATTAATGCATCTCTTTTGTGCTGCTTGCTCCGCTTGTGCCTAATATTGGCTGTGCTTTTTGGCATCTAAAAACATGTGAATGATGTTTTCTCTGAGTGGAGTTTAACATCTCTTTTTGACTTCTTTATCCTCCCCCAGGGTTCCTCGGACTTCAAGCATCACCATGTCCATCACTGGACAGTTTCCAGTTGCTGCACATCTTTCCTTGCCCCTTCACAAGAATCACCTTGACAACGTGTCTGGTTTTCACCTCCCCCAAGAGTCAGCAGTGTGAGGTCACTACCAAACTCAGGTTTCCCACATTATAGAACACCACCCAGCCACTGAGCCACTGGGTGGCTCACGTACGTGATTGTGTTTCCCCATCCTCTTATCCTCCCTGCCCAAGTCCCACGTCTTCCCCTCAGGCAGTGACCAGCAACCACCCAATATCATCAGCCACTAACTCACCATTGCCCCCCCCCGTAGCTTGGCCTCTATGCCAGGAGGGTTCGTGGAGGGCCATTCTCTCCTTCCTCAGCCTGACCAGGATTAAGTAGTGGGTGGTGAGCTGCATGGCCTGAGGCCTCAGTGTGCTGGCAGCTGTCATCCAGCCATGGACTGGGAATATTTTTTTATTCCAATTTTCTTCCACAATCCTCCTCCTTTCCTTTGACATGGCGTAGATTTGGTCAGCCTGGTGCAGGTACAGCATGCCCCTGGGGAAAGGGTAAGCTCCTGATCCCACCTACAGGGGTTACTGTGGTGCTGGAACCCTCTGCCAACCCCCATGTGAGGTGAACTACCATGTGACTGCTGCCTCAGCCTAGCCTGCCTTCTGACACAGCCAGTCACATCTGCTCTCAAATTCGGGTCCACTACACTGCAGTGGGATGTACTGCCACTTGGCTAGCAGACTTGATTTTTTTTTTTAAACATATAGTTTTGTTGAGTTTCAAACATTGGTTAAAATTCAGATACAAAACATCATAGAAAAGTAGTGAAGTATGTACTGTAAACCGATAACCACTGTAAAATCAGAGAGTTCATCAGTTTATGGATTTATTTACTTTGTCCACTGGGTAAGTACACTGAGCATTAGCCCTTTTTTAAGGAACGACCTGGAGCCGCGATAATTGCAGCTAAAGATGATACAAATTAATAACATGTACTACAACATACAAATAGCAAAACATCACATAGTGGTACAAAATATAAATTAGCAGCAAATTTGAGCAGCAGATTTGAGTAGTTAAAAACATTTACAGTGTAGCTGTTCTAACAAATATGATTTTAAATGGGATTTGAAATCCATTTGACTTTCTGCATCATAACATGTAAATGGCAGGTTGTTCCAACATTTAAGCCTATGAATACATCATGTGTTCAACTGTTATGGAGACTGATACAGTGTCTGTTTGTCAATCAGTTGAATTTTCTGCGAGATAGGTATGAACATAATTTTTTAAAGATTTTTTTTTTCCATGTAGTTTTTTTTACTCTGTGACAGGCTGTGTGACTGTATCATAGAAACATACATAGAAACATAGACTTTGACAGCAGATAAGGACCACTTGGCCCACCTAGTCTGCCCATTTCCCTACCTGTTGAATAAGCTGCAGATCCTAGTTAACCAACAACCTAGTTCTTCCTACCCCCACCAGAATTGCCTTATGTCTGTCCCATGCATTCTTGAATTCCCCCACTGGTTTTGACCCCACGACCTCAGGCAGGCTGTTCCATGCATCCGCCACCCTCTCTGTGAAAAAATACTTCCCCACATTGCCCCTGAGCTGTCCCCTCTCTATCTTCAAATTGTGTCCCCTTGTTCTTGCACATCTCTTTTCTGAAATATGCTACCCTCTTGGACTTTGTTGATTCTCTTGAGGTACTTGAAAGTTTCTATCATGTCCCCCTCTTCCTCCTTTCCTCAGGGTGAGACATATTAAGCTCCTTTAGTCTTTCTTCATATGGCTTCTGTTGCAGACCCTGCACCATTTTAGTTGCCCTCCTCTGGACTGCCTCCATCCTGTCTGTGTCCTTGTGGAGATGGGGTCTCCAGAACTGCATGCAGTACTCCAGATGGGGTCTCACCAACTGTCTGTACAGAGGGATAACAACTTCCTGTTTTCTACTGGTGATGCCTCTCTCTATACATCCCAGTATTCCCCCAGCCATCCTTACTGCCTCCTCACATTGCTTGCTTACCTTTAGGTCATCTGATATGACTACCCCTCAGTCCCTTTGTATTTTTGTTGTTGTTAATACCTCCCCCAATTGTGTACTCTTCCCCTGGGTTTTTGTTTCCCAGGTGCATTACTTTGCACTGAATCAAAGCTGCCATACTTTTGACCATTCCTCCAACCTTACCATGTCCGTTCTCTTCTGTCCCCCCCCCCCGTGTATCAGCCTTGTTGCAGATCTTTTTGTCATCTGGAAAGAGGCATACTTTTCCTTCCAGTCCCTCTACAGTGTCATTTATAAAGACATTAAAAAGGACCGGACCCCTTACTGAACCCTGTGTTACTCCGCTAGTAACCC
The DNA here is from genome assembly GCA_016271365.2 of Neoceratodus forsteri. Taxonomy (NCBI): domain Eukaryota; kingdom Metazoa; phylum Chordata; order Ceratodontiformes; family Ceratodontidae; genus Neoceratodus; species Neoceratodus forsteri. The sequence continues at coordinate 533,954,192 of CM028130.1, read as the reverse complement.
CCCTTTCTTTGGAGTGGATTCCGTTTGCTACTGCCCTCTGTATCCTGTTGTCCAGCCAATTTTTTACCCAGGCTACCACCCTGGGACCCACTCCCAGGCTGGCTAATTTGTTTATTAATCTTTTGTGTGGGATTGTGTAAAATGCCTTGCTGAAGTCTAGGTAGGCCATGTCCACAGCCCCTCCCTGGTCTACTACTTTGGTCACCCAGTCAAAGAAATCTATTAAATTCGCCTGACATGATCTTCCCACAGTGAATCCATGCTGGGGTCCTGTACCCCGCTGGCCTCTAGGTACTCAACAGTTCTTTCTTTCAGAAGTGATTCCATCATTTTTCCTACCACTGAGGTCAGGCTAACAGGTCTGTAGTTTCCTGCCTCTGCTTTGCTCCCACTTTTGTGAAGGAGAATCACATCTGCCCTCCTCCAATCCTTAGGTACTGCACCATCCTCCCATGATTTGTTAAAAAGGGTAGTCAGTGGCGTCAGTAGTTCTCCCCTTAGTTCTTTTAGAATTTGGGGGTGAATCCTGTCAGGCTCCATTGCTTTGCCCACCTTTAGTTTTAGGAGTTCTTTCAGAACCCTTTCTTCTGTGAAAGGACTGGTATCAACCCCCCCTATCTAGAGTGCTTCTGTTGATTGGATTAGTTACAGTCCCTAGCAGTCCTGAGTCTCCATCATCCTCTCAAGATCAGGCCATTGGTGCTCGTGGGGAAGGCGTCATTAAGCCCAACCTCAGTTTTTTCTACTGATTTCTTTCCCCAGGGTTTGGCGGATGTGCAATGAGTCTGCACACACAATCTAACTCCGAGGAGGCGCTTCAGCACTCTAAATGCCGGCCCTTCCCATTAGCTGCAGGACTCAACATGTGCCACCACTTGGCTTCCACCTGGTGGCAGTTGAGTGGTGAGTCATGGTATCTCCCCTCCCCAAGGGAAGAGAGCTGTCCTACTGATGCTCAGTCTTCCCTCTCCTGGCTGGCCCCTGTGCAACTCGAGTCCATTCCCAAACCCGGGTCGCCGGTATGGTGGCATGGATGCCTCTACCCTCCATACCACTGGACTGGCCCTCTTTCAAAGATTTTTTAATAAACTTTTATGACATTTGTCATTCTTACCTTTAGCAGACCAAGATTGCAGTCCTCAGAACATTTACCATGAGACCAAATTACCGTCCTAGTGATTTTTTTTTTACTGAATTGAAAAATGAAATAAAGTGCTTACAGTTGGCACTTGTGATGGTGGTGACCAGATCCGTAGTGAGTTAATGCTGAAGTGGCAAGGTATACCAGTAAGCCCGTTTTTCAGTAGGTACCCCACTTAACTCCCAGCTGGAAAAAAAATGGTCTACTGGCTATTTTTGTAGTCACCAAAGAACTATACAGTATATTTTAAAAAATACTATAGATGCTCTGGAATACTATAGATGCCTCTGGAGACTAAGACTGACCTTTCAGTAGTGTTTGCCACCAAAATGGTAGCGATATATAAACCCCTGAGTGGATTGGCTCATAAAGGACAACTGTTTGGAAAGGAAAGAGTAATTAGAGACTGTAGCTGAACAGGTGGACTCATAGCATTAGTTAGCACCTGTCACTCGTTCTGATCTTTGCACCCATTCCCTTCCTCCTCCCTCCCTCACTATTTTATACACATTCATTGTCATGCATATAATTTGTCCAGACCAGGATATCCTCCAAGCATTGTGTCAACAGGACTTTGGGTAGATTTGTTTTTTAGTGGCAGCACCATGATTCTATAGCTTCAAATCCAGTAGTATTTCCACATTATTATTTTACAATAAAGAATAATTGCACGTTTCAAATTTAAAAATGGAATGTAACATAAAATAACACCTGCCCCACCGAGTCAATCTTAGTAGTAGTAAAATCTTTATTTTTATACAGGAAATAGCTGGTATCATCACACCATTAGGACCGTAGATCCTGTTTACAAGATGGTCCTGTGTAAAGTATAAAATTACAATAATAAAATAATGTTTACCTTATAAAATTGCAGGCAATCCACTGAACTTCTACAAAACAAACTAAATGAGACACAGGGACTATGAACTAGAATTTCACAGTCATACAAGATTCAAGCATACTTTTGCTAACTATGATTACATATGATTGCGTATTTGTTATAATTATCCACAAAGCATACAATGGACTTTAAGTTCCTGTTTTAAGAGTGTGATAAAAAGTTTTGAATTTCCTGCCACTCCTTTAGTTGTATGATTTAAGGAGTCCTACAAAGGCATGGCAACAGGGGAGAAGGTCATATAACCATATTTGTTTGTTGACCTAGGAAGTTTGAATTTACTTATTTTACTTCTTCTCAGTGTGTACTTATGTTCTCTGTTATGCAGTTTTTCAAACAAGTACGCAGGCTTTTCAAAATTTATAACTTTGTATATTTGATTTGTCCATCTAAATTTCCTTCTGTTTTCTAAGGTTGTCCACACTAATGCATTATACATTTTAGAATGATGTGTTTTAAAATCGCATTTTAAAATAAATCTGGCTTATCGATTGTAAACCACTTCTGCTTTAGTCAATAATGAAAATCATTTTAGACTTTTCCATATATTTTTCTCTACTTAAAATACAATTCCATTGTTTTCACCAATGCCCTGTTTGCATCTTTATCCCTACTGCCAGAAACAATGGTAGAGTGTCATGGGTTATGCATATGATTATGGTTATAGTAATGTGAGTTTGTGACTGTTTCACAAGAGCCTCTCATGCTGGCTGGATGTGAGGACCCCAGTCAGTGCTAGAGACCCTTTTGAAACTGTAAGAAACACACATTACTGTAATGGTAGTCATGTTGTATAGCACGACATCACCATAAAATGATTATGGGTTGTGTTTAAATTGTTTCTTTCTCCAAGATTTTAAACAGTTTATTTCCATTCCCCCCCACAGTGTTCAGGTGCTACCCCTGTCAGGTGCTTTTGACATGCACAATCCTGTGCCATCCAGTACAACTTGGCAAAGTGGTGTGGAGGCCATAGCATTAATGTGGTGGAAGTGTAGGACATATCCAAATTAATCTTTTTTGTGTGTTTTGGGGCTCGAGTTACAAGGTCTGTCTCTGTTTTTGAATAACATTTGGTGGTGGTGCTGGTGTGGAGGCTGTAGGATTTTGTTAAAATGTCAGGGATGAGGACATCTGACATGCAGTGCGAGGAGACAGCTGTACGTGAAGTAAGAGGTACAGCCATTCTCCTCGATAACTGGCCAGAAACGTTCCATTGCCATGTAATATTTATAGGAGCGCTGAGGTGCAAACTCATGGCTATGAGTGTTTCCTAGGGTCCTCTAAATGCTCAGCGACAGTGCAGGTGACCCAGATTTGGAAGTGACCTTAAGTCACCGAATTAAAAGGCAGGCCAAAAATGGTGGCAGCTGCTGCTTAGCAGTGAGCTGTGATTGGGAAGGAAGGCATCAGGCACTGGTGGTGAGTGACTCCTGTGGTGTACCAGGGGAGCTTGCCCCTTCCACAGGTGTTGCTGCGTGTGTCAGAGGACATCAGAAGGCTCTGCCCATGCCAGAGGACCTTGCTTCTGTCACAGTTGTTGCTGTGTGTGTTTGAGGCCATCAGAAGGCTCCGCTCACTCCAGGGGGGCTTACTTCTTCAGCAGGTGTTGCTGCATGTCCGAGGCCATCAGGAAACTCTGCCCACACCAGGGAAGCTTGCTTCTTCAGTAGGTGTTGCTGTGTATGTCCCAAGCCATCAGTAGCTCCACCCATGCCAGGGGAGATGATGGGACAGAGGAGAAAATGGGATAAAAATCCCAGGACTATCTCGATGATGGCTGATGTCCCCAGCTCCCCTCAGTCCTAGTGCCCTGCCACTGTATCCTGTCCACTTGATGGACTGCTTCCAGGGGGAAGGACAGCCCTCCCCCTGGAGCCCCTACTCACAGAGGGAAAGCCGTAGGAGTGGTCAGGTGGCAGCTAGACCCAGTGGACAGGAGAATGCCAGGTCTGAACATGGTATATCCCCTGAGACCAGAATATATCCCTTACAGTGAGTGGCCAAGGGGAAAAAGTGCAGTGGAAAGGGAGAAAAATAGGGTCTCTTCACATTTTTGGGGGGCTAGAGAACTGTGATCTGAAGGTGAGCAGGTCTGACACTCAAAGGATGGGCAAGGAGACACTCATAACCACAAAAGTGTGACTCTGTGCTCCCATAAATATTATAAATCATCTGATATTTATACGTGTGTGTGTATATATTATAGGGGCACAGTCGCACTCCTATAGTTAGGGTTGTATTGGCAGTTCTGTATTAAACCCCAATTTCTGCACTTTAATAACTTCACAGCCGTTCAACAGATAGGCACAAAAGTTCCCATGTGCAGTTTCACGTTGTACATCTTTGTATGTGCCACATTTCATTTCATTTGGATGTGCGGATTCTGAGATATATGGATAGGGTAAAAAGTAAATATTTTGCACATTTTTCCCCATTGGTTTGAATGGGATTTTCTTTGAATTTGGCTACCGCCCCGAACGGTTTGGAATATTGGGCTGAAATGTTTAGGATAGAAGGGGAGTGGTTCACAGATGTGCTTTTTGCTTGTTTGGTGAAAAAATATTAATCTGTTCTAACGTTATGTAATTTTGAAATTCTTAAAAATTGGTTCTGAGCATGCTCGGTAAGCACTTCAAGATATTTATTTATTTGATAGCTGTATGAAATGAAAATAATTATTTTTTTTGTATTGAGGTCATCCTTTTTCGTGGGGGGAAAATCATTGTTTCATTTACCGCCATCTTGTTGTCATTCATGCCTAAAAAATTAAATTTTAAAACCCACAAAAAAAACATGCTGGAGGGAGACCAGCACATCTGTTGCTCATCTGGACTCCTTAGGTCTACTCTACAGCTGTTGGACAAATCACTCTGAAATGTGTTTATTGTTATATTTTAAATCATTTTTTGTGACTCGCTTCTGCTTGTGTTGTTTGACGTTTGTACGAAACATTTTGTGCAAACAAAAAACTCTTTATATTTTTGCTAGTTTTTTTTAAGTGCTCTAGCACTGAGACGGTTTGAAATTGTGTTCTGATATTTTCAGGGCAGAAAGGGGTTGTCTCACAGATGTACCCTTTGCTGGTTTGGCGAAAAAATATTACTCTATTCCAGAGTTATTCAATTTTAAATGTAAAGCCTCTGAGCATGCTAGTAAGAACTTGTTGCTTTCCCTGGTGTCTAGTGGCGCCCCCCCACCCACCAATCACTGTCTCAGAGTAAGTGTTGAGTATTTGCACTTTATTTTGTCAGTGTTATCTGGTACTAGAGCCTGTTAATTATGTACATTGCACTGCAGCAGTGTTACAGGGGTGTGGGGGTTGAGCGCACTAGTGAATTCCTGAAGGAAGAAACAGGTGCTGTAAGGAGGGTAAACCAGTCCACTATTTTCTCGCCGACTGCCGAGTGCACTGGACAATGAATGGGAAAGCCCCATTACTGGATTGACTCGAGGTGCACCAGGGAGGAGCTGTATGATAGCATTTATTTCAGTGATTCCCTGTAACTCCCAGGCATACTAGGCTACAAAGTGGCACTGTCATTATAAATTTGTTTACAAATTGGTGCACCAGGGATGTGCACACAAAGCTGCAATGAAGGAGTGCAGCAGAAAATGAGCAGTGCCGAAAGCTGCATCCATGTGCACTATGTGAATGAGCATTATATCTCAGGACTTTTAACAAGGGAATAATAGATATTTAAGATGAATTTATTGAGGTGTTTTTGGTATAAATTTCAATAAAAGGGAGGCAGTATAGCACAGTGGTTTAAGGTTTTGAGCTGCAAATCTGGAGACCTGGGTTCGAATCCCACAGACCCCACTTGCATACTGTGTGACCCTGAGCAAGTCAGTTAACTTCCCTGTGCTCCCAGGTTGCAACTGTAAACAAGCTTTCAGCTTAGTATGTCTCACCAGGTTAAACAACTGGGGGGAAAAAAATGTTATTGACAAAAAAAAGGAGCAAAAACACTTGAGTGATCAGGGGTAGCAGTAGGAAACGGGCTCAGTGAGGCACACTGTGCTGTCCATATAGGGCAGTGTAAGAGCAAGGCAAGAGACGCTGTACCCCTGGGGAGTTGCATACAAAAAAATTTAAGTTTTCTAAGTCACTCTCTGAGAGCTCTTATCTATCACCTTTGGTCTCTGCTCTAGCGCTAGTGAAAATCACTAATTGAATGTCAGAACAATAAATTAAGGTGAGAGTTTAAAAGGATATACTGTGAACACTCTCCTTGCTAATGAATTGTTTTATGGTCCTGTTTTTTCACAGCCCAAATGTGGATACTGTTTGGAACGCAAATAAAATATTTTGATTGTTCTGCAAAGTTTCTCTAATGGCAGGTAAAAGTATCTGGATTCCGGGAACTGACAGCGGCCACTATATTGTAAGTGCTTGGAATTTACAGACGTGATCCTAAATCATAAAGCACCTGACACTATACCACTAATGTCTCAGTGATGAAACCAGATTTTATTACTTCATCATTGTAGCAGCGCTTTAGTACACATAGAAAAAACTGTATGTGATTGCAAAGCACCACAGTGTCAATAAGGCTTTGTCCATCACTTTAATTTCATGTGGCTCCTCAGTAAAGCTAACAAATGCATTGCCATCTGTGGTATGTACATTTTACATGGAAACAGAACTCAGGTAAACAGATGAAAAATTCCAAATTGGTATTATGTTCAGTCGCACTTTTTTCTTTACAGTCGCTTGAACAGGAGTCACTTACCGCACTACAGTATATATAGCACTTATAAAAATATAACTGATTGAAGAAGGAAACTTTAAGATGCATCTAAAGATCTATGAATCTGGAGAACATAATAAAGTTACAGTGTTGAAGTTTTGTAGCTCTTGCATAAGATTATGCAAAGATATGGATGCTCTCCTTCAGGAGCTGGAGGCTTAACAAGCTACGATCGCTGTCCCCATAAGTAATGTAATACAGTATTTCCCTGGTGTCTAGTGCCCCCTTCCCCACGATTGCCATCCCTGTCATTAAATATATTTCCTTGATGTCTAGTGGCACCCCCCGCACTCCAGTCATCATCTCCATAATTAGTATAATATTTCCCTGGTGTCTAGTGGTGCCTTCTGATTGCTGTCCCAGTCATTAAGTATATTTTCCTGGTGTCTAGTGGCACCTCTATGGCGAATCACTGTCCCCGTCTTTTAAAACCTTGTAAAAAAGAAAACATTCCCTCAATGTCTTTTTTTTTCTAAGCTGAAAAACAAGGTCCCTCGCCATTCCCATCCCCTAGCCCAACCTCCCACTGAGCACCCACTGCACTCCCCTCACACACTCTACACACCCTCATTCACCTCAACAGATCCCATGATTAATTTTACCAGTGTTGTTCATGAGGTGGGGTAATAAGAAGGCTATGTTAAAAATTTGGGGAAAAATATGTAAAAATGGGAAAGTTATGCCCATACGTTAAGATTTTGCAACGCTCACTCATAACTTTGTGAATTTTAAATATTTTGACACCAAGTTTTCCACATAATCATCTTTTTACACTAACTCATGAACTTCTTAGCTGTCATTTTCAAATCCTGGCCAAACTGTGTTTTCACACCTGTGGCTCTCAATGGTGTTGTGGTGGCATGGAATCACATTTCCATGGGGATTTAAACATTTTGATTACTGGGTTCATGAGGTTGGGTAATCAGAAGGCATCCTGATAATTTTGTTCCTGTCATATGTACGCATCTAAGAAGGCATGGGGACTTCCGGTGACGTCACCGTTATGGTTGGAAGCTGGACCACAGAGATCCAGGAGGAACAAAATGGGGGAGAGATACTGTGGGTTAAGCTGGAAAGGAAAATGGGGACAACTATCCGCACAGGTGTGGTCTATAGACCACCAGCCCAGGAGGAAGAAACAGATAGGGAGCTGATGCTAGCCATCCAAAGGATGGCAGACAAGGGTGAGGTAGTACTGGTTGGAGACTTCAATATTCCAGACGTGGACTGGAGCATCCCAGCAGCAGTATCAACTAGGAGCAGATTTATCCTGGACTCCCTTCAGGTGCATTCCTCAAGCAACTGGTCATGGAACCAACTTGGCAGAAGGCAATACTGACCTTGAGCTCACAAACAGGGACAGTGTGATGGGGGTAACAGTGGGGAGCACCTGGGTAACAGTGACCACCAGTCATTGTGGTTTGAAATCACAGAAAGAGCAGAACCAAACCACACAAAAACACTTATCCTAGATTTTAGGGGGGCAGACTTTGGGAAAATGGGGAGATACTTGAAAGAGGCATTAAGGGGAATGGGACAGGAATCGGGTTGAGGAACAGTGGGCAGTATTTAAAATGGGGATTATAAGAACAACAGAATTATGCATTAAGCAGGTTAGCAAGAGGAAAAGGAAGAGGACCTTTATGGTTATGGTTTTCCAAAGAGGTATCAAAGAAAGTGAAAGCCAAAAAGATTGCATTCAGGCAATACAAAAAGACACAGGCAGAAGGGGATAGGGAGAAGTACCAGGAGAAGCAAAGGGAGGCAGGGAAGTCAGTAAGGGAAGCCAAAGCTCAGACAGAAGAACACATTGCAAAATCAGTGAGTAAAGGGACAAACCTTTACAGGTACATAAGTGAAAAGAAAGACAAAGGAGGGATAGTGAGACTGAAGGGGAGGATGGGAGCCCGTGGAGGATGACAACAGTAAAGCTGACATATTGAACAGATATTTCTGCTCAGTCTTTACTGAGGAAGAGGGGGTAATGGGTCTGAAGGAGTACAAGGGGTGAGAATGGTGAAATGGCCCAAGTCCCTTTACACGAGAAAGGGTCCTGTAGGAACTGGAAGTAATAAGAGTTGATAAAGCAATGGGGCCAGATGGGGTGCACCCCAGGGTCCTTAAAGAACTAAGAGAGGTGGTGGCTGAACCTCTTGCTATCCTGTTTAGCCGATCACTGGAAACGGGGAGGTACCCAAAGACTGGAGGACAGCAGATGTAGTCCCCTTATACAAAAGTGGGAACAAAGAGGAAGCAGGAACTACAGGACCAGTCAGCCTCACCTTGGTAGTGGGGAAGATCATGGAAGCACTACTGAAGGAGAGATTGGTGGAACATCTGGTTGTCAATGGACTACAGGACCCAAGGCAGCATGGTTTCACCAGGGGAGGTCATGTCAGACCAACCTCATTGAATTTTTGACTGGGTGACTAGGGAGGTGGATCAGGGAGGGCAGTGGACATGGCCTATCTGGACTTCAGCAAGGCCTTTGACACTGTGCCACATAGAGACTATTACACAAACTGGGAATATGGGTGTGGGCAGGACAGTAGTGTGGTGGGTAGGTAACTGGCTGGGTGGCAGGACACAGAGGGTGGTGGTAAATGGCTGTCACTCCACAGGGGAAGAGTGACCAGTGGGTACCACAGGGATCAGTGCTGGGACCGGTCCTATTCAACATCTTCATCAGTGGCATTGCAGGATCTAGAAGGCAGAATTTCACTGTTCGCTGATGACGCAAAGCTCTGTAACAGAGTAGACACACCAGAGGGTGTAGACAGAATGAGAAGCGACCTGCAGAAACTTGAATGGTCAGGGTTTGGCAGTTGAAATTCAATGCAAAGAAGTGCAAGATAATGCATATGGGCACAAAAACCCTGGCACAATATATCAGTTGGGGGTGAGGACATAGCATGCACCAAGCAGGAAAGGGATCTTGGGTTATCATCTCTGATGACCTCAAGGTAGGAAACAGTGTGACAAGGCAGCAGGTAAAGCAAATAGGATGCTGGGATGTATAGGCAGGGCATCACCAGCAGGAAAAGGGAGGTCATAATTCCGCTTATACAAGACACTAGTGAGACCCCACCTGGAGTACAGTGTACAGTTCTGGAGACCATACCTACGTGAGGACATAGGGTAGAGAAGGTTCAGAGGAGGGCAACAGAGATGGTGCATGGATTGCATTACAAGTCCTATAGAAGACAGGTTGAAGGAACTGAACATGTACTCCCTGGAGGAGAGGAGGAGAGAGGGGATATGATAGAGACATACAAGTATCTTACAGGGAGGAACAGGGTGCAGGAAAACACTATTTTAAGTGAAAAGATGTCCCAGGACTAGAGGGCATGGGATGAAGTTGGAGGAGGACGATTCAGAGGAAACATGAGAAAGAATTTCTTCACAGAACGGGTGGTGGACAAGTGGAACACCCTGCCAGAGGAAGTGGTGGGGGCTGAAACAATCACGGGATTTAAGAATGTATGGGATAGACATAAAGGAATTCTAGAGGTCAGGGGTAAGGGGAAACAGACTTCTAGGAAAACAAACTGAAGTTACAAGCTCAAATGGGCAGACTGGGTGGGCCATAGGCCCTTATCTGCCGACACTGTCTATGTATCTATGATTCTGGGCATTCCGTGGTAGCCCCCCAGTTAACTAGATTTATTCCTGCCTAATGCAACTTTTGAAAATCCTTCAGGGTGTCAGTATCTACCTAAAAATGGCCTCAAAGCCACAGCGTAGTAAAAAACAAAAAAAAGAGTTACCAGCAAGCAAGATGAAGCAATTGGTGCTTGACAAAGACATGGAAGGCTTCTCGGCCTTCTCGGCACACAGGCAGTCACCCTCAGAATCCCTCCTGGATCCAGATGCAGATGATCCAATTCTTCCGTGAGGCTCAGCGTGCACCCTACAAAAAATCCTGAACACTATCAATAAAATTGACTCTTCATTGGCAGATTTAAGACAGGATGTCCAAAAACTTGACAAAAAAGTCTCTGAGAACACTATGAGAGTGACGGAGTTAATGGAGACACAAGATACGAATGAGTGGCTGATGCTGTATTTACTTCCGAGAGATAGGGAGACACATTTGTGGCTCGAGGACATGGAAACAGAGCACGCCACAACAGTTTTCGTATCCATGGAGTCCCCAAGGAGGCAGAGGAAGGATACACTACGACTATTGATTTCATTCAATATTTACTGCGATCAACCCTCTCGCTCCCAGCTGATATAAATATGGAAATAGAACACACTGATCTATTGGACCTAAACCATCAGATCCAGCTACTTGCCCGAGATCGTGGATCATCTGAATGGTTTACTACCAGAGTAAGGATATCATTTTACAAGAAGCTTGGCGGCACAAAATGATAAAATATCGGGAAGCTCAGCTCTACTTCGACCAAGACTTCGCCAACGCTCTCCAAGCTGAGAGATAGCAGGTCAGAGCCACCATTTAGGAGCTTAAAGCTAGGAAGGACATGAAGGCTCAGCTGCTCTTCCCTGCATGACTGAAGATTCACTTAGAGGGGGTACCCTAAGTACTTCCATCTGTAGTGGAGTCTATTCCAACCCTAAGGGGCCTTGAGATCCCAGTCATTGACTTGGAGGTGGAGCAACTAGAAAAGAAGCTCTTGGGTGCATGGAATGTGGTAATCAGGGGAGTTGGTCAGAAATGTGGATTACCAGGAGCACTACCGAAAGCGGGCAACAGCAGACATATCCAAGCTCCTGAAGCGGGTAGACCAGTGACAGCAGACCAATAACAAGGATAGCTCCTTGAAGAGCATTTTAACATGAGAGGCACTGTACTTTGTGTTGTGCTGGAACATGAGCGATCACTACTTAACGCTTGCTCATCTGGACTCTTTCATAGGGTCAGTTGCCCTCTGATAAATCAGTGAAGGTGGAGGGCAAATCTATGTTGCAATATTTCCTCATTTTCTAACTAAAGAGCATTACTTTCTCATGAATAGACCAAGTATATAAACAAAATTCTAATTGTGGCTATAACCCTATATATATATATATATTTGATTGGGGAGAAGGCGATATCCCTTGTTTCCACCCAGATCAAATATATACAGGGTTATAAAGAGGAGGATTAAATTAATGAAATACACAGTTTGAGGTGGGGAGATGTTGAACATTAAATATAAATCATGTTGTCACTCTCCTGGAGATAAATTAATCATCCTACTTAATTTGATGATTAGGGGAGAATGTGCAGCAAAATGGTGGATGGGGGAAAGACTCCTTTCTCGGAAGGCATGAGGTTGGGAATGGAACACTAATGGGCTGTACTCTTTAGTGTCTGGCAAGAACTTATCTAAGCAAAGTTCTGTAGCGGGGAATGTTTTGTGCTAAAGCTGCAGCGAGATGCCTCTGGGGGAGGGGGGGAATGAGCTTTCTCACTGCAAGTTGCTTCCTTTCCCTTTTAAAGTATAGCTTTGTTTATTCCCCGTTTGGATTATGTGGAATGAGAAAGGGGGGATAAGATAGTGGAGCAGAAGTGTCTCACACATACAGAAAAGTTTTTTCTGAACTTTCAGTTGTCAGCTTCCAATGAGAAGGGGACATGTATTTTAGTGTATGCTGGCTCCTGGGTAAAACCAGCAGTGAATGCCACTTCTTCCCCAAATTTCCATCGGGGAGATTGATGTGGCACACTTTGTGACATCTAACAATGCGGGATAAGCACTGTACCTGTATCTAGGAAGTGAAATTTGTAATTGGAATCTAATTTGCTTGGTATTGCATAATGTTTATGGTTAACATGTTAACATTGTTTATGAAGTTAATGTTATTCAGCCACTGTTTGGCTGGTAAGTTATGTTTAACGTTTGTGGACACCTACTTACTAACAATAAGAGGAACCAGGGGCTCTAAGGTAGGGTTGAATGGCAATGGATACGAGGCCAACATAACTTAGTCATATTCACTGATCAGTAGTAAAATACTTGGAACCTTATGGCTAGTCTAAAGATAATATCCTATAACATAAAAGGGATTATCTCCCCAGTTAGGTGCACCAGGTTGCTTTCTGAGTTGAGACAGCTTGGCTGTAATGTAGCATTCCTGCAAGAGATACATCTTTCAGCTCTGGAGCATGCAAAATTAAGGTGTTGGGTTGGGCAAGTAGTGGCTGCCTCCCATCCTTTTGCCAAAAAAGTAGGGGTAGAAATACTTGTAAATAAAATTGCCCTTTAAAGGTCCAGGAGATGGAGGAGGGATTACAAGGGCGGTATATTAAACTATCTGCATTGCTTCAGGGTAAAACGGTACATTTCATTAATATATACGCTCCAAATATGGGCACGGACAAATTTATAGTGAATATTTTAACTAAGATAGCCGCTCTGCCTCAAGACCAGATACTTTTGGGGGGAGATTTCAATACCATGATGTGCCCACAAAGAGACTGGTCTTCTGGTCATGCCTCTACATGTAGGGCAGCTATGAATAAGCTTAAGGCACTAACAGTGGAGATGGGATTAAAAGATATATGGAGAATCCAACATGGGGGGCAGGATTATTATTATTTGGCATCACAAAAATCTTCAAGCTTCTAAAATCGACGCAATTACTTTATCAGACCATAGTCCGATATCTATAATACTGAAGTGGGGTTTAGAAGACTGAAAGTCAATATGGAGGCTTAATGTCTCTCTTAAATAATAGACATTTTGTTAAGCAATTAGAACAAGCCATATGAGACCTGTCAGGAGAGTCCCCACCTTCAAAATGCTCTTCACTCTTCTGGTGGGATACACTGAAAGCGGTAATTAGAGCCTAGATAATAGGTTATGCATCAGTTAAAAAGTGGTTAGCACATCTTCAGTTGGTAAAACTTGCAGAAAAGATTCAAACTCTAGAAGCCATGCATAAGACTAATCCAGAGAAGACTGAGATATAGCGAGCATTGGTTAAGGTAAGAGCTGAGCTCCAAGAGATAAGAGAATAAAGAGGACCTCTTATATTTTACAAGCCAGAAATATCACGACGGGGGCCGGAAAGCAGCTAGGTTATTGACATTTCAGTTATTTATTTAGTTTTTGTTGACTGGGTAAGTGCACTAGACAAATCCTGCCTATTTTCAGGCACGACCCAGGGGAGGGGGATACAGATGAATGCCAACTGACCTTGAACCAGATTAAGCTGTTGATGGTATTTTTTAGTGAATGAGGGACATTTGGCCAGGACACTGGGGAAATTCCCCATCTCTGCTGGTGCTCTGTGGCCAGTAGAGGGCTGAGGAACAACTCACGATATGGCAGAAGCTCTGCAAACTCAGGAGGAGATGGACGCTAGTGTGGACACTCCCGCTAGCAGTTCTTTGGTATGTGAGGGAGAAAAAATGAATCAACAGCAAAATCAAGCTGTAACAAACCTGGAGAAGACGTTGAGGCACCAGAGATGATCGGTTCATTGCCGATTCAGGAGTTTTCTGAGGCATCTCATTTTTAACGTGTGTTACAAGGTCGCATCAAAGGAACTTGATTTTTTCACGTAAAACGGACGATTTACAGCAAAGCACACTCCCGGACTCACCGGCGGAAGGTCCGGCCAGAACAGGGGTCCCGCCATCCGCCTCAAACAGTCCTCACAACATCGCAAATCATTAAACAAAGATTTGAGTTAAAACACAGGATACAGCAGGAATACAAGACTGGTCTGAAGAAGAGGCTCTGAAGCCGCGTCTGGACACAGAATTCTACAGGGACATGTGTGCGGATCCTGCTTGAAACCAGTTTCTTTCTTTTCACCAAAGCATGCCAACGCCCTGAGCTCAGGTACTGATAATTTGACTACTACCAATTCTGGGTTTTTTAGTGCACATACAGGAGCTAAAGATACTGAGGACACCTGTAGTCCTAGTACATCTTTCGAAGGGGGAGAGAAAAATAAAAATTTGTCTGCAGACGGTAAACCTTTTAGACCTTGCAAGGATCATGAAAATAACCCACGCGTCCCTATGGCAGACCTGTTCAAAAATAAGTTGCAACAGGCTCCCAGGAGGAACGAGGTTCGTTTGAAATATAAAGGAGGTTTAAAAACTCACCCAGATAGATATTATATATCTAACACTTTACTTAAAGGATCTATGTCTTTTTACCATCAGATTTGTTTGCACTGATCCATGTTTCAGGAGGATTCGTTGATATAAGTTTTAGAACTAACCAGAATTTAGAGATTTTGGGAAAAATATTCTATATTGAAATCTACACCTTTATGGCTTCCATTTATAGCTATCCCCTTAACTAGACCACAGATAAGATATATTACTATCATGTTTAGAAATGAGGGGGTTAACATCAGTGATATTTATCACTGGCTGCAGAAACGCTGTGACATTCTTGGGCCTCCTGAGGCTTTATTAGATCTTGAGGGCATTTGGACAGGAGGCTGGAAGTTTAAAGTTAAGCTTTTTCAAGTAAACTCTGATATAATCCACATCCCAAACAGTTTTTTTCTAGGAAAGATAGAGGGTGTATGTTCTACAGCGGTCAGCCTAGAGCCTGTTATAAATGTGGCTCTCGCACACATATTAGTAGTTCTTGTGACGTAATGAAGTGTTTTCTTTGTGAGGGGTATGGACATTCAATGGACTTATGTCAAAACATCTTTCAATGTAATTTATGCGATAAAAAAGGACATGCGTTTCATCAATGTCCATGGGCAAAAAGGAATAGGGCCGAAGGCTGGGATCATGATAATTTAGTTTTACTAGCTCAAGATAAAATACAGGCTCCTGATCCTACATCAAATAAAGCATCTTTAGTGAATATTCCACATACTACACCCAATAGATCCCAGACCTTTGATTTGGAGTGTGCATCTAGTGAGCCCATAATGCCTCCCCCCCCTTTGAGACTGTTAAAACCCGAAGAGTTACCAGATCTTCTTTAAAACCACCAATTACGTGCCCTGTTCCGGTTTCAGATATGTTTTTTACCCTTACAGGAAGACATGGGGGACTCAGACTTAGAGTCAGACACATCCCATAGGTCAGAACAGATTACGGAAGATGAGGAGAGCAAAACAATGGAATTGATGAAAGAAAAAAAAGGGAAAAAAGGAAAAAAAAGAAAAGCAAGTAATGGTTTAAAGGGGGACTTAGTTGAAACAATAGTCATCTATGGCTTCTTTAATGCTATCTTTTTAATGTTTGCAGTCTGAAACATATAAAAGCAAATCTCTGTGTTTGCTTTTTTGCAACCCTTTCTGTGGATATTATTTTTATCCAGGAAAGTCGTCTTTCTTCAGTAACTGAAGTAAATAATATTAAAAAGCGGTGGCATTGGGGTCCCTCATTTTGGTCTTTCGGACTGGAACCCGCAGATGGAATTGGCATCCTTTTTAAATCTACTAATATTCACATTACTCGACTAATAGATGTATGCCCTGGTAGAGCCTTAATTTTGGACGGTTCCATAGGAGATTTTGTTTTTCGTCTCATTAACCTCCATGCCCCACAAACAAAAACTACTAGAATTACATTATTTGAGGAGTTTAAACCGTTTCTTTTTACTAAAAAGCATGTTATTTGGGGAGGAGATTTTAATTGTACCTTAGATGTTCCTTTAAGGTGGACTAACCCTAAGAAAATATACTGTGATACTAACGCTCTAAAACAAATACTTATAGATACTAGTATGCAGGACGCTTTCCCTGCATTACATCCTAAAGGGCCTGGTGCTACATATCATCGGTTTATTTACGCTACAAGGATTGACATGTTTTTCTTTTCCAAACATTTACATCCTTTTTTTTGTAAATCGGAACCTTCAGAATTTTCCGACCATAATATACTTTTTTGTTCATTTAGTTTACACTCCCTCCCACCTAAAATCTTTTCTAAATGTAATAGATGGAGATTAAATATGTCTTTTTTTGATACTCCATCTTTATACTCTCAGATAGACCTGATCTTTGCATACAGGGAGTCGGTTTTTTGTGCTTATTCTGACCCTGCAGATTGGTGGATGGAAACAAAACGAATTAAAACAATTTTTTCTCTTTGGTAGAACTAAAGCCAATTCTAAATATATACGCTATTTGCTTATTCGAAATCAATTATATAAATCGATGTCTTCTTTCTCTGAGAATGCACGTGATTTGCTTCCCCAAATTAAGGTTTTAGAAGAAATGATGAAGAATTACCAATAGGATAGGGCTAAATCTTTGGAAATAGAATTTAAATATGGTATTAAAAATACACCAGCTTCTGACCCCTTTGTGGCATGTAAACAAAGGATAGAGAGCACTACTATGTCACAACTAGTTTCATCTACGGGCCTTGTGCTCACTAAAGAAATGGATAAATTGACTCTGGTCCAGGAATACATTGAAGCCTCCTTTCAAGATAAACATCCACATACTCGGTTTGATTTTTCTAATTTCACCGCTCCGTTACCACAATTATCCATTACTCAAAAAATCTTGTTAATGCAACCTATCACTTCACTAGAAGTAGAACAAGCTATAACTCAACTAAGTAAGGGAACTTTACCAGGATGGGATGGTATTCCGAACGAATTTTATAAACTTTTTTTGTCATACATGATTCATTTTTTACCACAAGTATTTAATTTCTTATTATTTTCATCAAAGGTGTACTCTGATTTTAGTACTTCATTACTTTTCTTTTTGTATAAATCAGGAGATAAAACTATATTGTCTAATTGGAGGCCTTTGAGTTTATTAAACAGTGATTATAAAATCTTGACTAAAATTCTTAATAATAGATTAACAGTAGCTGAATATCTTATTCACCCTGCTCAGACATGTGCCATTCCTCATCGGCGCATTCAGCATAATTTATATATTTTAAGAGAGATTTTTGAACTTAGTAACAAAGGACAAATATCTGGATATGTTGTTGCTTTAGACCAGACTAAAGCTTTTGATAGAGTTAAACATGACTATTTATTTTCGGTACTTTTGAAATATGGCATTCCAAAACCGTTTATCAACTGGATAGCCAACTTATATAAGAATGCTTGTTGTATTCCTATGGTTAATGGATATTTTGGTACAGAGATACCTATATCAATCGGGGTGAGACAAGGATGTCCTTTGAGCCCACTTTTATATGCTTTTGTTTTAGATCCTGTAATTAGGCAAATTATTTGGGAAACAAATATTATTGGAATATCTCCTTCTTCTACTCTACCAAATGAGAAAATAACTGCTTATGCAGATGATATAACCTTATTATTAAAAGATGTTCCATCCTTAGTTAGCACATTACAAATTTTTTCTATTTTTGAGGAATTATCTGGAGCTCAGCTTAATATACATAAGAGTTTTATTTTTATATTACATTCTGGACCTTCATACCCTCCTGAAATTGCAGGTATTCCAGTAGCAGACGCTTCCCATAAAATTTTGGGCATCTGGTTTGGAGCAGGGAATCTAGCTACTTATAATTGGGAAAAGCAATTATATATAGGAGAATTTAAAATTCACCGTTGGAAAGGGTGGAAATTTGGGAAAAAAAGAGTTGCAATTATAAAAATTCTTGTTACCCGCTTTTTATATTTAAGTTATGTATTTCCACCTCCCTTCACTTAGAGACAAGATTATTAAGTATTTTTTTTCAAATGTTATGGGGTAATAGACTAAACCCAGTAAGCAGAAATATAACTTATCTTCCCATTAATAAAGGAGGACTTAATATGATTAACCCCATTGCGTTTTATCACTCTTTGTTTTTATTTAACTCTTGCTTTCTTTTGGTCTGCTACCACTATGTCTTGGCAGATTTGGTCTGCATCTTTATGGTCCACATATTTGAATAAATGGACACTATTACCTCCTAAACTATTAGTATCAGATTCTTTGCCATCTTATGGGATAGTTACTTTTAAAAAATTACAACAGTGTAAAATATCGTTCCCACATTTGCTTACTCTTTCCAGAAAGACTTTTTATAGATTTATCGTATTTGATGTACAAAAAAGTGTTTCTCAATTTCCAGAATGTATACCCTCAAAACAGGTTTTTATTCTTAGGAAATTGACAGATTTTAGGATCCCACCACATATATGGGATATTGTATGGCTTTCATTACAAGGTAGGTTAGGGGTACGAGGAAATTTAAAATATAAACCTACTACGGAAAGATTTTGTTTAAGGCCAACCTGTATCAATTGTGAAGAAACTATAGTCCATTTTTTTGTCACATGTCCTTTTAGTCAAAATTTTTGGCAGGACGCTGCTATACATTGGAACCTTCCTTTTCTAGCTAATGTTACTTATCAAACCATAGTTTTGGGTAATTATACTGGGATATGGAGAAAATATCATAGAAGCACTCTTAATGTTTTTTTTGCCTTGCTCAATATTTTTTGGCAAGCACGCTGTCAATTTATCTTCAGCAACAAACAATTTTATCTAGCACTATGTTTGTACAAATTGAAAATGATTTAACTTCTGTGAAAGTTAGAGATTTGGATAAATTCCCCATTTCTAAAGTTAGTTTTTTTTGGCAAAATTTTATACCGGTATAAAAAAAATATATATATAATATGAATGAATGATGGAATTTAATTTGTTTATAATGTTATTTTATATGTTTTTTTTAGAAAGAAAGAAAAAAAGAGAAAAACTTGAAAAGTGTTTGATCTGTATGTTTGATATTTTGCCTGTATTTAATTTTTATGTGATGTTATGCTTTTCTTCAATAAAACTACCCCTACTCTTTTTGATAAGTGCCATGGGATCTTTATCATCCACCTGAACTACCACCAATCCAGGCAGATGGGACCTCGGTTTAACATCTCCTCCGAAAGACGACACCTCAGAAATGCAGCACCCCTCTCATGCTGCACTACAGTGTCAGTACTGGGATATTAACCCAAGTGCCAGATGTAGGAACTGAACCCACAGCTCTCTGATCTCCCGGTCTCAGAGGTGAGTGTGCTACCTACTGAGCCATTGACACTGCTAATTCAAACAAGCATTTGTCAATGCCGAATGTTTGCTTGCTGGCATTGGCAGTGGTAGTGTAGAAGTTACAGAGCTGCGTAATAGGAATGGCAGTGAAGTATTGAGCTGAAGCCAACCCCACCACCATCCTGCAGAGAGTGACAGGCATTGGGGTATGCCTTTGGGTCGCCAGGCATAACGGCCACGCCATTTCACCACATCCCACCCTGCAGACACTGACAAGTGTCACGGTGTGCCTTGGGGTCTTTGGCCCTTATGCACACCCCATTCCATCAGGAAATACGGTGAGATGGGTGCGGTACAGGAGAATGGGGTGAACTTTGGGGCCAAAGAGTCCAAGGCATACCTCGATGCCACTCACTGGCTGCAGGATGTGGAATGGTATGAGCATTGCAGGCAAGAATCCCAAGTCACATCCCTGATGCCTGTCATTCTCTACGGGGTTGGGCGTTATGGTGGAAACCATAATACCTCAGGCATTCGTTGGTATTTTCACTCCAAATTTTCAGCATGTTTTTTTTTGTGACCCCACCTCATGAACAGTGGCAATATCAGTTTGTTAGCCAAAAGCTGCTTATGCACAGCGACTACGGCATTTAGCACCACAGGTGCAAACACATTCCAACAGGATGTAAAAATGACAGCTGTACTGTTCATGGGAGGTGTAAAAATGGCAATGTTGTAAATCTGTAGTAAAATATAAAAACTGGTGAAGTCACTAGCTGCAGATAGAAACTGTGCAACAATAACCAGTAATGTAATTAGTTTGGGGATTTTTACAGCAGATTGTCAACAGAGGCATTTTGGGACCTCCGATCATGAACAGTGTCACTGTGATTTACTTTATCTGTCCCGAACAATGATTTCCCACAGTGACCACGCATCTCTGCGCTGAAAGTGTGAAAACACATTTCGGCCATGTTGTGAAAAATGACAGCTGTACTGTTCATAAGGAAGTGTGGAAAAATGCGACTGGTGAAAATCTGGACTGTAAATATTACAAAGTCATGAACTTACGAGGGTGCATGGAAACTGCGCAATGCTCACTCATAACACAGTCATTTTATGGACTTTTGTCACCAAATTTTCAACATAGCTATTTTAAGACCTCTGCTCATGAAAAGTGTAACTGTGATTTTCTTAATCTGTCCCAAACATTGCTTTCATACACTAACTGCATCATTGTGCGCACATGTGCGAAACACATTTTGGGCGACATGTGAAAAATGGCAGCTGTACTGTTCATAAGGAAGTGTTATAAAATGGCAATGTTGAAAATCTGGAGGAAAATATTGAAATTCAGAAACTTAAAAAAGTGCGAGGAACAGCACAACGACGTCAGAAAACAGTCATTTTAGGAATTTTTTCACCAAATTTTCAACATAGCCATTTTAAGACCTCTGCTCATGAACAGTGTCACTGTGATTTTCTTAATATGTCCCATACATTGATTTTGCACTACGAATCGCCATTATGCGCTACATAGGGCTGAAACACATTTTGGGCAAGATGTGAAAAATGACAGCTGTACTGCTCATAAGGAGGTGTGGTAAAATGGCAATGTTGAAAATCTGAATGAAAATATTGAAAATTTGCGACCCACTTAGCGTGTAGGAACTGCGCAACGCACGCTCGTAAAACAGTCATTTTTAGGAATTTTTTCACCAAATTTTCAACATAGCCATTTTAAGACCTCTGCTCATGAACAGTGTCACTGTGATTTTCTTAATTTGTTCCGTACATTGATTTCACACACCGACTGCGACATTGTGCACTACATGGGCGGAAACACATTTTGGGTGAGATGTGAAAAATGACAGCTGTACTGCTCATAAGAAGGTGTGGTAAAATGGCAATGTTGAAAATCTGGAGTGAAAATATTGAAAATTCGCGAACTTACATGCCTGAGTAGGAACTGCACAATGAACGCTCACGTAAAACAGTCATTTTTTGGAATTTTTCCACCAAATTTTAAAAGTAGGCTTCTTGAGCTCATTATGAACGCTGGCAGTGTCGTTGTTAATCAGGCTCTGAAAGGTGATTTCATGCAGTGACTGCGAAATCACCCTTCGGCCTGAATAACGCCATGACAGTGACATCATTCAAGAAGGGGTCCCAAAACCCCATGTTGAAAATTTGGCAAAAATTCAAAAATGCCTGAGATATGCAACAAAGTTGAAAAACCCTATCTATCCCATTATACAGCTTACCGGCATTTCCTCAGTTCGCGATTGGCTTTGAAGAGTGCAGACGGTTCCCGGTCCAATCAAGATCATCGCTACCGGAGTCCGGAGGTAAGCATGGGGTGTGGGGAGGCAGGGTGCGAGGGTGGGTGCGGGTTGTGAGTGGGGGGCAGGGAGAAGGCCGATGGACAGATTTTTATTTACAGTTTTTTTTTTTAAACTGACGACGGAAGTTTGCCACTGGGTGGCTCCCGCATGGCACAAGGACAACTGGTTGGGGGGGCATGGAGCTGATGGGGATTGAGCACCCCGTGCCCATAGCATCAGTTGCCACGCTGGGGTGGGCTCCCAGCGTGGCACCCATACTCGGGAGGACAGTGCACCCGACGGGGATTGGGCACCCTCCGGTTATATTGATAATCACACGCCAGTGGGTATCCAGTGTGGCATGTGGAAGGCTTTGGGGAGCGAGCAGCCCACGGGGATTTGGGCACCTCACGGCTATACAGTATGCGGGGGAGGCAGCACGAGTATGCATGCGTGTGTGTGTGTGTGGGGAGCTGTGCGTGAGCAGGCGATATCTGATCGCTGCTCACTGAAGCTGAGCTCCCCTGTCAACTGTACGCCATCTGCATTTTGAGCTGTCATAGACAGTCTAGCATGCATTGGCGGATCAGCCGCGCCTGCCAACACACTGACTGAAATTGGAAGAGGGGGTGACACACCTCCAAAAACTCGGATGATGGCAGTATGTTTCTTGCGCATGCGTGCAAGCAAACATAAAAAATGCAAGCAGACAAACACATTTCAGGCTTGGAAGATAGAAAATCACCCCAGAAAAAATGGGTGACACCAGGAGACATTGCTAAACAATTCAAGCAGTGCTATACCTCCCTTTACACAGAAGAGAATACCCCACACAAAGTAGCAGAAAATACTAAATCATTTCTTAATTCACTGACACTACCTGTCCTGCCCCGGGAAGCACAGGAAGCCTTATCAGCCCAGATAACAGAACAGGAAATTTATCAAGTAACTGCAGGTTTATCTGCAGCAAAATCTCCAGGGCCAGATAGAAACAGAGAATTTGATGGCAGATAAGGACCGCTTGGCCCACCTAGTCTGCCCATTTTCCTACCTAACAGATAAGCTGCAGATCCTAGTTAACCAACAGCTTTCTTCCTCCTACTTCCCACTAGGACTGCCTTATGTCTGTCACATGCATTCTTGAATTCCCCCACTTCCTGACTCCAAGACCTCCTCAGGGAGGCTGTTCCATACATCCACAACTCTCTCCATGAAAAAAAACTTCCTTACATTACCTCTGAGCTGTCCCCCCTCTATCTTCAAATTGTGCCCCCTTGTTCTTGCACATCTCTTTTTCTGAAAGATGCTACCCTCTTGGACTTTGTTGATTCCCTTGAGGTACTTGAAAGTTTATATCATGTCCCCTCTCTCCATTCTTTCCTCAAGGGTATACATATCAAGCTCCTTTAGTCTTTCTTCTGATGTCTTCTGGTGCAGACCCTGCACCGCTTTGGTTACCCTCCTCTGGACAGCCTCCACTCTGTCTATGTCTTTGCTGAGATGGGGTCTCCAGAACTGCACACAGTACTCCAGATGGGATCTCACCAACTGTCTGTACAGAGGGATAACAACTTCCTGTTTTCTACTATTGATGCCTCTCACTATGCATCCCAGTATCCCCCCCAGCCTTCCTTACTGCCTTCTCACATTGCTTGCCCACCTTTAGGTCATCTGATATAATTACCTCCAGGTCCCTTTCCAATTTTACTGTTAGTATCTCACCCCCCATTGTGTTCTCTTCCCCTTGGTTTTTGTTTCCCAGGTGCATTACCTTGCACTTCCTTGTATTGAATCTGAGCTGCCATACATTTTTTTTTTAAGTGGATAGTTTTCCATTAGCAGGTTATACAGACCTGCCACTAGAGGGATTCTTGGAATTTCTACACAAATCACTGTACTCAATCATGGGCAATATGGCCTGCATTATCATTCTTCTAATCCTGGCAAAAAGTATGACTCATAAAGCACTGATCCATGCTAAGTCAGAAGTCATCCCAGCCTGGGAACCCACAATCATAGTTCTGCTGCATCTTCATATTGCTTCCCTACTCTTAATCTGTCGGGTTTTCCTTTTAATTCTCATCCCTCTCTTCTGGACCTCCTCCCTTCACCAGTGTCTTTCCGTGCACTTCCCCTGCTAGCCTTGAACGGCCATGTTAGCATCTCCTATGCCCTGGCTAGACGTACCTCAATGACTGAACACCACACAAGAACCCATTGAAAAGAGCCCACTTCTACCTGATAAATGCCCTCAAGAAAATGTTTCTAATTCTCCTTTTCTGTTCAGGCAATGTCAAACTAAATCCAGGTCCCCCAACTCAAATCACTTCTCCATCGGAGTTTGCAGCTGCTCCTGGGATGAAACTGATGATGGTCAATATTCTAAGCCTGCTCAAAAAACATGATCATATTCAAGTTTGGGCAGCCCACACTGACCCAGATCTGATTATAATTACCGAGTCATGGCTAAAAAAGACCAACACTGACCCGCAAATTACTATACTGGGCTTCAAGCTTTTTAGGGCTGATAGGGATTCGGAGGTGGGGTTGTATACGCCAAATAAAAATTTGATGTTAGCAGCATTTCCTGTAAAACTTAGCCCAAGGAATATGAGATTGTCTCGCTTAAACTTCACCTTCCATCCTCAGAGTGCATAACAATCATTGGTGACTATAGACCACCGTCAGGAGGCAGAGAAATTCTTAACGTGTTGAAATCCATAACTTTGGCTGCTAACACAGAAACAATAATCTTAGGGGACTTCAATATGGATTGGCTCACTGCTAAATCCCACTCCCTAAAAGCCATCTGTGATGAGCTGGGTCTTACACAGATAGTAACTGAACCCACAAGAATCAATGCTTCTAACTCTGCCAACAGCTCACTCTTAGATGTCATCCTAACTTCACATCTCCGTAAAATCTCACATTCTGTAGTGTTCCATAATGACATGAGCAACCACAGTATCATTGTATGTACAAGATTCCAATCAAAAACCCAGCAGCACCCTAAATTCAGAATCAAACGCTCATTCCGAAAATTCAACTCAGTAAACTTCCTAACCAATCTAGCTACGATCAGGTGGCAAGACCTATATCTTGCCAAATCTGCTGATGCCGCCATCTCTGTCCTAAATGACAACCTCACCACCCTAATTAACAAGCATGCTCCTCTTATTAAAATGAGGTGCGGAAAATCTGCATCCGTGGTTCACCCAAGAGCTCAAATTTGCACTTACCAATAGAGACAAGCTATGGGCTAGGGCCAGGCACACAAAGAACACAGCAGACTGGCAGGCATTTAGAACTGCCAGAAATGCCTGTGTTAAAAGTGTATGTGCTACTAAAGCAAACTTATACATCTCCACTCTGGAGCAGGCAAAGGAACTCCTCAAAATCTGGAAGACACTGAGATCCATTGAAGGCCATCCTGCTGCTTTCTTCCTTCCACCAAGATTCTGGCCAAGGACGGATGGTTGAAAATAAACTGCGAATCCTCAAGAACTTAACCTTCACTTTGCCACTGCGGGTTGGCATCGACTCCTCCATCACGCTAGCCGGTGAATAGCAACACTAGCCCAGATTCTACACATGCTACTCAACCTCATCCCTTCTAGTTGTACCTCTTTAGCTACAAAGAAGTCGAAGACATAATTCTTAGCCTTGACACCAAGAAAAGTGCAGGGGACGATGGCCTTGAATCATTTTTCTTGCGGTTAGGCTATGCCCAGCTCACAGCCCCCATCCTTCACATCTTCAACCTGTCTATTACCACAGCCACTGTTCCATCCTCTGGAAATCTGCCCATGTTCTTCCTCGCTTCAAATCAGGAGATCCTTGTGATTTAAACAACTACCGTCCTATCTCTATCTTGCCCGTTCTCTGTGCTGGAAAAACTTATATACAACCAACTAAAAAATCACCTTGAAGAGCACTCACTCCTAAACCCGGCCCAATCTGGCTTCAGGTCGAAGCACAGTACCATCTCAGCCTTGGCTAAAGTCTCTAATGACTGGATCCATGCTATGGACACCAAGAAGGTTACTGGTGCAGTCTTTCTAGACCTCAGTAAGGCCTTCGACACTATAGACCATCACCTCCTAATCATCTGTCTTGCCTACATAGGTGCCACTCCACTTACCTTACAGTGGTTTAACAGTTATCTCATGGGAAGGATACAGAAAGTCAAAACTGATGGCCTACTATCTGCCCCCCTTCCAATTGCCAGAGGAGTCCCTCAAGGCTCCATCCTAGGACCAATCCTTTTTTCCCTGTACATCAACAACCTTGACTCCCACATAAAGAACTCTAGCATACATTTCTTTGCAGACGATAGTTTGCACGATCAGGCTCGTCTTAACTGAAATCAGGGAAGCACTCCAAGCTGACTTTATCCAGTTAGAAAGCAACCTTATCAATGCCAAGCTTCTCTTAAATGCCAAAAAAACCAAGACAATGATTTTCTTGAGACTTGCCTTGTCTGGTGCCCTACCTACCCCACCTAGAAACTTCATAGTTACCTCCTTAGGTGAACCCTTGGAAGTCATACCTAAATTTAAATATCTAGGTATGTGGATAGACAACAAGCTTTCCTTCAACGACCACATTAAGGATCTATCAAAGAGGCTTAAAGCACACTTGGGTTTTTTCTTTAGAAATAGACCCTCTTTTCTCTTGCGACCCGAAAAAGACTTGTCCAAGCGATATTCCTTCCCTTGCTTAACTGCGGAGACATTATCTTTATCTCCTCCCCAGCCTTGAGCCTATCTAAACTGGACGTACTCTATCACTGTGCTCTTCACTTCATTACTAACTCTGCGTACAGGACCCACCACTGTGATCTTTATGCAGCAGTTGGGTGGACCTCTCTGGGCACCAGACACCTCCTGCATGCTGGCATTTGGACCCTCAAATTACTACTCCACAAAATGCCTGTCTATTTAACATCTCTCATACATATCTCGCATAGCGCCTACTCCCTAAGGAAATCCGACTTTATCCTACTAGATGTTCCCAGGACACGTACCACAGCTGGCCAAAGAGCTGTCTCATATGCCCTCCCAAACATTTGGAACCAACTACAAGCCATGCTGAAGCTAACCAGCATTGTATCAATTAACTCCTACAAAACACTAGCTATCTCTAAATTAAAAGACATATGTAGGTGCTACTAGGCCCCCAACACCAAGTCAACTTCCTAGGTACCAACTGGCCCTCTACTTATTAAGCTGAAATGTGTTGCATAATTTAGGGCAAGGTTAAAGCTGGAATGTACTGCATATATAGCATAAGGACTTCTATTGTGTATACCTCTTGTATTACATATTTTTTCTTTGTTGTTCTACATTTTATATCTCCTGTCTATGTAATTGCGAACTGTATGTGTATGTGCCTCAGGACCTCCTTGTGAATGAGCTTGCTCAACGGAGTCTTTCCTGCAATAAACTTGAGCTTGAATATTTGACCATTCCTCCAACCTTGCCAAGTCCCTTCTCATCCTTTTCACTCCATCTTGTGTATCAACCCTGTTGCAGATCTTTGTGTCGTCTGCAAAGAGACATACTTTTCCTTCCACTTCCTCTGCAGTGTCACTTATAAAGACATTAAAAAGGACTGGTCCCAGTACTGAACCCTGTGGTACCCCAATAGTAACCCTCCTTTCTTCACTGTGGACTCTGTTTACTACTACCCCTTGCATCTTGTTGTCTAGCCAATTTTTTATCCAGGCTACTACCTTGGGACCCACTCCAAGGCTGGCTAACTTATGCATTAATCTTTTGTGTGGGATTGTATCAAATGCCTTGCTAAAATCTAGGTAGGCCATGTCCACAGCCCCTCCCTGGTCTACTACTTTGGTCAACCAGTCAAAATAATCTATTAGATTCACCTGACATGACCTTCCCATCATGAATCCATGCTGCCTTGGGTCTTGTGCCCCACTGGCCTCTAGGTACTCAACAGTTCTTTCCTTCAGAAGTGATTCCATCATTTTCCCTACCACAGAGGTTAAACTAACTGGTCTGTAGTTTCCCGCCTCTGTCCTGCTCCCACTTTTGTGAAGAGGGATCACATCCGCCCTCCTCCAGTCCTCAGGTACCACCATCCTCCCATGATTTGTTAAAGAGAGTAGTCAGCGGTGTCAATAGTACTACCCTTAGTTCTTTTAGAATTCTTGGGTGAATCCCATCAGGCCCCATTGCTTTGTCCACCTTCAATTTTATTAGTTCTTTCAGAACCCTTTCTTCTGTAAATGGACTGGTATCGAACCCTATCTTCAGAGTGTTTCTCTTGTTTGGTTTAGGTATCTCCTCCTCTTCCTTTGTGAATACTGAGCAGAAATATTTGTTCAGTATCCCTGCTTTTTCACTGTCACCTTCTGCCCACATTCCCTCCCCTTTATTAAGCCTCAGTATCCCTCCTTTGGTCTTTCTTCGTTCCCTAATGTACCTATAAAAGGTCTTATCCCCCTTCTTAACAGAGTTGACTATTCTTTCCTTGGTT
This sequence comes from Neoceratodus forsteri, assembly GCA_016271365.2. NCBI lineage: Eukaryota > Metazoa > Chordata > Ceratodontiformes > Ceratodontidae > Neoceratodus > Neoceratodus forsteri. The sequence continues at coordinate 533,925,668 of CM028130.1, read as the reverse complement.
TGGGCCTTTGCTATTCTGACTGCCTTCCCTGCCTCTTTCTGCTTTAACTGATAAAGTTCTCTGTACTGCTTCTTCTGTGTTTCCTTATATTTCCTGAATGCTATCCTTTTCTCCTTAACCTTCCCTGCCACCTCTTTTGAGAACCATAGTGTTTTTTTCTTTCATTGTGTTTTGTTGATTTGCTTTACACAAAGGCTTGTTGCCTCTGTGATGGCTGTTTTGATTACTCCCCATTGTTCCTCCACCCCTCCTTCATGCCTGTTTGCTAGTGCTTTTCTGAGGTGCTCTCTCAATTTCCCAAAGTCAGCCCTCCTAAAGTCCAATACTCTTGCTTTTGTATGGCTTGATTGTATGGCTGTGTTTATCGTGAACCACACTGTTTGGTGGTCACTTGTTTCCAGATGGCTTCAGTGCATAATTTTATATGAAACTTTAAAAAGTTCTTATCCCAAATCTTACTGAGACCTTCAGTGCATGATTAGAGGAGAACAGACTTCCAGATTCTTGGAGAGAAGCCCTCATTACAGTTATTCCGAAACCTGGGAAGCCAGGAGTCTGTTGTGAAGATTACTGACCAATTTCTTTACTCAATCAAGATTTTAACAAAAATTTTAGCTACCCAGCTTCAAAAGTACATAGACTTCCTGGTACACCCTGACCAAACAGGATTTATACCCCACTGCCACGTGTCAGACAATATTAGAATGCTATTAAACATAGTGGCTTACAAGAATCCAACCAAATCAGCCCAATTCGTGATCTTTTTGGATGCTGAAAAGGCATTCAATCACCTTAACTGGACCTATATGCAGGAGGTCTTGGCACATATGAGGGCAGAGGCACCTTCCTCAAATGGATCTCTCCATGTGCTACTCACAGCCTATAGCGAGGGTTAAAGTTAAGGGAACTATATCAGACTCCCTCCTTATTGAGAGGGGCACAACACAGGGGTGCTCCCTGACCCCACTGTTGTTTACTCTCAGCATGGAACCCTTTGCTCAAGCAATACGAGAAACCCCCCTTATTCAGGGAATCCAAGTTAACCATGATCCCTCTCCCCATTCAGTAATGCTTTTGAAAAACTTTGGAAATATAACCAGATCTAAAGTGAACATAGACAAATCAGAAGTAATTCATATAGTTGGTTCCCTCTCAGGCAGAATTAAAAACAAGGTTCCCTTTAAATGGGTGAAGGATACAATTAGATACATGGGTATTCATGTACCCAGTGACTTATCAAAATTATATGCCTGTAATTATCAGCCTTTAAGATTCATGTTTTTGGAGATATTAATAGATGGAAAGATTTACCTTTTACTCTTACTAATAGAATTGAAGCTATAAAAATGAATATTCTGCCTTGCTATCTATTTCTGTTCTCCATTCTACCTATATCCATCCCTGGGGCAGACTGGAAAGAACTTAAGAAAAAACTTTCCGGCTTTGTCTGGGCTGGTAGGAGACCCAGGAAAAGATGGGAATTGCTCACTGAGATGAAGGAAAAGGAAGGAATGGGGCTCCCCAACTTTCAGAATTACTATAGAATTGCAAAACTACTTCCTATAATTCAAATGTTATCCCCGGAACTTAAGGGAGGATGTTATGCAATGGAAGCAGAGGCCTACCCCTCAGTCCCTCTCAGAATTCTTCCATGGGCAATTCAAAAGCAGGATCTCAGAGTCATAATGAACAAATGGACTAAGCACACAATGTCTAGGTGTATAGAAACCAGACGGTGGGAAATTGTCACCCCATGTGGAAGTTTATTCCCTTAGCTGTGTTATCCCAGTTCCTAGTGCCAAGGTACAATCTCTGTTTTTGGTGTTGGGAATTGAAAGGCCTTAAATACTTATCCCAGTTTGTTCAAGGAGGGATAATTAAATCATTGGAGATGTTGCAGGAGGAATTTGGCATTCCAAAACAAGACTTTTTCAGATTCCTACAGTGTCGCCACTGTATGATTTCTGTTAGTGGTATAATATCAGTCTTAGAGGACCAAGCCCTCTATATTTATTTACATACCAAAAAAGCTGCATGACTGATACAAAGAAGTATATCTCATACATATATAAGTCTCTGCAGGAAGGGGTAGGCACCCTCTTAGTACAGCATATTGAAATGCAGTGGCAGGAGGAGCTGGGTTCTTCAATTCCAGATGAGGACTGGAGTAGAATTTGGAAGGGGTTCTATAGAACTGCTAACTCTCCTCAATGGAGAGAATTTAGGTGGAAGGTAACCTCTAGATACTTCATTTCACCGGTAATTTCAGCTCATTTTAATTCAACTAACATGGATAGGTGTTGGAGAGCATACGAGGAGCAGGGTGCACAATACCGTATTTTTTTGGGGGGGGGTCCCCGCATTTGGGAGTACTGGAAAGAGGTGGCCAATGTAATCTAGCAAATTTTCTCTCTCAAGGAAACCCTTCTTTTTTTTCAAAACTTAGTGCTCAGACTACCACCAATGACTTTGAAAACTTCTCCTGGTAGATACTTATTTACAGTATTGGTGATTGCAGCTTTAAAAACCATTACTCAACATTGGCTTACTCCACATTCATTAAATCTGAAACTATGGTTCGCCAATATTACTCCTATCAAAAGTATGGAAGCCATCACTACCCAGTTGCGATTATGCACTGATCAGTTTAAAACCAGATGGCTCCTGTATTTTGATTACCTAGAGGTTACTGAAGGTACCCCAGTGCTGGAACAACTCCTCATGTCATGACCAAATTATGATGAATAAGGATTATATACCCAGTGGGTTAAAATAAGCTTGCCTGGTATCCTGGAGATTATTTTTATTCAGGAAGACAATGGAAAAGATTTGACCCTGGTTTCAATCTAGTATAGACTAAAGAAATAGGTTCTCAAAAGTTTTTGTTGAAAGGTTATGCTCTTTTAAATTTTTTTTTTTCTAAAAAAGATTATTTCTGCACAGGATATGGTATGTAAAATGTAATCAAATAGCACATTGTTTAGTTAATAATATAGATTAATCTAAAGAAGGAGAAAAAGAAACATAAAGCCATGGCTATCATTTGAACAAATCCAGTGGAAACGTTACAGCTGTAAAACTAGAAAAGATCTGAACTCTGTTAATTAACTGGATTACTCACAATCTCTATCTCTTTTTTTTCACATGAGGACTGCTACCTGTGAAGAAAAGAAATAGACAATTATTTCTAAGGAGCATCTTTTTTGTTAAATATGGTGAAATGATGTCTGTTAAGTATCAAGTTATAATTAATTCTCAATGTGCTGTATCTTAATCCTGTGAAGATTAATAAACTTGACATGTTCAAAAAAAAAAAAGAAGGCATGGGAGCGCAGGGCCCAGAGGGCCCTGAGTTCCCACAGACAAATGAAACAATTATACTGTCTTAAAAAGTAAGGAAATTATCTGCAAAAATCTTTGTTAATGCACTAGTTAGGATTAAAGTGACAAAAGTAGAGAAATGTGGTATTAGGGTTTCCAACCCTAACCCTCCCCCCAACCCTGCAGGCACCAACAGGCAGAAGTTCGACACACACAGCACTCTAGCAAAATACCAAACTTTCAACAAGTAGTCACAGCAAAATGCAGTTTATTAAAGACCTGGATTCTCACCCAAACCCAGTGCTTCAGCAGAAAGCCTTCAGCAGGGGTGGCACCCCTGTTGAAGGCTTTCTGCTGAAGCGCTGGGCTTGGGTGAGAACTCAGGTCTTTAATAAATGGCCTACACAGCCAGGTATCAGAAGTCCAGGTGGGATATGGTTCTGGAACTGGCTAAACAGGCCTCCCCCAAATAGCCAAAGAGCTGGAGGAGGTGGCTGCTGATGGAATTGAGGCATCCAAGGTACAATTCCATGCTGCTGTGGACTACAATGATGGGGCATCAAGAGTCATGGCTACATCTGTGTCTCTCAGGAGAAAGTACCCCAGGTTTGAGTTGCCTTCAGGACATTATCAGTTTAGAGCCATGCCCTTCGGCCTAACATCAGCTCCAAGGGTGTTTACAAAGTGCCTCACAGTAGCAGTAGCAACTCGAACCTGAGGTACTTTCTGTGGGAGCACCTGATAGGAATATGGAAGTAGGCATCCTTGAGGTCCAGGGATGCTAGCCAATTCCCTGACCTTAGAGAGGGAAGAATTATTCCCAGAGTCACCATTTTGAATTTTGGTTTTGTGATGTGTTTGTTCAAATACCTTAGGTCTAGTGTGGGTCACCACTCCCCTATCTTTTTCGGGGTAAGGAAGTACCTGGAGTACAGACCTTTGCCCCTGTGCTGAGTAGAACTTTCTCTATAGCTCTGAGAGCCAGTAGAGAAGAAACCTCTGCTTCTAGAGCAAGTTTCTGAGATGGATGCAGGTGGAAAAGACCTGACTCAGTTTTGGGAACCTTTTGAAGCTGAGGGCCAGCCCCTGGCGTACTACTTCCAGGACCCACTTGTCTGAGGTAACAGACTTCCAGACCTGGAAGTAATAAGCCAGCCTGCCTCCTACTGGAATGGGGAAGTCGACCTGGGTTGACACATCAGGGTGTCTGCTTGGCAGGAGCCTTGGACTGGGAAGAGGATGCAGCCCTGCTCATCCCCCTTCTGCCCCTCCCTCGAAAGAACCCCCTCTGCAGGAAGGAAGAGGAAGCCTGAGCTTGGTAGAAAGGCTTATGGAAAGGCCTACCCCTGCCCCTAGCCTGCTGCTTCTGAGGAGTGGCTTGCCTCTCTTTGACCTGTGTACTCCTGTAGGTGGTCCTGTACTCATCCATTTTCTTCATGTAGGCCTCTATCTGCTCCCCAAACAGAGAGTTACCCACTACAGGGAAATCCATAGCCTTAGCCTGGGTGTCCTGCGAAAGGCTAGTACATCTGAGCCAAGCATGTCTACTGAGAGACACAGATGTAGCCATGACTCTTGATGCCCCATCATTGGAGTCCACAGCAGCGTGGAATTGTACCTTGGATGCCTCAGTTCCATCAGCAGCCACCTCCTCCAGCTCTTTGGCTATCTGGGGGAGGCCTGTTTAGCCAGTTCCAGAACCGTATCCCACCTGGACTTCTGATACCTGGCTGTGTTAGCCATATAGTTAGCCTGCCTGAGTCCCAAAGAAAATGCCAAATACTGTTTTTTGGCCATGGCGTTGACCTTTCTGGAGTCTTTATCTGGGGTGTGTGAAACCAAAGGAATGTTAGCCCTGTCACAGGCTGCAGCCTGCACTACCCCAACATGGCTTCAATGACTATATAAGAACTCCGTACCTGAGCCTGATAAGTACCTGAGCCTGATAACCTATACCTCCTGTCCATTCTCTCATCTACAGGAGGTAAGGAGTTAGGTGTCTGTAAAATCTTTTTTGTCTGTTTCCCCAAGGACTTGTGAAGAGGGATAGATAATCTTTTGGACTCTGGGATGCCCATCATTTCAACAAAATCAGGCTCTTTCTCCTCCTCAGCAGCTTCAACCATTGGGAGTGGGAGGGTTTCAGCCACCTTCTTGTAAAAGAAGAAGTGTGAAGGGGACTGAAAAAGCCTGGGAGTGGAGACATTGGAGGGTCTGTCTGGGGAGATGTCCGGTTCAATGGGCACGTCCAGACCATCAAAATGATTATCTTCATCCTCATCCTCTGGATACTCTTCATCCCCCTCCCACTCCACATCATTAAAAGCATCTGGATCGTAATCCAATGGAGTTGGATCTGACCGAACTGACTGCCTAACTGGCGGTACCGATCCGGACGGAACCGGGCGGAGCGATTGAACTATGCTAATCGCTTTGGTTATCTCATCAGCGGTTGGAGTATGCAGTGCTGGATCTGAACCGGCTGATTTTTGTTTCCTTTTCAATGGAACTGACCCCTCAGAGTTGGACCTCTTTTTGCCTGAGGAGGTATTGCCTAGGTCAGTAGGCACCTCCTCAGATTCGGCCGCAACTGAACCGCGCTGGCCATCCGAATCTATGGACTTCTCGGCCTCCCTTCAGCCTACTCAACCTTTTTTCAGGAGTGGTTTTAGGAAAATTCTTTCAAATCTGGCAGTCTGTTTTAAGGTGGTCAAACCCCAGACAGTAAACACAGATGAGGTGGGGGTCAGCCTTGGCAAAGGCCTCTCCACACTCAGTACAGTGTTGAAACCCCGTGGGATCATTTTTTTTCTTGGGTTTCTCAGACATGGCCAACCTAAACAATTACCCTTAAAAGCTTTTAAGCCAGGTAATAACTCACTGATTGGTTACAAACCGTGTTATGGGTTTTGTAAAAGAACCAGAAAAAGTCCGGTTCTTTTTAAACCAATCGGCACTGGAACACCACACTAAATCCCAGAAAAAATAAAAACAATCAAATACAAGCAAAAAGGTCAGTTCCTAAGTGGACTGACCGATGAGAAACCGAGACAAAAACAATTTCCACAGAATTCAAATAAAACACAAGTCACCACCTATCTACCACACTACCTGTACCGTAGACAGAGGCTGGAAATCAGAAGAAAAAAAAAATCAGTTTAAACTGAACACTAATTCAAACTCTACTGAACCATGCAGAGGTGAAATCTCCGGAGTGACTTCACTGTTAGGCAGAGTAAAGAATCTGACGGTTAGACTGGTAAGTACCAGAGACAGAGGTTTGAAAACTGAGCTTGAGCTCAACGCTCTATGCTTCTGCATAGAGTTAACTCTTTTCTCTCCAGGGCAGTTCAAGTACTGGGGCTAACTCCATGTTGTCAGAATACAGCAAGACTTCATGTTGTTTGAAACGATGCAACAGGGAGCGGAGCTGCACAGCAGCCATCTTGCTTCTCTGACCCCATCCCGTTCCTAGCAAGACTCACTCCAAGTTATGTGAGTCGGCTCTCAAGCAGAGGGCATGTATGAATGACCTGGCAGTGCTTTTCATAGATAGCACCCTTCTTGCTGCTGTCCGCTGTTTCAAATACCTGGGCCTCACCCTTGATCTGGCTATAAGTTTCTCTTTGCATGTTGCTACTGCATGTAAAACTGTCAACCCCAAGCTTGGACTTACCTACAGAGTAAGGTATGCCTTGACTATTGCTGCCAGACTTGCTGTTGCTCAGAGTGTCCTACTGCCTACTCTTACCTATGGGTTTGTCTCATCTCTCAAACAAACAAATGTAAGCTAACAGAAAGGAGCACCACTTATAACAATATCTGTTGTTTTGCCTTGTCCATGACTCGGCATACCCACCATTGCTCACTCTGTTTTAGTTTAAATTGGTGAAAGGGCTTATTCTTTTTTGCTCCTAAATTCTGGAACTCTCTTGCAGTCAACCTTAGGCTCTCTTAATCCCATACTCAGTTTAAGAGGGAGTTACATAGGTACCTAAATTACCACTACACCGCTCGCGTCCAGTAAAGGATACAATCCATTACAGCCGGGGAGCGGTGCAGTGCGTCCACACCTCGGTGGTGTCCGTTACGGGACCGGCACTGCCAGTCCACACATTGGGAGCCGGGCGACCGTTATGGCAGTGCCCGATCCCACAATGCAGCCTTCGCGCTGCAATTGCACTGTGATCATTACCGCCAGTTCACACTACCGCGGGTAACGCTACTAGGTGGATTGTTTTATAATCATTGTTGAAACCACCTGATATGTGGTTTCAATAAGGTTACGAAAACACCTCCTGTAACGTTACAGGTGTAAACGTGACCTGTTATGGTAACGTTTTACACCCTCTGTAACGTTACAGAGGCGTAATGTGGGCAGGGCCTTAGATGCTCAGAGAGCTGCACCTGTAACTGAGGTACTGTTCTGGATTGAAGTCACAATTACTTATGTAATGAGCATGTTTACCTGTGCTGTAGCTTTCTGCCTGCTTTCATCTTGTAATATGTTTCTGGAATCTATCCATGTAACATTGTCACATTGTGTTTGAAACCTTTACCATTTTTATTGCCGCTCACTCTCCCTAGAACTGCAACAGCTGCCGGTAAAAAGTTCTTTGCCTCTGTGGCTCCTAGACTGTGAACAGCCTCCTGACTGATGTCTAGGCTTGCATCAATCACAAACCTTCAGATCCTCCCTAAGGGGCATACTTCTTGTGTGTTGCCAGTGTACCAGTCCTAGATAATCCCCACCTTCCATGACCCCAGTGAGGGCATTGGCCTAACCAATGTGTTGCTCAGGCTGTTGGGTTTTTACTGTTGCCCTGCTTCTATACTTTCTTATTTCTCATGCTAATGTTTATATAGTTAAAGGCTATCAGCATACCTGGTCTTTCTAATGATTGGAACTTATATTTTCTTGTTGCTGTCTGTATTGTATTATTATGGATGACCATCGAATGTAATTAATTATGGGTCACTCCTGAAAAAGGGACTTTCATTTTCAGTGAGCCTACCCTTTTAACAAAATCCAAATAAATAAATAAATAAAATAAATTAATAAATAACATTTTTATAAAACTGTTTTGATCCTTTGAATCATTGTCACACTATGTTTTATATCCATTACCATTTTGTAAAACTGTTTTTGACTCTTTGTATTCTCCTGGGTTGCGCCTGAAAATAGGCATTGTATTGTCTGGAGCACCTGCCTGCTTAGCAGAAACTAAATAAAAAAGAAAGAAACTTCAATGGCTGATAGCCATTACAAAACCACAAACATAATAAAAGAGTTCAGTAAAGAGTGTTAGCTCTTGCTATCAGAGCAAGGAGGCAGCTGACTGAGGCAGCCAGAACATTACTGCTAGAAGATTTCAATTACAAGTCTAAAGGTTATCGTATGCATTAGTATTGGGGAGAGGTTTAGTGGGGAGCAAGTCAGTTGCAGGGACTATGGCACACTGTTCTCCAGGGTTATGCTCTGGAAGAGGGGTCACTGCCTGGCTGCAGGACCTTTGCAGAGCTCCATGCTCAGCTGGTAGCAGTGAGGGAAGAGATATCTCTTCTGCAGCATCAGCTCAGCTGGAAAGCATGCAGCCATCGTGCCTACTCCCCCAGAGGACCGCTGGTCCGGGGGTTGGAGAGTGGTGGGGATGGGTGGCAAGAACAGCCACAAGGAGGTCAACAAACCCCACATCATCCCGATGGCAAATCGCCTTGCACTCCTGAAAGAGACTCGGGTACCTTATTTATTTATTGAATTTTGTTGCCCAGGTAGGCCCACGAAGACTAAAAGTCCCTTTTTCAGGGGTGACCGGGATTAATTACATGGGGAAGCATAACATAACAAAGCAGCACACAAAGCCAGATGAGCAGTAGAAGACATAACAATAACAATGAAATCATAGGGTTGTAGAGTTAACAGCACTGGTTTAAACACAACAAAGTATGAGCACTCAGACAGATACATCTTAACAAATACAAGTGCAGAGATTGTGCATGAGGAGAAGAATGACTCCACCGGGGATGGAGAGCTGGGTCAGTCAGGAGAAATGGGAGCAATAACGTGGTGACACCAAGGGGTGAGAGTAAGAAGAAGGCAGCTAGGAGAGTCTTAGTCATCAAGGATTCTGTAATCAGGGGAATAGAGAGGTTGGTAGGAGGCAAGATGGGTGGGGGATGATCAGGTGCCTTCTTGGGGCCTCAGCCATCCAGGACATAGAATAGGGAGGATAGCGGGGGGGGGGTTGCGGGTGCTGACACACTTGGGTACCAACGATCTGGTGAACCAGCCTGTGGAGTGCATGAAGGTGGGCTTTCAGAGGCCTGGGGACAGATTGCAGGTGCACTCTACCACCCTGTCCTTTTCAGAGGTCCTCCCTGTGTTGAGTGTGGGGGGAGATACAAGAATTCAATGAGTGGTTAAAGGGATGGTGTTAGGAGAAAGCGTTACACTTTGTGTGGGATGGGGGGGACTTCTGGGACAGGAGGCTCTTCAAAGGTGACAGCCTTCACCTGACAAAAGAGGGGACCAGCGTGCTGAGGCAGAAGTTTGACCTCTGCATTAGACAGTTAAACTGACTGGGGGGGGCAACGACACTGAAGCTGAGGGAACCATATTAAAGGGAATGAGGGAGTGGAACCTAACTAGTGCTCCCCCATGCTAGGAACTGGTAACAGTAAGGTGGGTAAAAATAAGGTTGAGGTCCAAAAAAGGAGTAGTAGATGAGGAAAAGGGGAGAAGGCTCTCGGGGTCTGCAAGCAATAGAAAAATAAGAAGGTAAGGAGAATGGGAAGGAATTCAAGTGTAGGATCACAAAACAGCAAAAGAGGATCTGGTGCTAGTTGGGGGGGAGGGGTCGTCAGCCAAGAATCTGGGAAACAAAATCAGTGAGCTCCAGGCATATGTGGCAGACTTCATAGCCATCACAGACACTTGGGCCCAGAGAATAATGACTGGGACTTGTCAGTCCCAGCTTACACAGTAAGAGGGAAAGGTGGGGGTGGAGCCTAGCTCTATATGTCAGGAATGGTATAGAGATTGTTGAGGATAGACACATCAGGAGAAGCCATGGGTAAACAAAGTCGTTGTGGGTTCACTTCATGGCACCTTCAGGCAAGAAAATATGGGTAGGTGTGATCTATAGATCACCAGCACAAAGGGAAGAGAGAAGGAGCTCGGGGAAGCTGGCAGTTGGAGTGAAGAAGGGGAAAGTAGTGGTGGTGGGTGATCTGAACCTGCCTGATACTGACTGGGACATTCCAGGTCAAGAACAGGAGATGGGTTGCTCACAGGTGCAGTGGTATGTTAGGTAAAAACAGTCAAGTAAGCTCACAAGAAAACCTTGCCCCCACACAATACCCATAAAGTCAGATATGATTCAAGACAAACATATTGTAAAGTAAAAAAGCTTTTGATTACTCACAATATCCAAACAAAGTGCTGCTGTGCCGGGCATATTGCCAGAAAAGGTGCTGACATTCCCACAGTTGCCAGAGAACCCAACCTAACATCATTTCATGCCTCAAATGATACTTTTTCAAGGGTGAAAGTAAGGTATCGGGTGTCGGTTAAATAGGTCAGGGAGGAGGACATCATCAGAACTGTCCCATCAATTAGTTAAAGTGACCCCAGCATAGAGCCATCCTGGTAATATACTACAACCATGTAATTAAAACATTAGTGCATAAAACAATATCAGTAGCAATAAAACTGTGTTACAAAGTCCTTGGTAAAAGATCTCGTCAAGATGCATGGAGTGATCCAGCTTGGCCAGCCATCAACAGTATTGTCCATTACTCAGTGGTGGGACTCGAACTTGTGCTTGTTGACTGATTCTATCAGTGCACTGTTTGCTTGAACTGGAACAGCTGGGGCTCTTATTTCAGCACCAAGGGTAAATTGCACACAGAGGAAGTCCTGCTAACAGATCAAAAGACACACGATTTTATTATACAGGTTTTGCTTTATACGTCTCCAGTAAATTCTTGCTAGAAGTTTCAGTATTCTTTATATCCAACTATACTAAAGTATTATAAATTAGAATTCAACACCTGAGCGAGACTTTGGAATTTAACATACATTCCCTATTCTCCAGAAAGGGGTTCCATATTCTATTGTATAAATTAGGTTAAAGCCAGAATTCAGAACCAGCGCATCACAGAATATACATTAGCAGCTATCACAGTGAACTTAGAGGAGTATAATTCTGTTTAAAAACTATGGACTGAAAATGAAGTGTATATAATAAACAGCTTAATTAATGCAATTTAATAAGTGGTGTTGGGGAGAGGTGGTGGTGGTGGAGGAATTTTATTTCATGGAGCTATAAACAGCACAAATATTGAATACAATAAATACCCATCTCATTGATATTTTACAAAGGGAAATATGATTTTAGATCCAGGAAATAACCCATCTTACAGATATTTCTCTCTCAGAAGGAATTATAATACTATAAAGCAGTGAATTACTAACATGCTGATATCTCAAATCTATTGTTCAGCCCTGGGGCCACCAACCAATCACCCCCCAAGTGTGTACATCCAAAATGCATCTCTTTTCAACTGAGCTGCATCCAAGTTCCCACAGAGACCTTTTCTGTTCCAAAAAATGACCAACTATGTGTTCCCTACCCTTTAGTAAATTTGATATGGGCTGCAGTAATATTTTGAACATTCTTCTGGTTAATGTCGTGCACATGTTCAGCCACTCTCTGTCTGAGTGGATGAACCATTTTCCTGATGTAGTGTGCACCACAGATACATTCAGCTCCGTATGTAACCCCTGCCATATCCCAAGTAGTCAGTTGTCTAATTAAGTGATAACATCCAGCGAGATGGAGTATACTAGCACGCATCGGAGTTTAATCATCCACAGAAGCAGGTTATTGAGTATACTCCATCTCGTACGGATGTATTCTTTAATATGAGTTAGGTTTCTAGCATGGTTTGCAACTGCCCAGAAGTTCCTTACTTTGTTGTGCCCCCGTCGCGTGCAGTCTTTGACAACACAGGAAGCAGTAGATGTCATTTGAAGGGTTAGTTGCAGTCGCATTAGGAAAGTGGAGTCATATACTTTGTTTTTTCTGGAGTGCCTAGAATTCAGGGGTCCTTTATAGTGATGTGATTTTTGCCGTTTTGTCTTTCTGCAGTCTAGTAACACGGACAGGAAGACCACGTGGCAGCAAGTTGCATTTTTGTTTTTTTTTCACTGGAGTCACGCGGTCAGGAATCAAAACCACAAATAAAGTTTGCCACGCAGTAGTGCTGTAGTACAATTGCCAAAAAGGTTAGTTTTACAAATTTAGTTTATATTTGCTTTGTTTTATGTGAGTGTGTTCACCGTCTATCTCTGGGGAAAAAGTGCAGAGGATTTATTAAACTACTGTGGGCATGCCTGTAGGTTGATTAAATGACTGTAGGCGTGGCTATGGGTTGATCAAATGACTGTGGGTGGGGTTTGACTGAATAACCGACTCTGGGGGTTCTCCAGTGCAGTTTGTTGGATAATAACTGACGGCAATTCTGTATTCTGATTGGCTGAGAGGAGATGCCTCTCGTAGAATAGTAAATACCCTCCCTGTTGTTTTACTATTAAAGGTTTTAATTTTTTTTGTGAACTTACAATACTTGCAGTGGTCACACGCGGAACTTCCCACATTTGGCCAACCCCTCCATTTAGTGCCTTCTTGCCTTTGTATCGGTTAAAGAGATCTCATCAATAGCTCACCGTGACTTTTTGCCTTTTTACAGCTGCGTGGACAGAGTCCTGCAGACATTTTGGTATCACTATGGAAGAGAAGTGACGATGACCGGTTTCCTTACCAGTTCTCTTTTATGGTGCAGCAGTCATTGTCCACAGTGCTCTGCTCATTGGTGGTGTGTTGTGTTTCCCTTGCTCCTCCCCTCTGCAGCTGCAGTTCCCCACTGCAGTAGCCCCCCCCATGGGTACACTCTTTGATTGCTGTCCATATTTCCGGAGATCCCTGTTGTGCATGCGCACAGAGCTCGCAGAGAGATGTCCACCATGCGCAAGATGGCCGTCGCAGCCCGGTGCACATGCGTGACTTCACAGCAACGTCTGCCATGCTCAAGATGGCCACCATAGCTCTGTGTGCATGCGTGACTTCACTTCTGTAGGGGTCCATGACAATTCACTCCCGTCAATTTGCTCCCCGACATTTCGGTCCCATCAATTCACTCCGATGTCAACTCGCTCCCATGACATCTCGCTCCCGTGACAACTCACTCCCACAATTCACACTGTGCAGTCATTTGTAGTATTATTCATGTATTTTATATTGACTGCTCACCTGACAAAATTGAAACAAACTTTATTGAAGAGAATACGACAATGTTTATATAAAAAAAATCAGTAATCAAAATTGGATGCTACTCTGTGTAAAAATTCCTCAGTGGTACTTTCAGCACACTTTTCCAGTATATACTCAAGCCTCTGAGCGTTATCCTGATAGACACAATGAGATACAGTAGGTTAATTTCCAGCCAGAAGCTGTTCAATTTCAGACTCTCTTTTTCTGCATTCCTCTAATTCTGTCAATACATTTCCAAATTGTTGGATGTCACATGCCAAGAATACTTTGCATTACATGGTGAAATGCTTCAACAACATTGTTGGTTCTTGCTCTTTGTCACGGACACTTTGACAGTGATTCCACAGCTCAATTGGAAACATCTGCTGATGGCGTCCATTGCCCCGAGGTTTTCTCCTCCCGATCCAGGTGTCTTCAGAATAATCGACTAAAGGTTCTAACTCTGTAGGAAACACAGCCACATTCTCATCTGTAGTTTCCTCAAATCACAACCTGATCGGGAGGGTCAAAGGCTAGAGCTGGTAGATATTTGCATTTCGGTGCGAACTCTGAGTCTTGACAATATCTGACAGCAAGTCCCTCAGCTTGAATCTTTCGATAGATGCATTTAGTGAGGTTTGACAGTGTTAGATTTTGCCTGTGATTTATTGCCGTGGAGCAAATTGGAAGTAATTGTAAGTTTTGGCTGTGAAGCATATTGGCACTAATTGCAGGTGGAGTGCATTGGAGCTAATTGTGAATTTATTGTGAATTTCTGTGAGGAGAGTGAATTTGAGCTAATTGTAGCAAGAGAGTGAATTTGAGCTAAGCGGGAGCGAATTGATAGAATGTGGAGGAATGAGTTGTCGTGGGGGTGTATTGACGGGAGCGTGTTGTCGTGCAGCGAATTGTCATGCTCTCCATCTGCAGTTGCGGCAAAGTCGCGTATAAGCACTGATCTCCAGCAGCCAGCTTGGACACGGCAGACTTTTCCGTCATGAGCTCCTCTTTTACCGGCCCCTTGAATGCTCTTAAAGTGCAACTGCAGCCATGTTGGCTCTGACCAGAGTTTGCTGTAAACGGTCATGGGTGGATTTTGTGTTTGTTTGCAAAGGACTGGATCCGCCTGTACAATATGACAATTTCCTTTCAAGATTTTAGCTATTTCTGCTGACTGGGTAGTATAAGTTGTGATATACTAAACTCTTTCTGCGACTGCCTCCTTTACCTGATGCTCCCTCGGGGTCAGTAAGTATCTCCGGTCTTGTTGTCTAGCCCATTCGATAGCATGTTCTGCTTGTGTTTTCCTGTATCCTCTTCCTCTAAATCTGGCTGCCATCGCTGCACTTCTCCTTTCAAATGTTGCCTCATCACTATAGTTGTGGCGTATTCTAAGAAACTAACCTCTCTGGAATAGTTTTTAGCAGATGTGTTGGATGACAACTTGACACTATTAAAAGTGAGTTGGTGTCTCCACATTCCCAGCCTCATCCTTGCTGATTGCTAAGTCTAGAAAATGAATGGACTTGTTATTACATTTCATTATAAAGTGCAGGTGTGGATTTGAACATTCCAGTGGCTAGGTGCACCAGGATTCTAGTGGCCAGGGGCGCCACAATTCAGGTCCTCTTGGATACACTGCAGGACTGCCTGCTGGTGCAGTTGGTTAAGGAACCCACTAGACAGACAGCCATTCTCGATTTGGTGCTCACCAACTTGGAAATGGTGGGTGGAGTGAAGGTAGGGGAGCTACTGGGGTCCAGCAACCATCCATCCATTGAGTTCAGGCTGGCCCTCGGGACCAGAATGCCTATCAAAAACTGAAGTCCTAGATTTTGGAAAAGCAGACTTCATCTGGATGAGGGAGCTGGTCCGAGACAAATTGTCCAGGGTGGAAAGCATCGAAGGTGTAGAGGAAAGACGGGGGGCATTCAAGGGGACCATTCTCAAGGCAACAAAGTCCTGCACAAGAATTGTTACAAAAGGAAACATGTACAAGAGACCAATATGGTTCTCAGAAAGGGTCAGAGAAGCAGGGAAGGCCAAGAAAAAGACTTTCATCAGGTGCAGTAAAAGAAAAAGCAGGGGGAAGAGGAATGGGAAGAGTACTAAATAACAAACATGCATTGTATAATGCAGAATATTCACCGATGTTATTGCTGTTCTACCGGGTCTTGCTTGTACGCATTTTTACTGTATATTTACCCAGGATACAGCAGATGAGTTGCAATATCTTATTTTCAGTGATGTCCTGCCTTGACACATTGTTAGATTGTAATTACCCAGGATAGGGTAGCTGAGAGGCAATATCTACTTTTAAGTGGGCTTCCACATTTTGACCCCAAAAGTCCAATAATAATTTTATGACCTGACGTTATGATCAAGACAGGTAGAATTTTTAAAATCCCATCTGAAAGGTAATTTTACTGTGCAACTGCGGCAACAAGTTTTGGAGGTGATTTGAAAAAATGACACCTGCCGGCCCGGTAGTGCTGAGGGCTGAGGCGCTGGACATCTTACCTCGTGCTACGCTGATGATCCAGGTTTGGGAACGGACTTGGGTCATCAGGGTGCCGGATCGGGGGCCGAGAGCATGAGCGCCGGAAGGCAGCCTCCTCCTGGGGTGTTTGCTGCCCCAGTCCTACTGCCACCGGGCGGAGATTTGGTGGTTAGTGTAGGCAGCAGGGGCAACACGAAGGGAGGGTACCTTGAGATGCGGTGTGCGCATGTTTCCACATGTGCATACCATTCAAGGTAGGGGTCTGGAACTGGGGAGAAAAAGACAAAAGTACCATAAAAATCTGTATGGCAAAAAAAAAAAAGGACACCTGCCATGTTCAGGAGGTAGGGTAACACAAGGGATATGTTGACCATTAGGACCAAAATCTGCAAAAAATAAAGTTATGAGTAAATGTCAGAACAGTTTGTTTCCTCATAACTTAGTTGGTTTTTCACATTTTTACCCCAAATTTTCAATGTAATCTTTTTATGACAACTCCTGAGCACGACAGGTGTCATTTATAAAACAGTGGCCGAAACATCATTTTGTGCCACAAATGTTAAAGTACATTTTTGGCAGGATTTGAGAAATGACAGCTGTCACATTCATGAGGTGGTGTCAAAAAATGGCTATGTTTAAAAGGTTGAGGTCAAAATATTAAAAATTACCACAGTTAAGAGCATGCATTGAAAAATTGCAACGTGATGACATGTGGGAACAAATAGTATCCTCTCATACGTGCCTTTTAGCCTGCAATAAACTTAAAGAGGCACAGTATAGGTTCCTCCACTATCTCTTTTACCCCCTGTAAGGGTTAATACCACCCTGAGATTTCACCTGTGTGTGGTAGATGCTTGACTGAAAGGGGTACCTACCCACACTATTTTTTGGGAGTGTAGAGTAATAAAAGTTACTGGGAACAGGCAAGGAAAGACATTAGCAGAATGTGGGGTCAGCAACTAGAAATGTCCCCGATCTCACTTCTATTTGGACTTAGAAGGGATGAGAGGGGGAACTGATCCTTGCATCTTACATGCGTGAGGGTGCTGTTCATTTTAGCCCGACAAATTTTGTTAAACACTTGGGTCTCATGTGCAGTACCCACAACACACATGTGGAGAAAGCTAATGCTATCCACGTTAGCAATGGGAAGACTAACATTTGAAATGAAGGGGAGGATGGATCAGTTCTCCAGAATGTGGGCATAGTTTATAGCAGTCCTCTCTCCAGCAGAGGTGCTAATTTTCTCGGAAGGATCTGGGAGAGTAGTTTGACTCTCTGGGGAACAGGAAAAATCACTCGCCACTCACAGCTGTATTGTTCTAAAAGTGGACTTTGTTGTCATAATAGCAAGCATCAATTTCCAGCTAATACTGATGTATTTTATATATGAACTGGGTTGCACGGTTAATGTTCAGTTTTTTACTTTATTCTTTTGTTTTAAGGTTTTAAGAGTTACCTACTCTGTCACTAACTGTTAATCCAGTTCAACTTTATGTGAATAATTAATAATGTAGGAGGGCTGGTCAAACCCTGGATTTAGTACCCTGGATTTAGTGGCCGGCAAGAAAGACTGTTTCTTATGGACTGTAATTTTAAGCTGAAATGCAAATCTAACATGCTACATGTGAAGAGTGTATAAACTCAGTTTTTTATGAGTTTTTTCTTGTGTCTAAAAGATAAAAACAATAAAAATATAACACAAAAAAAGAAACATTGCAACATATACTCATAACTTTGTTGCTTTCCCATATTTTTATCCCAAATTTTCAACATAGCATTCTTATGACCTCATACAGCCTTCTTATAAGCCCACCTCATGAACAAGGGTGGAGAACATTTTCAAATCCTGCCCAAAAGGTGACTTTGCACCACAAGTGCAGGATTTGAAAAAGTACAGCTGTCACATTCATGCGGTGCTGTGAAGAAGTGGCTATGTTGAAAATTTGGGGTCAAAATATTGAAAGTTACCAAAGTTATGAGCCTGCATTCATAAATTTTAAAGTAAGCTCATACTGTACGTTTGTTGTTTTTAAATATTTTTGCCCCAAATTTTCAACATAACCTTCTTATGACCCCACCTCATGAACTTGTGCAGAGAAATTTTTCAGATCATGTCTGAAAGGCGATTTCGCACAGGGACTGTGAAACCAGCTTTCTGGATGCAAAAACAGAGGATTTGAACAATGACAGCTGTCACATATTTGGGGCAACAATATTAAAAAAATGGCCAAGTTATGTCACTAAGTTCAAAACCCCGTTGAAATACAGTGAACTACATATCTGATTCCCTCAGTTCGCAGTCCGGCTTTGAAGAGTGAAGACATGTCTGCAGTCCACAGAGAAAAATGTTGTTGGACCCCTGGTGGGTAAGTACAGGCTTGGGGGGTGTGGGGTGGTGGGTATTGAGTTGGAACTAACAGCGCAGCAGACGTTGATGGACAGTTTTCTTTTTTACAGGGTTAAAAAAAAACGATGAGGAACACTTCTCTTTATTTCAGACGGTGACATTGACATGAGGGGATTGGGCAAACCCAGTGTCAGTGTTATGTTTGTGGGGGTTAGTGGGTGCTGAGAGGCAGGGTTCTCATTTGCCGCAGAACTACTGCAGCACTCAGCACCAATTTCTCTGACAATTCTACGGCACATTTTACACTAATTTTTTCCTTTTTTGTTTTTGCCAAATCTGACACAATGCGCTTCGTAACACAGTCATTTTAAGGCGTTTGTCACCAAATTTTCAACATAGCCAGTTTAAGACCTCTGCTCATGAACAGTATCATTGTGATTTTACTAATCTGTCCGGAACATTGATTTCGCACACCGACCGCGCCATTGTGCGCTACATGTGCGAAAACACATTTTGGATAAAATGTGAAAAATGACAGTTGTACTGTTCATAAGGAGGTGTGGTAAAATGGCAATACTGAAAATCTGGAGTGAAAATATTAAAAATGCTTGAAGTTACGAGCGTGCATAGGAACTGCGCAACGCACGCTCGTAAAACAGTCGTTTTGGGGAATAATTTCACCAAATTTTCAATATAGGGTTTTTAGGAGCCTACCTCATGAACTGTGACACTGTCATTTCACTAATCATTCGGAAAGGTGGTTCTGCGCGGTGACTGCGG
Source organism: Neoceratodus forsteri (assembly GCA_016271365.2). NCBI lineage: Eukaryota > Metazoa > Chordata > Ceratodontiformes > Ceratodontidae > Neoceratodus > Neoceratodus forsteri. The sequence goes on along the minus strand of CM028130.1, from coordinate 533,906,404 downwards.
AACTACCTTTCAGAACCAATTAATGAAATAACAGTGTCACAGTTCATAGTGAACTAAAAACCCATGTGAGGAAGTGGCAAAAATCAGAAATAGCTGAGATATACACTAAAGTTGAAAAATCCATTTATGCCATTATACAGCTTACGGCATTTCTTCAGTTCGCGGTCGGCTTTGAAGAGTGCAGGCGTGTTCCCAGTCCACAGAAGATCTTCGTGCTGGGCTCGGAGGTAAGTATGGGTTGAGGTGGGGTGTGGGAGGTGGAGTACGCAGGTGGTGGGTGCGGATTGGGGGGGGGGCAAAAGAATCACCGATGGAAGGTTTTTTTTCAGGGTTCTTCGAATTCTAACACAAGGAGGACTTTTGCCACGCTGGGGTGGGCTCCCAGCATGGCACCAGGCAGCAGGGAGGTCGATGGAGCTGACAGAGTTGGGCACCCCGTTGTAGGAAGTTTTGCCACGCTGGGGTGGGCTCCCAGGCGTGGCTACTGAAACATTTGGGGGCAGTGAAACTGGCCGGAGGATTAGGCACCCCGTCGGATCCGTCGGCAAATGCAGCATTTGCCATGCTGGGGTGGGCTCCCAGTGGCATACTAACATTTCAGAGAGACGCGTTTGTTCCGCGGGCGGCCGTGAATTCCGCGGGTGACGGCAAATTCTGCGGATATTTCCGTGGTTTGCCACACCCGTGGAATAGCGGAAAACTCGGGGCCCTGGTAATAGATAAGGGCCACGGTATGGATTAACGTCCTTTCTGCTATGGACAAAGGCCTTGTAACTGGTGCTATTTTTGTTCAGCTTACCAAGGCCTTTGACCTGGTCAACCATAACCTCCTGCTCCACACGCTCCTCTCTTTTGGTCTCAATATCCCTTCATTAAACTGTTTTTTGAGCTATCTCTCCGGCTGTACCCAAAGTGTGAGGTGGGCCGGACATATCTCCACTTTCCATGCCATAATGGATGGTGGCCCCCAGGGTTCCATCCTTGGCCCTCTTTTATTCTCTTTGTTTATCAATGAACTCCCACAGCACTGTGGTGGTGCATCAGTTGAGTGGTACGCAGATGATGCTATCTTGTACAGGTCCTTTTTTGACCCAACCCTACTGAATCACCTCTTGCAATAGGACTTCCATCTTCTTGAAGCCTGGTTCCCCAATAAGCTCTTGGTACTCAACATTAAGAAAACAAAATCGATGCTCTTCCACCACCAGACCCCTAAGTCTACCCCCTCAACTCCCTTGGTGATCAGTTCTTCCCGGGGTGACCCCCTAGATCAGGTTCAATCCTTTAAATATCTTGGCGTCACATTGGACTCCCACCTCTCCTTCGACATGCATGTTTCAGCTGTGGTCAGGACCATCCACCAAAAGCTCGGGCTGCAGTATCGCCTCTTACCCTAACTTACGCTCCCTCCCACCTGGCCATAGCGTCCACCTCATTGCTCCCGCTCATCTCCTATGGTGCTCATATTCTCCACTCTGCTCAAGTTTCCCATCTTGCCAAACTTAAGCAAACATACAACAGGGTTGCCCACTTTGCCTTGGGTGTTAATGCCTGGATGCACCATAGTTCTGTCCTTGATTCCCTTGGCTGGCCATCCTTTGAAGCCAGACTTCGATACATCACCCTTTGCCTGACCTACAAGCTAGTCCATACTTTCACTCCTTCCTGCCTCTCACAAATCATACAACGTAAAACCTCTATGAGGTCCTTAAGATCAACTGACCTTTCTCTTCTCGCCATCCCGAAACCCTGCCTAGCAGTGGGCTGGCATGCCTTCGCCTTTTCTGGGCCTGCCCTCTGGAATGCATTGCCCTCTACTGTTCTGACTTGTACCTCTCTTTACTCCTTCAAGAGTTCTCTTAAATTGCACATTGCTTCTCCTCAAGTTTGCACCTGTAACTAATGGTTTCCCATGCCTACCATCCAACCCACTCTTTCCCCTCCATTTGTCTCTTCCTGCTCCCTTCCTCCCTCCCGTCCTCATTCTGCCTTGCAACCCCTCCTGTGAGTTATTTTGGAGGTTACTCTGGTTGCATTGTGTTCCCATTCTGTTAATTGTCTTCTTCCTCACCCTAGTCCCCTGTTCTGCTTGTATCTCTTGCTGACGATTTTGCACTGATTGATTTACTTACTGCATTTATGAAGATATGTATATATGTATAATTTTGCCTATGCAAAGTGTATTTATCTACACTTGTTACTGCAGCATCTGTATTCACTGTATTATTTGTATATAATGTATATGCCTTTTTGTACATTTATTGTTCTCTATGTTCTACTGTACATGTGTATTTGCACACTTATCTTGTTTTACTGTGTATCTCTGTACCTCCTCTTCAGGTCAACCCTGAAAAAGGGGCTTTTTGTCTCAGTGGGCTTACCCAGTTACCAAAATTCAAATAAATAAACTCCTATTTTAGCAAGGCTTTCACCTCGATGCCACACAGAAGATTGCTGAAGACGCTGAAGGACCTGGGCATGGCTAGGGATATAGCTAGATGGGTAGGAAACTGGGTGAAGGAGAGACAGCAGAGGGTAGTGGTAAACAGTGTCAAATTGGAAGAGAGCAGTCATGAGTGGGGTGCCACAGAGATCTCTCCTGGCTCTTGTCCTGTTCAATATGTTCATCAGTGACACTGGAGAGGGCATTCAGGGCACGTTATGTCTCTTCGCAGATAACACAACACTCTGAAGTAGGGTAGATAGTGACAAAGGGATTGGGGTGAGGTAGAGGACTCTAAAAAGGCTAGAGAGGTGGTCTAAGGTTTGGCAATTGAAATTCAACTCCGGGGTGGGGTGGGGTGGGGAGAGACGTACAACAATGGTCACACACTGAGAGTTCAAAAGGTATTTTGTTTGGTCCACCGAAATAGAGCTCCAATAACAAGGAAATCCAAAACAGAAGAGTAGCTCTATCAACCAGTCAACACCACTTCAGACATTACAGTAATGTCATCATAAGTTCATTTTCTTTCATGCTGGCCACCAAAACTGCTTGCACCCAAACATTTTGTTGGCCCAACCTGTCAGCTTTTTCAAGGGGAGTGGTCCTATTAAATTAAAAAATATGTAAACAGACATTTTACTAACAATTTCTAACTTCTTTTGGGTTAACCTGTTGCACTGTTTAAAACAGGTAAAACCCTGAAGTATTTAAATCTCATTAGTTCATTTGAACTGTATTAGTTCAACAATATATGACTTACCAACTTGGTTTACAGCAAAAAGCTTTAAAGTATTTATTTATTTTATTGAATTTTGTTGACCCAGTAGGCCCACTGAGACTAGAAGTCCCTTTTTCAGGGGCAACCGGGGGGAGGGGGATACAGATGGTAACCAACTGAAATTGGACCACATTAAGCTGTTGGTGATATTTTTAGTAAAGTATTAACCCAGGAGCTCACACAGTGCTCATGTAGCTTTGTCAGGATGCTGCTGCCATCACAGTGCAGATCTGGCTGTGTGCTCCTTCTCTGCTAGCTTTTGAAGCTGCCACCATCTGGCGTCATGACATCACAGGCTGGGGGGGGGTCTGGCCATGATGTCCAAGTTAGGGCTGCAAGTTTGGTTTGACCTGGCCCTTAAAATAGGAGAACTCTCCGTGTTCCCAGGTGTCCGCGAAGTGCAAACATTTTTCATAGAAATTCGAACTTTGGTTCGCTGAGTTCGCCCCTGACCTGTTAAAAAAACACAATCCCTACCAGCTGCTTGCATACTCCTAGGGCTCCCCAGCCAGCTCGTCATGTGGTACAGCACTGCATGAGAGGGAGATTCATCAGACCAGCAGAGAGATGTCACCCCCAGTGTCATGCCTTGTGACTGGAGGAAGGGGGATCCTAGGCAGCAACACCGACTACCATTGGTGCAGCAGGGCACAACGTGGGATGCTGACTGCTGAGCCTGTCCCTCCAGCCAGTCTTAGCAGAGTGTGCGAGAGAGACACGTGAGTGACTGACTGCGTGGTGGACTGTGGTCTTAAATGTTCCGCTCTGTTCAGTGTTCACATAAATAAATCATTCTCAAAGTCAAATGTTGATCATATGAACTTGTGGCAACTCCTATCCCCCCCAAAAAAACAGCATTGATGATGGCGACCTTGTTTCACCAGATAGAAACTAAAAAGGGAAGGGAAAGAAGGAGAAAAAGTATAGAGGGGCTGGCTTGAGAGGATGGCGCAGTTGCAGGTTGATCTGGGCTAGTGTAGGGGCACTAACTGTGCAAAACAAAGTCACACTGCTTCACATAAGTAAATCATTCTCATATCTCATTCTCAATTAAAGTCAATTGTCGATCATTTGAACTGGTTGTGGCAACTCCTGGCCAGAAAAAAGGCATTGGTGTTTCACTAAGGCATAAAGTTAATAAAGTGAGGGAAGGAGACAGAAAAAGTACAGAAGGGCAGGGTTGGGAGGGGGATGCATTTGCACTGCTCTCTGTTGGTTTGGGATAGTGTAGGGGCACTAACTGTGCAAATTAAACAAAGTCTAGGAATAAAAAAAACTTTTAGAGTGCACTCACTGCAGGGAGTGAAAGAGGAGGGTAGGCTCAGCAGACAGGGCACTAGCTACAAATTAAACAAAGTTTAGGTATAAAAAACACATAAGCAAATGGCAGTGCTTCAGTAACATAGCCACACTGGATATGGCAAGTTCGAAATTTCCAAATGCTTTATTTTTGCAGTCTATTGACCACCAACTAGTAACAGCCTACTACTACTCAGAAAGTGGCAGTCTGAGTGGCATAGTCTGTTACTAGTTGGTAGTCAATGGACTGACTGCAAAAATAAAGCAGTTGGAAATTTCAAACTTGCCTATGTCCAGTGTGGCTATGTGACTGCAGCACCACCCTTTGCTTTGTGTTTCTTAATGTTCGGGTTAGGCAACCCCCGAGGAGCTGCACCGGTCCTGCTTACTACTGTATGTGGGTCGCAGACCACACCTGTCTATAATAAAAAAAAGTACAAAAAAGAATAAAAAAAAACTTTTCTTTTGGAGTGCACTCACTGCAGGGAGTGAAAGAGAAAGGCAAGCTCAGCAGAAAGACATCCCTGAAAGAGACACACAGCTGAGTGCCAGTGCTGTGTTCACTGCTGACTAAATCTGTTCTCTTAAATGCTAACAACAGCAGCAGCTTTACAGTACTGAGATGCACTGCAAAGCTGGAAAGCTGGGTTTGAATCCCATCAACTCCCTCTTGCATACTGTGTGACCCTGAGTAAGTCATCCAGGTTGCACCTGAATTTTCAGCAGCCACTTCTAAGAGTGGGGTCATTCTAGATGCCCTACAGGGGGCATGCCTTAGACAACTAGTATTGGAACCTACTCGAGAGGGAGCAATCTTAGACCTGGTACTCTCAGTTAGAGATGGTGAGAGGATCACAGATTTAGAAGTGGGTAGCCATCTGGGAACTAGTGACCATCGAACAGTATGGTTCACGATAAACAGCAGTAGAGTCAAGCCATACAATAGCAAAGGTACTGGACTTCAGGAGGGTTGACTTTGCCAAAATGGGTGAGTGTCTAAGGAATGCAGTAGTAAATGGGCAGGAAGGAGGGGTGGAAGAACAATGGGGAATAATCAAAACTGCCATCACAGAGGCAACAAGCCTTTGTGTGAAGCAAATAAAACAAAACGATGTAAGAAACCACCGTGGTTCTCAAAGGAGATGGCAGGGAAGGTTAGGGAGAAAAAGCATGCTGAAAGTACAAGGAATCACAGAAGGAGCGAGACAGAGAATTCTATCAGTTAAAGCAAAAGGAAGCAGGGAAAGCAGTCAGAACGGCAATGGCCCAAACTGAGGAAAAAATAGCCAACTCAGTTAAGAAGGGGTATAAAACCTTTTATAGGTACATCAGGGAGTGAAGGAAGACCAAGGGAGGATAGTGAGGCTTAATAAAGGGAGGGGGGTGGGCAGAGGGTGACTGTGAAAAGCACTGATACTAAATAAATATTTTGCTCAGTATTCACAAATGAAGAGGGGGCCGTATCTCAACCAAACAGTAGAAACACTCTGGATATGGGGGTTGATACCAGCTCATTCGCAGAAGAAAGGGTTCTGACAGAACTCTTAAAACTGAAGGTGGACAAAGCAATGGGGCCTGATGGGGTTCATCCCAGAATTCTAAAAGAACTAAGGGTAGAACTAGTGACACCACTGACTACCATCTTTAACAGATTATGGGAGGATGGGGTGGTACCTGAGGACTGGAGCAGGGCAGATGTCATTCCACTTCACAAAAATGGGAGGAGGGCAGAAGCAGGAAGCTATAGACCTGTTAGTTTAACCTCAGTGATTGGGAAAATGATGGAATCACTTCTGAAGGAAAGAATTGTTGAGTACCTAGAGGCCAGTTGGGCACAGAACCCAGGGCATCATGGATTCACAGCGGGAAGATCATGTCAGACGAATCTAATAGATTTCTTTGGGTGACCAAAGTAGTAGATCAGGGAGGGGCTGTGGACATGGCCTACCTAGACTTTATCAAGGCGTTTGACACAGTCCCACACAAAAGATTAATATACAAGTTGGCCAGCCTGGGGGTGGGTCCCAAGATGGTAGCCTGGGTAAAGAATTGGCTGGAGAACAGGACACAGAGGGTAATAGTAAACGGAGTCCACTCTGAAGAAAGGGGGTTTACTAGTGGGGTACTGCAGGATTCAGTACTAGGACCGGTCCTCTGTAATGTCTTTATAAGCGACATTGCAGACGGACTGGAAGGAAAAGTATGTCTCTTTGCAGACCACACAAAGATCTCAACAGAGTTGATACACAAGATAGGGTGGAAATGATGAGAAGGGACTTTGCAAGGTTGGAGGAATGGTCAAATGTATGGCAGTTTAGATTCAATGATAAGAAGAGCAAAGTAATGCACCTGGGAAATAAAAACCCAGGGGAAGAGTACACAATGGGGGGGGGTGAGATACTAGCAACAACAAAAATGGAAAGAGACCTGGGGGTAGTCATAGCAGATGACCTAAAGGTATGCAAGCAATGTGAGAGGGTTGTAAGGAGGGCTGGGGAAATACTGGGATGCATAGGGAGAGGCATCACCAGTAGAAAACAGGAAGTTGTTATCCCTCTCTACAGACAGCTGGTGAGACCCCATCTGGAGTACTGCATGCAGTTCTGGAGACCCAGTCTCTGCAAAGACATAGACAGGATGGAGGCAGTCCAGAGGAGGGCAACTAAAATGGTACAGGGTCTGCACCAGAAGACATGAAGAGACACTTAAGGAACTTAATATGTATAGCCTCGAGGAAAGGGGGGGGCATGATAGAAACTTTCAAGTACCTCAAAGGAATCAACAAAGTCCAAGAGGACAGCATCTTTCAGAAAAAGAGGTGTGCAAGAACAAGGGGGCACAATTTGAAGATAGAGGGGGGACAGCTCAGAGATAATGTGAGGAAGTATTTTTTCACGGAGAGGGCTGTGGATGCATAGAGCAGACTTCCTGAGAAGGTTGTGGAGTCAAAAACAGTGGTGGGATTCAAGAATGCATGGGACAGTCATAAGGTAATTCTGGGGGGGGGGTAGGAAGAAGTAGGCTGTTGGTTAACTAGGATTTGCAGCTTATCCATTAGGTAGGGAAATGGGCAGACTGGGTGGACCAAGCGGTCCTTATCTGCCATCAAATTCTATAAAGCTCTGGCTTAGTGTGCCTTTCTGGTTAAACAATTTCCCCATTCCCTTATATTTTACTCCTGCTAGTACTTTACTTACCTTTGTAACATGACAAAAAGAACAGTAGCTCAAACAAGGAAAACAATTGGTGCAATAGCATCAGGTGGTATACGAGCAACAAGGCATTATAGCACGATAATGCCGTGTTGCTTGGGTAATACAAAAAGCAGCCAGAGCGGGAAAACAAGCAGTGCAGAGAAAGAGAAAAGGTAACAAAATGGGAGAGATCAAGTTTTCTAAGAGCAAGTAGGTAGGTTAGAGAAACAATAGGACAAGTGCAAGGGACACACAGTGACACGGCATGCAACCGAGGGGAACAGAGTGAGACAGTGAGGAAGCGGAAGTGGATTGAATTGGAAGCCCATTGACGGTACATTGCAGAAGTCAACTGCAATGATGGTATAGCATTGATCGGGATGGAACATGAAAAACAGACCGGGAGTATGTCAGTGCCGTAATCGATCGAGTAGTGTAAACAACAGCGTGTCAGGGGAAGAAACTAATATTATCGTGGCAAGAGGCGAACGCTGTTTGCAAATGAGACACACAGCTTAAAGGGGAACGAGTAATAGTAGGAAGTTGGGGTCCTCCTAAGAGGCATAAAAAACGAACAGCCGGCAGAAATGGAAAAAAACGTACAGCAATGGTTAAGTAATACATCTATATAGTTATGTGCAAAACTTTTGAAAAGACATATAGGTACATAAGAGAGGTTGAGGGAAAAGTTCTGAAAGTAACATGAAAGTTTACTTAATAACTAAAATGGTATCATTGTGTAATGAATCACAGCAGTACAAACACATCACTGACATGGAAAGTGATGTGCACACCATGTTACAAGCGCATTAATCCCCTCCTAAGGTGGCATCTAATGGGGAGTTAATGCATGGTTGGACCGTTGTACGCACTTGGCCTGCGGCCTCGTGCCATAACGGTCTCAGCCATGCATTAACTCCCCATTAGATGCCACCTTCATCGGTGATTAATGCTTACATGGTAAATTTCCCTGTGTTTTCAAACTAAACACAAGTCATGCAACCAGCAGTGCTATACTGACCTATTTTGGAATACTACTGCCAGCCACGGCCACCCACCACATCCCCGACCTCTATTAAATCCCCAAGGGTACCGCCCAGTTCTCATCTACTCTGCTGTTATTAGCTATCAGTAGACTTATCCCACCTCCTCCTAAAAAGCCCATACCGTCTGCCCCAGAGAACAATATTTCTCACCTCTCTCTACGCTTAAGTATGGGAACCACTTTCCCACAAATAAGCCTGCTTATTATTCTCAATCTAATAATCTACTCTGGAAGGGCTGCTATACTGAGACCCCAAAATACCACCGACCTCTCCATTGAATTTCCATTATCTACCCCAAGGACGATCACGTACAACTACTCCCTAACTCTCGCCCAAAACACACCACCCAGACCACTTCACCTATGGATGGCTCTCCCATCAAGAACACATGTTCCCATGCTCCTCGGCATCTCTCTCCTATTAACAGGTTTTTCTCACTCAAATCCCTATCCCTTTAAAGAGGCTCCTAATACATTAACAGTATGGGGACCAAAGAAGTATATCAAAACTCTCTTAAAGTCCCTAATTCTGATGCTGACCCTCATCTCAGGTAACGTCCACCCAAACCCTGGCCCCCAACAGTCTAGCCCCTGTGGTGCTGACAGGTCTGGGGAAGGGCTCCACCTGGCTACCATCAATATCTGCAGCCTCATCAAAAAGCTGGATCTTCTCACTGCCTGAGTCACACTCCACAACCCAGAACAATATCAGTACTCGAGACATGGCTATCACCTAAGACCCCCGACACTGCAATAACAATTCCGGGTTATGCCATTTTCAGGCAAGACAGATGCCCCAAGAAGGGGGGAGGCTGTACCCTGTACCTAAAGGACACTCTAATCGGGCACACCCTAACTATACCTCACCTTGCGAGCGACATCCAGGTTCTTGCCACAAAAATAGGTCTAGGGACCCACCATAAAACACTGACGGTAGCATCAGTCTACATACCCCCAAACTTACCAGCCCAGGATTGAACTCTGTACTGGACGTCATTCACTCCCTAGATCAGAAATCTGAAACTATCCTTCTCGGGGACTTTAATGTAAATTGGTCTTCCCCCAGTGCACACAAGTATAAAGATGCCTTGACAGCTGCCAATTTCTCCCAAATGGTTAAAACACCCACCCAAGTAAACTACAGAACAGGTACCTCAACTCTTCTGGACTGGGTTCTTACAAACTGCCCTGAACACATTACTAATACAGTAGTTCTCCCCGACTGTATAAGCGACCACTCACCAGTCCTACTCTCATGGTCCAACAAATTCATTAAGACCCCTCTTAAATCATCAGCATTAGAAAACTACTACCTGGCCACCTGTGGCCGCTAAAAACATTCCTACGAGATCACGACTGGTCATCTATAGATGCAGCCCCAGACATGGACACTGTACTTGACTACTTTATCCAAAGCTTCAACACAGCCTGTGATGCACATGCACCCTTCATGAAATGCAAGATTAAAGATGTTAACCCTTGGATCAACCTTGGTCTCCTTGAGCAACTGAAGGCCCGGGATCACCTTTGGCAACGTGTTAAGCTGACCAGAAACAGGGGAAACACTCAAGCGTTCAAAGCTGCAAGAAATGCCTACACCTGAGCGATTCGAAATGAAAAGGCCAACCACTATTAAAGAGTGCTAACAAACTCTTGGAAAGATAGAAATTAGTTTTGCGCCAACCTAACGGAACTGACTAGAAAAAAAACCAAAGTCCCATCCCCTATGGTCCACCTAAATGGTCACATCATCACAGTTCAAGTCACTGTGGCAAATGCCTTTAATGCAGCACTTACAAACCTTAGCCATTTTTTACCGCCAACTTTCTTTGATCCCCCTCAAGATACCATTAACTCAGTAAAACTCAGAAATTTGGAGGGAAATCTGGTCCTGCAACTAGTGTCCGTCGGACACACCATAGAGCTCCTGGAGTTTCCCCTTGGAAATCCTCCGCAGAAGTCCTCATACTCTCGGGATCAAGCCCTTCTTGTTCACGAGGAGGTAAATTCGCTTTTGTTCAAAGAAGCGATTGAGCACGTCCCCTCAGGGCAAAGGGATTTTACTCCCATTTTTCTTGGTTCCAAAAAAGACCGGGGACTTCCGATCCATACTCGACCTAAGTCAGCTCAACCAGTTTGTCAAGTATAAAAAATTTCTAATGCTGACACTCCAGAGCCTCCCACCTTTCCTCATGGAGAATCACTGGCTCTGCACCCTGGATATGCAGGATGCCTACCTGCACATCCCTATTTTCCCCAGCCACCGCCGATTCCTGTGTTTCCGTTTCCAAGGGGAACACTTCCAGTTCCAGGAGCTTCCCTTTGGTCTGTCTTCAGCACCATGGGTTTTTACCAAGTGCCTGGCGGTGGTCGCGGCGTTCCTGCACCGCCGGGGTATTGTGGTCTTCCCTTACCTGGACGACTGGTTGATTGCAGCCCCATCCAGGGATTCCTTGCTGGATGCTCTTTCCTTTACTCTGGACTTGTTCAATCGATTAGGGTTCATGGTCAACGTGCCCAAGTCATCCCTTATCCCTGCCCAGAAACTCCAGTTTATCGGGGCAGTTCTGGATACGGTCTGGTGCAGAGCCTTCCTCCCTCCAGACAGGGTGGAGACCTTTATCCGTCAGGCCTCCAAAGTAGCCTCCCTCAGGACCATCCCGGCCACAGAAGTCCTTCACCTTTTAGGCCTGATGGCGGCCTCCATCACTGCCATTCCCCTAGCACGGCTGCACATGAGGATCAATCAGTGGTACTTGCAGGTGCAGTGGGATCAGCTTCTGGATGATCTGGACCATCCAGTCCTGATCTCCTCAGCGGTTCAGAAGGATTTGCAATGGTGGATGGATTCTCACAATCTTTCCTTGGGACTTCTGTTTCGGAACCCTGCACCAGTAGCTACCCTCACCATGGATGCCTCGAATATGGGGTGGGGTACTCATCTGGGGGAACATCAAGCTCAGGGACTTTGGTCCGGCTGGGAGATTTCTCTCCACATCAGTGTTCTGGAGCTCAGGGTGGTCCTGTACACGTTACAAGCCTTTCAGACCCTCCTTCCGAAGGGAACACTGCTGATCCAAATGGACAATATGTCGGTAGTTTGGTATATCAACAAACAAGGAGGAACCCGGTTGTACCCTCTTTGCAGGGAGGTGACCAGGGTGTGGAACTGGGAAGTCCAGCACCATTTGGCCCAGGTGGCCATGCACATTCCGGGCATTTTAAATTTCCTGGTGGACAGTCTCAGCAGATCCAGGACCCTAGCTCATGAATGGGAACTGCATCAGGAAGTGGCGGACTCCATCTTCCGAAGTTGGGGACATCTGGAAATTGACCTCTTTGCCTCCCAATGCAATGCAAAACTTCCCAAGTTTTGCTCACTCATTCCAGAGCAAGGTGCTTTTTGGAGTGACGCATTGTCTCTATCTTGGACAGGGAAATTGTTCCCTCCATTTCCCATTCTGTAGAGTGTTCTTCTCAAGCTTCAGGCAGAGAGGGCAAAGATGATCCTCATCGCTCCTCTCTGGCCGAGACAGATCTGGTTCCCACTGCTACAGCAGCTTTCCAGGGACCCACTGGTTCCACTTCCAGTGACTCACAACCTCCTTACTCAGGATCAAGGCCGTCTGGTTCACCCAGAGCTCAGGACCCTGCATCTTCATGCATGGCTCCTGAAGTCATAGCAATATCCCATTTCGGGGTTTCCTCTTGGGTTGCACAGGTCCTCATTAAGACCAGAAAACCTTCTACCCATTCCACTTACGCCATGAAGTGGAAGCGGTTTTCCATATGGGCGACCGCTAAAGGCTGGAATCCCTTCTCTTGCTTGGCCCTGCAAGTCGTGGAATACCTCCTTCACTTGTCAGACTCTGATCTGTCCTACTCTTCCTTAAAGGTCTATATCTCAGCTATCTCAGCGTACCACGAGCTAGTTGATGGTAAAACCCCCTGGCTCAGTTGGATGTCTCTAAAACCTTTCTGAAAGGGATTCTCCATCTGAAACCCCCCATCTGCAGCCCAACTGTACCTTGGGACCTGAACTTCATCCTGGAAAAGCTCACCCTTCCTCCTTTTGAGCCGGCTATGAGCTGTGATCTGTGCTTCCTGTCTTTGAAGGTGCTTTTTGTAGTGGCCATCACTTCAGCCCGAAGGATTTCAGAGCTTCACGCTCTAGTCTGTAAGGAGCCTTACTTGATTTTCCATCGGGACCGGGCGGTCCTTAGAACCCATCCGAGGTTCCTCCCAAAGGTGGTGTCGGAAGCCATGCTGAACCAATCGGTAGAGCTTCCGGTGTATTACCCATCCCCCTCTAACAGAGGTGAGGCACTCCTTCACATGATGGATGTCCATCAGATTCTCCGGTGTTATACCCACCGGACTAAGGAGTTTCGCTCTTGTGACTAGTTGTTTGTCTCTTTTGCCCCGAGATCAAAGGGCAAACCAGTTTCTAAGCAGGGCCTTTCCAAATGGTTAGGCAACTACATTCGATTCTGTTACCAGAAGTACGATAACCCTCTGCCGGGTACCATCAGAGGTCATTCTACTAGGGGCATGGCTGCTTCCGCAGCCTTCCTACGGAACGTTTCCGCGGCTGACATTTGTGCTGCTGCTACTTGGAGTTCTAGCCATACTTTTACCAAGCATTATAGTCTGGACATTGCTTCTAGGTGGAGGGCTGGCGTTGGCCTAGCCATCCTGCAGGGCCTACTGTCCTAGACTGGGTCCTTTTCAGACTTCAGTTCTTTTCTGTTGGAATTGGTTGTTTCCTCTTCCCTAGTTTCTCTCAGTCTCTCCTCAGAGGGGCTGCTTGGGATTCAGTCCTATATGTGATAACCTACTGAAGGAATCCTCTCGAAGTAAGATAGTTCAGTTACATAAGAACTTAAGTAACAGTAGATCTTCGAGAGAGAGGTTCCTTCAGTAGGTCATATTTTCCCCTCCCTCCTTTCCCTCATTTTGTGTTTTACAGGGTCTCCAAATCCTGTTCACTCCTGCTGTCGGGCCTTTTCCTAGCTCCGGCGGGAGAACTGGAGGGCGGGCGTGGGTCCGCCCATTATATACGGTCACGCTGACATCAGTCACGTGATGTTGGGTGTGCGGTTCCCTGTCAGGGATTGCTAGAAAAGTCTGCCGTGAGGCCTGATGCCAGGTGGCGCCAGTCCTATATATGATGACCTACTGAAGGAACCTCTCTCGAAGATCTGCTGTTACGGTAAGTTCTTACGTAACTGTACTTTCTACTTCAAAGCCATCTCCAAGGACATCACAAAAAAAGTACCTCCTTCGAGTACTTAGAAAGTCTAGATCAAGCAGCGACTCCCTCGACCTGAAACTCCTTGCACTTACCCTTGATGAAGTCCTGACCCCCACCAAAATCCTTAACAAATCTCTCATGCTCTCACAGTTCCTCCAAAAATGGAAAACTTCGATGGTGACACCTATCCACAGAAGTTGCGATAAATCTGTTACAAGCAACTATAGACCAATCTCCATTCTCCCCCTCTCTCAAAAATGCTGGAGAGAGAACTGCTGCCAACCAACTGATAAAATACTTTACTAAGTATAACATGCTATGTCAAGAACAACATGGATTTCGCAAGGGCCACAGCACGACCACGGCACTCCTAGAGCTTACCTCCTACATCCACAGTGCCCTGGACCAAGGGGATCTCGTTGGCGCCACCTTCATCTACCTAAGATGTTTGACACCATCAACCATTCACTACTGCTTCAACAACTGTCTCTAATCGGCCTGTCTCCGGACACAACTCTTTGGTTTCAAAGCTACCTCAGTGACCGAACACAGCAGGTAAAAATTGGCTAATCCCTCTCAACACCCCTCTTGGCCTGATCAGGAGTCCCACAAGGATCCATCCTGGGTCATATGCTTTTCAGCATTTTCTTAAACAGCCTCCCTTCACCTTGCTCAGAAAAAATCCTACTCTTTGCAAACGATGCTGTCATCTTCACCTCCTACTCTGACCCCTCCTTTCTTCAGTTGCTACTACAAGAAAGCTTCACTGATGTAGAGGCATGGTTTAAATCCCACAAGCTTATTCTTAATTACAGCAAAACCAAATCAATGCTGTTCCATGGTATCCATAGCAAACATAAAAACAGAGACCTCTCTTATCTCAAACAGCAAAGGGGCCACCCTTGAACAAGTACGTCTATTTAAATATCTTGAGTTGATTCTTGACCCAACACGTGGATATTCTGAACATATAAACTACGTAGCAAAAACTGTGAATACCCACATAGGTCTGCTCTATAGACATAAGAACTTACTCACTGATGAAGCCCTAAGCACTGCTATTCACAGTTCAGTAATCTCTATAGTAGACTATGGGCTTGTGGTTTACAGGTCTGCCACTGACACAGCTCTCTGATGCATCGACACAGCACTAAACAAGGCATGTCATTTACAAACATCTTCAAACCGCCTTACACACACCTGCGAGATCTACTAACATGCAAACTGGCTCCAACTATCTGGCAAAATTAAATATCAAACCTGCATCCTAGCAAAAAAGCAGACATTGGATGTACTACCCCCTGGATCACAGGCACTGCTGAGACCATATAACTGCCCACAACAAACCAGGAATTCAAACAACCTCTCCTTCACTGTTCCCCTTTGCAGGACTACCCAAGGTCAACAATCCTTCTTTTTCAGATCCTCCTCCTAGTTCAACACCCTGCCAACAGAAGTTACCAGCAAAGCAACCCGGGTGCCTTTAAGCTCAGTCAGTACCTCGTCTCCTGTGTCTCCTGCGACTGCTACACCTAAATGGTTTATCCCCCCCATACCCCACCCTTCCCTTCCTACTCCTTTCCTCCTCCTCCTCTATTCCTCCACACACCTCCTCATTGATCCTGTCCGACCCACCCCCCACTCCTCTCTTTCTCCCTCTTTACACCAGCCTCTGGCCTCGCCTCCCTCTGTCGGATGGCTATCTATACAAATCTATATTGTTTAATTTGTTATAGAAATGATTTGCACAATTGTGGTGTTTTGGTAATTGACAAAGCCATCCGGCTGCTATGTTTATTTCTCTTTTGCACAATACCACTGCCTGTCCTAATGTTTCAAGTAACCTGATGTGGAACCTTTGTAAAAGAGCCCCAGACTCAAAGGTGTATCTGATTCCCTTAAATAAAATAAATACATAAAAATAAATCTCCCTGTGTTCCCAGGTACACAGTGCACTTACTAGTGGTTTACTGACCTATTTGGGATAATCACCGTTTTTGCAGCTACTCAATGCAGTCAGCAGTGTTGTGCTGACCTGTTTGGGAATAAATGTCCCAGTAAGACTGGCTGCTGCAGTATGATGGCCCTTGTGCTGCTCATCCTCTTGAGTACCATGATGGGTTACTTCTGCACTGTCCTGAACTTTCTGTACCATTCTCACTGTTTCCTGGATTGCCTGAGAAGTGCTGCTACTGTTTTCTTTCCCACTCATGGTTTTGCATAAATGGTCCGACACACGATTCCTGTCTTGCCATGATGGATTTTATAAATGTTCCTAATTAAAATATTTTGTAGGGCAAATGGTGGTTGCATCTCTAGATGCAAATTCAGGGAGATCTGTTCCCAAACTGGTCAGGACAGCACTGCTGGCTCCGTTGAGTAGCTGCACCAAAAACAGGAAAATGTATTCCCTAACAGGTCAGTACAGCACTGCTGGCTTTGTCAGGTTAAGTAGTTTTAGTAGTGAAAACACAGGGAGGTTCTACAATATATTATGTAATGAAGTTCTACCTGGTTCTACTTGAGTAAAAAATCCACATAGTTTGCATGTTTGAGAAAGTACATGTAGTACTAAGATTCCAAAAATGCTAAGTTTTATAAAGTTGTGATGCACTGAGACAGAATCCTATGCACCAAAACTTTGCAAAACATACAATTCTTAGTACTGCATGTACTTACTTTCCCAGACATGCAGAAAAATACTTCTGTGGATTTCTTTATCAAGTATAACCAGTTAAAATGTGGTTATATATTACAGAACCTGGTAATACCCAGTGGATCCTGGTTTTACTTGGTAGAACCTGGTTCAAACAACATGAAGTCTTGCTGTCTATTGCAGTTAGCCCCAGCACTCAAACTGCCCCAGAGAGTAGAGGGTTAATTTCTATGCAGAGCATAGAATGTTGAGCTCGAGCTCGGTTCAAACCTCTGTCTACTGCATTTTGAAGCGCAACTGTCAGATTCTTTACTCCGCCTAACTGAACGGCCACTCCAGAGATTTCTCCTTTGCTCACGGTTCGAAAATCAGTTAAAGAGCTAGTGTACTGCATCGAAACTGCCTGCAATTAATTGTAACTTTCAGATGTAGTTAGCTATCACTTCTTATATCTCTTACTATGTCTGGTTCACTACCTAGTACTTACTGTACCACAGACAGAGATCTAAACCGAAACTTGTGAAAAATAATCAATAAAACCAAGGACTTTAAAGAGCTAGTGTACTGCTTGGGATTAATAGTAATTTTCAGATGCAGTCAGCTATCATTTCTTATATCTCAAATATTTTTTCTTTTCTGTGTGTACTAATTAGAAGATTTTCCACCTGGCAATAGTGGGGTGATGTGTGGAGCAGCACTCTTTCTGGAGGGAAAAAGTCAGTTCTGTTCCTCCCACTGCATCAACACCAAGACCACACTGACTATGAAATCACTAGTAACCAATAAGAAACAGTTTCTCGCTGCCAGGTTCCACTTTCACATGAAGCAGCAGGGACTGGCTCTCCCTGGTTACAAGTGATGTCAAATTTTCTGCATTTTGATTGGTAGCTTGTGAGGGTCACTGCTCAGGCTGCAAGGATTGTGGCGCCTTAAGGTGTTTGGCTCATTTGTGAAACTGTAGTGGGAGGAACAGAACTGACTTTTTTTTTCCCCTCCGGACAGAGTGCTGCTCCACACATTACCCAAGTACTGCCAGGTGGAAAATCTTCTAACTAGCAAACAGAAAATAAAAAATACTTGAGATATAAGAAATGATAGCTGACTGCATCTGAAAATTACTATTAAGCCCAAGCAGTACACTAGCTCTTTAAAGTCCTCAGTTTTACTGATTATTTTTCGCAAGTTTCGGTTCAGATCTCTGTCTGTGGTACAGTAAGTACTAGGTAGTGAACTAGACATAGTAAACCTGTGGAAAATGTAAAAATTAATTTTTCGACCGGTTCAGCTGAACCGGCCACTTAGTCATTTATATATTCTGTCTTTGTTTTTAAACTTAGAGTGTGGTTACCAGTCTTTATCGGTTTAAAAAAACCCTGCATTTTCTTGTGTTTTTTTCCAATACCCGTGACACGATTAGAAACCGATAAGAGTGTCTTGCCTGGTTGTTTGCCATAAAAAGGGTAAGTTTGTGGTTAGGATGGCTACATCTGAGAAACCCAAAAGAAGAACCAGGCCCACTGGGTTTCAACACAGCAGTGTGTGTGGGGAGGTCTTTGCTAAGGCTGATCCCCACACCACCTGTGTTTATAGGCTGGGGTTTGACCACCTCGATTCAGACTGCCAAATCTGTCAAACTTTCCCTAAGTCTACCCTGGAAAAAAAGATTAGATAGGCTCAGGGATAAGGAGGCCGTGAAGTCCGCTGACCCGGATGGCCAGCCCGGTTCGGTTCCGACCAAACCTGAGGAAGTGCCCTCTGACTAGGGCGATACTTCAGCAAGAGGAGAGTCGATCTTGAGGGATCAGTTCCTACAAAAAGAAAAAGAAAAATCAGCCGGGTTTGGATCCAGACACCCATTTTCCGACCGCCGAAGAGATTGCCAATGTGATAAGGATTGTAGAATTGCTTCGCCTGGTTCCGTCTGATCCGGCGCCTTCTGGCAGGCACTTGTTTTGGTCGGTTCCTTCAGTTCAAGATTATACCCCTGAAGATTTCTGTGAACCAGATTTGGAGGGGGATGAAGATTATGATGATGATGACAATGACGATGGTGTGGGAGGTCTGGTTGAGTCCATTGAACTGGACATCTCCCCAGACAGGCCTTCTGGTGTTTCCCCTCCTAAGCTTTCTGAGTCCTCTTCCCACTACATTTTTGCAGGAAAGTGGCAAAAACTCTCCGGCTCCCTGTGGAAGAAGCTGTAGAGGAACAAGAGGAACCTGATTATGTGGAGATGATGGACATCCCGGAGTCCACAAGACTGTCTATTCCCCTTCATAAGTCTTTTGGGAAACAGACACAAAAGATTTTAAAAACTCCAAATTCTGTACCTCCTGTTGACAGAAGGATGGACAAAAGGTACACCTTATCAGGTTCAGGTACAGAGTACTTGTATCAACAATGCAGCCATGTTGGGGTTGTGCAGGCTGGAGCCTGTGATAAGGCTAATATACCCTTGACTTCACCCCCCCCAGATAAAGATTCTAGGAAGCTGGATGCCATGGCAAAGAAACAGTACATGGCATCTGCCTTGGGACTCAGGCAGGCTAATTATATGGCCTATGCAGCCAGGTACCAGAAGTCCAGGTGGGACACTGTACTGGCACCAGCTAGGCAGGCCTCCCCCCAGCTAGCCTTGGAGCTGGAGGGGGTGGCTGCTGAGGGGAATGAGGCATCTAAGGTACAGTTCCATGCTGCTGTGGACTCCAATGATGTGTTATCTAGAGTCATGGCTACATCTGTGGCTCTTTGAAGAATGGCTTGGCTCAGATGTACTTGCCTCTCACAGGACAACCAGGCTAAGGCCATGGATTTCCCTGTGGTGGGTAATTCTCTGTTTGGGGAGCAGACAGAGAATTACATGATAAAGATGGATGAGTATAGGACCACCTATAATACTGCACAGGCCAAGGAAAAGCAGGCAACTCCTCAAAGGCAGCAGGCTAGGGGCAGGGGCAGACATTTTCATAGGCCTTTCTACCTTCCTTCAGAGGGGGTTCTTCAGAGGAAGAGGCAGAGGGGGGATGAGCATGGCTGCAGACACCCTGATGTGTCAGCCTGGGTTGACTTCCCCATTCCTGTAGGAAGCAGGCTGGCTTACTTCATCCAGGACTGGATGCCTGTTACCTCAGACAAGTGGGTCCTGGAGGTGGTAAGCCAGTGGCTGGTTCTCAGCTTCAAGAAATTTCCAACGCTAAGGGCCAGATCTTATCCACCTGCAAGCATCTCCGGAACCATTGCCCTAGAGGCAGAGGTTTCATCTCTAGTGACTCTAAAGTCTGTAGAGAGAGTTCCTATATTGCACAGGGGTAAAGGTCTGTAGTCCAGGTACTTCCTTACCCCAAAAAAGACGGGAGTGGCGACCCATCCTAGACTTAAAATACCTGAACAAACATCTTTTAAAACCAAAATTCAAAATGGTGACTCTGGGAATAATCCTTCCCTTTCTAAGGCCAGGGGACTGGCTAGCCTCCCTGGACTTAAAATATGCCTACTTTCACATTCCCATCAGGTGCTCCCACAGAAGGTACCTCAGGTTCGAATTGCCTTCAGGCCATTATCAGTTCAAAGCTATGCCCTTCGGCCTGACATCAGCTCCAAGGGTATTCACAAAATGCCTAGCAGTAGTAGTGGCCTTTTTAAGAAGGAAAAATATTTCAATATTTCCATACCTGGATGATTGACTCATTGTGGGTCAGTCCCCAGACCAAGTCAAGTCAGACCTTCAAGTGACTCAGCAAGTGCTCACTTCCCTAGGATTCCTTCTCAGTCTTCCCAAGTCAGTTCTCGAGCCTGTACAGCTCCTCACCTTCGTAGGGGCAGAGTTGGATACATTAAAAGTAAGAGCTTTTCTTCCCCCGGAAAGGGCAAGGGCTATTGTAGAGCTGGCTTCTTCATTCCATCTTCTGGTCTCTCAGCCAGCAAGGCACTTCCTTCAGCTTTTGGGCCACATGGCAGCTTCTACAGCAGTGGTCCAAGGGGCCAGATTTCAGATGAGGGACATTCAGTTTCACCTGAGGGCCTTTTGGTCTCAAAAGAAAGATTCTCTAACCAAATTAGTTCCAGTGACTCAGACTCTGATCCAGGCTCTCCAATGGTGGCAGAATCAGGGCAGCCTCAGGCAAGGAGTCCCATTCGTCACTCAGTCTCACTCTGTGGTCCTAACCACAGATGCTTCTCTGTTGGGGTGGGGAGCCCATCTGGGGGCTCTCACAGCCCAGGGACTGTGGTCCCCTCAGGAATCCCTTCTTCATATCAATCTCTTGGAACTCAGGGCAGTCTTTCTGGCCTGGCAAGCTTTCTCTCAGTCAGTGCAGAACAAGGTGATTCAGGTCAGGACAGACAACACCACCTCCATGTGGTACATCAACTAGCAGGGAGGTACTCGGTCCATGGCCTTGTGCACGGAAGCCATGAAATTGTGGTCCCTAGCTTATTCTCTGCAGACCTTTCTGATAGCAGTCCACCTTCCAGGGAAGGACAGTGTGCTAGCAGATGCATTGAGCAGGCTCTCCCACGGCCATCATGAATGGTCCCTGGACCCTCTGGTGTTGAAAGTGATTTTTTTCAATGTGGGGCACTCCAGAGATAGGTCTCTTTGCAGCCCAAGACAATCACCAACTTCCTCTGTTTTGTTGCAGACCCCCAGTCTTGGGCACAGTCCCTCTGGATGCTCTGATTTTGAACTGGGAAGGGAAATTTCTATATGCCTTCCCTCCCTTTCCTCTTCTTTTCAAGGTTCTGGTCAAGGTAAGGTCACAACCTTGCAAAGTGATTCTGATTGCTCCAGACTGGGCCATGCAGCCTTGGTACCCCCGGTTGCTGTCCCTAGCAGTCCATCTTCCCCTGTCTCATCCCAGGAATTACAACCTGTTAACCTCCTCTCAGGGAAGGATTTGGTACCCCAATCTTCGGTCTCTCAATCTCAAGGCATGACTCTTGCAGAGTTAGAGTATGCAGATTTGCATCTGTCCCAAGGGGTTCTGAGTATTCTCAAAGCCTCTTGAAAGCCTGCCACCAGAAAAACTCACAACTCCAAATGGAAAAGATTCAGCATTTGGTGTTCCAAGAAGTATATATCCCCAGACACTGCTGAATTGTCTACAGTTCTCGATTATGTGGTTCGTCTTAATGGCCTAGGCCTCAGACCAGCTACTCTCAAAGTACATTTGTCTGCTGTTTCTGCTTTTCTGTCAGCGGGAAAGCCTTCCTCACTGTCATCTCACCCTGTATTCTGCAAATTTTTCAAGGGATTGCTTCATACCAATTCCCCCTTTAGGGATCCTACCCCTGCTTGGGATCTTAATGTTTGCATTGCTCAGCTTATGCAATCCCATTTTGAGCCTTTGTCTTCAACAGAGCTTAAAGTACTTGACTTGGAAAACTGTGTTCCTGGTAGCTATTACCTCTGCCAGGCATATCAGTGAATTGCAAGCTCTGTCAGTGGAGCCTGATTTTATCTCATTCCATAAAGATACGGTGGTCCTTAAAACTAATAGGAGGTTTTTACCTAAAGTGGTTTCAGATTTTCATCTGAACCAACCTATGTCTCTCCTTGTGTTCTTCACTGATCATTCTTCTTCAGGAGAAAGACGTTTACACAGTTTGGATGTTAAAAGAGCCCTAAGTTACTACATTGAGCGTACTAAGGCTCACAGGTTTGACTCCTTTCAGTTGTTTCTCACTTATGGGGAAGTGGGTAAGGGCAAACCTGCCAATAAGAGAACTGTTGCCAGGCGGATTGTCTCTTGTATTCAATTCTGCTATGAGAAGCTAGGCAAAATACCTCCCTCAGGCCTGAGGGCTCATTCGACTAGAGGTACAGCTGCTTCCCTGGCTGCGGCCAGGGAGATATTTCTTGCTAGAGATATGTAAAGCAGCCACCTGGAAAACAGTCCATGCATTTACCAAGCACATTCCCTGGACATCCAGGCTAGGAGTGATGCTCAGTTTGGTGCAGCAATACTGCAGAGCCTATTCCCAAGGTAGGTTCAATTCCCTCCTCCATGGAGGTACTGCTTGGTAGTCTGCAGTAGTCAGAATACAGCAAAACTTCATGTTGTGTGAAGAAAAAAATTACTCACCTTAGTAATTATGTTTCTTCTAATGGAGTCTTGCTGTATTCTGACCTCCCTCCCTACCTCCCCTCTCAGAACCTGTTTTTGGGAAGTGGGCTGGCAGGTGCAGTGTTGCACCCCAGGGGTGCATTTGGGTACTCCCTCCTTTTAGAGGGGAGAGTGGGTTATATTATTAATTTAACAGTCTTAAGTTGTTCACTATCTGGTTTTTGATTTTTGATTTCTTGACTTGAGTCTTTTGTGGATCCAAAATATTTGGTTGCCATTTGGTTAGTAAAAATTTTACAATTTCCACATAGTAGTTAGTATTAGCTTGTAAGAATCTGACAGTTGCGCTTCAAAGTGCAGCAGACAGAGGTTTGAACCGAGCTCGAGCTCAACGTTCTGTGCTCTGCATAGAAATAAACCCTCTACTCTCTGGGGCAGTTTGAGTGCTGGGGCTAACTGCAATAGTCAGAAAATAGCAATATAGAAGAAAGATAATTACTAAGGTGAGTAATTTTTTCTTATAGCTGATACAACCAGTTCTACATGTAGAACCTGGTAGAAATTTGTTTTGGGTTCTACTCAGAAAGTTTGCAAGGTAGAACCTTTGGAGGTTCGCACAGCCCTACTCCAAGTGGTGCCTCACATGCTCATGCACTTGTCAGCGGGTGGCTAAGGGTTAGCCACAACCTCCCGGTTTTACCAACAATGTGGTTTCCAAATCAAAGGGTTATTAGATGCATTTTTATATGTCTGCATTAGCTAGTTGGTGGGGTGGGAGGTCCTGCCCAAATACTAGTGGTTCCTGCTGGGAAAATCATAAGTCAACCTGAAGAATGCCAAATACTGTCCCTATGGGGAGACATTTCTTGATAAATCAATCAATCAGTCAAAATCTTTATTTATCCAGGTGGGCACCATTGAGCAAGACTCATTTGCAAGGTGGACCTGGTCATGAATACATCAAAGTACAGTACAGAAGCAGGTATACAAAAAGCAATAATATACAAGGAAGAAAAAGTATATACAGTGTATACAGTACAGTACAAGGTTGAAATAAAAACAACAGCATTATTTCACAATTGAAGAAGTCAGCAGATGTACAATCAACCATAGGCATACAGGGGTTATAACATACAAATGTGCCAGCAGAAACAGACCACCCGGTCAATCTAAGCCTGCTCGAGTGTGCAGCCAATACCCCTCATTTGCAGCTGCCCCAACCCCCCTTCCTTTTGTCATCCCACTGCCACCCCCCACCCTCATTCTCCCCTGTTCCCTGTCCCATGTCCTTTGAAGCTGTTCAAAGATTTACATGATACCACCCATTCTGGTAGGGCATTCCATTTTGCTACCACCCTCTCTGTGAAACAGTGTCTCCTCATCTCCTCCTAAATCTTCCCCCCTCGATTCTTAGCCCATGCCCCCTGGTGACCCTCTCCCTCCTTAACTTAAAGACCCCATCTGCCCCATCCTTATTGATTCCCCTCAGATACTTGAATGTCTCTATCATGTCCCCCCTGCCCCTTCTATCCTCTAGGGTGTACATATTGAGGTCTCCCAGCCTGCTGTCATAGTCTCTCCCCTCCATTCCATATATCATCTTTGTTGCCCTCCTGTGAACCCCCTCCAGCAGCCTGATATCACGCTTTAGGTACGGCCTCCAAAACTTCACACAATACTCCAAGTACGGCCTTACCAGCAATCTGTAGAGGGGCAAGATCACCTCACTTCACCTGGACGAGAAACTCCTTGCTATGCACCCCAGCATTTTGTTTGCTTTTGCAGCCACTCCCTGCACTGGGCAGTGTTGTTCATGGTCCCCGTTATCATTACTCCAAGGTCCTTCTCCTCTTCTGTTATCCCCAGCTTAACCCCCCCCCCCAGTCAGTGTTCTCTCCTTGGGTTCTTCATGCCAATAAGCAGAGATCTTTTGAGTGAGGCAGCCGGCAACTACACATATAGGGGAAAGAGATCGTGTATTGGGTGTCAGGTTAGAGAGGTAAAGAAGAGGAGGGATATATTACCGACGACTGAGGGAAAAATTAGGCTAAAACCACAGAAAGTGACGATGGCTGTCGTGTACTTGTTTATTATGATAATGACGGAGGAGGGGTAGGTAACTGGGACATTACTATGGATGGGGTGGGACTTTAGCCAGGCTGGAGTGGACAGAGAAGGGTGGGTACAGCAGGAAGAGTTAATATGGAAAGAGTGAGAGCCAGGGGTAGAAATATTGAAAAGTTGTGCACTTTAACATAATAAAATATGTGAGAAACAACTTAATATTACATTTATAGTGCAGAAAGAAAAATATAATCAATGCTTACTAGTTTGACCACAATCGGAATATTTACATCAGTCAGATAGTTTTCTGCACAAGCAGGCACCCTAAATAAAGTGACATATATTACATATTGACATAATGATTTCTTTTGGAGGTTTATATCCCATCTACAGTCTTATGGTTGCAATTTATGTCTCACACTCACAGCCCTGTGGTAGCAACTTCTAATACGATATATCGTATATATATCTATATCTATCTCCTGTGAATCTCTTTATACCCTACTGTTACTGGATACCAAAAAGCTACATGTTATATGTGGCTGTAACCTGCCCAAATCTGGCTACACAGGGCTCAAGGAGCTGCTAAACATATCCACCACCATAGCTGATTGGAATGAACTACTGATATTGGGCAATGTGAACCAAAACTGGCTGGGGCATACCCCTAATACCCTTCTCTCCCTAACACAGAGTCACAACCTGCACCAAGTCGTAACGGACCCTACTAGGACCTTGTCTTCTTCCACCTTCAGCACCCTTCTTGACTGGATCCTCACCAGTCAAATCCATAGGATTATGGCAGCAGGGACACTACCTGATGCAATTAGTGACCATAATCCTGTCTGTTGCATCTGGGGTTCCTCAACAGTCCCCTCACCTCCGACACGGTACATCAACTTTGGGAGCTTTGCCAGGTTCGACACTACCATGTTCTTATGTGATGTCTCCTCTATTGATTGGATGCTCAGACTGCGCTACACCTGTTTTTGTCTAGCTTCATGCCTATACAGGATGCTCATGCACCATATTGTACAAGAAGGGTATGTGTCAAGCAGACTAGATGGCTACATAAGGACTTGCTCACTCACCTTCGCTATCGGGACAAGTGCTGTAGTAAATATAGAAAGTCAGGCCTCGTATCAGATTACGAAAATTACAGAGCCCTGAAAAAACACTGTAAACGTCAAATTAGACTGGCAAAATGTTCATATTGCAAAGGCCTGGTCCTGGATGTAGCTGGTGAGTCCAAACATTTTTGGTCCCATATAAACACTTTCCTGGGTACCACACAGTCCCACACCACAAATTACATGGTAACTGATTGTGCCCACTGCAATGACCCAAACACTATTGCCAACTCCTTTAACAAACTTTTCTCTGACCTCACTAAATATACTGCATCCTTTCCAGTCAGCCAGCCTCTCCCAAAGCCTCCTTGCTCTTGTTTTAATCATCCACCTTTTTATTTTAAGGCTGCCACCAGATCGGAAGTCCTCAAGTTATTAGGGAATATATCAGACAGTACCAGTGTAGGCTGTGATGGCCTAGAACCAAGGCTCCTCAAATTGGCTGCTCCCATCATTGCTTCCCCGCTGGCCAGAATATTCACACTATCACAATGCCAAAGCCATGTACCTGATATTTGGAAGATTGCTAGGGTTACACCTGTCTTTAAGAAAGGGGACAAAAAAGACATTGCTAACTATCGGCCTATTGCAATACTTTCTGTTCTGAGTAAGATACTCAAGAAATTAGTTTCCTTGCAAGTGACTGACTTCCTCACCAAATATAATCTACTGTCACCTAATCAGCATGGTTTTCTGAAGGGCCACAGCACCTCTATTGCCCTTGTTCATCTTACAAATGATATACTATGCACCATGGATGACGGCCACCTTACGGGTGCTATATTTATTATAGATTTGACCAAAGCCTTTGATCTCGTTGACCACCCCCTCCTCCTGGAAAGTCTCTTAGCTCTTGGTTTCTCTGCACAAACTGTGGCATGGTTCCATAACTACCTATCCAACAAAATACAAACGGTCAAATTCAGTAATGCTCTATCAGAACAATCCTATATTGATACTGAAGTAGCCCAGGACTCGATTTTGGGCCCTCTCCTCTTCACTATCTTTGTTAATCGCATATCCCTCAGCACTGTCCACTGCAACTCTGTCCTCTATGTGGACGATTTGGTCCTATACAATAGTGCCAGCAGTGTGACTGATATTAACCGCAACCTCTGCACTGACTTTCAGGAAATCCAATCCTGGCTAACCAGAAATAAGTTAGTGCTAAATGTGACCAAGACTCAGGCAGTGCTGTCCGGCTCCACTGCCAAACTGAAAGATTGTGACAAGCTTTTTACCATAACCTGTGCCAATGGTCCTCCCCTTACAGCCATCACCACTTTGAAATATCGGGGAGTTCTTCTTGATGCTATACTCAGCTTTGACCCACATATTCAGGCCAGTTGTAAATCGGAAAACAGTAAACTGGGAATAGCTTACAAAACCTGTTAGGCTCTCACACCTTCTGCCAGACTCACAATTGCTCGTGGCATTCTTCTCTCGTCCCTGACCTATGGATCTACTATCTGTATGAATGCTTCCAATTCCACTCTATGTAAGTGGGATGTTACCTACAATAACATATGTTGCTACGCCTCTGCGTTTCCTTGATTTAAACATCACTGTCTGCTTTATACCGACCTCAACTGGGTCTCTCCCCACTCCTATCAGCTTATGGCCCTAGGATTCCTGATGGATGGTATCATAAGATCTAATACTCCACTATCAATTGCCTCTGGCTCCCCCCCCCCCAGTCCTTCCTGTATGGACTGCGCTCCTCAAATCTATCCTTGTTACATGTTCCTAGAAACAAATCTTCCAAAGGCTCCATTGCATTTTCCCATGCTGGTCCCAAGTACTGGAACATGTTACCGCTTGCAGTCCATGAGGCGCCCAATCATCACATCTACGTACAGACACATCACATCCTACTTACTGACCTTGATGCCTGTACTTGTTTCAACCCACCTTAGACTCTGCCCCTGAACCCTGATAACCTATTGGATTCTTCCTTTCACCATCTTCATTAGCCATCAGCTCTTTACTCCCTGCAGTCTCTCTCATACATCTCTCCTTACCCTACCCAATTTACCCCTTCCCACACCCATTAGTTGCCCCACTGACCCCCCCATAATCTTTCTTGGTGTCCCATCACAGCCCCCTTAAACTCTTCTTCATGCCACCACTCCCTGCCCCCAAGCATCTGCTCCCCCACCTTGTTCTTTACTATTACTCCCTCCCTCCTTTGCTGCATCTCAACCCTAGAGTTGAACCTTTCTCTGTCTCTCTCTCTCTCTCTCTTACCTAGGCTGGCAGCAGCTGCCCCATCCTTGCCCTTCCTCCCTCTTGCACTTATCAGGTATCTGTTCTCTTCCTATTGTTTTGTCTGCTGTATATATCTCTCATGTCTACTCTTACTGTGGCTTTTACCTCATCCTCCTTCAACTCCTCATTTTTCTATTGAATTTCTCTGATTTGTGTTTCTTTGGTCCTCACTGTTTTGTCTGTTCTTTGACTGTACCGATGCTGTACTGATGCCCTGACTTGAACTTGATTGTTGAAATTGCTTTGACCAGAATTATATGTAGTTACGGCTTCATATCCAATGCACAATTTCCCCTGTTTTGTATTCTGATGTTCTCTACTACCTGTCTTGCTTTTTATTATTTTTCATTATTGCTTTGACCTGAAAGGTTTAGTTTTATTGCTGCACATTCTAGGTATAACTACCCTATTCATGTATCCTGATGTCATATTGCTGTCTGCTTCACCTGTAATGTCTTCCCCGGAACCTCCTGGGTCGTGCCTGAAAATAGTCATGTCTATGGCTAGTGCACCTACCCGGTAAACAAAAACTAAATAAATAAATATTGTTAGGGTATATAAAAAATTGGAATGCCACACACTGCCTGATGTCACTTAATTACGGACTCAACATGTTGCCTTACACTTTTATAACCGAGGTAACCAATCAGTCTCTTTGTTTGAACCATGTTCACCATGTAATGTCCCAAATCTTTTGATCCAGTATGCCTCTCTCATTACAATTTTTGTTCCATTTCCTCCCCCACTGAGTGGTTCAACTACTTGTAAACCCAAAAAGTTCAAGGATGACACCTGATGGTTAGCCATGTTAAAGTGTCTTGCAAGACTAGATGCTGCATTCCTTCTCCTTATCATAGATTTGTGTTCTGCTATTCCCAGTCTCAACTTCCATCTCAATTGGCCATCATAAGCTTTGTCACAATTGCTACTGGGATACAAGACAAAGGCTATACTATGTGTAATGCATTGTCTGACTTTTATGTGTTCATCTTGGTAGGGATTATGCACTTCCATAATTATGTGTGTGTGTTATTGCATTGGGAACAATGCCCACCAGGGTAATTCCTATTTGGTGGCAGTCCAAATGAGAAACCTGTCTTAGTTTCTTTTTATGGGATATAGTCAGAGTGCACTAACTTGTCTTTAAGTGAATTGGCTATCCACTACCTTAAATAAAGCACGCAATGACATAACTGCTCTAAATTTAACACAAATGATTGACGAACCTACCCGTCTAAACTCAAAAACTATAAACCATACTGTCATTGATTGAGCCCTCACCTCACAGCCACACCGTATCATCTCTACCGGTACTCTCCCTGATGCCTCAAGTGATCATCATATGATCTACATGGTTCGAAAAGTCCATTGGCCTAATGCACCTCACAAAATCCTTTTAACCAGGTCCTACAAATCCCTGGACCTTACCCCTCTTCTCCATGACCTGACTACCACAGACTGATCTCCCATCTCGTCAGCATCCACTATGGACATTGCCCTGGATTACTTCCAAATAAAATTCCTCCAAACCTGGAACCTTCATGCCCCTCTTAGGCACACCAGAGTTCATGAATATTAACCCCCTTGGATTACACCAGAACTGCTGGCTTGTCAACGCGCTTGTGACCAAGTCTGGATGGTCCATAAACTACAAAACGTCCTAGTGATTTGCATATCTACTGGACACTTCGAACCTCTTGCACCAAGGCCATTAGGCTTGTTAAGTCTGAATACTTCTGTTCTTCCTTTGCAGCAAATATCAACCACCCCTCTACATAGAAACATAGACTTTGATGGCAAATAAGGACTGCTTGGCCCATCTAGTCTGCCCGTTTCCCTACCTACAGGATAGGCCGTAGATCCTAGTTAACCAACAGCCTATTTCTTCCTACCCCCCACAAGAATTGCCTTATGTCTGTCCCATGCATTCTTGAATTCTCCCACAGTTTTAGACCCCACAACCTCCTCAGGAAGGCTGTTCCATGCATCCACTACCCTCTCTGTGAAATAATACTTCCTCACATTGCCCTGAACCCCCTCCTTCTATCTTTAACTTGTACCCCCTTGTTCTTGCAAGTCTCTTTTTCTGAAGATGCTACCCTCTTGGACTTTGTTGATTCACTGAGGTACTTAAAGTTTCTATCATGTCCCCCTCTCCTCTTTCTTTCCTCAAGGTATACATATTAAGCTCCTTTAGTCTTTCCTCATATGCTTCTCTTGCAGACCCTGTGCCATTTTAGTTGCCCTCCTCTGGACTACCTCTATCCTGTCTATGTCCTTGCAGGAGATGGGGTCTCCAGAACTGGACACAGTACTCAGATGAGCTCTCACCAACTGTCTGTACAGAGGGATAACAACGTCCTGTTTTCTGCTGCTGATGCCTCTCCTATACATCCCAGTATACCCCAGCCCTCCCTACTGCCTTCTCACATTGCTTGCTAACCTTAAAGTCATCTGATATGATTACTCCCAGGTCCCTTTCCTTTTTTGTTGTTGTTACTACCTCCCCACCCATTGTGTATTCTTCCCCTGGGTTCTTGTTTCCAGGTGCATTATTTTGCACTTCTTTGCATTGAATCTAGCTGCCATACTTCTGACCATTCCTCCAACCTTGCCAAGTCCCTTTTCATCCTTTCCATGCCTCCTTGTGTATCAACCCTGTTGCAAATCTTTGTGTCATCTGCAAAAAGGCATACTTTTCCTTCCAGTCCCTCTGCAATGTCACTGATGAAGACATTGAAAAGGACTGGACCCAATACTGAACCCTGCGGTACCCCACTAGTAACCTCTCTTTCTTCAGAGTGGACTCCATTTACAATTACCTTCTGTGTCCTGTTGTGCAGCCAATTTTGGAAGGCTGTGCATGCACTTTTCTCCCCCTCCTATAAGATCCCCTACCCCTCTCCTCAATATTAACAACTCTATAATTTCAGATTCCCCACCCGAGGTCACCTCTATTTCAACTCCTATTTTACCTCCTGTGCCCCTGCCCTGCTATCAACATTACCATCTTCTCCCTCTTCCCCTTGTTTATCCCCAAACTCTAAAATAAACTGGTTCCTCTAGGCAAGGGTCCTTCTCCTTCTTCTTCTCCCCAGTTTCTCCCTCTGCCATCCTGGAAGCTCTCCTTGCTATAAACCCCCTCCAAAGGCAGCTTGCCTGATGGGCTGGACCCTAAATTG
Organism: Neoceratodus forsteri; assembly: GCA_016271365.2. Classification (NCBI taxonomy): domain Eukaryota; kingdom Metazoa; phylum Chordata; order Ceratodontiformes; family Ceratodontidae; genus Neoceratodus; species Neoceratodus forsteri. Next base: position 533,875,025 of record CM028130.1, on the reverse strand, counting down.
CTTTACCTGTCTGCCCATGCAATATCTTCCCCTCTGTCCACCCTTCTGAACCTCTCCTTTTCCTCAACATCTGTCCCAACTGTCTGGAAGCATAATATTGTTCTTCCTATCCCTAAGGGTGGGGACTCCTCTTCTCCCAGTAACTATAGACCTATATCCTTTCTCCCTATCCTGGCTGAATTACAAGAGCATGTGGTTCTCTCACAACTCTCACCCTACCTCACTGACTCCTGCTTCTTCAGTCCCTTCCAATCTGGCTTTCGGAAGGACCACTCAACCACTACTTCCCTCCTTAGGCTCACAGATTCCATCCTTTCAGGGATGGATCATGGCCTATTCACATCTGCTATTTTTGTGGACCTCACTAAGGCGTTCGGCACCGTCTCCCACTCCTTCCTCCTAAACATGCTCTCTTCAGCTGGGCTTTCATGCTGAGCCACAAACGGGTTCAGGGCCTGTCTTGTAGATAGGACCCAGTCAGTTAGAATTGCTGACACTACCTCTTCCCCTCTCCCAATTAACATTGGTGTGCCCCAGGGCTCAGTGCTAGGTCCCCTCCTCTTCTCCATATTCCTGAATGACCTTCCTTCAGTCTGCACCTCAACCTCTATCCACATGTATGCAGATGACACTGTCCTGTATACCTCCAGCCTTTCTCCCACTGATGTAGCAGCCAGACTCCAGCTTGACTTTGATAAGGTTCAACACTGGCTTCACTCACATCAACTCTTTCTAAATGCCAAGAAGACAGTTTCCATGACCTCTGGCACAAGGCAGTGACTCTCTTGGCTCCCCTTCCTTCCCTCCTTCCACACCCTTGATTGGACAACCCTGGAGGACACCTCCTCCTTTAGATACCTTGAGGTCTGGCTTGACCAACACTTCAGCTGTTCTGAACATGTGGACTCCATCCTGAAAAAACTGTGCACCAAGTTAGGTGCACTGTACAGGTACCGTAGCTGTATACCACTATCGGCTAGGCGTGAGCCTGTACAGAAAATGATACTTCCAATTTCTGACTACTGTGATGTAGTCTACTGTGCTGCTCCCAAGTCTTCCCTAACCAGACTGGATACCATCTTTCACTCCTTCTGCCATTTTGCCTTAGACTCACCACTGTGACCTCTACAAATCTCTTGCATTTCCCTCTCTCGAAAACAGACGGCTTTCTCATTGTGCTAAATTTATCTCCAAATTCTGGTTTGGCTCCCTTCCCTCTTACCTCTCCTCTTCTGTATCCCTCCCGCCCCCACCCACACACTCACTGAGATCCCACGAAACCCGTTCCATGGCAGTTCTCCAACGATCAACCTCTGTTGGTCAGGCTGCCTTTTCTCACTACTTCTCTAAACTATGGAACACTCTCCCTAAACAAATTAGGCACTCCTCCTCTCCTTCATCCATCTCGTCAGCTCTACACAGCTTTGTATCTCATGCTTGAAATCATGCCTAATGCATCTGTGTCTAAGCTACCCCCTCTGCCACCTCTATACTTGTCTCTTCCACTGTCTCAGTACTTGTCTCTTCCACTGTCACACAGTTTTGTCTATCTCTCCAAACCTGATTGTCATATTTTGCCTATGGCTCTTGTGTCAACTATGTGTAACTGTAATTTTGGTTAAGCACTACTAGTATTATGAAATTGTACTCTGCAATTGTTTTACTTAAGTATGTCTCCTAGGAAATGTCCATTACATTGTTACTCCCCTTCCCTTTATTGGACTCTCTGTTGTTTCAATTGTTTCGCACTTTAACCCATTGTTAATGCACTTTAATTGCAACCTTACAAATATTGTTGTATTGTACAGTTTTAATTATGTATGCACTGTTGAATGCAAATAATGTAACTTGTTTGCTACTCCCACTCCCTATTTCCCCCAGGACACTCCTGGAAACGAGCAAATCCTTTTGCTCAGTGTGTCTTTCCTGGTGAAACTTTTCAATAAATAAATAAGTGTTTCTCCTCCTTTGTCCATAATCAAGGGTGAGTCGTTGAAGGCCTTTTCGCCTTTTTCTGTTGTCTTAAGAACCTGCCGGTTTCATTCAATAACATGTTTTATGTGCCCAAAATGCACTGTTATAGGCAGTGGAAAACTATTCCTGATGGTGTTGTAATCTTCATAGAAGACTGTAACAGTTGTCCACATGGAACTTCTGCAGCACTGTTTTTTTTTTTCTTGTCAAATTGATTGTTGCTCTTTCATATCCCCTTTTTCAAAAGCGATGATCTAGTCTGTTGCTGCTTCTTAATAATCTGTATTATTGGATCAATTTCTTTTGATTCTTAAAAACTGCTCATAGCGTATGTTTCTAATGAGGCTCTTCGGGTGGTGAGTATCAGACCTGAGTAAGATATTTGTGTCACTGGGTTTCCTATAAAGTCTGCTTCCTAACCTTTAACTTTCATTGTGAATCTTTAGATCATGGAAGAGTATAGCTTTCCCCATCAAATTGCAGTGTGAACTGTGTATTGGGACTCAGACTGTTAAGATGTACATGAAATAGCTGCAGCTCTTCAGTGGTGCCTGTCTGTAAGAAGAACAAATCATCTATATACCTCCTGTGTACAGCAATATTTTGTCTCTGGGGTTGTTATCAGTGTCAGTTAAATCCATGTCAAACTGATACATAAAAGGTTTGGTTAATTTTGAAATTCAGTGCCAAAAAATGCAAGGTTTTGCGCCTAGGGGAAAAAAAAACAGGGCAGAGTACTGAATGGGAAGGGTCAAATTGAGCATTATGGCAGAGGACAGGGACCTGGGAGTCATCATAAGTGTCTCCCTCAAACAATCAAGCCAGTATAACAAGGCCTGTAGTAAGGCTAACAGGATGCTGGGGTGTATCAGAAGGGGTATTGACAGCAGCAAATAGAGGTAGTACTAGTTGGTGAGACTGCACCTGGAATACTGTGCTCAGTTTTGGAGTCCTTACTTAAGGAAGGACAGAGACAGGCTGGACACGGTGCAAAGCAGGGTGAAAAGATGATTTAGGACAAACGGCAGATCTTACAAAGATTGTCTCAAGGCACTGAACATGTACTCCCTGGAGACCAGGTGAGAGAGGGGTTATATGACAGAGACCTTCAAGTTCCTGAAGGGAATAAACAAGGTGAATTACGGGAAACTATTTAGCAGGAATACAGAGTCAAAAACCCAATCCATGAGTGGATACTGATGGTAGGAAGGTTTAAAAGGGATTTGAGGAAGTTCTATTTTACGGAAAGGGTGGTGGAGACATGGAGTAGTCTGCCAGTGGAGGTGGTGGTGGGTGCCAAGACCGTAAATGGTTTCAAGCATGGCTGGGACAGGGTGAAGGGTTTAATGCTTGCTCAGGTCAATAGCAGTAGGGAGGGCAGTGGGAGGGCCATGAAGAATGAAACCCCATATGGGCAATAGGTCCCAGGGCAGATAGGGAACTCTGGGCAAGCTAGACCTTTGATCTTTTTCTGCCACCATTGTCTGTGTTTCTGTGTTTCTAAAAAAGTTCCAGTTAGAAAACTCATTAAAAAAAAAAAATCATTACACTGCCATTCTCTTCAAAGGAGCTTGCCTGAGATGCCGAGAGCAATGGCATAAAAGGCATTCCTAAAGTAAATGTAACTATTTAATTTCCAACTTCATTTTTTAACCTGCTAACTTAATGTTTAAGTTAGGACTATTTTTTTTTTCAAATAAATTCTATTAAACTGTAAATTATAACTGTTTCAAGTCCTCTTTTTTTTCACTGTACTGTACTGTATAATAGAAATAATACACCCAGGGTGTGTCATATCATGAGATATCATCACTTCTTTGGTGCCTGAGCCCATCATCCTGCAGCCTCATGACTCACAGTGCACCCAAGGCGTGACAGTATCCCATGATATATAACACCCTGTTCTGTAAAATTGCTTAATTGTGTAATAACACATGTACTAATGTAACAATTAATGTAATACTGATGTGGGAAAGGAATATTTATAACATAATTCCTAAAAAAACAAGCACTACAATATTTATTAAAACATTGCTGTTTCACTATCCATATAAAGTGGTCCCAGTAACCATTTCTGTGTAGAAACATCTTGTTATCTGTCCTCCAATTTTTGCATCAGGTTGTAATAGGGGAAGTCAATATGTTAGGTGGAAAAATCTCGTTCATCTTGTGGTAATTACATTTTTTTTAAAGCCTTGCTTATTGGTGCCTCATATTCAACAATGATACACTTGTTAATCATAATGATAATTCTTAAAAAATTGACAATTTGATATAAGGGGATCATTGCAATATAACATTTCATCATAATGCGCTTCCATGTTTTGGGTCAAAGTATTACATTTACCCCAAAATACTAGAAGTATAGGGCAGCACAGTCCAGTTTGATGCACCTACTTGAACTATACCATATGGGATCACATATTACTATTGCAGTTCTTACCCAATTATGAGATACAGTACTCCCATGAATTCCCACTTCCTCAATGATAGAGATTTTGTAGTTTGGAAAAGAAACAGTAATTGTGGTGTTTGGTCATTTATATGAGCAGGATACACTTTTAACATTTTAACAACTGGTGGATAAATATGGTAATCCACACACTCATTATGTCAAAAATAGACAAATAAGACCCTTTTTGTCCACTGCCTTTTGCCCAGCATTACAGTTACATCCCCCATCTTCCACAGCACTGATTTTGGAGTCCTTTGATGACGATAGCGGACAAATCTCCATCTTTTATAAGAGATTACTGGCTGTTATGGAGCCAGCAAATTCCCAAATTAAAAGACAATGGCAAGAGTGACTCGAGTGGGACATCTTGGATGGGGGTGGGGGGAGGTCAGGCATACAGGAGGAAGGTATTTGTTTCCTGATGCAGAGTAAAGCCAAGCTTATACATTGTATGTCAGTAATTACATGCCAGTACAGCAAGCATATTATACACCAGGCAGATTGTGGAGGTTTTCCTCAGTCTGGCTATGATGGTAAATGCCTGAGATGTAAGGAGGATGGTGCGGAGCTTCCACATATGTTTTTACATTTTCCAAAGTTTGCACAATAGTGGGTATCAAGTATGGAAAGGTAAAGTACCATGTTAAACCAATATAGAGTTGTCAGTGTGAGTTGCATTGCTGGGGTACCTAGCTGCATACCCAGTTCTACTGGCAGGCCAAACTAAATTGATTTTGTTTGCCCATCAGTGGAGCCAAGCTGGTCATTTTGAAAGAGTGGAAAAGCCAGCTAGCCTCCCATGAGGGAATGTAGATTGTTACGTTTAAATGTGCTATAATGGAAAAATAGTTCCCCTCGGGTTACTAGAGTGTTTACAAGAAGTGTTTTAAAAATATTTAGATGTGCAAATGTGCAACAGAATCCTATATAGTATAATGGGTTTTGTAACTAGTCACTCTGGACAGCAATGGTTAACTTTCAGGTCTCCATAGAAACTCCTGTCAGTCATCTGGACAGAGGTTCCAAGTGGGAGGGGCCTTGCAGCATCAAAAGCCATAGTGGAATGTTGCAGTGGGTATCAGTTGCTAACTCAGAGCTTTGAGTCAGTCTGAATCAAGAGAGCCTCTGGAGAAGTGCCAACTCTTTCTTGTCCTGTTTCAGTCCCTAGTTTGGTCCTGGAGCAGCTGAGCAACGAGTCGTGGTGGCAGCCTTCTCTGTGGTGTACACCAGTGTGTGGTGAAGGACTTTAAGACATTTGGTCATGGAAACTGTAAGTAAAATGTGGCAAGCTTCCGTGAACTGTGAGAGACTTTTTCTTTGTGATGCTACCCAGTGCTGGCTCCACCAGGTTGGCCCCAGTGGGAATACCTTTGGTGGTTTGGAGGGACTAAACTCCAGTTTGTCTGACACAGGATGTTTGAAAGATAACAGTCTGAGTTGTGCCTCCCTGGCACAGTTTCTGCAGGTGGCAGAGTAGATTACCCTGCCTGGAAAGTGGGACACTACCTCTCTGACCAGAAGATAAGGAATGGCTCACGTACTACAAAGTGTTGGGGGACTGCTGCTCCCAGCACTACTGTGTGGCTGAGAAAAGAATAGGAATTGATGGTTTCTTGTAGGGGACCTCTGTTTCTAGTACCGCTGTGTGGCTGAGGAAAGAATAAGCCTTGGTGGTGTCTTAGACTGGTCTGCTGCTCCACATGCTGCTTTGTGGCTGAGAAAAGAATAGTAATTGGTGGAGTCTTGGTGGGGACTGTCACTCTCAGCACTGCTTTGTGGCTGAGAAAAGGAAAGGGCTTGGTGGTGTCTTGGTGGTTACCACTGCTTCCAGCACTGCTTTGTGACTGAGGAGTGGGGTTGCTGATTCCAGCACTGTTTTGTGGCTGCAAAAAAGAGTGGGGGTTGGTGGTGTCTTGGAGGGGACCACTGCCCCCAGTACTGCTTTGTGGCTGAGAAAAGAATGGGGGGTTGATGGTGTCTTAGAGGGGACCACTGCTCCCAGTACTGCTTTGTGGCTGAGAAAAGAATGGGGGGTTGGTGGTATCTAGAGGGACCACTGCTCCCAGTACTGCTTTGTGGCTGAGAAAAGAATGGGGTTGGTGGTGTCTTGGAAGGGACCACTGCTCCCAGTATTGCTTTGTGGCTGAGAAAAGAATGGGGCTTGGTGACATCTTGATTGGGACTGCTGCTCCCAGAACTGCTTCGTGGCGCAGAAAAGAAAGGGGGTAGGTGGTGTCTCGGAGGGGACTGCTGCTCCCAGTACTGCTTTGTGGATGAGAAAAGAATTGGGGTAGGTGGTGTCTTGGAGGGGACTGCTGCTCCCAGCACTGTTTTGTGGCTGAGAAAAGAATGGGGCTTGGTAGTGTCTTGGAGGGGAACACTGCTTTCATCACTGCTTTGTGGCTAAGAAAAGAATAGGGGTTGGTAGTGTCTTGGAGTGGACTGCTCCTCCCAGTATTGCTTTATGGCTGAGAAAGAATGGGGCTTGGTGGTGTCTTAGAGGGGACCACTGCTCCCAGCACTGCTTTGTACCTGAGAAAAGCATGGGGGTTGGTAGTGTCTTGGAGGAGACCACAGCTCTTAGCACTGCTTTGTGGCTCAGAAAAGCATGGGGCTTGGTGGCGTCTGGAGGGCACCACTGCTTCTAGCACTACTTTGTGGCTGAGAAAAGAATGGGGGTTGGTGGTGTCTTGGAGGGGACCACTGCTCCTAGCCCTGCTTTGTGGCTCAGAATTGCATGGGGCTTGGTGATGTCTGTAGGGAACCACTGCTTGCAGCACTGCTTTGTGGCTGAGAAAAGAATGGGGCTAGGTAGTATCTTAGAGGGGACATTGGGCTCCTAGTGAATTTGCAGCTGTGGTGGAGTGACCTGTTACACTGTGTGAGCACTGAGGTGGGGGATGGGGGGGGAATGAAGAATCTGGCCTGGTACACATTGACATAATGCCTCATGCTTCTCTGTTGGCAACCCAAGTTTGGCAGTTGACTAGATTGTGTGGGCAGGTAGCCAGAACGGGAAACCAGTGCTGATAATGGCAGCACTTTCCAATCTGGGAAGGGGATGGTGCTGCTTCAGACACAGCGGTGACTACTATGGAGGGCCAGCAAGCTTGCTCTGGCCATAGAGACTGCATAAATGAAAAACGAGAGAGATTATCACATTACAAAACAGGTGCTTCTCTAGCAACTTATTATGCAAATGACTGGAGGGGTCACATGATGACCACTCTAGTTTTTAATATTCATGATCTCTGTGGCTATAGCGCCCAAGCACAGCAGTAGGCACTAGTAGTGCTAGCTAGCAGTTGGAGGTCAGTGGGTGAGCAGGGAAATAGAGAAGATTATGAAATACTAGAAAGAATGCTTGCTCCTGATTAGTCAAGAGGTACTTTCAGTGGGGCTGTTATCTCAGCACAACAGCCTGACTGAAAGTAGTGCAACTAAAGTATGTTTCAAAGACGCATCTAATTTACTAAAAAGGACCAATTTCGTAGTGACAATGAGGCACTCCAGGGGGTGCGTTGTGGTGTGCTAAAGACCCTTCTCGGGTGGTGAAGCACTTGGCTATATCTCATGCTTGAACCCACGCGAGGCAAGCCATTATCGCACCATAACCCACCCCTTTCATGCTTTTTTGCTTAAGTAAAAACCACTGGGCTGTTTGGATGACAGCTGCCAGTGTTCTTGGGTTCTGCACCGTGGACTGCTATGGGCTTGATCCTGTGGGGCTCACGGCAGACAGGACTAGGGGGCTAGGAGGTCACTCTGAGATTGGCCTGTGGACTTGGTGTATGGCACTAGGAGGATAAAAAGCTTTATTAATAAAGAAGAAATAATATGGAACAGGCCAGACAGACAGCGCAGTTGCTGTTGAGCAGCTCGCCGTGCCAGGGACCCGGGTTCATGCCCCAAGCACAGAACTTCTTAGTTGGGCAGCAGCAGCAGAAAGCCTGTGTATTTCAGAACATGACCATCTCCTGTAGGTGGGGGAGGGGTGAGTGGGAGCCTCTTTGGCAGCTTCCTGCCCCTCCGGTTCCAGCCAGCCAGAGGGAGTGTTGTTTGGAACTCTGAGTCTCCCACAGGTGGTATGTGCAAAAGTAAAAGAGGGGCCAAGAGAAAGGGTCATAAGGTTTATTGTTCTGCATGCAAGCCCAGTCAAACGTCTTTGTTGTCCTTGCCACTGTGTTTCCACCCATCAATTCTTTTTTACAAGTTACAGTTGGCAAAAGAGCAGTAGCTGTGGCTCGTGTCACTTTTTATACGAGGCAACTGATTAACTTCCAGAGATATCAAAACCTGACTGGCTGCTTGTTATTAAGTTGGAGAACAATCAAAAGAAAAGACCCTTTGACCTTCTGGGAGCATGCAGCCCCCTACACCCAAGCAGTGCAAACAAATATTTCAAAAGCCATTAATTGGCTCTTTAATGACTCATTATAGTCCTAAGTTAACTCTATACTCTCCTGTCTCATTTGATTTCTGCAGCTGTACGTGCTCTGGCTGATACCACCTGTCGTGGAGGCAATTTCACTTTTACAACAGGGTGGAGCATCATTCATCTTATTCTGTCACAGCTGATCTTAGTTAACAAAACTCATTTCAATAAAGTAGTATAGCCTTAATTTCCCAGTGGTCCCTCCATTGAGAGTAAGGTCTTATTTCAACAAGTTGCCAAGATCTCCCTGAGCCCTTAACAGTTCCTGGGTTCAACTGGGTATCTGGCTGGTGAAGGTCTGGTCGTTCAGTTCATATTCTATACATCTTTTCTTCCCTGCAGTAACATTTCCTATGGCCTTATCAGTGATGACTAATAGTGGTTATAACTGGTCTTACTGCAAACTTAGGAAAGCATATGTAAACATCCAATAAAATGATGAATTAATGCCATGTTGTAAGACATCTATTCAAAATCCATTTGAACAATAAGAAAGTTTTGCTGAACATGCACAAACAGCTATATCTATTGCATGTCAAATGTTTTTTCTTGTTTTGCTGTTTCAGTTCTGTTTCCTTCTCCTTTCTGTGGTCTGAAAATGATACTAATTCATAAGGTGGTCAGAGGCTGGCAAGATACTCTTAATACCAGGAGCCCCTTAGGATGGAAGCTATCTGGTGATGAACTTGTCTTTTTTGAGTTGTGATATTTTGGTAGCATATTCCATTTACTGGACTTTTTTACACAACACAATCCAATCTGCTATAGTGGGAGGTCCTATGTGTCAGACAGTTGCGGATTATGTTTTCCCCTGCAGCCACCCTTAGGATATTATATAGGTATCTGTGCTCAACTTTATAAATGCCTATAGGGTAAAATCATTGTACCATGTGGGCGCCTCCTAGTCCCTGATGTGTAGGGAGGATAGTAACTATTTCCCTGATAGAGTATGTCAAAATGGGAGCCACCTTTGGGCAGGACCAGGCAATGTGGTGATGGTCTCCCCTTTCTTGGCAGCCTCTCCAACACCTGTCTTGTGTTGGTGGCTGTTTAGAGTCTCACCTTATATGAGGTGTTCTAAAAGTCTAGTAATGGGTTTTCAGCTGTGTTCCCTCGGCTCACTGGCAGCAGTGGTGTGGAACACATTATCCCAGATCTGTGCCCAGCCTTTGTTTCCTAATTGTATTCCTAAATTCTGTTTCCAGTTTTCTTTAAGCTTTGCTTTTCGGGTTAATTCTGATGCCATTTTGATTTTATATAGGGCTGAAATGTGGCCTGTACTCCACCACTGGAGAGCGGCTGTATATAGATGTTTCACTAATTCGTGGTGGGAGGCTGTCAGCAACTGTTTGGGAGTCTGGGCCTAAGTGTTGTGGTATACTTGAAACAAGCATTTGTCAGCCGGCCCATCGGTGCAGTGGTTGGATTTCCGCATGCGACGCCGGCGACCCAGGTTCGGGAACAGACCAGGGTCACTGGAGGGCTGGCCGGGGGAGAAGGATAGGCGTCCCAGGACTGCTCTCCTTCTCCGGGGGGAGGGTGGGGAAGTGCCCGGAGCATCGATGACCCCTGGCGGAGGCCAGAACTCACACAGCCACCAGCACTAGTACGTATAGGAGGCGGGGCAGACGCTAGGCATCATTGCATGACCCCACCTCCCCCAGAAAACGGGAAAATAGACAGCTACCAGCCGCCTTCAATGAAGCCCGCCACAGGCTTCAATTAGCTCCTCAGGCCAGTCCTCCAACCTATCCCGAAGACTGTGGCATGCAGGTGGAGTGCCGCAGCCCCGCCATGGGGGGTAAGCCACGGGGTATCGGAGGGCCCGCGGCCCGGTGAGGTGAAGCCCGTGACCGAGCCGAAGAAAGTACCAGGTGGCAGGGCAGCTAGGTGGCAAAAAATAAAAAAAAAAAAAAAGAAACAAGCATTTGTCAATGCCAAATGTTGTCTCACTGGCATTGGCATTGGTAGTGCCGGAGTTAGAGAAGCATAATGGGAATGGCAGTGAAGTATTAAAATGATGCCAACCCCAACCCCACCCTGTAGGGACCAACAGGCATTGGGGTGTGCCTTTGGGTCATCAGCTATAACGCTCATGCCATTTCGCCTCACGCTACCCTGTAGACACTAATAAGTGTCTTGGTGTGCTTTGGGGTCTTTGGGCATTATACTTACCCCATTCCATAAGGAAATACACTGAGGTGGGTGCAATATAGGAGAATGAGGTGAACTTTGTGGCTGAACAGTGCAAGGCACACCACAATGCCTATCACTTGCTGCAGGGTGGGGGTGGGGGTGGAATGGCATGAGCATTACAGCCAATGATTCCAAGTTACACCCCTGATGCCTGTCAGTCTCTACGGGGTGGGGTGCTACAGTTGGAAACCCTAATACCGTAGGTGTGTGTTGGTATTTTCACTCCAAATTTTCAACATGGGCTTTTTGAGAGCCCACCTCATGAAAAGTGGCACTATCAATTTATTAGCCAAAAGGTGGTTTTGCACAGCGGCTATGCCATTTGGTGACACAGGGATGAAAACACATTTTGGGCAGGATGTGGAAAATGACAACTGTATTGTTCATGAGGAGATGTAAAAAAATGGCAACGTTGAAAATCTGGAGTAAAAATATGAAAAATTGGTGAAGGTATGAGCATGCATAGAAACTATGCAACACACGTTAGTAATCCAATTATTTTTTGGATTTTTTTAACCACATCTTTAACATAGGCATTTTGGGACCTCTCCTCTTGAACAGAGGCAGTGTGATTCTGTTAATGTGTCCAAAACGTTGATTTCGCACAGTGACCATGCCATTGTGTGCCACAGGTGCGAAAGCACATTTAGGGCAGGATGTGAAAAATGACAGCTGTACTGCTCATCAAGAGGTGTAAAAAATGCCAGTGTTGAAAATCTGGCATGAAAATAGTGCAAATTTGTGAAGTTACAAGGGTGCATGGAAACTGCGCAATGCACGCTTGTAACAGTCATTTTATGGAACTTTGTCACCAAATTTTCAACATAGGCATTTTTAGGACTTCTGCTCATGAACAGTGTCACCGTCATTTCCTGAAACTGTTCAGAAAACTGATTTTGCGCAGCGACCACACTATTCTGCACCAGACGCGTGAAAACACATTTCGGCCAGGATATGTAAAATGACAGCTGTACCGTTCATAAGAAGGTGTAGAAAAACGCCAATTTTGAAAATCTGGAGTGAAAATATTACAAATTCACAAAGTTGTGAGCGTGCGTGGAAAATGCGCAACGCATGCTCGTAAAACACTCATTTTTGGGATTTTTCCACCAAATTTGCAACATAGGCGTTTTGAGAGCCCACCTCATGGACACTGGCACTGTTGTTTCGTTAATCGGTCCCGAAAGGTGATTCAGTGCAGTGACTGTGAATTCACCTTTCAGGGTCGATTAACGCCATGACAGTGCCAGAATTCATGAGGAGGGGTCCCAAAAACCCATGTTGAAAATCTGGTGCCAAAATTCCAAAAAATGCCTGAGATATGCAACAAAGTTGAAAAAACCCTGTTTATTCCATTATACAGCTTACTGGCATTTCCTCAGTTTGCGGTCAGCTTTGAAGAGTGCAGACGTGTTCCCAGTCCACCGAAGATCATTGCTCCAGACTCCGGAGGTGAATATGGGGTAAGGGGGGTGTGAGGAGGCAGGGTGCGCAGTGGGTATGAGCGGGTTGTGGGAGAGAGGCAGGGAGACCGCGAGGGACCGTTTTCTTTTTTGACAGGGTGAAAAAAAAAAACATCGTGGGACCCTTTTTTTTTTTTAAAACAGAGGCATATGGCACGCTGGGTAGGCTCCCAGCGAGCCAACGGACTCTTTTTTTGCACGGCAGCTGTAGCCGATGGGGGCTTGGGCATCGGCACACAACAAAAGGGGGGGGTACATTATGCCGATGAGGTTGGGCACCCCGTCAGCACCTAATAAAGCGGGGGGTGACATTATTGCGATGGGGAGTGGGCTCCTCCATCGACAGCATCACTCGGGCACTGAAGCCAACAGGGATTGGGTCCCCCATCGGCAAAAAAAAAGATAGAATAGATAGGTCACTGACAGAGCAAAGGCCGATGGCACATTTATAAGGTAGAAAAAGAAATGGGCAGACTGGATGGGCCTTGCGGTCCTTATCTGCCGTCAACTTCTATGTTTCTATGTAAAAACTGTTGGGGGGGGCGTGCATGATACCGAGGGGGATTGGGCACCCCCTCAGTGTACATTGCAAATGGGAGGAGTTCATGCTGCATGAGAGCTCCGCTCTCATTGCAGCAGACCTTTTGCTAGATCTGGTGGCCACATTCCACATTGCTGATGTGGCGACTGCATGCTGCCTTATTGGGGAATGAGGGACACACCTACTGATGCGTGCCCTGCATTCGCCCAACTGTGACCGCGCCTCCAAATTAGCTACTACCACAATATGTTGGCTGCGCATGCGTGAGCCAGCATAAAAAAGGGGAAAATGTCTTCTCTAAGGAGCTCAAATTCCTTTTTTTATTTTATCCTGCTCCTATAGTTGCCCTAGCTATGTTAACCCCCTCTATTTTATTTTAATAGAGCTATGCCCTCCTAGCCTAGCCTAGTGGTAAGCATGCTGCTCCCTTAAAAAGGTACACCTGCAAATGTTAATAGGAAGGCCCCGCCACCTTACCATCTTACACCTGATATCTGTCATGTGTCTCTAGTGTTAAGCCGCTCCCTATAAAAGGGGTATACCTGCAAATGTTAATAGGAAGGCCCTGCCACCTTACCATCTTACACCTGATATCTGTCATGTGTCTCTAGTGTTAAGCCGCTCCCTAAAAAAGGGGTATACCTGCAAATGTTAATAGGAAGGCCCTGCCACCTTACCATCTTACACCTGCTATCTGTCATGTGTCTCTAGTGTTAAGCCGCTCCCTAAAAAATGGGTATATCTGCAAATGTTAATAGGAAGGCCCTGCCACCTTACCATCTTACACCTCATATCTGCCATGTGTCTCTAGTGTTAAGCTGCTCCCTAAAAAAGGGGTATATCTGCAAATCTTAATTGGAAGGCCCTGCCACCTTACCATCTTACACCTCTACACCTAATATCTGCCATGTGTCTCTAGTGGTAAGCCTGCCACTCCTAAGAAATGGGAATATCTGCAAATATTATTTGGAAGGTGGAAAAAGTCTTCTCTAAGGAGCCCGAATTCCTTTTTTTATTTTATTTTTTTTATTTTCTTTATGCCGTTTTACCCAGGGCTGGCCTTAACCATTCTGGGCCCCTGTGCCACCCCCCTGCCCGGCCCTACCACTCCACTTCCTGTGCCCCCCCATCCATCCAACATTTACGCCTCACTAACCCTCCTGTCCTATATTAATAAAGCAGTACCAGGTCTAATAGTTTAACCAGCATCTTTTAATTAGTGCAACTGACTGCACTGAATTATCTGACTTCACCATTGGAAATGAATGTGGCTGAGCCTGGAGCAAGAACTTAAGTAAGTATGGTACTAGTACCATATTCATTTCTGTGAGGACAGGGACATCATCACTGGACACTCACGCCTCCGACAATCTGATTTGCAAGCAAGTTTTTTAACTTTTCTGGAGGTGTGATTGAGAGAGAATAGAGAGGATTATCGTGGGACACCAGTAAAGTTGCCACCTGCCAGGTTTTTTACCTGGTGACCAGGTTTTCAGGGTCCCTCTCAGGAAATCTGGTTTTGCTCTTTGCTGGTCAGGTTTTTTGAGCCATTTTGAGTGCTCACATACTTTTGAAACAGATTTTGTCATATCATTCAGTGTTTCAGCTACATGTCCAGGTTACATAGAAGTTCTCTTGTCAACATAGGCCTTTGCTTGTGAAAGTAGTCAACTTGGGAGGTGTAAAGTATGGCCATTAACACCATCAGCACTTACTTAACCTAATCTTTTCCAATGCATCTTAAAGTGGCATAGCAGCAAAGGTGCCTTCACCTTTTGTAACAGTAACAGAGCCAGTTGTCTTCCACTTTCATTTGCTGGTAAACATTTTATCTCTAACTTAATTTAGGCATTTTTAAATGTTTTAAATGATTGTTTTTCCTCAAGAAAAAAGCATGGGCTCCCAAGGTGCAGGGGCACAGCTTGCACCTAGCTAAGGCCAGCCCTGCTCTTCCCAGCTTACACCAGGTATCTGCCACGTGTCTCTAGTGGTAAGCTTGCTGCTCCCCAAAAAAGGGTATATCTGCAAATATTATTTTGAAGGTCCTGCCCGCTTAATACCTTACACCAGATATCTGCCATGCATCTCGACTAAAGATGTTGCGAGGTTTAAATTCGCCAGTGAAGTTCTGGTGAAGCTGGCAAATTCACCTCTGTGGAGCAAGCCACATATTTTTGCTATTAAGCTTAAAAAATTTTTTATGCGACTTCACTGGGTTTTTTTTGCAGAATTTCACAGTGAAGTGCAATTTTTCACTCGTGAATGGTGGAATTTCACATGTGAATGGTGGAATTTTACCCACGAACAGTGAAATTCCACCATTCGTGGGTGAAATTCTGCAGTTTGCGGTTGGAATTTTGCACTTTGCTCCCACGAATTAATCCATAAATTGCACAGAATTTGCGGATTAATTAGTGAAACGAAGTTTCCCATCTTTGCCCATCTCTAGTCTCGACCACGGGCTAGGGATATCTTTTTACTGTTTCTTTCTGGAGCTATCTATAGGACAGTTAACTCCAATTTTATGGCCGTGGATTGTATAATCTCCATTTCTGCCCAACTGGAGTCTTCATCCCTTGCCAGGATGGATTCAACCACCCAGTTGTGCTGCAGTATGGTATTTGCTAAGATCTGGGAGCCCTAAGCCTCTTGTCTTTACTTTTCCTCGGTGTGGCCCACTTTGTTCTTGGCTTATTTCCTGCCCAAGCAAATTTCCTCAGCATCTCTCTTATCACTTTCCAGGTTTGATCTGCAATCAGCAAGGGCAATGTGGAGAAAAATAAAAATCTGGGTAGGATATTCATATAAAGTGATTCCACTCTGCCGAGCAGAGACAGGAGAAGGTTATTCCATCTGTCTAGACCCAATGTTACATCTCTAAGTAGTTCTGGGTCATTGCTTGCATATAGGTTCTCTAGCCTCATAGGGACTTGCATTCCCAAATGTCTCATACACTCCTTGGCCCATTTATAGGGCATTAATTTATGAAATTCTAGGATTTAACTCCACTCAATATAATAATACATAGATACATAGATACATACATAGACAGTGTCGACAGATAAGGGCCTATAGCCCACCCAGTCTGCCCATTTAAGTTTATAAGTTCAGTTTATGTTTTCCAGGAAGTCTGTTGCCCCTTACCCCTGACCTCCAGAATTCCTTTATGTCTATCCCATGCATTCTTAAATCCCATGATTGTTTCAGCCCCCCCACTTCCTCTGGCAGGGTGTTCCACTTGTCCACCACCCGTTCTGTGAAGAAATTCTTACTCACGTTTCCTCTGAATCGTCCTCCTCCAACTTCATCCCATGCCCTCTAGTCCTGGAACATCTTTTTTGCTTAAAATAGTGCATTCTGCACCCTGTTCCTCCCTGTAAGATACTTGTATGTCTCTATCATATCCCCTCTCTCCCTCCTCTCCTCCAGGGAGTACATGTTCAGTGCCTTCAACCTGTCCTCATAGGACTTGTGATGCAATCCATGCACCATCTTTGTTGCCCTCCTCTGAACCTACTCTACCCTGTCTATGTCCTTACGTAGGTAAGGTCTCCAGAACTGCACAGTGTACTCCAGGTAATGTCTGATTTCTTGAACGTGAACCCTGAAAACTCTCATATTTATTTCTTCCTTTTCCTTCCTTCCTGACCCTCTAAAGGTTAAAAAGTGTCTTCAAAACAAGCCTGTTAGCACAGTGGAAGCAATACCGCATGTGACACTGGTGACCTTTGTTTGGGAATGCGCACGAGCTATTAGAGGCTGGCTGGGGGAAGGAGGATTGAGCATCCCAATGACTGCTGTCCTTCCTTGTGTGAACGTGTGTGTGTGTGGGGGGGGGCACTGCTACTGCTGCATGACTGTCCCCTAGTGGAAACCAGGTAGGAGCACAGCTGGTAAGCCTAAGACTAGGGATAAGGGTAGCAGCTGGACCCCTTGCATGCACATGAGCTTGCAGCATTGCATGCCAGTAGTCCTGAGGAGAAAAACCAGGAGGATGGAGGAAAAAGCCCGGTCTGGCACATGCTGGTACCTCCCCCATAGCCTCACGCATGACTGACACCGCAGGCCACCCACCATTATGTGGTCCTGGGTAAGTGGTAGATAACTGGTTACTGCGTGAGAAGGTCAGTGATGGGGCTGGAGGGTGCTTTCAGGCAAAGTCAGATCGAGAAAAAACTTCATTAACGAAGAAAAATAAAATGGTTGCCATGCTGCTTTTGGCTGCACCTGTTTTCAGAAAACAACAGTTTCAGAGGTGTTCAATTCAGGTCAGAAGTAACTAAAAATCCCAGTTAAAAAACAGAAAATGCCAGAATGTCATTCAAACAATGCTAAAGAACATACACATTCACAAAGACTTTGACATAAAAGAAAAAAGTAACTCAGGAGAGACAGACATGTAGATAGAACATAATGAAACATGCCAACAACTGTAACTGTGGGAGTTTATTTTTTCACTGGCATCCTAGTTAGATCCTTAGCTGGACATAACATAAAAGAGTAAATCATTAATCTAGTAATAGTTCCATACATACATATGAATATAACAAACCCAGAATTAGCAGCTCAACCCTTGCCAATGCACAAGCTTTAATTTGCTTTTCTCGTTAGGTATGAAACTGGGGATAGTACTAATCAGTTAAAGCAGAGAACCCAGTGCGCCCACACTGCCCCCAGTGGCAAATTGTCCAGATATTACAGTTTGCTTTCTGCCTGTAATGTCCACTCATTTCTTTTATCCCAGACAAGAGTGGGTGTCTTACTCTTCAGTTCAGAGCTCTGATGTAAATCGTCAACCCTGCTACCGAACATCATGGTGGTCCTCCCATCAGCTGGGTCCGTACTCTAAAATGTGACTGCCTGAGTTGGCTCCTTTTAAATAAGGTGCAGTACCTAATTGGCTTACTTTAAATGAGGTGAAGTCCCCACTCAGCATGCTGGTGATTGGTTGGGGAGCCAGCTAATGAAGACAGCCATGCATCTCCTAAACATTAAACAAACTCAGAAACAGCAGCTCATCCATTGCTAATTCACAAGCTTTAAATTGCTTTTCTCATTAAGGGTGGAAGCGGTTATGGCACAAATCAATTAAAGCAGAGAACCCAGTGCACCCCCCTCCAGTAGCAAATCATTCATCATGAATAAGTTCCCATGGGCGTGTGTGTGTGTGTGTGTGCACACTGGGTCCCATGCTTTAACATATACCAATGTACTTTTGCCAGTAAACAACCCTGAAAACCCTTTTTGGGTGTACCATAAAATTGTGACTCTGAAATACCAGGGAACAGCTTTAAAGTACTGCACCATGAAACCGTATGTCACAGCCAGGTTCAAACTCGAACAGAAACATAGGCAGTGATGGCAGAAAAAGACCAGTGGACCATCCAGTCTGCTTGAGTTCCTTATTTAGCCCTGTACCTACTGTCCTTTCAGGGTCTTAGTCTTCTCCATCCTTCCTCCCTTTCCCCTCCCAGCCTCTGCCACCCTGAGCAACCACTATACCATTCATTCTATCCCAACCATGGTTTTAGCACCCACCACTTCAGCAGGAGACTGTTCCATGGTTCCACCACCCCTTCTGTAAAATAATACTTTTTCATGTTCCTTCTGAGCCTCCCTCCTGTCAGTTCCATGTGACTGTGAACTAGCAGTCAAGCTAAATACTTTCCCCCGCAGTTCACCTTACATTGACTCCATTACACTCACTGGCTCACAGCAACCTGTTGTTTAGCCTCATTGTGCTGCAGCCATTGCAGATGGAAAACTGGGTATGGGTGAAAAACTAATTGAAAGTACAAACTTCACCAGTATAGAAGCTAAAACCTGTCAAGAAAAAAATACTTTTCTGTTGTTCACTTTTCCATCTTTCAGCAATTGTTACAGACTAGGTGCACCGCTGTGGACCCACTGCCAACTGGAAGGTGGGTCTTTTGGGGCAGGCTGTAACTTTTTCCCTTCTAGCCATATCTAGAGCTGTCCCTGTCTGTAGGTGATTCTGAGTCATCCTGACATCATAAGGGCATGATGGATTCCTATCTCCTGAAGTTGCCTATGGACATTACTGAAGCCCTTCCGGCACATTCTCATGACGCAGCTCTGAGCTGGAAGTGTCTGGACTACTGACTTCTGCCAAGTGAGTTGTTCCAGTCATTCTGCCATAGCGAGTACTTCATCTCATTTTGTGGGATTCCCCTTAACCACCAATAGTGTCCGCTCTGGAGGAGCCACACCTTGTGAACACATTTCCATGATCCTATATTCCTTTACCACATATATTTCTCTGTTCTCCTAGTCCAGTGCCCTCTGAAGCCAAGACCTTACAAATCCCTCTGGGTGCTTGCCTTTGGCTTACTCTGGCAATCCCATCAGCCAAAGACTCGGGTCTCACACTGTATTCTCTAAGTTTTCCAGTCTGGCTCCTTCATAATGTGTTCTCTTTAGCGAACCCCGTGGCTGTTGTCAAGGCTCTTTCTGCCATGCTTGCTGCAGCCTTGGATTTCTCCTGCATAGCCCACAGCCTTAGTGTCCAGTAATGTAACTTTCTGCACATACTCCTCCAGCCTGAAATCTACATACGAATATACATCTATAGCTTGAATGACTTTAAACATTAGTGGGCTGGGAATCTCTGTTTACTGCCACTCCTGTCCTTTCCGTGGATGGACCCATTCTCTCCTCTCTCAGCCTAGCTTTATCTTCTGCCGTGGCTCCCTGATTCTTTCTCCTCATTTAGTAGAAATCTTGAAATAGCACCAGTCTTGTTATTAAAACGATCAGGTCAACGAGCTCGTTCGGATGATAAAAGAAGAAAAGCGGCTTGAGTTTGACTTTGCTCTCTGTTTTTAGCGAAGAAATGCTCTGCTGCTGTAGAGCTCTTCAAACTGCCTGGTCACAGTTCAGCAGCTGACTCTGCCCATGCCCCCCTCCCCCACACACTTTTACCTATTTGTACACTGTATTTACCCAGGATAGACTAGCTGAGATACAATATCTGAGCTTCACTGGGGCCCTGCTTTTACCCATTTTTTTTTTATATACACTTTATGTTCTATCGTCTCCGGCTGCCCCCTTCCGACTGACCCTCCCCACCCCGTCCCCCTGGAATCACCGGGACTTACCTTCCTGCCCGGTCTGGGGGCGGAGCCTGCGAAGGGTCCGGTGATCATCCTACAGCCGGAAGGATTTTCCACCATTTTTCTCCCATTTCCCTTGCTGGGGTACACATGCCGGACGAGCATGCATGGAGGCGCACGCACATCTGTAGAAGTCCCGCAGCACCCTCCCTTACACTGGCATCCTGAGACCCGCACTACCGTCCGGCCTCCACCTGGGGGTAGTCATTCGGCGGGAGCACCAGTCCTCCCTCCCCGGGAGAGGAGAGCTGTACCCTGGATGCTCAATCCTCTCCCTCCCCCACCAACCCCCGGTGGCCCGCGCTCATTCCCGAACACGGATCACCGACATGGTACAAGGTGTGGTGTCCAGCGCCTCTGAGATGTAATATCTCCTTTTTCATCTGGTCCTGCTTTTACCTATTTTTGCTGTGTATTTACCCAGGATAGCACCACTGAGATATAATATCCCGGTTTCAGTGTGGTCCTGCTTTTATCTTATTTTACTGTTGGGAGGGACCAAAAGCACCAGTGGAGGTTTCAAATGACTTACCCCAGGATTACATCTTGATCCAGTGACAGAGTTTAACTTTGGACTAATCTTGGACCACCTGTTTCACAGTTCATTGCTATCCCACACTGTCTCCCCTGTATATAACTGCCCTAGTTCCATTTTATTACATTAACATAAAAATAACTGGGGTCCTGGCATTGCACTGGGAGGCATTGTGGGGCAGTAAAATAAAATGAATCAGCTGTAGTTTTCAGGTCAGAAGAGTCCACAAAGAGAATTAGTCCCTCTCCGTGCTTTACATTATACCTACGGGTCAGTTGATAGCACATCTGCTTCTCGAAGTTCGTGGGTTTCAGTCCCACTTTGGGATTGGGCTTACACCACAAATGCAGGTACCTGAGGGCAGTACTAATGGGGATTTTCCCTTGTGCCCTGGCCAACATTCACCTTTCCATAAAATTGGTTCATTGAATTGTCCAAGGCTGTGTGTTGGTTTTGATGTGTGAAATGGCTACCACTACATGTTTACAGTCACTTCACTGCCAGTCTTTCGTCGCTTGTAAAGTGCTTTGGGATACAGTGTGTATGAAAAGCGCTTTATAAATGCTTATTCTTCTTCTAAAATGAAGATGAACATCTAAGAGTGCAAATGCCAAAGTGACAGTAGAAACAGTTTATAAAGAGCCTTGTACACCATAGGGGCCACTTTAAACGTTGTACTCAGTACAGACAATATAGCTTATATGGGACCATATTCCATAGGCTTGCCTTCCATTCATACTTTCTTACTGTGTTATTTTATGAAATGTTCATGTAAAGAGGATCAGAATTGGTTGTTTGTCTACAAGGGACAACAGAATCATCTGATTGTGACATCACAAGTGGTTGCTGTGGAAATGATTATGTTGTCACTTGTAGACAAGCAACCAACACAAATGAAAACAAACAAGTGACAGAGAATCATGTTTTTATGACAATTACCTCAGTAATAATGACAGGGGGAAGGTAAATATGGGAAATATTTTGTCTGTCTAAATATTATGTTTTTCAAAAATGTTTTTCCCTATGACATCAGAGATCCTTAAAGACATCCTAACCATTTCTACAGCAACCAGTTGTGAATTGTGATGCCGCTTGCAGACAAGCAGCCAGAGCAAAGGAAGGCCAAGTGACAGAGATTCATTTTTCATGAAACTTTAAAAGGACTCGCTGAGGTTTTCATTTAATTCTGACTTCCCATATCAAATATGTCCCTGTAGAAGCTGGCCCGCTAGCACAGCGGTAGCGCTACCACTTGCGATGCAGGCAACCTGGGTTTAGGAACAAGCTTGGGTCATTGGAAGGACAGCTGTGGGAGGACAGTCAAGTGCCTCGGTGAATGCTTGCCTCATCAGGGGAGGGAGGGAGGGAGGGAGGCTGCTGAGACTCCACTGAGTCCCACAACCTGATGTCCACAGTTGCTTGGTGCAAGCAGAGATGCAGGATCAGGGAGGGGGCATCGACATACTCTGGTGCTCACTGCATGTTGTGTGTGCATGTGCCAGGAAGAGCTTCCATCGTCCATGGGTGGGAAGAAAAAATAGAGGAAATGCCAGTCACTGCGGCATGCCGTCCTGCCTCAACTTGCAGGTCTTGCATTGCCAACTAGGTGCCAGTGCTGACACCCAATATGAATGTTGCTGGAAGATTTGAGGTCCCCTCTGACATATCCCCCCCTCCCCGGGGGCAATCCAAGGAGGAACACAGCATTGACGGGGCTGGGGGAGCAGCAAGGACTGATGGAGAGAGAGTTGAAGGAAGAGAGAGGGAAAAAATCTTGTGGCATTCAATAAGGCTATTGTATTGTAATATAGTCCCCGATTTTCAAATTTGGTGAAGTTTTACCCTTTTTAAAAAAAGTAATATCCCCCAACTCCAACAACTTGTTCCAGCGTGGCCACCCGATGCTCAGGTGCATTCACTTATCAGTATGGCGCCAGAGCTCAGCTAAACTTGTGCATGGATCAAGTTTAGACATTTTTTTATCCAATATGAGCTAAACACCATTTTGGTTACGAGACATCTAGCTGACCTTGCTAATTTAAATCTAATTTAAAACCGAGTGGTGTAACCAGGTAATTTTTATTTTTTTTTGCAATTTCTATTTCTGAAGCCCCCTCAACATCGGCACTATAAACCCCAGGAGTATCTCCCATGGAGCCTTGGTTTACCCTCCCAGGTGGGGACGGAGTGGGAAGGGGGGCCCGGACCTTCAACCCCCCACCCTGTAGCTGTACGTTAAATCTTGTCGAGGTCCATCCTTCCAGGCTACAGTGCCAGAGAGCGAGGGCTATTATCCACCTTCTTGTCTGTGTCACGCCAGGGCCAAGCATTTTTCATGTACTCCCCCAGAGGTGTGATGTACGCTGACACCAAGGCATAAGCCAGCATTGGTCATGCTTCCCCCTTCTGTCAGACTCAGGCAAGCTGTTCCCCCGGCCACCGCCAGAGACCAGGCATGCACCAAGTCAATGCACCCCCTTCCGCCCGGAGGAGACGAGCAGTCCCCTGGACACCCAAGTCTCCTCCCGAGCCGGCCCTCTGACAACCGGAGCCCATTCTCGAACTCAGGTCACCAGTGCTGCAAGCAGTAGTACTGCTGCTGTGCATGTGGGCCAGCTGAGGTTAAATTTATGTTTAACAATTCAAGCTGCGACTCTGGGCATGTGCATCACTGTTGACAGGATTCTTGATTTTAAAACATATGAGGTACTCTTATAACCTGAAACCAAGCAGGGCCTGCAGTGTCACTGTAGATAGGAAATATGGGGCAGACTAGGTGGGCCTGGAGGCCCTCATCTGCCGACAACTTCTGTGTTTCTTTGTTTCTAACCGTACTAATGTATCTAATGCAAGCATTTCTAAGATTCTGACGTTTGAAGTTAAGTTCTCATACAGTAGTTCAGTTCCACTTAAAGGGGTTTTCTCTTATTTTCTACAAAGTAAAACCTTTTTTCAAAACAGAATCCTTTAACATGATTTATTCAATTTTTATATGTACAGTTCCAACATCTCTTATGAGGATAAGATTGTCTTTTCAAGTCATTTGTGTGCCAAAACTCACGAAGGCACTCTGATAACCTCAAGAGATGCCAAAACTCTACATATACACACATATATTCTAAATTGTATATTTTTATTTTATTTTTTCTAAAGATGTCCCTGTGGTGCTAGGGGCTGTTAAATTATTGCTAATACTCATAGCAATTGTTAAGTTTGAGACAGAATTCAAGTCTGTGATCCCTGCCCTTCTCTCTTTCTCTGCTGTCTCCAGTTCTGAACACAGAAGTATATCTGCCATATGCTACCCAGAAAGGGGGGCCCAACTTAATAATTCTCCTAATTTCTGTCCCTCTGTGTGTATTTCTGTAAAACTGTATCCAGGAGACGAGATCAGCTATCCACAGAGCACAGCATGGGGCAGGGGGGAAGGCACTGGCCTGTCGTTTAGAGTCCTCAGACTTTGCCACCAAGGTCAACCCTGCCCTGTTTTATAAAACAGCCCTGCAATTGGGTTTGTATATTAATGTAAAATGTTGTTTTCTTGCTGCCCCTCACCCTCCCGTGAGATGCGCATCTTGTTTCTATGGTGAGGCCCAGGAGAGACAGCAAGCAACTTTAAAGCAGAAAGTTACATACAGTTTCACAGGATAGGGAACCAGCCAATTTGACCCAGTGATTACAGCAGCAGTGATTGAATGTGAAGACAATAAGCACAGTGGTGAGTCTTAAGAGCAGACACAAGGCTGTCTCAGGCACAGTAATAAAGGAGGTGTGCAAAGGAGAGACAAATGTGATTTGGATGTTGATACCATACGAAAGGAGCTGACTTCTGTATCTCTCGCAATATAACTGAGATTAGATCAGCGAGGAAAAACATTTCTAAAACCTTCCAACACACCACATTCAGCCACTTTCTATTCTAATAAATAGATAGATAGATTGATTGATTATACAGACATTGTAGTGCCTTAAAGAGCATCTGATACCTTCAGGAGAATGTTACCAAAACATAATATTTAGATGCAGTCCAGCTTGCATTTCACATTAGTTCTGTATCCCTTCTCCCTATTATTTATTACTGAGGTCATTTGTATGAAAACAGGATCTTTGCTCCTGAAGAGTTCATTTGTTCCTGTTGCCTTCTCCCTAGCTGAGGTCATAATGCACTGCTTGTGACATCACAGTTATTCCCATGGCAACAAACTGTGATGTCACAACAGAGGATTATGACTTGCAGTAGGGAGTCAGCTGTAGAGGTAGATGAACCTGAGGGATAAAGATCATGCATTCATGAAAATGTCCTTAGTAATACATACTGGGGAGGATGAATCTTTAGACCATACATGGAATGGAAGCTGAATTGTACCCAATTGTTATGTTTTTCAAAGTTTTTTAAGGCGTAAGCAGCTCTTTAATATTAGGGTTGCATTGGGGTTTCTTTAGGAAGGGACATTTTTTAATTCTTAAAGTGTGACCTTCTTAGACCCTAGGACTATAACATTTGGCATGCATCACCTCAGTCCTAGGTCTACCCATGTGGAAAGTTTTTGGAAATCTGTTTGCCCACCCGTGTTGGATTTATAGTGTTGCATCTATGTATGTTTGCCCATTTTTGAATCATGTTTTGCCCAAAGATAGAGAAAAGACTAGAAGTAGTTAGATATGACACTTACAGGTTTGTTAGATGTTAAGAAGGAATATATCCTTTTGGTGGTTTGGTGAAAAAATGTTAATTCATTTTGTAGTTAATACATCTTTTTGCACATGCTCAGTTCCCTGAAAATGCAAAGTTACGTTTGGAAAGTTAAAGGTTTGTTAAATGTTATGGAGCTATAGGTCATTTTGGTAGTTTGGTGAAAAAATGTTATTTTTTTTTGAAGTTACTAATGGTTTATTGTTCACACATGCTCAGTTCACTAAAAAAAATAGATCTAACTACCATATTTCTTTTAATAGAAGCCACACGTAAGCAATAATACCCAACAGGGTGGGCGGTATTGTGTTATACCGGACCGTCCAGGGGCGTAATGGGGCCCGGCGCCTACAGGCGGAGGGCATATAACCTGGAGGTCGGTATATACAATAACGCCTGAAATAGTATTAGCACAGAAAATAGGCTACCTGTGGCAATTTTATGTGGGATTTAAAAAAATTTAAAAAAATGTAAAACAAAATGAAAAAGAATGAAGTTTGAGTCATTTGGTAGTAAAATAGTCCCTGGTTTCTGAGGTACTCCATCTCCTGTTGCCTACCACTCCATACAGCCATTCACTGTTACTTTTGCTCTTCCTGTACTACCACCTCTGGAACAAGTTTACCTCACCCAGTACTCTGCTGTCATTGTTATTGCACTACACAAAAGGGGAAATGCCATCTCTGCTGCTTGCCCTGAGGATTTTTATTATTGACTTTTTTATGTAGTTTCTCAGTCCTCGCTGCCTACCCTGAGGACCGGCGCTCATTTCTTATTGTTTTCTTTTTTTTTTTTTTTCTTTCTCTTTTGGTATTTTTTTAGTTGTTCCCGGTCCTTGCTGCCTGCTCTGAGGACCGGGAGTGTGAAGAGGAGCACCATTAGAGTTTCCCGGTCCTCACTGCCTATCCTAAGGACCAGGGGTCAGTTCTTATCATTTTTTTTTCCTTGGCATTTTTTTAGTTGTTCCCGGTCCTTGCTGCCTGCTCTGAGGATCGGGAGTCTGAAGTAGAGTGCCGTTACAGTTTCCCGGTCCTTGCTGCCTATCCTGAGGACCGGGGGTCAGTTCTTTTCAGGTTTTTTCCTTGGTAATTTTTAGTTGTTCCCGGTCCTCGCTGCCTGCTCTCAGGACCGGGGATCTAAAGAGGAGTGCCGTTACAGTTTCCAGGTCCTCACTGCCTATCCTGAGGACTGGGGGTCAGTTCTTAATGTTTTTTTCTCTCTTTTTTTTTAGTGGCTTCCAGTCCTCCCTGCTTGCTCTGAGGACCGGGAGTGTGAAGAGGAGTGCCTGTGTTTCCCGGTCTTTGCTGCCTACCCGTGGTGTGGATTAGTCAGCAGTATCACAGATTGGAGTGTTGGGAGATGACAGAAGGTACTGTAAAAAAAAAAGCAATTACAACAAGTTTGAGAGCGAATGAATTTTCGGTGCGTCTGTGCTGAGGATGGCTTGCTCTTTGTGCTTTCGTCTCAAGAGGGGGGTGTGACAGTAAGGAAAGGTGAGCCAGTTCATGTCAAGGCAATCTATGCTGCCACTATAAATCACAGGCAGGTTCATTTTCGGATGAGTAGGTGGCCAGTTGCAGAAGGGAGGAGCGAGAGCGTGACCCGCTCTCCAAGAGTCAGGTATCAACAATTACAGGGCATGGCAGAACAGGGCACTAAAGTTAAAAGAGAAAGAAAGAAAAAAAACAGCCATAGAGGAGGATGATGTGTGATTTAGCAGCTGCCAATGAACTAGTGAGAGAGAGAGTTGGGGGCCAGTATCTCTCGTTAAGTGTGACACAAAAATGGCGGGCATTTTAAATTCAAACTTCCACTGGCACCCTGATATTGGTGGTAATCAGGTCGGTTGGGACTGGCACTAGATTTTACCAGGGCTCTGTTGTCTGATAGATGCCCACCTTGCCAGGGCTATCAGCCAATCAGAGCCCATAGATTTCTTAGCCCATTTTCTAATCAAATATAATCTGCAAGTCAAAATGCATATTTTTAATAAAAACAGTATTCAAATGCAAGCTGCAGCTTCTAGTCAGGGTTATAGTTATGTAAGATAAAACACTGGGGTGGGACTCTGAGTTTTATCTCAGTAAATATGATCATTGTTGTAGATTTTTTTTAACTTATTATTTAAGTTGATGTTTGTTGAGACTGCAGAAATGTGATTGGTGAGGGTGTATCTTTGTGCTGTCAGCCCGCTTCATCCACCTAGTGTCACGAGAGGTGAGAGCTCCATTCTGGGCTTCCACACCCTTACAGAATGTTGCCACCTTACTAAAAGTCCATCCCAGCCAACTGGATTGCTACAAGATTTAAGAGGGAGATGTACTTGTGACTGCATGTCACTTTCATAAGCTGTCACAAGCAGGGAAATACTCAGACTGCAAAAAAGCGATCAGTGTTCCTTTGTGCTGTCAGTTCACTACATCCATCTGAGATCATGAGGGGTGAGAGCTACTGTCGTCCAAGAATCAGTCTTCACCATTGATTCCCACTTATGGGTCTAGGGCTGGAGGCACTAGGTCCCTGCAGGAGCAAGATTTGTGCTAGGAGGGAGCCAGCCATGGCTACTGAGCTTGGCGCCTGCACACACCCCATGTGGTGCTACATGCCAGCCAATAACTTGTGCCTACTCCCTTACTTACCTCAGTTCTGCTCTTCCTGCCATCTAGTGCATACTGTGAGAGTGTCAGGAACATAGGAATAGTGTCAGCAGATGGGGACTGCATGATCCATTTAGTCTGCCATGTTTCTGCCCCGCTGTCTATTTAGACTGCACCCTGATGTGTCCACAATGTCTGTCCCATGCAAGTTTGAACTTGCATACTGTCTTGGATTCCACCACCTCCTGAGGTAGGCTGTTCCATTGGTCTATGACCCTTTCTGTAAAGAAGTACTTCCTGAGGTTGCTTTTGAACCTGCCTTCCACCAGATGCAAGTTGTGCCCCCTTGTATGCGCATCCTTGTTTTGCTGGAAGAGGTTTCCTGCTTGTGTTGTGCTGATTCCCTTAACGTACTTAAAAGTTTTGATCATGTCCCCTCTGTTTCTTCTCTGATCAAAGGTATATAGATTTAGTTCCCTGAGTCTTCCCTCGTATGGCTCATGATGCAGTCCATGCACCATCTTTGTAGCCCTTCTGTGTACTGTCTCCAGGTGGTCTATGTCTTTTTTGAGGTGTGGCCTTCAAAACTGACCACAATACTTTACTTGTGGCCTCACCAAGGACCTGTAGAGAGGAGTGATAACCTCACTCTTTCTACTTGTAATTCCCCTACCAGTGCATCCAAGGATGCCACTCGCCCTCTGTGCTGTCTTTTTACACTGTTTTCCAACCTTTAAGTCATCCGTGATGACTACTCTGAGGTCTCTTTCTGTCTTTGTCTCCTCTAACTGATGCTCTCCCAGTGTGTACTTTATCCCTGAGTTTCTTCTTCCTGTATGCATAAACTTGCACTTCTTGGCATTAACTTCAACTTCCAGTCCCTGGACCATTCCTCGAGGTATTTTCAGGTCTGCTTCTATACCTTTCACTCCCTCCTGTGTGTCTACTCTGTTGCAGAGTTTTGTGTCATCTGCAGACAGGCAAACCTTCCCCTTCAAGTCATTTGCAATATCCCCGATAAATATGTTAAAGAGGATAGGTCCCAGCACAGATCCCTGTGGAACACCACTGGTCACTTTGCCTTCTCTTGATAATGATCCATTGACAAACACACTCTGCATCCTGTCTTGCAGCCAGTTGGTGATCCAGTTCACTATCTTATGACCAAATTCTGTTTGCTGTAATTTGTTAGCTAGCCTTCTGTGTGGGACAGTGTTGAAGGCTTTGCTGAAGTCCGGTACACTATGTCCACTGCTCCTCAATGGTCGACTGCTCTGGTGACCCAGTCGAAAAAGTCAATCATATTGGTTTGACAGGAGCATCCTACTGTGAAGCCATGTTGCCTGGGGTCAGTCTTTCTGCTCTCCTCCAGGTACTTCAGTATCCTCTCCTTTAGCAGTGACTCCATAATTTTTCCTACCACTGAGGTCAAACTGACCGGTTGGTAGTTTTCTGCCTCTTCCCTGCTTCCATTCATGTGTAAAGGTACTACGGTTGCCCTTTTCCAGTCCTGAGGTGTTATTCCACATTCCAATGACTTGCTGAAAAGCTCAGCCAGTGGTGTGGCGAGTTCTTCCCGAAGCTCCTTCAGTACCCTAGGGTGGATGCCATCTGGCCCATTGCTCTAGCTACCTTGATCCTATTCCACTCTTCTAGGACCCGTACCCTTGTGAAAGATCTTGTGTCTGCTCTTGTGGTGTTGTGTACTGACCTACTTAGTGTAGAACCCTTCCTGCTGTCTTCTATGGTGAAGACAGAGCAAAAGAAATCATTTAGTAACTCTGCTTTGTCTTTGTCTGCCATCTTGCCTTCCTTTGTTGCTAACCTGACTATTCCCCCTTACTCTTTCTTTTTTCCCATATATATATATATCTGAAGGTTTTGTCTCACTTCTTGGCCCCTTGTGCTATTTTCTCCTCTGTCTGCGCTTTTGATCTCCTAACTGCCTTTCATGCCTCACTCAGCTTGTTTTTGTATTCTTCTCTGTCTAATTCACTTTTAGTTTGTTTATATTTTGCAAAAGCCCTCCTTTTTTCCTTGATTTTGGCTGCAACTTCCTTGGTGAACCAGAGTGGATTTTTCTTTCTTTTGGATTTGGTGATCTGTCTACTGCATGTAGCCATAGCTGTATTTAAAGCAGTTTTTAAAGCCTCTCAACAGTCTTCTACATCCTCCAAGTTTCTGCCATCTAGCATTGATGTGACTATACGTTTCATTTCAGGAAAGTTAGCTCTCCTGAAATCTAGAACTAGTATCTTCTACCTTGTTCACAGTTAGCTGGGTTGTCCTGTGGTCACTGGTCCCCAGATTGACCCCTACTTGCACATCTGAGATTTTTGTGCTGTTTGTGAGCATCAAACAGATAATAACACTTGCTACAAAGTAGTGTTGCTGATAAACTAAAAAGCTACAACTGTTTGATAAACTATCTGTTCTTGCATGTGCTGTTTTTTTTTTTTACTGTTGTCAGGTAGTTCCTGGTTTAGAGCTGCACAGCAGTGTGGGATTCTGGAGGACTGAAAGGCTAGCCCCTGACACCTCCTGCTTGATCTGTCACACATTGCCCAAAAAGCTCTACAAGGGGGATACTGTACATGGTGGAAACACCACTGTCTTACTCATATAGCCTTCCTAAAGGCTATTTTTAATCATTTCTGTGCAAGACTGAGCTAGCGCGAAACCAGAAGTCGCGCAACGACGCACTTCTGGTTTCGGAGACTTTAAAAACCTTGCACTGGCGAGCAGGGCAAGTGTGCACAGGGCCGCATGCATCTGCATGTGTCTACCATGTCCACCGGGGCCAACGGGCACAGGGCTTCATCACTAAGACCACCAATAAAGTAATTAGAGACTATACGGTTTTCTTTTCACTACCTTTTAAACATATACTAAACCACTACCAATTATGAGGAAAGCAAATAAATTGTGTATGTCATGCTCAATGTATACAATGGGCAAACAAATAGCTATCTTTGTTTGTGATAGATGTATCTTAGTACAAAGTCTACAGGAAGAAAGCAAATGTTTACAGCCCAAAGATACTCTTAAATCTGACATCAAAGCTTTAGAAGACTATAGAGATCAGATGTCAATGTTGGTTGAAGCTAACGAGTCTATCACAAAAAAACTCGAATGATTCACTCCCCCTAGAAGAATCTCCCAAAAATCATCCTATAACCAACTTAACAGAGCAATCAGTTACGTCTTCAACCCCTTCAACATATAGTACTGAGAACAACTGGATAAAAATCCCCTACAGGAAACACACCCAAAAAAATGACGATCTTCTTGAAAACAACAATGAACTTCCATTACAAAATTCATTTGAAACTTTAGCGCAACAAATAGAGAGGTAGATACTGTCTTGGGAGACTGTAGTAATATTATATACAGAGATGAAGATTCCAAACTCCCTACAACATATCAAGGAAAAAATACCAAAACCAGAAACAAACTCTGCCCTACCTAAGAAACTTTCAACAAATCCTTTAAACACACACTCACTAGTTGAACCACATGCCAAACAAAAACAGGTAATTGTATTAGGTGACTCAATCATAAAATACTTAGACAGAACAATATGTAACCCAGATAAAGAACACAGAATGTGCTCCAGTTTTAGAGGAGCAAAGATCGCAGATATTACATCTATAGTAAAACCTATACTATCTACTGCTGGTGAAAATCCGCTAGTAATTATTCATGTGGGAACAAACAATATCAAGGGATCACAACTATTGAAAATCAAACAAGATTTTGTTGCATTAAATAATATACTAACAGAACGTGGTTGCACTGTCTGTATCTCTGAGATATTACCCATCTCAAGAGCCACTAGTTATACTACCTCCAAAATAAAGACCTTGAACGAATGGCTCCGTAAATGGTATTACCAACAAGGAATCAAGTGCTTAACACACTGGGAGGAATTTGAGGATAAACCCGCACTTTATTGTTGGGGATGGATGGCACTTAAGCAGAAGAGGTAGTACTATTCTGGGTCAAAAGATGACATCATACATCAATACTTTTTTAAACTAACAAATAAGGAGAAGACTGGGATAACATCCCAGTCTCTTATTAAAAATCACTGCCATAACAAAAACTTTACAGCAAATATTCTTACTTTTAATGCAAGATCAATGAACATCTCCAAATATGCAGAACTGGAAATTTTAACCCAGACTTTAGAACTGGCGATAGTAGCAATTACAGAAACATGGGGTAACTCAGAAAAACAATGGACAGCAGAACTCCCTGGTTATAAACATTACTTTAAACATAGAGAGAACTCAAAAAAAGGTGGAGGGGTAAGTCTTTACATAAGAAACGACATACATTCTTATGGAATAGAAACCAGTATACAAACTGAAAGTGTATGGGCCTATATTCAACCAACAAATACCCAAAAACTACTCATAGGTGTATGTTACAGACCACCATAATCTGACCTACAAATTACCAAGTTGTTAGCTGAAGAAATAAATCAATTAGCATATAAAGACACAGTACTCATACTGGGGGATTTTAACTTACCAACTATAAACTGGGATACTCTTTCAGGAACTAACCATCATGAAGAACAATTTCTTTCAGTTATTATAAATCTAGGTCTAAAACAAATTATAAGGGAACCAACTAGGGGAAATAACATTCTTGACCTAGTAATAACAAATCTTGAAACTCCCATATTTGACACTAAAATCTTAGCACCCCTAGGAAACAGTGATCACATATCCATATCTTTTTCTATAAAATTCTATCTTCAACCAAAAATCAATAAAATTAAATTAAAACAATATCACAAAGCTAACTTTGATCAAATAAACTGTTCCCTAAACAAAATTAATTGGGAACAGATCCTTCTTCTACTAAATACTGATGAAGCATGGGACTTCTTAAAAGGAGAAAAATATCCCAACTTGAAAAGAAATACATACCTGAAAAAAATAAATACAATAGTAAGGGAAAGATTCCACAATGGTTTAACAAAAACATTAAGACACTAATTGCAAAAAAGGAAAAAACTTTTCTCATAACTCAAAAAAGCTCCACCATTTAAAGTCAACTCAATTCTAATAACACATAGGGAAACGCTCAAAAAATTAAAAAAACAAATCATTATGGCCAAACGTAACCTTGAATTTAAAATAGCTCACACAAAGGATTGTCATAAGGCTTTATACTCATACCTTAATGTAAAAAAGAGTTGTAACAAAACAATTGGACCACTAATTAACAAACAAATAATATCATCTGATAAAACAACTGCAACAGAATTAAATAACTACTCTGCATCTGTTTTTGCACAAAAAACTATTTCATCA
Source organism: Neoceratodus forsteri (assembly GCA_016271365.2). Lineage (NCBI taxonomy): Eukaryota > Metazoa > Chordata > Ceratodontiformes > Ceratodontidae > Neoceratodus > Neoceratodus forsteri. The sequence goes on along the minus strand of CM028130.1, from coordinate 533,841,676 downwards.
GTCATTGCAGTAACATCGAACCTTGAAATAAACAAGATTTCAGAGCAGGACACTTTGACTGTATTAAACACTTTAAAAAAACACACTAGTCCAGGCCCAAATAATATATCCTCAAGATTTCTAATGGAAACAAAAAATACTATTCTCTTACCCCTAACGATAATTTATAACAAATCCCTTCAAGATTCAGTGGTACCTAAGGATTGGCGTTCAGCTATAGTCACACCCATCTATAAAAAAGGATCACACTCAAAAACTGAAAATTACCACCCTATTAGTTTAACATCAATACCTTGTAAACTAATGGAAAAAATTATTAAACTCAAATTAGAAAATTAAATGTTAATTCTAAACATTAATGATGTATATCAACACAGGTTTAAACCAGGTTACTCATGTACTACAAATTTAATCTGAAACATGAAAAAAAAGAAACATCAAGTCTGAAACTACATTGCCAAAGCCATCAGCAAATCTAGAACAAGCAATGACACACTTGACCTCAAGCTACTGGCCCTAACGCTTGACGAGGTACTTGGGCCCCTCACTAAAATCTTTAATCTCTCTCTTTCCTCTAGCCAATTCCCAGACAAATGGAAAATGGCCACTGTTACCCCAATTCACAAAAGTGGTGATAAGGCTGACCATGCGAACTTCTGCCCTATCTCCATTCTGCCTCCCCTATTGAAGGCACTGGAGCATATAGTAGCGGACCAACTTACCGAGCATCTGGACAATTATAATATTCTCTGTAAACAGCAACATGGCTTTAGAAAGGTCATAGTACATCCTCTGCCTTACTCGAATTCACCAGCTCCATTCACAGCTCCCTTGACAATGGACAACTAACTGGTGCTATTTTCATCGACCTGACCAAAGCCTTCGATACTGTCCACCACTCCCTCCTGCTGAGCCAACTAAAAAATGCTGGTCTCTCCAATGATTCAATCTCTTGGTTCAAAAGCTATCTTGAAAACCGCACCCAGCGTGTAAAAATTGGAGATGTGCACTCTGATTCAAGACCTGTTCTCTCTGGAGTCCCCCAGGGTTCAATACTGGGCCCCCTACTCTTCAGCCTGTTCCTTAACACCCTACCGGACTCCTGCACTGAACATATCACCCTGTATGCCGATGATGCAGTATTTCTTGCCACACATCAGGACCCAAAGAAATTGCAAGAAAATCTCCAACTCGGCTTCTCCTCGGTTGAGAATTGGCTCACAAAGCACAAACTGATCCTTAATCAAAATAAAACAAAGGCCATGATCTTCAGCAGCTCCCATAATAAACATAAGCACTTCCAACTCTCCGTTATCACCAGACAAGGTGCCACACTGGAACAGGTCAAAAACTTTAAATACCTCGGGATCACCCTTGACCCTCACCTCTCCTACACTGCCCACATCGACCATGTCGCCAAAGCCGCTAACTCCCGGCTAGGCCTGCTATTCCATCATAGGAAACACCTGACACCTGAAGCCCTCACTGTTGCTGTCCAGAGCTCCATCATATCCATCATTGATTATGGCATTATCATTTACGGCTCTGCTACAACCACTGCATTCAAACGTGTATCCACCGTCCTCAACAAGGCCTGTCGACTTGTCACTGGCTCCCAACGCCTAACTCACACCTGTGACCTCTATTCTCAAACTGGATGGTTGAATCTTGCCAATCGAATAAAACAACAAACTTGTATTACTACTAAGAAAATCTTGCTGGGCCTTGCTCCCCCTGGAATCTGTGCCCTCATACAACCAAGAATCCACACCCGACATACCAGGGGATGAAACCTCAGCTTCTGCAAGTCCATAGCACACAACAGGGCCAAAGATCCTTTGCTTACCGGGCCACTAGTTGGTACAACAGTCTTCCCAGTGACATCTCATCTTCTCTATCGCTCCAGCACTTTTTAAGACTCATCTCTGCCCAACACTGACTGCCTCCAACCTCTGTGACTGTTGTGGCTAAGCATATCTTTTAGGTTCCATAGCTGAAGATGCCCTTTTGGACCCACATCTACTCCTGCACTTTGCCAGCACCCCCTTCCTATCTTTACCCTCCCTGCTGGCCCATGACAAATGCCACCAGGCTGCTACCTCTATTCTTATCCGCCTTCCACCTCTCTCTCTCTGCCCCCAACCTACCTCCCCTTCTCTCCCATCCACTTAGTCTCCTGATTTCACCCTCCTCCTTTCCCTTTCCCTTCCCCAAAGTTTCACCTTATTGTTCTTTTTTCATCTACAAGACTGTGTTTTTTTTGTTTTTTTTTTAATTTTATAAACTGTTATCTTTGCTTATGATTGTCTCAATTGTACCAATGACGTGGAACCTTTGTAAAAGAGCCTTGGCTCAAAGGTATTTGTAATCCTAGAACAAATAAATAAGTAAAATAAATAAATAAATAAAATCTCATTCTATAGCTATATTAGCTATAACTTAGATTGTTACATACCGATGGACGTTATTTTGTTAGCTATAGTAAGGCATTTGATAAAGTTTCACATTCCATAATAACAGACAAACTTATCAATATGGGAATCCCAGCCTCACTAATTTCCTGGATAAATCAGTGGCTAAATAATAGAACCCAGAGAGTCAGGGTGAATGACGCCCTCTCAAGTAGTAGGGATGTGACCAGTTGGGTCCCACAGGGCTCTGTGCTTGGGCCTACTCTGTTTAATTTATTCATAAGTGACATGACTATCTCACCAAGTAATATAATGGTAAAATTTGCTGATGATACCAAACTTGGGGGAATGGCTATCAATCCAAGTAATGAACATGGACTTCAAGCAGATTTAACATTAGTAGAAAAATGGGCATGTACAAATAAAATGTACTTCAACTTGTCTAAGTGTGCAGTAGTACACCTTAGAAAAAATAATCCGATTCAAACATACTATCTAAACAAAACTATCATTAGAACCTCACAAGTTGAAAAAGACCTAGGGATAGTAATTAATGACGAACTAACTTCTTCAACTCACTGTACCAAGATAGCGAATCAAACAAACACATTACTTTGTAGAATCTCCAAAACATTTGTGACTAGATCTGAACATTGTCTTTTGTCCTTCTACAGATCTCACATAAGGCCCCTTTTGGATTATGGTTCACCCTTTTGGAACCCTCATCTGAAATCAGATATAAATAGAATTGAACACATACAACGCAGAGCCACAAAGCAAATCGTGCACTTAACTAACTTTGACTACAACATACTAACATACTATTTGCCAGCAGATTAGGCCTTACGGTCTATCGAGTCTGCTCGAACCTCAGATCCCTAGTTGGGTGCCGAGGCCCTCCCCCCCTTGTGTTCCCCGAAACCCCTATCATCCATCCCCACCCCCCTAGGACAGGCCATCATCTGATACATCCACTTTCTGTGTCTGTCCCACCCTTTCTTGAAGCCCTCCACTGTGGATCTCTGAACCAGCTCACCAGGCAGTGCATTCCAAGGGTCCACCACCCTGTCAGTGAAAAACCTCCTCCTCTTTCCCCCTCACCCTTCCACCTTCCAACTTCAAACCATGCCCTCTGGTGATACCTCCCTGCTTTAGTCTAAAGATCCCCTCCATGTTTATTTATTCCCTTGAGGTACTTGAAGACCTCAATCATGTCCCCCTGTCTCTACTCTCCTCCAATGAAAACAGGCAGAGCTCCTCAAGTCTGTCCTCATATGTCAAATCCCCTAGTCCTCGTATCATCTTAGTTGCCCTCCTCTGTACCCTCTCCAGGAGCTGTATGTCCCTCTTCAAGTGTGGTCTCTAGTACTGTACACAGTACTCAAGGTGTGGTCTAACCAGTCCATTGTACAGCGGCAGAATCACTTCCTTGCTCCTAGAGGTGATCCTCCTTATGATGCATCCCAGCATCCTGTTTGCCTTTGCTAGCCACTCTCCTGCACTGCTCAGAGTTATTCATACATGCATCCACCATGACCCCTAGGTCTTTTTCCCCTATTGAGGCCTCCAGCGCCTCCCCTCCCAGGGTGTACCTGTGTTTAGGGTTTCCCTGCCCAAGATGTAACACCTTGCACTTGGTGATATTGAAATTTAATTTCCATGTGTGAGCCCAGCTTTCCAGGGTGTCCAGGTCCCCTTGCAGGGCCAACCTCCCCCTCTTCTCCCTCAACTACTGCTCCCATCTTGAAGTCATCAGCGAAGAGACTCATTTCACACCCTATACCCTCCCTGATGTCCGATATGTATGCATTAAACAGGATCAGACCCAGGACCGAGCCCTGCGGTACCCCACTACCAACCTCTCTATGGTTCAAGAGCTCCCCACCGACCACTACTCTCTGGGTGCGTCGAGCTAGCCAGTTTTCAATCCATCTGACCATCAAAGGGCCTACTCCCAACCCCATCAGTTTCTCCACCAGACCAATGTGAGGGACAGAGTCAAACGCCTTGCTGAGGTCCAAGAATAATACATCCACAGGCTTTCCCCTGTCCAGTTCTGATGTTACCCATTTGTAGAACTCCATAAGATTGGTTTGACATGATCTACCTGGCACAAACCCATGTTGCCGACTATCCAGACCTCCCACCTCCTCCAAGTACACCCCCAATCGTTCCTTTAGTATACTCTCCATTAATTTTCCCACCACCGAGGTCAAACTGATGGGTCTATAGCTACCTGGTACCCCCTGACTCCCTTTGTGGATTGGCACCACATGTGCCTCTCGCCCAATCCTAGGTACCCTCCCTGTCTCAAGTGACCTGTTGAAGAGCTCCGCCAGAAGTGCAGCCAGTACATCCACCAATTCCCATAGTACTCTCAGATGAATGCCATCCGGCCCAGGAGATTTGTCTTTCTTTAGGGCCTTGAGGGCTAACCACACGCTTTTGGTGGAGATAGCATCATCCGTTCCCTCCACCTTACTGGCCTTTTTATCCTTATCCTGATGTGACACCCCTGGGGTACCTCTCCCTCCCTCTTGCTCCATTTCTGTTGCTCCCCTGATCCCACTCACTGCCACTTCTATACCCATCGTGCCTTGTTTTGTAGATATCCCAACCCCCTCCCTAGTGAACACAGAGGCAAAGTACTCGTTAAATACCTCTGCCTGGTCCCTCACCTCTTCCACCCACCCTCCTTCTGATCTCAATCTGCTGAGATGGCCCTTCGTTTTTCTCCACTCCCCAATGTACCGGAAGAACCCCTTTTCCCCTCCATGTATCCCCTGTGCCAGCCATTGCTCTTTACTGGACTTTGGCCCCCCTCACCATCGGGTGACTTTTCTAGATGCAAGATGGTACATTTCCTTATCCCTATCCCTCTTGTTGTTTTATATTTTGTAGGCTGCCTTCTTCTCTAACAGCTACCTGAACCTCACTGGACCACCAGCATGTTTATGTATTGACCTTGCTCCTTACGTTTCACCTTAGAGCAGGTCCTGACTGCCTCATGAAGTCCCGTTTTATGACTTCCCATCTTCTTTCCACATTTGTCATTGATGTAATCCCTTCAAATGATCCTTGAGAATATTTCCATGCCCCAAAGTCTGCCCCCTGAGAGTCCACTGCCAGTGTCCTAGATCTCCCCATGCTTATTTGAAACCAGACAGTATTGTGGTCACTCCCAGTCAGGATCCTCTACAACCAGGTCCCTTACCAGATCCCCATCTACCAGAACCACGTCAGGACATGCCCTCCCTTGTGGGCTCCATCACATGCCATGTTAAGAACACATCCTGGAAGCCATCCACAGCCTCTGCTGCTTGGCCACCTCAGAGGACATGGTTCCCCAGTTTGTACCTGGCATATTAAGGTCCCCCATCACACTACTCCTTCCCTTTTGGTCCACACTGGGCAATGATGTTTGTCAGCAAACCATCTCCAGACATCACCACATCCCGGGAACCTATATACACACCCAGCTTGACTCATCTCCTGCTGGGGTCGTAGTGGTGACCCATAAGGCCTCCACGTTTCCTCTGCCTCTTCTAGCCTAGCAATTTCTATGTCATCTCTAATGAACATAGCCACTCCACCCCCTCTGCCCTCCTTTCTATCCTTCCTAAGCATAGTGTACCCCCGCACGTTTAGGTCCAAGTCATGGTTTTTGTTGGCCCATGTCTCCGTGACCGCCGCCACATCCAGCCCCCCCGAACAGCATGGCCTGGAACTCTGGCAACTTGTTTCCCAAGCTCCTGGCATTTCTTAACACCAACCCCCACCCCTTATCCCTGATCCCCTTTGTCGAACCCCACCCAGGTTCCTTATACTTCCATCCTCCCTCTGCTCCTCCTAAAACCTCCACCCCCAGTCTGTTTCCCCCCTCCTCCCCTTGGGTTTGAAGGCTACTCCCCTCATCTGGAGGAGAGGGCTTCTGGTCAGCCCCTTCCTTATCCCTTCCCCCTCACAAGTTTAAACCCCACCTTTCTTGAATGTAGTCAGCCATCCCCTGTTTAAGGACTTCCTTCCCTAATGGGGCAAGATGAAGCCTGTCCTTGGCATACAGTCCCTTATCCTCCCAAACTCCTTTCCAGTTCCCTAACACCCCCAACCCACTCTCTTCACCCCACTTCCTGAGCCAGTCATTAACCTCTGTGATCTTCATTTTTTTCTCCACTGAGGCCTTTGGTACTGGCAATATCTCGAAAAGGAAATGTTGCATCCATTATCCCAACAGACTCTGGCAAGTTCTTGGAACCTTGCTTGGATTTCCAAAACGCTATGTCCCTCTAGATCGTTAGTTCCCAAATGCACCAGGAAATCCGGTTTCCCTTCACAATCCCTAACCAGTTCATACACCATGAACTTTGTTCTGTGCACTGTCAGCCCAGAAATACTCACTACCTTCACCTGGCTATGGCATCCACCCCCCCCTGTCACTCCCACTGGATACCCCTAATCATCGAGTCTCCCAATAACAGAACCTTAATACCGCCATCATCCTTATGGTTACCTCCACTATGCACTCTCAGCTCCCCATCCCCCCCTTTATTCGTGATCTCAATTCCATGGGAGTCTTCCTGCCTTGTTAGAGACCCCCTTGTCACCCTCCCCTTTCTGACTCCCTCGTTATTTTGCCCACTTAACTCAGCCCCCCTCTGAATAGGTGTCCCCTTTAACCCTCTCTTATCTGAACCATTTATCCTGGCCCTGATGGTTTCCCCTTACCCCACACCACCATCCTCCCCCCCTTGTAATAGTACCCCTACCTCCAGAGGCTGTCTGTGGGTCCCCTTTACCTAGGGCCCCATCCTTGGTACAGACCCCCCTGCTGAAGGGGGGGGACCCTCCCCTACCTCCTTGTCTCCCAGTTTCTCTCCAGTCATGCTGTCCTCCCTCATGTCTGCAATATGTTGCATCTCCCCCATCTGCTTAACATTTATGTTTTCCCATCTCCCTCTGGGACTATTTCTATCCTTTCCATTGCCGGTCTGTGATGCCTTATGGGTATCCAACTCCCTCCCCCCGGCCTCTGTATCAGTTTCCTCATTTTCACCAACCCCTTCCTCCCCCCCCCAGGTTGCTTAGTAGCTCAAATTTATTGTGACACTCTATGCCAGCCTCCATCAAGTAACCCGAGTTTCCCCTGACTGCACCTCTAAACTGCCCCTCTTCCTCCCCTCTTGCTCTGTTCTCCTTAGGAGCTCCCTTCCCACAGTCTGCTGTTTTAGGCTTCCCCACAACAGCCCCACCCTTCTCAATGTCTACTCTACTAGGCTTCCCCACAACAGCCCCTTCTGACTCTTCCCCCTCCACTCTCTTTGTATTCGGAATGTTCGCCCCGTACGCTTTCCCCTTAGTGTCAACATCCCTATCTAAGGGTCCTCTGTCTTTAATATCCCCCCTCCTGCTTGCTGTAACATAACGTCCTGTAATTTCAGAGTGTTGCCCCAGCCTCCCCTCAGCCCCACCCTTCTGCTTCCCATATCCACACCCCTTATCCTTGGACACCCCCCCCCCAACTCCCCCAGCTTACTCATTAACCAATATACTTCACTCCTGATACAAGATAGCTGTCTACAGAGTGGGCAGCCTCCCTCTCTCCAGGCCCAATTAAGAATTATTGCCATCCCACATCCTGTGCAGCCTACAACCCTTCCGAAGATGCCTGTCATGGTGGAATATGGCCACCCTGTTTGTCCCCCTCTGTTTATAATGGCACACACCCCTCTTCTCAGTCCCTTCCCCCTGGAATACAGTTTCTCTCTATACTGACTGCAGTTATTTACAAACCCAGTTTCAACCCCACCAATAAAGTTCCCAAGTCTCACAAACACATACAGTCCAATGTGTGTCCAGTCCCACTAACAGTGTGTGTATGCAGACATCAGGTACCGCATGATGTCACAGGCCCACCAGTTCCTGTTGCTTCAAATTTCAGTCACAAACAGAAATACACAGCCCTTCAATCCCAACCCCCAGTGGCTTTTCAGTATTTGAGAAAGCTTACAAAACAGGGTGGGTGGGAGGTGTCTTACCAACACCAGGCAAACATCACATTTAAATTTCACTCTAATTATCACTGCCAAACAAGTGTTCCCAAGCCCCAAAAGTTACAATATCACAGCCCAAGTAACAGTTCTAACTCAAAGTAGTAGTTTTTAACACACAGAACTAATTTCACGTACAAAACTATTCAAATATTTCAGTTAAAACAGAATATAAACCCAAACCTCTGTCCTTACCAGCCTCCTGCTTATGTTCCCAAGTGAACACCCGATTAAATAAAACAGGATTACACACATTGACACAAAGACGTACCAGAGGCGACTTATTACAACTGTTTAAAATTCTTGGGAACCAGGAACAAATGAAATTATGTGGTATCAAATATTCTACTAGAAAAACTGTTGCTAGACTTCATAATAAACAGCTAGAGGTTATGAGGGCCAAAAGCAATAAAAGAATTAACTATTTTACAATTAGAACACCGAGACTGTAGAATACTTTACCACAGAATATAGTTGATTCAACAAATATCTTAACTTTCAAAAATAAACTAGACGCTTGGATGTTCGGGCAGGGACTGGGTTAATGTTCCACGTATATGGAGGACAGTCATGATGGGCAACCCGCCTTCTTTCGTCCAGAACTACCAAAGTACCAAGTCCAACATTGCTTTGTCTCTGGTGGGGGAATTCACCAGCCGTTGTAAACCTGCTCTTTGCAGTGCAAACAGGAAATATTTGCTTCGTTTGGAGGATGCTGTGTATGAGGACCAGTCCACATCTGGCAGATTGAAGTCTCCTATCAGCAGCATCTCTCCCTTTTCTGCCATCATCAAGATGGTCTCCATGAGCTCTTTGTCTATATCAGCTTCCTGGGATGGGGGTCTGTAGATAACTCCAGTCTGGATTGGGGCCTTCTCTCCAGCCCCGAGGGTAATCCAAAGTACCTTTGCCTTGCTTTGCTTCCTTTGGATTTCTGTTACATTGATGTCCTCTTTTACATACTATGTTACCCCCCTCCCTTTTTACCTTCTCAATGCTTCTGGAATAGCATGTACCCCGGGGATGGTGACATCCCATGTGTGGTTCCCAGTGGACCATGTTTCTGTAACAGCGACCAAGTTTACCTGCGCTTCTGCCATCATGGCCGTGAGATCGGGAATTTTGTTCATCAGGCTACGAGCATTGATGCACACTGCCTTCCAACACTGTTTATTCTGGTTAGTTGAAGGCTTACCCTTGCTCTGTTACATATGTAACCCCTAGATGGCGCTATCCCAGGGGCTACTACCCCTGCCTGATTTGCCACTAACAGGTTGAGGGGCCTGGATCCAATGGCGGGTGCCTCCACCCAGAGGTCAGGGTTTGCAATAGTTAAACTAACTTGGTCACAGCCCTCTGGGACACTGCAACCCCCCTTTCTTCCCACTAGTGGCCCACACAATATATCAGAATTACCTTCACAGTATACACTTACCCCCAGGTCTGGTTCCGGCACTGGGACCTCCTGTGAAATGAGATACAGTGCAACAATCACAGTACAGTACTTTAACATAGACAAATACCTCAGGCAGTATAACTTTGCTGAAACAAACAGCTCTGATTTATTTGGGGGATATAACAAGGACAGGGAAATCAGGTTAATTAGCTTATCACTCTAATAATCTACCTGGCTCTGTGCAGAGCCTATCCCTATCAGTTACTGTCCCTGGGTACCCAAGCCCTAGTGGCTAGTCAAACCGTGGCAGCTGGTAGGGCCCTTTCACACAGAGAAAAGGAGAATTAAACAGTCAGCAGTACAGTAATTCCATTTGGATTTAATGTGGCAATTCAACAGGAGCGACCCTGAATTAGTACTCACGACCTCCAAATAAGATAGGGTCCTTCAATGTCAGCAGGGCTCACTTGAGGTACACAAACCTCTTCACACATCCATATAAAGAAAGCACTATACCAGGCAGGCTGCATCTGTATCCGATCGCAATTACTGCACAATACCGGAGAACACACAGCAGATTCAGTTCCTGACAGACCGAGTGCAATTTTCAGCAATTCCTCCAGTCTTCTACAGGGTGAGCCTGGTTTCTACTCTTCAGAGATCCTTTGATTCTTTTCACAGGATGGATTCAGTCCTAACAAGCTGTTACACAAGCTGCAGACCGGAACTCTGGGCTTACACACGTTTTTGACTAAAACTGCACACTGAAAAGCACAGGGCTCCTTCCTTCTTCACTGCCAAAGCTCAACTGAAACTCCAACCGACAAAACCTGGCACTTCCTTTGAGTTCCCCCAGTTCTTGACTGGATTGGCTGTCACTCACAATAGACTGCTGCTGTTGGTCCAAAAGGCACTGAAGTCTAAACTACATCTCCCAGAGTCACTGCCCATACAATCCTCTTGTGGCTGGCTCAGATTATGAGTCCAAGTTCTGATTCGTCAAGGCACCATTTTAGAGCTAGCTTACCCCACACTGATTGGTCCAGTTCAGCAGTTCAAAACTAGAATGGGAACTAGCAGACACAGTTCTGACTGCAAAGAAAGCAGGTTAGACAAACTGTAATTTCATTATTACTCTAAATAATTTCTGGCAAACAGTTACATCTTTCAGATAGGTTCCTTTGCACTCCTAGTGACTGCAAAATGAAGTGAATTGGCAGCAGCTCGAGTGGTACTCAGAGAAGCACACAGTCCCCCATACAAACTAATTATGTCTGCAAGCAGACAGCTCTTAAAGAGACAGTACCAGAGGCTCTAAAACACTCACTGTAAATGGCTTAAATGCCAAACACCATTCAGGCTTGGAGCATTCAAGCAAGCTCCTGAAGTCTTTGGGAACCCCCATTTGCAGGGGTTACACCCTTCCTGGCCTGGGAAAGCTTGACGTCCGTGTCAAGCAAGTACTATAGTTTCAACTGCAACCATATACATTTGCATTAGGCTACTCACATGTAATCATCAGTCAATATATCATTTTACCAAGAACACATTTCTGAAACATTGCAGTACGTCACTCTTTACACAGTATTACATACACATTGACCATAACTCAAGTTATTACCTCTTGTACATGAAACCTGAAGAGAGGGCCCTTCCTATCAGTTACCTTGGGGCTGGATGGGGCAAGGCACCATATAGAAGAGCAACACAAGTAACTGGAGTTAGCACTGATGCTCAGTTTGGGCAATGAGCTCGGGACACATACACTCCTTTATGGACAACATTGAGGAGGCAAGTCCACAGGCCTCCCAAGTGAATCATAACTGAGGTGCACCACAGGCTTTACAGCTCGACCAGTCTTCTAGGGGAACTGTTATAGTCTCTGCACTCTGAGCCTCATTTTCAGCATTGTCCTCACTTGTCAGGAGTCTCCATGGGGGTAGAGAGGCTAGAACTTGGGGCACTTTCAGCTCCAGGAGTTACAGTTTCTGGAGTCCACAACATTTGGCTCGCATGGAGAGCTTTCGGGCACTGGCAGTGGACTGTCAGGGCACTCAAAATACTCTTCTGGTTCTGGTGTATCACCAGTCTGCCCCAATCTATCATTTTCCTCCCCTGAAAGCTCAAACAGTTCAACCATGCACAATGATTCCATTTCATCTGATCTGATGCTTTGCACTTCACTTTCTGGGAGCATTGGCTCCAGGGATGAAGCTGGGGGCTTAGACAGTCCAGAAGGCCCAGCTTCATCTCCAGTATTGACTAGGGGATTGCCCCGAAACAATTGACTCAGTTCGTAAGAAGGATAGTATTCAAAGTCACTCTCACTTTCTTCCGATATGGACTGACAGTCATGCTCAACTGGGACTTGTGGAGGGGAACACTTTAACTTTGCTTCTGTAGGTGCAGACTTTCTTGATCTTTTCTTAGCAGCAGCTCTAGTCACTGGTCCAGAGGGGGCATCTTCTGGGGCTCAGACTCAATTAAGATTTGTCAATGGGCAGTAAATGATTTCTATGCATTGTTTTACATCTTTTGAATTATTCTCAGGCCTTACTTTGTACACTGGCAGATCATCTAGTTTGCCCACTACAATGTGAGGGAGATGGTGCCATCTGTCAGCAATCTTGTGCTTGCCATGCAGTCCCAGATTTCTTAGCAATACCCGATCTCCTCCTGGGTTCCCGTGCTTTCACCTTTTATCATACCTTTCTTTGTTGGCCAGATTTCTTTTGGCAGCCATGGTTTGAGCCAGTTGGTACGCATGAGTTAGCTGGGCCTTTAACTTTTCACATACTGTAAATAGTTGTCAGCTTGAACCCCATCAGGAGAGACCCCAAAACACACATCTACTGGGTAGTCGAGCTTCTTCCAAACATCAGGCGGTAGGGGAGAATCCAGTGGCATCACTTTTGGTGCAGTTATAAGCATGTACCAGGGTGCTAATTTGTTGGCTCCATCTAGGCTTGTCCTTTGGGTGCAGGTGCCCAGCATATCTAGCAAAGTGCAGTTGAAACGTTCAGGCTGTGGGTCCCTGGGGGGTGGTAAGGAGTGGTTCTGGACTTCCGCTCCCACAGAGAAAGCATCTCTTTGATCAGGCGACTCTCAAAGTCTCTTCCTTGATCAGAATGGATTCTTTGTGGAGCCCTAGTGAACAAAAAGTTTTCTAAGTACTTTGGCCACAGTGGATGCTTTCTGGTCTTTGGTGGGAAAGCTTGGGCATATCTCGTGAAATGGTCAGTGACCACCAGCACATTACTGATATTTCTTTGATCTGACTCTAAACTCAGAAAATCAATACAGACCAGCTCCATGGATGCACTGGTGGTGATGTTAACAAGGGGAAGCCCTCTGGGCAAAAGCTTTCCTCTGTAAGCAGCGACTACAAGTTAGATGTGTTGCTCCACATCAGCCCCATCTTAGGCCAATAGAATCTGGATCTCACCAAGTCAAGTGTTCTGTCTATACCAAGGTGCCCCATGTGGTTGTGCAAGGACCTCAGTACTGAGTCTCGAAGGCAGTGGGCAGCACTAGTTGTTGTTTGTCTACTTGTCCCCTCTGTCTACTGTTTCTCTGTATAACAGTTTATTGATCAGTTTCAACTTAGGACCTTCTTTGTATAACAGTGCAGTTCTCAAATCAGTGGAGCGTAATTTGGACACATCTTTTCCTGCATAGAGGGCTTCTAAAGCTGCTTTGATCATGGGATGCAAGGATTGAGCCGCATGAATACTGTCATTGTCCAGCTGTGGCAGTGCACCAATGTCTATTGCAGAAAAGTGGCAATAAGCAGCAGGTATGCAATTCTCAGAGGCTCCCAAGCAATCCACCATGCAGTCCACTCGTCCGTGGACATTGTTCCTCCCTGTCAAACTTCCGGCAGAGTGCCGAATGTCAGGTTCTGCCAATCGGACCCAATCATTCTGGGGAACAGGCCTCCGGAGAGCATCAGCATCTATGTGGTTCAGACCTGCTCGGTATTCGAGAGCATAGTCATATGTAGATAATGCAGAAAGCCACCTATGGCCAGTGGCATCAACTTAGCTGAGGTCTGCACATAGGTCAAAGGATTATTGTCAGTTTTACTAGTATTTTAGCCCCATACAAGTACTCATGGAATTGGTCAACAATAGCCCACTTCAAAGCTAGGAACTCTAACTTATGTACAGGATAGTTCTTTCGGATGGGGTCAGGCTTCTACTGGCAAAGGCCACTGGTCTCAGGCCATTCTCGTGCTCTTGGTACAACACAGCCCCTAACCCTTGCAAACTAGCATCAGTGTGCAGGCGTAAGGTTTTCTTGGATCGGCATAGGCCAGCACTGGAGCATGGGTAAGTTGATATATGATCTCATGAAAAGCAGTCTCACAATCAGGAGTCCAGCGGGCCCCAAATACTTCACTCGGATGAAAATACACTCTTTCAGTCTTGAGGGACGCTGACTTTTGGTATTTTTTGTGGGTTGGGGATACCCTTGAGTAAGGTTAAGTAAAGGGCGGATCACTCTTGAATAGTCCTTGATGAAGCGCCGATAATAACCACAGAATCCCAGTAATCTTTGCAGTTCTTTTAGATTTTTGGGCTGTGGCCAGGTGGTCAAGGCCTCAACTTTACTTGGGTCGGTCTCTATTCCCTCGGTGGATACTATGTGTCCCACATACTTTACTGATGTTTGAAAGAATTGACACTTATCAATGGACAGTTTAAGGCCAAAGTCCTCCAGTCGGTCCAATACCTTAAATAATCTGCTCTCATGTTCCTCCAGTGAGCTGCCAAACACAATAACATCATCTAGGTATACCAGGCACTCTAGTAAGTTCATGTCCCCACTGCCGCTCCATCAATCGTTGAAAAGTGGCTGGGGCACCTGAAATCCCTTGAGGCATCCTCATGAATTCATAAAGCCAAGCGGACAGATAAAGGCCGTCTTCTCACGGTCCTCTGGGGCCACTCGGGATCTGGTAGTACCACTGCGGAGATCCAGCACAGAGAACCACTTGCTCCCGTTTAGGCAGTCCAAAGCATCCTGAATGCGGGGCATTGTGTACTGATCGAGGATAGTCCGCGGTTTAAGGTGCGATAATCCACACACATCCTTACTGTTCCATTCTTTTCCTCACTACCACAATGGGGAAGCATAAGGGCTTCTGGATTCTTGTATTACACCAGCAGCTAACATCTCTTGCAGATGCCGTCTCACATCATCTATGTCAGCAGGTGCCAGGCGTCGAGACCTCTCACGAAATGGTCTTTCATCATGCAACCGGATATTGTGCTCAGCTCCTTGCACGCATCCTACATCCCATTACTTTAAAGAAAACACCTGGTCTCTCTGGGCAAGCTTCTCACTGATCCTCACTTTCCATTCAGCTGGCAGCGGGGAGTCACCCAAATCAAACAAGTCAGGCGTTACTCTGTCATTCTTCCTTGAACTCTTGCTGCTGGGTAGCACTGCAGTGTCTGCACAATGCACATTAGCCAGGATGCAACCTCTGTTTACTCGAATGTCTCTTTCAGACACATTATGAACTTGGACCATTACCCTTCTGGCATAAGCATGGGCTCTAGCGGGCAAAATACTAGGCTTGACCAGCAGTCCCTCTGGCAATTTTCCATCGCCTGGTGCATCCAACATTAATATTTTATTCTTAACATCCTTTCTGATCACGGACCTCTCCCTGTAAGGTACACTGGGCATTTGGCGCCAGGATCAGAGACTCAGGATCCTTCTTCCATACAATTCCGACCGGTTCCTCTGGTTCTGTTTTTCAGCATCTCTCTGTGCCTCATAGGCCTTCTTAATTAAAGCCGAACTCTTAAAGCTCTACTAGTCTTTGACCCTGTTTTCATAACACAACTGTGCCAGCCTTCGAACATATATGAGCATTTGTTCCAATCAACAAAGGGACACCATCATACAGTCCAGTGGGGGACACACTAAGGCTAGGGTCTCTATTTGTTCGCCACTCCAGCCACGGAGGTGGGGAAAGACAACCAAATTCGGATATACCGGAATAGGGGTAGGCCTTCTCACTTAACCCCATACATGCAGTCCTTCTAATGGTTGTAAAGTCGCGTCTGACAAATGCTTCTGATACCAATCCTGGAACATAATTGTCACTTGGGAGCCACTGTCTAATACAGCTCTTGTAGACACTCCATTCACCTTTACAGTGGTCTCCATGGAGGACCCACTATTCGACCAGTCTGGAGAGGCGGTAGTGGGGCCTGGGCAACTGACCTTGCCACAAAAGGACGTGAATTAGCATTTTGGTGCCCTCACTGGGATCATGTCGTGCACCTCTTAACCACTGATTTCTTCTCCGAGCTCTCCTTGTAGCCTATATGCAACTTTGTCAGTGTCTTTTGGGGACTGGCATTCCCTTTCATGTGCCCATCTTTCCCACAATTATAGCAAAACATACTTTCTGGAGTTTGAGCTGGCCGGGCGCCACACTGGAGCCAGGCGGGGTATTACTAACTGGAAACCTTGGTGCCATCTCTGTCTCGGCGTGATAAGCATTTGGAGACATCTCGTCAGTTTCTCCACTTCCATGGTCAAGGAATCGAGTTCGAGCTGTTATCAGCAGGAGATACATGGGTGGGTACCCCACCCCATAGCAGATAGCAGTCAGATATAGGTCAGGGCCCGTACTTGCAGGCGTGGCCTTCATAAAGGGACTGTTTTGAATTCCCGGATCTCTCTCAACAGTTACGCCCATTGTGACATATCTTTTCCTTGTCAGAGCACTCATTGACTGCCAACCTCTGCCCCTAACTTCACTTGATGGGTCACCCTCAGTCACTCGGGTGTAGCCGCAGCTATTGGTGCAGGTCCCTCCGAGGTCGTCTTTCTCAACTCCTCGAATTTCTCTCATTAACTCATCATAGGAGGGTGGGGATTCCAGTCGATCTGCCAGGCGTAACTGAAGCAACAGCAGTTCTGAGAAGGGGCAGACTTAGGATCCTGTCCAGCCTGGTTGGTCCAGTTCAATCGCTGGCAAACTACCTTTTCTGAGGCATTCTTGCAACAATTTTCCAGCCGAGATACATACACAGACAACAACTCCCCTTGGTACTGTTGCATCTCTTACTCTCCACCATAGGTCCTCATCAGAATCTGGGCTCCCATACACATTCTCCAAGGCCTCAAGATAGGCCTGTGCAGTCGCTTCAGGGTTACTGGCCCGTTTGCACGGATGGTAGCCAGGGCAGGACCTCGGAGGCTCTCACTAACCCTCTTTACGCTTTTAGCCTTCCGGGCATTGCCATTCTAGCACTTGGGGGCAACATAGTCTATCCAGGTCTCCCAGTCATCCTCCCTTGGGGGTGGGGAGGGTGCCAGAAGATCCTCAACCTGGTGAGAGTCGTGACTAATGGCAGGTGCAGAAATAGGAGTCTGCATTGGTTCAGCCACCATTCACGGGCACTGGAGCAGGAGAGGTGTTGGGGAGGAACACCCCAAGTGGCAAGAATAGTTTCTTCAAGTCCTCCACAGTTTTCCCTCTCCCAGCAACTATTCAGCAAATTTCTCCTCAAAAGTTTCAGATAGTGGTGGGGCTGAATTCCCCAGGTCTTTACTGTCCTTAGTTATCACTTTCCAAGCAGTGAGGGCTCCTCTGGGTAATGGTCTGTGGCACTTTGGAGCTATCTATGGGATCCTTAAACTCTACTAGGGCCAGGAAAGTGTGGGTGAGCAGATTAGCATGCCGACCCACCACCACAGGGTTTTGTAAACCTTCCACCTTGGAAAGTACTCCTGCACAGTGTCCGTATTGATGCAGGGGATGTCCAGGATAACATAGCATTTGAAGTCGATCTCCTCCCCAGTACACCACTCCACCAGCGGTGCACAGCCACTTCTGTCAGGGTACCCATTTTTTCTTAACAGTGGTTCATAAATATGGCCACTAGAGGACACACAATCCCAGCGGTGAGCCTCCAAGATGTAACCCCTAGATGGCGCTATCCCAGGGGCTACTACCCCTGCCTGATTTGCCACTAACAGGTTGAGGGGCCTGGATCCAATGGCGGGTGCCTCCACCCAGAGATCAGGGTTTGCAATAGTTAAACTAACTTGGTCACAGCCCTCTGGGACACTGCAACCCCCTTTCTTCCCACTAGTGGCCCACACAATATATCAAATTACCTTCACAGTATACACTTACCCCAGGTCTGGTTCCGGCACTGGGACCTCCTGTGAAATGAGATACAGTGCAACAATCACAGTACAGTACTTTAACATAGACAAATACCTCAGGCAGTATAACTTTGCTGAAACAAGCAGCTCTGATTTATTTAGGGGATATAACAAGGACAGGGAAATCAGGTTAATTAGCTTATCACTCTAATAATCTACCTATGGCTCTGTGCACAGGCCTATCCCTATCAGTTACTGTCCTGGGTACCCAAGCCTAGTGGCTAGTCCAAACCGTGGCAGCTGGTAGGGGCCCTTTCACACAGAGAAAAGGAGAATTAAACAGTCAGCAGTACAGTAATTCCATTTGGATTTAATGTGGCAATTCAACAGGGAGCGACCCTGAATTAGTACTCACGACCTCCAAATAAGATAGGGTCCTTCAATGTCAGCAGGGCTCACTTAGGTAATTTAAACCTCTTCACACATCCATATAAAGAAAGCACTATACCAGGCAGGCTGCATCTGTATCCCGATCGCACTACTGCACAATCCGAGAACACACAGCAGATTCAGTTCCTGACAGACCGAGTGCAATTTTCAGCAATTCCTCCAGTCTTCTACAGGGTGAGCCTGGTTTCTACTCTTCAGAGATCCTTTGATTCTTTTCACAGGACGGATTCAGTCCTAACAAGCTGTTACACAAGCTGCAGACCGGAACTCTGGGCCTTACACCGTTTTGACTAAAACTGCACACTGAAAAGCACAGGGCTCCTTCCTTCTTCACTGCCAAAGCTCAACTGAAACTCCAACCGACAAAACGGGCACTTCCTTTGAGTTCCTCCCAGTTCTTGACTGGATTGGCTGTCACTCACAATAGACTGCTGCTGTTGGTCCAAAAGGCACTGAAGTCTAAACTACATCTCCCAGAGTCACTGCCATACAATCCTCTTGTGGCTGGCTCAGATTATGAGTCAAGTTCTGATTGAGTCAAGGCACCATTTAGAGCTAAGCTTCCCCACACTGATTGGTCCAGTTCAGCAGTTCAAAACTAGAATGGGGAACTAGCAGACACAGTTCTGACTGCAAAGAAAGCAGGTTAGACAAACTGTAATTTCATTATTACTCTAAATAATTTCTGGCAAACAGTTACATCTTTCAGATAGGTTCCTTTGCACTCCTAGTGACTGCAAAATGAAGTGAATTGGCAGCAGCTCGAGTGGTACTCAGAGAAGCACACAGTCCCCCATACAAACTAATTATGTCTGCAAGCAGACAGCTCTTAAAGAGACAGTACCAGAGGCTCTAAAAACACTCACTGATAAATGGCTTAAATGCCAAACACCATTCAGGCTTGGAGCATTCAAGCAAGCTCCTGGAAGTCTTTTGGGAACCCCCATTTGCAGGGGGGTTACACATATGTGTTTTGTGTTGTTTGTTGTGTGTATGATAGGAGCATATGCATGCTGAACTAGATGGGAGAGGGGCACAAGGTGACCCTTGTGGTGTAAGGGGTGCCTGTGCCAGCCACCCACCATCCACTAGTTTAACTGACCAATATGGATGTCAACCTTTTGACCAAGCGCTCATGTACCTTCTTTAGAGAGGTGCAGGCCGTTGAATTTAAAAAACTCCCGTTCCAAGAAATCCTGCCAATTACCGATATATCGGTGACCTTTTTCCTGGCACCAGTTCCTTAGCCAGGTGTTAAATTCAGTCATGCCCTTTTCCCTAATCTTCTGCCTGCTGTCTCCCTTATTCCAGAAAGGCAGCATCTCTGAGAGAGGAGACTGGTTGAAAGAGAAGAAAGTTTGTCGCCCAGCCTGGAGATATTTTGTTTAGTTTCCTCCACTGACTTACTGGCTAGGTCATTTGCACCTATGTGGAGAATGACATGAGTGTTGTGGTCCACTGCGTGTACGATCCCCTTGATACAGTTTGTGTCGCTCCATGCTGATGTCCCCGGGAGGCACCTGACTGTAACTGAAGCATGGTCCTGCTGGAGGTGAGGTTCTATACCCCTAATCATGGAGTCGCCTATTATTAGAACCAGTTTCTGTGCCTCAGTTAACTCATCACTGCATTTCTTTGTTGCGTCACCACTATATTTTTTCTAGTTTTTGCAATGCTGCTTTTCTTTATTATTTTCTGCAATACCGAAGTCTGAAAAGAAGGGGGCTAAATTGTCAAAAAAAGTCAGACAGCCTGTCATAATTAGTCATTGCCCCTGTGGGAAACCCATGGATGCTTTGGACTGGCATCAGTCCTGCATGGCCTGCCTTGGACTAGCGCATGATATGGATGTGTGCGATGTCAGCTTCTCGATGGACCACTGCACCTTAGAGAACCACTTGTTGAGGTGGGGTTGTCTAATCCCCACCTTCGGATGCACATGTCACACACATGCATCAAATTTGGGTCTGTGGGCCCTTCCCCTGTGCCTCTTCATGGGATCTTAGGTTCCACAGAAGCACAGGATTTTCCTCTAACTCACCACACTGAGGTGTTGGAGGCCCTGATGGTTGGGTCTGTGGGACAGTCGGCTGTTTTTGGGCAGCCAGCTGAGAATCCACCACAGTCTGTCTGTCCTGAGCAGCAGATGTCCATGGTGACAAGGCTGCAGCTCTACACTCGGACTTGTTGTCCTGCTGTTGTCACCATTCATGGTGATGACACAGCGGGTGACCCGGAAACAATGCAGGGCCCTCTTGTGTCACTGTTGGCAGTGACAGGAGAGGGACGAGCACAAAGGCTTTTAGTCATGCTGTTGCTGAGTCAGAAGTTGTCACTATTCACAGTGTTGCCAGCGACACTGAGGAGGGTGACTACTCTGGCTGCAGTGACCAGACGGACAACAGCCATGGTATCAGTCCTGGGCCCAGCATTGGGCAAGGCACCAGTAATGATGTCGTCCCCAATGTTGTCCCTAACTGAGGCGCCATTCCCAGCACCGCAGTGGGGGATGACTCTAGGGTCAAAGCGGACCCTGAGAGTGGTACCGAGGGTGGTGCCAACTGTGGTGATGGGGAGGAACCCATCTCTCAGGTTGTCACCAACCCTGAGCCCGATGCTATAGGTGGCACCGACTTGGGGTCGATGCTGGAACTGTTGGACAACACCATCACTGGTGAGTACCAGGGCAGCCCTTCGTGCACTGTATGGTTCCACTCTCCTCACCTGGGGGCCCCCATGGACAACGATCAGGTCGCTTCTGCTCATGTCCAGGCCACCCTTCGGGTGACTTTGCCAGGCACTCCACTCAAGCAAGGCCTCCTGTGCAGTTCTGCAGCCCAGATTGAGACTCTCGAGACCAGGAGTCTCATCCCCCTCTAGCAGGGCCTCACTGCTTCCTGGAGAAATTTATTGCATTCATAAGCCTGGAGGGGCTACTAATGTGGGACCAGCACAGGGAATTGATTGGTGTCTTAGAGATTTTTCACAGGGAGTCTGATAGGACCCAGTTCCGGCCCTTCTCCTTGGCACCAACAGTCCCTGGAGTCAGTGCCTCATCTCCAGTGACGTCCTCCTCAGAAGACAATGGGTCATCAGTCCACCTTCCTTTGGCTACTGAGTGCTCACTGTAACAGAGGTTCTTTGTGGAGATGCTCCAGGCACTCAACGTGAATGCATGCACAAGTCGCGATCAGGCAGTCCTGCTGTTGGGACTCCTTGGAGTTCCCAAGGTTGACTTAGTTGTCACTCCCCCATGGCCTAGAGCCTTTGAGAAGGCATCCACTGTTTCCTTCCTACCACGTGTAACTGATTCTGTCTTCGCAGGGTTGGATTAGGGGTATATCACAGCTGACATTTTCAGCAATCTGGCCAAGGCCTTTGACTCGGTGCCCCACCCTCTCTTCCTAAGCTGAGTGCTGCTGGCCTCTCAACTCCTACTGTAGACTGGTTCTGTTCTTACCTCTCTGGCTGCCTGCAGTCAGTATAGGCAGGTAGTGCCCTGTCATTTCCACTTTCCATTCAGGCTGGGGTCTCACAGGGCTCCATCCTGGGGCCAATCCTGTTCACCATCTTCCTTAATTACCTCCCCACAGCTTCTACCAATTCAGAAATCCACATGCTTGCAAATGACACTGTAATTTACACCTCTGGTCCCTCCACTACAGCTGTGGAAGGTCCTGCACTGGTTTCAGTCTAACTGGCTCCTGGTCAATACACTCAAAAAAAACTGTGTCCATGACCTTCGGCACCAGCCAAATTGAACAGACTTCCAAATCTGCCTGTCTTCTCCACTTTGAATGGCACCCCTCTTGAAGTGGGTCATTCATTCAAATACCTTGGTGTGTGACTAGACAGCAAACTTTACTTCTCTGCCCACATTGACACAATCCACGCTATGCTGCACCCTAAACTTGGTGCCTTGTAATGCAGTAAAGACTGTCTTTCTCTGCAGGTGTACCATGAGTTTGTCACCAAAATGGTGCTCCTGGTCTTTGACAATGTGGACGTGGTCTGTTCTCTCTGTGCCATCCCAGCCAGACTCAACACTACTGCAACATCTTCTATTGTTTTGTTACCAACTCCCCTTCCTGTACCTACCATTGCTCACTCTACTGCTCCTTATCCATTCTTCCTCTGTCTTCCCATCGCCAGATCCACTGTGCCTCTTTCATATCCAAATACTGGTTTGGGTCTCTTTCCCCCTTACTGTTCCTCGCTCCTCTCCTCCATTCCTTCTGTCTCTTGCTTCCTTTGCTCCAGGGATCTTCACGCTTTCACCACTCCTCATCCCCACTCCTGCAAGGCAACCAGCATTTTCCTATCATCTCCCTTCACTCTGGAACCTACTCCCATCCTCCCCTCTGTTTCATTACCTCCCCTGTTTCTCTCAGGTACCAGCAGAAACTCCTGTTCCCCCCTACCTGATTGCTCCCCCTTCAGTTGCTCCCTACCCCGGTGTAGGCGTGGCTGAATTGCCTGATTTTCGCTGCTTGCTCTTATTTACTTACTCCTGTTTTAATCATGTACTCTGTTCCACTTTACTGAACTGTGAACTGTGTCAATGCTATGTATTTGCCTCCCGTGTTGTATCGCATCTGGAAAGGAGCCTTGGCTCAGTGTGCCTTTCCCAGTTATCATTTTTCAAATAAATAAATAAATTCAGGGCAGTGTGGCGGCATCCTTTCTCATGTCCAACCATCCTCAGTGATCTTCCCATGTGGTATTGTGCACCCACAGGGTCTGCAGGTAAGGTACTTTACCCCTTTTCATGGCTTAAGGTGCTGCAAACCCCATCGGAGCCTTGATGCCTCATGTGCGTGACCGATCTCCAGAGGCAGATTCTGCTTAGATGGATTCCCTTGGCAGGAAGGCTTTCACCTTGGCACTTGCCCTCATGTGCAGCTCTGCACACCAGGCACATATGGCGACCTTCAGCCATCACTGAAGGTTGCAGTTAAGTCAGCTTTTAGCTATATTGCCTCAGAGCAAGTCAGTCAGGTAGGCCGCTAACCTTTCTGCTTGGGACCTGGAGGTAGCTCGGCACCAGTCCAGGGCATCCTACGATGCCAATGATATGGCCTCCAGGTAGCAGGAACTGCAGTGTGCATCAGATGGATGGCATAGCTTCACCTCTCTAGACTGGCACTTTTGGCTCAGCATAAGGTGCTTAACTCGCACTTCTGGGAGCGCACGTCTTCTCCCCTAGGGTCAGATAGAACTGTCGTGGAACCCTCCTGCTCCTGTGCCACAGGAGTCCCTGTCGGGCACTGACCAGTCTCGGGTCTCGTGAAACCTGTAAAGAGCTCCTGCCATCAGGTGTTCTCCCCCATGCAGAGGGATGAGAGTATCTGTTACCTTCAGGGTGAGCCAATTCCTCCCTGAGAAAAGAAAGGAAAGCTTGGTACTCTGACCCATAAGTGGAAATCAGTGGTGAAGATTTATTCCTTTCCTCCCATTTTTCTTATCCTCCTTCTTCCTGCCAGGGGTATATCCCCTTCTTGGGGTATACTCCTAATAGTTGCTAAATGCAGTCTGTGCCTCTGGGCACTATCCAATCTAACTCCACTTGGCAGTTGCACTTTCTGTGGGAGGTGCCATGCACTGTGTTTGATCAAGTGTTGGACAAGGGGAGACGGTCTAGGAACAGGTTGTCTGTGCTGGCTAGCCTGAAGGATCAGGAGGGGATGAGTTGTAGAGGAAGTGTGGGAAAAGAGTAGTAGTAGTAGTGGCAGGGGGACTAGCAAGGTGGCAGAAAGCAAGGTTGGTGCACGGAGGAGTAGCATTGGCGGGGGGTGTTAAAGCAGGAGAAGGGGTAGCGGATTCAAGTAGGGGTGAGGAGTAGCTGGTGGGGGATGGTATGGGAGGAAGGAGTTAGTCTAGACAGGTGTAGAAGGGGGTGGGGGAAGGGATGAAGGAAAGGGTGAAGCAGGGATCAAGTGAGGCAGTGGGAGGAGCAGGCAAGGAAAGAGGTGAGGGGGATTGGGACTGTGAGCAGACAAATGGGAAGGACCAAGGAGGACAGCAGGAAAAAGGAAGTAGGGTCATCATTCTGGGGAACTCAGTACTGAAGGGTGTATAATGGTGCAGCAAGGGCGGCAGGAAAAGCCGCATATGGGTGGAATGTATGCCAGGCATGATGGCAGAAAGGATGAGGCAGTTTATTCCTAAGTGTGTGTGGAGGGATGGGGTGAAACCTCACACTGTAGTACACCTGGGTACAAATGACCTGGAGGGAATAGGGTCAAAGAGATGCAGGAGTGGTTCAGAAAAGTGGAAAGGATATGCAATAAGGAAGGACGTTCAGTTGCTTTCGCTGAGATTCTCCCAGTACCTAGAGCAAGTATGAACAGAAAACAAAGAATTATGGAGTTCATAGTTATTTGACTATTACAGTCAATCCTCCATATGGTAGCATGGGGTTGTTTTTCCAGGAGTCCCTGTGTTTCATTCCTATTTTGGGACATTGTGCAATCTTAGTTATAGGGAGGGCATCCCAATTCTGGGCATCCCCCTCTTGCCTTTCAGTCAGAGCCAGATATTTCAGGGCTGCTGGCTTTAAATTCACTGTCCACCTGCTGTCTAGTTAGTAGTGTGAGACTCTGGCTTAATGCGCATCTACCCTTTGTGCCACTTAGTGTGCCCTGTTTCTTTATCTAAAAGTTGGTAGTTGGGGTTTATTTTGTTTTTTATTTATAGTCCTATATCCTTTCCCTGTCCCTTTGCGCTAGGAAACTTCTTAGCACACTCTCTTTTTTCACCACTTTGTTTCTGTCCTGGTAAACAGAACTGAAGTAAGTGAGGGAACCAGCAACAGTTATTACTGGTACATGGTACAATGTGGGTGTACGTTGGCGCCGTGCTCAGTAGCAGTGGCCAGCTGTTTCCTAGCAAAATGTTTGCTCCCATGGGGTCCTAGTGCTTCTGGTGCTAGACCCATAAGTGGTAATCAGTGGTGAATATTTTATGAAGGATCAGCAGTTAGGGCAAGTATGTAACTTTCATTTCTGAGCTTCCTCTCCCCCAACCAAATGCAGCTACTAGCATGTCCAAGAATAGGATCACCACCAAAAGTCCAGTTCAGCCAGCCCAGTCAATCGGGTGGCTACAGACTCCTGTCTCCTGCTGTTAAGCGGCCCCACCGTTGCAGTACAGAACACAAAGGGCTGCAGTGCAGTGGGCAGTACTATTTGGCATCCATTATGCCTTGCTTTGCGCACAAAACTGTGGACCCTTTGCAAGGCAGCAGGCTTGTTACATCTTTGTAAGTAAAGTACTACACATACTGCACACTTTCTTTAGGAAGCATACTTGGAACTGCTAAAAGTACATTACATGTCTGGGACTTGTATACTACTTCATGCAGTACCCCTTGTTGCCACTGTATGAACCAACGTACAAATGGAAGGTACATATCTTACTAGTCAATGTGTAAAACAAAATGCTCTTGTAAATGTATGTTGCTCTATAGATAGGGTTCACAAGGCCATACACAGTCAACATACAACTGTGTGATAACTGTGCAACTTCACATTGGACCAAAAGAGATTCACATGAACCAGAACAGCCTTGTAGTTGGAGCTGGATCTGTAACTTGATCTTGAGGGTAGGGGACGGGGTGGGGATTAGAGTTACTGTTTACAAATTTTGAATATGTTGACCCTGTATGAGGTACCAGACAACTGATACACAGCTGCATGCCTGTAGCTTGGTCTTGGGTACAAGGGAAAGGGAAAGGGACAGGGAGGGGGTGGGAGTCAGTACAGCTTGACTAATAGCACATTTCCAAACATTGTGGGCAGTGGGTTGAAAACCATAATAGTACATTCACAAATAGAGGGTTTGAGAATTGTGTTGTAGAAACCCTAATCTGTGTTAACATTTTTTTTGCAATGATATATCATTGTGCTGCCTTTTATGGTTACAACTTGACCCCACGTGTATCTAGTTGTATAGTATATGCAAACACATTTGTGTTCTGTACTGTTTATTATTTATTTAAATAGCTTGCCTCTACTGTGCTGCTGTAACCATTCCCTCTGTCCCACTTGAAAAGTAGGTGTTTTACCTAAACAAGACTATCCCGGAGTGCAGAATTCTCCCTCCCTATTCCTTTATGTGGTCTTACACAAATACCATGACTACTGTACAGTGATATTTGTATTTGTAAAACGTGCCATATTGGCATTTGCCCTGGATAGTATCTGTATTGCACAGCCCTAATATTTATATAATTTTGTATATAATTGCACTTTATTCCAAATGCAATCATTGTATATAAGACATGCAGTAGATGCGGGCCCGGTGGCGCTGAGGGTTGAAATGCTTGTGCCATGCCGGCGACCTGGGTTCGGAAATGATCTCTGGCCGCCGGGGGTTGGCAGTGGCAGGAGAGGATCGAGCGTCATCTGTTGGACTGCTCTCCTCTCCTGGGGGTGAGGGGGGCACAGTCTGCCACAGCTTGGGCGACCTCTGTCAGTGGATCGGGGTTGCATGCTGTGGAGACCACAACAAGGAGGTACTGGAATTTGGACAGACATCCTGTGGGCAGATGCGGGAGTGCACCCGTTGTGCACTGGACATCATTGCATGCCCAAGCTCCTGGGAACCAAGAAAATGTGAAAAACCCTGGCACCCGGGTAGGCGAAGGCCTGCCCACCTGACTCATCCATGCTTACCGTTGGACTTGCCCCACCCAGTCTCCGAGTCCTCCATTCCCCCTGGCGGCAACTTGGCCTTTAAAGATAGAGTGCCAGAGGAGTTACGGCAGTCCTTACTCGGGGGGGGGGGCTCAGAGCCGGGTAGTCGGTCACTACAGAGAAACTGGAGGACGCCTGTCAGAGGTAAGGAGTGGGGAGGTCTCAGACAGAGTGGGATACTGGGTTGGATTCGGGTTTCGCTGGAGAGAGACCTAAGGGACCAGTGATAGGGAGTAAAGAAAATATACAAAAAAAAAGAAATAAAGACATGCGGTCATCATTGTATCTTTTCTTTGCACCAAATGGGGTCTGGCTGGAGCAGCCATCTCCAGCAAATGGTATGTAAACCCCTGTTTCGGGAGGGGCTTACCTGGATGCTTGCCTGCCATCTCTTAAGAGTCACCCGAGCTCTACTGCGACTCTCTTGTGCACTCGCATGTGTGGCACAGTGAGAGAGAGCCACAATGTTGATGATCCTTTGTGCCTTCTGTTCCTGTCCTCACTGACTGTAGCTGCTGTTCTATCCCAGTCCTCTGTACCCTGGCAGAGGGGATCGGGGACACTGTCCCAGTCCCCTGTACCCTGGCAGAGGGGATCAGGGACACTGGCCCAGTCCCCTGTACCCTGGCAGAGGGGATCTGGGACACTGTCCCAGTCCCCTGTATCCTGGCAGAGGGGATCGGGGACACTGTCCCAGTCTCCTGTATCCTGGCAGAGGGGATTGAGGGCACTGTTCCTTTGGCATCTCCTGCACCACACGCAGACATGGCCTCTACAAGAGCGGGAGTGCATGCTACAGAGGGGCTTCTCTTCTGTGTTCTCTGCTCCACCTTACTCTGCCAGTCACCGTGGCGCGTAGATCTGCTGCCCAATCTCTGCCACGGCACAACTGAACATCAGCCGTGGAGAGATGCTACAATATTAGGGGGCCAACACTCTCTGGGGGGCCAATAAGTACTCAAAAAGAAAGTATTTGGAGCACATGGCTCCATCAGACATGGCCATCTTATTGCCCTGTGACCCACCAGCTCTCCAGTCTGAGGGCTAGGAAGCTCTAACAACAGAAGCAAAGGATTGAGGGGCAACAAAGACACAGGGTCCCTCCAGTCCCCTTTATACTGGTGGGCTTAAAGAGGGGCCAACACTCTCTGGGGGGCAAATAAATAATCAAACAGAAAGTCTTTGGAGCACACGGCTCCATCAGACATGGTCATCGCATTGCTCTGTGGTCCCACCAGCTCTCCAGTCTGAGGGCTAGGAAGCTCTAACAACAGGCAAAGGATTGAGGGGCAGCAAAGACGCGGGGGCCCAGATATTCAGAAGGTTGCGCATGGCGCAATGTTGCGCCATCGCAACCCACTAATCTTGGCACAATAGTATTAAAATAAGGGATTGTACCTGGCACAAATCCCAATGCACGGGCCGCATCAGTAATGTATGCGGCATGGGGGCGTGCCCATGCATACTCCGTACATCCGATCCATTCACATATCTGGATTGGCTGAGCCACAGTGCAGGCTGCAGCCCATTGAAGCTCAGCCTGTGGACCAATGGGCGACAGCCCTACCGTGACACTGTCAGTCAGCAGGTGGCAGGCAGGTGGGGTGCTGACCGGGGAGAGGCGGTGGGGCTCAGTGGGCAGGTGGGGAAGGGGTACTGTGGAGCTCTCCTTATTGTTACATATGCCCGCGATCAGGCTGCGAGTGGTCCACTGGACCACCAGGGATATTGGACATATATTTTTACACTGAAGCCTGTGATCGGGCTGCGCAATCTGAATATCTGGGCCAGGGACCCTCCAGTCCCCACTATACTGGTGAGCTTAAAGAGCCAATTAGAGTGCAGGACAGAAGAGGGCAGAAGGACTGATTGACAGCCGTGCCTAACCAGTGACAAACTGAATTAGA
The DNA here is from genome assembly GCA_016271365.2 of Neoceratodus forsteri. NCBI lineage: Eukaryota > Metazoa > Chordata > Ceratodontiformes > Ceratodontidae > Neoceratodus > Neoceratodus forsteri. The sequence goes on along the minus strand of CM028130.1, from coordinate 533,812,630 downwards.
GAAAAGAAGTTTTTGGGCTCTTGAAGAGCTCATGGCAGTTGAAGAGAGACTCAGAGGTGAGCAGATCTGGAGCTGCTTGTGAGAGCAAGAGGCCTAGCTAGGTCAAAAATCCTGTGAATTTTCCCCAGGATTCATCCTGCAAAATCACTGCAAGCCTTATCTTGGGCTTATACTGTTCGGAGACTGTGCCAGGGAGAGGTACCTGTTCAGTGAACACTGTAAAACTGTGCCAGATGGGCACATGTTGAAAGAAACCACTGAGAGTCTGTGCTGGTGGGGAAATGTTGCAGGCTGAAGCTACTGAACAGTACAATGTGGAGACCGAGACCTGCATCTGACTCAGGTTGCTTCAGAGCCAGTTAAAGGCCTGCTAGCCCTTATCTAGTAGGGGTGGATTGGGGAACAGGGAGCCATGAGGCATGTGCCCTGAGTACGTAGGTACTCTCAATCTGGGGGTCGTGGACCATGGGGGTTGCTCCTGGGGTCTGGGCTCCTTGGGAACTGTGAAGCTGCTGCATAGAGCACCAGTGTGCTATGAGTTTTGAGCTAGAAGGGCTGTCTTGCTGCCAAGTACCTGAAAGAGTCCAAAGTGCTTCCTATCCAGGCCACTGGGGCCTACTGCCAAATGCTGCCTGACTTGCTGCTGTGTGCTGGTTCCCTCCTTGTCTGGGCTGCTGCATCCGTGGGTCACATGAGTGTCATGTTGCTGGCTGGGGTCTGTGGTACTTGGCCTTTTTGGATTACAGTTACCTTTTTAGGATTACAAAGTTGTTTTTTTCAAACATTTGAAGTTTCAGGTTCTTTAAATTGTGCTTGCACACTGGCCTGTTGGGGGTTAAATTGCAAGCTTGATACATTTCATCAAGTGCACCACCAAAAGAACTCCGGCAACAGGCCTTTACTGGGACTTTAGTGTAACAAGTGGGTACCCAGAGTCACTTGTTATTATGTCATACTTGAAGTCATAGTTTCAGTACTGGTACCAGCTGAAGCATTTACTGCACCCTGTGTAGGGTAATTCATCCTTTTGTGCCCCTTGATTGGGTGGGTGCTTCACAGACCATGTGGGATCAGAGTGTAGTAGTGACCCACAGTACAGTGGCCTCCAGGGGTCACTGATGCAGGGTGGGAGTGCTCAAGGTGACTTGCAACTGTCTAACCCCCTCTTTTCCTCCAGCTTCCAGGCCTGTGTTCCTAAATAAAAGCACTGTTAATTTGTTGCCTTTCACTTCTGTGTGGGCGCTCATTTTGTGTAACTTGGTTGAAGTGTTTATTAGTGAAGGTAACAACTGTTTTATTGGTTCTCGGGGGGGAGGGGGCAGTCCAGTGTATGGAGGTGGGTAGATACTGCATCCCAGTGGGTGGTATTGCACACAACATCTGGCCCACTTATTTTCTGTGAGTAGAGGCACTGTGCCATTTCTTATTTGTTCTGGGATGAATGTGAGGAGTCACAGGAGAAACAATAGACCCAACTCCCTCAACCAGGTGGGCCCTGTGCATTCACCAGGCAGGTGTCTGAACCCAGAGACGGTGACTCCAGGCATCACAGGTACACCCCTGTCACTTGCAGGTAGGGTCTGCCACTCTCACCTGGTTTTGGTATTGTACGTATTTTTGATGTATGCTAATATAGTGTTTTTCCTTCTGTAATATAGTGTTTTTCCTTCTGTAATGTAGTGTTTTTTCTTCTGGCTTTGTTAGCCAGCATATTTTTAGTGGCCATGCTTTGGCCCTTATATCCAGCAGACTTAGTGACAACTTCTGAGAGTGGCATATTACTACTCCTATGTGGAACTTGGTAACTCTGCAATGTCACATGCACCAGTAATCTGTTTCTGTACACCCCCCCACCACCACCACCACCAAATGGTGGGCAGCTTGGCTAAAAAAAAACAAAACAGATATATTCACTAGTGGCATGATGGTTATTTTTTTCAGTGGTTACTTGTATCTTGTTTCTGGTCTGACACATGTTCTACGCCATCTTGTTTGCAAGGAGATCTTGCCTTTGACTACCCCTTTTATGTGCTGTCCATAAGACCCGCATGCATACAGGGCTGTTACATTATACCATTACTCTCTTACCAGTCTGACTTATTTTGCTGGCTGGTGGGTGACCTTTGGTTATGACTCAGAAGCCCAGACTACCTTCATCTGTGTCACCTTAAGTGTGTTCTCCCGCATTCTTTCACTCTCTGAGAGTTGGTAGTCAGGTTTTATTTTGTTGTTTATTTTTCCTGTATCCTTTTCTCTATCCTTTTGGACTAGCTATTCACAAGTCCTAGCTTGTCTTTTTCCCCAGTTTTTGCTTCTCTCCTGGTAAATATAACAAAGGTAGGTGAGCGGAGCTGGCAACAGTTATTGGCAGGGGCATGACACCATGTGAGGGCACGCAGATGCCGTAGCCAGTTGCCGTCATCAGTCCCCTACGTAGAAACATAGAAGTTGATGGCAGATAAGGACCGCAAGGCCCATCCAGTCTGCCCATTTTTTTTCTACCTTATGAATGTGCCATAGGCCTTTACTCTGTCAATGGCCTATCTATTCATACTTATCTGTATTGCTTCCTTATGCCTATCCCATGCCTGTTTGAAGCCCTGCACTGTATTCATATCCACCACTTCCTGAGGTAGGTCATTCCATGCATCCACCACCTTTCTATGAAAAAGAACTTCCTCACATTACCCCTTAATCGACCTCCCTGTAATCTTATACTGTGTCCTCTTGTCCTGCTGTTTTTCTTATATTGAAACATGTTAGACTCTTTCACCTTGATAATGCCCTTAAGATGTTTGAATGTTTCAATCATATCACCTCTCTCCCTCCTTTGCTCTCGGGTATACATATTGAGCTCTGTTAATCTGTCCTCATATGTTTCCTGATGCAGTTCCTGCACCATTTTGGTTGCCCTTCTCTGGACTGCCTCCATTTTGTCAATGTCCTTGTGCAGGTGCGGCCTTCAGTACTGCACGCAGTACTCCAGATGGGGCCTAACCGGTGTCTTGTAAAGAGGGATTATTACTTCCCTCTTATGACTTGCGCTACCTCTACTAATACACCCCAACATCCGTCTAGCATTACTGCTTTAGTGGTCTACTTGGATGATTTCAGGTCATGTGTGATGATGATGCCCAAGTCTCTTTCTTCCCTTGTGATTGCCAGTAACTCCCCTCTCAACCTATAGGTAGCTTCAGGGTTTCTCTTCCCTATGTGCATGATCTTGCACTTCTTTACGCTAAACCCCAGTTGCCACTCTTCCTACCATTTTGCCAGTTTTTCCAGATCTCTTCTCATTCTGCCCACCCCATCCAGATCATCTACTCTGTTGCAGATTTTGGTGTAATCTGCAAACAGGCAAACCTTACCCTCCAGTCCATCTGCAATGTCACTGATGAAGATATTGAAGAGGACTGGCCCCAGGACTGATCCCTGAGGTATCCCACTTGTGATTTGCTTGCCTTCTGACTGTATACCGTTTGCCACCACTCTCTGTTTTCTGCCCGCCAACCAGTTTGTCACCCAGTTGACCAACCTCTGACCCACCCTGAGCCTACCCAGCTTATTAATCAATCTTCTATGTGGAACAGTATCGAAAGCTTTGCTGAAGTCAAGGTAGGTGACAACAACTGCACCCCCTTGGTCCACCACTCTGGTTACCCAGTCAAAGAAATCTATGAGATTAGTTTGTAAGGACCTTCCTGTTGTAAACCTATGCTGTCTTGGATCCTGTGCTCCTATGGATTCCAGTTGTTGCACAATCCTTTTCTTAAGGAGTACCTCCATAATCTTGCCCACTACTGAGATAAGACTGACTGGTCTGTAGTTCCTTGCCTCCTCCCTGCTGCCACTCTTGTGGAGTGAGATCACATGAGCCCTTCTCCAGTCTTCTGGGACCTCTACTGTGCTAAGAGACTCACTCAACAGTTCTGCCACTGGCTCTGCTAGTTCCACCCTTAGCACCTTTAGTACCCTAGGGTGTATGCCATCAGGTCCCATTGCCTTGTCAACCCTGAGTTTAGCGAACTCTTGTAGGACTCTTTCTTTTGTGAAGTGACTTGTGCACACCTCCCCCTCCCCTGTGTCCATGGTGCTGAGCTGTGTGCCCTGCCCTACCTTCTCAGTAAATACTGAGCAGAATTATCTATTTAGGATAGATGCTTTTCCTTGTTCCTCCTCCACACACTCCCCCTTATCCCCTTTGATCTTAGCAATACCCCCTCTGGACTTTCTCCTTCCACTAATGTATCTACAGAAAGTCCTGTCCCCTTCTTTTACTGTTCGTGCTAGTGTTTCCTCGGTTTGAGCCTTTACCTGCCTTACTGCCTTCCCTGCTTCCCTTAGGGAAGTTTGGTATGCCTCCCTATCTTTGTCCCGCTGTGTTCCCTTATATTTCCTGAAGGCCAGCCTTTTGACTCTGATCTTTTCTGCTACAGTTTTTGAGAACCAGCGTGCTTTCCTCCTTCTTTGCTCTTGCTTTTCTACCTAACACAATGGGATGTTGCTTCAAGTATTGCATCCTTCATGCTTGCCCACTTTGCCTGTACCCCCTCACCTGTATTTTGTCGTGCCAGGGCTAGTTTAACTCTGTTTGCCATCTTATCAAAGTCAGCTCCTCTGAAGTCCCATATTTTTGCTTTGGAATGGGATGATTTAGTTCTAGTGGTCAAATTGAACCATACTACGTGATGGTCACTGGCCCTCAGGTGACCTTCTACCTGGAGATCTGTGATTCTTTCCCCGTTAGTCAGTACTAGATCCAGGATAGCCCTGTCTCTCGTGGGTTGTTGCACCAATTGCTTGAGGCCCTCCCCCTGCAGGGAATCCACTACATGTCTAGTTCTGGCAGATGTTCCTGCTGGTATTGACCAATCTGTATCTGCATGTTGAAGTCTTCAATTAGCAGAACCTCCCCTTTAGTTGTCATGTTTTGTATATCTTCTAACAGTAATGTGTATGTGTGTCCTCCCCTGGTCTGGAGGCCTGTAGGCAACCCAGTTCATATGGTTATCCCATTTCCTGTTTCCGGGGTGACCCACAGTTCTTCTGGCTCCTTATGTGTATTCTGAATTTCTGTAGCTTTGATATTTTCATTGACATAAAGGGCCACTCCACCCCCCCTTTTTGCACCCCGGTGTCTTCTGAACAGTACATAGCCAGGCACTGAAGTCTCCCAAGTTTGCTTACTAGTGAACCATGTCTCGCTAATGGCTACTTTGTCCAGTTTAGCCTCTGTCATTGTTGCCTCCAGGTCTGGGATCTTGTTTCCCAGACTGCGGACATTTGTGTACATGATTTTCCATTGGCCAGATTTCAGTGCGTTCGTTGTTGGGCGAGGTGTGGCTTTTCCCCTGTGTGTAGTATGGGGAGCCAGACCTTTTTCCTTACCTGATGATGCAGATGAACTACAAACATGCTGAACTCCTGTTTGATCACTAGCTGAGGGGGAGGGTTGTTCTTCCCATTTGATGTATCGGGTGCTGCACCCCTCTCCCCATTTGCTAGTTTAAATATTCTGCAAAGATATCAAACTTCTGCCCCAATGCACTGACTCCCACTTTCGTCAGATGCAATCCATCGAATTTAAAGAACTTTCACTCCCAAAACTGTTGCCAGTTACCTACAGATTTGTGTCCTTTTTCCTGGCACCTGCCTTTGAGCCACATGTTTAGCTCCCCTATCTCCCCTTCTCTGACCTTCCATCCATCCATCTGCCCCCCCTCTCCCAGACTGGCAGGATCTCGGAGAAGGAGATGCCGGATGAAATGGATGACAATTTTGTCTCCCAGCCTGGTCAGGTGTTCCTTGGTTTCCACAGCTGACTGTCTGGTGAGATTGTTAGTCCCTATGTGTACCAGGACGTTGATGTTTTCTCCTGCTTCATGCATGATTTTAGCAATGCAATCAGTGTCTCCCCATGCTGATGTACCTGGGAGACATCTGACCATTACCTTCGGCTGGAGGTAGGTATCAACTCTTCGAATCATGGAGTCTTCTATGATCAGAAGTGTTTGGATTTCATTTTCATTTATTTTATTTTGTTCCCTGTTTTGGATGAGTTTTGTAGTGCTAGTTCCTGTGCAGCAAGCAGTGTTCTGCTTTGCAGTGTCCTCTGCTCCTTTGTTTGATTTGAGAGATAGAGGCAGATACCTGTTTGTAGTTTTTATATGGTTTGTGGAGGTGCTACATTGGTGAGCATTGAGTGATGGGGCACCCAATTTGCCCCTTCTAATCACCTGCCAACCTTCCAGACCAACTACTCTCTGTGGTCGAGGTGCTTCAGTTGGATGTTGGGGAAATGGCAGGCGATTCTTGTAATATATTTCCTCCTGAATATGCCAAAGCCAAAGATTTGCTCCTGTGGCATCCCAGTGTCTCCAGCCCAGACCCATTTGTGGTACTCAGTGGAGAAGATTATTTTGGGAGATCAGCTGGCAGAGCTAGCGAGTTTGTGGTACTCATAACATATACTGTAAAAATCAGAAAGTCTGTTGGATCGAGTTAGGCACACACACCACAGGAACTTCAGAAAGGCTTTTTGTAAGTTCAACACTTCATTTATTGCACATAAACGGTTAAACATCCAAACCGTAAGCAGCAACATTAGTACATTCAGACCACCCCAAGACCACCAATATCTTGCGCAATTTAGCGCTTTTTCAATTCTGGAAGATTTCCAGTTATACTAAATACGTAACTTTTCTGTTTCAGTGGTGTCCTGCTTTTACACATTTTTACAATATAATTTGCCAGCAAAGCCCAGCTAAAATGCATTACAGTATTTTATTTTTAGTGTGGTCTTGCTTTTACCCATTTTATAAAGTATTTAGCAACATTTTCGGTGTGGCCCTGCTTTTAACCATTTTTACGATGTATTTAGCAAGGATAGACCAGCTAAGATGTAATGTCTTGTTCTTAGTGGGGTCCTATTATTCCCATTTTTAGCATGTATTTACCCAGGATAGACCAGCTAAGAAGTAATATCTTATTTTCCTTATGGTACTGTTATCAGTGGTCCAGATAATTTTTAGGACTGGGAAGTATTTATTAATACCTTCTTACACCTGGTAGTATTTTCATCCAAATGATAGTGCTGTCATCCACTGACCTATCTCGTACCCCCCACATCTAAACAAAGTCTCAATCCCACTGGATGCCTGCAGTCACTGACTGTCTAATACTGCTGTGGATTCATACTGTGACCTTATTTTTAACACTGTCATGTTGCAGCAGTCCTTCTAACCAGCCAGTGAGCATCTCCTGTCCCCACCCCTATGGGTTCCTGTGTAGTGTCATGGCTGCTAGCATCTCATGGTACTGCCAACTTTGTACATGTGTACCACATACTGTAAATTTGCAAGGTGAGAAAAGACTTCCTAAAATCAGAGAGTGAGAGTATTTCACTCAAAAATGTAAAATACTCCTTTACTCCCCTTATCTGTTCCCCTGCATGTCATTACCTGTTTTTACAATGTATTTACCCAGGATAGCCCATCTGAGATGTAATCTCTCATTTTCTGTGTGATCCTGCCATTACCTATTTTTACAGTGTATTTATCCAGGATAGTTCTGCTGAGATGGAATATCTTTCTTGTGGAATATGGTTCACCTGTGTCTGACCATGCCTCTGTTGCTGTTCTCTTCAACAAGTTCTTCACAACCAGTGCGCTTCCATTCTCCTCCACTACTAACTTCTCCCCTCCCCATATCCCTCCAGGTTACCACTTCCCTCTGTCACTATCCAGGAAACCATATTTGCCCTTTCCTCCCTCAACCCATCAAAGTCCAGTCCTGATGGTCTCGACCTCAAGTTTCTACACCTCTCAGCTTCTTCTATTGCAGTTCCCCTTAGTCACCTGCTTAACATTTCCTTCACTCTCTGCACTGTTCCCCAGTCATGAACGATGGCCAGAGCTATTCCTTTTCACAAAGGGGGGTGACCCATCTTCTTTTGGTAACTATCATCCAATCCCCCCCTGCCCCAGACTCATTGATTTCTTCTTATCTACTAACTTTCTGTCACCTTTCCAGTCTGGCTTCTGGAAGCACCATTCCACATTCTCCTCCCTGCTGCGTGTCACTGATGCCATCTTCTCTGGGATGGACCAGGGGCTCATTACTGCAGCAGTCTTTGTCGATTTGGCGAAAGCCCTTGACTCTGTGTCCCACCTGCGTCTTCTGGACAGGCTGAGAAATGCTGGCCTCTCTGCCCCTGCTGTTGATTGGTTCAGCTCTTACCTAACTGGCCATTTACAATCGTTATAGGTTGGTGGCTCCCTGTCACCTCCCTTTCCTATCCAGACTGGGGTTCCACAGGGCTCCATCCTTGGACCCCTCCTTTTTTCAGTCTTCCTCAATTACCTCCCCTCCACCTGCTTCAACTCACATATACACATGTATGCAGATGACACAGTCATCTTCACCTCTGGTCCTTTCTCTGCAGCTATAGAAAACCTGCTCCAGTGGGACTTCAACAATGTCCTCCAGTAGTTCCATTCTAACCAACTTAGAGTTAATACTAAAAAGACAGTCTCCATGACCTTAGGTACCAGTCAGAAACTAGCCAGATTAACTGCCCCCCCCCATCTTCACCACTCTGGATGGCACCCCCACTTGAAGTGGGGTGTGGCTTGACAGTAAGCTTGACTTCTTGGCCCACATTGATGCCATCTATGCCAAGTCCGTTCCAAGCTTGGTGCTCACTGTTGTTACAAAGACCGCCTGTCTGCATGTTTGCAGGGAGCTGATTACCAAAATGGTGCTCCCTGTCTTCGACTATGCGGATGTAGTCAATGGTTCTGCCCCACCACTTCCCTCGCCAGACTGGATACCCACCTCAATGCCTTCAGCTGTTTTGCATCTAACTCTCCTCCACACACACATCATTGTTCGCTTCACTCCTCCCTTTCCATCCTCCCTCTGCTACCTTGCTGACAGGCCCATTGCACTACGCTCATCTCCAAATATTGGTTCAACACCTTTCCCACCTACCTCTCCTACCTCCTATCCTGAATCCTGCCTGCCTCCCGTTCCCTCTGATCTAGGGACCATTACACTTTTGCCATTCCTCACCCACTCCTCTGCTGGACAATCTACATTCTCCTATAGTCTTCCCTCTCTCTGGAACAAACTCCCCTCCTCCCTGTGTCTCTCTCTCTCTCCATCCTTTAACTCCTTCAAATGCCTGCTGAAACTTCAACCCCCTTCCCCAACGTTTGCTCCTGCTACCCTTCTTCCAGCTACCCTTGAAGTCTTGATTTTACCCCAAACAAATTTTTGGTTGTGATTCTAAGCACTGCTAAAGTTCACTGTACTTTGTTTAATTGTGGTACATGCAAATTCTCTTTATTTATTCTACTGTTGTAACATATTGCTCATCTGTCTGTTCAGATGTTGTTTTGCTATTGTCTACTGATGTTTTGGTCCATCTCCCCCTTCCCTGGGTCACACCCAGAAATGAGCCTCGGCTCAGTGTGCCTTTCCCAGTTGTCAAATTTTAAATAAATAAATAAAATATCTTGTTTTCTGTGTGGTCCTGCCATTACCTATTTTTATAATGTATTTACCCAGGATAGCCTAACTGAGAGGTAATATCTCACTTTCAGTGGGGTCCTGCTTTTATTTATTTTTACAGCTGGATGTACTGAAGCACTGAGAGGTTTAGTGATCTTTTAAAGGATAACACAGCAAGTAAGTGGCTCTGGTGGGAGTTGAGCATATATCACTTGTTTCCCAAGGCTTTTTTCTAGTCACTAGACTATGCTGCCTGTGTTGATATGTGATTGGTTGTCCCCGGTGACTCAAGGGAGAAGCATTGCAGTGAAACAGTTGAGCAATGGGTTGGTCAGGAAATTGGTAGAATGCTCATGAACTGTTATGAACTTTGACATTCAGGTGACCCGCAAGAGGACGATGTAGTTTTGATAGCGGTCTATGTCCACACCTGTGCATACATAAGAGCCCACCTTCACTATGCCACACAGTTTTTGTGCCACTATAAAAGGAGGGATATAAATGATATGGAATATGTACAGAGGCATGCAACTAAGAAAATAAATCTTCCAGAATTTATCCAGGATAGTTCTGCTGAGATGGAATGTCTTTCTCATGGAATATGGTTCACCTGTGTCTGACCAAACCTCTGTTGCTGTTCTCTTTTATACTCAAAGACTGACAAAATTAAACCTTATGTCACTGGAACTCCATAGGCTGAGGGAGATCTCTTACTTATGCATGATGTTGTTAAGGGTGAATACCTTTTAACAAAATGGGCTTCAGATTCAAATGTGCTGAAAATACTGGGAGGATCACCCCCTACAAGTAGATGGACAGCATTTTAAAACCAAAAGGAAACCGTACGTTTTTACACAGAGAGTGGTGAATCCATGGAATGCACTCCCTCTGGAGGTAGTTACTGGCAAAGATAAAGCTGATTTTAGAAAAAGGCTAGCTGACTTTTCTATGCCAAACTGGCAGATTAAATTTTTTACTAAAAATGGAGTATTATGGGTTAACAGACTTTTCAGCTCCTACATTACCTTTGTATGAACCTCCACACCACACTGGCGCGTATGTTCTTCAGCAGACAGTGTAGCCTAGTGGGCCCCATAAGGAGCAGAGAAAGGTTTGGGCAACTGCCAGCAACCAAGTCACGGGCAGGATTGCCAAACCCCTATTTTGGATGTGTGGCCTGTTTTGGCTAGAGAAAATTAGACTACCTGTGAAGTGGTGTAAACAGCTGCCACGATTTGACGCAAATAGGATGCCACCTATGTCAACGAAGTGATGCATATGTCACTTGTTTTTGAATTCGCTGCAATAAATAATGAAAACTGTCATAAAAACACTTTTTGAAATTAGGTCACACATGTTTGGGCACAAACGGGTGGATGCTAACAGATGCAGAAATCAGATCTGCACCGTCATCCATTTCACACCCTCTCAAAAATGCCCACACATACTGTAGTTGCCTACTGTCTCGTCAGATTCCTTCTTCCCCGCCCCTCTCCTAATCTGCCTCCTCCCCTCTCCTAGTTTCCCCTCCTGTCCCCCCAACTACTCCCTCCGTTCCTTTTTAGACAATGCCTCTCTGGCTGCTTGTAATCGGTACCCGTGCCCTCTGCACTTATTTTGAATTCCTGTACCTTGACATAGCATATTATCCCATGTAACCTATTTGTTCTGTTTACCCTATGAATCTTGTTTTGTTTTGTCTCTATTTTTTTTCTTTTGTTGTGCTGTAAACGTCCTCGTGATGTGGAACCTTTGTAAAAGAACCGTTGGTTCAAAGGTATTGTAATCTGAGACCTTAATACATCAATAAATAAATAAAAAATATGAAAATCCTGATCAATGTGCTTAGGACACCAGAGTGAACAGGACAAAAATGAATGTAAAGTTGTCTCATCCATTGGGGCCTGTCCATGCATCATTGAACAATGAGTGGGCACTGGTTTGCAGCTCTGCTGGTTTCAGTGTTGAATCAGACTGCTGTGATGGGTCATTTATCAGCAGTGAGCTGTGTACACTCTAATCTACCCATTGTAAGCTGTGATAACCATATCTTGCTCTTATCACCTTCTGGGGCAGAATTTATTATACTAATAAAGCTGGAGGCGTCCCCTTGTCTCAGCCCTTGACAGGTGAACGGAGGCCAGGATGAGGAGAAGGAGGGCATGGCCAAGTATAGTTCAATACTCTCTCTAAAGTGCTTAGGGCTAGTGTAGACATTCACTTTTAACAAGGCTGATCCAGAGTATTGGAAAAGCTACACAAACTGCAGTGAAGGAGGCTATACAGCCCTGTGGTTAGGCCTGTGTATTTGGAGATCACAGGTTTGAATCCCACCACAAGGCAGTGCCTAGGTTTGTGACCCTTAGCATGTCACTTGACCTCCTGATGCTTCACTCCTTCTCCCAGCTGTAATGTGCTCCTGTCCCCTCAGGTAATCCTCTCAGCTTGGTTCTTGAGAAGCCCCCTGTTGCTACTTATATGGGACTGCAGACCTTCACTTGTGCTGCCCACTGACACTGCTTCTCAACATTATTCTCTATTATATTACAGCTGAAGTAGAGTTTGTTGAAAAATTAAATGACATAAAAATCCTCAAATTCAGTTTTTTTCCCCACAGGTAGTGAAAAAACTAGGCTGAGTTAAATTATGAAACTTGCAGGTTTGCTAGAGTTTGATCCATGGAAATGCCTTTGAGGAGTTTTAAAATTAAATGTATTTTGTTTTAAAGTCCACACATGCATGGATCATATTTCACAACAGGAAAAAAGCAACTGAAAAAAAATGCAATGTTTTTTCTGAGTTAAAGTTAGACAAGAATAATAAGTTTAAAAGGTAATAACCTCAAGGCTGGCCCGTTGGCTCAGTGGTGGCACTGTCACCTGTGATGCCTGAGACCCATGTTCCGGAATGAACATGGGCCATTGAGGACTGGCCAGAGGAGGAAGAATTGAGCTTCCCAAGCACTGTTCTCCTTCCTTGGGGAGTGGGGTTCACTGCTCCTGCCGCTTGCGTCACCTGATGGAGACCAGGTGGAAGCACAGAAGTGGGAGGGACTGCTGTTGGACACCTGGTCTGCATGTGTGCCATCACATATATGTTCTTGCATGCTGGCACTCCAGAGGAAATGAACAGGATGGAGGAAAACGCATGCTATGGCAGTGCCGGCACTCCCCTTCAGGCTCTTGCAGGACTGACATGGTGGGCCATCCACCTGGCCCTGGGTAAGAGGTCTATAATTGGTAAGTTCATGAGAAGGTCTGTGGTGGGGCCGGCTCAGTGGTGCTAAGGGTTGAGGCGCTGGATGCCACACCTTGCACCACACTGGTGACCCCGGTTCAGGAGTAAGCTTGGATTGCCGGGGGGTTGGCAGGGGAGGGAGAAGAGCGAGCATCCACCTGACTGCTCTCCTCTCCCAGGATAGGGGGATCAGCTGTTCTGCTTCTTGGCTGCCACCTGGTGGAGGCTGGTTGGTAGCGCTGGAGCTTGAGAAGCAAGGAGTGCACCTACGTGGTACATGCGTGTCTCTACGTGCACACATGAGGCTATAATGAGGTAGAAAGTCAGAGGAAAATGGTGACCGTAGGCTCCATGAAGCCCTGACTGCCATCCCTGGTCCTGCTATGTCGCCGGTTGCCGTAAGCCCCGTTCTGGATTGTGAATCTCAGGTGGGGAGAGGATGGCCCTTCCAGACCCCATCACGAGGGGAAATCTGTTGGGTAAGTGGGGCTCAGCGATACCGGTGTGGCGGCAGATGGAGTAGAATGGCAGGACAGGGTGGAGTAAGCCTTGTTCGGTGTGCTCTGGGGGAAAAAAAAGAAGGTCTTTGATGCAGCTGGGGCTTGGAGGGTGCTGTTGGCAGAACCAAGGAATGAGAAGTCTGATAAAATCAAAAGAAACTAAAAATGTAAAAAATACTGAACTCTAAAGACTAACAAATTGTATGGTTTGTCTGAAATGTCTGAGCTTACTTTACCAAAAATATTAATCACAGTGGCTCAATTAGAAAAATTCATGATTGCCTCAAAAAAAAAAAAACGTTTAAATGGACTTTAACAAACTCAGCACTTGCATAAGAGATAGCATGTGCGCTCGGTAAGACACAATAAAAACAAAATACTGAGGAAAAAAAATAATCCGGAACACAAGTTACTTGAGAAACTGTAAAAACTGTCATGAAAATCAACAAAGTCCTAAATGAACAAAATGTTTTAAACTGTGAAACATGAAAACCAGGCGCGAACACAACCAAAATAAAACGTGCATTTTGTTCTACCATCAAAGTCATCCATGGACAAAATATTAACAAAGTTATGTCTCATGCACAGCATTAAATTAGCCCTAAAGAGCCCTGTATAAACAAATTAACATTCCCCAGCAGCTTCCCTAAGGGTCCTCAGCATCCTGCTTCCCATCTGTGTATCCAGCTTCTAACAGAACCCAAACGTCCCCATGCAAAACAAGTTAGAACTCACCTCCTGCATCACATGGCTCAAAGCAAGTTTGGATTCACCTCTTGCTTCACACAGGACCGAAAGCAAGTGAGGATTCACCTGTTGCTTCATGTGGAACATGAAGCAAGTTAGGATTCACTTGCTGCTTCATGCAGGGCCTAAAGCAAATAAGGATTCACTTGCTGCTTGTGCAGGGCCTGAAGCAAGTTAGGATTCATATGCTGCTTCATGTAAGGCCCAAAGCAACTTAGGATTCACTTGCTGCTTCACACAGGACCCAAAGCAAGTTAGGATTCAGCTCCGGTTTCCTGCAGGGCCTGAAGCAAGTTAGGATTCACGTCTTGCTTCACACAAGACCCAAAGGCAAGTTAGGATTCACCTCTTGCTTCACGCAGAGCCCAAAACAAGTTAGGAATTACCTCTTGCTTCATGCAGGACCCAAAGCAAGTTAGGATTCCCCTGCTGCTTCACTCAGGGTCCAAAGCAAGTTAGGATTCGCCTCATGGTTAGTGCAGGGCTGGCCCAAAGCAAGTAAGGATTCACCTCTCACTTCATGTAGGACCCAAAGCAAGTTAGGATTCACCTCCTGCTTCCTGTAGGGTCCAAAACAATTTAGATCCACCTCATGGTTCATGCAGGGTCCAAAGCAAGTTAGGATTCACCTCCTGCTACTTGCAAGGTCCAAAGCAAGTTAGGATTCACTTGCTGCTTCACGCAAAGTCGAAAGCAAGTCAAGATTCACCTGCTGCTTCACGCAGGGTCCAAAGCAAGTTAGGATTCACCCCATAGTTCATGCAGGGCCCAAAGCAAGTTAGGATTTACCTCTCACTTCATGCAGGACCCAAAGCATGTTAGGATTTACCTCTCACTTCATGCAGGACCCAAAGCAAGTTAGGATTTACCTCTCACTTCATGCAGGACCCAAAGCAAGTTAGGATTTACCTCTCACTTCATGCAGGACCCAAAGCAAGTTAGGATTTACCTCTCACTTCATGCAGGACCCAAAGCAAGTTAGGATTTACCTGCTGCTCTGAGCAGGACCAAGGGGCCCTGTGTAAAGGTGTAAAGCAAGTTGCAACTCTGCTGTTTCTAAAAGTAAAGAAATTACTTTAAAGCAGCAGTGCAATGAAAAATGTTTTTCCATAAAAGCTAGTTTCAGGTACAATTAAAGAACACCTTTCCTGGTTGCAAAAACATAGTTTGATGTGAGCCCTTACCTGCCCCAGAGTCCAAGGATACAGAGAAGAACATTTTTATTGCCAGATTTTTGGGAGGGATGGATTGTATTTAGGCTCCATGGAGCCCACAGCCTGATCCCTTCCACTTCCTTATACTGACCCCGTGCTCACATGTTTCGTGATATAAGAATCTGGAGAGCATGGAGGCCTGCTCCATTGGTCTCTATGGGACCATGTTTTTAACTATGATTTTTAATGCTTTAGAGGGCTAATTCAAACAAATTAAGGCCACCACTCAAATAAAAAGGGCCTTGTTATTTGAGCACTGATCTTGATTTGTCTGAATTTTACATCTAAAGCACTGAAAAAAGGAGGATCCATGATGGGTCATTGACAAAATATTTGTCGAACGACCCGACAATGAAACCAGCAGGTCGACTGCATTTTGCAGTCGGCTGCCGATTTGCAAATGCCACAGTAGTTTCAGGGGCTTCACCCCAAACCCCGACGCAGGAGGTTATGTCTCTGCACCCCCACTTAGATTCTCAGCCCGAGTTGAGCTGAGTCGTGGTGCAGGACCTCAGACAGACAGTGGCAGGTTTCAGCGGGTTCCCTACAGCGTGTGGCACTGTTGTTGCTGTAGGGGACTCCACTGTCGACATGTCGACGTCGGGGATGTATACCAAAAAAGTGGTCCCATAGAAACCAATGGAGCATGCCCCCGCACTCTACAGACTCTTGGATCATGAAATATGTGAGCACAGGGGTGTGGTTCAGTAGAGGGAAGTGGAAGGGACTGGGCTGTCAGCCTCATGGAACCTAAGTATCATCCCTTCCCTCCATAAAATCTGGCAATAAAATAATTTTTCTGCATCTTTGGGGCAGGTATGGCTCCATTGTGTCTTTTGGGTGGGATTTCAGGGCGTGAAAGGTACTCTTTAAGAAAAATATTAGCATACCTGTCAAATGTACTTGTCTAGGTACCTTCTATGCTGAGAATCATGAGCTTTTTTTTTCTACTTTTTTTTCCCAGTCCTAATCCTTGTCAGGTCTACAGTGCTATTTCTATGCAAAATCTGTGGCCATCTGTTTTTTGGTAAGTCCTTCCTGTGTGGGTCAGGGAGGGGAAGCAGGATAGGATAAGGAGTGAGGTAATCAAGGACTTTAACAGGGGTCTTAAGGGATGGTGTCAGGAGAAGGGGTACCACTTTATGGGTGACTGGAGGACTTCTGGGACAGGAGACTCTTCTAGGGTGATGGACTTCACCTGATGATGGGGAGGGCCCTGTGCACTGGGGCAAACATTTGGCATCCGTATCAGACATTTAAACTGACTGTGGGGGCAACTGGGTCTAGGGGAAGCAAGGTGGCAGGTGAAAGGAAGGGGATCCTAGCTAGTTTTCCCCCCACATCTGAGGGCTTGTAGTAGCACAGCAGATACAAGGAGAGCTGTGGTCCAAACTGAACTAGGTGAGGGGATATTAGAGAGGGGGGAGACACAAAATGTGCAATTACCAGGAAAACATGAGGAAGATAGGCAAGGATAGCACAAGGGTAGTAGCAAAGTAGGATCTGGTATGCCTTAGTGCCAGGATGCTAGGTAACAAAATCAGCGAGTTCCAGCCGCTGATGGCGGACACTGAGGTGGACCTTGTGGGCATCACAGAAACGTGGACTACAGAAAATGATGATTGGGAACTGACAGTCCCTGGGAGCTCACTGTTGAGGAGGGGAAAGAGGAACAGTTCAATGTGCTTACGCAACTGGATATGATAATTCTTGTGTAACTTGAGTAACTTGAATTTTATGTGGCTTTCCGCCTCTCTGTCCATGGGGTATACCTCCTGTAGGGGTATGACGCAAGGAACCCTAGTGAGGGCCCTACAGGTGCCGGAAATGAATGAGTCAGCTAAAGGTAGGTTAGGAAGAAGCCCATGGGTAAGAGAGGCTAGCCGCTGGAGGAGGAGGGGAGGATGGTGGGCAACGAAAAATGAATCCTGGGGTTGTCGAGTGTAGGTGACGTATTTATGCTCAATGGGGGTATGATGTTGTTGCTCCGCCCATTGAACCTTGGGCTTAAAGCCCTCCCATTCAATGTGCTTATGCAACTGGATATGATAATGCTTGTGTAACTTGAGAAACTTGAATTTTATGTGGCTTTCCGCCTCTCTATCCGTGGGGTATACCTCCTGTAGGGGTACGATGCAAGGAACCCTAGTGAGGGTCCCCCCCCCACTACAGGTGCCGGAAATGAATGAGTCGGCTAAAGGTAGGTTAGGAAGAAGCCCAAAAAGAATACCTAGATTGTCAAGCATTGAAGAGAGAAGTGATTAATGAATTCTATGAGAAGGGCTAACTTCTTGAGGAGAGAGGGGAAAGCCGGGCCACCATCTGCCTCCTTCAACAGCGGAACCTAACTAGCTAAGAAGAAAATCACTGGTTCTAACTAATATTATGACCATTGGCATGGAGGAGAGGTAAAACCCCCTTTGAGGAGGAAACCTCTGGGGATCCAAGGCCTTGGTCGCCTTCCCTCCAGGCTGACGACGTTTGAATTGAGGATGTGTATTTTTAGAAAGAAAGGGTTTGGTAACTAGAGGGATATGAGTGAGGATGATGGAATATGGAAGATTCCTAAAAGAAAGCACAGATTGAAGATGGAACATGAAGCTGCGCGCAGATCTAATGTGAATATGAGGCAAAATTAATACTGATGATGATGATCACTGCAGGAAGTTGGCGGATCAGTGAGGAAGCATAAGATCGATAATAGGTATGATTGAATTAGGCGAGGAAGGAGAAATTGAGGTCGATAAGGCATGATTATGCGATGTGAACAATTAGATCCTGTTGTTGTGGGCAATGAGTAGCATCAGAGTTAAAGATGGAATGCTCGAGGGAATGATGGAACTAGATAAACCTTGCTGGAACCAAGGAGGGTATGCTCGAGTAGTCAATGTGAGATAGTAGATCTAGAGGCAAGGATAGGAGAGAATAATTTGATTTATGAGTCAGAGCAGCAAGGGGTATCCAGATGTGCTCATGAGGATATTCCAGATGAGTCAATGAGGAGACCAATAATATTGCAGACTGGCTTGATGGAGCGATGCATTTGAGGGAGCGAGATGAGTGAGCAGACACCAGGGTTGAAGAGGCGTTCTTGATAATGCGATGTGAACGATTAGACTCTGGATGATTAGACCCTGAGGTTGTGGTTGATGAGGTGGTATGGTATTCAATGATAGGAATGTTAGAGTAAACAATGTAAATGGATGAGCTTTGAAGTAATGCTGGGTGAAAGATGACTGGATTCATGAACTCGATATGACTGGATTTATGAACTCGATGCATTCAGCATGGTAGCCGCAGCACATATGTGGCATAGGAATTACGATAGGTATGCCCAAAAAGAATGTCGAGAACAGGCCAAGAGTCGAGGGAAGCCTGGATAGCTGGAAATGAACCAGAAGAGGAGGAGATGGGAAAAAAAACCAAAAGAGAAATCAGCATGAAGGAAGTACACCAGTGAGGCACCTTGAAAGAAGGTAGAGTTTGAGGCCAAGAAGGGAGATCCAGAACCAGAGGCAACTCATGGAATGCGATTGAGGATCAAAACTGAAAGAAGTACGATGAGGAGTGAGCAAAATTGGATGAAGTATGATGATGAGTGAAGCGAAGAGCTGATGGAAGCCTTTGATGGCTGAATCCAGAAGAGTAGGTACGAAACGAGAAGAAGAAGAAGAGACGGGAATGAACAGGAACAGGACCCAAATGAAGGAATCAGGCATAAGGGAGTGAGACAAATGAGGAAACTCCTCAAAATGAGACAGACACCGAGGCCAAGAAGGCACATCAGGAACCAGAAGGCAAGCAAGGGACGGCGATCATAGGGAGTCAAATCTGACGAAGTATGATAAGGAGGGAAGCCATGGGTGGAAAGAATCTATGACAAGCAGGATGAGAATAAGCCCTAAGCTGAGGAAGGGAACTAGAACGGATGAGTTATGATGAGGGATGGACACCATGAAGACAGGGACTGGAAGCGAGGCATGAAATAACGAGGGATAGAAGGGAGGTCTATAGGGTAGCATCGGACCCAGCCGATGCAGAAGGAGAACTGCATCGAGGTGAGTCGAAGTAGGTGGTACATGATCCAGGATAGGCATGGTCAGACAGGGCAAGGGAACATCGTGGACTTGGCAGCAAGCCATGCAAGGGCATGCCAAGAGGAGGATTGGATAAGATGAGCAGGTCGAGGTTAGGTAAGATGGAGTTCAGGGGTGAAGGAGATGAAGGATCACCAATGAGGGGATCGACGATGGAAGACGTGGAGCAATTAGACACCGCGAAGGAGGAAGGCACCCCAAAGGCACCGGGGGGGGGGAGAGTTGAATGAGGTGGCACGTGAGCCAGGTTCAATGGAAATTAGATAGAGTCAGCCATGGAAGGCCCAAGGATATGAATAGCAGAGTGAATGAATAGATGAATCGTGGCACGATAAGATAGAAGCCAGGGCTGGAGTAAATCGTGGACGGCGAAGGTTGTCTAGAGAGCCGAGGAGAAGGAGTATAATGAGAGCACTCTAAAGCAGGGGCAGTCGATGGGGAAAGTGAGGTAGGAAAGAACGAAACTAAAAGCGATAGAATTAGATGAGCACGGGATGACCAAACTGATCGGTGGCAGAGGGAACAAGAGCCAGACAAAACACTGGAGATATGCAAGCAATCAAACCTAGCAAAGATAAGGGTGAGAAGAAACATGGTCAAAAGGTCCGAATGCTACGAGGAATAGACAGGGAAAAGCATGGGTACACACTGAAGCTGATGAAGGCAAGCAGAACTGCAGGGCGGATCCGTAGAGCGGGGGGGGGGCAGAAGAGCGAGTGAGAGGTACATCTGATTGAGCAAGGTGAGGAAGTAGACGCTGGGACCAATAAGGCATGAACATACAACATGAAAGAGTAGACGCGGATGAGTAAGTGAAGAGATATTAGAGGATTCATCAGAGTGATGCAAGCAATGAGGCTTTTAAA
Source organism: Neoceratodus forsteri (assembly GCA_016271365.2). NCBI lineage: Eukaryota > Metazoa > Chordata > Ceratodontiformes > Ceratodontidae > Neoceratodus > Neoceratodus forsteri. Next base: position 533,792,456 of record CM028130.1, on the reverse strand, counting down.
AAGGAGATATGCTCCGAGGCCAAGACAGCATGTCTGGGACTAAAGGGAATGCGAACTAGAGGGGTGATATACCTAATAGAGCAATGCGACCAAGGAGACTCCTCGAAAGTAGGTAGATCTGGAAATGAATAGAGTTATATGAGGAAGTAAGCCTCTCGAAATGAGGTAGATTCAGAACTGAATGTGAAAGAAACATGAATGAAGGTGGAGCTTGTAACAAGGGGCGACAGGCAGGAAGGCTGACTCTTGAGTGGAGCAGTATTGATGTATGATGAGGAATAGAGCCATGAGTAAAGAGAATCCACGATGACTGGAACGAGAATAGGAACTAGTCAGAGGACTGTAAAATAGATATGTGGTAAGTACTATGATGGATTGATGCCAAGGAGGCTGGTATGGGAAAGCAATGTATGGGAGGACGAAGGATGGTGGGGAGGGTGATGGGTAGTGTAGGACCCAGCTGGCATGGAATGAGAACTGCAATAGGGCAAGCGGATGAGGCTGGACAGAGTCAGTCAGAGCTGGATGCCGGGGAGGCCAGCAAGCGGGCCAAACCGAGGCAGCTGAGGCATGGTAGGATAGAGGAAGCCTAAAAGAACTGCAGATGAAGCAGATGCAAGCAACCTATATGAGGAAGTGGACCCTGAGGTCTAGCAATTGAATGAGAAACAGCCTGGGGCGAGTCAGAGCAGATGGTACATGATCCAAGGAAATATCTATAACACCAAGGGCTGACTGAGCAAACGATAACAGGACACAGGCTCTGAGTGATGCATTGGAAATAGGGAGAACCGGACAGTAGACAGAAGGAGACGAGCAGGCATCAGTCGGATGAAACTAGGAAGGAGCTGACACGAACTAGGGGCAATCACTAGGAGACGAACGAGGGTATTAGAAGGGAGGTGAAGAAGAAGGAAAGGACCAGATACCCTCAACAAGAAACATGCATCGATTTTTAATTCTTTTTTTGTATTTGGCATCAACTAGAATATAGCCAGGAAACCAGAAAAGACTAGAGCTAGGGAAGACGAAATGCGATTGTAGAGCAGTCGTAGAGGTCAGAAGCCAAGCCAAGGCAATGAGCTAGCAAGGGGTATGGTGGCTGCATAGGACATGGCTAATGAGAGACTGGCAACCCCACCAATCATACCCCTCAATTGCCATAAATTGCATAGCGCTATGATTTTGAGACTTAATTTAAAAAAAAAAATTTTTTTCTACCCTTGCTCTGCACAGGTATGCTGATGTTCCTCATGACATTAAGAGCTATTTCTGGACATGCAACTATGAAATCATTGAACTAGGATGATAGAAACAGTCCTTGACACTATCTGTATGGGGCCCACTATCAGGAGACATAATATTGTTAAGATAAGAAAGAGCTACACATTCTGGCCGGGGATAGGAGTCATTACAATTTTTTTTTTTTATGCTGAGAGCTGGAGATCAGATGTATGACACCAATAGATTCAAGGACGACCACCCCAGATGCTCCTGGAGGCACCGACTGAAGTAACAAGCAATACGGAGGACAGCAATGACACTAGGACAAAGAAAAAATTGGAAACAGGAACACAGATATGCAACCCCAGCGAGTCTCTGGCAAGCAAAGAGCTGCAAAGCCACAGTATGCTAAGGAAGCAGGAAAGAAATGTCTAATCGTACTTACGGAGTAGCAACAGTAGACAAGCAGGATGGATATGGGAGGCAGACAGGGACCCCAAGCAAGGAGATCCGATTGCGATGGGAAAGAAGCACAGCTGAGAAGACTGTGGACGTCCCCAGGGATTCATGGCTATGAGGCCCGGGAGTCGGCTGGCCGGCCGGCAGGCAGGGTGGGATGCAGAGCCTTACAGCGGCCGGAGAAGCCGGGACCACGGCTGATTCCATTTGTTGGAGGAGCAGGGAGACGCCACCAATTTAGCAGCAACTAGGACTGCTGAGCTTAACTTAGAAATGAGAAAGGGGCAGGCCGGTGGCAGGGAGAGGAAAACCTCTGAGGAGCGAGTCGGGAAGGGGAAAGGCAAACGGAGACAGGCATAGAGCAGCCAAAGTCGCAGGGCAGCAAGGAAGTTAGCGGGACTGCGGAGTGAGGCAGGAATTAGGCTGCAAGACGGGGTAAACTGCACCTTGAAAAAATACCACATGATGGAGCACACCGTATAAGACGAGGCAGGAAGCAGGTGAGCAATAAAGAAAAACGTCACAGAGGAACTAATGGGCAGCTGGAGGCTGCTGCAGAAACAAGAAACGTAGCAGCAATTCAAGATGTAAGGAGAGCAGCGCCTCTGGCTGAAACGAAAACGAATCCTCGGGTTGTCGAGTGTAGGTGACGTATTTATGCTCAATGGGGAGTGGCGTTGTTGCTCCGCCCATTGAACCTCGGGCTTAAAGCCCTCCCATTACATGGGGAGGAGTAGCCATATTTGCCAAGGAGTGCATCGAGGTGACAGAAGATGGGTGCATCAGGAATAGTAAGGGGGAGACAGAGTCGCTGTTTGTGCAACTCACAGCAGCCTCAGGCAAAAACTGTGCTTTGGGGCAATCTGTAGATCTCCAGGGCAAGGGGAAGAATGGGACAGACAGCTCAAGGGAGAACTTGAAAGAGGAAAGGGGAAGTAGAGGTAGTGGGTGATCTGACCCTTCCAGACATCGATTAGGATGTTCCAGTGGTCAGGAGCACCATAAATCAGGTCTTGCTGGATGCGCTCCAGGAAATGCTTACTGGTACAACTAGTTAAGGACCCCCCAAGAGACTGCAGTTCTGCTCACCAACTCGGAAGTGGTAGGAGCTGTGAGAATAGGGGAGTCACTGGGGAACAGCGACCACAACTCCATTTGGTTTGAACTGGCCCTTTGGTCGGGAAACCCTAATCAAGAGCAAAAGTCCTTGATTTTAGAAGGGCAGACTTCCGTAGGCTGAGGGAGCTGGTCAGAGAAAAGTTTGTAGGGTGGACAAAATAGGTGGGGTAGAAGAGAGATGGGTCAATTAAGAGGGCCATTCTCAAGACATCTGAGACACGCATGAGAACGATAACCAAAAAGAGCAGGTTCAAGAGACCATTATGGTTCTCAGCAAGGGCCAGGGAAGTGGTGAGGGCCAAGAAAAAGACCTTCTTTAAGAATAAAGAAAAGTGGGGGGAGGAAGAATGAGGAGAATATTTACTAAAAAATAGGGATGCAAAGAAGGCAGTTAGGGAAGCAAAAGCAAACACAGAGCTGCGTATTGCAAAGGGGGTCAAGAACAAAGAAAAACACTTGTAGCCCTGGCACCATGTCCCAGTGGGCTACTGCCCCTGCCTGCTGCCCAGAATGCAGGTTGAGGGGCCTGGGTTCTGGTTACATAGACTTTGACGGCAGATAAGGACCGCTTTGCCCATCTAGTCTGCCCATTTCCCTACCTACAGGATAGGCCGCAGATCCTAGTTAACCAACAGCCTATTTCTTCCTACCCCCCACAAGAATTGCCTTATGTCTGTCCCATGCATTCTTGAATTCTCCCACAGTTTTAGACCCCACAACCTCCTCAGGAAGGCTGTTCCGTGCATCCACTACCCTCTCTGTGAAGGTTTAGATGTTACAAGGGGTGCAATACCAGTAGTAGAACTATCTGCGCAGTGCCTCCACCCAGAGTAGCTTTCAAGTGAGTCTAATGACAAACTTGTACAACCCTCTGGGATGCTGTATCTACTCACTGCCTCAACCAGTGGTCCCACAAATGGATTCCCATAAAAGTTTATCTTGCATTCAGTAGCACAATTAATGGTGAGTGCCAGTAATATGCTCACAGTGACCACACTTATCAACAGGGTTCTGACTTCTACTATACACCCCTGGTACCTGCAAGGAATAGTTAACTGCAATAACAGTGCATTTTACAGTTGGACACAGTAACCCGGCACTCTGTAATAATATGCTCATGGATAGGGCCAACATTAACAATAAACCTTTTATTTGAGGATTTAAACAAGGGGAGGGGATGTAAACCAAAACAGATTTAAAGGCACTCTTTTGATTCGGCAAAGCATTTAAATAGCACATTGAGTCCCCCTGGACAGTCCAGTTAAAGTCACTGGGTACCCAGAATCTAGCAGTCGCAGGTCTGGCACGTTACAGCTGGTTGGCTGGCATTGGGACCCTTAAACAAATAGATGTTAGCTTAATTTTTTTAACCCTTTTGTAAAAGCAAAAGCAAACTTTTAAACCACAAGCAATTTGTAATTCCCAGGCCCGTTGACCTGCACAACAGTTAAACAGCATACTGGCCATTGAAGAACAAAACATGCTTGGCAAAACAACATTTAACATTGGTTGCAGGGACAGGCCCTGAAATTACTCATGGTACCGTGACCTCGGGGGTAGAGAATGCAGTCAGGCTGATTTGTCCTAGAGCTGGATTTGATCCTCAGCCTCTTGGCTACAGGTGGTGGTCTTTCATCCTTCTGGAACAGGAACAGCATACAGGGACCAGGGCTAACACGACTCACCCTCATGTCAACACCTATCTCCCAAGGTGGCTGCAAACCCACGCATAGCTGACTCCCTGATCTGGCTTGGAAACAGTTCACATTTAATTTACAGCAATAGTCTCTTAGGCATCTCAGTAATTGGGCTCCACACAAGTAATTCAGTCTCTGATGCAGCTTTAAATGCAGTACACAGCTTACCCAATTTGTAGTCTGCAGTCACTGGCTAGTAAGCTGAAAACTTGTCTTCAAGTGTCCTCATAAGGCAGTTAGGCAGGAGACATATACTGCAGCCGCAGGTTTTTATTTTAAGCAAAATTGAGGCAGTCCAGAGAAGGGCAACCAAAATGGTGCAGGGACTGAATCAGAAAACATATGAGGACAGATTAACGGAGCCCTAGAGCAAAGGAGGGAGAGAGGTGATACAATCAAAACATTCAAACACCTTAAGGGCATTAACAAGGTGAAAGAGTCTAACATGTTTCAATATAAGAAAAATAGCAGGACAAGAGGACACAGAATGAGATTAGAGGGAGGCGGATTAAGGGGTAATGTGAGGAAGTTATATTTCACAGAAAGGGTGGTGGATGCATGGAACGGCCTACCTCAGGAAGTGGTGGATATGAATACAGTGCAGGGCTTCAAACAGGCATGGGATAGGCATAAGGGAGCAATACAGATGAGTATGAATAGATAGGCCATTGACAAAGTAAAGGCCGATGGCACATTCATAAGGTAGAAAAAGAAACAGGGAGACTGGATGGGCCTTGCGGTCGTTATCTGCAGCCAACTTCTATGTTTATGTTTCTATGTTTCAGTAGGCTCAGATGTATGATTTCTTACTCTGCAGCAATTCAGCTTGGCTATTTTCCACAGGCTCTGGTACAGTTCAGGCAAAAGCAGCAGTTCTGACAAAAACTCCCTCCCTCTTTCAGCCTGGAAACTTGAAGGATCTATCTGCAGATTTAACAATTCAAAACAACCCACTTTGGGTTGTTAGGCAGTGGAGAGGTTAGTAGGCCTCCCCACTTTCTCCTCGGAGCCAAACACAGCCTCCTTCCTTTCTGGAAACCCTCTGAGAACTGCCCCATTCAGGTGTCCTCCCTTAACAGTAGGAAGCATAATACTGTACTCCGATTGGAGAAGGAGGCTGTCAATCACAATTCTGGCATCCCGATTGGCCAAAAAGGGTGCCAAGGATTCACTTCCTTATTTCTCCCAGCAGCCATAGCAGAAGGACCCAAACTAGGACCCCTTGAGTTCTGATTGGCTGAAGACAAGGTCAAAGTAACAAACATGGCTGCTGGATAGTAAATATGTAAACAGTCTAATTTTAAAGTCCGTTTTATGTACAAACAGTTTAGTTTTAGAAATAAACATTTACAGCATCTGATAGAGCTCCCTCTGCACTATTACATGACTGCAGAGTGGAATCGGGAAGAGCGCTGCCCATCTGATTGCAATAAGCCTCAGTTTACTCGGACCCAGCACAGGCTATGCACAGTATATATAGCTTCTGCATTCCGGGTGATCAGTCCCGGTTCATTGTCCAGCAATGAAACAGCTTCTGTAGGAGTGGGTACTTCTGCACTTTCCTGATTTTCGCTATGACTTACAAGCTCTTTCTGTTGATTCTCACTGTCACTTTCAGGCTCTTTAAGCTTATCCTCGTCACTAAGGGGTATATCAACAAATTCTGAGTCATCCACTACATATTTTTCAGGTTCAAGATTACTAATGCAGTCACATGAGTGAAACAAATTACTTAGCCCGTCTGGTTCACTTTCACTACCTGATTCACTTAGGTCAACACTGGGTGCAACACCTGGTTCATTTACCTCCACAGGACAAAAGGGTTCACTGGTATCAGAACTTAGGCTGGCTGCATCACTGGTGGTTCAGGAACAACAGATAGATTAGAGTCATTATTGCACACTGGGTTTTCGGGGGTATTGCACTGAGAAGGGGGGGGGGCCCCTGAAACAATCTCACAAGTTCAGGAGTTGGATAATGTATAGCACAGGACTCTTTAACATCACTTTCAGACTTAATCTCATCAGAATTATCCACACAGAGACAGTGGGCTGAGTAGCAGGGATTTGTTGATCCTGTGGCTTATTTTTTGTAACAGTCCTGGTCACAGGGTGTCTAGGAGTCTCAGTTTCTTGAACCTCATTTGACACTATTTGCCCAATTGGTAATAAGTGATTTTTATGAATAATCTTTACAGCATGGGTGTCCCCCTCTGGTCACACTTTGTGCACTGGTAGCCCATGAAGTTTAGCTATCACCACATAAGGGGTGTGGCCCCATCGATCAGCAATTTTATGTTTGCCTTGAAGTCCAAGATTACGTATTAGTACACTGGCTCCGGGTTGAAGCTCTTGAGCCTTAATTCGTTTGTCATGGCAGGCCTTATTAGCTTGATTCTTTGTAGCAGCCACTATTGTTGCAAGTTGGTAAGCATGATTCAACTGTTCTTTTAGTTTCTTTACATACTGCAGGTAACTTTTAGGCCTGGTGCCATCAGGCGAAACACCAAAACATATGTCAATAGGCAGACGGGCTTCTATTCCAAACAGGCTATATGGAGAAAAACCAGTAGCATCATTCTTCGTACAGTTATAAACATGGACCAAAGTACTGACCTGTTGGCTTCACCTGCTTTTATCTTTTGGGTCAAGTATACCCAGCATATCCAACAAAGAGCGGTTCAGTCTCTCCAGTTGTGGGTTACTTTGTGGGTGATATGGGGTAGTTCTGGATTTTCTGATGCCCCAGAGAGACAACATTTCTTTTATTAGCCTGCTCTCGAAATCACAGCCTTGGTCGTAGTGAATGCATTTAGGTGCCCCATAGTGCACAAATAACTTTTCCACCAACAGTTTTGCAACTGTGGATGCCTTCTGGTCCTTTGTGGGACAGGCCTGAGTGTATCCGGAAAAATGATCAGTTGCTACTAGAATATTTGATATGTTCTTAGAATCTGGCTTCAGGCTAAGAAAGTCTATACAAACAAGTTCCATTGGCTCACTTATTACAATATTTACCAAAGGAGCTGCTCCTTGAGGCTGGGCTTTTCTCTGTATGTACCAACTGCATGACTTACAGTACTGTTCAACATCTTTTGTCATCCTAGGACAATAAAAGTGTGACTGGACCAAATCTAGGGTGCTTTCACTGCCTAAATGTCCCATGTCATTGTGTAAGGCTTTTAGTATGACTGTTTTGAATTTAGCTGGCCCTACCAGTTGCCGCTTGACAAGCCCTCTGCCAGGCTATCAGTTATCTCTCGGTATAGCAATCCTTTGTGCAGCTTAAGTTTAGGCCATTCTCTAAGTAGTAGGCTACCAGTGGAGTCAGTGGTTTCAGCTGAGAGACATTACCTCCTTTCTTTAAGACAGCAATGACTTCTTTTAATAAAGGGTCAAGACTTTGTTCTCTCTGTAAATCTGCTTTGGTCAGTTGAGGCAAAGAACTCAGATCTAAGGCAACTAGATTGCAATATGCTGTTGACACACAGTTATCAGGCGGTACAAGGCAATCCACCATGTGACAGGTATTCTGTACAAGCGAGGATTCCTCTTCATCAAACTTTTGCCACAGAGTTTCCGCTGATTGTTCAGGGATATGCACCCACTTTGGATCAGAGACAGGTTGACGGGAAAGGGCGTCTACATCAGTATGGTTCAGACCTGGGTGATATTCTACTGCATAGTCATGTGTAGACAGAGCTGAAAGCCATCTGTGTCCTGTGGCATCTAACTTGGCTGAGGTTTGTACATATGTTAATGGGTTGTTGTCAGTTTTTACTAGGATTTTGGCTCCATACAAATATTATGGAATTGCTCCACTATTGCTCACTTAAGCGCCAAGAATTCATGTTTGTGTACTGTGAATTTCTTTCTGATGGAGACAAACTTCTGCTGGTGAAAGCAACTGGGCTCATCCCCCCAGGGTATTCTTGTCAAGCAGCCCCTAAGTCACTTAGACTGGCGTCTATGAGAAGCACATACTGTATTGTATTGTTAGATGGGTCAGCATATGCCTAAACAGGAGCATGAGTCAGCCGATAGATAATCTCTTCAAAGACAGCATCACATTTGGTTGTCCATCTTTGACTGGAACGTTCATGAGGTTTGAAATAAGTCTGTGGTCTCTTTATCAGTGCTTCTTTTAAATATCTTGTGCGTGGGAAGATCCCCTTGAGTCAAGTTCAAAAGAGGGCGCACTACTTTAGTATAGTCTTTAACAAATCTGCGGTAGTAGCCACAACATCCCAGAAACCTCTGTAGTTCTTTAAGATTCCACTTTGCTAGGGTCGTCTGGATGCCTTGTGAAGATACAATATGACCTACATACTTTACAGAACTTTGAAAGAATTGACATTTGTCTGTTGACAGCTTAAGTCTGAATTCTCCCAGATGGTCAAGCACTTTTTCATGCTCCTTGAGTGTTTTTCCAAAGACAGTGATGTCATCAAGGTAAACAAGGCATTCAAGGAGATTCATGTCTCGAACTCCTCGTTACATATGTCTTTTGGAACGTTACAGGAGCTTCTGATATTCCTTGCAGCATGCAAAGAAACTCATAAAACCCCAGTGGGCAAATAAAGTAGTTTTTTCTCGATCTTCAGGGGCCATTGGAATTCAATATTACTCACTTCATAAGTCTAGGACAGAAAACCACTTGCTGCCATTCAAGCAGTTTAATGCATCTTGTATGTGAAGCACAGTGTACTGGTCTGGGATGGTTCTTTTATTTTATGTTCGGTAGTCAACACACGTTTACTGCTCCATTTTTCTTCCTTACAACCACAATTGGGAAAGCATAAGGACCTCGAGACTCTTGAATTATTCTTGCAGCCAGCATCTCTTGCAGATGACGCCTCACATTGTCATTGTCAGCAGGTGCTAGTCTTCTGGACCTCTCACAGAATGGGCGCTCATCGTGCAGTCAAATGTGATGCTCAGCACCTGTAACACATCCTACATCCCATTGTTTAAGGGAGAAGACATTAGTTCTTTGGGCCAGCTTCTGGCTGATTCGGGCTCTCCAACCATCTGGAATGGGTGAATCCCCAAAATCAAACATATCTGCAGATACTTCACCATCTTTTCCTTTCTTCTTTCCAGAAGGCTGCATGGCAGTGTCTTCACAATAAACCTTGGCCGGGGTACATCCTCTAGGGACTTTGGTTTCTCTGTCAGTAACATTTTGTACTTGAACCACCATTTGCTGGGCATAAGCATAGGCACATACAGGGAGCACATTAGGCTTGATCCGTAGCCCTTCAGGCAGTTTACCATCATCAGGAGCATCTAACATAAGTATCTGATTAGTCACATCTTTCCTCAGCCAAACCTTCCCACTGATGCTACATTCTTATTGGGGGGAAGAACAATAGTAGAAGGTTCTTTTTTCCATACAACTCCTATGGGTTCATCTTTATCAGCCTCTTTAAGTTGCATCTGTAACTCATAGGCTTTTTTTACCAGGGCATGCATATGTAAAGCTCTACTATTTCTTTTGTGCTGTCTTTCTTGACACAACTGAGCTAGATGGTCGAACGTGTGGGTATTGGTGCCGGTCAACACTGGTATGCCATCATACATTACAGAGGGAGGTCACACCGGAGCTAGATTCTCTACAGGATCTCCCATGCCTGTACGCCAGAGGATGGGAAAGAAAGCCACACTTTAAGGTAACCAAGATACGGGTACGATTTGTTACTCAGCCCCCACACATGTAGTCCATCAAGGGGTTGCAATGGATAGTGAGACAAATGCTGATCATACCAGTCTTTGAAAATTATGGTTACTTGCAAACCTCTGTCAAACACTGGTCTAACAGGAATTCCTTCTATATGCTCAGTAGTCTCCATGGAGGGGTCTCCCAATTCTGACCAGTCCAGAGAGGTATTTGTATTTGCAGAAGTTTTAACAGACGACTTTGTAACAAATAAGTTGGAGCGGGACTGGGCAGGGGCCCCACTGGAATTTCCCTGCTTCAGGTGCTTCTCTGCAAGCAGTGTATCTCTCACCCAGGCTGGGTCCTCTTGAGGTCAGCACTCCCTCTTAAGATGACCATCCTTCCCGCACCTGTAACAGAACACACCTTCTTTAGTCTGCTTCAGCTGTGAGGATACATCGGAACTGGGCCTCCATTCATGGCTAGGGGGCTGCAAAGAATATGCTCTTGAAACTCTGGTAGGGGGCACTGGCAGCAGAGGGTCCCCGTTGTCTCTCCCTCCCTCCCTTTTTGCTGAGCCTGGGTCTGCACACTATGCCCCACAATTTCCTTTACCAGGGCAGACAATTCACTGACTCTGGTCTCTAAGCTGCCATCCACAGGGGACGCCTGGGTGTGCACTCACATGCCCATGACAGGCAGGTTCTGATGGATATCTTGACCTTTACTGGAGCCAGTCTTAGTAGTCACACCCATTTTCAGCTCTCAAATTTCTTTAGGTATGTCTTGGAATCCAGGAACATCAGGGGTCGAGCCTCTCTCCGGGGTAGGAGTTGCGGTTGCCACACCAACCCAAGGATCCAACAATTCTTCCTCCTTCTCTGCTTCTCATTCTTCCTACATTAAGGGAATGTAAGAGTGAGGATTAGCCTTATGGTCTTTTAATCTCAACTTGAGCAATAGGAAGCTGGAGTACCTGGCAGACTTTAGTATCTGGTCTAACCTGACTCAATTCAGCTCACTTGAGACCACACCTCCTCTCTGAAACACTTTCTGTAGTGCTTTCTCTAATTGGGTCAAATAAGCTGACCATGGCATCCCTTTCTGTTGCCTAGTAGCTTTAAACCCTCACATAAGGTCCTCACCAGTCTCTGGGCTACCAAATACAGTTTCCGGTGCAACCAAGTACAGGAGCATCGGGGTTGGTGGATCTCAACGCTCAGATGGTATGCAATGTGGGTCCTCTGAGGCTCTCCATAATTCTTTTTCTTTTCTCAGCCTCTGTACACTGCCTCTCCTGCATGAGAGATGAGGCATAGTCCATCCACGTTTCCAGATCATCCTTCCAATTAGGCGTGGGAAGGGTGCCAGAAAACACTCGCAATCTGCTGTAAGAGTCATGACTGACTGGGGGTACATAAACAGGTGCAGGGACAGGGGCTGGTGCAGGCACCAAGGGAGGGCACCTCCAGTGGTTAAAGCATCTTTTTCAAGTCCTCAAGGGTTTGACCCTCAGCCTATAACAACTTGGCAAGTTTCTCTTCAAAACTCCCAGACATGGGTGGGCGTCCTGGCTCTGTGGGAGCCACACTGTCCTTGGTTACTACTGTCCATGCTACTGGGGACCCCTCGGTACCAATGGCTCCTGGTACCCTGGTGGCATCCACAGGGTTACTACATTCCACCAAATCAGTTAAAGTTTGTGTCATTGAATCAGTATTTCAGCTTTTTACAGCAGCTCGCCCAAGGCATTTCACTTTTGAAAGGGCTTCCTTGATGGTACCCTTATCAGTGCCCAGGGATATATTCTGGAGTAAGAGGTTGTGTTGAGAGTCAACCTTTTCTATTCCACACCGATCAAGCAAATAACTTACAGCCATTTTGCTGGAGGGAGATTCAGAATTGGGATCAGAAACACTGTCCATACTGGTATGGAAATCCAGGTGGTTGCCCATATGGGCAATGTACTCCATGTTGGGTCCAGCTGGTAAATTGGAGATCCCAGTGGTGCCTCCAAAGATGTAGCCCTGGCGCCATGTTCCAACAGGCTACTACCCCTACCTGCTGCCCAGATTGCAGGTTGAGGGGCCTGGGTTCTGGTTCAGATGTTACAAGAGGCTCAATACCAGTAGTAGAACTATCTGCAAGGTGCCTCCACCCAGAGTAGCTTTTAAGTGGGCCTGATGACAAACTAGTGCAACCCTCCAGGATGCTGTACCTAGTATAGCCCTCATACCTGCAAGGAATAGTTAACAGCAATAACAGTGCATTTTATAGTTGGACACAGTAACCTGGCACTCTGTAACAGTATGCTCATGGACAGTGTTAACAGGGTGATCTACTAGACCAGCAGCTAGGGAGGAGTCAAAAACTAGGGTGATACAGCAGAACAGGCAAAAGGCTGTCCTCATCAATGATTATTTTTGCTCAGTTTTTACTAGGGATGATAGTGGACCCTTGCCAGAGAGTGGCATCAAGGTGGCCACCAAGGGGGTCCAGGAGATGAGGCAGCCAAAATTTACAAGTGAAAGGGTCCAGAAAGGGCTGGCAGCCCTTAGGACCAGATGGGTTGAATCTCAGATTACTCAGGGAACTGGCAGCAGAACTTGTTGAACCCCTGGTAGGTCTATTCAGCAGCTCACTGGGGATGGGGGGTCCAAAGGATTGTAGAGTGACAGATGTGGTTTCGCTCCATAAGAGGGGTACAAGCAACAAGCAGGCAACTACAAACCTGTCAGTCTTACCTCTGTTGTAGGGAAGATAACAGAGTCAATGGTCAAAGAGAACCTTGTGGACTACTTGGAGAGCAGCGGGCTCCAGGGTAGTAAACAACACAGATTCGTGGCAGGGAGGTTTATCAAACTAACCTGATAGTTTTCTTTGACTGGGTGACAAGGGAATTGGATAGAGGCTGTACTGTGGATTTGCTCTACTTCAGCTTCAGCATGGCTTTCAACTTAGTGCTTCACAAACACTTGTTAAAAAAGATGTAGGATCTGGATGCAGCTACGGTCATAGTAAACTGGGTAGGTAACTGGCTAAAGGGGAGGCAGGAGGGGGTTGTGTTCAACAGGGTTAAATCAGAAGAGAGGAAGGTCATGCATGGGGTACCACAGGGATCTGTCCAAGGTTCAGTCTTCTTCAATATGTTCATCAGTGACATTGTTGAAAGAATCTGGGGCAGGTTGTGTCTCTCTGTGGATGACACTAAGCTCTGTGGGAGGGTGGATAACGACGAGGGGATCAGGGAAATGCATAGGTACTTACAAATGTTAGAGGGGTAGTCTAAGGTTTGACAGTTGAAATTCAGTGCCAAGAAGTGCAAGGTAATGCACCTAGGGAGCAAGAATCCCAGGACATAGAAACATAGCAGTTGACGGCAGGTAAGGACCGCAAGACCCATCCAGTCTGCCCAGTTTTCCTACCTTATGAATGTGCCATAGGCCTTTACTCTGTCGATAGCCTATCGAGTCATACACATCTGTATTGCTCCCTTATGCCTGCCCCATGTTTGTTTGAAGCCCTACACTGTATTCATATCCACCACTTCCTGAGGTAGGTCGTTCCATGCATCCACCACCCTTTCTGTGAAAAAGAACTTTCTCACATTACCCCTTAATTGGCCTCCCTCTAATCTCATGTTGTGTCCTCTTGTCCTGCTATTTTTTTCATATTGAAACATGTTAAACTCTTTCACCTTGTTAATGCCCTTAAGATGTTTGAATGTTTCAATCATATCACCTCTCTCCCTCCTTTGCTCTAGGACATACATACTGAGCTCCATTAATCTGTCCTCATATGTTTTCTGATGCAGTCCCAGCACCATTTTGGTTGCCCTTCTCTGGACTGCCTCTATTTTGTTAATGTCCTTGTGCAGGTGCAGCCTCCAGTACTGCACGCAGTACTCCAGATGGGGCCTAACCAGTGTCTTGTAAAGAGGGATTATTACCTCCCTCTTATAACTTGTGATACCCCTACTAATACACCCCAACATCCCTCTAGCCTTACCTACTGCTTTAGTGGTCTGCTTGGATGATTTCAGGTCATCTGTGATGTTGATGCCCAAGTCTCTTTCTTCCCTTGTGATTGCCAGCAATTCCCCATCCAACCTATAGGTAGCTTCAGGGTTTTTCTTCCCTGTGTGCATGATCTTGCACTTCTTTGCATTGAACTCCAGTTGACACTCTTCCGACCATTTTGCCGGTTTATCCAGATCTCTTCTCATTCTGCACACCCCATCTGGATCATCTACTTGTTACAGATCGTGGTGTCATCTGCAAACAGACAAACCTTACCCTCCAGTCCATCTGCAATGTCACTGATGAAGATATTGAAGAGGAATGGCCCCAGGACTGATCTCTGAGGTACCCCACTTGTGACTTGCATCTCTTCTGAGTGTATACTGTTTACCACCACTCTCTGTTTACTGCCTGCCAACCAGTTTGTCAGCCAGTTGACCAACCTCTGATCCACCCCAAGCTTACCCATCTTATTAATCAATCTTCTATATGGAAGAATATCAAAAGCTTTGCTGAAGTCGAGGTAGTCGACATCAGCTGCACCCCCTTAGTCCACTACTCTGGTTACTCAGTCAAAGACATCTATGAGATTAGTTTAACAGGACCTTCCTGTTGTAAACCCATGCTGTCTTGGATCCTGTGCTCCTGTGGATTCCAGGTGTTGCACTATCTTTTCCTTAAGGACTGCCTCCATAATCTTGCCCACTACTGAAGTAAGACTGATTGGTCTGTAGTTCCCTGCCTCCTCCCTGCTGCCATTCTTGTGGAGTGGGATCACATGAGCCCTTCTTCAGTCTTCTGGGACCTCATCTGTGCTCAGAGACTCACTAAACAGTTCTGCTAATGAGTCTGCTAGTTCCACCTTAGCTCCTTTAGTACCCTGGGATGTATGCCATCAGGTCCTATTGCCTTGTCCATCCTGAGCTTAGCAAGCTCTTGTAGGACCATTTCTTTTGTGAAGGGACTTGTGCATGCCTCTCTCCTCCCTGTGTCCATGGTGCTGAGGTGTGGGCCCTGCCCTTCCTTCTCCTCAGTAAATACTGAGCAGAAGTATCTATTTGGAAGAGATGCTTTCACCTTGGTCCTCCTCCACACACTCCCCCTTATCCCCTTTGATCTTAGCAATACCCTGTCTGGACTTTCCCCTTTCACTAATGTATCTATAGAAAGTTGTGTCCACTTCTTTTACTGTTTGTGCTAGTGTTTCCTCGGTTTGGGCTGCTGCCTACCTTACTACCTTCCCTGCTTCCCCTAGGGAAGGTTAGTATGCCTCCCTATCTTCATCCAGCTGCATTCCCTTGTATTTCCTGAAGACCAACCTTTTGGCTGTGATTTTTTCTGCTACTGTTTTTGAGAACCAAAGTGGTTTCCTCCTTCTTTTGCTCTTGCTTTTCTCCCTAACACAGTGGGATGTTGCTTCAAGTATTGCATCCTTTTTTTTTTCCGTCAGTTCTTTTTCCCTCTGGTCGCAGCCCCGAGGTCTTCTCTCAGGCAACCTAGTCTTGTCCTGCCTGCCTGAGGGCCCCCGTGCTAAGCCTCCTCTCTCCCTCCTCTCCAATGACAGCACCCCCGGCTAACCCTAACTGGGGTGGGTCATCCCTTCCTACCTGGGTGAACTTTGCAAGTCAGACTCTGTCATCGGATGGGGAGTGGATCCTGGAAATCGAAGGCCACCCATGGAGAGCCTGGCGTTGGGCATGGTGGATAGGTGCCATCGCCTGATCCTCAGCGCCGGGTTTTTCCATGTTCTGGTTATACCCCCCCCCGACGTGGGACGTGCAGTGCCACCCAGCCCGATGTAGGTGCACCCACCCATGTCAGAGAGGCAGCTGCCTTACGTCGCCCTGTAGTGTACAAGCCCAATGCATAGCAGTGCCTCCAGTCTCCACCGGGAGCCACTGTTGCACCGGGCTACCCCTGGATCTCTCCCCCGAGAGAGGAGAGCAGTCCATCGGTTGCTCAATCCTCTCTCCCCTTGCCAACCCTCAATGACCCGGGGCTCGTTCCCGAACCTGGGTCGCTGGCATGGCGCGAGGTGTAGCATCCAGTGCCTCAACCCTCAGTGCCACCGGGCCAGCTAGAAGTATTGCATTCTTAATGCTTGCCCACTTTGCCTGTACCCCCTCACCTGTATTTCATCTTGCCAGGGCTAGCTTAACTCTGTTGGCCATCTTATCAAAGTCAGCTCCTCTAAAGTCCCATATTTTTGCCTTGGAATGGGATGACTTAGTTCTAGTGGCCAAATTGAACCATACCATGTGATGGTCACTGGCTCCCAGGTGACCTTCTACCTGGAGATTTGTGATCCTTTCCCCATTAGTCAGTACTAGATCCAGGATAGCCCTGTCTCTTGTGGGTTGTTGTACCAGTTGTTTGAGCCTCCCTTGTAGGGAATCCACTATGTGTCTAGTTCTGCGGATGTTCCTGCTGGTATTGACCAATCTGTATCTGGCATGTTGAAGTCTCCCATTATCAGACCCTCCCCTTTAGCTGTCATGTTTTGTATATCTTCTAACAGTAGTGTGTCTGTGTTCTCCCCCTGGTCTGGAGGCCTGTAGACAACCCCAGTTCGTATGGCTGTCCCATTTCCTGTTTCCAGGTTGACCCACAGTTCTTCTGGCTCCTTATGTGTATTCTGAATTTCTGTAGCTTTGATATTTTCATTGACATAAAGGGCCAATCCCAGCCCCCCCTTTTTGCACCTCGGTCTCTTCTAAACAGTACGTAGCCAGGTACTGAAGTCTCCCAATTGTGGTTACTGGTGAATCATGTCTCGCTAATTGCTACTATGTCCAGTTTAGCCTCTGTCATTGTTGCCTCCAGGTCTGGGATCTTGTTTCCCAGAATGTGGGCATTTGTGTACATAATTTTCTCTTGGCCAGATTTCGGTGCGTTAGTTGTTGGACGAAGTCCGGCGTTTCCCCCTACGCGTCATATGGGGAGCCAGACCTTTTCCTTACCTGGTGATGCAAATGAACTACAAACATGCTGAACTTCTGTTTGATCACTAGGGGGTGTTCTTCCCGTTCGATGTATCGGGTGCTGCACACCTCTCCCCATTTGCTAGTTTAAATAGGACAGAGTACTGGATGTGTGGGATGACACTTAGCACTACAGCTGAGGAATGGGATCTTGGGGTTATCATCAGTGTCTCACTAAATTAACAGTCGAGTCAGTGCAACAAGGCATATATCAAAGCTATTAGGATACTGGGTTGTATCAGGAGGGGCATTGATAGCAGGAGGGAAGAGGTAATATGTTCCCAATGTAGATCCTTTGTGAGGCCACACCTGGAGTACTGCGACCAGTTCTGGAGTCCTTACCTCAGGAAAGATAGGAATTGGCTGGGGACAGTGCAGTGCAGGCTGATGAAAATGATCAGGGCCAACTGGGTAGTTCCTATGAGGAGTGTCTCAAGTCACTGAACATGTACTAGCTGGAGATCAGAAGAAAGAGGGGAGATATGATGGAGACCTTAAAGTTCATGAAAGGAATTAACAAAATTAACTGCAGGGAACTATTTAGCTTGAATACTAGTTCGCGGTCATGTGGACATGAGTGGAAACTAATAGGAGAGAGGTTCAGGAGGGACATGAGGAAGTATTATTTTACAGGAAGGAAGGGAAAAGGGAAATTGTTTAACCAGGAAAGGCACACTAAGCTGGAGCTTTTTTCCAGGTGTGACCTGGGAGCACAAGCAAGTCAAGTGACTTGCTCAGAGTCACAGTATGCAAGTGGGGGATGATGAGATTCAAACCCAGGTCTCCAGGTTTGCAGCTCAGTGCCTATAACCATTATGCCATTATGTTATACTGCCTCCTATGGGAAGGGTAGTAGAGCCGTGGAACACTCTACCAGCTATAGTGATAAGTGCAAAAACCGTTGGTGGTTTCAGGCACAGTTGGGACAGAATGAAGAGTATAGTGCCTGCTTGGATCAGCAGAAACTGGGAGGAGATTGGGGGGAAGGGATTGGGGAGGGCTGGAATCTTGGAGGGACCGTAGGTCCCAGGGCTAAATAGGAAACTCGGGGCAGACTGGATGGACCATTGGTCTTCTTCTGCTGCCATTTTCTGTGTTTGTGTTTCTAAAAAAATGAATGAAAACATTTATAAAATGCTCATATTTTGGTGGAATTAGAAGACTCTGCCACGCAATAAAACTGGAAGATGCCTGGAATCTTTTATAGTAGAAAAAAGGTAAGGTCAATTTTTTGGTTCAGTTTTGTTGTATTGCTGCTTTAAAAAAAACTGCATTAATGCATATGGAAGGGTTTTGCCTCTGAGCCTAATACGCTCATGCTTGGTCACGGGCAGGCTCATGTGCTTGTGTCTAAGGAGTCCCCTTCACTGTCTGATGCATCCATATCAGAAGACCCCCACCACCACCACCACCAGCTTGTGCCTGTCTGCTGTATTTCTGAGAAATCAAAGGGTTGCTGTGCTGCCTGACATGGTGACAATGTAATATCCCCCAATAACTCCCCTAATTGGAAGGTGCAGCCACATTACTAACGTATTCTGCTACTACCCATAAATCACCTCTAACTGGGCCCCATATTCAAAGGTTAGTGCCAGTGCTCTGGCAAGGGCCATATTCAGAGGCCCCTGGTACACTGCCCAAACCTGGCAGTGTGATCGCTGTGCCTATGCAAATGAGGAACTCTCATGCATAATGGCATAGTGCTATATTCAGAGGTTTGCTGTGGTGGTAATCAGCCCCCAGGGTGGCACTGTTTAGCACCTCAGAAAACCCTGTCATTGCAGTGCTAAGGCCATGCCCCAAACTCTGGGAGGCAGGACGGCTGTACTGCAGTCGCCCACCCCTGTGTCTAGTGGTACCCCCTCCCCCCCATCACCTCCATAGTGCATAATGTGAAAGTTCCTGGTGATCTTTCCCCCCCTCCCACTGACCATGCCAGTGACCCCTGTTTAATATAAATCCCTGGTGGGTTAGTGCCCCCGATGAGCACTAAACCCCATGTGTGCTTGCCAACCCTCACCTGCTCACTTGCTGAGGACCCCTCCCGTACCCACCCTCACCCCAGTCACCACTCACCGGTAAGTACAATGCAGACTTGCGCTGTCTGACTGCATGGCGGCTGGCCAAGGAGGTGACCGGAGGGCTGGGGACAATTGATGGACTACTAGACTACCAGGGATCTGTCAGGTTATGTATTATGAGGGCAGTTGGGGGGAGGGGGATCTCCGTCAGCATGCACGAACTGGCTGAACATTGCTCAAAGCCAGTCGTGTGCTGTTGTCCAGTTCCAGAGGCCACATCACCAGAAGGACATAGACAGAGTGGAGGCGGTCCAGAGGATCCGTCCCATGGAGGCATCCATAGTAGTGACCAAGGAGGATGTGAGGGTCCTCCATAGTGGAGATCCCAAGGAGGGTGGCAGAGGACCAGAGAGGAGGAGGAGGAGGAAGCAACTCCTGGTGGGGGGACTCCATTGTGAGGAGGATAGATTTGGAGTCAGGAAGGGAGGGGGGAGAGGGATGTTAGGTGCGTACCCAGTGCCATGGCTTGGAGGGAGGGGGAAACAGATCCTGAGGATCGCTAGGGCAGCAGGACGGGGAGGAAGAGCTGGATGTCATTGCCTACTTAGGGACTAATGATCTGGCTAGGGATGAGGCTAGGAAAGTGAAGGATGAGTTCAGGGAGTTGGGATGGGGTCTTAGGCAGGTAGCAAGCTCAGTTGCCTTTTCTGAGGTGCTGCCTATCTATGACAGGGGAGAGGATAGGAAAGTCCATACCAGGAACTTCAACTCATGGTTGAAAGAGTGGTGTAGAGAGGAAGGGTTCAGCTACATTGGGGACTAGGGTCCCACCTGGAGAGATAAGGGCCTATCCAGGGGAAGTGGACTGCATCCATCCAGGAAGGGGAACCACAGTCCTCAGTGAGCAGTTTAAATGTTACATTGGTGAGCATACAAATTAGCTGAGGGGGGTGGTGGAGGGAAGCAGGGAGACAAAAACTCTCCCCCTTCCCCCACAAGCTGAAGTAGTGATCGGTAGGTAGGGAGAACCCAAAGGGAAGGAAATCCCCAAGGGCACCTAATAACAAGAAAAACCAAATGGTAGAAATGAAGAGGGATGGGAATGAGGGCAGAGGGGTTAAGGTGAGAATGCAAAAGGGAAAATGGGAAGTTGGCAAGCAGGGCAGTAGCAGAATTTGAAAGGCCATTTGTGCAAATGCTCGAAGTCTGGGAAATAAAATTCCAGATCTAGTGGCCATTATGGCAGAGACTGACTGGAACATTGTCGCCATTACTGAGTCATGGTGCAATGAGAACCATGACTGGGATATAACCATACCAGGCTATACTCTGTTCAGGAAGGACAGGGTGGGTAAGAATGGGGGAAGAGTGGCTCGTTATGTGAGGAATAGCATAACAGCAACAGAAACACAGGGAATATAGGGAGGGGCGGAGGTACTGCTGGTCATTAGAGATAGGAAATGGAGCCGATATGCACACTGGCATGGTCTACAGACCTCCAGCACAGGATAGGGGGAGATGGATAAGGTTCTGGTGGAAGTCACCCAAAAAATAGCAAATAAGGGGGAGGTGCTGCTGATGGGGGACTTCAGTCTGCTGGATGTAGATTGGAGCATCCCAGCTGCAGCTTCAGCTAGTAGCAGGGACATCCGGGAATCCCTGTAGGGGGCATTCCTCAGGTAACTAGTAAGAGAGCCCACTCGTGAGAGAGCAATATTGGACCTTGTACTCACCAACGGGGACAGTTTTGCAGATGTCACGGTGGGTGGCCACCTGGGAACCAGTGTTCATCGTACAGTGTGGATCAATATGAGGACTGTGGCAGGATTGAACCACACAAAGGCGAGAGTCCTGTATTTCAGGAGAACCGACTTTACAAAGATTGGGGAATGCCTCAGAGATGTCCTGGTGAGTGGGGAGGACTTGGGTGGAGTGGAGGAACAGTGGGTGAAACAAAAAGGGGGCATAGTGACGGCAACAAACCTCTGCATCAGGCAAGTAAGCAAAAGAAAGAGGAAAAAGAGACTGCTATGGCTCTCAAAAAAGGTGGCTGGGAAGGTAAGGGCAAAAAAGTTAGTATTCAGGAGGTATAAGGAGACACAGAGGGAGGAAGATAGGGAGGTGTATCAGGAGAAACAATGGGAGGCAGGGAAAGCAATCAGGAGCGCAAAGGCGCAAATGGAGAAGAAAATAGCCCAGGCAGTAAAGAAAGGGGAAAATTAATTTTTAGTTATGTAAATGAAAGAAAAGACCTGGGGAAGGGTTGTAAAGCTAAAGGGGGGGGGGGAGTGTGTGGAGGAAGACCAGGAAAAAGCAGACATCCTGAAGATATACTGTACTTTTATTCAGTGTCCACAGAGGAAGGGGACGGTGAGGGACCACAGATAAGTGACAGGAGCATCGAAATAAGGAAGGTGGACACTAGTCCATTCACAGAGGAGAGACTCCTGAAGGAACTCGCAAATCTGAAAGTGGACAAGGCAGTGGGGCCAGATGGGATACATCCAATGATATTAAGAGAGCTCAGAGAGGTGCTAGCTGCACCTCTGACAGTCCTGTTCAACCACTCATTGGAGACAGGAGTGGTTCCAAAGGACTGGAGGAGGGCAGATACTGTCCCACTTCACAAAAGTGGTAGTGGGGTCGAGGCTGGTAATTAGCCCCTTTTGTTGTTATGTACCCTGTTTGAACCCTATTTTTCGTTGTACCCTCCTGGGTCGTACCTGAAAAAACGCATATAACTTGTCTAGTGTACCTACCTGGTCAACAAAAGCTAAATAAATAAGTAGGCCAGTCAGCCTGACTTCAGTGGTGGGGAAATTAATGGAATCACTACCGAAGGAAAGGATTGTGGAATATGTCGAATCCAAAAGCTTACAAGATCCGAGGCAGCATGGATTCACTGAGGGAGGTCATGTCAAACAAATCTGATAGAACTCTTTGACTGGGTGACCAGGGAATTAGATCATGGTGGAGCGGTGAATGTGGCCTAAGATTTCAGTAAGGCCTTCAACACCGTTCCACATAGCAGGCTTGTAAACAAGCTGGGCAGCCTAGGAGTGGATCCAAAGATGGTAAACTGGGTAAGGAATTGATGTGGATATAGGTGACCAAGGGTAGTGGTATACAGAGTTCACTGCAAGAAAGGCAGGGTGATCAGCAGGGTGCCACAAGGATCAGTACTGGGACTGGTCCTCTTTAATGTCTTTATTAGCGACATTGCAGAGAGGCTAGAAGGGAAGGTATGCCTGTTTGCAGATGACACTAAGATCTGCAATAGGGTAGACACTCTGGGGGTGGTGGTGGAAAAATTAATTGGGACCTAAGGAAGCTTGAGGAGTAGTCTAGAGTGGTGCAACTAAGTTTTAATGTGAAGAAGTGCAAAATAATGCACTTGGGGTTCAGAAACCCAGGGCGGAGTACAAAATGGGGGGAGTGGTACTAATGATCACCAAACAGGACAGAGACCTTGGGGTAATAATATCTGATGACCTAGAAGTGGCCAAACAGTGAGAAAAGGCAGTAGGGAGAGCCAGTGGGATACTATGGAGCATAGGGAGGGGTATCACCAGCAGAAAGAGGGAGGTGGTGATACCGCTGTATAGATCACTGGTGAGACCTCACCTAGAGTACTGTGTCCAGTTCTGGAGACCACATCTCAGGAAGGACATAGAGTGGAGGCGGTCAAGAGGAGGACAACTAAAATGGTGCAGGGTCTGCATCAAAAGCCGTATGAGGAGAGACTTAGGGACCTCAATATCTACACCCTGGAGGAAAGGAGGGAGGGTGGATATGCTAGAGACTGTCAGATACCTCATGGGTATAAATAAGGTTCAAGGTGTGGAAGCATTTTTCAGAAAAAGAGATGCTGAAGAACTAGGAGTCATGCTATGAAGCTGGGGGTAGACTTGGGAGATATGAGGAAGTACTTATTCACAGAAAGAGTGGTGGATGCCTGGAACAGCCTCCCAGTGGAGGTGGTGGGGGCAAAAACTGTAATGGGATTCAAAAATGCATGGGATGGGCATAAGGGAACCCATAGTGGTGAGAAAGGGGGGGGGGCAGAGATCAAGTAGGGTCTGCGGTGTTATAGTAGGTAGGGAAAATTGGGCAGACTAGGTGGGCCAAGCAATCCTTATCTGCTGGCAAATTCTATGTTTCTGTGTTAGGAGGGAAACTGAAATGGGGAAGGGTCTGCATCAAGCACCCTATGAGGAGAGAATAAAGGACCTCAACATGTACACCCTGGAAAGGGGGAGATATGATAGAGACCTTTAAATACTTCATAGAGGTAAATAAAGTACAGGAGGGAGTATTTTTCAGAAGAGAATGTGCTGAAGAACTATGGGACATGCTGTGAAGCTGGAGGGAGTAGATTCAGGAGAGATGTAATTTCACAGCATGATAGGAGATTTTTACTCTTTTGGGCCACAGAGGGTTGGTCAGTGCCCATCCAGTGTTGGGCTACAGTTTTCCGAGCTGTTACCAGGGTTAGGTCCCACAAGTACCTCTGGTCACTGTTACTAGGCCTGCCCTACTCCACTCCCAACATCAGTTCAAGTGGAGAACCAGGGAGGCTCTACAATGCCGGTTCGACAACTATTTTGTCGACCGATATCACAGTGACGAATTTATGTCGACCGCCAAGTTGATCGACTATAAACATCTATAAGAAACCTGGTCCATTTTTCTATCGGGCTTCACCCTGAGAACCCCCCAACACCCCGTTACTAAATAAAATCAACTCCGAGTCAGAGTTGATTCGGGGAGGGGATGCAGGACCGGGAGACAGAGTGTCAGGGTCTTGGGCGCACCATTACAGTGAACTGTCGATGTTGTCAGCATCAACGTTGTTCACTGTAATGGTGTCCTTGTCAGGGAGGCATGCCAACCAGGGAAGGTACAACTCAGTACCCCTTCCAGTAGCTGATGCACCTCTTTCCAGAAGAGCATCACTTTATCACACGTCAAGGCCATGTGTAGAAAGGTGCCATCAGATATTGCTCATCTGGGGCACATGGAGGGTGTGTCTGGGTTATATGCATTCAGTCTTACTGAGGTCATATATGTTCTGTACATATAGCTGAGTTGGATTTGCCTAAGTCTGTTGCTCCATGAGCAATTAGTGAAGTGCTCTATAGTGGCTTGCCATATGCAGGGACTTACATGTATACCAAGATCAGATCCCCTGTTTCTCTTTAATGGCTGCTGCTGGGTCGCCACAGCTTCCCGCTGCCAGTTTATAAAATGCCTTCCTTGGTTTAGCAGTAGGCTGGGGCATGTATATGACAGCCTCTGCTGCGGTATGGTCTGCCACTCCCATTCCTGCTGCTTCTCTGGTGAGGAACCAGTTGCAGATCCGATGATATGTAAAGAAATCACCCAGTGGAATTTTTTTCCTTGCTCTTAGGTCAGAGAAGGGTAACATTATTCCACCCTCCCATAGATCCCCAGCTGTTTGTATTCCCATCTTCTGCTACCTCAGTAGGACCTGATGTGTGAAGACATCATAACCAGGGAAGTTTTTAGGGCTTTCTACTTACAGGGCTTCCCTTGATGCCACTGCTACTGCTGTTTGAGATATAAATTGACTGAGCTCTTGACAGGCTCTCAAGGTGGCTTCAATGAAAGTATTTAATGATTTTCCTTACCAGTTAACACTTAGTGAGGGTGACAGTGGACCCTCCACCAGTGGGGCCCCAAGCTCTGCTTCCTCTATGCACATCTATGTGGGGGGGGGGTTGATTTCCTTTCTGAGGCAAAGGTCAATTGGGCAGCCCAGTAATAGTTTAAAATGTGGCAATGCAGCTCACCCTCTTTTAAGTGAGCACTGCAGGATATCCCTATGGATACAGGCTAGCATCTCTTGTCATAGAAAGCGATGTACTGTGGTATCTAATTTCTTAAAGAAGATCTGGGATAGCTTTACATGGAAAGACTGAAAGAGGTAAAGGCATTTTGGCAGAGTGAACATTCTATTGAAAGAGGTAAAGGCATTTTAGCAGAGTGAGCATTCTGAGTACATTAGTTTGGTCCAGTAATGACAACGGCAGGGAGCGCCACATATCGCACTCATTAATTTGTACAGAGCATGAGCCGAGCTGGATATATGAATGCCCAAATATTTTAAGACTGGGTCAACCTGCACTCCCAAGAGATTTAACCTTCACTGTGTTGTGTTTTGCTTCATCACTATGAACAATTAGCTCTCGCTCCAGTTTATCTTGTGTCCTGCCAATGAATGGTATTCCTACAGCAGTTGCTTTACTGGGTGCCCTGTACCGTAACCAGAACAATTTCACTGGGGATGCTAGGCACCTTATTGTGGCCAGCTCCATTCTGTCCCTTATAGATTATGACCTTTCTGTCTACACAGCTGCCTGTGACATAGTGCTAAACAGAGTAAAGCTGATCTGTAATAATGTGCTCCGCTTTGTGCTTGTTGCAGATAACCGCAGTCATAGTTGTACCCTTTACGCACACACCAACTGGCTACCTTCACCCTGCAGAACAAAGCTCCAGACCTGTTTGCTGGCCAAAAAGGCACTCCTGGGCCTAACATCCCCTGCTTTAACAAATTGCTTCCACACTGTCTCCAACTAACACACACCAGGAACATGACAAAGAATGCCCTTAAGCAGGGATTCCATTAACTCCATTTTTGGAGTATTTTACTTCCAATAGTAAGTCAGAAACTTTCAAAATAAAGGGGAAGAAGTCATTGACTTCCATTTTTGTAAAACCAAACATTAGATGATTTCCGAAACTGCAGGCATGGAAGTCAGAAATTAGGGATTTTTTTAAAAG
The DNA here is from genome assembly GCA_016271365.2 of Neoceratodus forsteri. Lineage (NCBI taxonomy): Eukaryota > Metazoa > Chordata > Ceratodontiformes > Ceratodontidae > Neoceratodus > Neoceratodus forsteri. Next base: position 533,766,471 of record CM028130.1, on the reverse strand, counting down.
AAATTATATTTTACTGCTGATACATTGGATCCTAAATTGATCCTCCCTAGAATATTGGCTTCCAAAAGTAGGATTCTGGAAGTATTCTGACTTCCCAAAAAATTGGAATAACTTATGATTTTGACTCATGGAAGTTTTAGACTTCCACTAAAAATAAATTAACTTAAACTCTGCCCTTAAGCCTCCTTTTTGTTGCACTCAGCTAGGCAAGCGCTCATTTACTGTCAGGGCCATAAACTGGTTAAACGAACTGCCTGATACACTGCTGAATCTCCCCAGGATTAATTAGTTAAGAGATCTTTGTGGTCTGCCCTTGCAGTCCGTTGCAACTGTAAGTGTTAAACTGTTCTATTTAGTTTCTCTCCGTACATATCCTGTGACTTTTTATACAATGATCAGTATGGATGTTTTCAGCAGCCGTCGGGGACTGACACCCCCCTGCAGCCCGATCGCGGGCACTCGTGTAAAAAAAACAAAAAAACTCCTATATCCCTGGTGGTCCAGTGGACCGCTCTCAGCCCGATTGCGGGCATTTGTCCTGAAGATTAAGCCCCCCGTCCTATATCCCTGGTGGACCAGTGGACCTCTATGTGCCCGATCGCGGGCATTTGTCCTGAAGAGTAAGCCCCCCTTCCTATATCCCTGGTGGTCCAGTGGACCACACTCAGTCCGATCGCAAGCATGTGTCCTGAAGAGTAAGCCCCCTGTCCTATATCCCTGGTGGTCCAGTGGACCGCACTCAGCCCGATCGTGGGCATCAGTAATAGAACCCCCCCCAAGTCCAATACCCCTGGTGGTCCAGTGGACTGATTGCTGCCCAATCGCAGGCATCTGTAACTCATCAAGTACCCCTACTACCCTGGTGGTCTGTGTTCCCCTCCTCCCCACCCGCCCTGGGCCCCGCCCGCTCCCCGTCAGCTGGCGGTGGCAGCCTACCGTCTGCCACCCGCTGCCCACCGACTGACTGCTCAGTTAGGGCTGCACCCCATTGGTTCAGCGTGAGCCAATGGGCGTCTGCCCCATACTGCACTACTCAGTCCCTGCGATCAGGCACATAGAGGTCCACTGGACCACCAGGGATATTGGACAGGGGGGATTTCGCTACAGGGATGCCCGTGATAGGGCATGGGGGGGTGCCACCAGGTGCGGCAGGAACTCGGGTGGCCACCCACAGGTGGCAGCTGCTGTGTTGCACCCTGCAATGCGGCAGCTCACCTGTGGGTGGCCATCACTTGTTCCTTTTTTTTTTTGGCTTAACTTTGTGCAGGTGCAGGTAGGGGTTGCGCATGCGTGACTCTGCACATCCCGGGCTGAATATCAGGCTGTGCAGGTTATGCATGGGCACACCCCCCCACCTGTGCCTGCATACATTACTGATGCACTCCGGCTCATGGAACCAGTAATGTGAGAGTTGTTGTTATAATGCCACGGTCTGTGTACTACAGAATGTTAAACATGAGCTACTGTGGTATGAGACCTATGCTTACAAAATGTGTGCTCAACTATGACATAGGTAAAACTCCAGATGACTCTGTTTCCCAGAAGAGACTTGTAACAGGATGCTGCCCACAGAAACATAATACAAAATACAGTTTTTCCCATATTTTTTTATTCAGTAAGATAAGTTACATATGGATCATTTTGGTTTATGGCTAACATTTCTGTAATTGAAAAAATAATAAGCAGCTACCAATTAGAACTCATTGTTTTGTCCTCTTTAAAACTGAAAAATAGACTTCCCCCAGTCCCAGCCCATACTGATGCACCACAAAGTCACAGAAGTAAAATCCAAAAATATATGTTTGCACCATAACTATGAATAATATGATACAGAAATGATTGACATGACAGTTTCCCTTTTATGCCAAATTTGGGCCTGTTCCCACTGATGTTAAAATTGCCCTGTATATAAAACTTGTTGACTTTAGACCCTAACGACAAAGCAGTTTACCATGAAATGGTGAAAGTTTTGGGGGGGTATATAGTCCAAGGTAGTAGATCGAGAAAGGAGAGAGACAACCAAAGTCATCCCAGTCTATAAAAGTTTGCTTTTTGGAGCATAGAGACTCTGTCCCACACAGTATTTACCAGCCACCACCATCTGAGTTGTCATCACCATTAACATCCACAACATCAGTCACTTCAGGATCAGTTTGTATAGTCTTGTAGGGATACGAAAATCGTGACTTATTAACTTTAATAAAAGTTAACGTGTGTACATTTTCTGGCAACAACCTATTTCTGGTGTCTGTCACAATATTGCCAGCTGTACTAAACATGCGTTCTGAAGAGACACTTGTTGCAGGACAGCCAAGATATTTACAGGCTTTGTTATACAGCTCTGTCCAAATGACTTTTTTGATCTCCAGTATTCAAAAGGGCATGCATCAATAGGAATAGGCAGTTATTGCAGGTAACTGTCTACCATGATGGACAGAGACCGCTCAGAAGAGGAATCAGCATAAGCTGGTATGGTAACAATTTGGGAAAGGTTTTGCCACAGATTTAGCTTGCTACCAAGGGTTAAAGAAGTGGCAGTTGTAGAACAACTACTGTTAATGTTTGGTGACTTTTCCAGTTCTGTATCCCATTGTGAAGATGAACAAGCATGTTGTGGTGATGACAACCTGAAGGTACTGTGCGTGTCTGTGTTTGACTCCTGTGAGTGCTGCAGCTCATCTAGCAACATACATTTGTACTGCTCTATATCATCTGTTTTTGGAAGATGTATAGCCTTGAACCTGGGATCTAAGAGAGTTGCAAGGATGCAGTGTTTTGATTTCGTCATTGCAACTAATTTGTCATTAGTTTTGAAGTGCTCGCTCATTCTCTTTATGAGATTGCCATGATACAGGTGACATGTTGTCTGAGCTTCAGATCTGTCTTTTTCTATTTGTAGATTTAGAACACTAAGATAATGTGAAATCAGCATTATGAGTGGGATAACCTGACTCACAGATGCGCCTTACAGAAGACATGCCCCTTTGTAGCTGTCTCAAAAGGAGCTAGGATGCAGCACACTGTCTCCATTAATTTCCACTGCAGCACAGACACCATAATGCCATATCCAATAATGTAACTGGAGCAGTACTCATGTACAGCTTGCTTTTGCTCCAAGAGGCACTGCAGCATATAAAGCGTTGAGTTCCAACGAGTGGAAACATTTTGAATCGGCTTTTGCTGGGGCAGCTTGTGGTTTTTTTTGCAATTCGGACAATGTCCATATAGCCTTGGTTGAATGTGAAAAGTGAGTCACAGTTTTTTTGCAAACAGCAATCATACCATCCACTTGTGTTTCATTGCTGAGAAATCCCATGATAATTAAATGTAAGCAATGTGCAAAGCAAGAAGCATGCATAAATTCTCCATCCTGTACTGCTTTCAAGATGTTGGCTCCATTGTCACTTACTATGAAGCCACATTTTAGACCGTGAGAATAAACCCATTCGTCAAGGTCATTTAGTTCCTGCAAGATGTTTGCAGCTGTATGACTTTGCAAACTTCTTTATATGCAGCGCCATCTTTTTGGGGTGTCTTTGTTTTTGAATAGTTAACAAGAAAAACATGACCCAGTGAGCGGTAAGGGACATGTAATCTATGTTTTGAGTGCTGGCCCACATATCTGTTGTAACATGAATAACCCCACCCTCTGCAGTTTTAAGTGCAAGCATCACTGTCGCTTTTAAAGCCTGATAAATGTTTGGTATTTCAACATAGCAAAAGTACCTTCAATGAGGAACATTGTAACGAGACTCTGCTAATTTCATGAGCTCCCTAAAATCCTCATGATCTACCAAAGAGTATGGGAGAAGGGCTCCAGCTAACAGTTCACCAATTCCGTGATTAAGATGAAGGATCTTTGGATGATTTTTAGTAAAGGTGTTCTTCCTTTCAAATGCCTGAGACAGTGTTAGCTATTTACAGCATGTCCCTGCTGGTTTATTATACATTGTGCTTTGATGGGCAGATGGACGCTGAGATGGTGGACTAGGACTTATACATTCAGTGCCATCACTGGATGTGCAACTGATACTAATGGTGCTGGCATTGGTGGTAACAGTGATCCTAGGGCTGGCAGTGGTTCTGTCCGCATCAAGTTAAGACAATTCAGTATCCATTTCAGATTCCTGACCCTTCTCACGTGTGGTCTGGAAAATGGAGGACATGGGTTTTGGACGATCAAGCACAACTGAATGCTTTTTCAGATGGCATTTAAGAGCTGTAGTGCCAAGGCATGACACAACTTTACCACGGCTTACACTCTGTTTATACAGGGAACAAATTGCTCTGCATGGATCAGTTTTACTGACAGAGAAATAATTCCACTCCTCAGATGTGACAGATTTTGTTTGAGTGCTAGGAAGATAGCTAAAGACTGTTTTTGTCTTTTCACCTGTCCTAACAGAACCTGAGACATGCTCCTTGGTGCTAGAAGAGTGGGCAGAGGACTTTGATGGATTTTCATTGCTGGCTGACACAGAAGTGGTGGATTCAATGGATATGTCCTTTTCACTGCCAACAGTGCTGGATGTATTTGCAAGTGCACAACCTGATTCATTGTCAGCAGACTTGCTGATTTCACTTTGTTGAGGAAGTAATGATACATCACAAGGCACAACAGTGTCAGACTGAGACAAAGAGCTACTGTCTGAGTCAGAGAGGGACTCACTGTCACTTGCATTATTACTGCTAGTCACAAGGATTTTAACAGCATGAACGACATACCTTATGGTGCCTCTCCATGTGACCCCAGCAGCTGCACAGGTTTTCTTAAAAGGTCCACCTTTTACCACACTTCGCTGTTGCTCTTTTGCTGTTTGTTGAATTTTTATCACGTGAAACATTTTGGTTATTTCTGCTAGCAGCAGGATTACCACTACCACCAACACCTGCTCCAACACCAGCACTAGATGCTTCATCTATGTTGGTGTTAGCCATAACAGTACCAGTATACTGCAGTGAATACACCCACACAATTCCTGTGTAAGAAAGCAATGTGATCTATGATCGCTGGCTACAACTCCAAAATTTTATTTTGGCTGTGTGACACTGTGATGCAGTGGACTGAAAGTAATTGAAGAATATGATGGTTTGCAACTAAGGATCCCAGGTTCAAGGCTTACAGAATGATTGGGCTGGTGGGCATAGGCATACGCATAGCAGTGAAGGGGTGCGCAGCAGCAGGGTAGCAGGGTGATGGGCTGACCACAAGAGACGGAGTTACACACACAAACCGAGGAAGAAGATTTTTCTGTCTCACCTCCCAACAGGAAAATATTTTTTTTGGCTTCTGTTGTGTATTTAAGGATAATGCCACCACACACCTTCCACTGGGCTTCACATGGTAACACACACTGGGTAAGGTACAGTGCAGTCAATGGGCGCACAGCAGCAGGGTGATGGGCTGACCACAAGAGACTGAGTTACACACACAAACCAAGGAAAGAGACTTTTCTGTCTCTCCTCCCAACAGGGAAATATATTTCTAGACTTCTGTCATGTATTTAAGGATAATATTAATGCCACCACACGACAACTGGCCACTGGGCCTCTCTCGGTAACACACACTGGGTAGGGTACAGTGCAGTCAAAAGGCACACAGCAGAAGGAGATGGGCTGATCACAGGAGACGGAGTCACACACACATACAATCCAAGGAAAGAGATTTTTCTGTCTCTCCTCCCAACACTAAAATTTATTTATATGCTTCTGTCATGTATTTAAATATAATGCCACCACACGACTGCCCAACAATGGGCTTCTCGCAGTAACACACAATGGGTAGGGTACAATCTCAGCAGCCGCAGCAGGGTGATGGGATAACATCACAGGAGAATAGAGAGATACAGTGTAGTGGAGTCACACACACAACACACAAGTAGGGAGTACTGTGTAAAAAAACCTAAAAACAGCCTGGTGTTGTTCTATCAGGAATTTTATAGGGTGGACTAGAAGAACGCTCAGCAGCACAGTACTACAGTTCTTAGACAGAATCCCCTGTCTTCCTATTATTTTACTTTGTTTTGTGGAGTAGGGTATAAAGTAGTAAGTAAAAATGACATCAAATTCAAATGTTTCAACTTCTCACACATTAAAGTTAAACTTAATTTTCCTCACAATTAGTAAATCTGTTTAGTTTTAATTTCTTCACCCCTTCCCCAGCCAGGGTGATGATGATAGCTCCTTCCCAGTGTGAAACAACTAGTAACGCCAGGCAGAAATAAAGTTTGAACTGTTGATTTGATAATTGAATTGAGATCAAGATAAATTCTCAGTTTCTGTCAAATATTCAGCAACTTTTTAACTTCCCTCGCTCTGTCCGTCTCATCCTGAGGCTGAGTCTGTCACCAACTGTTCCTTCGGGCCCTTTCTTTTCCTCGGTTCCCACTCCCCGAGTCCTCCCACCTTTAGTTTTCACCCCCACCCACCCCTTAGCTTTTTTATTTATTTTTTTAGTTTGCAATAAATCAGCTCAATCTGACACACACAACGATTTCACAATTGCCAATTGCCAGAAGCACAGAAACATAGACTTTGACGGCAGATAAGGACCGCTTTGCCCACCTAGTCTGCCCATTTCCATACCTACAGGATAAGCTGCAGATCCTATTTAACCAACAGCCTATTTCTTCCTACCCCCCACAAAAATTGCCTTATGTCTGTCCATGCTTTCTTGAATTCTGCCACAGTTTTGACCCCACAACCTCAAGAAGGCTGTTCCACGCGTCCACCACCCTCTCTGTAAAAAATTGCTTCCTCACATTGCCCCTCAGCCCCCCCCCATCTTCAAATTGTGTCCCCTTGTTCTTGCACATCTCTTTTTCTGAAAGATGCTACCCTCTTGGACTTTGCTGATTCCACTGAGGTACTTAAAACTTTTCTATCTTGTCCCTCCTTTCCTCAAGGGTATACATATTAAGCTCATTTAGTCTCTCCTCGTATGGCTTCTCTTGCAGACCCTGCACCATTTTAGTTGCCCTCCTCTGAACTGCCTCCATCCTGTCTATGTCCTTGCGGAGATGGGGTCTCCAGAACTGGATGCAGTACTCCAGAGGGGGGTTTCACTAACTGTCTGTACAGGGGGATAACAACTTCCTGTTTTCTGCTGGTGATAGCTCTCCCTATACATCCCAGTATCCCCCCAGCCCTCCTTACCACTTTCTCACATTGCTTGCCAACCTTAAAGTCATCTGATATGATTACCTCCAGGTCCCTTTTTATTTTTGTTGTTGTTACTACCTCCCCCCCACACTGTGTAATCTTCCCCTGGGTTTTTGTTTCCCAGGTGCATTACTTTGCACTTCTTTGCATTGATTCCAAGCTGCCATACTTCTGACCATCCCTCTAACCTTGCCAAGTCCCTTCTCATCCTTTCCACGCCTCCTTGTGTATTTTCCAGTCCCTCTGCAATGTCACTTATAAAGACATTAGAAAGAACTGGACCCAGTATTGAACCCTGTGGTACCCCACTAGTAACCCCTCTTTCTTCAGAGCAGCGTCATAGGCAGGGGGGGTGTTTAGGGTGTTCAAACACCCCCTGAAATGACCTCTGAAATTTAAAAAAAAATGGAATTTGAGGAATTTGACAGAGCAGGGCTGAGCACACTGATACTTTAAATGCGCATTTCCACGTTCCAAGGCAGTGCTGTCTGTGCAGTGTGCTGGGGCTAGTGTGTCTGCTAGCCTGCTTAGGCTGCTATGGGGGGGGGCAAGTAATGTATGGGCTCACTCACACTCACCAGCATTAATCAAATTCATTGGTGTCTCTCTGCACTGCTAGTTTGCTGAAGCTCCATGCTCCACTGTCATTTGCTCCTCTTCGGGTCGGTTCCTCCTCTCAGCACAGCAGCAGACAATTAAGCCGCCTGACGTGGAATTGGCTGCTTGGCACACCACCACATGCACTGTGCCTCATTCATGTTGTTGAGAGAGAGAGTGAGGATATGAGGAGGAGTGGAGGTCTAACTGAATGCGTCATCGAGTCGAGAGAAACGGGAGTCGGGAGAGAAATTAATTTTAACCGCCAGTAGTATTAGTACTGTCTGAGAGTTGCTTGTGAGTCGGAGCCAGCTGCAGGAGAAGAAGGGAGGGAGGGAGAGAGAGAGAGCACAACACCCGGAGAAGAGAGAGAGGGATTACTTAGACTAGCCATCTAGAGGCCAGATGCCTGGCCAGCCTGTTACTGTCAGTCCCCCCTCGTGCATCGTCGGGTAGGGCCCTCCCCCACACAGACTTGTTAGCAAGCACTACATGAAGACCTGTTGCCTTCTGATTCGTCTTCCGAATCATCTGAAGAAGGGGAAGGAAATTAATCCAGATCTCTCCTGTCATCTCAGACAGAAGCATGGAGGTGGAGATGAGGAATTAAATTAAATTTGACACACGGGGGCGGGTGGGGGGCTGGGCAGACCAAGTGGGTGCTAATTGCATAATGCATTTGAAATGTATATGTCTTCTTAAGCAACAAATAACCTTCTTGGAAGAGAGTAGAGACCAGAATCACAATTAGTATAGCATTTTGCTTTCTTTACATTAAGATACTGAGTGAGTGAGGTACTGGGCAGTATAGTCTTATCACCATTAAGAGTGAGACATTTGCAAACATATAATATGGACATTATTCTGGGAAGCAATCCTGTCACTGTGACAGGTTGCTTCTAGAAACTCATATCCTATCTATGCTGTTACAAAGGAAAAGCTATTTAGTCACAATTAGTATTAATAATACTAATTGTGACTAAATGGCTTATAATGTATGGTAGAACATTGTTATAGGTAGAAATCTACCTTTTTATAACAACGTTATTTTTTTTGTTTCCAATTGTTTAACCAGGAGTAGCATGCTAAGTTGAAAACTTGTTTACAGGTGCGACCTGGGAGCACAGGGAAGATAAGTGACTTGCTCAGAGTCACACAGTATGCAAGTGGGGGCTGGAATTCAAACCCACGTCTCCAGATTTGCAGCTCAGAGCCTTCAACCACTGCGCTATACTGCCTCCCTATATACCATCGATGCGAGGTCGTGATGTTGTTAACTCTTCAATTGTACAACACATCAATGGGTTAACAACCTGGAGTAGTCTGCACATGGGTGGAACTTGATAGGGTGGCCTTGAAACGGCTGCAGCCATGAGAGCATGACCTGGAGCTGAGCGGCGGTAACATAAAAAAAAATTCAGTAAGGAACTGCTTTCTTTTTTTTAAAAACATAAACAGTACTATACACTATAATATATAACATATGTTACATTGATCATCAACCAGTTTTTTAACCCAACTTGAGGTTGCCATGGCGATGTAAACCTCTTGAGATTCGCTTTTGAGGTTTACATGGTCGCCTATGCAACCTCTCAATTGTTAACAAACTGGTTAACAATTGATGACCATACATTATCCTCTATCTTTCCTTTTGCAAACAGAATGTTGTCCAAAGCAAATGGTATGCGGTCAGGAAAATTATGTTAGATTATGTTAAAAAAATAAATATAGAGAATACTGGCTGAGCCACTGTGCATAACCAGCCTGTGCTGCCACAGTGCTACTGAGTGGTTCTGATTCCATTTGACGGCTTACAGAATCAGAATCTCGAGGTGGCAGCACAGGCTGGCTGGGTACAGTAGCCTAGCCAGTATTATTATATATAGTGTATGGAGACATCTTGATCGCCCCGGCCCCTTGATCGCTTATTTTGCTTCTCGTCAATGAATTTCAAGCACTCCTCAGCCACCATGGAAAAAGCCGGGGCCATTCTGTCACAGTATTGACTGTTTGAATACTGAGATGTGTGTGTGTGGCAGTTTTTCCATTACGTCTGAAAGTGCTGTCTTGTGCCCACTGAAAAACAGCCAAGATGTTGTTGTACCATAGTGTGGTGTAACCACGTTCCATGAACTCCGAACTGTGGTACAACAACATTTTGACTACAATGGATTTCAGTGTGGAACAATCCAGGGGTCTCCATACACTATATAGAACTGTATTCTCAAAAAGGGGCAGGCAAATGAGAATAATGTCTTGTGTTAATCCACATAATATCTCATGCTTATGGGTGTGATGATTACTTCTGGAACATTTGCAGGCACCATCTGACATAGGAGTGCACTTTCTCTTGTTAAACAAGAGAAAAGTGCACTCCTGTCTCTGACGGTGCCTGCAAATATGTGCTTAAAAAATTGTAGCTGGACAAAACCCCCAAATTCCAGTATGCCTCGTATGACTGTAGGGCGCCATGTATGGTGTCTGTCTGTCTGTCCTGCACTGGAGGGGGTGCCCATTTATACACAGACACTATTGTGAAATGAATAGGATGTGCCCCCCTTACAAGTGGTTAGTCTTCTCTTCTACCTGCTGTGTTAGTAATGCCTGGTAACAAGGCATTGTACCACCATGTACAGGGATGATGGTGGAATGTCATGCTACCAGCACCAGGTCACCCTCCATAACTCACCCATGTTTTCTGTCATGGATTCCTAGTTGTCCCCCCTCCCCAAGTTACTAAGTGTGCAAGCATGTGCCTCTTTTTTGTATATTTATATGTTGGGGTTTGATTTTAATATTGTTTTACTAGCCCTAGTGCAAACTGACCAGGGCTAGTGCAGATAACGCTCCACTTGGCCGTTTTGAGTAGCACAGTTTTTCCATTGCTGTTAATGCAGTTAAAGTCCCTACTTTAGTAGGCTCTACCCCTCATGCTAATCCCTCTTAATGTTCCAGATGGCCTGGTGTGAGTCTGAAATTAACAGCTCATTAAAAGCAACAATTATGGCAGTCGAAGACGGGCTTCACACAAAAAACACCACTCCAACGCTGGCCCGTCTGAGCAATGGTTGGTTATCTGCTTCCCGTGACCTGGGTTCAGGAACAGACCCAGGTCATCAGAAACCAGGCAGGGAGGAGAAGGATGGAGCATCCAATGACTGCTCTCCTTCTCCGGGGGTGGGAGGTGGGGCAAGTGTCTAGCGGGGCCAGGGCGCACCACAGCTACCGGCACCTGAATGTTTTAGGGCGGGGTAAACACTGGACATCATAGCACGTCCCTGCTCCAGGAATAATGGCAGAAGAAACTTCCGCCGGCTGCTCAGAATGATGCCACCCTGGCACCTAGCCTCTATGACTCTCTGCAGTACCACAGACTAAGTCCCAGTTTCACGGCACCACCGATTCCCCAAACCCTGCCCTGGGGGAAGCCAGGGAGGCAATATCAGCTACTGCTAACACCTTTCCCCATTGGAGATGGGCATGACGTGGTGCCATGGCCCCGCCCTGAGGGGCAAGCCAGGTAGTGTCTGTGGCGGCTGCTATAGGAGATTGAGGCAGGTCGCTGGTGAAGGGGCTGAGGGGAAGAGCGACCTGCGGCCAAAAAGTATACTACATTTAAAAAAAAACACCAGTCTACTGTTAGGACATTCAGCTAGTGTCCACAGTGTGATCAAGGGTAGAAGGGTAGAGTGCTGTTAAGACACCAGCTCCCATTTTTCTGAATGGGTCTCTGTGTTTGACAATGTTTTCCTACATTTTGAGTGCTTGTATCTAACATTTCAGTGACAAAATGTTAAGAGGTACAGGGTCTGCCCTGCAGGTGGTGGATTTTATCCCAATTCCCAGCATCACCATAGCTGCTTCCTCTCTCCTCCAAACCTCTCAGCTCTGTACTTTCCCTAGGCACAACTTCAGACCAAACTCTGACGTGACCATCCATCGATCCATAGCTGCCAGCCTGCCATCACTGGCAAGTGTATGGGGTTCCCAACCCTTCTTAATGGACCATGCCAGCCAACACCATCCATACGTAATCTAAAGGGTTAAAATGGCCATTCCTGCCTTTCCTGGTGTGCATTGTTCATTCTATATGGAAAAAGAGGTTGTACAGGATTAGACCTGTGTACTTTTTCTCTTGGTACTGATGAAAGGAAAATGTTTTGTTTTTAATGTTATTGTTGTGGCAGAACATGTTTCAATCAATAATTTTGCAGATGAAAATGTCATGAAGTTTTCTGTTTGCCAAGCCCCTTGGGTTGTGGCGATGATAAAAATTCACCATTAAAATTGTGGCCTAGTAGTACAATCACCTGTAGGCTAGAACAATTTGTAATCAACTTGTGTTGTGGCTAGTGCAAAAACAGTATGGTTGACCACTGTATGTGTGTATGTCGTGTAGAAGATTGGGGTTCCTGCAGCTTAATGGGACATTTCTTGTGGTTTTTAGAGGTTAAAGAGATCCACCAATATATCCCGAGTGATCAGCTCTTGCAGCACCTGAGTAATCTGTGACTTATCGCCACAGGAGTCAAAAATTGTAAAGCTTTCCAAAGATAATGCAGCAAGGCCCTTGATAGTCCACCAGTGCTCACATTTTATTACCCAGTGGCTGTGATATTATTAAAAATGTATTGTAAAGCCGTCGGCCATTAATTATATTGGGACCCGGTTTCATTAATTTCACAGAGGATATAGCTTTTGCCTTTTTTAATGCTGCATTATCATTTGGAAAGCTCTACAGTTTTGGATTCCTGTGGCAGCAAGTCACAGATCAGTAATTCAGGTGCAAGGGCTCATCTTCGTCACTCCGTGAATCTCTTTAATGTATTAAAACAACATCAGATGAATGCTGTTCCTGTGACACTGTTCCATTTATCTATTAAATGGTAGAATTCATGTCTGGCATTGTGGTGCGGAAGAAGACTGTGGCATTAAAGTCTCACCTGCTGTTCTATTAGGATGACCCAGATTTGGTAATGACTCCAGGTTGTTAGTGGGAAGGTGGGGGACATGATTGAGGGTCCCAAGGACTGCTCTCCTCTCCCAGGGAGGGTTGCCAAAGTGGTCTTGTCCAGTGACTGCCACTGGGTGGAGGCCCGTGGGTAGTGGAGGCTCCCAAAGGGTTTCAAAGGGAGCTGGAGTAAGCTGCAGTTATGCAGTGTGTGCATGCCTATGTTCATGCACTTCTGTGCCACTGCAGCCAGGGAGATACTTGGGAGAACAATGGAAAATGGAAGGAGGGTGCACTTAATGAGGCCCCAGTCTATTTCCCTTGGCTGCACTGCCAATGGTCCTTGGGGAACTTCTGGACTGTGGTCTGTTGGGGAGGGCCCAACCTCTGTGACTGCAGTAACTGTTATTGAAGCAATTGCCCAGGATGAAAAAGAAGACAATAAGACACAAAATGGTAAGTAAAATGTTTATTTAACACTCACATCAACATGTTTAACATTTTTTTCCGCAGACATTCACTTTATCCCAAATGCCTCTCACAAGCTATAAGGGTTTGTGTTGGTGGTGTGGTTGATCATGGCATTGTTGGTCAGTCAGTTGCTCACCACAGTTACTTGTGGCACAGCTGCATATCGTATTGCATATGGGGTGGGTGGCTGATGGCACTGTTGGACAGCCAGTTGTCCACAACCATTGGAGGTTCTGCAGACTGTAATGCCAACAAGAGTCTATACTCCCAGACCCACACCCCTGATTCCATGGGGAAAAACAATTCCCTTGAATTTAGGGGTGTGGTACATGCAACAAAAGTGTGCGTTTCCTTCAAAAAAGCCCCAAAACTCACCACAGAACATGTAAACCCCCCCAGAGCATCTGAGGGCCTAGCGGCCCCTGGCCTCAGCCTTAATGTAGAAATTTTTCAGACATCACAGTACAAAAACTTTATATGGGGTGGGTGGTTCATCGCACTGTTGGATAGCCAGTTGTTCACAACCATTGGAGGTTCTGCAGACTGTAATGTCAGTCAAAGTCTGACTCCCACAGCCCTGATTCCATGTGAACAAAAAACATTTCCCATAAAATTAGGGGTGGGGAACATGTAACAAAAGTATGTGTTTCTTCAAAAAAAGCCCTCAAACTCACCACAGAGCATGTAAACCCCACAGAGCTTCTGAGGCCGCTACCGGACCACAGCCTTTATGTAGAAATCTTTCAGAAGCAGCAGTAATATTACAAAAACTGCTTATGGGGTGGGTGGCTGATCACACTGTTGGACAGCCAGTTGTCTACAACCATTGGAGGTTCTGCAGACTGTAAAGCCAGCCAGAGTCAGACTTCCACAACCCTGATTCTGGGGGTCCCAAATAAATTAGGGTGGGGAACATGTAACAAAAGAGTGTGTTTCTTCGAGAAACCCCCAAAACTCACCACAGAGCATGTACACCCCAGAGCTACTGGGGCCTAGCTGCCCCAGACCCCCAGCTTTGTTTATCCTAATAACATTAAATGTCCTATCTAAACACCCCCCAAAAAACAATCCTGGTTATGCCCCTGCTTCAGAGTGGACTCCATTTACAATTACCTTCTGTGTCCTGTTGTTCAGCCAATGTTTTACCCAGGCTACCACTCTGGGACCCACTCCCAGGCTGGTTAATTTGACTACTAATCTTTTGTGTAGGACTGTGTCAAATGCCTTGCTAAAGTCTAGGTAGGCCATGTCCACAGCTCCTCCCTGGTCTACTACTTTGGTCACCCAGTCAAGGAACTCAATTAGATTTGTCTGACATAAACTTCCCACTGTGAACCCATGCTGGCTTGGGTCCTGTGCCCCACTGGCCTCTAGGTACTCAAGTCTTTCCTTCAGAAGAGATTCCATCACTTTCCCTTCCACAGAGGTCAAACTGACAGGTCTGTAGTTTCCTGCCTCTGTCTTGGTCCCACTTTTGAGAAGGGGAATCACATCTGCCTTTTTCCATTCCTCAGGTACCACACCATCCTCCCATGATTTGTTAAAAAGGGTAGTCAGTGGTGTCACTAGTTCTCTGCTTAATTCTTTTAGAATTCTTGGGTGAATTCCATCTGGCCCCATTGCTTTGTCCGCCTTCAGTTTTATGAGTTCTTTCAGAACCCTTTCTTCTGTGAAAGGACTGGTTTGACCCCTCTCCAGAATGCTTCTGTAATTGGATTAGGCACCTCCCCACTTCCTCTTTTGTGAATACTGAACAGAAGTATTCATTCAGTATCCCTGCTTTTCCCTGTCACCTCTGCCCACCCACCATCCATTCTATTCAGCCTCACTATCCCTCCTTTGTCTTTTTTATGCCCTGATATACCTATAAAGGTTTTATCCCCTTCTTAACCGAGTTAACTATCTTTCCTCAGTTTGTACCTTTGCTATTCTGACTACCCTCCTTGCTTCCTTCTGCCTTAACTGGTACAGTTCTCTGTCCTGCTTCTTCTGTATTTCTTATACTTCCTAAATACTATCTTTTTCTCCCTAACCTTCACTGCCACCTCTTTTGAGAACCATAGTGGCTTTTTCTTTCATTTTGATTTGTTTATTTGCTTCACACAAAGGGTTGTTGTCTCTGTGATGGCAGTTTTGATATTTCCCAATTGTTGCTCCACCCCTCCTTCTAGCCTGTTTGCTAGTGCTTTTCTAAGGCACTCTCCCATCTTGCCAAAGTCAGCCCTCCTGAAGTCCAGAACCCTCACTTTTGTATGGCTTGACTTTGTAGCTGAGTTTATCGTGAACTACACTGTTTGGTGGTCACTTGTTCCCAAATGGCTACCCACTTCTGGATCTGAGATCCTCTCACTGCCCCCATTTGAGAGTACAAGGTCTAAGATTGCTCCCTCACGAGTAGGTTCCAAAACTAGCTGTTTGAGGCATGCCACCTGAAGGGCATCAAGAATGGCCCTGCTTTTGGATGTGGCTGCCACAAAGGTGCTCCAGGTAACATCTGGCATGTTAAGGTCCCCCATCAACAGTATCTCCTCTTTCTCTGCCATTCTAAGTATGCCTTCTATCAAATCCTTGTCCATTCCCTCCCCCTGACATGGGGGTCTATATACAACCCCTGTGCAGATTGTGGTGCCATTTCCAGTCTCTAAGGTGACCCACAGTGCCTCCTCTCCTCCCTGTTTACTCTTTTGTTCAGTTGCTTTTATCCTTTCCCTTACATAGAGAGCTACTCCCCTCCTGTCTCTCCTGTAGGTTGTGTACCCTGGTATGTTAATATCCCAGTCTTGGTTCTCTGTGACCATGTTTTCTGTGACTGCTACAATATCCAGGCATCCCTCTTCCATCAAGGCCACCAGTTCAGGGAGCTTGTTGCTTGACTACAGGCATTGGTACTCATTACCCTCCATTTCTTGATGGCCTTACCCTTTTTTGCCCCATCCCTGTCCTTATTGCATTTGTCACTTTCTCCATTTACCCTGTGCTTCTCTATCGACATCTCTGTTTGGTGTCTACCTCACTTAGTACCCTGATATTTTGGAGGCTAGGGTTCCCTGCTCCTTTCAGTGCCTCCCCTTGGCTAGTTTAAATGCTTGTCAATTAAGTATTTAAACCTATCACCTAGATCCTGGTTCCCTCCTGGACAGATGCAGACCACCATGCCAGTATAGGCCTGCATCGCTCCAGGTGGACCCCAGTCCCCAATGAAGCAAATCCCTGAGCTCTGCACACCAGTTTTCAACCACTGATTGAATCCCATGGTGTTGGAGCACCCTAACCTCACCATGCCATAGACAGGCAGCACCTCCGAGAAGGTTACTGTGTGCTGTTTGTCTAAGGCCTCCCCATCTCCCTAGCAGTCCTTTCTTAGCCAGGTCATTTGTCCCTAGGTGGACAATGACATCCAACTCCCCCCCTGTGCAGCTGCTCCACGATCCTGAGTATTGCTCCCTGTCCCTCAAGCCATGGCGCCAGGCAGGCACCTGCCCTCCCTCTCCCTTCCTCCCCAGTTCTACCTTCTAACAATGGAGTACCCCACCAGGAGTTGTTCTCCCTCCTGTAGAGTCCTGCCACCCTCCTGTGGGTCTCCTTTGTGAGGTTCCCAGCATCCTCCTTGGTCTCCACCTTGGGTGCCTCCATAGAGAGACCCACTTTTCCAGAATGGCATAGAAATTGTGGAGAGGTACAACTGGAGGGATGCGCCTCTGTTCACCACCTCACCCTCCCTGAGCCCACTGTGGTCCAACCACTCCTCTTTCTTGGCAACCTCTGAGGCAGCGGCAGTGACCTGGTGGTCCCTGGGTGGGAAGAGGTCCCACAAATCCTGGCAACTCAGCCTGGAGATGAGCAACCTCCTCCCTCAGCCCAGAGAGGTGTCTGCAGATGGGACAACACTGCATCCTCCAGAACATCTCCCAGAAGACTGCTGCTCCACAGTCACTGCACTGCACCACTCCCATCATGTCTTTTTTCTGGCTCCCTAACTGTTGTTTGGAATACTTCCTCTTTCCTCTGTTTATTTTCTTTTTTTCTTCTCTCCCTACTTACTTACTGCCTCTGCACCCTTTTAGCTCCTGATCTTTCTGTTCTGAGACAAAGTTCCTATATTTCTCAGTAGTCTCCTTACTTGCTCAGAGTCAGACCTCCAAGGGCTGGGGAGGGCAGAGAGCTTCTCTTGCCCTTCTAGGAAGGTGGTGTGTGGTGGCTCTGTGATCACTCACTTCCTGCTCCCAAACAGGAAGTTTCTGTTGTCAGTTAAATCCTGTGCCTATAAAAGTAGAAGTGGTTTAGGGTGGAGGGGAGGGAAGGAAAGCAATATAGTCCCAGTAGAGAAGTTTTAGTTATACGTGTAGCTCCTTCCTCCTGGTGTTACATAAAAACATAGAATTTGATGGCAGATGAGGACCACTTGGCCCACCCAGTGTGCCCATTTCCCTACCTAATGGATAAGCTGCAGATCCTAGTTAACCAGCAGCCTACTTCTTCCTACCCCCACCCCCTAGAATTGCCTTATGACTGTCCCATGCTTGAATTCCACCACTGTTTTTGACTCCACAACCTTCCTCCGGAGGCCATTCCATGCATCCTAACCCTCTCTGTGAAAAATGCTTCCTTAAATTACCTCCAAGCCACCTCCCCATCTTCAAATTGTGCCTCCTTGTTCTTGCACCTCTTTTTTGAAAGATGCTACCTTCTTGGACTTTGTTGATTCCCTTGAGGTACTTGAAAGTTTCTATCATGTCCCCCCTCCCTCCTTTCCTCGAGGCTATGACGAAGCTCCTCAGAGTCTCTCTTCATATGTCTTCGGTGCAGACCCTGCACCATTTAGATGCCCTCCTCTGGACAGCTTCCATCCTGTCTATGTCTTTCGGAGATTGGGTCTTCAGAACTGCATGCAGTACTCCAGATGGGGTCTCACCAGCTGTCTGTACAGAGGATAATAACTTCCTGTTTTCTACTGGTGATGCCTCCCATGCATCCCAGTATCCACCAACCCTCCTTGCTGTCCTCTCACATTGCTTGCCCACATTTAGGTCATCTGATATGACTACCCCAGGTCTCTTTCCATTTTTTGTTGTTAGTATCTCACTCCCCATTGTGTACTCTTCCCTGGGTTTTGTTTCCCAGGTGCATTACCTACACTTCTTAGCAGTGAATCTAAGCTGCCATACATTTGACCATTCCTCTAACCTTGCCAAGTCCCTTCTCATCCTTTCCACCCCACCTTGTGCATCAACTCAGCTGCAGATCTTTGTGTCATCTGCAAAGAGACATACGTTTCCTTCCAGTCTCTCTGCAATGTCGCTTATAAAGACATTGAAGAGGACCGGTCCTAATACTGAACCCTGCGGTACCCCACTAGTAACCCCCCTTTCTTCAAAGTGGACTCCATTTACTATTACTCTCTGTGTCCTATTCTCCAGCCAGTTCTTTACCCAGGCTGTCATCTTGGGACCCACTTCCAAGCTGGCTAACTTGTATGTTAATCTTTTGTGTGGGACTGTGTCAAATGCCTTACTAAAGTCTAGGTAGGCCATGTCCACAGCCCCTCCCTGATCTACTACTTTGGTCACCCAGTCAAAGAAATCTATCAGATTCATCTGGCATGACCTTCCTGCTGTAAATCCATGCTGCCTTGGGTCCTGTGCCCCTCTGGCCTCTAAATACTCGACAGTTCTTTCCTTCAGAAGTGATTCCATCATTTTCCCTATCACTGAGGTTAAACTAACAGGTCTGTAGTTTCCTGCTTCTGCCCTGCTCCCACTTTTGTGAAGGGGAATCACATCTGCCCTCCTCCAGTCCTCGGGTACCATCCCATCCTCCCATGATTTGTTAAAGAGGGTAGTCAGTGGTGCCACTAGTTCTACCATAGTTCTTTTAGATTCGGATGAATCCCATCAGCCCCATTGCTTTTCCACCTTCAGTTTTAGAGTTCTTTCAGACCCTTTCTTCTGTAAATTGGCTGGTATCAACTTCTGTATCACAGGTCTTTCTACTGTTTGTTTTAGGTACCTCCCCTCTTCATTTGTAAATACTGATCAAAATATTTGTTTAGTATCTCTGCCTTTCACAGTCACCCTCTGCCCACCCTCTCTCCTCTTTATTAAGCATCACTATCCTCCCTTGGTCTTCCTTCGGCTCCTGATGTACCTATTAAAGGTTTTATCCCCTTCTTAACTGAGTTGGCTATCTTTTCCTCTGTTTTGGGCTTTGCTGTTCTGACTGCCTTCCAGCTTCCTTTTACTTTAACTGATACAGTTCTCTGTCCTGCTCCTTCTGTGATTCCTTGTACTTCCTGAATGCTTTCTTTTCTCTTGAACCTTCACTGCCACTTCCTTTGAGAACCATAGTGGTTTCTTACATCGTTTGTTTTGTTTATTTGTTTCACACAAAGGCTTGTTACCTCTGTGATGGCAGTTTTTATTATTCCCCATTGTTCTTCCACCCCCTTCTTCCTGTCCATTTGCTAGTGCATTCCTTAGGCACTCACCCATTTTGGCAAAATCAGCCCTCCTAAAGTCCAGTACTTTTACCTTTGTATGGCTTGACTCTATTGCTGTGTTTATTGTGAACCATACTGTTCGGTGGGCGCTAGTTCCCAGATGGCTACCCACTTCTACATCTGTGATCCTCTCTCCATCTCCATTTGAGAGAACCAGGTCTAAAGATTGTCCCTCTCGAGTGGGCTCCAATACTAGTTGTCTGAGCTTGCCTCTGTAGGGCATCTAAAATAACCCACTCTTAGAGTGGCTGCTGCAACTGCACTCCAGTTAACATCTGGCATATTCAGATCACCCATCAGCAATATCTCCCCTTTTCTGCCATTCTAAGTATACTTTCTATCATTTCCTTGTCCATTTCCTCCCCTGAGAAGAGGTCTATGCTCTAACCCTGTGCGGATTGTGGTGCCATTGCGGTCTCCAAATTTACCCACAGTGCTTCTTCTTCTCCTGTTTACCCTTTTGTTCTGTTGCTTTGATTCCTTCCCTTATGTAAAGAGCTACTACTCCTCCTCCTCTTACCTCCCTGTCCGTCCTGTAGATAGTGTATCCTGGTATGTTTACGTCCCAGTCATGGTTTTATGTGTACCATGTTTCTGTGACTGCCATGATATCAGATTTCCTCCTCCATCAAGGCCACTAATTTAGGAAGCTTGTTACTCAGACTACGGGCATTGGTACTCATTGCTCTCCATTTTTTGATGGCTTTACCTTCTGTTGCAGCATCCCCACTGACCTTTCTACCTTAATCTTTATCTCATTTAGTACCCTGTTTTGTAAGGAAAGGCTGGGATTTTCCTGTTGCTTATCAGTGCCTCCCTTGACTAGTTTAATAAGCATGCCAATGAAGCATTTAAACCGATTGCTCAAAAGACTTGTTCCTTCATGGACAGATGCAGACCATCCTGCCAGTATAGGCTGGTGTCCCTCCAGGTGGAAGCCCAGTCCCCAATGAAGCCAAACCCCTGTGCTCCACACCATTTTTTTCAACCATTCATTTAACTGCATGGTGCAAAGTACCCTCGCCTCACCCATGCCATTGACAGGCAGCACCTCTGAGAAGGATACTGTGTGTGCAGCTTGTCTTAGGCCCCTCCCAACTCTACAGAGTCCTCCTGCACTGCTCTAATCTCATGATGAGCCAAGTCATTTGTCCCTAGGTGGACAATGGCATCCAGCTCAGACTCTCGTGCAGCTGTTCTCGTAATCATGAGGATGCGCTTCCTGTCCCTCCAAGCCATGGCACCAGGCAGGCACCTTACTTCAGTTTTCCCAGCTCCCCCAGTTCTATCCCCTAATAATTGAGTCCCCACCAGGAGCTGCTTCCTTCCATGTCCCCTTGATCGCTTATTTTGCTCTCGTCAATGAATTTCAAGCACTCCTCAGCCACCATGGAAAAAGACGGAGCCATTCCATCACAGATATTGACTGTTTGAATACTGAGATGTGTGTGTGTGGCAGTTTTCCATTACGTCTGAAAGTGCTGTCTCGCCACTGAAAACAGCCAAAGATGTTGTTGTACCATGCAGTGTGGTGTAACCACGTTCCCATGAACTCGAACTGTGGTACAACAACATTTTGACCTAATGGAGTTCAGTGTGGAACAATCCAGGGGTCTCCATCACTATATAGAACTGTATTCTCAAAGGGCAGAGCAAATGAGAATAATGTCTTGTGTTAATCCACATAATATCTCATGCTTATGGGTGTGATGATTACTTCTGGAACATTTGCAGGCACCATCTGACATAGAAGTGCACTTTCTCTTGTTAAACAAGAGAAAAGTGCACTCCTATCTCTAACCAGTGCCTGCAAATATGTGCTTAAAATTGTAGCTGGACAAAACCCCAAATTCCAGTATGACTAAATATGACTGTAGGCAGCCATGTATGGTGTCTGTCTGTCTGTCACTGCACTGGAGAGGGTGCCCATTGATCACAGACACTATTGTGAAATGAATAGGATGTGCCCCCTTACAAGTGGTTAGTCTTCTCTTCTACCTGCTGTGATAAGTAATGCCTGGTAACAAGGCATTGTACCACCATTACAGGGATGATGGTGGAATGTCATGCTACCAGCACAAGGTCACCCTCCATAACTCACCCTGTTTTCTGTCATGGATTCCTAGTTGTCCCCCTCCCCAAGTTACTAAGTAGTGCAAGCATGTGCCTCTTTTTGTATATTTATATTATTGGGGTTTGATTTTAATATTGTTTTACTAGCCCTAGTGCAAACTGACCGAGGGCTAGTGCAGATGCAACTCCACTTGGCCGTTTGAGTAGCACAGTTTTTCATTGCTGTTAATGCAGTTAAAGTCCCTACTTTAGTAGGCTCTACCCCTCATGCTAATCCCTCTTAATATTCCAGATGGCCTGGTGTGAGTCTGAAATTAACAGCTCATTAAAAGCAACAATTATGTGCAAGTAGGCGGGCTTACAAAAAAACACCACTCCAAGCTGGCCCGTCTGAGCAATGGTTGGTTATCTGCTTCCCGTGACCTGGGTTCAGAACAGACCCAGGTCATCAGAAGACCAGGCAGGAGGAGAGGATGGAGCATCCAATGACTGTCTCTCCTTCTCCGGGGGTGGGAGGGTGGGGCAAGTGTCTAGCGGGACCAGGGCACGCTACCGACACCCTGAATGTTTTTGAAGTGAGTAAACACTGGACATCATAGCTCCACTGCTCCAGGAATAGTGAAGAAACTTCGCGGCTGCTCAGAATGATGCCACCCTGGCACCCTAGCCTCTATGACTCTCTGCAGTACCACAGACTAAGTCCCAGTTTCACGGCACCACAGATTCCCAAACCCTGCCCTGGGAAGCCAGGAGGCAATATCAGCTACTGCTAACACCTTTCCCCATTGGAGATGGGCATGGCGTAGTGCCATGGCCCCGCCTGAGGGGCAAGCCAGGTAGTGTCTGTGGCGGCTGCTATGGGAGATTGAGCAGGTCGCTGGTGAAGGGAGCTGAGGGGAAGAAGAAGCGACCTGCGGGCCAAAAAGTACTACATTTAAAAAAAACACCAGTCTACTGTTAGGACATTCAGCTAGTGTCCACAGTGTGATCAAGGTGAAAAGGGTAGAGTGCTGTTAAGACACCAGCTCCATTTTTCTGAATAGGTCTCTGTGTTTGACAATGTTTTCCTACATTTTGAGTGCTTGTATCTAACATTTCAGTGACAAAATGTTAAGAGGTACAGGGTCTGCCCACTGCAGGTGGTGATTTTATCCAATTCCCAGCATCACCATAGCTGCTTCCCTCTCTCCTCAAACCTCTCAGCTCTGTACTTTCTAGGCACAACTTCAGACCAAACTCCTGGCGCTGACCATCCATCGATCCATAGCTGCCAGCCTGCCATCACTGGCAGAGTGTAGCGAGTCCCCAACCCTTCTTAATGGACCATGCCAGCCAACACCATCCATACGTAATCTAAAGGGTTAAAATAGCCATTCCTACCTTTCCTGGTGTGCATTGTTCATTTATATGGAAAAAGAGGTTGTACAGGATTAGACCTTGTACTTTTCTCTTGGTCACTGATGAAAGGAAAATGTTTTGTTTTTAATGTTGTTGTGGCAGAACATGTTTCAATCAATAATTTTGCAGATGAAAATGTCATGAAGTTTTCTGTTTGCCAAGCCCCTTGGGTTGTGGCGATGATAAAAATTCACCATTAAAATTGATGGCCTAATGGTACAATCACCTGTAGTAAAACAATTTGCTGTAATCAACTTGATGTTGTGGCTAGTGCAAAAACAGTATGGTTGACCACTGTATGTGTGTATGTCGTGTGAAGATTGGGGTTCCTGCAACTAATGGGACATTTCTTGTGGTTTTAGAGGTTAAAGAGATCCACCAATATATCCGAGTGATCAGCTCTTGCAGCACCTGAGTAATCTCTGACTTATCGCCACAGGAGTCAAAATTGTAAAGCTTTCAAAGATAATGCAGCAAGGCCCTTGATAGTCCACCAGTGCTCACATTTTATTACCCAGTGGCTGTGATATTATTAAAAATGTATTGTAAAGCCGTAAGCCATTAATTATATTGGGACCCGGTTTCATTAATTTCACAGAGAATATAGCTTTTGCCTTTTTAATGCTGCATTATCATTGGAAAGCTCTACAGTTTGGATTCCTGTGGCAGCAAGTCACAGATCAGTAATTCAGGTGCAAGGGCTCATCTTAAGTCACTAATGAATCTCTTTAATGTATTAAACAACATCAGATGAATACTTTCCTGTGACACTGTTCCATTTATCTATTAAATGGTAGAAGTCATGTCTGGCATTGTGGTGCGGAAGAAGACTGTGGCATTAAAGTCTCACCTGCTGTTCTATTAGGATGACAGATTTGGTAATGACTCAGGTTGTTAGTGGGAAGGTGGGGACATGATTGAGGTCCTGAGGACTGCTCTCCTCTCCCAGGAGGTTGCCAAAGTGGTCTTGTCAGTGACTGCCACTGGGTGGAGGCCGTGGGTAGTGGAGGCTCCCAAGGGTTTCAAGGGGCTGGAGTAAGCTGCAGTTATGCAGTGTGTGCATGCCTATGTTCATGCACTTCTGTGCCACTACAGCCAGGAGATACTTGGGAGAACAATGGAAAATGGAAGGAGTGCATAGCCAAGAGGCCCAGTCTATTTCCTTAACTGCACTGCCAATGGTCATGAGGGAACTTCTGGACTGTGGTCTGTTGGGGAGGGCCCAACCTCTGTGACTACAGTAACTGTTATTGAAGCAATTGCCCAGGATGAAAAAAAGAAGACAATAAGACACAAAATGGTAAGTAAAATGTTTATTTAACACTCACATCAACATGTTTAACATTTTTTCCGCGAGACATTCCTTTATCCCAAATGCCTCTCACAAGCTATAAGGGTTTGTGTTGGTGGTGTGGTTGATCATGGCATTGTTGGTCAGTCAGTTGCTCACCACAGTTACTTGTGGCACAGCTGCATGTCGTATTGCATATGGGGTGGGTGGCTGATGGCACTGTTGGACAGCCAGTTGTCCACAACCATTGAGTTCTGCAGACTGTAATGCCAGCAAGAGTCTATACTCCCAGACCCACACCCCTGATTCCATGGGAAAAACAATTCCTTGAATTTAGGGGTGGTGGTACATGCAACAAAGTGTGTACTTTCCTTCAAAAAGCCCCAAAACTCACCACAGAACATATAAACCCCCAGAGCATCTAGGGGCCTAAGCAGCCCCTGGCCTCAGCCTTAATGTAGAAATTTTTCAGACATCACAGCACAAAAACTTTATATAGAAGTGGGTGGTTCATCGCACTGTTGGATAGCCAGTTGTTCCACAACCATTGGAGGTTCTGCAGACTGTAATGTCAGTCAAGTCAACTCACAGCCCTGATTCCATGTGAACAAAAAACATTTCCCATAAGAATGGGGGTGGGAACATGTAACAAAAGTATGTTTTCTTCAAAAAAGCCCTCAAACTCACCACAGAGCATATAAACCCCACAGAGCTTCTGAGGCCGCTACGGGACCACAGCCTTTATGTAGAAATCTTTCAGAAGCAGTAATATTACAAAAACTGCTTATGGGGTGGGTGGCTGATCACACTGTTGGACAGCCAGTTGTCTACAACCATTGGAGGTTCTGCAGACTGTAAAGCCAGCCAGAGTCAGACTTCACAACCCCTGATTCTGGAGGTTTCAAATAAATTAGGGTGGGGAACATGTAACAAAAGAGTGTGTTTTCTTGAGAAACCCCCAAAACTCACCACAGAGCATGTACACCCCAGAGCTTCTGGGGAGCTAGCGTCCAGACCCCCAACTTTGTTTATCCTAATAACATTAAATGTCCTATCTAAACACCCCAAAAAACAATCCTGGTTATGCCTAGCTTCAAGTGGACTCCATTTACAATTACCTTCTGTGTCCTGTTGTTCAGCCAATGTTTTACCCAGGCTACCACTCTGGGACCCACTCCCAGGCTGGTTAATTTGACTACTAATCTTTTGTGTAGGACTGTGTCAAATGCCTTGCTAAAGTCTAGGTAGGCCATGTCCACAGCTCCTCCCTGGTCTACTACTTTGGTCACCCAGTCAAGGAACTCAATTAGATTTGTCTGACATAAACTTCCCACTGTGAACCCATGCTGCCTTGGGTCCTGTGCCCCACTGGCCTCTAGGTACTCAAGTCTTTCCTTCAGAAGAGATTCCATCACTTTCCCTTCCACAGAGGTCAAACTGACAGGTCTAGTAGTTCCTGCCTCTGTCTTGGTCCCACATATGTGCAGAGGAATCACATCTGCCTTTTTCCATTCCTCAGGTACCACACCATCCTCCCATGATTTGTTAAAAAGGGTAGTCAGTGGTGTCACTAGTTCTCTGCTTAATTCTTTTAGAATTCTTGGGTGAATTCCATCTGGCCCCATTGCTTTGTCCGCCTTCAGTTTTATGAGTTCTTTCAGAACCCTTTCTTCTGTGAAAGGACTGGGTTTGACCCCCCTCTCCAGAATGCTTCTGTTAATTGGATTAGGCACCTCCCCACTTCCTCTTTGTGAATACTGAACAGAAGTATTCATTCAGTATCCCTGTTTTCCTGTCACTCTGCCCACCACCATCCATTCTATTCAGCCTCACTATCCCTCCTTTGTCTTTTATGCTCCCTAGATATACCTATAAAAGGTTTTATCCCCCTTCTTAACCGAGTTAACTATCTTTTCCTCAGTTTGTACCTTTGCTATTCTGACTACCCTCCTTGCTTCCTTCTGCCTTAACTGGTACAGTTCTCTGTCCTGCTTCTTCTGTATTTTCTTATACTTCCTAAATGCTATCTTTTTCTCCCTAACCTTCACTGCCACCTCTTTTGAGAACCATAGTGGCTTTTTCTTTCATTTTGATTTGTTTATTTGCTTCACACAAAGGGTTGTTGTCTCTGTGATGGCAGTTTTGATATTTCCCAATTGTTGCTCCACCCCTCCTTCTAGCCTGTTTGCTAGTGCTTTTCTAAGGCACTCTCCCATCTTGCCAAAGTCAGCCCTCCTGAAGTCCAGAACCCTCACTTTTGTATGAAGCTTGACTTTGTGAGCTGAGTTTATCGTGAACTACACTGTTTGGTGGTCACTTGTTCCCAAATGGCTACCCACTTCTGGATCTGAGATCCTCTCCTGCCCCATTTGAGGTACAAGGTCTAAGATTGCTCCCCTCACGAGTAGGTTCCAAAACTAGCTGTTTGAGGCATGCCACCTGAAGCATCAAGAATGGCCCTGCTTTTGGATGTGGCTGCCACAAAGGTGCTCAGGTAACATCAGGCATGTTAGGTCCCCATCAACAGTATCTCCTCTTTCTCTGCCATTCTAAGTATGCCTTCTATCAAATCCTTGTCCATTCCCTCCCCTGACATGGGGTCTATATAACCCTGTGCAGATTGTGGTGCCATTTCCAGTCTCTAAGGTGACCCACAGTGCCTCCTCTCCTCCCTGTTTACTCTTTTGTTCAGTTGCTTTTATCCTTTCCCTTACATAGAGAGCTACTCCCCTCCTGTCTCTCCTGTAGGTTGTGTACCCTGGTATGTTAATATCCCAGTCTTGGTTCTCTGTGTACCATGTTTCTGTGACTGCTACAATATCCAGGCATCCCTCTTCCATCAAGGCCACCAGTTCAGGGAGCTTGTTGCCTAGACTACAGGCATTGGTACTCATTACCCTCCATTTCTTGATGGCCTTACCCTTTTTTGCCCCATCCCTGTCCTTATTGCATTTGTCACTTTCTCCATTTACCCTGTGCTTCCTATCGACATCTCTATGTTGGTGTCTACCTCACTTAGTACCCTGATATTTTGGGGGGGCTAGGAGTTCCCTGCTCCTTTCCAGTGCCTCCCCCCTTGGCTAGTTTAAATGCTTGTCAATTAAGTATTTAAACCTATCACCTAGGATCCTGGTTCCCCTCCTGGACAGATGCAGACCACCATGCCAGTATAGGCCTGCATCGCTCCAGGTGGACCCCCAGTCCCCAATGAAGCCAAATCCCTGAGCTCTGCACCAGTTTTTCAACCACTGATTGAATCCCATGGTGTGGAGCACCCTAGCCTCACCCGTGCCATAGACAGGCAGCACCTCCGAGAAGGTTACTGTGTGTGCTATTTGTCTAAGGCCTCTCCCATCTCCACTAGCAGTCCCTTTCTTAGCAGGTCATTTGTCCCTAGGTGGACAATGACATCCAGCTCCTCCCTGTGCAGCTGCTCCTGCATCCTGAGTGTTAGCTCCCTGTCCCTCAAGCCATGGCGCCAGGCAGGCACCTGCCCTCCCTCTCCCTTCCTCCCCAGTTCTACCTTCCTAACAATGGAGTACCCCACCAGGAGTTGTTTCCTTCCCTGTGAGTCCTGGCCACCCTCCTGTGGGTCTCCTTTGTGGAGGTTCCCAGCATCCTCCTTGGTCTCCACCTTGGGTGCCTCCATAGAAGACCACACTTTCCAGAATGGCATAGAATTGTGGAAGGTACAGCTGGAGGGATGCGCCTCTGTTCACCACCTCACCCTCCCTGGGCCCACTGTGGTCCAACCACTCCTCTTTCTTGGCAACCTCTGAGGCAGCGGCAGTGACCCTGGTGGTCCCTGGGTGGGAGAGAGTCCCACAAATCCTGGCAACTCAGCCTGGAGATGAGCAACCTCCTCCCTCAGCCCAGAGAGGTGTCTGCAGATGGGACAACACTGCATCCTCCAGAACATCTCCCAGAAGACTGCTGCTCCACAGTCACTGCACTGCACCACTCCCATCATGTCTTTTTTCTGGCTCCCTAACTGTTGTTTGGAATACTTCCTCTTTCCTCTGTTTATTTTCTTTTTTTCTTCTCTCCCTACTTACTTACTGCCTCTGCACCCTTTTAGCTCCTGATCTTTCTGTTCTGAGACAAGAAGTTCCTATATTTCTCAGTAGTCTCCTTACTTGCTCAGAGTCAGACCTCCAGCGGCTGGGGGGAGGGGGACAGAGAGCTACTCTTGCCCTTCTAGGAAGGTGAGTGTGTGGTGGCTCTGTGATCACTCACTTCCTGCTCCCAAACAGGAAGTTTCTGTTGTCAGTTAAATCCTGTGCCTATAAAAGTAGAAGTGGTTTAGGGTGGAGGGAAGGGAAGGAAAGCAATATAGTCCCAGTAGAGAAGTTTTAGTTATACGTGTAGCTCCTTCCTCCTGGTGTTACATAAAAACATAGAATTTGATGGCAGATGAGGACCACTTGGCCCACCAGTGTGCCATTTCCCTACCTAATGGATAAGCTGCAGATCCTAGTTAACCAGCAGCCTACTTCCTACCCCACCCTAGAATTGCCTTATGACTGTCCCATGGCATGCTTGAATTCCACCACTGTTTTTGACTCACAACCTCCTCCGGAGGCCATTCCATCCATCTCACAACCCTCTCTGTGAAAAATACTTCCTTAAATTACCTCCGAGCCACCTCCCCCATCTTCAAATTGTGCCTCCTTGTTCTTGCACCTCTTTTTTGAAAGATGCTACCTTCTTAGACTTTGTTGATTCCCTTGAGGTACTTGAAAGTTTCTATCATGTCCCCCCCTCCCTCCTTTCCTCGAGGCTATGCCATATCTCCTTAAGTCTCTCTTCATATGTCTTCGGTGCAGACCCTGCACCATTTTAGTACCCTCCTCTGGACAGCTTCCATCCTGTCTATGTCTTTGCGGAGATTGGGTCTTCAGAACTGCATGCAGTACTCCAGATGAGGTCTCACCAGCTGTCTGTACAGAGGGATAATAACTTCCTGTTTTCTACTGGTGATGCCTCCCTATGCATCCCAGTATCCACCAACCCTCCTTGCTGTCCTCTCACATTGCTTGCCCACATTTAGGTCATCTGATATGACTACCCCAGGTCTCTTTCCATTTTTGTTGTTGTTAGTATCTCACTCCCATTGTGTACTCTTCCCTGGGTTTTGTTTCCCAGGTGCATTACTTGCACTTCTTAGCAGTGAATCTAAGCTGCCATACATTTTGACCATTCCTCTAACCTTGCCAAGTCCCTTCTCATCCTTTCCACCCCACCTTGTGCATCAACTCAGCTGCAGATCTTTGTGTCATCTGCAAAGAGACACACGTTTCTTCAGTCTCTCTGCAATGTAAGCTTATAAAAGACATTAGAGACTGATCCTAATACTGAACCCTGCGGTACCCCACTAGTAACCCCCCTTTCTTCAAAGTGGACTCCATTTACTATTACTCTCTGTGTCCTATTCTCCAGCCAGTTCTTTACCCAGGCTGTCATCTTGGGACCCACTT
This sequence comes from Neoceratodus forsteri, assembly GCA_016271365.2. Classification (NCBI taxonomy): domain Eukaryota; kingdom Metazoa; phylum Chordata; order Ceratodontiformes; family Ceratodontidae; genus Neoceratodus; species Neoceratodus forsteri. Next base: position 533,736,556 of record CM028130.1, on the reverse strand, counting down.
CCAAGCTGGCTAACTTGTATGTTAATCTTTTGTGTGGGACTGTGTCAAATGCCTTACTAAAGTCTAGGTAGGCCATGTCCACAGCCCCTCCCTGATCTACTACTTTGGTCACCCAGTCAAAGAAATCTATCAGATTCATCTGGCATGACCTTCCTGCCTGTAAATCCATGCTGCCTTGGGTCCTGTGCCCTCTGGCCTCTAAATACTCGAACAGTTCTTTCCTTCAGAAGTAGTTCCATCATTTTCCCTATCACTGAGGTTAAACTAACAGGTCTGTAGTTTCCTGCTTCTGCCCTGCTCCCACTTTTGTGAAGGGAATCACATCTGCCCTCCTCCAGTCCTCGGTACCATCCCATCCTCCCATGATTTGTTAAAGAGGGTAGTCAGTGGTGCCACTAGTTCTACCATAGTTCTTTTAGAATTCGGGATGAATCCCATCAGGCCCCATTGCTTTTCCACCTTCAGTTTTAAGAGTTCTTTCAGACCCTTTCTTCTGTAAATTAGCTGGTATCAACTTCTGTATCCAGGTCTTTCTACTGTTTGTTTTAGGTACCTCCCCCTCTTCATTTGTAAATACTGATCAAAAATATTTGTTTAGTATCTCTGCCTTTTCACAGTCACCCTCTGCCCACCCTCTCTCCTCTTTATTAAGCATCACTATCCCTCCCTTGGTCTTCCTTCGCTCCCTGATGTACCTATTAAAGGTTTTATCCCCCTTCTTAACTGAGTTGGCTATCTTTTCCTCTGTTTTGGGCTTTTGCTGTTCTGACTGCCTTCCCAGCTTCCTTTTACTTTAACTGATACAGTTCTCTGTCCTGCTCCTTCTGTGATTCCTTGTACTTCCTGAATGCTTTCTTTTTCTCTTGAACCTTCACTGCCACTTCCTTTGAGAACCATAGTGGTTTCTTACATCGTTTTGTTTTGTTTATTTGTTTCACACAAAGGCTTGTTACCTCTGTGATGGCAGTTTTATTATTCCCATTGTTCTTCACCCCTTCTTCCTGTCCATTTGCTAGTGCATTCCTTAGCACTCACCCATTTTAGCAAAATCAGCCCTCCTAAAGTCCAGTACTTTTACCTTTGTATGGCTTGACTCTATTGCTGTGTTTATTGTGAACCATACTGTTAGTTGGGCTAGTTCCCAGATGGCTACCCACTTCTACATCTGTGATCCTCTCTCCATCTCCATTTGAGAGAACCAGGTCTAAGATTGCTCCCTCTCGAGTGGGCTCCAATACTAGTTGTCTAAGCTTGCCTCCTGTGGGGCATCTAAAATAACCCCACTCTTGAGTGGCTGCTGCAACTGCACTCCAGTTAACATCTGGCATATTCAGATCACCCATCAGCAATATCTCCCTTTTCTGCCATTCTAAGTATACTTTCTATCATTTCCTTGTCCATTTCCTCCCCTGAGAAGAGGTCTATGCTCTAACCCTGTCGCGGATTGTGGTGCCATTGCGGTCTCCAAATTTACCCACAGTGCTTCTTCTTCTCCCTGTTTACCCTTTTGTTCTGTTGCTTTGATTCCTTCCCTTATGTAAAGAGCTACTACTCCTCCTCCTCTTTACCCTCCCTGTCCGTCCTGTAGATAGTGTATCCTGGTATGTTTACGTCCCAGTCATGGTTTTGTGTGTACCATGTTTCTGTGACTGCCATGATATCCAGATGTTCCTCCTCCATCAAGGCCACTAATTTAGGAAGCTTGTTACTCAGACTACGGGCATTGGTACTCATTGCTCTCCATTTTTTTGATGGCTTTACCTTCTGTTGCAGCATCCCCCACTGACCTTTCTACCTTAATCTTTATCTCATTTAGTACCCTGTTTTGTAGGGAAAGGCTGGGATTTTCCTGTTGCTTATCAGTGCCTCCCCCCTTGACTAGTTTAATAGCTTGCCAATGAAGCATTTAAACCGATTGCTCAAAAGACTTGTTCCCTTCATGGACAGATGCAGACCATCCTGCCAGTATAGGCTGGTGTCCCTCCAGGTGGAAGCCCAGTCCCCAATGAAGCCAAACCCCTGTGCTCCACACCATTTTTTCAACCATTCATTTAACTGCATGGTGCAAAGTACCCTCGCCTCACCCATGCCATTGACAGGCAGCACCTCTGAGAAGGATACTGTGTGTGCAGCTTGTCTTAGGCCCCTCCCAACTCTACAGAGTCCTCCTGCACTGCTCTAATCTCATGATGAGCCAAGTCATTTGTCCCTAGGTGGACAATGGCATCCAGCTCAGACTCTCGTGCAGCTGTTCTCGTAATCATGAGGATGCGCTTCCTGTCCTTCCAAGCCATGGCACCAGGCAGGCACCTTACTTCAGTTTTCCCAGCTCCCCCCAGTTCTATCCCCCTAATAATTGAGTCCCCCACCAGGAGCTGCTTCCTTTCCATGTGGTGTCCTCTGCCTCCTTCCTGTGGGCCTCCCTTGTGACAGTTGTCCTCAGCCTCCTTAGTCTCCTCTGCGGGTGCATCCATAGGGGAGCTATGCTCACCCAGAATGGTGTATAGATTGTGGAGTGGAACAACTGACTGGGTGTGCCTCTGTTCCACCATCCTCACCCTCCCTGAGCCCACTGTAGTCCAACTGCTGTGCTTTCTTCACAACCTCTGAGGTAGTAGTGGTGGTGGCTGTGGTGCTCCCTGGATGGGGGAGGTTCCCTTCCTACTATCCAGTGTGGCCTGGGGGATGGTTCCCTTACTACTGTGCAGTGCGGCCTGAAGACGGGCAACTTCTTCCCTCAGGGCAGAGAGTTGTCTGCAAATAGGGCAGCATCTCAGCCTCCAGAAAGACTCCCAGAAGACTACTGCCCCACAGCCATTACATTGCACTACTCCCACATGTTTATCTACTTTTTTTGTGTGTGTGATTGGTTTGTTGTATAGAAATATATATATTATACAATGTGTATGCTTATATTGTCAGTGCAGTGTGCTAGAGGGATATGACAGTGATATACCTTGCACTCTTGAGGAAATGATGTTAGGAACCCCAGGTATAAAGGAACTATTTCAGGCGTGGGTGGGGTGAGGGGTGGGCAGGGGTTGGGCCTAAACTGTGCCCTCATGAACAATCAGCTAAAAGCTCTGACTCACCGCTGAGATGGTGCCTTCCTGTCAGCAAGGTGCCCTACACAACAATTTGACAGAGAAAATACCCTGCTAATTAAACAGAGAAAAATCCAGACATCCAAGTCAGACACAGGTAAACCTCCCCAGCCCCAAAACAGTCTGGTAGTTTGTGATCTGAAAGCAGTCAGCCCCAAAATAAGTCAGCTGTGCTTTAAACTCTTCCTTCACTGAAAATCTTAAGAATTGTAACAAAAGTAAAGCTAGATCCACCTCCTTCTGTTGCTTGAAAGACTGTCTTTTCCTGATAATTCTAAGTTCCTTATTTCACCTTTCAGTTAGAAGTAGCCTCCACCTGCAGAATATCTGCTACAAACCAAAGACAATTGTAAGGTTCACCTCCCTCTGTTGTGAGCACAACTCGCTTTCTTGCAAATCCTATGTTCAGTATTGCAGCTTCCAGCCAGAGGTAGCTTCACCTGAAGAATATTAGCTGTTCTGATGAGTTTGCTATAAAACACTTGCTTATAATACTATTGTTTTCAGGTCTGTAAGACTCTTCCAAAGCTATTGGCTGATAAGTAGCTATGATGTAAGCACTTCCTGACACAGTCTGGTGTTCTGTCTGCCAGAGAGCAGAGCTAGCCCAGACAGAGCGAGTAGCACAAGCTACTGCAGCCTGCAACTCCTTTATGGCACTGGGACTAAATGAACGGAGCTGCAGCCGCGCGGTTTACGTATTCTACCACCACCTGACCGCAGAGCAGATGGTCAGGTGGTAACATGGACTGGGATGAAGTACTCAGGCGCGCAGTCCGACTCCACAACATTCAGCCCCCACAAGTTTGTGCACCCTCACCCTCTTCATCTGCTCCACCCTCAGTCTTTCTGCCTCCTGTGGCACTGTGCTGCCTCTCTATCCTGCTTCATAAACCTCTCTCCCTGTAACATACTATGGTCCCACTGCCTCTTCATCCTGGCACTCACAGCACTAGTTTCAGCCATGGATTAAGCAACTGGCCAGTTGTCATAATTGGACCAGTGAGCTAACCACAGCCCCATTCCTGTCTCCACCCAATAGTTTTTAGTTCCCTACCCGCCATGCAAAAACTCTGCAACTCCTTATGGTTTCAGTAACATGCTGCTACATTATCTACTGAACCCCAGCCCGAGGGAGCACAGGAGACTCCAACAATGAATGTTTGGAGCTGACAAGATACTGTTAGAGGGTCCTGTGCCTCTCATAGGTGTTTTATTACACTACAGGAAATCAGAGTAGATATTAAAGTTCTGCCCAAAGGAAATCCCCCTTCTCTAGGGTTTTAACTTTAGTTTTCTGGTTGTTTTTCCCCCTATGTTTACTTGCACAATCTTTGTTACACTGTTTACTTCCCTTTTCTGTAGTGGCTACAACACTAATGGCATGGCATGATGGGAGGGGAATCGGGGATCGTCATCGATCATACTGGAGCTGAAGCCGGACTGGAGGGAGCTGACACTATAGGCAAGCGAGATTTTTTCACTTTGGGGCTGCTAAATCAGGCAGGTTGCTTCATGTTGCTTGCGTTGCAGCTTCTTAATGCATAAAAAAAAAAAATGGATTGATTCAAACCCGTTTTCGAACCCTCTAGTGTTCGAGTTCTGAATTAGAACTTGAATACCAGGGTTTGTGATGGGTTCGAATCTTTCCCGAACTAGTTCTGACAACCCTACACCAGGCTCCATGTAGGGTCACAGAGGTACAAGAGTATGTCAGTGAACAGGGAAATATTTTGTTTGGGTTCCTCCCAACCAGCTCCTGTCAATAAACCCTGAATACCAGGGTGTGGCCTGACTGCTGCTGCTGCTGGTTCCAGTGTTAACACGCATAACAGGGGCATGAGGGTGCATCCCTGGTGAGTCCCTCTGGTAAGTTCAAATTCAGATGTCAATCCCCCATTTATTAATATCTGGACTTTTGGTTCCCTATAAAGGGCTCCTACCTGCCTACAGGATTGGGCTCTGAAGTTGCATCTGGACAGTGTTTTGAACATATACCCTCACTCCATGCAGTCAAAAACCTTTTTCGGCATCTACGGTCAGGACCGCCACTCCATGCCTCCCAGCATTCCTCACCCACCTCCAGATCAGATTCGGCGTGTGCTTGACATTCTTTTTCCCTTGTCTGCCCTTAAGAAATCCGGACTAAGCCAGGTGGATAATGTCAAGGAGCACTCCGAGTCTAGAAGCTAGAACTTTTGCAATTATTTTGTAATCAGAGGTGAGCAGGAAAGTTGGTTGATATGAAGAACAGAGAGTGCGGTCCTTGCCTGGCTTTGATAGCACTGTAATTGTGTTCGAATGCATGGAGGGAAGCAGTCACCCAGAATTTAAGGTCTCCCCCACCGTATTAAACAGTGGCACCCAAGTTCCCGCTCAAGGGCTTTATAAAAGGCTACTGGTAGTCTGTCCTGGCCTGGGGCTCCCCCCTTCCAAGTGCTCTAGTCACTGCCCTAACCTCCCTGAGTTCCAGTGGCCTATCCAGTGTGCTGGATGACCTGGTGGACTGTGTGTCGATGGGGGTAATGGGTGCCTTGTGGAAGAACCAGTTGTATTGTTCTTGGGTAGGCTTCACCTCTGATACATGTAATGTTTTATAAAAATTACTAAATGAGCTCCTGCAACTCTGCCCACATCTAGGGAGCCATCTGCCTGTCGTATGTGGGCTATTGTGCGGCCTCCCTCCCTACTCTTTAGCTGCCATGCAAGGAGCTTCCCCCTCTATCGCCCTCAAAATATTGCACAGCTTTAGTTAGTAGAATTTTCTGCTCTAGTGCAGCTTTTGTCATGTTATTGTATTCCCGTTTAACCTTCTGTCGCAGATAGTGTAATAGCTGAGTCAGATGGGCCATGTGGTCTCTCTCTATCTGTTTCATTTTCAGTTTGAGATTTATCAGCCTAAGAGTGAGCTCTTTTTTACTGTGGCTAGCAAAGGAAATCATTTGTCCTCTGAGGTGGAATTTTAAGGCCTCCCATCAAGTGGAATGGGATATATTACCCTCTTGTTATCAACCAAGTAATGAGTGATATCCATGGAAATGAACTGCCTGAACTCTACTTTGATGAGCAAGACTGGACCCAGTCTCCATGCTCTGGGCAAGACTCCTATCCATCGGTGTGGACTGCCAGTGTGACTGGACCATGATCCGACACCACTATTGGCTCATAACCTGTGTGAGTGACAAACTGTGTCACAGTGGCAGAGGCCAGTATTCTGTCAATACGAGCATATGATGCATGGAGTGGGAATAGAAACTATAGACCCTGACTGTGGGGTTGTGGTATCTCCATATGTCCATCAATCCATAGGTGTTCACTAGGTTACCCAGAGCCTTAGCATTGACAGACACAGGCACTGGTGCTGGGTTGAACAGTCAAGCACTGTGTCACCGACGTAGTTAAAATCTACTCCAGGTACCAGGGCCCCAAGACGGTCACTGTGTCCGTCGCTAGTTCATTAAAAAGGCACCATCCTCTACATTAGACCTGTAGATAGAGCCCATGGAGCAGCATGACCCATCATGCAGGTCTATTTGCCTTAGCATTAAAGCAGACCCCCACCCAGGTGCTGCCCCAAGACTTGGCAACTTTCGATAGCTCCCCCTCAGTCATGTGGGTCTCTTGTAACATTAAAACATCAGTGTGCAATTTACAAACTTTAGTCAGGGCCCTCTTTCTTGTCACCACATTTTTTACTCCATTAACATTCCAAGATTTACTGCTCAATTTATTTATTTGTTTTTGATACCAACTAAGAAGATACACTAGCAGACAAATGCCTATTTTCAGGCACGACCTGGGAGAATTAAAAACTAACAGCAAGAAAAAATATACAACGAACAGTATACACAAACAGAACAGCGTTTTACATAGATTGCATAGAAATTGACGGCAGATAAGGCCCACTTGGCCCACTCAGTCTGACCATTTTCCCTACCTACTGCAATATCACAGGCCCTACTTGGTCTTCCGCTTAACCCCTCATTCCAATCTAATAACATTCCCTTATGCCTATAGCATGCGTTTTTGAAACCTGTTAGCAGTTTTTGCTTCGACCACCTCTGCTGAGAGGCTGTTTTTGGGATCCACCACTCTTTCAGTGAAGAAGTACTTCCTAATATTTCCCCTAATTCTAGCCCCCTTCAGCTTCATAGCATGTCCCCTTGTTCTTGAGCATCTTTTTTTTAGAAAAATGCTTTCCTCTTGTACTCAATTTATACCTGTGAGGTATTTGAAAGTCTCTATTATATTCCCCATCCCTCCTTTCCTCTAGGGTATACATATTGAGGTCCTATAGCCTCTCCTCTTAGGGCTTATGATGCAGGCCCATCATCATTTTAATTGCTGTCCTCTGGACCACCTCCATTCTGTCTATGTCCTTTCAGAGATGTGGTCTCCAGAACTGAGCACACTATTCCAGGTGAGGTCTTACCAATGTTTTATACAGCAGGATAACTACCTCCCTCTTTCTGCTGGTGATACCACTCCCTGTGCACCCCAGCATACCGTTGGCTCTCCCCCACTGCCTTGTCACGTTAATTGGCCACCTTTAGGTCATCAGAAATGATTACTCCCAGGTTCCTTTCCTGCTTGGGGGTCATAAGTGCCACTCCCCCATCATGTACTCCACCCCTGAGTTTCTGTGCCCTAAGTGCATGACCTTGCACTTCTTCACATTGAATCTCAGCTGCCACACTTTAGACCACTCCTCAAGCTTTCTCAAATAATTATTCATTCGTGTCCCCCCTCAAGAGTATCTACTCTATTGCAGATCTTTCTGTCATCTGCAAAAAGGCATGCCTTCCTTTCTAGCACCTCTACAGTATCATTAATAAAGACATTAAAGAGGACTGGACCCAGTACTGATCCTGGTGGCTACCCGCTAGTCACTCTTCCTTTCTCAGAGTGAACTCTGTTTTCCACCACCCTCTGTATCCTATCCCTCAACCAATTTCTTACCCAGTTTACCACCTTTGGACTCATTCCCAGAGTGTTCAGCTTGTTTACGAGCCTCTTATGTGAGAGTGTGTTGAAAGCCCTACTGAACCCCAGATAGGCCACATCCATGGCCCCACCTTGATCTACCTCCCTGGTCACCTAGTCAAAGAAATCTATCCAATTTGTCCGACATTACCTCCCTGTTGTGAATCCATGTTGCCTTGAATCTTGTAAGACCCTGATTTCAAGATAATCCACAATCCTTTCCTTCAGTAATGATTCCATTAATTTCCCTACCACCGAAGTTAGGCTCACTGGCCTTTAATTTCCAGCCTCCTCCCTGCTGCCACTTTTGTGAAGTAGGACCACATTAGCCCTCCTCCAGTTCCCCAGAACCACTCCCATCTACAGTGAGTGGTTGAATAGGATTGCCAGAGGTGTAGCCAGCACCTTCCTGAGCTCCTTCAGTATCCTGGGATGTATCCCGTCTGGCCCCATTGCCTTGTCCACCTTCAGATTAGCAAGTTTCTTCATGGTTCTCTCCACTGTAAATGAATGTGTGTCCACTTCCATTCAATCAATGCTTCTGCCTTTAATTTGTGGTCCCTTGCCTTCCTCTTCCACTGTGAACATTGAACAAAAGTATTTGTTCAGGATGTCTGCTTTTTTCCTGGTCCCACTACCACCCCCCCCCCCCCTTAATCTTACTATTCCTCCGATTTTTTTTCCCCTCTCACTTACATACCCAAAGAATGTCTTGCCCTCTTTCTTTACTGCCTATGCTATTTTCTCCTCCTTTTGCACTTTTGCACACCTGACTGCTTTACCTGTCTCCCTCTGTTTCTCCTGACACACTTCCCTATCCTCCTCCCTCTATGACTCGTTATATCTCCTGAATGCTAACCTTTTTGCTCTAACCTTTCTAGCTACCTCTTTTGAGAACCATAGTGGCCTCCTTTTCCTCTTACTTTTGCTAATTTGCCTAATGCAGAGGTCTGTTGCCCTCACTATGGCCCCTTTTATTCTTGTTTTGGTAGCCATAGCCTGGTACCTTTTGAATGATCAAATTTGTCCTTTCTACCAAGGATTGTACCTGCCCCTCCCAGGAGTAATGTACAAGGTAACCCGTTGCCGTCCCCACCATTACTTATTTTAGTAGCTGTATGTACTGTAAGGAATTAAAAACACTGACAGAACAAGAAACAAACCCCAATATGTGCACCCACGCCACTTTCTCATGCACTGCTCTCCCCTCCCCCACCCTTGCACAGTTATCGCATAGGTTTTCAAATTCTCCCAACAAACATCTCAGCACCCACGTATCCCACAGCACAAGCAATATTAGCACCCTGCACATCACTTGTACCAGCACCATGGTGTGCCTCCTCCAATCCATGCTGAGCTCTCGACCGCTCGGTACATCTTCCTCATCAAAACTATTCAACCATTTTTTTGTTGAATGGCAAAATTGATAACTTAAACTTTAAGAGAAGTTGAAGGGCATTATTACCTAAGTTTAGTTGCTATTATCACAGTGGGCAGCAGCAGCATTTTACAGTAAAAACATGTGTAACCCATCCCCACAGGCCCCCCCTTGTTCAACTAGCAGGGTTTCTCCTCTCACACATTGCACCAATGAGAGGGATGGGGGCTGGCATTACAGTTCAGGTTACCAATACATCTACTTTGGAGCCTGCCATCCTCTGACAGGCAAACCAAGTGTGGCAACTACCAGGCTCACACCTGGGGGGACCATTTACCATGGTCATCAACCTGGGTCCCTGGGAGAAAACGTTTGCTCACAGTTATGCTAGGTTTGTACTTCTGGTCAGGGGCACGCAAGTAAATCCAGACACAGTGGAAGCAATAACAAGTCTGTCCAAACCACATTGGGATTCTAGAGTGTGGCTTTTATTTGCATACACAGAGAATAATAACAAAGTGAAGATAGACCCCCACAGGGCTACTCCCACTGGTAATGCAGATTATGGAGGTACAGAGCACACACCCACAGTGAACCCTCAGGTTCTGAATGAAACAGCGAACACTCTGGTTCTGAATTAGGAACAGCAAACACTCTGGTTCTGAATTAGGAACAGCAAACACTCTGGTTCTGAATTAGGAACAGCGAATACTCCGGTTCTGAATTAGGAACAGTAAACAGTCTGGTTCTGAATGGAGATTGGCACACATGGCCAGAACTGGTACACTTCCCTTGACTAGGCATCCTTGGCCAGTACTAGGAGACTTTTCTATATTTCATGAGAAACTACTGGTGGCACCCTCAACCACCAAAGAGCACATATAGGCTCACAGAAAATCCAAACCCACGTCTGGGTAAACTATTTTCTTCAAGCACTGGCCAAATGCACTGAGAGAAAACAAAGGTGCCTACACTAAACCTGGAAAGAGGTAAACTGGTTGCTCCATTTTGGGAGGGGGGTCTCTCTCACCTTTTGCTTCCAAATTTATACTCAGCCATTCATCTGGTTAATAACACCTTCACGGAAAACTTGAAGATGCTATCTTGAAATGTCTTTCACATTTAACATACTACTTTACACACCTCTGGGGTGTCATGAAGTTAAAAGTTCTGTAATCGGCAATGTCTCTTCGCTAGACCCCAGCTTTAGCAGGCACTTTTAAATCAGACATGAACTAAAAGTTCTGTGTTGGCAAGTCTCTCTCTGGACCCCATAGTAGGCGGACACTTTTAAACAGAAAACAGTCTAGGTGACCAAGTCCCTTTGTCAGAGAAAACTCACCACAGGAATGCAGGTGCCCCAGGGCTTTTCCACACAGACGTCTTGGGTACTCACAGAGCAGATGAATCTCAGGCCGCTTCTACACTGTCCACGCTGGACCAGGAGATTTCCCCATAATCCTGGAATCCCCCCCATCTCTCCGAGGGTGGGGCACTGGAAAACCCGCTTGGAATGGATTCCACCACTTCACTCTCTATCTTCTGTGTTTTTCTTCTAGGGTGAGAACAAACTACCCAAACCACAGTGGTAGCTCTCTGTCAGACCTAAAATCTGAGGAGCTTCCTAGGCAGCGGCCTCCTCCTTGCGCTCCACTCTACAGACTAGTGAACTCTAACTCAGTATTCTACATCTAACTTCCTGCAGCTAGCATTTCAGTGTGGCTTATGCTGCTGCCAAAATTCTAAAGTGACATCATCACTCCAGCTCAGCTGAGACTGAAAACAGAGTGTGACACTGTGAAATCTATTTAACTGGCATTTTAGAAGCTGCCTTTCCCTGCCTGTCACTGATTCTAAGTGGGATTCTAGTAACCCCTGGGAACAAGGGGGTTACACCCATCCTTAGCCAGGAAAGTGACTGTCCGCAGTCATTACCTACCTGGCACCAGGCCATCCTACCCTATGTGTTGACTACGGTGAGGTAGCGCTACCTTCTCACTTACCATGTGCTAGACACAGGCAGACAACACTAACAGCCCAGAGGCCATTGGCTGACACATCGGCCCCTACACTACAATCTTACTACAGTAACCAGTGACCTTGGAAGAACTGTCCAGAGCATAGCCCTAATAGACCAGCACTGCGGCCCCTTCTGCAGGTCAGGACCACAGTCTGTCTATCCCACTAGTCCTCTAGGGAAAATCTATCTAACTGAAACAAACCTACCCAAAACAGGGGAACCTCCCCCCCCATCCCTGGACACCTGCAACCAAACACCGGAGCTAACACTATACGCATGCATTACACCCCCACATTCCCCCACAACTACACCTGTGGAAGGAAAAGGTCAACACATGTTAACAACTACACAGTACTTTAAAAAACACTTTAAAGTACAGAGGAACCCTGATGAGGCCCTCCAATCCTATTCTTGTCTTCTCTCCTCTTCTTTCTTCACCAGGATCCACCTGAAAGAGAAAAAGAGACAAAACACACCCCAACTCTGCAAACACACAATACAACCACAGTAACCCTTACCATCAAAACACTGGAGAATCCCAAAAATATTTTTTAGAAAAAGTAGAAAAGTACAAAACAGTAGAAAATATTAACATTGTGTACAATACACCTTTTGGGGATGGAATGCCCTAAATGTCCCAACTAGTGACAAACAGTGCCCGAAGGCAGGGTCTATGAAAGAGTCTCTCCTGGGCCAGAGCCCGATGAAGCACAGTTCCTGAAGTACTGTAATCCCAAAGGGGAGAGTCTTTGTGGACAGTTCAACAGTCTCTAGTCTGTCAGGTGTAGGATGTGTATTTCAATGTCAATAAAGTAAGAAAAGTCTGGGCTTGCCAGTCCCTTGAAGAAAGAAAAATGGAACAACACCTGGATCTCTAGCCGAAGACTCTCTGGCAGTATTTTTCAGATACAGCTGGGTGGAAATCTTCCGGAGACAACAGGATGGACATCTGGAATCTGCTGGGGTAATGTCATCTTGAGCTGATGTCATCTAGGAGATGGAACCTTGGAACAGGAAAGGAACAGCTGGACTGATGTCATCCAAAATCCCAGGTGATGAATCAGGAAAACAGCTGGGTTGATGTCATCTTCTACTGATGTCATCTGGAAGTTCTGGCGATGGAACTGGAAGGCACACTGCAAGGCTGACAAATCTGGATGCATCTTTGGATCCTGGAACACCAGACTGGCAGAACAACATGGGTACGGCAATGGCTGGATGGCAGCATGGGCTAACACTGCTCTGCCTTTCACTTGGTAGGCATGTGCACATTCACAGGATGCTGGTTACATTGAGGGTAGTACCACAATGGGTCATTTGCAAGAATTATTACCCCGTCTGGGCACTCATAAGTCACATTATGGAAAGTCTTCTTTCCTTTATCACACACAAAATGTACAGTGTCTATGAACAGTGTCCTGCCCAACTTCCAAAACTTGAGTTTGTCTCTGACAACTTTGTCTCTGACATATCAAGTTGCACCTGGATGCAGTTTTTTGGTTGCATATTTCACTAGCCAGGCTGTCCTGTTTTTCTCACTGTCCTCCCAAACTCTCCGATGAAAGGTAAGAAAAGACATTCCATAGATCTCATCAGCCTTCCTAAGAACCAGTCTTTCCTCCTTACTACTCTTCATCAGTCTGCGACCCCTGGCTTGGCTTGGGGGTGGCCAGTCCTGGTTCTGCCAGTGCCACATACTCAAGGCTATGTAGAACTTGTCCTTGACCCCTCCTTCTGGGGGCAGGGCTGTGGAGTCACTGACTTCTTCTATTTCCTCTGAGGCAAGAGCCCGAGGCTGTGGACTAGAACTTTCATCATAAAGATACATAGCTCCCTCCTCCTCTTCCTCACTTAGAAGCTGGGCCCAGGAGTGAGCAGTCATCCTCACTCCCGAGGCAGTCCACTCTTCACTGAGTGTGGAGGTAGACACCTCCCAATCTAGGGTTTCTCAAACCTCATCTTCTCCAATGAGGCTAGGACTAGAACCCTTTCTCCATGGCTCCACTGATTCACCCTCAGCACTGTCCATCTGTGACACAGGTGTGGAGACATCACGAGGACTCTGCTCTGGCAGTACATCTACAACCTCTTCCTTTGTACCACACTCTGCTGGGCCTCCCCCAACAGGTTCAACCTGGTGCTGTGTGCTGCTACTTGCAGGGTCTTGAAGCTTTGTCCACGTGGGAGCCAAATGAATCTTAGGTGCACTAGCTAGACCTTGCTTCTCTAAGCACCCTGAACAGTGAGGAATCATGAAAACGTCCCTTCCAGCCTTGAGGCACATTATGCATACTCTCACAGGGTATCCGGGAATCGCAACATGAGGAGACAAACGTCCACCATAGAAACATTGCTCTATTTCTTTCAGCTTGGTAACCTCTTCAACTATCATAGCCCGGGCACAATCCGGGTAGCGGGATGGTCCTGAAGCTATGATTGTAGAAAAACACACAAAAGTTCACTGTTATCACTGAATTCACTCTACTTGGAACAGTCTCACAAAATGGCTCCCTGCTGCTGTGTTTACATTACTACCCCACCCTGTAATGGCGGTGGCAGAACTCCTGGCGCATCAACATTCTGCATCTGACTCAAGCCACTGCGCATCCAATTTTCTGCATACTGATAAATTTTACTCAAACTGCACTGACTGCACTGTTTTGCTTCCTCAGCACATCTATATGATTTTCTAGGACTTTACCATTAGCTTTCAACTGGTTTTACTTGCTTAAAGTCACTAAAGCCACAGTATTTCCTGAACAGGATTGCCTGTTTGTTGCAGCCTCTCATACAACTCACAGTGTCTCTGGTTGCTCAGAAAATTACACTGTTGCTGAATCCATAATACATACTCACAGTCTAATGCTCAGAATTCTTGCTTGGGTTTGATTACTTTACATAGTCCTTCTTTGCAAAAACAATCATACTGTTTACACACAGATCCAGCTGGCTTTAGAAAAATCACATACAGTTTGAGCTCAGTTTTGCTGAATGGTACTCACTGAATCAGTAACTGGCTTTTTGATGGAAAATCTTGGCCTACAGTCAATCCTGGAAGGCCTCTGGGTTGAAGTTGGCGCCGATCCTGCCGATTGTCCCTACGAACACCACACTTTCTCCCCAGTCAATCGGAATACAGGTTCAGCCCGATTTATTTTTTTTAATTTTATTTATTTATTACTAGGTTTACAAATACCTTTGAACCAAGGGTTCTTTTACAAAGGTTCTGCGTCAGCAATGGGTGCAAGCAAAACAGTAGTAAGATACAATACAAGGTCAGGAGGTTAACATAAAAGTAAGCAGAGGTAAGATACAATACAGGTCAGGAGGTTAACTTAGTAGCAGAAGACAGTATATCTATAGACTAGCACAGTAGCAAACAGTCAGTGGCAAATAATGCACAATTAACAATACGGGTATATATATATAGCAAGACACAGATACAAGTGAAAACTATCCTAGGGTGACATGAGGAGCAAGGTGGGAGATAAGGGGTGGGGAAAAGGGGAGGCAGTCAAGGATTTGACATTGTCATAAGTGCAAAAACAGAAAGAAAAGTGCTAGGTAGTCTGGGGTGGAGCAACAAGAGATACAGTGATAGGGAGGGGAGACAGGAGGAGAGGAGGGAGAGGGGTGGAATGGTAGGTGGGAGGTGAGGGGGTAGAATGGTAGGTGGGTGGGAGAGAAACTAGGAGTAGGAGGGAGGGGTGGAGAGAAGTGGGGTGGCAAGGAGAAGAGAAGAGGAGGAGAGGTGAAACAAAGCCGCAAGCCTAGGCAGAGCAGTCACAACTGCTGAGGTCAGTGAGGTGCTGGCGGAGTTTACATTTGAATGGGTCAAGCTTGTTTTCAGCTGCAATTTCAGGGGGAAGGTTGTTTAGCAGCAGAGGGGCCCTGGTGTGGAAAGCACGTTGAGCCTGGTTGGTGTGGCAGACTGGAATGATAAATGTTGGTTTGAGGGAACTGTGCTTAAAATGTGCAGTGACTGTGGGCAACATTAAGGCATGAGTTGCAGGGGGTATGAGGTTAAGACAAATTTTCTTAGCCTATAGCCAGGTCTGGTAGGCAAGTCTACTATTTAGATTGAGCCAGTTGGATTGCTTGTAGAGATCACAGGTACGTGTGTGCTTCCCTGCGTCAGTGAGAAGTCTACAGCATTTGTTAATTGATGTTTTGACCTGTTTTAAAGTGGTATCAATGGCGGCCCCATAGAAGACAAGCCCACAATCAATGATGGGTAGTACTAAGGCAGTTATGGCTGCGCTTGTAGCTTCTTTGGTAAGACAGTGACGGTGGTGGTAGAAGACCCCGATTCTTGAGTTGACTGATTTTGAGATGTTTTGAACATGCGAGCTGAAAGACTTTGTGCAATCAAGGGTAATACCAAGGTATTTAAACTCCTGCACTTGCTCAAGTGGCTGTCCAAGTTCATTATGTATGGTGAAGTTTATGGATCTGTATTTGCTGTGAGAGCTATGGAACAGCATGGATTTTGTTTTTTTTGTAATTCATCAACAGATTTAGCACAGAAGTCTGTTGTTTTATCTTTTAGAATGTTTACAGTCACCGCAATGATTCTCCTGGCTAGCCATATCGCACACCACTCGCATTCTCCATCTCGAACGCTGGGCAGCACTCTGAAACTGGCTTGGGGGCGGGACTGATTGCAATCTCACCAATCGCTCGACGCCATGCAAATGAGCCTCTCTCTCTCTCTCTTCTCTTCCACGGTGATCGTCGAGCAGGCTAAATTTAAACAGCAAAACAACTTTTTTTCTTTCAACTGTAACTCCATGGCGGGAGCACCATTTTGAACCATTTTTCATGGCTATTTCTCTAGCGAGTCCCCCAGTTCACACAGCAAGCATCTGAAACTTTCAGGGCACAAATGTCTCTTTGTTTCTCACAGTTCACAATACTTTTCTTGTCACAACTTGAAAATTAAATGGCAAATATACTATTTTTGATGCAGGACAAGGGGGAAACACAATCTAGCTTTACAGTTCCTTGGTAAATGTTGGCACAATCACAGCAGCACATGAACAGCAGGCACACAGCGGCACATACGGATGGCACTTCTCTGGCAAATCCCTTATGCGCAAAGCTTCCGATTTTGGGCTACCAACTGCCAGGCAGACAAAACGCTCGCCACAACCTGAGTGAACATCTCTTGTTTTCTCCCAGATTCTAAACACATTCTCAGTGGTGCCTTCATTTTGTAACCCACCCCCACTGGCCCCCTCTTGTTCAACTAGCAGGGCTGCTCTTATCACACATGGTGCCAACGAGAGGGATGGGGGTTGTCACTACAGTTCAGTTTACTAATATATCTACTTTAGAGCCTGCCATCCTCAGACAGGCAAACCAAGTGTGGCAACTATCTGGCTCACACCTGGGGGGACCATTTACCATGGCCATCAACCTGGGCCCCGGGAGAAAATGTTTGCTCTGAATTATGCTAGGTTTGAGCTTCTGGTCAGAGGCACCCAAGTAAATCCAGACACAGTGGAAGCAATAACAGTACTGTCCAAACCAGGTTGGGAGTCTAGAGTGTGGCTTTTATTCACATACACAGAGAATAATCACAAAGTGACGATGGACCCTCACAGGGCTACTCCCACTGGTAATGCAGATTACTGAGGTACAGAGCACACCCCCACAGCGAACCCTCAGGTTCTGAATGAAACAGTGAACACTCTGGTTCTGAATTAAGAACAGTGAACACTCTGGTTCTGAATTAGGAACAGGGAACACTCTGGTTCTGAATGGAGATTGGCACACATGGCCAGGACTGGTACACTTCCCTTGACTAGGCACCCTCGGCCAGCACTAAGAGACTTTCCCATATTTCATGAGGAATTACTGGTGGCACCCTCGACCACCAAAGAGCACACACAGGCTCACAGAAAATCCAAACCCATGTCTGGGTAAACTCTTTTCTTCAGGTACTAGCCAAATGCACTGAGAGAAAACAAAGGTGCCCAAACTGAACCCAGAGAGGTAAACTGGTTGCTCCAGATGGGGGGGGGGGGTCTCCCACCTTTTGCTTCCAAATTTATACTCGGCCATTCATCTGGTTAATAACACCCTTCACAGAAAACTTGTAGATGCTATCTTGAAATGTCTTTCACATTTAACATACTACTTTACACACCTCTGAGGTGTCATGAAGTTAAAAGTTCTGTAATTGGCAATGTCTCTTCACTAGACCCCAACTTTAGCAGGCACTTTTAAATCAGACACGAACTAAACGTTCTGTACTTGGCAAGTCTCTCTCTGGACCCCATAGTAGGCAGACACTTTTAAACAGAAAACAGTCTAGGTGACAGAGTCCCTTTGTCAGAGAAGGCTCACCACAGAAATGCAAAAGTCTCGGATACGCAAAGAGCAGATGAATCTCAGACAGCTTCTACACAGTCCAGACTGGACGAGGGGATTGCCCCTGAGTCCTGGAATTCCCTCCCATCCCTCTGGGGATGGGGCACTGGAAAACCCACTTGGAACGGTTTCCACCACTTCACTCTCTGTCTGTTCTTCTTCTAGGGTGAGAACAAACTACCCAAACCACAGTGATTGCTCTCTGTCAGAGCTAAAATCTGAGGAGCTGCCTAGGCAGCAGCCTCCTCCTCCTAGAGCTCCACTCTACAGACTACTGAACTCTAACTCAGCATTCTGCAGCTAACTCCCTGCTCAGCTGAGACTGAAAACAGAGTGTGACACTGTGAAATCCATTTAACTGGCATTTCACAAGCTGCCTCTCCCTGCCTGTCAATAATTCTAAGTGGGATTCTAGTAACCCCTGGGAACAAGGGGGTTACACGTGAAAAGTTAGAGCAATGAATAACATGAAAAGTACATGGTACAGCAACAAACCTCATGAGGTTACCCCAAGAGGAATAAACAGATAAACATTTCCCCATTGGAAGAAAATCAGGGTTCACAGCTATGATGTGAACCCACAGCAATGAAGCAGCATCTGTTAATCCAAAGCATTTTTTGTAACTAGGATCATGACTACTTTCAGGTAGGTGAGCACACTTTGAGGCGGGAGCTAGTTGGTGGCATGGGTTTGGACTGTGTCATAGTGTACATAGCCATTGGAAATCCTCCTAGATGGTACCCAAAGCCCTCGCAGGATCAAGAAACCCACCATATGATCGAGGGGAGTACTGAAGACCTGTGTACATAGGTTGCATCTAACCAATGGTTGTCACAAAAGGAAAAACGATCACACTAACTGCCAAACCTCTGCACCTCAAATGAGCTGTGTTTGCTTTCCTCAGACATCCCTTATCCCATGGATCTGCCTCCCCCAGCAGCCTCACTGAAGCCCAACTCCTGCCCATTCCCAGTCTGTTTCGGCCTGGGTAGGGGGGGGATGTCCATGTCCACCATGCTGATCCTAACAAAGAACCTGTTTTAACCAAGTTACCAGCATGTAGGTGCAGACCTCCAGCCCCAGGCCATCTATAGTGCCCCTGAGTCACACAGTACACCCGTATTGCATATTGCACCAAAAACAGTAAACAAGTTTGTTTCCTTGTGGTTAAGAGCTCTACAAACCAGGTATTATGTGCTGGGGGGGAGGTACCAGTCATTCCTCCCTCAGTATGATTGAGAAGTTGGAGCCATCATGTTGAGGGTGGGAAATGGGCCTTAAAAAAGCACCAAGTCATGTACTTACTCCAACCTCTGAATGTAATCAGGTAGCAGGGCCAGTGGATTGAGCGGATTGCCAGTCTTCTGTCACTGCATCTTTTCATTCAACAGATTTCTCTGCCTCCCTGGATTATTGAAGAATCAGAGTGGTCATCTGGATCTGCTGATGCTCAAACGGGATGGGTACAAGTGTGCAAACTCCCAACCTGTTCTGTGAAGATGTGCCTTGAGACCTCCAAACTGCTGCTATTTCTGCTGAAGTGATCTGATGTAATCCTGAAAAATGACATATCATTGCACGTCCGTGGCCTGCACAATGGGACATGAGCAGAAAAATGGAGGTAGCCAGCCAGATAATGTGAGCTTCTCCACCCTGTGTGCATGGTCATGGTTGGTCCCCTCTCCCACCATGTAACTGGATCCTGTGTGTGGTGGTGCGGTTGCAGCCCTGCCCGGGGTGGGGGGGAGCCCTAGGAGCACTAATGGCAGGAGAGGGTGTATGGTCCCACAGAGGTGGCCTGGTGCCAGGGTTTAGAAGGGGGTGTGGATGCTGAGAGCAGCTGGCTCCCCCAGCCAAAAATTGAGCAGTAACAAAAAAAAATGCCTGGGTCGATCTCCTGGCTTTGGCTTGGGTCCCATCTGGTGGGCATACTTGATCTCATACTTGTTTGCTTTGGGTTTCAGCTTTTGGTGTTATATTAGCCTTGTTTGAATTCCTGCTGCTGGGTCTCTGCCTTCAGCAACCATGGGAAACATAGAAACATAGAAGTTGATGGCAGATAAGGACCACAAGGCCCATCCAGTCTGCCCATTCCTTTTTCTACCTTATGAATGTGCCATCGGCCTTTGCTCTGTCAATTGCCTATCTATTCATACTCATCTGTATTGCTCCCTTATGTCTATCCCATGCCTGTTTGAGCCCTGCACTGTATTCATATCCACCACTTCCTGAGGTAGGCTGTTCCATGCATCCACCACCCTTTCTGTAAAAAAGAAAAACCTCACATTACCCTTTAATCGGCTTCCCTCTAATCTCATGCTGTGTCCTCTTGTCCTGCTGTTTTTCTTATATTGAAACATGTTAGACTCTTTCACCTTGTTAATGCCCTTAAGGTGTTTGAATGTTTCAATTATATCACCTCTCTACCTCCTTTGCTCTAGGGTATACATATTGAGTTCAGTTAATCTGTCCTGATATGCTTTCTGATGCAGTCCCTGCACCATTTTGGTTGCCCTTCTCTGGACTGCCTCAACTTGGTTAATGTCCTTGTGAAGGTGTGGCCTCCAGTACTGCACATAGTACTCCAAATGGGGCATAAACAGTGTCTTGTAAAGAGGGATTATTACCTCCCTCTTCCGACTTGTGATACCCCTACTAATACACTACAACATCCCTCTAGCCTTACCTACTGCTGTAGAAGTTTGCTTGGATGATTTCAGGTCATCGGTGATGATGACGCCCAAGTCTCTTTCTTCCCTTGTGACTGCCAGCAACTCCCCTCCCAGCCTATATGTGGCTTCAGGGTTTTTCTTCCCTATGTGCATGATCTTGCACTTCTTTGCGTTAAACCCCAGTTGCCACTCTTCCGACCATTTTGCTAGTTTATCCAGATCTCTTCTCATTCTGCCCACCCCATCTGGATCATCTAGTCTGTTGCAGATCTTGGTGTCATCTGCAAACAGACAAACCTCACCCTCCAGTCCATCTGCAATGTCACCGATGAAGATATTGAAAAGGACTGAAGTGAAGCCCTATAATCTGGATGTTTGATCACCGGGATCTGTTGTCCCAGTCGTCAATCCTCTCCAGCAATTCTGCAGTTTTTTTTTTTTTAAATATCTCACTCTCTGGAGAGGTTGATGACTATATCCTCCATTTCACCAAGCTGGCTGCTCCAGCACATCAAGGTGGGAAATGTGGTTGGTAGTTGTCTCCATAAGTCCTCAGACAATACCCTGTATGTAACCCCTCTAAAAATGGGGGTTCCCCAAAAGTCTTCCTTGAGCTTGCCTAAATACTCACTGCCAGGCTGGTGTCCTGCATTTTAGCAGTTTAAATGTGATTGCCAGAGAGTGCCTGTATAGCCTCTGTGCACAGTCTCTTTAAGAGCTGCCTGGATCACAGTCATAAGTAATCTGAGAGGGAGCTCTGTTGAAAGATGTAACTATTTGCTGAAAATCATTTAGAATGATAATGATAATTTAGTTTGTCTAACCTGCCTTCTTTGTAGCAAGGACGGTTTTGTTTATCTCCACTATCTTGACCCGGGACTGCCGGGTTGGGCCAATCAGTACTGGTGAGACCTAAAATGGAGCCGGACTACAGGAGCTGTCTGGAGTCAGAATCTGTAGGAATTGTAGTTTTGGGCTTTTGCCACCTTTTTGCACCTGAAGGGGGAACTCCTGTTGTGACTGACAGATGAATCAGCCAACTGAACCTTTTGGATCTTGGGGAAATTCCCAGGCTTGCTGGCAGTTGAGTCAGATCTAGGTTGGGAGCTGAAGAAGCAACAGCTTGAGACAGTCTCTGTGGAAAGGCCTGAGTTTTGGCCTGCATGCCTGCCTGCTGCCCCTGAGAGGGATAAGAGAATCAGTTCGGACTGAATCCGAGTTTGTGAGAACGAAGTAAGCCACTGAGTTGTGACCAGGATCAACTTGAAGAAGACCGAAGATTTGCTGAATGCATTGGCCTGTCAGGATTTCCAGCTACCTCTAAATTCCCGGTGTGCGTAGAGACTTTGCGATTATGATTAGAGAGTGGTTTGCTTGGTATAGTAGAATCCCTTACATGTAAATGTGCTGTGTGTTTATAGTGGGTTGTGATTTGGTTCCCCACTGTGTGAATTGTGTTCTGCTTGCTGGAAGCTGTATCCAGCTCGACCGGACTGAATCCGCGTTCATCTCCATACGGCCTGGGCCTTGCCACACTGGCCCTGCCAGACTACTCCACTACACAGAGGAAGCAATCGACGAGAGACCTGCCTGGGGATCAGCCCCCTGCTCCATGCTTGAACAGAAACGATGCCTTGGTGAAGCGTGTGGGCCCTGCTTCTCCTGGCACTCCAGATCAACTACCTGCAGTTTCAGTTTTCATCCAGACTGTGTCCAATCTTTGGTATCATCTGCAACCATCAGGGTAGCTCCCTGCAACAACAGCTTAATCTAAGTGTGTCATCTGATTGTCTTGTTGTTTTTTTTCTTTCACGAACTGAGCCCTCCGGCTCCGGATTACAATTAAAAGTGTGTGTGGTGCATGTTGTTTTCTTCCATCACAGGGCCCCAACCAGCTGCGATGCCGTCCTACCCTGGGCAAAGATCCTGGTTAGCCCACCTCTTCTTCACCTGGGTACCCAGAGTGTGTGACTGTTTATGTACCCTGAAGTGCATATATAACTGTTTGATTGATACAGCCTTTAAGCAAATTAACCTGATTACACCCCTCCCTTGTTCAAGTCCCTTAAGTAAGTCAGATCTAACTCTTTTTGCATTTACCCTTACTGTGGTTCCAGTTTGTGCAAGAGTATTGTACTGCTGTTAATTGCTGTGTATAACCTTGTTTTACAGGGAGTCCCCAGGGTCGAGCCAGAGGAAAGCCCTGGTGGTAAGTGCAAACAGTGTGGGTACTTGTGTGGTGTATCGGGGTATTGTGAAAGTGATTATTGTGTATTGTTCTGGCCATTAGTAAGGAAAGAGGGGGGGTTACAGTGCCCCGGAGGGCTGTGCCCAGGTTAGCTTGACCACTACCAACCCTGACCTCCAGGTGGAGGCACCCATTTCAGAACTCAGGCCCCTTAACCTGCTCCTAGCCAAGCAGGCAGGGGTAGTAGCCCTTGGGATAGCGCCACCTAGGGATTATATTCTGGAGGCTCACCGCTGGGATTTTGTGCCTTCTAGTGGCCAAAAATTATGAATTATTGTTAAAGATTAATGGCTACCCTAGTAGAAATGGCTGTACACCAGTTGGTGGGGTGGTGTACTGGGCAGGAGATCGACCCCAAAATGCTCTGCTTATACTGGATATTCCCCTGGGTACCAGTAAGGACACTGTAGAGGGAGTACTTTCCAAAGTTGAATGTTTAAAAAACCCTGTGGTGGTGGGGTGACAGGCTGATTTGATCGCCCAAACTTTCATAGCCTTAGTAGAGTGTAATGACCTCGTGGACAGCTCTAAATTGCCACAGACTGTTGCCCCAGAAGGGGTTCCAGCTGCCTGGAGAGCACTAACAAAAGGCAGTAAAGACCCCGGGAGGAGGAGAGCCCAACATTATCTGAGACTTTTGAGGAAAAATTTGCCAAATTGTTGCTGGAGGAAGGGAAAAGAGTAGAGGACTGTAAGAAACTATTCCTGCCACCTGGGGGTGTTCCTTCACCAACACCCCTTCCACTCCAGCACCTGTTACTGCCCTGCCTTCTGTGCCCGTGCCAATGCTGGCCCCTATGCCTGTACCAGCCATTAGTCACGACTCCTACCGAAGGCTAAGAATCTTATTGGGCACCCTCCCCACCCCCTGGGGGGGGAGGATGACTGGGAGATCTGGATAGACTATGTTGCCCCTCTAATACTTGAATGGCAATGCTCAGAAGCAGAGAAATGAAAGTGGTTGAGTGAGAGCCTCTGAGGTCCTGCCGTGGCTACCATCTGTGCCAGGCGGGCCAATAGCCCTGAAGCAACTGCACAGGACTATCTTGATGCATTGGAGAATGTGTATGGCAGCCTAGATTCAGATGAGGATCTGTGGTGGAGATAAAAAAACGTTCAGCAGTACCAAGGGGAGACATTGTCTGTGTATGTACCTCGCTTGAAAAGCTGCTACAGGAGTGCCTCAGAAAGGGTAGTTTGCCGTCAAATGAATTAGATCAAACTAGGCTGGACCGGATCCTTAAATCTGCTCTGTTTTCAGAATTGTTACTGCTTCAGTTGCGCCTTGCCACCTGACTGGAATCGTCCCCCTCCTATGACAGGCTAATGAGAGAAATTGGGGGGGTTGAGCACAGGCGACCCTGTGGGGGAATTGCACCCTATCTGCTGCTGCTGCACAAGTGACCGAGAGTGATCAGCCAAGTGAGGCTCAGGGGCAAAAATTAGCACTTTACAAGCACTCTGAGAATGCAAAGGACTTCCTGCCCTGGGCCCAGCATTGGAAATATGAACTACTAAATGAAGTCCGAGAGTTGAAGATGAGTGCCTTTGCAAGGGTTTCCCTCATGGAACAAGATTCTGGTCCCTCTCAGGACGTGACTGCCATGGGGGTGGGGGAGCACCCTCAGGCGTCCGCTACCAAGGGTGGCTCCAAGGCTGAGATCACCGGGTTGACTGCCATTCTGAAGGAACTGTTAAGACACACTGCACCACTCTCACCGCTGCAAGCAGATATTAGACCCCAATTTTTTACTACTGCTTCAGTTCCTTATACAACGTTCTGTCCCTGGATGACCCAGGAGTCTATCATTTGTCACAACTGTGGAAAGGATGGCCATAAGAAAAGAGAATGCCGGTCTCAGAAGAACTTAGAAAAAGGAGTAAACAGACTCAAAGGGGAGCTCCGAAAAGCAAATCATTGGCCAAGGGGTGCCTGAAATGACTGCAATAAGGGTTCGAGAAATCCTAACTCAAACTTCTTTGTGGCTAAATCGTCTGTCCAGACCTCTGCTACTGCCTCTCCAGAGTGATCCAAAATAGTGGGCCCTTCAATGGAGAGACTATAGTGACTATAAACGGTATTCATACTCGGGCTGTGCTTGACAGTGGGTCGCAAGTGATCGTTGTATTCCAGGACTGGTATGACGAACACTTATCTGATGTGCCTTTGCAATCCCTGGAAGGCCTACATGTGTGAGGCATAAGTGACAAGTCCTATCCCTACCTAGGATATGTTCGCCTCTGGTTGTCATTTCATGCAACTATAACTGGTGTAGAGGAGCGAGTAGAGACCCTGGCCCCAGTATGTCCCCCCATCGGACTGTATGATGGGGTCCTCCTGTTAATTGGGACAAACACCCATATGTTTGGGAGACTGGTGCAGCTCTGTCACAAGAAACAAGGGCGACGGACTGGGAGGGCCCTGAGAATTCCGGCTCTGATCAAGAGGGCCTATGATTTGCAGCAGAATCCTGAGGAAGTAGACCAGGATGACCAGTGGGGATCATGTGGAAGAAGGATCCTGATTCAATGGTACTGGCCCCTAACGCCCAGTGTACCATTCAAGGGGAGGCCCACCTCCAGAAAGCTGTCAGGAACAAAATACTGATGTTGGATGCGCTAGGCGATGGAAAATTGCCAGAAGGATTATTGGTCAAGCCCAGCATCTTGCCTGCTCATGCCCATGCCTATGCAAAACGAGTGATGGTCAAGATTCACAATGTGTCAGATCAGGAGATCCGGGTGAACAGATGGTGCACCTTAGTTGCGGTATGCTGCACAGACACTGCAGTATTGCCCGGCAACAAGCACCCTGGTGAGAAGGAGCGAGTGACCCGGACTTGTTTGACTTTGGCGACTCACCGTTGCCAGCTGAATGGATGGCTAGAATTAGTAAGCGACTTGCCCAGAGAGACCAAGTATTTTCATTGAAGGAATGGGACGTGGGATGTGTCCAGGGTGCGGAGCATCACATACATCTGCACGATGAATGGCCATTTCGAGAGAGGTCCCGATGCCTAGCCATAGCAGACATAGATGATGTGAGAAGACACCTGCAGGAAATGCTCACTGCTGGTGTGATACAAGAATCCAGGAGCCCATACGCCTCTCCCATTGTGGTTGTGCATAAGAAGAATGGGTCTGTGAGGATGTGTGTTGATTATCGAACCCTTAACCGGCGGACCATCCCAGACCAGTACACTATGCCTCATATACAGGATGCCCTGGACTGCTTGAATGGGAGCAAATGGTTCTCAGTGTTGGATCTTCGCAGCAGATATTACCAGATTCCAATGGCCCCAGAGGACCATGAGAAAACAGCCTTCATTTGTCCTCTGGGGTTCTACAAATTTCTGAGAATGCCACAGGGGATATCGGGTGCCCTGGCCACCTTTCAGTGACTGATGGAATGTGCGGTGGGAGATATGAATTTGCTGGAATGCCTGGTGTACTTGGACAATGTCATTGTGTTTGGGAGCACCCTAGAGGAGCATGAGAACCGACTGTTTAAAGTTCTAGACCGACTGGAAGACTTTGGACTCAAGCTGTCCATTGACAAGTGCCAGTTTTTCCAAACCTCCATGAAGTATGTGGGGCACGTAGTATCTACAGAAGGGATAGAGACTGATCCCAGTAAGGTTGAAGCCCTAACTACTTGGCCCCAGACCCATAATTTGAAAGAAGTACAATGTTTCATGGGATTCTGTGGCTACTACCGCAGGTTCATAAAGGACTATTCCAAGGTGATTCGCCCACTATTGAATCTTACCCAGGGTTACCCTCCTACCAATCATAAATACAAGAAAGGGGCCACCAAAGAACCAGAAAAAGTATACTTCCACCCAAGTGAACTCTTCAGGCCCTGCTGGACGCCCGACTGTGAAGAAGCCTTCCGCGAAATCATATACCAGCTCACCCACCCCCCTATCCTCACCTGTGCTGACCCCACCAAACCCTATGTGCTGCATACTGATGCTAGTCTGCAGGGTCTAGGAGCTATGCTGTATCAAGACCATGAGGATGTTTTGAGACCAGTGGCTTTCGCCAGTAGGAGCTTGACCCCATCAGAGTGAAACTACCCTGTACATAAGTTGGAGTTCCTTGTGCTAAAATGGGCCATCATTGACCAGTTTTATAAATACCTCTATGGGGCAAAGATATTGGTAAAGACTGACAATAACCCATTGACCTGTGTACAGACTTCAGCTAAGTTAGACGCCACTGGGCACCGGTGGCTTTCTGCATTATCAACCTATGATTATGCTGTCGAATACAGACTGGGCCTGAGCCATATTGATGCTGATGCCCTATCACGAAGGCCCACTTCCAAGAGTGATTGGGTCAGGCTGTCTGAACCTGACATCCGAGCATTGTGCCAAAAGTTTGATAGCAATGAACAGATGTGTGCGGACACAGTGGACTGTTTAGTTAATTGCTTGGGCCCTTCTGACACCTGCATACCTGCTGCTTATTGCCACTTCTCTGCTCTAGATATTAGTGCACTACCTCAATTTGACAATGACCGCATTCAGTGGGCTCAATCCCAAGATGCTGCCAGCACTTGATGCCCTGCGTGCAGGGAAAGATATGTGTAAGTTATGTTCCACTGACTTGCGAACTGCTTTATTGTTTAAAGAAGGCCCCAGATCGAAGTTGCTCAATCAGTTGTTGTATAGAGAGACAGTAGATCATAGTGGCAAAGTAGATAAGCAACAATTGGTCCTGCCCATGGCCTTTAAAGATGTGGTACTGAGGTTCCTCCACAATCACATGGGGCACCTCGGTATTGACAGAACCCTTGACATGGTAAGATCTCACTTCTACTGGCCCAAAATGGGGGCTGATGTTGAGCACCATGTAAAGACTTGTAGTCGCTGCCTGCAAAGAAAAGCCCTGCCTCAGAGGGCTGCCCCCTTTATTAATATTACTACCAGCACCCCCATGGAACTAGTCTGCATAGACTTCTTGTGTTTAGAACCTGATCAGTGGAACACTGGCAATGTGTTAGTGGTTACGGATCATTTCACACAGTATGCACAAGCTTTCCCCACCAAAGATCAAAAGGCATCTACCGTGGCCAAGGTGTTAGTGGAAAATTTCTTCATCCACTATGGTGCCCCCCAGCAGATTCATTGTGATCAAGATGGAAAATTTGAGAGTCGGCTAATCAAATAAATGCTCTCTCTATGGGGGGGGTAGAAGTCAGGAACCACCCCCTGTCACCTACAGGGAGATCCCCAACCAGAATGATTTAACTGCACCTGCTACACATGCTGGGCACCCTCTACCCTAAAGACAAACATAAATGGAGCCAGCAGATTAGCACTTTGGTACACGCATACAATTGCACGAAAAATGATGCTACTGGGTTCTCCCCCTACCGCCTCATGTTTGGGAGAGAGGCCTGGCTGCCAGTTGATGTCTGCTTTGGGGTCTCTCCAGATTAGGTCCGAGCTGAAAACTACCTGCAATATGTACAAAAACTGAAAGCTCAATTGAACCATGCCTATCAACTGGCCCAGACAATGGCCGCCAAGAGAAATCTAGCTAACAAAGAGAGGCATGATAAAAAAGTAAAGGCTCAAGAGCTTTGATCTGGAGACCGTGTGTTAAGCAATTTGCAACTGCATGGCAAACACAAAATTGCTGATTGATGGCACCATCTCCCCCATGTAGTAGTTGCAAAGTTGGATGATTTATCTGTGTACAAGGTGCGCCCAGAGAATAACTCCAAAGCTGTCAAGACCATGCACCGTAACCACTTGCTGCCTATCGGCCACGTCATAATTGAGGCTGAACCCTCAGAGATTGATTCCCCTGGGCCAGTGACTCATGCTGCTGCAAGAGAGAAAGGCAGAGTTGACCTACCCCAGTGGTTACATGTTCAAGGTTTCTCCTGCAGCAGGTTCAGAATGATAGTGACTGTCAGTCCACTTCAGATGAAAGTGAATGTGACAATGCCTATTACCCCTCCTATGAATTGAGTCAGCTGTTTCGAGGTCACCCTATGATTAATTGTGGGGATGAAGCTGGGCCTTCTGGACTGCCTTACCCCCAGCTTCGTCCTTGGAGCCAGTGCTCCCTGAAAGTGAAGTGCAAAGTATCACATCTGAATATGTTGAGTCTCTGTATATTGTGGAACTGTATGATTTGCCTGAAAAATGAGCTGAGGGTTTGAGTCTTTCTGGTGACATACCAGAAGTTGAACAACACTATGAGAGTGCTGACCAACCCCCTTCCGTGCCTCAAAGCTCGATTGTGCCTGAGCCTTTGCAAAATGAGTCAAGTGTTGTAGAAACGGAGCCTGCAGAGCAAGGAGCTGACAGTGCCCCAAGTTTGGACATTCCCATCTGGGCAGAGGCACCCCTCACAAGTGATGAGAGTTCCCAGACCAGTGCTAAGATTACAGAGACTGTAGTTGTCCTCTTAAGAAAGACTGGCCCAGCTATCAAGCCAGTAGTACGCCTCAGTTATGATTCTTCCAGGAGGTCAGTGGATTTGCCTCTCAATGTGGTGCACAAAGGTGTTTATGTCTCACCAAGCTCACTGCCCAAATTGAGCCTGACAGCCAATTCCAGGTTACTTGTCTTTTCCTCTCACCATGGTGCCCCTGCTCCCTCTAGCCCCAAGTTAGCTGATAGGAAAGGGCCCCCTCTTGCATTGTTGAAGGTACAAGAAGTTATTACCTGATTCAGTATAGTAATGTTCAGTTTACCCACGTGAAATATGCATGATGTATTGGTAGAATGGATATAGTATTGTGAAGTGTAGAGAATATGTATAGTAAAGGTATACGTTTACATTGATTGATGCATCTGATGTCACTTGCATAACATGCTAATGTATAGTTTGCATTTGCAATGTTGTAATGGTACAGACTTGACGTGGATGCCAAGTTTTCTTCGGGCAGGGAAGGGTGTAACCCCCCTACAAATAGGGGTTCCCAAAAAGTCTTCCTTGAGCGTGCCTAAATGCTCACTGTTAGGCTGGTGTCTTCATTTTAGCAATTTATATGTGATTGCCAGAGAGTGCCTGTATAGCCTCTGTGTACTGTCTCTTTAAGAGCTGCCTGGATTGTAGTCATAAGTAATCTGAGAGGGAGCTCTGTTGAAAGATGTAACTATTTGCTGAAAATCATTTAGAGTGAGAATGATAATGTAGTTTGTCTAACCTGCCTTCTTTGCAGCAAGGGCTGTTTTGTTTATCTCTACTATCTTGGCCCGGGACTGCCGAATTGGACCAATCAGTACTGGTGGGACCTAAAATGGAGCTGGACTGCAGGAGCTGTCTGGAGTCAGAATCTGTAGGAATTGTAGTTTTGGGCTTTTGCCACCTTTTTGCAACTGAAGGGGGAACTCCTGTTGTGACTGACAAATGAATCAGTCAACCAAACCTTTTGGATCTTGGGGAAATTCCCAGGCTTGCTGGCAGCTGAGTCAGATCTAAGTTGGGAGCTGAAGAAGCAACAGCTTGAGACAGTCTCTGTGGAAAGGCCTGAGTTTTAGCCTGCATGCTGCCCCTGAGAGGGAGAATAATCAGTTTGGACTGAATCCGAGTTTGTGAGAACAAAGTAAGCCACTGAGTTGTGACCAGGATCAACCTGAAGATTTGCTGAATGCATCGGCCTGTCAGGATTTCCAGCTACCTCTAAACTCCCAGTATGTGTAGAGACTTTGCGATTGTGACTGAAGAGCAGTTTGCCTGGTATAGTAGAATCCCTTACATGTAAATGTGCTGTGTATTTATAGTGGGTTGTGATTTGGTTTCCCACTGTGTGGATTGTGTTCTGCTTGCTGGAAGCTGTATCCAGCTGGACCGTACTGAATCCGCATTCATCTCCATACAGCCTGGGCCTTGCCAGACTACCCCCACTGCACAGAGAAAGCCATCAACAAGAGACCTGCCTGGGGATCAGCCCCCTGCTCCACCTTAGACAGGTATGACACCTCAGCAAATCATATGGGCCCTGCTTCTCCTGGCATTCCAGATCAACCACTTGCAGTCTCAATTTTCATCCAGCTGTGTCCAGTCTTGGGTATGATGAGTAACCATCAGGGTAGCTCCCTGCAACACAAGCTTAATCTGATTGTCTTGTTTTTCCTTCTTTCACAAACTGAACCCTCCGGCTCCAGATTACAATCTCCACTTTCGCATTTGTAGCTTAGAGACGCCAACCACTACAGGTCACTGCACTCTCCACTCTAGCTCCTCTTTCAACTCTCTACCCCTCCTAGGGACTGCTTGAAAGCTGACCCACTGGAGGTCACTGCAGTTCCCTTTGAATCCTTCTACCACCTACTTTCCTCGCTCCTCCCATCAGCCTACCACTAAGCACCTGCCAGCATCAAACCTGGTACCCTTTTGTCCAAAGTCTACTGACTAACCACTAAACCAGGCAAACATCTTCCTCTACTTTCAAACTCTTAACCCTTCCTCCCTCCTTTTCTGAATTAAAAAAACTTTCTACACTCTGTCCCTGAGCTGTGCTCAAACTCAGTACTCTTGTAGTCAGAATCAGCAGCTCTACCTCTGGACCACAGGGCCTACCTATTTTATTCCTACTTTCTAAGCCTTTTAGTCTCTTACCCCCCCCCACCTGCCAAAATATAAGTTTACCACTTCTCTCTTGCTGCCTTTGCAGGCTTTGAACCCTGCATCCTCACTTTCAAAGTCAGCAGTCCCACCACTCAGCTAGCACACCTGTCTATTATTACTGCAGGATTTCAAAACTCTAAAAAAACGCTCTAACCCTCAGACACTCCTAAAGTGTTATCTGAGTGTTTCTCTAGACCTTGAACCCAACTCCCTGCTGTTACAGCCACTGGCTGGGCTCCTTCCTGCTACCCTGGTCAAGGCTTGAACCTAGTACTCTGCACTTCCAGGCACCAGCCCTGCCACTACACCATAGCAGCAACTAGGCTTAGAGGTGACCTTTCACTACTATCTCCCTCTATCATCCTACTGTACCCCCATTCTTTCTTCGCTCAGCTCCCCACCCTTACCAACTATGCATGTGCACCCCTGCTGTCGCCAGCTCTCTTCTCCTCCTCCTTCTTTGCCTTCCACCAACCCTATTGTCCCTATTAACCCTCAGCCTCACTATTCCAGTGTTCCTACCTACCCTCCTGTCTTCCCCTCCTCCTTTACCACTGCTCCTCCCTCCCCTCCCTCCTCCTCCACACACCCCATATACCTCTCCACCTCACCCCATCAGACATTACCTTTCCTCCCCAGCTCCTTGCACTTCTGATCCATGAGCCTTCTCTGCCTGTGCTGCCCTACCCACCCCTGTGCTAAAGCACTCGCCTCATCATCCTATCGCTCCCAGCGTAAACTCTCCATCTGGCACCCTCTGACCAGAGCACTTCTCCTCCTTCTACTCCTAACAGGAACATACATCAGCAAGGCCCCTGCCCCCTCCCACCACCCACCACCCACCCAGCCCATTGGTCTTCAAGTAGCTCCATGAACATATG
The DNA here is from genome assembly GCA_016271365.2 of Neoceratodus forsteri. NCBI lineage: Eukaryota > Metazoa > Chordata > Ceratodontiformes > Ceratodontidae > Neoceratodus > Neoceratodus forsteri. Next base: position 533,704,299 of record CM028130.1, on the reverse strand, counting down.
CAGCCTGCTCAAGAAATTTGACACCCTACAGTGCTGGGCCTTGGCTCATCAACCAGACATCATAGCCCTGGTTGAAACCTGCCGTTCAAATCCACCCTGACTCATTTGTTTCCTCCCAGGCTATACACCTTATGCGGGAGGACCGAGTAGGCAAGCGAGGGGGAGGCTGTGCAATCTACACTAGGGACACAATACTTGGACACGCACTCCCCACCCCTGCCCTTGTAAATGGGGCCCAGGCTTTTACCCTCAAACTCACCCAGACCCCTCTAGGAGCCTCTCTATCTCACCACAGCCTCGTTCCCCAAAAGAACCAGCACCCGGCCTGGTATCTTTAACAGACCACCTGTGACCCTCCACCATAAAATTGAGCCAAATCCTAGTTGGGGACCTTAATGTAAATTAGCTCAGCTCCTCATCTGCAATCAGAGACTCATTTGCCGCCCAAGACTACAATGCAACTTGTCACCCAGCCCACAAGAATAAACCCTAAGAGGTACCAGCACCCTTCTGGCTGTTATTATAACTAACCGACCCCATAAAATCCAAAACATCCAGGTCCTCCCAGACTCCCTAAGTGACCACTCCCTATCCTATTTCATTGGGCAGTCTCAATCCCAAACCCAAAGCCTAGACCACCCTCCACGAGGCACCTCCGCCCTGGTGGGCTGAAAAAACTAAAGTATTCCTCACCCAGATAAACTGGTCCCCATTCATCATGCTCCGACATTGACACTGCCCTCGCCTTCTTCACTCACACCTTCAACATGGCCTGTGATCTCTTTACACCTCACCAAATCCAGTCCAAAAACAGGAATGCACCTTGGGTTAGTCGGCCCTTCTACAATTACTAAGAAATCGGGATAACCTCTGGCACCTTGCCACTGAAGCGGGTCGTCTATCTAATAGGCAGGCTTACAATGCAGCCCGGAATAAGTGCTCATGGGCCATCAGAAAAGCCAAGGCCGACCATTACCAGGCCTCCCACCTCCCCTCTGAGGCTCGGCCCAGACTTTCTGGGATAATAAGCAACTTAGCGGAAAAAGCTCGCTCCCTACCCCATCCCAGCTCACTAGAAATGGCACTACCGAGCACTGCCACCATAGCTAACTGGTTCCTTACGCTTTCACTGACCTTAGCTCAGTCCTCCTAGTAATTTCTTTGACCTCCCTCTCCTCCAGCGTCCAGCTTCCACCTCTTTAAGATTTCCACCAGGGAAAGCCAGACCCATCCTAGTCAAAGCTTTAGTAGCAGCAGTCCGGCAGTGACTCACTGGACCCCAGTATCCTCAGGCTGGTGCTAGATGAAGTCCTTGCCCCACCACCAGCCCTAATTAACCAGTCACTCTGCCTGGGACAATTTCCCACAGCGTGGAAAACAGCCATTATCACACCAATTCATAAAAAGGCGATGGGTCATCGGTATCTTCACCGGCCAATCTCCATCCTCCCCCATCTCTAAAGCCCTGGAGAAAGTGGTGGCCATTCAAATCACTGATTATCTAGTAAGCATAACATTCTATGCCCAGAGCAACATGGCTTCCGTGCTGGTCACAGTACCAGCACTGCCTAATTAATTCTCCAACTCCTACACTCCTCCTTGGATACCAGCTCCTAGCTGGTGCAATGTTCATTGACCTCTCAAGGCCTTCGACACCGTCTCCCATCCACTTCTGCTGAATGCACTCTGCCACACTGGTCTCTCAGCTGGCCCCTTAGCATGGTGCACAAGCTATCTTGACGCTCGATCGCAGTGTGTAAAAATCAATAGCACAGTCTCCGATACCCATCCCATTCACTCTGGAGTCCCCCAAGGCTCCATCCTGGGCCCCCTTCTCTTCTCGCTCTATCTGAACACCCTGTCCAGTGCATGCCCTGGCAAAATTCTACTGTATGCAGATGACGCTGTCCTTTTTGCCACCCACAGCAATCCCGTCTCCCTCCAGGACACCCTACAGCAGTCTTTCAACAGTGCCGAGCTTGGTTTAAGGCGCGACTCGTCATCAATCTTAAAAGACCAAAGCTATGCTCTTTCCACCCCAAAACAAAGTTAGCAACCACCCACTCTATATCCTTCTGGGTACCAATCAGCCACTGGAACAAGTCTGCTCCAAAATACCTTGGGGTTACCTTGACTCAGCCCTCACATTTCACAACCACATCGATGCCCTAACATCCACCACTAACATACGGCTTGGCATTCTCTTCCGCCATAGAACCTGCCTTCCTCAAATGCTCTCCCGCACGCTGTTCGTCCATCCGTTCTGTCCCTTGTAGACTATGGCCTACCAGTCTATGGTGCTGCCGACACCACTGCACTCAAAAAATTCATTAACCTGAACAAAGCCTGCAGATTGATTACTGGTGCCCCAGGCTCACACACACACCTGTCAGCTGTATGTTGAGGCTAAATTGTTACCCCTGGATGAACGGCTCCAATACCAAACCTGTCTCCTCACAAAAAACCCTACTGGCTCTCCCCTGGGGTAACAGCATCCATCCACCAGAGCCCTCCCACTATTGCAACACGGTCTTCCAAAAGACCACTCTAATGGTCCCAGATCAAGAACCAGCCTGGCCAGAGGTCCTTCTGCTATAGAGCCCCAACCTGGTTTAACCTCTCCTGCCCCCATCACCAATGCCACCACCATCTCCAAGTTCAAAACCACCCTTCAAAACCACATCATCAACACTCTGAATGCTCCTGTCTCTGAAAGTAGCCTCCACCTCTACTTCTCTTGACAACGCCCTCCGGGCGGCTCTCCACCTAGCCATCCCCACCACCACTTCCCTGTACACCGTGCCTATGTTTAACCTGGCCAGTGCCAGCTGTTTCAGTGTTTACCTATTAGATTGCTCACTATTGATACCAACTTGTGTAACACCTGTTCTCAATTTACATGTACCCTGTAACCCAAATGTATTTGTCTGACCACAGTGTGACGTGGCGCCTCTGTTGAACGCCTATTGTTTTGCAAACCTACGCTATATAACCAAAAACACAATGTATGTCTTTATGTGACGAAGTACCTTTGGAAACGAGCCTCTGGCTCAAAGATTGTAAACTGATTTTACAAATAAATAAAAATGAAAATAATTAGTGTGTGTGGTGCATGTTTTCTTCCATCACAGGGCCCAAACCAGCTGCGATGCCGGCCTACCCCGGGCAACGATCCTGGCTAGACCACCGCTTCTTCACCTGGGTACCCAGAATGTGTGACTGTTTATGGACCCTGAAGTGCATACATAACTGATTTATACAGCCTTTAAGCAAATTAACCTGATTACACCCCTCCCTTGTTCAAGTGCCTTAAATAAAATAGATCAAACTCTTTTTGTGTTTACCCTGACTGTGGTTCCAGTTTGTGCAAGAGCACTGTACTGCTGTTATTTGCTGTGTATATCCTTGTTTTACAGGGGGTCCCCAGGGTCGAGCCAGAGGAAAACCCTGGTGGTAAGTGCAAACAGTGTGGGTACTTGTGTGGTGTATCACGGGTATGATGAAAGTGATTATTGTGTATTGTTCCAGCCACTAGTAAGGAAAGAGGGGTGTTACAGTGTCCCAGAGGGCTGTGCCCAGGTTAGCTTGACCACTACCAACCCTGACCTCCGGGTGTAGGCACCCATTTCAGAACTCAGGCCCCTTAACCTGCTCCTAGCCAAGCAGGCAGGGGTAGTAGCCCTTGGGATAGTGCCACCTAGGGGTTACATGTAAATGAAGGATCTGTGTAGTTATGTTTTCAAACCCGGCATGCATTTCATTTTGAAGGTTTGTTATAATGGCTGGAATTGTGGCCATGAGTTTGTCCACATCTTTTTCTTTCTCTCGATCACCCACTGAGGTCATGCTTCTTAAACCTGTGCAGGCCTCTGACGATGGTGGTGCCTGATCTCCTGAAGCCAAAACTGCGGGCAGAAATGGTAGCTGGATAGCTTTTTCTGCTGCCTCTGCCTGGCCATCACTTTCTGATAGCTTGCGAGGCAAGATTGCTGTTATGAGATTTGTGCTGTAAAAAAAAGCCATTTTAGGACTTTGCCATTCAGAAGCGGGTCTAGTACACGTCTGCCATCGTAGAAGGTCAGGCCATGCCCAAGAACACAAATTAATTGTAGGAATAAGTGCAGAATCAGCAGTCAATGTAGAAATAACAAAATGAGGCATTTCAGAGACCCCATGTGTAGGAGCCAAAAGCAAGGGGAACAGTCAAATAGAGGGAAACCAGGAAATATAATGCTCCCAGATTGATCTGGGATTTTCCCTGTAAATCCATTGTAATTCTTCTATGCTTTCCTGTAAATTACAGTATGTCCTATAGAAGCAGAATTGCTCTGTTTTCCTGTATAACCAATGCAAGTCTATGGAAACAATTTCCCTGTAAATGGCTCAATTTTCCTGAAAAATATAGAAATCCTTGTAGATCTGGGAGCCCTGATTATTTCTTCACCTGAGCTACCCATCTGACTGCCCTCAGACCTGTCACCCACGATCCTCAGGTACCAATCTGAACTTCAAGGTTCCCCTGTGGCTTACCCCCCACAGCAGGGCCCTCGGGGTGCACACTTTCCCCAGTGGGAGCAGGATCCATTCTGGAGGAGAGTACCTGGTTTATGTTGCAGGATAAGGAGGGTGAGGAACTCATGGATGGGGCAGGAAGACTGGGGGGGGGTACTGTCATCCCAGAGGGCAGCAGTATGGCAGATGGAGGGGACAGGGGTGTGATAGGAAATGGAAAGAGGGAAACAGGGAGGAGGGCAGATGGGGGGGACTAAAGCAGTGGAGGGGAAGGGGAGCAAAGGTTAAGTGGTGATGGGAATGGGGGGACTCAAGCGGGGAGTGCATTAGGGGGAGTGGAGGGTGGGTTAGCCAAGGGAAGCAGTGAAGGGGTAGACAGGATGAGGGTAGGGGCTTGGGAGCAGGCAGGTGGGGCAGAGGAATTGGGGATATGCAGGATGGGGTAAAGATTCAGAACAAGGGCCAGGAAAATGGGATGAGGCCGGGGCTACATCAGGGAAAAAGGGATGGAGTCTTAGTGCTGGGAGACTCAATACTAAAGGGTGAGATGGGGAAATAAAGGGTAATGGCATAGTCTCATATGGGTGGAGTGCATACCAGGAATGACAGCAGGTGGGGGGGCAGTTTATTCTTCAGTGCATAAAGATTGGGAGGGAGAAACCTCATATCGTGGTGCACTTGGGCACAAATTATCTGGAGGGGAACATAGTCAAGTATGTACAGGGGAGATTCTTGGAGCTGGGGAAGTTGTGTGAGGAAGCGGGGAGCTCGGTGACTTTCTTGGAAGTACTCCCAGTACCCAGAGCAAGTGCTGCGAGGAAATTGAGAATAGAGGAGTTCAACACTTTGCTGGGAGACTGGTGTCAGACCAAAGGGTATGGGCTGTTGGGGGATGGGGAAGAACTTGGGATAGCAACACCCTTTATGCCCAGGACAGGTTACACTTGAGCAAGGAGGGTTCAGGGATATTAAAACGGAGACTGGGGGAGTATATAGCAACCAGAGTGGATTTAAACTAGGTGTGGGGCAGGCAGTTAGGTGGAATTCAGACAAGGTCTCCAGGTAGGGGTGCCAAGCGGGCTTACCCCCTATACAAGTAGGGATGGAATAAGGGAGGGTACATATAGTGTTGATAATGATAGTGTTCAAAGGGGGAAGGGCACATTATTGGAGGGTAGTCTTCTTGAATGCAAGGAGCCTGGGAAACAAAATGGCTGAGTTACAGACTCTCATAACAGAAGTGGAGGTGGACATAGCTGCCATCACCGAAACATGGGCTACCGAATACCATGACTGGGACCGGGTGATCCCGGGGTACAGAATGTACTGCAGGGATAGAGAAAAAGGGAAAGCAGGCAGGGTGGAGATCTAATGTGAGGGAGGGGATAAGGTGTGCCAGGGAGGAAGGGGAGGAGGGTAGAACAGAGGCACTCTAGATACAAGTCTAGGACTCAAGAAACAGGATCCTTAGGATGGGGGTGGTGTATAAGCCACTGTCTCAGGTAGAGGACTTGGACAGAGAAGTAGCGGAGCAGATCAGGAGGGTCAGTGGGAAGGGAAACACCATGATTGTGTGTGGGGGGGGGACTTCAGTCTGCCAGGGATGGATTGGAGCACCCCAGCCACCTCGAGCACAAAGGAGCAAGTCCTCCTAGAGGCTTTTCAGGACAGCTTCTTAGTACAGATGGTAAATGAGCGGACCAGGTTAGGCAACGCTCTGGATCTCATGTTGTCTAACGGGGAGTTTGTCAGCTAGGGGTGGAGGATCCGCTGGCAGGGAGTGACCACCACACAGTGTGGTTCTCACTCAGTATGGGCAAAGAGGTTGCAGGAACAGGGACCAGAGTGTTGGACTTCAGATAAGCTGACTTTGGGAGGATGGGGGAAATAATGACCAGGCACCTAGCTGCAATCCATCCACACATGGATGCTGGCCAGAAATGGGAAGTCATCAAGCTAGGACTTGCAGAGGCCACTAGATCTTGTACAAAAACACAAAGCAAAAAGGCTAGGGCCAAGAAACCTAGTTGGTTAAGCGGGGAGGTTTTGGAAGAGGTGAGGGCAAGAAGGGCAGCCTTCAGGAGATTCAAGAGATCCAGGTAGGGGGAGGATAGAGAGGCGTACCTGAAGAAATTTAGAGAGGTGACCAGAGAAGTCAGGGCAGCCAAGGCTTCCAGAGAGCTTAGGCTGGCACAGGGCATCAAGGGTGGGGAACAGGATTTCTTCAGGTACATAAGAGAGGGAAGGATCTGCAAAGATCAAATAGTGTGGATCAGGAAGGATGGGGTGGGCAGAGAAGGGGCAGAGCAGGCAGAAGCTCTAAATCAGGGTTTCTCAAATGGTGAGGCCAGCCTCCTTGGGGAGGCCCCAACCTGTTCCAGGGGAGGCTCAACCATGTCTGAAAAAGAACTATATTTAAATTTTGAGTTTTAAGTATTTTGTTTGAAGGGATGAGGCAATCTGAAAAAGGATAATAGTAGGTGAATTTATGTATTTATTTACAAATTGGTGACCAGGGAAGACACTCTGAGCCAAGGCTCATTTCAAGTGTACCTTGGGAGTGTAGGAGTGAAGAAAATTCAAAAGGCAACTACAAAACAATGCAATACAAAATGAATAATAGTGCAAACAAATAGGAACAATGAACAAATAATAAGAGGTAACAATTGACCATTTAGACTGGTAGCAGGACAACCCAAAATACAGGGCTTAAGCAGAGACATTGTAGGAGTAACAGCAGGAGGAAGCAAAAGGATCTCTGAGAGGATGCTTAAGAGCAGGGGAAGAGGGAGACAGGTGGGTAGGAATGTTATTCCAGATAGTGGGGAAACAGACGGAGAAAGCAGTCTGACCAATGAAGGCACTGCAGCAAGGGGTAACAATGGTTTTGGAGTCAAAACAGTGGAGCAAGTAGGCTGCCCTGAGGATGGGGAGTTACAAGAAGGGGTACAATAAGCTGTATAAAATGAGAGCTAACTACTCAAAGGAGTTTCACTTTATTACTGAGGTACTGTGCTATGCTGTCATTTTTTTATGGGGAGGCCCAAGACTATTTCAGTGTTTGGGGGAGGCTCAAGATGTTTTCCATGGCTTTGGGGAGGCTCACCATAACAAAGTTTGAGAACTAATGCTCTAAATGAATACTTCTGTATTTACTAAGGAAAAGAATGGGTCAATGCCTCAGAGGATAGGGAGGGTAGGCACAGGGGGGGAGGGGGTGATGGATGGGGAAATCACAGTGGCCAGCATACTAGAAGGTTTAAGGGCACTGAGGGTGGATAAGGCACCAGGACCCGACGCCATACACCCTTGTACTGAAGAAATTGGTGGAGGTCCTGGCAGAGCCATTGGCAGACTTGTTCAGTACCTCTCTGGAAACAGGGTGTGTACTCCAGGGCTGGAGGACAGTTCACGTGGTGCCCCTCCATAAAAGCGGACCCAAGGATGAACCGGGCAACTATAGACCAGTAAGCCTCACATCCATTGCAGGAAAGTTAATGGAAACAATCCTTAAAGAGAGGTTAGTAACCTTTCTAGAAGGTAATGGTCTCAAGGACGGGAAGCAACATAGGCTTGTCTCTGGCAGATCCTGCCAGATCGACCTGGTTGACTATTATGACTGGGTGACTAGGGATCTGGACAAGGCTCCATGCGGTAGATGTCTTGTATTTGGATTTCAGTAAGGCATTCGATTCGGTGTCACATGGGAGGCTGATTAGGGAAGTTGGAATACCAGGGAACAGGGACAAAGATGGTGAATTGGATCAAGAACTGGCTGCAAGGGAGGCAACAGAGGGTAGTAGTGGGAGGGGAACTCTCAACTCCAGGGGCTGAAATGAACGGGGTGCCGCAGGGCTCGGTACTGGGCCCAGTGTTGTTTGGTATTTTCATAGCTGACATCTTGCGTGGCATTAAGAACAAGATTAGTCTTTTTTGCAGATGACGCCAAGATCGGTGCGGTGGTGGATGACCCAGTAGGGTGACAGGGGCTGCAGGATGATCTGACAAAACTTGAGAACTGGTCAGACACATAGCAGCTGGGGTTCAATGCTAAGAAGTGCAAAGGCATGCACTTGGGAGCTGGGAACCCAAGGAGGTGTTATCAGTTGGGAGGGGGTGCAGATAGCTCCTACAGAGTAGGAGGAGAAGGATCTTGGGATGATAATAACGGGGTAAATGAACCACTCAGCACAGTGTAGGAAGGCAGAAGCTAAAGCCAGCAAGATGTTGGGGTGTATTGCTAGAGGAATCACCTCCAGGAGGAAGGAGGTGATTCTGCCTCTGTACAGATCATTGGTGAGGCAGCACCTGAAGTACTGCATGCAGTATTGGTGCCCATATTTGAAGAAGGATGTTAGATTACTAGACGGGGACAAGCGCAGAGCAGCAAGGATGATCATGGGATTAGAAGACATACCCTATGAGGGGAGGCTGAGGGAGCTTAACATGTAGTCCCTGGAGGAGAGGAGGGATGGGGAGATATGATTGAGACCTTTAAATACATGAAGAGTATAAACAAGACTGATACAGAGGGGATCTTTAAATTGCAGGGGCACATGAGGGGGCATGGTCTGAGATTGGAAGGAGGAAGATTCAGGAGAGAAATGAGGCACTTTTTTACAGAAAGGGTGGTGTCTATGTGGAATGCGCTGCCCGAAGAGGTGGTGTCCTGTAAGTCGGTAGGCAGTTTTAAAAGGGGATGGGACAAGGTGAGGGGGAGGGTCACCATGATGAGGAAAGGGGAGGGAGGGGCAACTGCAGTATAAGGGATTGCTAGCTGCACACTCGAGCAGACTTGATGGACCATATGGCCTGTATCTGCTGGCAGTTTCATATGTTTGTATGTACAGTCACAGAGGGCTTGACTTAGCCCTGGTAGAACAGCTGGAATGGAAAACGTCTAATCTGATTTTATAAAAGCTATAACATGCACTGCAGGCTATTGAGTCTCCTATTGCAGCAGTCCTGCTCTGATGTCAGCTGCAAGGGATTCTGGGATTTGTATTTAAAGAAAATGTCAACCTGGAAGTAAGCAAAAAATAGTAAGATATAATCTACTACAGTAAACAGTAAGTAACAAAAAAAGGTTCTTGCACACAAAGTGCAACTTGGAACCAGCACAGGTGTGGGGCTCTTAGTGCTGATTGTTCCCCTTTAATTAAAAAAAAAAAAGCTCTTATAACACAGAAATTCTGTTTATTCAGTGGTTAGAGATGCAGTGACGCTTTACTTCACCGGCAAATTTTCCTCGAAGTCACCAAATCTGTCTCCGTGGATCATTTCGTAAAGTTGTCCAGTTTCATTAAAAATTTTTCATTTGTAACTTCACCTTGCTTTTGGATTTTTTAAGTGCAAATTGCACTTAAACCCCCCCTCCCCAAAGCAGTAAGTTTGAAAAAGCGAGTCCCCCTCTATTCAATTCCCTGGTGTCTAATGCCCCCCCCCCGCCAATTGCTGGCTTAATGTTAAAATAAATTATTTAATTCCAATCTCTGGTGTCTAGTGCCCCACCTCCGATCTTCAATTGCTGTAAAATTAAAATGATTAATTCTAATCCCTGTGGTCAATGGTCTCACTCCCCAACCCCCGATCACCGATTGCCACCCCTTGTAAAAAAAAAAAAATGTAATTCATCTTTATTGCAAAAGATAGTTACAGTAAATAAAACAAATGGTTATCAAAGTCACCATACCTGTGATTCTCACTTTACTACCCTCATCAGTTAACCAGTTATCCTGAAGAGTCGTAGGATGTTTATGGTGAAACAGCCCAGCTGGAAATATGGACCTTAAAATTTAATTATTAATTTAATCCCCGGTGTTTAGTGGTTCCCCCCTGCCAATTGCCAGCCAAATGTAAAAATAAATGATTAATTCAATCCCTAGTGTCTAGTGGTTCCCCCATCACCGACCCGATGGTGAATAACATTATTTTCCCAGCTGACTCCCCCCCATCCCCAAATGTTGCCATTGCCAATTTCCTGGTGTCTAGTGGACCCTCCACCCCACCAGGTAGTACCCCCCACCCAACCCTGAGAGACAGTCCTCTACTCTCCACTAGACACCAGGGATTTAATTAATAATGAAATTTTACATTTGGCAGTGATTGGTGATCGGTGGGGGAGTGTGCAGTAGACACCAGGGATTACAATTAATAATTTTAATTTTACATGGATTGGTGCTCGGCAGGGGTAGGGATGTTATTCTAGGTGGGGTGACGATCAGTGGGAGGGGGAGAGGAAGAATGTAAGAATTGGCCGGCAGAAGGAGACCGTGTGGTCCATCTAGTCTGCCTGGATTTTCTACCCCCCACTATCAGTTTGTCTTGCTAAGGTGACTATACTGACTAGACTCTAGAAAAAGAACTCTGCAAAATGTGGAATTTGAACTCCACTGGCAGAGTTGCCAAACTCCGCATTTTGCATCCCCCTAACAGCCCATACCCTTTTGTCTGACACCAGTCTCCCAGCCAAGTGTTGAACTCCTCTATTCTCAATTTCCTCGCAGCACTTGCTCTGGGTGCTGGGAGCACTTCCAAGAAAGCCACTGAGCTCCCTGCTTCCTCACACAACTTCCCCAGCTCCAAGAATCTCCCCTGTACATCCTTGACTGTGTTCCCTTCCAGATCATTTGTGCCCAAGTGCACCACGATATGAGGTTTCTCCCTCCCCCTCTTTATGCACTTAAGTATAAACTGCCCCCCACCTGCTGTCATTCCCAGTATGCACTCCACCTATATGCGACTATGCCATTCCTCTTTATTTCCCCATCTCACCCTTTTTAGTATTGAGTCTCCTAGCAGTAGGACTCCACCCCCTTTTCCCTGGGGGCGGGGGGGGTGAAGCTTGGCTTAGCAAACTTTGCAAAATGAGGAAAATCTGCAAAATATTTCACAGAGTGAATTTTCCCACTTTGCTTATCTGTATCAGTGGTGTTGGAATAATTGTGAAAGCCAGAACACATTTTACTTTGGTCTCCCAAAGGTCTTTCTCCTGGGGAGGTATGGTGGGGCTGTGCAGATTTGCTGGGTCTGGTTGAAGCTGCTCTCATTCCAGTGTGTCACTTGAAAGGACTTGGTGCTGCTGATCATGTGAGCAATTAGACTCCCATCAAAGCAGGCCGATGCAGCGGTAGCACTACTGCTTGTGGCACTGATGACCCGTGTTCAGAAACAAGCCTGGGATGTTTGCAGGCTGGTTGGGGGAGGATGGTTGAGTTTCCCATGGATGCCCGCCTCCTCAGGGGTGGGAGAGATTTTGGTCTCTGCTGCAGCACCACACTTGGGTGACTGTAGGTGGTGGAGCAGCCAGAATGAAGGATCGAGGGAGGGGGAGATATCAGTGGCACAACACTATGTGTCAGGTAGGACCTTCCTGACATCAGGGACGGGACTGAAAATGAGAAAAACTCCCAGCAGATGCAAGATACCATCCACTGCACTGTCAGCTGGGTTCTCCACTTCACTTGACCAGCACTTCAACAGGGGAGGATCCAGGAGTCCTATAGATGGGGGAGCTCAAGTCAGATAAAAATTAAAAATAATAGGCGGGGGGTCTGGTGAGCCACCTAGGCCCCCAGAAATTTTTTTACATTTTGGTGTATTCTGGTGCATTTTGGAGGGTATTTCTGATGCAATTTCTACTCACTTCCTCCCTCCCCATGCTTTGTTAGTTGCACCCTAGCACCGTCCCCAGAGTTCCCACAGTCCACATGACAGTATGTTGCCCAAAATACCCTCCCACCCCCCAAAAAAACACAAAATACCAAAAGACTGCAGCTGGGCAGCAGCACATCCAAAACACATAAAAATGAGAAAAGTTGAAAGAGACTTGGTGATAAAGACAAATTGCAGACCAATTAAATGACAATCCAAGTAAACAACTTCACAAATGTCACTCACTCAAGCACATTATGACATTACCATAAAGCCAACCCATCCCAGTTTGTCCTGCAGTACAGATTAACGTATCCCCCAACCTTATCTTAGTAAAAAAAAAAAATATATATATATATATATATAATAACTATAGAAATATGGGAACAAAATCACTTTGCTATCTAGTTTCTGAAAATATCATTTCAAGTCTGCTTGCTATTTTTGCAAAGCATATTTTATTCTATAGAACAATTTATTCCAAAGAAAATACATTTTTAAATAAATAAAATATTTTTTATTGTTTTAAAATGTATTTTACTGGGATAACCCCATGGTATGAGGCATCTCATTTTTATGATAGGCCCAAGAAGTCAGTAAGCAGACAGAAAAACAGTTTTTAAACAAATATAAAAATGCATTTTTTTTTATTAGCAACAGCACTTGCTTGGGTACATCACAACTTGCCACCCACCCACCCCACCCCATTCAACAGAAATAACTACATAAACTAAATATTTGATTCTATTACTTTTTTTTCCAGTGTTGTAACTGCCTGTGTCAATGAGCCAAACAAGGTCTTATGACTTCTGTTGGCAATTCTGCTCTCCAAGCATGCAGAAACTCCAGCACATGCCATAATATACAGCAGAACACCTTCAAAGTCCCTATGTCTATTAATTCCCTTTGTGCTCATTTACACTGTACAACCACAACTGAAAAGACAACACAGATTAGACATACAGTACATGCTGAAGTTTTTACCTCAGTTCAAAGGTCTCCTGTACCAGATTCTGCCTCTCCTGGTTCATGCTGTCGCTGAGACCAGATCGGCCCCAGCATTAGTTTTGTACCATTCCTAGTATGGTATAGGAGGGCACTACTTTCCAACTCCCTCTCCTGCAAATCCACACCAAAATTAAATTGCCATATAGGACAAAACTAGCAGTGACCTTAAACAATTTTAATGTCATGAATTTAAGCTCCCCATACTAGCAATTAATAACACTAGTGCTACATTTATTACACATCCAATTTGATGGAACACTAATGTCCTGTCCAATCCCAGCAGCTGCCCCCCTGCTAGTTTAACCAGCATCTTTTAATTAGCGCCATTGACTGCATTAAATTATTTGACTTCACCATTGGAAATGAATCTGACTGAGCCTGGAGCAAGAACTTAAGTATGGTACTACTACCATATTCATTTCTGTAAGGACATGGACATCATCACTGGACACTCACACCTCAGATACTCTGATTTGCAAACAAGTTAAACAACTTAACTTTTCTGGAGGTGTGAGTGAGAGAGAATAGAGAGGATTATCATGCCAGGACACCAGTAAGGTTGCCACCTGTCAGTTTTTTTACCTGGCGATCAGGTTTCCAGGGTCCCTATCAGGAAATCCGGTTTTGCTCTGTGCTGGTCAGATTTTTAAACCATTTTGAGTGCTCACATACTTTTGAAACATATTTTGTCATATCATTCATTGCTTCACATACATGTCCAGGTTACAAGCAAGTTCTCTTGTCAATATAGCCCCAGTGCTCCCAGATTGGCCAAAGCATTTTCCTGTAGCAGACCCTAATTTTTCCTGTATTTTCCCCTGTAAAACTTGGGTGAAATTCCTGTAGATTTTCCTGTATGCTCAAGCCAATTTATTTTTGCAATTGGCATTAAAGTTGTCATTGCCTCGACCTCTCCCAAGTTTTTAAACACTCTGTCTCAACATACTCATAGCTAAAGCAGCCAACAGTGATGCATGATTGTATTTATATTAATAAAAAAAACTAAAACTTATTTCCTCAACCTCCCCTGAGTTCATGTCCCATCCAAAGCAACACACAGATCAATGAATAATGCATGATTATTTGATTACCCCACAGACAGGTTTGGTACCTGAATCATTTTTTCATCCTCCAATTAATGAAAGTGTTTTCAGCACACAGATCATTTATGCATGATTTATAATTACCCCAGAGACAGGTTTGGTACCTGAATTATATTTTTCCATCCTCTGGTGACTCGAGTTTTTTTAATTAAATATTAAAATATTAAATATTAAAAAAATGCACAATCTCCTCAACCTCTCCCACCCTCTGTCCCAGCCAAAGCAGCACAGATTCGTAGATGGTTCAGCTAGCTAGCTTGATTATTTGATGCCAGCCCAGAGACAGGTAAATATTATTTTGTTTTACCTTTTTTCGCAGAGGTGATTGTCCAAGAAAGCAGCTCAGGGATCGAGCTCATCTTTCTCATTCTGTGACCACTTTTCTGATGCTGCAGTAAAGCCGACGAAATGGAACGGACTGGCGGGGGGTCAGGGTCTCGTCTCAATGCCGGCGATGTCCTGGGTCAAGATTTTTCAAATTTATTTTGCAGATCTATCTGCAATTGGAAGGCAGCTCTGAGACAGGCTGGTCTCTCCTTTTCTTCTGAGCTGTGGAAAAATTAAAAGCTGATGAAACAGAATGAACCGGCAGTGGGTGTGTCGGTAGCTCTCTCGGATGCTGGGGTCCCGGGTCAATGAAACTGCAAAAACACGTGGCAGACTGAAGTGATGAGAAGCTGTGGATGGACATTATCATCTGTGTGTCTGTGTCCCTTACCCTCCCCCTTCTCTCTTCAGTGGCAGCAAGTATGGCAGAGGAACTTGGAAGGAACACCACACTCGACTCCGATAGCCAATTTAAATATTCCCGGGGCAGCACTGCATCAAACAATTGCGCCAATCAGAGACCACAGTCAGTGAGTGATCGGAGCATGACAAGGGTCTCTGAACCAATCAGAGGCAGGTTTTTGGTGATCCTATCTGGGAATTGATCTGGGAATGAACTCAGACTCTTGCAACTACTTTCCCCTGATTTAAAGTGACAGCGCCAAATTTTCCCGTACATTTTAGAAAATGAAGAATTCCTTCCCGTACCCCGTTTTGAACCCTCAAACCCCGTAAAATATGGGAATCCCCGTAGATCTGGGAGCACTGTAGCCCTTTGTTTGTGAAAGTAATCAACCTGAGAGCTGTAAAGTATGGCCATTAGCACCATTAGCACTTACTTAACTTAGTCTTTTCCACTGCAGCAAAGCTGCCCCCACCTTTTGTAACAGTAACAGAGCCAGTTGTCTTCCACTTTCATTTGCTGGTAAACGTTTTCATCTGTAACAACATGAAGGCATTTTTAAATGTTTTAAATACATTTTTTTTCCTCAAGAAAAAAGCATAGGTCCCAAGGTGCAGGGGCACAGTTTGCACCTAGCTAAGGCCAGCTCTGCTGGAGGACAGATAAGACCTGTGTGGCTCAGGCAACTTTCATGGCAGCATTAGTGCATACTGATTAAGAATGCAGCACAGTGTGTTACTAATAGAGGAGCTCCATGATGGGGGAACAATAGCACCCTTAACACCCCCCCCCAAATCCGCCTATGAACTTCAACTCTGGTGGAGATAAGGGCCCAGCCCCAGCAGCCCTTCCCTTGGGGGGGTCATCCATGGGGGAACTGCGAGGTGGAGGTAAGTCCCAGAGATGGCGGGTGATGGGGCTGGGTGGAGCAGCAGGACAGATGGTGGTCAGTCCTGTCAAGGGAATAAAGTACAGTAAATTCTAAAGAGACTCCATCAGAGTAACTGGCTTGGATAATATTGTTTCCCTTACCCACTCAGCAAACTTTGCAAAATGCCAAGATGTTTCTCTCCAGCTAACCACTCAGAAGGTTTTGCAAGGTCCCAGGGATATCTATTACTGGTTAGATATGGTTCAATATTCTCTGTGATGTGCCTAACTGGGAGCTGTCTCCAGAGCTAGGCATGGAGCCCAGTGCAGGTGTAAAGAGTCAGGGAGGGGTGAAAAGCCCAATCAGTGGCTGCATGTTCCAAGGGAGTTCTCCTTCGTAAATTATCAGAGCCTGATTCTTCCAGTCAGTGTTAATGATAACAAGCTAACAATTCACTGTTCTTGACTGGGTCATGACAAATAGGGCTGGAAGGATTCTAATGTCTGATACCTTGTCAGACCGTATTTCTGACCATACCCCCACCTACTGTATCTTGAGAGACCCTACACCTAAAATCCCTCCCAAGATTACTCTACTCGGAGACTTTTCCAAGGCTGACTCTAGCTCCCTCCTTGACAACCTTGGGCTTACTGACTGGTCTCCTGTCTTGCTTACAGCCAATGCCTGAACTGTTTTGTCTAATTTTATAACTATTTCTCTGCACTACAGGATAAACACATGACTTTCATTAAAAGTGGAGTTAGGGGCACTGTTACTAAATGGCTTCATAGTGGTTCACGGGCATCACAGCGACACGCTTACAATGCTGTATCAGTACAGTGCAGATATTGGTGACTATCATATTCAGCGACATCTCTTTGTGGGATGTGGTGCCCCACCTTACTAAATATACCAACTGGGGGGGGTAGGACGGACCTCAGGGAGGGGGGCACAGAGAGTTCACTGAATATGTTAGTTGCCAAAATCTGGTGATGTATTGACACAGCTCTGTAAACGTGTCGCTGTTGCGACGGTATACAGCTCATAGCGACCTGCTTATTCTCATGAAATCCTGAGGCAAGTGTTGGGCCAGATTTAAGGCCTCCCAAGCTCTGCCAGACTTTACTGAATACAGGCATCTTAGAAATGCATTTAAGAAAGCCAAGTTCACTCTGCTGAGAGCAAATTTTGCAGATCCTCCCTATTCGCATCTGCCAAAGACCCAAGGATTTTTTGACGTAACTTTAAAAATTCTACAGGTGGCTCTCTAAATTACTAAGTCAATGATATGCTCATTGATGGGGTTAATTGTAACAACCCTTGCAGTATCGCGAACACTTTCAATAAACAGTTTTCCGACCTCTCCATCTTCAACTCCCTATTCTTAGGTTCTTCAGTACTTACTGCTGGTGAGGTTGGTAGGTTGTTGCTTTGTCTCTCCCCCATGCTAGCCCTGGTCATGACAACTTGGAGCCAAAGCTCCTCTGCCTTGATGCCCCATTTCTGGCCTTACCCATTTCACATATATTTAACACATCCCTGCTTACTGGTATTGTGCCTCTGGTTTGGAAGGTTGCTCATGTGGTTCCTTTCTTTAAGCAAGGGGACCCAAAATGCATAGTAAATGATTGCCCCTTGCTATCCTGGCTGCCCTTAGTAAGCTTCTGGAGAAAACTGTTGCATCCCAGCTCGCTGAATACCTTTATATGCATAGCCTGTTGTCCCTTTCACAGCATGTCTTCCGGAGGAGGCATAGTACCTCCGCTGCCCTTACTAAGGTCAGATCTGAGATTAGGCTGGCCATGCATCGGAGCAAGTTGACTGGAGCTATCTTTGTTAATCTTTCCAAAGCTTTTGACTTGGTGGATCACAAACTTCTCTGCGTAAAGTTACATTCCTTTGGGCTGTCTGCCCATTCTACTGCCTGGTTCACTAACTACTTATGTAATACACAGCAGTTGGTCAGATTTAACAGAACTTTCTTGGAACTGGCTCCCTGTGTGCCAGAACATGGGGAAAAGTAGGGGTGCTGAAGTTGAAAAGGTCACAGGGTAAAAAAGGTATTTTTTGCAAGCAAAGGGGCACTTTGAATGTTAATGGTCAAAATTGGGGGGGGGGGGAC
Organism: Neoceratodus forsteri; assembly: GCA_016271365.2. NCBI lineage: Eukaryota > Metazoa > Chordata > Ceratodontiformes > Ceratodontidae > Neoceratodus > Neoceratodus forsteri. The sequence goes on along the minus strand of CM028130.1, from coordinate 533,686,300 downwards.
TACAGCAACCCGGCGCACATAAGTTCCTGCATCTATGACTGGCTCCTGTTTTAGCTGATGTACCCCAAGGCTCAGTCCTGGGTCCCATTCTTTTTTCGCTGTTTGTAAGTGATCTCCCCAACATCTGTGTACACTGTAGCTCCATCCTGTATGCAGATGATCTGGTGCTCTTTTCTAGCTCATAGGATATCAAGATCATCAATTCATGATTGAATGAGGACTTCCATCTAATTCACTCCTGGTAATCTGTTTATAAGCTGGTCCTCAACCTAAAGAAAACTCAGATTATGCTTTTTGGCTGTTGGGCAAAAATCAGGTGATGCCCCAAGCCCCTCTCTGTATCCAGTATTGATGGACTGCCCCTGACTGCTGCCTCTTCCTTCAAGTACCTTGCTGTCACCCTTGACCCCAAATGGATCTCACTTGCATATCACTAATGTATGCAGGGTTATAAACAGGAAGATTGGCATGCCTTACATAGCCAAGCACTTCCTCAGTGCCGCTGCTTGTCTCGTGCTGGCTAAGGGAGTGCTACTACCCTCCCTTAATTATGGACTCTTTACTTACATCAATGCTGCCAAGTCCCTTTTGTCTAAATGGGAGGTAGTGTATAATAATATACGTCATTTCGCCCTCTCTGCAGGTTGTGTCACACATCACTGTGAGCTTTATGACAAACTGGTTGGTTATCTCCCTCAAATAATAAGTGACCTTGTGCTGGGGTGTTTTGTAAATAAGGTATTATGTAGTACTGCCACCCTTCCCATCCTTGCTAAGAAGTTAAAGGCTACTAACCTTGGTTACCCCCTTAGATCCAGTGACTTGTCCCTGCTTGCTGTTCCTAAAATTTGCACTACAGGGGAGATCAGTCCTTTTCTGCGTGTGCCCCTAGGCTCTGAAACTCCTTCCCACTACCTATTTGTGTTGTCTCCCACTTCCTCTTTAAAAGATTCTTATGGAACTACTTGAAAGACTCTTCTGCATGCGCTTGCCTGGGGTGACTGGCCCTTCCTTTAATCCAATGGCCTGTGGGCCTAAGTAGTTCCTCCTGGGTTTTCCTGGTTGGGCATGCTTTGCTCCTCATTCTGTGTGCATCTTGCTCTTACCTTACATCTTGTGCAAGTACTGAAGCAAATTGTTATATTTGCTTTTTCTAACTGTAGTGATTCATATTATGTATCTTAATGTAATGCCCCTCCAATTGGGGGCTTACCTTAATGCCTCCCATTTCTCCTGCTGCCTCTGGTGTCCACCTGTTTTCACTGTTTTCTTCACCGCCTGGCCCGAGTCCATTTATGTACCCCAGGGCCTTGGAACAGTCTCCGTATTTTGTTTCAGCCTATTTTAGGCTTGAAATGTTAACCACGAGCCACCAGCATTTTCTCAGAGTGGCTGCCAGCTCGTGCATGCATGTGGGCACCTCTAATTTTCCGACCACCACTGTGGTCATTCGGGAGCCAATCCAGTGATCCCAGTGCCCCTGCTTGTCTAATTGGGGACCAGTGACCAGAAGGAGGCCATTGAAAAGCCTCCTTATTTAGTAAAAAAATCAAGTTTGAAATGGGCAATGTCACAGGGCTCATGAATATTAAAGAGCTCAAATGAATATTAATAAGCTGCCTGCCTCCCACCTAGAGGGGACTATATTTCGGTGGCAGCGATAGGCTGGGGGCATTAAATAAATGATTAATAATGGCAGTGCTTTGAAGGGCACTAAAGAGACTACTAAACTGTTGGGTTTTTGTAAATAAAAAGTAAAGACACTGGCTGCACCATAACATTTAAAGTAGGGAAATGTATAGACTGCATGGGGACTGTGTACACAGGCAGCCATTTTTGCAGCCTTTCAGCCAGGATTACGACAGAGACTCTTGGGACTGTGCCAGAGACTTTTTTGGGAAAAAGCAGGGACAAATATGGGTGCCCAAATTCTAGCCAATTAAAAGATTTGGACTGTGTCTTACAGCTTGGGCAGCCAACTGGATTTCAGAGACTTTGCTCTTCAATGTGAGAAGGACTGTTTGAATGAGTAGTCTAAGCTCGAGCTTCCAGAGAGTAAGGAGGCCCTGTGTGCAGCTCAGGGAATTTGGGGAGAGGCCTGTTCAGTCTCTTCTTGGCCTGAACGCCTGTGTTAAGTGGTGGGACTGCCAAGTCTGCAGACTGATCTAAAGCCTCCAGTAGAGAAAAGAAGCAGTTTCCCCCAGAGCTGAGACTCCAGACTGAGGTTGGGATCAGGGTGTCTAAAAGATCCCCAGTCTGCATCTCAGTGAGAAACTGTTTTGCTTCAGAGACTGTGGCTTAAATCGCAAGCCTGGGGCTACCAGAACTGTCTCCAGCCTGTTTGCTAAAAGGGAGAGACCCAAATCTCTGTTTGCCAGCTTACATACCAGGAACTGTAACTTGCAAGCAGATAAGCTGTGCGGCCTATGCCAGAACTGTACCAAAAATTAAGCCTTTAAGGCCAAATAACATTCCTAAAAGACTGTTGCTGCCTGTGAGACCAAAGCTGCTAGAAGACCAGAGAAGAGAGTCAGCTCCTGCAATAAAGATCATCGTGGGTTGCAGTTATCCTTGGGGACTAAGCCTGGACATGGGGGTGGATTGTGCCAGCCCTGGTCCCTGTATCCTGGTCCTTGCCAGAAAGGACGAAGTCCTGCAGCCTGCAGCCACACGCCAGAGAACCGAATCCTGCCTCGAGGGGAGTCAGCCTGGGAATCCGCCCAGATCCCGAGGTCCATGGTTCAGTGAGTACAACAGGGTTTAGTCCTGCAACACAAAATCAAAGTGCTCTGTTTTCTGATTTGTTTGCGAAGTTCTCATTGTGGTTTAAATTGTTCATAGGCGATCGGGCCTGAGGATTACAATTTCTGGGTGTTCAAAAGTTGATTATGTTGCTAAAGCCAAGTACAAAAAGAGCCTTAGCCATTTCTTTATTTAAGGGCCTAACCAGCTGCAACACCGGCCAACCCCTGACAGCGCTTCAGGCCTGCACCTAATAAGACTCTGGGTACCCAGCAGCTGTATTTTGACTGTCCAGGGGACTAAATGTATTTATGTTTTTATCGAAATCTAATACAGTACTTTAAAGTGCAACTTGATTCACGTCCCTGCCCCCTGTTCACTTCCCCTAATAAATCAGTTAGTTTTAAGTTATACTGGCCTCTGAGCATATTATTACTGAGTGCTGGTTTAATGCAAATAACTGAAAGGTACTGTGTTGTTGTTGAAAACCTTTTATTGCAGGTGTACGAGTTGTGTTCTAGAAGCCAGACCCTGTCGGTAAGTGTGGTCACTGTGAGCATATTATTAGCACTCACCATTAGTTGTGCCCTTGAATGTAAAGTGAAGAGATCTATGTTTCTCCATGTGTGGGACCACTGGGTGGGGCTGTGAGTAGGTACAACTTCCCAGAGGGTTGTGCTAGCTTAACATCTAACCCACTTAAAAGTTAGTCTGGGTGGAAGCACTGCACTAATAGCATTATTGTTAGAATAGAACCCCTGGTAACAGCTAAATCAGAACCCAGGCCCCTCAACCTGCATTTAGGTAGACAGACAGGGGTAGTAGCCTGTTGGGAGATGGTGCCCGGGTTACATAAATTTTGCTTCCTTTTGTAGTACTATTATTCTGTTCCTGCTGCACTTATGTTATGTACTTTGATATTGGTGTTGTGTATTCCTGTTAATTGTTCCTGTGGTTATATTAGGTACTGTAACTCATCTGTTTGTATAACCTAGATTAACCTTCTGGGTTATACCTGAGAATAGGCATTTCATTGTCTAGTATACTTACCTGGTCGATGAAAAATAATAACCTTTTCAAAACAACATAAATTTAGGGATCAGGAGGGGGACAGAACATCACACAGTCCATCAGGTTATGTTCCTTAAAATGGAACAGTTAGCACTAAGAAGTCTAACTCCCAAGTGTGGGGCTGGTCCCAATTTGCCCTTTGTGTGAAAAATATATATTTTTTTTACTTACCAATTACTATAGTATAGTAGATTACATTGGGCTGATCTTGCCGAATTCCAAGCTGACATCTGCTTTAACCAAAAATCCCAGATTCCCCTGCTGCTGATGTCAGAGCTGGGATACAGCTGAGGGAGATTCAGTTTCCTACAGTGCATGTTAGAGATTTTATAAGCTCAGATCAGATGTTTGCTGGTCTTGCTGTTATCCTGGGGTTAAGTGCAGCCCTTTGTGACTGGGCGTAATCCCTGGAGGACAGTGGGACCACCAAACAAAAGATCGGAGCATATAGAAAGTAACATATTTATTTATTTAGTTTTTGTTGACTGGGTAAGTGCACTAGACAAATCCTGCCTATTTTCAGGCATGACCCGGGGGAGGGGGATACAGATGAATGCCAACTGACCTTGAACCAGATTAAGCTGTTGGTAGTATTTTTAGTGAATGAGGGAAATTTGGTCAGGACACCAGGGAAATTCCCCTACTGTGTTGCTGCCAGTAGGGGGACAGGCCATTGTCAGGATGGCCACTCTGAGTGAGATGCCGAAGGAGGAAGATGTCTGTCTGGTGGGAGAACTTGCCTCTGCTCCCACCATTTGCAACACGGAGGCTCCCTTTTTGCAGTTGGTGGAAGCAGATTTGGACATTGAGTTTCATGATGCGCCAGTTTTTTTGGCAGATTTGGATACCATATGCATGAAAACAGAGGAGCAGAAAGCTACTGTGACTAATGGCTCTGATTTACCAAAGGATTTGTTACTGTGTGCAGTAGTGGCAGGAAATGTTGCTACACACCCATTGCCTTTTAAAACTCCCGTCAGCAGCGCGGCGGTTGCTGTCAATTCTACAGCTGGGACTTCAGTATTGGGAGGGCTTGCAGAGAGCGGTGAGTTGTTTTCTACCTCTACAATGAATGCTTGTTTATTGCACAACTTTCATATGGTTACCCAGGCTGGCAGTATTACTGCAATCCCTTGCAAGTGCCTACAGCGTTCGGGTGAGTTGCTACACCCTCCAAAACTTTCAGCGTTTCTTAGCGCAGTGGCAGAGCTTGTGTCTTGCCCTCCGGCACCACAATCAGAGCAAAAGGTGGCTATATTAGTATCAGGAGAGACAGTTCAGTGTACGGAGCTCTTCTCCGACAGCTGCAAAGGCTCCTCGGTTTTAATTGCCATGGTTACTGGGGCCGCTGGAAGCTCTGAAGGGCGCGGTAAGACACAGAACAGTAACCCGTCTACTGCACTTGTACGAAGCGATTTGTCTACTACAGCTCAGGCTGGCAGTTTTCACGCTAGTTCTAGCGAGTGCCTACAGTCTGCAATACCATTGACTCTGCCTTTGAAAGTTGCTCCCGATAGACTTTTACCACAGCGACATGGAGGGCCTCTAGGTCTGCCCTTTTCCAATGAATCAACACCACTCAGTAAGGTAGCAGAATTTGTTTTTAAACATCCTGAAAGTACACAGTCTCATGCTCAGACTAGCGTGGTTTACCAGTCCACTGCAGTCTCCCAAGCTGGGGTGATTGAATTCTTTTTTCCTGGCAATCTTCCCAAGGTTCAATCTGTTACACCAGGAATTACTGGGGCTTCTAGGGTCTCGCTCCCTAATTTAGGGGACACTCCTGAAAATTGGTCACCAGGCAAAGCCCTTACAGGGGCAGGATGGAAGCAGGCCCATACAGGTGTATGGACACCTGATCCAGCCTGGGACACAGATTTCTTTTTATCTCAACATTCCCCAACGTGGAAACCTAACTTACAGCTACGGATCCCTCCTGGAGGCTGTGCAGGGGAAATTGATTCGGCTCTAACATTACCAGCCTTACTTTCTACTACGGCTCCTAAGGAACAGACTCCCCCGCCCGCTTCCCAAATATCAGATCCTGATCCCCCACTTGTGGACAGTATTGCATCCCTACAGGATTCTTCCTTATTGAAACCCCCACATCAGAAGTCTCTGATGTCTGACTTATTTTCTGCTGCAAAGAGGGAAGCAGCACCTCGCAGGAATGCAGTTCGTATCAGTTACAAAGGGGGTTTAGAGAACAGGCTAGACAGATATTATGAAGGGAAAACTTTATTAAAAGATTCACTTCATTTTACCCCTAATGATGTATTTGCTTTTATTAATATTTCAGGAGAGGACAACTTTGACATCAGCTTTCAGACATCTCTTGCTTTGGATTTGTTCTGGGAGCGGTATGGGCAGGTGAAGTTTTCTCCTATATGGACCCCCTTTTTGGTAATACATCTAACTAAACTGCTAATTAAATTTGTTACGGTAATGTTTAGGAATGAGGGGGTCCATGTAGAAGATATTACCTTTTGGCTATCTCAGAAGTGTGAGGTTTCGAGTGCTCCTAATTCCATCTTGGATTCTGAGCAATTTTGGTCTGGGGGATGGAAGTATAAAGTGAAACTGAGGCAATCTGATTCAAGGGTGGAACACATCCCTAATTATTTTTTGTTAGGTAGGGATGGGGGGTCTGTTTTTATGGAGGGCAACCAAGGGCCTGCTATAAGTGTGGTTCTAGGACACATCTTTCTAGTGTTTGTGATCAGCCCCTTTGCGATAATTGTGGGGAGGTGGGGCATGTAACAATACAATGTGCAAATCATTCTAGGTGTGATCTTTGTGAGGATTATGGTCACGTTTTCAGAGAGTGTCCTTGGGCTGCCAAAAATAAAGCACCCTGTATAAGCCCAGACCTATTGATTCAGAAGGCCTAGAGTGCTGCCAGCCCCTCTCCTTCTCCTCCCCCCCTCCCATTCTTCCCTTTCTTCTCCCTCTTTGCCTACCATCACCAAAGAAAAGATGGACAGCACTCGCCCGGAACCTTCTGTCAGATTTTCTCCTTCTGAGCCTGATAAAGTAGTACAATCTACTGGTTCAGGTCCTCTTAAGGATAAAAAGCCTGGTAGGGGTCCCCCTGACCCTTTGGAACTCCCTCCTGCACGCTACACTGATGCTGTTACTGTTATTTCTGAGACGAACACCACAGCTCTGGTCCGGGGTCACCCCTGCCGCGACACAGATCTGCTTGAAATTTGCACCCTAAATCTCTGCCTTCAGTTCCAGCATTGGAGACTAGTAACTCTTCTGCAGCGTTATTCACCCCATGGGGTGATACAGAAATGGAGTTGGGTGATTCAGACTATCAGAAATCTTCTTTGTCTACACTCTCACAATCAGCAGACAATTATAAGGAGAAAAAAAAGGAAAAAAATGATAGTTGTTTCTGCAGGTCCTGAATTGTAATGCGGTTGTGTTGGGGTTCTTTAAATGTTCACAGCTTGCTGAACACGGTCAAAAGACAAACTTTGTTCCACTATATTCATGATCAGTATATTTCAGTTTGTTATTTACAGGAAACCTGGTTGCACTCTGTTGAACAACTAACCTCTTTTAAGTGGGGCTGGGTTTGGGGGCCATCTTATTGATCCTTTGGTATGGATAAGGCAGATGGTGTAGGCATTTTGTTTAATTCCTTTGCTTTTTCCTTGCTTAATTTGATTGATCTAATACCAGGTAGAGTTTTGATAGTAGATGGAAAATGGCATGATGTGTGTTATCATTTTATTAATACATATAATCCCCAGACGAAGGCAGACAGAGTGGCCTGTTTGAAGGCAGTTCATCCCTTTTTAGTGACATCAGTCAGGGTACTTTGGGGTGGAAATTTTAACTGCTCGATTATTGACTCACCTAAACAGAATAAGAAAACAATTTATTGTGATTCCCAGGCACTAGCAAATATTATTAAAGTGGCTGACCTTTGTAATTGCATGACTTATGCAGATCATGGGGCTCATTATTCCTTTGTGAAAGGGAAATGTCACTCCTTAATTGATTATATGCTAGTTTCCCCTTCCGTACAGGTGAGTTCCTTTAGGATGATTCCTAGTGAGTTCTCTCATCACTCCCTTTTGTTATGTTTTTTCATTTCATCAGGTTTCCCAGTTTATAGGCAGGTTCGGTGGAAGTTAAATAATTCCAGTTTAGATCTTCTGTATATACAGTCAGGGGTTAAATTTATATTAAGGGCCAGATTATCGGTGGTTTTTCTTTATTCTGATGTTGGGGATTGGTGGATGCAGACTAAATCCGACTTGCGCACCTGGTTTAAAAAACAAGGAAGTAAGACAAAAAACCATACATTTTTGGAGTATTTATCTCTGAGACAACAGCTTCAGAGACTCATGACACTTGCACATTCTTCTCGGTGTGATTATTCCACACAAATTAATAATCTTAAATGTAATATGAAAGCCTTTCAGTATGATAGGGCTAAGACACTGCAAGCTATACTCACTAATGGGACAAAAAAATCTCCTATTGGGGATCTTTCCAAGTTTGCAAAACTTTGAAAGAGTCCTCCACTATGAAATCATTAAAACAATCAGATGGATCTATAGCTAATTCAAGTATGCAACTAAGGGACTTAATTATAGGTCATTATAAATCATTGGAACCCTCCCTTCCAATTCCGGAGGAATCCATGCTTTCATATTTAAGTTTCATTAATTTTTCTTTGGGGGCAACAGAAACTTTATCATTATTGGAGCCCATTTCTCAACTGGAAATTCTAGCTGTAATTCAGAAATTAAAACCAAATATTTCCCCAGGAATGGATGGTCTTTCCAATAACCTGTATAAAACCTTTTCTGTGGAGTTGAGTCAATGTTTTTTTTTTTTTGGTTCCAATATTTCAGTAAAAGCTCCACCATTTTTCCTTCCTTTTCAGAGGGCTTATTGATCCATTTATTTAAATCAGGGGATAGACAAAATATTAAGAATTGGCAGCCTATTACCCTGTTAAATTCTGACTACAAAATTTTTACTAGTATTCTGAATACTCGATTGAAAAAATATGCTAGACTGGTGATTTCTCCTTACCAATTTTGTGGGATCCCAGATAAAATAATTCAATCTGCTTTAATGGTCATACGTGATGTCATTGAACACCTATCTTTATCCAGTATTTCAGGTTGTATGGTTGTGGCTGACTTCGAGAAAGCTTTTAATAGGGTGCATTTACCCTTTTTGTTCTTAGTACTAGAACAGTATGGAGTTCCAAGTCATTTTGTCAAATTACTTAAGATGATTTATGAACATAATGTGGTTTTTCCCTTTTTAAAAGGATGTACGGCTCTAAGTTTTCATTTAATGACTGGGGTACATCAGGGTTGCCCCCTGAGTCCCCTTCTTTACATTTTTTCAATGAATCCCTTGTTGCAATATTTAATCACCTTCCAGTGCTGGGTTGGAATTTCAGATAGTTTATTTGGGGATCAGCATCTGTTATTACAGGCTTATGCGGATGACCTGTTACTTTATTTTTCTACCCAGTCTGATGTTCACAAATTTTTGGAAGCTTTTGACATTTATGCAACCGTTTCTAATGCTAAATTGAATATTCATAAGACTAAAGGGTTGTTTCTTGGAGCAATAGGCCCAACTGATATGACACAGGAGGGTATCTATTTTTCTCGATCCCCTCTTAAGGTTTTGGGTATCCTGTTTGGGCCCCAGAATCTGCCAGTAGAAAACTGGGAATCAGTTCTTCAGGTTGTGGAGACTAAAGTTAATCGATGGAAGCACTGGAAATTTTCAAAATTGAAACGTATACATATTATTAAACACTTTTTGTTACCCTGTTTACAGTATGTAGCTATGATTTTTCCCCTTCCGGCTAATTTGGAAACCAGAGTGCATAGTTTGTTTTTTCAAATGTTATGGGGCAACCGCTTAAACCCAGTAAAATGATGTTATACTTTTTTAAGCACAAAATCAGGAGGACTGGGGATGGTGGATCCAGTTGTGTTTTTACATTCCCTGTTCATTATGAGTTCCATTAAGTGTGGTTTGGCTCCATCTGAAGAGATTGGGACAAGATGGGTTGTTAGGGTTTTGGGCAAATACCTTATGAATTGGCATAACTTAGCTCCTAAATTAAATCCTCATGTGTATATCCCACAATATTTTCATCTGGCTGTCCAAAAATTATACAAATGGAATGTTACTAAGCAAACTATACTGAATAATAAGATTAAGGGATTTTACTCACTAATCATGGGGCAGTTATATCCTCAGGATCCATGCTTTAAAAATTGCCCGTCTGCCCTGAATTCTAAGGTCCTGGCCCAATTGAATAATAATAGATTGCCTCAGTTGCAATGGGAAGTCCAATGGTTGATTTTTTATGGTAGATCAAATGTTCGGGGTAATGCCAAGTACAAAGCTATGGAAGAAAGGAATTGCCCTTACCTGGATTGTATTAATGTTGAAGAGACAATGGAGCACTTTTTTTTTCCAGTGCTCCTGTTCGAAGGGGTTGTGGGCCTATTTGGCAACCCTATGGGGTTTTAAATGGCTTAATTTCATCTCTTATGATATACTGATCCTTGGAATCTATCCTATAACCTTTTCTCATTTTCATGATGAGACTTTAACTTTATTTTTTTGTTGTTTAAGATATTATTTATGGCAAGCTAGGTGCCAATGGGTTATTTATCAAAGGAAAATACCATACTATTGATTAGCATTCTAGTTTCGAATGAGCTTACTAGAATATATTCTCAGGATGCTCGGAAACTTGCGCTTTCTAAGTTGCAAAAGTGGTGGAAAGGGTTCCTTCACTTCATAAAGTTTAAATAATTTAGGCATGTTTTTCCTTTTTTTTTCTTTTCTTTTGGTTACTGTTGTTATTACTGGCATTTTCTTTTCCTTTTCCTTTGTGAATTGACTGCATTTACTGTGTTATTTTCTATGTGATTATTTCAATAAAACTCCCCTACTCTTTTCGATAAGTGCTATGGGATCTTTAACATCCACCTGAACTACCACCAATCTAGGCAGTTGGAACCTCGGTTTAGCATCTCATCCAAAAGACTGCACCTCAGAAGTGCAGCACCACTACAGTGTCAGTACTGGGATATTAACCCAAGTGCTAGATGTGGGAACTGAACCCACAGCCCTCTGATCTCCCGGCCTCAGAGGCGAGTGTGCTACCTACTGAGCCACTGACACTGACACTGAGATACTACCAGCTGTTGCATCTTCCACAGTTGCAGCTCAGCTGTGATGTCAGTTGCAGGTGATTCTGGGATTCTTGATTACAGCATATGTCAGTGTGGAGGTAAATTGGATAAGCCAGATACGCTCTGTTATAAAATGGGTCTGAAAATCCAGTAACCTGATTGGTCAGTTGGCATCTTTACCCATGGAATAGTCCCACCATAACCCATGGGTAACGTGCCAGCAGATCAGTTTACATTTACAAAAATTTGTACACTCTGTGTACCCCAAAAAGTTTTGTTTTCACTACCATGTATATTCTCACTTAGCTACAACTCCCCATGCAACTCTAATTCAAAAAATTAAAACAACTTCATGACAGTAAAAAAAAGTGTTAAATACTCACAATGATAAATGATCCTACAGTTGCACTTGTATGGTACTTATTTCTCATAATACCAATGGACTGTGAAATGGGAATGTGGGCCAAAATGAAACTGCTGCTTTCTCCTCAGCTCCCTCCCAGCTACCAGCATCCCACCACCCACACTTCAGTTCTTTAAACTGCGGTACTAACCCGAGGAACCCCTGCACAAACTTTCCTATGGCTCCCATGCCACCCAATTGGAAAAGTAAAAATAATACTGTCATCAGCTGTCTTATGGTTACCCTAATTGTTTTATTTTACATCCTTATTATGATCTATGCCTAAAATGTACCCTTATGTAACTATTACTGTGCTACCCAATGTATATCTTGTTTTGCTCCTGTACACCCATATTATGTCTGTGCATTTCTGCATATTGTAACCAATGTCCTGTGCTCTCCCGGGTCGTGCCTGAAAATAGGCAGGTCTGTTGCCTAAGGCACTTACCCGGTTACCAAAAGCTAATAAATAAATAGATAAATAATAAAAAAATCTTAGCTCCCGCACATAATTGCTAGCGCTCACACTACTAAACAAGCTGAGACTCATGTTGCCTCTTTCTCTCTGCCTGTCACACCTCACTCTTCCAGCTGCTCAGCTCTGCTGGCATACCTTTCTTTTATGTCAATAATAAAACATATATTCCTGCAACCATATCACTCTGAGTTTGGGGTGATGGCATGTCCTCAATATTCTACCTAGCAGCAGGAAACTATTTAACACTCAGTGGAAGGATATACCACAAAAAAAAAATTTTATTATTTTTTATTTTTCATTTGTTAACTGGGTAAGGAAACTGGACCAAAAGGCCCTTTTTCAGGTCTGACCCAGGACATAAGAAAGACAAATAAGCAATGACGAAACAAAACAAAACATCACATAAATAGCATCATATGTTGCAGATACAACATGACTTATCAAGTAAAAAAGATTTAAACACAGCTTTAAAATGTAATTAACAAATAATTAAATGGATAGTAACAGGTAAACTATTCCAATAAAATGGGGCTAAATTACTAAAAGCACAGAGCCCTGACTTATGTTTACAAACAACAGTGTCAAGCAACAGACCATTTGATGACCTAAGCATTGAAGGAACTGAGCGTACAGATATCAAATCTGATAAAGGGAAAGAAGGATGTTCATGAATAGCCCTAAAAATTAATAAACCAATAAAATATTCAATACGACAATTTGGGGAAAACCAACCCAATTGGGAATATAACTCACTGAAATGGATACGATAAGGAACTAACAAAATAAAACAAAAGATATTATTATAAATAACTGAAAGAGTATGTAATTCCCTTGAGCCCAACTGAAAATAAATTCCAGCAACATAGTCCAAACGGGAAGAAGAGTACCAATAGCAATAGCTTTCCTAGTAGAAAAACTAAAAAAAAGATTTAAATTTAAACAAAGTACCTAATTTCTGATTAATTTTCTTACTAACATCAGAAACCTGCAAGGAAAAATCCAATGTAGGGTCCAACAAAACCCCAAGATACTTGAATTGCTGGACTTGATCAATAATAATCCTACCCAAATCAAATACTTTTAAATATGGACCAGTCCTTAGCTTTGCATTGGTTCCAAAGACCATAGATTTTGTCTTCTTTGAGTTGAGAATCAACAAATTGTGAGCAAGCCAGTCACACATTTTGTGAAAATCAAACTGAATCTTAGCTGAAATAACATCAGTAGAGTTTCCCTGACAAAGCAAAATAAAAAAAAAACACTGTTTAAATCATTGTTGTTTAACCTTTACTTCCTACCAGCTGTATAATCACAATAATCCACTCCAGGATGTGGGTTATGGTAGGATTGACCTACTTGTAGTGTTATCTAGTTACTCGGCCTGTGGCCTTGTGACCAAACCACACCAGGCATGAGTAAATCCCACCATAACACACACCCTGTTATGGATTATTGTTTAGCTATTCTGCATAAAAGAGTAAGTAAAAAAAATGTTTTGCACAAAAAAGGGCAAACTGGGACCAGCCCCAGACTTGGGTTATTTATTTCAAATGTTTTACCAGAAGAGTCATACTGAGCTAGTAACAGTTCATTTCCAGATGTGTCCTGGGAGAATGGATACAATTTGTTGGCAGATAAAGACCCCTTGGCCCACCTAGTCTGCCCATTTTTCCCTGCCTATACTGACACCATAGTCACAGCCCCCCCACCTGTAAGTGAGAGGAATGGAGGTGCTAGTTGCTAGGATGCTGAGGAGTGTAGCATCTGTAGCAGGAGTCTGTGGAATGTTTGTTTTATTTTAGAAAAGGTATGCCACCGTTGCCACATTGAATTTTAATTTCACAGACCTTTCCAGTACAGCTTTGAGCCTTCCGTTCTTTCATCTTTGCTGTGTAGAGGAGGAGTGGACCAGTGCTTTCGGGCCTGCCCGGTGGGGTTGAAGTCCTAGCGGTGTGAGGAGCCACCTGACTAGGAAATAGCAGGGGCTTCGTGGCCTTGTGGTCTGACTGGAACCTGAGGTTTCAGTAATATCCAGCTACCCAGCAGAGATTTCAATAGAGACTACAATAAAAGTGTGCTTTCAGAGACTATAGCGAAGTATATTAACACTTCCAACACTTAATATAGAAATTATCAATTCATTGGTTTACTGGTTTTACTGCTCACTGTCTCATTTTATATTATATTTTATAGTATATACTCATGCTCATGTTTAAGGCTGTGTCTATGCATGATTGTGTGATTGTTATGCATTTGCAACACATTTGTAATATGTTTAAAAACATTAGATAACACCAGATAAATTGTTTAGTGGATAAAGGTTAATGTTTAGTATTTAATGCTTAGTGGAGAAAAAATTCTGAGCTTGCGACACTCACCAGCAACTGAAGAACAAAGGTGCAGCCGATTCTTTCTTTTTGGAAAGGTTGAGTGAAGCAGTTTGTGTGCTAGTGCTTGCTTGTTCGACTTTTTTGTCTACCTCTGTATTTGTCTCTGTCTGAAGTATTTAAAGTACTTTTCAGCTATTTTGGACTCGAAAAATGTTTTTCTTTCCATCTCCATTAAACCAGGAAGTGAGAGACAGGTGAGCGACTCACCATTGGTCGGTTCCCTCACATGGTCTCAGAGCATAAACGCTCAGGTGAGATCGGGGGTTGTAGATTTTACTCATTCAGCCTGTAGCCATGGAGCAGGGCAGACGCTCGAAGAACTATAGTCGCTTTCAAAACTGTATAGGTTCGAGAAGCTTATTTAGTCTTTTATTCGCTGACAGTGTTTGCACAATTAAGTGGTTGACGGCAAGGAGATTCAAGCAAGCATAAGGGCACCTGCACCAACTTGAGTTGAAGTTTTTTTATTGAGGAACACCAGCTGAAATAAAAGTAAGATAATTTAATTCATTTTATTAATTCATTAAACGTACCGTAAAAAAAAAAAGTATAGTGAGTATAGTTGTTCTTGCCTTTTTACTTTTAAAGCTATAAAGAGAAAGAGAGGGAGATAGGGAGAGGGTAAGGGAAAAGAAGGATAATATATTTGGCCCTGGTTATCTTTACTATGTTTTATCTTTAACAGTGGAATGTTGGAATATTAAATGAGGGTCGAGAGACAAGTTAAGAACTGCTACTGGCTACTATCTTTGGAAATATTGGAGGTGTTGGAGAACTGTAGGAGTCTTATTTAAATAAGATTTCTGGGAATACAAGTAGCTCGGAAATATAAACATCTTGAGAGAATTATTGATACATGAACTGTCTGGGACATCTTTTGGAAGTAGCCTTTTTTCTGAACTAGAGAAAGAAGAGGGAAAGAAAAGGACCTAAAATTACATGCTGCTGCCATTAAAAACTGTGCTGATTAACCCCTCGAATCATACCAAGCAGTGACGTCTACTTAAAAGACATCCAAAAGGACTTGAGGTATCATAATAATTAATAAGGATTGTGGAGTGTTTTTTTCCTTTCTTCTACAAGTGATACAGATAATATTATATGCTACTACCATTAAAAACTGTGCTGATTAACCCTCTGAATCATACCAAGCAGTGACGTCTACTTAAAAGACATCCGAAAGGACTTGTGGTATCATAATAATTAATAAGGACTGTGGAGTGTTTTTTTTCCTTTCTTCTACAAGTGATACAGATACTGTTTTGGTGATTGATGTGTAGGTTGTTACATCTCCTTATCTTTACATAGGGCTACTCCTTTGTCCTGTTTGTGTGGGTTACCTTTAGATATTTCCGAGTCGTAGTCACTCAGTTACTATTTCATTTTATTGTTTGTCTCATTATGCCTGTGATGACTAGGGGCAGAGCAAACAATAAGCTGCCTGTAAAATCGTGAGGAGGAAAAGTATGGTTCCTAAAAGTAATACAAGGTTGGGATTAAGGACAGTGGGACAAGGGGCACAAGCAGGTTCCTTGGGTGATTTAGAAACTTTGAATAAAGAAGCCAAACATATGATAGTAGAGAGCCTGTAGGTCTTGGGAATATTGGACACCTTGCAAGCAAGAAATTGGTTAAAAATAGTAGTTCTCCCACCGAGGAAGGCAATGTGGACTTAATTAAAAATGTGTCAACTGATGTATCTATGAAGGAAGTAATTAAGATGGTGATGCCAGATAAAAGTAAATTGATACAGCCCACTGTTTTGGATTTCTGAAAGGGTAGGGCTTCCAAGTCAAATCAGGAAGTCAGCAAAGATCAGGGGGATCAGAGAATTAGAAAGAGAGAATCCCCTTTTTAGGAGCAAGTAGCGCAAGCAGAATTTGCTAATTCTCCTGAACAGAGCAACAGGGTTGATCTGGAATCTCAGACATCCCTGGAGCTCAATTTCAGTCATTTACAAAACTCTAGAGACATTGAACAGTCAAAGGTAGAAGTTAATATGGTTGTAAATTTAAAAGAAACTATTCAAGCCAATACTAAGCTAGAAGAGAAAATCAAGGAATTTAATAGAGTTAAAATGACTTTATTAGACAACTGCAGTTCCCCTCTCTTGGTGACTCAAGAGAATAATGAGAGAACTAGAAATATGTGGGGGTTTCAAGAAAAGATAACCCCTGAAATATCATGGTCCATAAATGAAATGATGCAATTCATGAGTCCCATAAAGGAGGACACACCACCTTTACAAAGTTTAGCTAAGGACTGTGTGAGGGCAGTCAGAGACCCATTATTAGCCAATTCCATGGTCTATGAACAACTGATTAATATTTCTCAAAATCTTTCTTTTGTTAAAGGAATTTGCCTTGAAAATTAAAGTAAATTGGATTGGCTGTATGATAAATTGGATAATAAAGATTGGGAAGAAGAAGAACGCATCAGACAAAATGATTTAGACAAGATAGGTATAGACACTATAGATACCAAGTTGTCGGACCTAGATGTAGAACTGAAGGCTGAAGCTTGCTCCAATACAGAACAGGCACAGTCAGGGAACACCTTTGATAATGACTCTACAGGGGAATTAGTAATGCTACCAGATGGATTCGACCAAAGTAACAGTGTCATAGAGGAATTAAGACTAAGGAATCCTGTGATCTGAAACAAGGGAGCAGAGCAAGAAGAAAGAGAACAAGGACATAATGAATTAGGAGTTAATGAAAAAAAGGAAGAAACTAAAAATTCAGAGTATTGTGGTCTCAGATGGAGAGCTATCAGAACCCTCCATAGAGGATGAAAGTTTGTCTGGCAAAATGGGAATAGGCTATGACATTAAATCCAAAGTGGGAGGAACTATATTAACAAAAGAACTAGAACATAATAAGATTACACTTATAGAGAAAAGGAAGATAAGGAAGGGAAATTCAGAGGTAGGGAAGGAAAATAGATCAAAGAGGTACAAGAAAAAAAACAATAAAAAAGGATAACAAAGGAAATAATAAAGGAAAACAAAAGACAAAAGGAACCCCTGTACAAGAGTTAGCAACATTAACTAAAAAAGAGAACAGCCAGTCAATTTGTAATGACAAATTAGAAAATGAAGAAAAAAAGCGCTGGTTAGAAATTGAAAAGGAATGGAAGGATCTGAAGGCACAGAAGAGCTTGGAGTGTTTTCTGTATAGAACTTTGGAATCTGACTTTGTTCTACACCTGCACAAAGTTTCTATTATGCCTGATGAAACCGAAGAGAAACTGAATGAAAGTTTAAAACAACTCATAGGACTTACCTTAAAAAATAAGACTGGTAATGACATACTAATGTCCAAACTTAGTATTATTAGACCCTTAATAGATACAGAAATGGTCTTTTTGCTCTCAGATCAGTACTTTGTACTTAAGGCTGTAGAAAATTAAAAAGCTGGACTAAGGGAAATGGGATTGGCGATTGACAGGGTGACTGAAATCAAAGCATTATTTCCAGAATTTTATAAAAATAATAATAACAGGTCTGATCAAAAGAAGGATTTGTTGATATCAGTCTTTGGTTTAAACAGTTTCCTATTTGAAACTAAAAATAACCTTCGGGTAAAAGTCATTGATCTTTTGCAGAATTTAACTAGAGACAGCAAGTTGCCCTATCTGGTTAAGTATGTTAAGAGACATGAGGATGGGGGACAGATTTCATTAGGTGTTACAAATGAGAAGGATTACAGATATGTTCTCTCTAATTCTGAAATCTTGGATAGAGTAGAAATCTATTTACATGGAGAACATGAGAAAATGGGGGGAAGGATGAATCAGTCATAGGAAATTAATATTGGATAAATATGGTGAAGACAGCAAACCGTTATAAAATATTGCAAGATCTGGAAGATTGACATGATTCAGAGGGCACTGATAACTTAGAAAAAGATGTGAAATCTGAGGACTATAACATGTTATCATGGAATATAGCAGGTCTAAAGAACAGATTAGCTGACCCTACTTTTATACAATATCTGTTACAGTTCACATGCATCTGTCTCCAGGGAAACTTGGTCCAAGAAACAGTTAACATTAAATGGCTATAAAAGCTTTCATAAACAAGTGAGGAGTGCCAAGAAATATGGTAGACTGTCAGGGGGTTTAAGTACCTGCTGCAAAATATTAAGCAATGTGGTTCATAGTGAAATAGATATAGACTTGGAACATATTCTGCCCATAAGAATGGTAGTTAACTCATTAAGTTATATAATCATCAATGTCTATTTCCCACCTAAAGGATCTAAGTATTCTGAAGAAAGTGACTTGGAGAAATTATCCGCGGTAGTAGAATGCTGCCAGATATCAGATCCTGCCTGCAAGTTTATAATAGTAGGAGATTTCAATGCACAAGCTGGAAACAGTCAGGAAATGCCTGGTGACCTAGCTTGGGGCATGTGCAGCTTTGCATCCAAACCTAGTCAGTTTGACTAGCAAGAGTAGAGATCAAAAGCAATGCAGAAGAGGTTTGAGACTGATCCAACAATTAGAAAACAAAGCACTAATTCTGATTAATGGGAGAACAAGGGGGGACAAAGAAGGTGTATTTACTCACATTGGAACTAAGGGTTCTTCAATACTGGACTTATGTTGGATCTCATTAGCACTGACTCCAGCCCTGAAGGACCTTAGGGTTAGAATGAAAACAGAAAGTGAACATTGTCCATTAGAAATCAATATAAATCTATGGACACATATAAAAATCCAGAGAAAAGGGGACACAGGATTAGTAAGGATAAGGAAAGGGATTAAATGGGACTTATTGTCAGACTTCAAATCAATCCATCTATTGAAAGACTCTGGAATTAGAGAGGAACTATCAAATTTAACTTACTGTAAACCCATAGTAGAATTTATTACTAAGTTTAGTGAAATTATGAAATTAATATCATCCATTATAATGCTATTCAAGACCATTAAAGTAAAGAAAGGGAGCAAATGGTTCAACAAAGAATGTAGGAATTATAAAAAGTCTTTAAACAAATGTGCAAAAAAGATGTATAAATATCCTACTAAAGATAACAAAGTATAATTGAACAGAAAAAAAAACTATAAGAGGATTTTGAATGAAAAAAGAAGAAAATATAGAATTAAACTGTGGAGTCAATTTGAAAAAATAACTTATGAGAATAAATTCTGGCAGGTGGTTCTAAAGGGATAGGACGGAATATCAGAAGAACTTGAGGCCCATATAGACCCATTAACCTGGGAAAGACACTTCAAAGATATGTTTTACATACAGGGGGATGATTTCCCCAAAAGAAAAGAGGAATGGTCTCTTCTATTATTTGAAATTATTCCAGAAGATATATTTCGGGTAATAAGTGAAGTTAAAAAGCATAAAGCCCCAGGACCCAACGGGTTCCCGATGCATATTTTCATAGATGACCCGATCTTTTGGGTACCGGTTCTTTATGGTTTATTCACTTCTGTAATAAATACCGGAATGATACCGGATTCTTGGAGGAGGAATATAATTGTCCCTATTTTCAAGAAAGGAGAATGTAGAGACCCCAGTAATTATAGACCAATTAGTTTATTGGATAATTCTCAAAAGATATTTACAAGAATAATACTTAATAGTATAATGAAATGGACAACTCAGGAGAAAATTCTGGATAAGGCACAGGCTGGCTTCATGCCAGGGCACTCCACAATAGATCAATGCTTTTCCCTTTCTTACCTGATACATAAATATATAAACGTAAAGAAACAGAAGTTATTTTGTGTTTTTATTGATTTAAGGGCTGCCTTTGACCAAGTAAGGAGGGGGAAACTCTGGGAGGTACTACAGGACTATGGTATGGACCAAGATATTTTACAATTAATAAAAAATGTATATTCTGATAATTTTACTATAGTACGTTATAACACTGAAGGAGAATGTACTAAAATATCAAACACGGGCCTTCGTCAGGGATGTGTATTATCCCCATCTTGTTCAATTTGTTTCTCAATAAGGCATTGCTTGGGATTAGGAGTCCGGAGCTGCATATGCCCAAGCTGGGATCTAGGGATTGCCCTTACCTGGTTTACGCCGATGATGTGGTATTGATATCCACGAGTTACATAGGGATAAGCAGAAGTATAAATCAATTCTATATTGAATATGATAAATTAGACCTTGAGATAAATTTTAGTAAAACTAAGTATATGATATTTAGAAACAATTTTGTTAAGAAAAGCAAGATATGTAGATTAAGATGCAGGAATAAGGATATTGAATATGTGACATCATTCTGCTACCTCGGCATTGTATTCACATATAATCTTAAATGGAAAGAACACTTTAACTTAGTAATCGTCAGACTAAATAGAGTTCTCCCTTTGTTTGAAAGATTCAATTATAAATTTGGAGGCCAATCAGTAAGGGGATTATTGAGAGTAATAAATACTAAAGTGCATTCCCAGATTTTATATGGGGCGGAGATCTGGGGACTTGGAAAAATAGATCAGTTAGAGAAAACAGCTAACAAATTCTATAAACAACTGTTGGCACTACCAAATAGTGTGGCTTCTTGCTTAGTGAGATTGGAACTTGGTCAATTACCAATCAAATGCTGGTCAGAAATTAGAGCAATTAATTACTGGTTCAAAGCATATAATATACAAGATGAACACTTCCCTAGGATATGTATAGAGGAGATGTCATCATATATATCTAAGGGTTTTACCTTCCCAAGCATTGTCATTCTGGAAAAAAATTATCAAATCATATGGGCTGTTGGAATTACTAACTAAAAGTTATGGAATTCAACAGGAAGATTTAAAAGCAGTTATAAAAGGCAGTAAAAAAGATATTTATTTGCAGAAAGAAATTGCACTTGCAAAAAACTATAAACACAGTGCATGGTTAGCAGACAACATAAAAAATCAACTGGGAATGGAACAGTATTTGTATCTAATAAAAAATCCTATTAATAGAAAAGCTTTCACAAGATTCAGATTTGGGCTTGTTGAGAGTAATATTTCAAAGAAATTGTATGGGATAGGTAGATCAAAATATGTGCATGCGGGAAGGATGAAGACTTCTCAGTGCATCTCCTGCATTCTGCCCATTGTATAAATTCCAAAGGTGCTTATACTTAGGAAAAATATTATCAGATTTAAATATGGAACCAAAGTACCAGCTCAATTATCTCTTAAAAACATGCAATGCATTTCACTTACAAAGAACATCTAGATTTTGTAGGATAATTGAGTATAAAAAATTACATATTGGAAATAAAGTTAAAACCGTATGAAAAATTACGGAAAATGGTTTAATACTGGTATTTACGAATAATTATGCCTCCATTTGTAAATCTTATTTTTACATGATGTATGTTTTTAAATGAGTTATTTTGTTTTAATTTTTGTAATATGTTTCGATGTTGTAAAAACAATTTTAATTTTGTTAACAACAATAAAGCACTACTACTACTACTGTAAGTGAAAACAACAAACTGCAAAGTGCAATAGTAGTGACAATAAAACTTGAGGTTCCTACTGCTGACTGTTTCCCCTTGAAATGTCCCGAACCTGACTCCCACCTCACCAGTTGGTGGAGACTGGGAGCACTACAGAAGCAGTATTCATCCGTTGCTAGACTACCTCATGCAGTAAGAAGGCGGAGCGGCCTTGATGCTGTGGATAACCATGTGGCATCAGCTCTCTGCCACAGGCCAGAGGTCAGTGGGATGGCCTTTATACAAAGTGGTGGGTAGGATAAAAGAGTTATGGAAAAACTCCAGGCACCACACTGTGTGCATAATGGTTCAGGCCACATAAACATCATTAGGCTAGGTACCACCCAGTGACTCCCCTACCCCCACCGACATGAACAGGTGAGCCTTCCCACTGAAGCAGGCCCCGCTGTGAGCAGGGTTTCAGATGGGGTATGTGTTGTGGGGAAAGTCTGGACTGGTTGCCAGCAAGGGAAGGACTGTTGCCCCACCGATAGTGCAAGAGAAGAAAGAAGGGATCCTAGAGATAAAGAAAGTACATTATATCTATAAAACAGTTGCAACAAAGATTTGAAACATTACAATACAACTTTTTCAGTAAAGAGGCAAGGCATAAAATAAGCAAGTTTGCATTGCAGTTTGCTACCCAAGAATCGCCATAGGCAATTTAATTGCCAGCATGATTAGTAGTGATTGCTAATCATACTGCTGGCACAGTTAATGGCACTGTTTCTTTAGAAAGTGTGTGTGTGTGTTTTGTTTTTTTAAACCTCCCTCCCTTTCCCAAGCCAAGGTCCTCCTTCCCCTTCCCTCCAGTTCTGCCCCTGCAACTGGATGATTGCTGTACAGACATCTGAAGACCCCTCCCCCCACCTGGCTGATGGCATGGACATCTGAGCCCCCCCACTCGTTCTCAGTATGGGACAAATGTGACTTGACCCTTTACTGCTGTGCATCTGCAGTGGAAGGAGCTGGTGACCAGACCGGAGAATAACTAATAAAAATGGTGAGTTTTCTTTTTTTTTTTCTTGGTTTTGTTTACAGTTGGTCATGTTATTAACATTGAGTAGAAGACTTAGCAATTAAATCAACACTTTCTATGTATTTAATAGGCTGTCTGGGAGCCAAGTGAGTGAGCCATTAGCCAGTTGTGAATCTGGCAGCAGAGGTGGCCGAGAGCCCTGAGGAGTCAAGGTAGCTAAGGCAGAATGCCGTGAGGATCCAATAGCCAAGGAGGCTGGGAACAGGAGATGAGCACAGAGAGTGGCTTACTGAGACGCAGATCAGTAGAGCAGACCAATGGCAGAGCAGTAAGAGGATTGGGGGACTCTACAAAAACAAGTGGAAACTTTTCCTTCTTTATGGGTGTTAAGGCGAGGTGAAAGACCATCAGCAGGGCAGACATGGTACTCAGAATTGGGGGGTGGAGGGCAGGGGGAGCTTTGTTGCAGAAATGGAAAAAAGGGTCCATGATGGCAAGCAAGCCCAAAAGGGAACACCACAACATGCAAGTGACTCTGTGGACAAAACTATATCTGAAAGGGGAAGGGGGAGGACAAAACTGAAAATCTAAGGGCACACGGCAGGCATCAAAGGGAACACTGAACAGCCTGCAAAAGTTACTTTGTGGACAAAACTGTAAAGAAATTGAACCAGTCTTGGAGGGTACAAAACATTTGTGCCAGAGTGCCAGCCCTTTGTGGATAAAAAGGGATTTAAAAAGTTCTGTGCCCTGTAGAAACAAGAGATCTGGACAGTACATCAGCCTAAGTAAAACCATGTGAAATCAAAGTAAAAAAAGTATTGTGCCCTGCAGTTTCAGTGATGGGGACTGAAAGGATCTATGTGATAACAGCAATCACAGAATAGCCATCGCCGTTAGGGTGAATGGAAATCAGTCCCGGTGCACAGTAAAGGCGCGAGGACTTAGATTTTAAATGTAAATGCAGGAGCTTTGCCCCACAGGATTTTCAACTCCAGGGGCTGCATGTTGGGAGGGGGTGCAAAACCCCCCAAAAACTTTTGGGGATGGGCACAACAAAAGGCACCTGGACCCGAATCCAGCACCATTTATGGCCCAGCCCTGAACCCATCCACCACGTCAGGGGAGCAGCTTGGCAGCTCACTGTGGTGCCACCCCTCACAATCCCTCTCTCCTGTCCCACCCCACGCTCAGCGTGCTCACCCCCCCACGTGCATATACATGTAGAGACAGGATGTCGCTATATTTGTGCACTCCCCAATTCGGTCGCCTTCCCTCCCTAGTCGCTGTGGTGTAAGGCACCATGATTGAGTTGCTGTTTCAGTAGGCGCCCAGTTGTGGTTGCCAAACTCACAGGATACCGGAATGAAGGGAGCCAAGTGCAATAACTGAAGTTCTGTGCCCTGCATCTGCTGTGAAATTTTGCCGTGAGTGGTGAGTGCCACACGAGACAATCTACTGTGCCCTGCTTAGACAAGTGTTGAGCAGTGAATTTTGAAGACAAAACTAAGTTTGTGCCCTGTCTTCTTGCAATGATGGGGAAAGACTGAAATATAATTGGAGTATTACTCAGTTAACTGATTAAAAAAATAATGTAACTGTAGTCATTATGCTGATAGGCATTGCCTGTGAAAAAAATTAAGTTTTGTGTTGTGCAATATGCAGTGAGATCATTGCATAAAAGTACAAAAAATATTGTGCCTTGCACTTTTTTCTGTATGTCATGTTTAATGGGGAGGGATCTGCACTGGAGGGAGAGTTTGTGTTCAGCTCGATTCCAAATGCTGCTGGGGGGGTGATATTTTAACCACCATTACATTCAGATTTACAGAGTACATCCAGTCTGTTTTTTTGGGGGGGGTTGACCACCTTAGTTGCTGGTTGCTGCTGCAGTGTATGTTGGGAAAACATAAAGGGACACTGTCAGCTTTTTAACCCATTTTCAGTGCCCCTGTAAAAATATTTGTGCCTGTTAACAGAGCTGTACTTAGTAATTATTATGATTCTGTTTTAAAAGCATACATGCCTTATTTAATGTATATTTTTTACCAAAAAGACTTTCAGTCGCCCTGACTGAAATGCATGGTCTGCTGCTTCACACGCATCCCTGGCAAATAAGGAGTGGCACTGCATGATACTGAACTCATGCATGAACGGATTTGGTGATTTTGGAGGCATGTAACCTAAACAGATTGATGAATAGTGCTAACTGTGCTGATGTCCACAATATAAGTGGTTTTTAAAACTGAGGGCTATTTTCTATAGTAACTGTTGTTCTAAAAGTCACTTTTTAAACAACAGTTACTGTAAGAAATAGCCCTAAGTTGCTGGTCTGGTGGCGCTAAGGGTTGAGGTGCTGAATGCCACACACCGTGCCATGCCAGTGACACGGGTTCAAGAATGACCTCGGGTCATCGGGGTGCCAGCATGGGGGGAGCAGGGTCAAGCACCTAGTGGCAGCTCTTCTCTCCTTGGGTGGTTGTTGCCCCCCGTGGTTCCACTGCCACTGGGTGGAGGTCCAGTGACAGCACAGATGGGAGGAGGTGGCAAGTTGGGAGGGCATCTCGGAATGCAGCACATGTGTATGCATTCAGGACTGGGGGTGGGCGAAAAATGGGAAAAAACACATAAAATACATAATGAAAAGAAAAAAAATAGCCCTCAGTTTTAAAAAACACTTGTATTGTGGACATCAGCACAGTTAGCACTATTCAACAATCTATTTAGTTTATATGCTTCCAAAATCACAGAACTCGTTCATGCATGAGTTCGGCATCATTCACTGCCATCCCTATGTTGGGTACGTGTGGTACGGAGCAGACTGCGCATTTTGGTCGGGATGACTGAAAGTTTTTCTGGTAAAATATACATTAGATAAGACACATATACATTAAGTAAGACACATATGCTTTTTAAACAGAATCAGAACAATTACTGAGTACAGCTTTTTTAGGCACAAATATTTTGGGGGCACTAAAAATAGGTTAAGAAGCTGACAGTGTCCCTTTAAAGAGGGAGTCTGACCAAAATTTCTAGCATCAGTAAATTCAGAATTTGGATCAGCATATCCCCAGTCAGCTTTTTGCCAAAAATTAGTTACTTTGTTTGAAAATTACAAGTCATTTTGTAACCCTAAATTTACTGCCTGTTCAAAAAAGCCAGTTTCAGTAATGAGCTTCTGATGAAGTCGCAACCAGAGCTTGCAGCTGAGTCCTTCTTGCAAACACCTTAAAAGACATTTCTCCCGCGTAACATAAAACTGCAGTTGTATTAAACATCTGGAAAAGGAAAGCCGACAGTGGGTGAGTCAGGGCATGCATTTCCATAATATGTAGATGCAAGGTACAATACTTAAGAATATGATGGGGAGTGGTGGTGGAATACAGCAGCAAACATGACTTTAGAATGAGAAAAATATGTGCAATTTTTATAATAGTGCAGGGATGAGATTTTGAAATGTCACCAGACTGCAACTGTGGAATGCAGCAATGACACAATCTCGGAAAGTAGTTGGGACACACAATTTTGGAAAGTGGCAGGGTTGCTAAAATTCTTAATGTAGTGGTGTCATATAGTTTTAGAATGTGGCAGAGATAAACAATTTTTAAATGTGGGAGACACATAGTTGTGGAAGGCGGTAGGGATATGTAATTTCGCAATGTGTCTTGGTTGGATTCATTTGGCATGTCGTGTAGTGAAGCAAAATTTCAAAACGTGGTTGGTATGCTTGATTTCAGATTGTGGTGGCAACATTCAATTTCAGAATGCGACATGGACACGAAATCTCAGAATGTGGCAGTGACACAGTTTCAGAATCTGGTAGCCACATGGAATTTCAGAATGAGGCAGGGATGCATCATTTTAGAATGTAACTTGAGCATCCAATATTTGAATGTGGCAGTGACACTCATCTTCAGAATGTGGTGGGGATGTGCAGTTTTGGAATATGGTGGGAATGCACATTTTCAGAATGTGACAATGACTGACAATATTGGAGCATGGAAGTTTACACACAATTTCAGAATGTGGCAGGCAGGTACAGTTTTAGAATGTAGAAGAGACATGCAGTTTTGGAATATGTCAGTGACACACAGCTTCGGAATGTGGCAGTGACACTTAGTTTTGGAATGTGATGGTGGAAAATTTTGGAATGTGGTGGTGATGCACATTTTGAGAATGTGGCAGTGACACAATTTCAGAACGTGGCTGACACACAGTTTTGGAATGTGGCTGAAGCACAATTTTGGAATGTCACTGACACAGTTCCGAAATGTGACTGAAGTGCAATTTCAGAATGTGGCTGACGTACAATTTCGGAATGTGTCTGACATGCAATTTTGGAATGTGGCTGATGCACAATTTCAGAATGTGGCGGTGATGTGCAATTTCAGAATGTGGTGGTGATGCTGACGGGCAGTTTTGGAATGTGGCGGTGACTCACAGTTTCGGAATGAAGTAGTGATGCACAGTCATGCAGTTTCGTAATGTGGCAGTGACACGCAGTTTCAGAATGTGGCCGATGTGCAGTTTTGGAATGTGGCTGACATGCAGTTTCGGAATGTGGCTAATGCGCGATTTCGGAATGTGGCTAATGCGTAATTTCAGAATGTGGCTGATGCACAATTTCAGAATGTGGTGATGATGTGCAATTTCAGAATGTGGCGACAACTCACAATTTTGGAATGTGGTGATGACATGCAGTTTTGGAATGTGGCTATGACGCGCAATTTCAGAATGTAGCAATGACATGCAATTTCAGAATGTAGTGGTGATGCTAACATACAGTTTCAGAATATGGCGATGATGTGCAGTTTTGGAATGAGGTGATGATGCACAGTCATGCAGTTTTGGAATGTGGCGGTGCCGTGCGACTTCGGAATGTCATGGTGCCAGGCGGCTTCGGAATGTGGCAGTGCCGCATGACTTCAGAATGAGGTGGTAATGCACAGTCACACAGTTTCGGAATGTGTCAGTGCTGTGCACTTCAGAATGTGGCTGTGCCACGTGACTCCAGAATGTGGTGGTGCTGCATGACTTCAGAATGTGGGGGTGCCACGCAGCTTCTGACTTTGGAATGTGGCAGTGCTGCACAACTCCGGAATGTGGCAGTGTTGCACAACTTTGGAATGTGGCAGTGCCAAATGACTTCAGAATGTGGTGGAGCCAAATGACTTCAGAATGTGGCGGTGCTGCACACCTCTGGAATGTGACGATGATGCATGACTTCAGAATGTGGCAGTGATGCAGAACTTTGGAATGTGGTGGTTATGCATGACTTCGGAATGTGACAATGACACATGACTTTGGAATGTGGTGGTGATGCATGATTTCAGAATGTGGCTGTGATGCACAGTTTTGGAATGCAGCGATGATGCTCAGTTTCAGAATGTGGCAGTGATGCACAATTTTGGAATGTGGCAGTGATGTGCAGTTTCAGAATGTGGTGGTGATGTACAGTTACAGAATGTGGCAATGACACAGTTTTGGAATGTGATGATGACAGCTTCAGAATGTGGCATTGAAACACAACTTTGGAACATAGTGTGGATGTGTAGTTTTGGAATGTGGCAAGGATGCACTATTTTGGAATGTGGCTAGGATGCCAATGTTTGATTGTGGTGGGGATGTGAGGCACAATTTTAAAATGTGGTGAAAGTATACAATTCCGGAATGTGGCAAGGACAAGCAGTTTCAAAATAAAATGGTGTGTCCTGCCATATTCTGACAGTGTACATCCTTACTTATATTCCAGAATTGCCAGTCCCCACTAAATTCTTCGATGTGTGTCCCTGTCGCATTCTGAGATTGAGTGTCCCACCAGACTACGAGATGGCACTTGCCTGCCACATGTCGAGATTACATGTCCCCTCCCAACATTTTAAAACTGTGCACCACTTTGACAGTCTATACCTTGGTTCAGCACTGCATTCCAAAACCATCTCCTTCTGCATTCTAAAGTACAGTACCATGCATCTGAACATTCTAGAAATGGAAGCACTGCAGGCAACCCTGTGCCAGTTTTGGTTTTTTAAATAAATACTACATGTATAGTTTCAATAACTTTGAAGTAATAGGTCCTATAAGGTTGCTGATAGGGAGGACTAGCCTGTGAGTTCTGGTTGTGACATCATCAATGGCTTTTCGCTGAAACTGGCTTTTTTGAACAGGGAGTGAAATTAGTGTTACAAAATAACTCATAACTTTAAAACGAAGTAATGTAGAAACCTAATTTTCCATATGAGATTTATTGGGAGTAGGCTGGTTCTAATTCTGCAATGTAGTACTTTTGACTGGACTCCCCCTTTAATTAACCCTGGCAGTTGACTCCTCTTTTCTGCTTTCTAAGGGTCTATGCTTGCTTTTCACGTGAAGTTATTGTGCCAGTAGGTGGCCTTTACTTCATGGGAAGTAAGTCTTAAGTAAGACGCCTGCATTGCCCAAAGGAAGTAAGTAAGTAGTAAGTAAGTAAGATGCCTGCATTGCCCAAAGGAAGTAAGAAGTAGGTAAGACACCTGCATTGCCCAAAGGCTGCAGAGAGGCCTGGGTGGGGACAGTCATGGTTATTGAATTCCTCACCCAACACACACCACTTCAGCTTCTGCAACTGCTTTTATTCATTTACAAAGTTTGTCCAGTCTGTCACCCTGTTTGGGTGTGGGTGTGTGTGTGTGTGTGTGCTGCTGCTGCAGTCTGTGTTGGAAAAATTTAATTAACCCTGGTAGCTTGGCCTTCTTTTATGCCATATTCTGGGTCTATGCTTTCTTTTGGTATGCAGTCAAGATGGACTACATCTAAATAAAGTAGGGTCACAATTTCTCAGCCTCCAGTTTAACAACTCAATAGATGCAAATTTAAATTTAAACTATTAAATGGGGGGAGGGTGCAACTGCTATACATAAAACACGTTCAGAAGAATATACTTCTGTAAGCAATAAGTGGAATAATAATTATTACTGCAAAAACAATAAAAAAGCAAAACTAAGAAAAAAAAAAAGAGGATTTCAAAATCTGGTTTGAATAATCAAAAAAATCCACCAAGTCAGGAAAATACTACACAAAGTGAAATTGATATTAATAAGGTTAAAGTTAAGGGAATACAAATTCTACTAAGTAATGCTAGTAGTTTAACAAATAAATTAGATGAACTAAGATATATTCTAGCTAATAAGGAAATTGACATCTGTTGTATTACAGAAACATGGTTGACTGATGATTGGAATTGTGATATAAGTGGTTTTACAAAATTCTTAAAAAATAGAATGTTAAAGGAGGGGGGTTAGCTTTATACACATCTCATAAATACAACTGTCACAAGCTAGTGTATGAGGATTCTCCAGCTGAGATACTTTGGGCCAAAATCGAGCTAGGCAACAAAACCTTAACTATAGGTCTTTTTCACAGATCACCTAATTTAAACCAGAAAGATAACTTAGTCTTTTTGAAGCAGTTAGTAGGGTTACCACCTGTCCTGCGTTTTGCAGGACAGTCCTGATTTGGGCAGCTGTGTCCTGCAAAAAAACATGAAAAATACCACATGTCCTGACTTTTTAGTAGAAAAAGTGTTTTCTAACTTTCCTCTAAATCTTGTTGAAATCTATAGTACGTTAACTAAAATACATTAAAATGATGTGAAACCATAGAAGCACCCAAAAAACTACAATACTTAGTCTTAATTCTGATTATATAGCGAAAACAAGTCTGTTGCACTAGTCGAGGTTACATACTGTCCTGCGAAAAATCATGTTTTAGTAAGTAATGTCCCACTTTGAGCTTCTTAAAAGGTGGTAACCCTAGCAGTTAGACAATATTGAAGTGAAAGAAGACTTAATAATTCTGGGTGATTTTAATTTCCCTAATATAAACTGGGAAACACTTGATGTGCACAGTACTATTGAACGGCAGTTTCTAGAAATTACATTTAAACTTGGACTGGATCAGTTAGTAACTACTTCCACTAGGAATAATAATATACTTGACCTTCTTTTTACAAACAACGTTGACCTTCTCTCCACCCCTGTTATCATAAACCCTCTGGGTGACAGTGATCACAACATGGTTGTATGTGACATCTTAAACAAATTATAACAAAGGGATAAGTAAGTTTAAAAATGATAATAAAGCCGAATATAAAAACATAAAAAAGTTCATGTCTTAGTGGGAATGGTTAAAAGACTTGGGTAATCTTGACTTCGAACATGCGTGGGATACAATAAAGACCAAAATAGATTACTGTTTAAATACTTGGGTACCTGAGAGAGCAAAATATGATAATAATGCTTGCTCTTCACGTGAAGTTATTGTGCCAGTAGGTGGCCTTTACTTCATGGGAAGTAAGTCATAAGTAAGACGCCATTATTTTACAAGTATATTTAATCCTATGGACTTTACACATCAAGATACATTACAAACATCAAATATTAAATTATTCTTCTCTGAACAAGACACTTTAGAGGCCATTAACAAAATTACCCAATTCCCATGTGGTGGTCTAAAGATATAAAGCATATAATAAGAAAGAAACATCGGGCCTATAATAAATACAGCAAGACTAAAAAGGCTTCTGATTGGGGTAAGTTTAAGATACTTGCCAAAAAAAACAAACAAATCATTAAAAAATCGAAACAAAAAATGGAAATAAATTTAGCCAAAGACATCAAAGACAATAAAAAACTGTTTTATAACTATATAGGTTCATCAAAACAAACGTACAGGAATTGGACCACTAAAGGTAAATGACAAATTAATAACTAATGAAAAAGAATTGGCTATTAAATTGAATCATTATTTTACAAGTATATTTAATCCTATGGATTTTACACATCAAGATACATTACAAACATCAAATATTAAATTATTCTTCTCTGAACAAGACACTTTAGAGGCCATTAACAAAATTAAATGCAGTGCATCTCCAGGTCCAGATAGTATTCACGCCAAGTTCTTAAAAGAAGTATCAAAAGAACTTGCTGGACCTTTTACCTATTTGTTTAACATGTCTGTAAATAATGGGAAAGTTCTTCAGTCTTGGAGAGAAGCAAATATAACTCCTATACACAAGGGAGGTAATAAACAGTTACTATCTAATTATAGACCTATCAGCCTTACATCACTTGTCAGTAAAATAATTGAACGGTTAATACATGCTAAAATCTCCAATCACCTTAAAATTTTCAATTGTACTGACATTTCTCAGCATGGCTTTACTACTAGTAGGTCACGTCAAATAAACCTTATTAGTTTTTTCGAACCTGTCAGTGACGCCCTAGATAAGGGCCTTCCAGTGGACATCATATTCTTGGATTTTGAAAAGGCATTTGACACTGTTTCCCATAAAATTTTGATCAAACAACTTCATAATATAAATTTGGACATGTACTTAATTAAGTGGATATCAGCATGGTTATATAACAGACATCAAAGTGTGGTTGTACGAGGGCACAAATCCAACTGGAGCCCTGTCACCAGTGGAGTACTGCAGGGATCTGTTCTTGGGCCTTTACTTTTTAATATACTGATAGCAAGTATGCAAACAACAATAGAAGTTTGGATAAATAAATATGCAGATGATTGCAAATTAGGCTGCATTGTGAACACTACTGCATCTGCAAACACCCTCCAAGATAATTGAAATAAGTTAACATCATGGGCAGCAAACAATAATATCAAATTTAACCCAGCAAAGTGTAAGGTAATGCATATGGGGAACAATAATAAGCACCCATATTCAATTCAAAATGAGAAGTTAACTAATACAACAGAGGAAAGAGACTTAGGTATAACTATAACTGATAACTTAAAATTTAACACCCATACCAATAAAACTGTTAAAAAATGTCACAAGATTATAGGTTGTATATGAGACATATCAAAAGCAGGGAATCATCTGTAATCTTGCCCCTATACACAAGCCTGGTTCGTCCACATTTGGACTACTGTGTTTCATTTTGTGCCCCAACTTCTATTGGCTATCTAAACATGACAGAAAGAGTTCAATGAAGAATAACTAAAAAGATTAATATGTCTGAATTTGATTATGGTTCTAGATTAAAATCTTTAGAACTTTATTCTTTGAAGTACAGAATACTAAGAGGCGACAATCTATACTTATAAGGCATACAATAATGATTACTTGTTAAACACAATAGGATTAGAAAAGTTCTCAGTAAGTAATTACACTAGATCCCATAATTAAAAACTGAAATCATCCTTATGTACAACTAATAAATGATCTAGATGTTTTACTCAGAGAATTCCTCCAATCTAGAATACATTACCTAGTAACATTATAAACAGTGAAAACATAGAACAATTTAAGAGAAACCTTGACAAATACATGGGTAATAAGAAATTTTCCTTCCACTGCTAGTTTAGCTGGTGGCGAGTTCATAAATGGGCATGTGCCTTCTGAACTTATATCAATCTATGAATTTATGCCATTCAGACAACGACCCCCCCTCCCGCAACTCCATCAACCTGTTCAACATCCACAGTGTCAAATGGGTTGTTGCAGTGATGGGTATTTACAGCGATGCTGCTGTAAGCCGCTCTCCCTCGTGAACCGCACCCCCCCAGAGTTGACAATCATTAAGCCCATGGTGTGCATGGGGCAGAGGCTCCTTGCATTACTTCCTGATTGGTGTCACTCTGTTCCCTGTTGGTGTCAGGACACAGCACTGTTGGGGATGTCGGAGGCATTCCATCGCTGTGGGGGATGTCGATGACTTTGGTGTCACCGCAGCATAGGTGAACTCTTTCTATTCAGATGAGGATATTGTGCTAGGAGGTGGCATTTACTACTGGGATGAAGACTGCATTGTCCAAAGGCTGCAGAAAGGTTGGGGCAGGGACCGTCAAGGTTATTGAATTCTGAACCAGCATAAACTGTTGCAGCTTCACAAACAAGCTGCTTGCAACAGGGGAGACATTCGTCCTGCTCCGCCTCATCATTCCCAAAAATAAAACAGGATCATCTCACTGAAATGTGCTACTTTTCAGCATCACCCATATCAGTGCACCTACACGACCCTCATCTGGTTCTGCCCTCTGATTTCAAGCTTTTTAATTTCAGTCTGACATGGCAAGTGGAGTAAAGCTAGCAACTGCTGAAGACTGGTGCAAAAAAATATGATCCAGAAAAAAAATGGCTGCAAATAATCAATGAGGGAGATTTTGCAGTGCGTGCAAGTTGCTAATTGTGCTGTGAATACAATGATGTGAATACAAGGTGAATACAAAGATGAGCTAAATCACTAGGGGGATCACCTCCAGAAGGAGGGAAGTGATACTCCCTCTGTATAGCTGCTTGGTGAGGCCGCACCTGGGTAGACCAGTGGATGTCCTTTTTCTAGACTTCAGCAAGGCATTTGACTCTGTTCCTCACGTGGGCCTGTTGGATAAGCTAGGAGAAATGGGGGTGGGAAACCAGATGATCAGATGGATAGGCAATTGGCTCCAGGACCAGACCCAGAGGGTGTAGTTGATGAGATAGTCTGATCCCCAGGAGGGTCATTAGTGGGGTCCCACAGGATCAGTCCTTGGGCCCCTTCTGTTCAACGCCCTACGTATCTGACATAAGGACAGGAATCAGGAGTGAGATGAGTCTCTTTGCAGATGACTCAAAACTGGGGGCAGTGGTGGATGGGGAGGAGGGAGGTGGCCCTGCAGGGGACCTGGAGGCTCTGGAAAGATGGTCTAGAAAGTGGAAGCTGAGGTTCAATGCAGGAAATGCAAGATACTCCACCTGGGGCAGAAACCCAGGCCAAGTGTACACCCTGGGGAACACTACAAGTCTCAATGGCTGAGAGGGACCTGGGGTGGTGGTGGATGTCAAGATGAACAACTCTGAGACTTGTGGGAGGGCAGCAGCCAAGGCCAACAGGATGCTGGGATGCATCACTAGGGGATCACCTCAGAAGGAGGGAAGTGATACCTCTGTATAACTGAGCTTGGTGAGGCCGCATCTGAGTACTGCAGTTTTGGAGGCCACACTTAAAGAGGGACATTAACCTCCTGGAGAGGGTCCAGAGGAGGGCAACCAAAATGATTTGGGGCTTGGGGGACAGGACCTATGAGGAGAGGCTCGAAGAGCTAAATATGTACACATTGGAAGAGAGAAGGGACCGGAGGACATGATAGAGGTCTTCAGGTACATGAAGAGGGTAAATAGGGGAGGAACAGTCAGGGTGCTTCGAAGGAAGGAGGAAGGGGCCACTAGAGGGCATGGGTGGAAGCTGGAGGGAAGATTCAGGGGAGAAAGGAGGAGGTGCTACTTCACTGAGAGGGTGGTGGAGCCATGGAATGCACTACCTAGGGGGCTGGTGGAGGCAGAGACAGTGGAGGGGTTCAAGAGGGGTGGGACAGGTACAGGGAAGGGTTCAGGAAGCAAATCCAATGCAGCAAGAATATCTGGAACTGGGAAGAGAGAAGCCAGAGAAGGTGAGGGGGACAGCAAGGTCAGCACCCAGGGTGGGGGCTGACCAAACGAGCAGACACGAAAGACCGTTAGGCCTATTCTGCTGGCATTTTAGTATGTTAGTGTGTTAGTAAATGGCATGAAGAACTTCACTGAGGCATTAGTTGCAGGAATATCAGGTCCCCAGCTGAAAGTAGACACAATCCAGAAAATCTAGAGACAGAGCAGTGCAACGAAACTATTAATGTTAAGCAACTGGGTAAAAAAAATCACCGCTATATGTATCACTACATTAAAATTGATAAGTTGAGTTATAAAATGGAGACAGAAAATCCTGCTTTCTAAATGGTTATTACCTGTGCATGAAATCTGTTCCATGCACAGGTAATAACAAGTTTGGAAAAGCAGGACCGCATTGTAAAGTAAGAGAAATCATGGAGCCATTAGAACATTGATTTTTTAAGTGCTGCCATTTTTTTCCCCTTGCTAATGCAGCTCAAATGTACAAAGTGCTCCACTCAAATAAAATAAAATGTACAGAGTACTCCTCTTGTCTGACCTGCTCATCTTTCTCACACCACAGTACCGGACCTCCATTCATCACTTCTCTCGCTGTCTCCTATAGAAAATCGCATTCCAAGCATACCTGCTCCCACTGTCCCTGTTGGAAAATCCGTTATCGTGGTCATAATTCATATCCTGCACCATGCCACCTCCACTATGTCTTGTAGCATATCGTGCTCCCATTCCACTACATTTAATTAGATAAACAAATCTGCATCTGTTATCCTTTTATTTTATTGCAATACTGGTATAACCTGCTGGGGAGAACCAGTTTCTTCCACTCGCTCCTTTCTGGTGCTGGGACTGTCATGGGAAGTGGAGGAGCTACTTGACTGTCACCATAGTCAAACAAAAAGTCTGTACATACATCTCCTTCATTTCTTTTAATCACTCTTTTAAAACAACACAGACCTCTATAAACACACAGCTCAGCTGCATTGTTCTCTCAGTCGGGACATGCTCACAACACTGAAAAAAAAAGAACTATGGATGCCACAACAGTACAAATGCTATGTGACAAGAGCAAATGACATCATCACCTAGTAGGCAAAGGACTAGTTTACCTCAAATTTTACCTCAGTTAACATAATGATTTCAGTTTTTCAGTTCAGTAATCCTTTTTTAGAGTGAGAAAAATATTTTAAAAAAAGAAACCCATTTTATAAGTGCAATAAGACACTCCAGGGGTGTGCATGGAACAGATTGTACCGCACTTTCAGAGGCTGATGGCTCACTGCGCCCTTGGGCGTGCAGTAAAGTCTGCTCAATGCACATTTCATCATCTTTTATTGCTTACTCAAGGGGGAGGGGTAGAGAGGAAGGGGTTGGGATCCAGAGTGAGCTCAGATATTTAAACAATTTTAATTTATTTGCAGGGAGAGCTTTCAGTAATGCAGAGGATTAGCATAGAACAAGTGTAAGCAGGCAGATGGGGAACTTGTATATGATGGCCAAAGAGGACATCCCAGTTAATAAGTTTGAAGCAGTAGCAGAACATGAGAAGCACCGTGAAGTGTATTTGGCAAAAATTGGAAAGAACTTTTAACAAAATCTGCTGGCAACTGTCAAAAGTGTAAATTATTTATCAGTGCTTATGGATGGTAAGACTTGAAGTGGTGTGATTGAAAATGAACTGGTATACATTATTTAGGTAATCCCAAAACTGCCAAGTTGAAACCAGTTTTCTACGAATGAAGGCTGTATCAGGTAGCACAAGTGAGGGGTTGAAAAATCTTCTCTTAAATATTCTTGTAGATTGTGGGCTTTATATAAAAAATGGAGTTTGGGGCTGATGGGGTATCTGTCAACATGGATGTAAGACAAGGACTTGCTGCACTTCCACAGGCAGAACAATTTGAATGCTTTATTGCTGTTCAGTGTCTCTCACACAGGTTTCAATTGGCCATTAAAGATGCATTGGATAAAATGTATTTTAATGACGTTTCAAATGTTCTGGCTCAACTGTTTTATCTCTATTAAAAAAGTTCTAAGCAACTGAAAGAATTGTGGTTCGTTGCCCAGGCAATGAAGATGTCAGTTTAGAATTCCAAGAAGGCTCATGGAACACATTGGGTGCAGCAAAAACTTCTTGCCACCTGGGCTGTTACCAAATAATTCTCTTTCTGTCCCAGTTGGGGTGAGAATAGTGAAACATGGCATGAAAAGGTCATAGTATCATAATTGGTTGCAGGTTGCAAATTAAACAGGAGAGGGGCAGCGGCTTTAGGAAGAAGAATTTTGTTTATGTAACACTGACTTGGAACCTTCAAAAATGGGTCCTTGACTTAAAGGTGTTACTCCCAAACTGAAATAAATAAATAAATAAAAAATATCAACTACCACCCTGCATATGATAAACTAGATACCGGTGGGGGTTGGGGGGTGATAGCCATATCATGCCCTATTACCAAAGCTCAGGAAAACCAATCCAAAAAGGTCTTACTGGACTGGCATGGCAAAACTCAAAATGTTGTCACTAAATGCCAAGAGCCTTAATAACAAGATGGATGAGCTAATGGCTGACTTAAACAAGCATCAGTACGGTGTAATAGCAATTACAGAAACATGGTGGAAAGATTCAGAGGACTGGGGACACCAGATTGAAGGCTGTAACCTACAACAGCTAAATTGCATAGGTTGCAGAGGTGATGGTGTGGCAGTATATTTTACAAACAGACTAAACAACCCACTCCACCAGAGAAAGATGGTGTCATCACTCAAAGCCTTTGGATTGAAATCAATGGTAACCAAAACTGGCTATTATAGGGATTTGTTATAGGCCACCAAACAGAAGCCGTGATTACAACCAAAAACTCCTTGACAATGTGTACTACAGATGTATGACAAATAAGGAAGTTGTTATTTTAGGTGATTTTAACATAAGAATACTGACTGTGTTAGTAGTATTGCAATGGGACAATTAACTTCTGAACTAATGGTTATTATCAACAAATGTGACTTAGAACAGTTAGTTTTAGAACCAACAAGGGGAAACAACCTGCTAGACCTGGTATTGACTAATATCAAAAACAGGGTAATAAAATGTAACGTGATACATCCTCTGGGCAACAGTGACCACTGCATGAGCCATGTAGTGATACAGCAGAATTCTAAAAACATCATAAAGTCCCAGCTAGTAGAAAAATACAATAAAGCAGATTTTGTAGCTATGGCTAGAGAACTATCAGACTGGGACTGGGAAACTTAATTTGCAGGTAAAACTGCTATTTATATGTGGGTTACTCTCAGGGACAGGTTTTTAGATCTTCGGGATAAATGGGTTCCTATCAGTAAACATCTCAAGAAACAAGATCAGGCCCAAATGGCTTACACTGGGTATAAAACGGCTCATGGATAAACAAAAGATATCATTTAGCAGGTTCAAGAGTGAGCCTTGCAGTAAGAATTATGATAGTTACAAAAAAGACCTAAAAAATGTAGAAATGCAATAAGGAAAAGTAAACATAACCATAACATCAGATCTACCTTAGCCAGAAATAGTGCAGACCCTAAAGCCTTCTTTGTTTACATAAACTAGGGAATCAATTGTTCTGTTCCTCGAAGGTGAACAAATTGAAGAACTAGCTCTCACGGTCGAGAATCTAAACAACTATTTTGGCACTAATTTCAATAAAAATGTAACTGAAATAGTTGATAAAATAAACAGTCCAATATTAGGAGATGACTTGGGTAGTCACTTGTTCACTGCAAACAAAATTCTTACGGAACTGAATAAAATCAAACCAGGCAAAGCACCTGGAGCAGACAACGTTCATCCACAGGCTATCAAAAACTTGACACATCTGATATCCTGACTGTCATTTTTTTAACTTCTTCAACACAGGTTTGGTTTGTGAGGACTAGAAAAACAATCGTTACCCCAATATTTAAAAAAGATAACAAGCAATCAATTAATAAATACAGACCTATCAGTTTAACATTGATTTTGGGAAAAATCATGGAGGGACTTTTAAAAAAATCAATACTCGATACCAGAAATATTGTTGATGCAATGGACAGCACACAGCATGGATTTACTAAAGGGCACTCGTGTAACTAACAATATCTTTTTAAGAGCCCATAAGTGATCCCCTAGACCATAACATTCCATGTGATGTCATTTATTTGGACTTCAAGAAAGCATTTGACCATGTTCATCATAGTAAACTAAATTACTAACCTGGACCAGTTAAACATGGACGGTAGAATTACATCTTGGAACCAAAATTGTCTGACAGAAAGCAAAGGGTTAGAGTTTGTGGCACAGTCTCAATCCACATTAGTGTTACCAGTGGGGTGCCTCAGGGTTCTGTGCTGGGTCCAGTTCTCTTTAATAATTACATCAGTGATTTACATCTAGGTTTACATGGATTTGCTAATAGAATTTCAAAAGTCCAGCACTCACCACCACCATAAAACACGCTGCTCGCATCTTCTGTGCAATATTTTTATTTCATCAATGTGCCATATAAAATCTGCACACCTTGACTAGTTTTGGATCAAGTTCTTCTTCAAAAGTCATGCTACATCTTTACAATGACTGCCTTTTATAGGCACCATAAAATGACATCATCACCCAGTGTCACATAAAATCACCACTTGGAGTGAAGTAATCACCTCATAAAATAGCTAATATATATACATCACAATAGACAATAAAAAGCATATATAAACAAACATACTATATTTAAAAAATGAACATATTTACCAACATCCTAAAATGTTATATATCCTATTCCTATAATTGAAATAAATTCATTCCAATATCCATGTTTAATATATTCATACATATGAACTTTCATTCAAATCTTCTCATTTAATATACATGATGATATATATATATACAAAAATATTTATTTCGGTATTCAAAATTGCACCATTCCCTATTATTATATTAGACATGAAAAATATTTATTCGAAATATTAAAAGCAATATTCACCTTTTTTAATATATTTTTCCCATATTGCACACACTATTCATTTTCAATTCACATATTCTTAGCCATATATAGCTATATATCAAAATGCAATTATGATATAAAGTCTATTATTACATACATGAAGATTCCTCTATAAGAACTATATATTTCTTATCCATATTTTATATAAGGTATTAGGCTAATATTGTCATTTAATCCTGGGGGCCTACATGCCCTCAATGTATATATCCAGAAACCTTCAAGTCTCAAAATCAAATTTCTGTAGTCGCCACCACTTCTATTGGGTACAACTTTTTCAATGGCCTGAAAAACAAATCTATGTTCTCCCCCTATACAGTTTCAAATGAGTGCACCTGTTGCATATGTAATGTCACCATTTTTTATAGTTAGACAATGTTCTCCTACATGAATTTTGAAGTGTCCTTCATTTTTACCTATATAGAAGGCACCTCAAACACAAGTAGCCATGTAAATTACCCCTACAGTGTCACATGTCATTAGATTTCTAATATAATAATAGGGAATGGTGCAATTTTGAATAACAAAATAAATATTGTTTTTTATATATATATATATATATCATCATGCATATTAAATGAGAAGATTTGAATGAAAGAAAGTTCATATGTATGAATATATTATACCTGGATATTGGAATGAATTTATTTATTTCCATTGTAGGAATAGGATATATAACATTTTAGGATGTTGGTAAATATGTTCATTTTTTGAATATAGTATGTTTATTTATATATTTTTTTTATTGTCTATTGTGAAATGTGTGTGTGTGTGTGTGTGTGTATATATATATATATATATATATAAGCTATTTTATGAGGTGATTACTTCACTCCAAGTGGTGATTTTATGTGACACTGGGTGATGATGTCATTTTATGGTGCCTATACAAGGCAGTCATTGTAAAGATGTAGCATGACTTTTGAAGAAGGACTTGATCCAAAACTAGTCAAGGTG
This sequence comes from Neoceratodus forsteri, assembly GCA_016271365.2. Taxonomy (NCBI): domain Eukaryota; kingdom Metazoa; phylum Chordata; order Ceratodontiformes; family Ceratodontidae; genus Neoceratodus; species Neoceratodus forsteri. The sequence goes on along the minus strand of CM028130.1, from coordinate 533,645,179 downwards.
TGCATATTTGATATGGCACGTTGATGAAATAAAAATATTGCACAGAAGCAGCGAGCAGCGTGTTTTATTGTGGTGGTGAGTGCTGAACTTTTGAAATTCTGTTGGCTATTATCTAGAACTACCCCGACCTAGTGCAGCGTTCTGCTGTGAAGAATTTGGACGTTTTGCTGAATGGATGCACAGGTTGCTAATGGACAAATACCTTGCATAAAAACCATGTCCACATGCTCCATTGTCTGCATGTATGTCCATATGGTATGATAATATCAACAGTGACCAATTTTTTTTTTTTGCAGTTAATCTTTTTTTATTGAGGAGTAAGTACAAAGGTAGCAGCAGAAAACATGAAACATGAATTGTTTACATACCAATGCATTTTACATTTCTTATAATTTGCAGACAGAATTTTAACACATTGAATCATAACAATGACTTCTATATGAATATCATAATAGAGAAACAGGCATATTAGTCCAAACAGTATAAAGTATCAAGCTGGTTAACTGGTCAGTTCATGGGGGTTTCAGTAAGTCCTTTCTATTGAATACCACAGGGATAGGAGGGGATCTAGTGACTCGAGCCATGTATGGAGCCTAGATTTTAACAAAAGCTGCACTTGTCTTTTTGGCGAAGTGAATAAGACGGGTTTGGGAGACTAAGGACTCCATTGCTTCTAACCATGTTTGAAAGGCTGGAAGGCTTGGTATCCGCCATTTCATTAGAGTGAGTCGGAGAAGTTCCACCGAAGCCTGCGTGAGCCACATCAGCTGCTCATTAGTCATGGGCCAGCTATCTGAAACAACGCCAAGTAACCAGAAAAGGGGGGAGTGAGGCAAAGTGCATGCCAAGGTGTGGGAGCAGAAGTGGATCACTTTCCCCCACACTACTTGGAGTGGTTTGCAGCTCCACAATATGTGTAGTAAATCCGCCCCTGGGGCCAGACACCTCCAGCACTGGTTATTGGGTAATAATCGTATTTTGTGCAGCTGGTAAGGGGTTCTATACCAGAGGTGAATAACTTTGTTTTTAATAAGAAGGCTCCTCTGGTCCACACAGGCCTTATGTGCAAGCTGCCAACAATTAGACCATTCCTGAGGGGTAATTGAAATGCTGAGCATTTTTTCCCACCTGATTTTAGCAGGCAGAGATGGGTCTGGATCAGAGTCTCTAACCTACTTTTGGATCATACCTGCTAACCCTTTACTTTGTTTAGACCATCGGGAGATTGGAAGTGTTTCCCTAGATGGGCCTAAATTTACCCTGCAACTCATACACTTACAGTTAGTTCTGGACCAGATGCAATATAAACTTCGGAGCTGCGAATACTGCCCAAAACATTCTTTAGGCAAAGAATGTTGAGCTCTCAGATATTGAAAGGGGACAAAGGTTCTCTTGTCCTCCTGAACTAAGTCTTGAAATGTATTTATCTGGCAAGCACTCCATATCGGCCAGTTAAAGGGCTTCTGGTCTATTGTCAGGAATGGGTTATTCCATAGCGGAGTATGTAGGCCCAAACTCAAGCATCTTTGTTTAGCCTTGCCCAGGGATTTCCAGGCTAGGTGGCTGTCCCTTATTGTCCACCATCCTTGTGCATTTCTGGGGAGAGGATGCCCCAGAAAACAAAGAGGGGAGATATTACCCAGCACAGTGCTTTCCAACTTGACCCACACAGGGGGTGGATGAGACAACCCTCCAATTCCTTTACAAGTTTTGGCTATCAAAAATGCTTGAGAATATCTACTAAAATCCAGAAGATTCCATCCCCCTCTAATCCATGGGGCTCTTAGTTTAGCTCTGCTGTAGCGAGGCTTGTTGGGACCCCATAGAAACCTGCTCATTAAGGTGTGAAGCTTATGTGCCCACACCTTAGAAATCGAAAAGGGGAGGTGAGAAACCAGGTAATATACTTTAGGGGCGACCATCAATTTATAGTGCCAATCTTCCCTGCCATGGATAAATGTAAATGCTCCCAGCGTTTCACATTATTAGCCAGCTGGGTCCATATTGGAATAAAATTCTTGTCCACCATAGAGGTTAGATCTGTGGATAATCTAATCCCTAGATATTGAATATCAGGATGAACCCACTTGAGACTGGAGGAACCAATCATGTTAATAGACGTGTGGAAGTTAAGTGGTAAAATCTCTGACTTAGTTTTATTGATTCGAAGGCCGGATATGTTCCCAAATGTGGTAAGTGTGTCCAGAAGGGGTTGTAGACTCCCTTGGACGTCACTTGTGAGGATCAGACAATCATCTGCATATGTTTAGTGTAGTAACTCTGGTTTCCCACCTGAATCCCTTGGATTTTGGGGTGAGCATGTATAGCTGCTGACAAGGGTTCCATAGCCAAAACAAAAAGTAGGGGGGACAAAGGGCAACCCTGCCTGGTACCCCTATGAAGCTGAAAGGGGGGGACATTGTGGTGTTAATGAGCACCTTGCCAACTGGATGCTGATATAAAGTGTGTATCCAAGAGGAAAAATATGGACCTATGTTAAACTTCTTCAGGACTGCCTGCAGAAACTCCCACTCCACTGAGTCAAAAGCTTTTTCGAAATCTATCGTGATAATGGCTGCAGGAGTAGGGAGTTTCACTGCCACCTGTATCAAAGTGATCAGGGCCCTCACATAATCTGAGCTGTGTCTCCCCTTAATGAAACCCACCTGAGAGGGATGGATAATGTATGGCAATACCTTTTCTAATCTGGTCGCCATAGCTTTCGCAAGTATTTTGGCGTCTGCATTCATCAGAGAGATATGCCGGTAATTGCTAGGGTACATCTGGTCCTTGCCTTCTTTTGGTAGTATGGTAATCACTGCCTCTCTTAGGGAAGGAGGAAGTTCGCTTTTACTCTGGGCTTCCTTAAGCATGTCTAAGAGAGGAGAGATTATTTCTGGGTGTACAATTCTATAAAAATCAGCGGGGAACCTGTCACTCCCCAATGCCTTGTGAGGGGCCATACTTAGAATTGCCTTAAGTAGTTTGTCCTCAAAAAGTAGAGCATCTAATGCTTGGTTTTGAGCCTTAGTCAGAGCTGGCAATGATAATTGATCCATAAAGCTGCGGAACTTTCCCTCATCCCATTTTACCTGAGATGTATATAGGTTTCGATAAAAGTTGGCCATGGAGTCATTAATTTCCTTTTGTGAATGGACCAAATTTCCCCCCAAGTCTCAAAGGCTTATTATGTGATGTTCTGCTTGCCTTTTTTTTAGCCTATAAGTGAGGAGTTTTCCTGCCTTCTTCCCTTCCACCCAGTACCAATGTTGGGAGCACCTAATATTCAGTTCTGCCCTTCTTGTTAACAGTAAGTTAAGCTGTATTCTGATCCAAGTCAGTTCTTCCCGTAGGCAGTTACTCTTAAGCCTTCCTGGATTTCCCTTATACTCTGCCTCCAACTGTTGCAACCCACTCTCTAATTGTAATACCTCCCCCCCCTCTGTTTTCTCTGAAATGTGGCAAAACTTATAATTCGGCCCCTTGGGGTGGCCTTGTATGCTTCCCATATATTTGCAGCTGAGGAAGAACCAGGTGGGTTTAGTCTAAAAAAGAATTTAGTTTCCTCCTTAACCAGGGATTGAAAATCCCTATCATTAAAAAGAGGCGGGTCCAACCTCCAGGAATTAGATTTTCCTTTAGTGATTGGGCTCACCGCTAGATTTAGCAGCAGCGGGGCATGATCAGATATGTAGATTGGAGCTATATATGTGTCTGTAGTGCTGGTAACCAAATTTTTGGAAATGAACCAATAGTCCAATCTACTTGCCATTGCTTTAGCTGAAGAAAAGTAGGTATAATCACGATCCGCTGGATGCTGCAACCTCCAGATGTCAGCAAGGCAGTACAGGGAAAGCAAAAACAGTGACCGATTTGAACTTTTAAAATGAATTTGAACTTCCCCTTATACTAAAATGTCTCATGATGCACATTCTGGAGGTCTGCTTGAAACTAATGATCCTTTTTCTTTCTTCAATGGCCTGTTAAAAGAAGCAGGTAAAGCTAATCCATTCCTGATTGGAGCCACTAATGATGGAATTGGAATGAATGCACCCACTAATTCCTTGGTTGTAGCATTTAAAACATTGGAAAAAATTATTCTCAAAACTCAGAAGATTTACTGGAACATTATGAATCTAGAAGCTTATCTACATGTCAAGCTAATTCCACATGGTCTTAGGCTGATAAAGAATCCTTTATTTGGACTTGATATGGAGACATTTATTAATGAATGGTGAACAATTTTGGAAGAAGTCTCCAATAAATTGATGCGATTGATTATCAAACATGGGCAAGAGGTGAGTGAGACCCTGTTACAAGATATTAAAGAGCAGGAAAAAATTGTTCTTACCTTTAGAAATGATGTTGACTTTGACAACCATAATAAACGCCTGAAAGACACAATAGCCAAGTTAGATTTGGAACTTAAAATTAAAAAGTTAACCAAATTTAAAAGGGATTTGGATGATTATCAAATGGGACGTAGCTATAGTGTGAAAAAAATGGATAAAGTAAAGAGCATTCTGAGGCAGGAATGAAAGGTGTCTTTTAATCTCAGCATCAGTGATTCAGAGACAGTTGTATCAAATGAAGAAACACCTGCTCATACAGTGGAAAATAGAGGTGCTCCTAGAAAAAGTAACAGACAAAATAGATTTCAGGGTTTTCACCTTCCCTGTCAGGGGGACAAGGTCAGAATTTTATCAACAGAGGAAGAAACAGAGAAGAATGAGGAGGGGAGGAAAGAGAAGGTGGAGATATAAGAAATTGGCAAACTTCAACATATCAGGAACCACATATGTATCCCAACCCCCAGTCTCACTATTGGGAATATCTATACAGGCAAGATTATCAGGAACCAACACAGACTATGTATTCAATGACCAGACCCTCACCCCCACCCCCACAATGGCACCAGTGGAGAGGGAACAAAAAATGATCAATTTATCTAATAAAGTGCTTAAATGTACTGAATAAGGGTTTATCTTTTGCCCCCACATGTGATATTAATAAGTTTGACACATTTATAGATTTTCATAAATTATGTCCTAATTTGAGTTTGAAATCATTTTTTTCCAAGTCTGATAATTCTGATATATACTCTGTCCCTAGCTCTGATGATGTAACTAATTCTGTTAACACAGATTCTTCATTACAAAAGTTTAGAAAGAAATCTATATTTTATCCAGCCCCCTCTGCAGCTACTAATACATTTCAGGAATTGTGTGGAACACAAATGGATGTGCTTTTTCAGAATTTACCCGATATTAAATATAATAATTTATCTGGTAATGAAAGAATAGCTTTAAATGCTTTACGAAATGATAAATCATAATTAAGCCAGCTGATGGGGGGGGGGAGCAATTGTTATCCAGAATGTTGGAGATTATGTGATGGAAATGGAAAGACAATTATATAATACTGATTTGTATTACACACTCTCTGCAGATCCTACTGTTAAGTTTAAACATGATATAGATACCTACATTGAGAGGGCATTCGACAAAAAATGGATTAGTGAGGATGTAAAAAATTTTTTAATGGTGGATTACCCCAAGAGAGTGACAATCTACACCCTACCAAGAGTGCATAAGTCTTTTGATAAACCACCACCCCCAGGCTGACCCATAGTGAGTGGGATAGGATCCCTCATGGAACCTCTGTCTCAATACATTGATTTCTATATACGGCCATTTGTTTACACTTTGGGTTCATATATTAGAGATACAGGGGATATATTAAATACCTTGGAAGATATTGTGATAGAGGATGGATCCTTATTGATAACACTGGACGTAGAGTCCTTGTATGCCAATATACCGATGCAGGGGGCTCTGGAGTATATTGAATATTTTTTGAATACCAAAACAAGAGATATAGAGCCTCCTGCTGAATTTTTGGTACAGCTTTCCAAATTTGTTTTGACGTATAATACATTTACTTTTTAGATGTTTTATATCTGCAAAAGAAAGGGACAGCGATGGGGGCTACCTTTGCTCCAAACTAAATGAGAAAAAAAGACCAAAGTAGAAAGGTCAGTGGGGGATGCTGCAACAGAAGGTAAAGCCATCAAAAAATGGAGAGCAATGAGTACCAATGCTCATAGTCTGAGTAACAAGTTTCCTGAATTAGTGGCCTTGATGGAGGAGGAACATCTGGATATCATGGCAGTCACAGAAACATGGTACACACAAAACCATGACTGGGAGATAAACATACCAGGATACACTATCTACAGGAGGGACAGGGAGGGTAAAAGAGGAGGAGGAGTAGCTCTTTACATAAGGGAAGGAATCAAAGCAACAGAACAAAAGGGAAAACAGGGAGGAGAAGAAGCACTGTGGGTAAATTTGGAGACCGGCAATGGCACCACAATCCGCACAGGGGTTGTATACAGACCTCCTTCTCAGGGGGAGGAAATGGACAAGGAAATGATAGAAAGTATACTTAGAATGGCAGAAAAAAGGGAGATATTGCTGATGGGTGATCTGAATATGCTAGATGTTAACTGGAGTGCAGTTGCAGCAGCCACTTCGAAGAGTGGGGTTATTCTAGATGCCCTACAGGGGACATGCCTTAGGCAACTAGTATTGGAGCCCACTCGAGAGGGAGCAATCTTAGACCTGGTTCTCTCAAATGGAGATGAAGAGAGGATCACAGATGTAGAAGTGGGTAGCCATCTGGGAACTAGCGACCATCGAACAGTATGGTTCACAATAAACACAGCAATAGAGTCAAGTCATACAAAGGCAAAAGTACTGGACTTTAGGAGGGCTGACTTTGCCAAAATGGGTGAATGCCTAAGGAATGCACTAGCAAATGGGCAGGAAGGAGAGGTGGAAGAACAATGGGGAATAATAAAAACTGCCATCACAGAGGTAACAAGCCTTTGTGTGAAGCAAATAAACAAAATGAAACGATGTAAGAAACCACTATGGTTCTCAAAGGAAGTGGCAGTGAAGGTTCAAGAGAAAAAGAAAGCATTCAGGAAGTACAAGGAATCACAGAAGGAGCAGGACAGAGAACTGTATCAGTTAAAGCAAAAGAAAGCTGGGAAGGCAGTCAGAACAGCAAAGGCCCAAACCGAGGAAAAGATAGCCAACTCTGTTAAGAAGGGGATAAACCCTTTATAGGTACATCAGGGAGCAAAGGAAGACCAAGGGAGGGATAGTGAGGCTTAATAAAGGGGAGGGAGGGTGGGCAGAGGGTGACTGTGAAAAGGCAGAGATACTAAACAAATATTTTTGCTCAGTATTTACAAAGGAAGAGGGGGAGGTACCTAAAACAAGCAGTAGAAACACTCTGGATACAGAATTTGATAACAGCCCATTTACAGAAGAAAGGGTTCTGAAAGAACTCTTAAAACTGAAGCTGAACAAAGCAATGGGGCCTGATGGGATTCATCCCAGAATTTTAAAAGAACTAAGGGTAGAACTAGTGACACCACTGACTACCCTCTTTAACAAATCATGGGAGGATGGGGTGGTACCCGAGGACAGGAGGAGGGCAGATGTGATTCCCCTTCACAAAAGTGGGAGCAAGGCAGAAGCAAGAAACTACAGACCTGTTAGTTTAACCTCAGAGGTAGGGAAAATGATGGAATCACTCAAGGAAAGAATTGTCGATTATCTAGAGGCCAGAGGGGCACAGGACCCAAGGCAGCATGGATTCACAGCGGAAGGTCATGCCAGACTAATCTGATAGATTTCTTTGACTGGGTGACCAAAGTAGTAGATCAGGGAGGGCTGTGGACATGGCCTACCTAGATTTAGCAAGGCATTTGACACAGTCCCACACAAAAGATTAATATACAAGTTAGCCAGCCTGGGAGTGGGTCCCAAGATGACAGCCTGGGTAAAGAATTGGCTGGAGAATAGGACACAGAGAGTAATAGTAAATGGAGTCCACTCTGAAGAAAGGGGTTACTAGTGTGGTACTGCAAGGTTCAGATGGGACCAGTCCTCTTCAGTGTCTTTAAGCGACATTGCAGAGGGACTGAAAGGAAAAGTATGTCTTTTGCAGATGACACAAAGATCTGCAACAGAGTAGATGCACAAGGTGGGGTGGAAAGGATGAGAAGGGACTTGGCAAGGTTAGAGGAATGGTCAAATGCATGGCAGCTTAGATTCAATGCTAAGATGTGCAAGGTAATGCACCTGGGAAACAAAAACCCAGGGGAAGAGTACACAATGGGGGGTGAGATACTAACAACAACAAAAATGGAAAGGGACCTGGGGGTAGTCATATCAGATAACCTAAAGGTGGGCAAGCAGTGTGAGAGGGCAGCAAGGAGGGCTGGGTGGATACTGGGATGCATAGGGAGAGGCATCACCAGTAGAAAACAGGAAGTTATATCCTCTGTACAGACAGCTGGTCAGACCCCATCTGGAGTATTGGTGCAGTTCTGGAGACCCAGTCTCCTAAAGACATAGACAGGATGGAAGCTGTCCAGAGGAGGGCAACTAAAATGGTGCAGGGTCTGCACCAGGAGACATATGAAAGAGAGACTTAAGGAGCTTAATATGTATAGCCTTGAGGAAAGGAGGAGGGGGACGATAGAAACTTTCAAGTACCTCAAGGAATCAACAAAGTCCAAGAGGGTAGCATCTTTCAAAACAAGTGTGCAAGAACAAGGGGCACAATTTGAAGATAGAGGGGGGGTCAGCTCAGAGGTAATTTAAGGAAGTATTTTTTTCACAGAGAAGGTTGTGAATGCATGGAATGGCCTTCCAGACGAGGTTGTGGAGTCAAAAACTGGTGGAATTCAAGCATGCATGGAACAGTCATAAGGCAATTCTAGGGAGTGGGGGCAGAAAGAAGTAGGCTGCTGGTTAGCTAGGATCTGCAGCTTATCCATTAGGTAGGGAAATGGGCAGACTGGGTGGGCCAAGCGGTCCTTATCTGCCGTCAAATTCTATGTTTCTATGTAAGCGTAGCAAATCTGTATGTCGGCAGGTGGGAAAATCAATTTATAAGAGACTCTGACTATAATCTTTTCTTTCACCATATAGAATTATATCGTCATTTTATTGATGATATTATTTTGATTTGGAAGGGATCACAAGCTGAATTAGATCTATTTATTGATTTTTTGCATAGTACAAATCCCCATTTGCGATTTAGCTGTACAGCTAGTGATACTGCAATTTGTTTTCTAGATCTCATGATAACTAAAGCTGCAGGAGGTGGGGTTGAGACTGATATTTATAGGAAAAAATGTGAACGAAATACTCTGTTACTGTCCTCTAATTGTCATCCCAGACATGTTATAAATAATATCCCAAAGGGACAATTTTTAAGGCTGAAATGTAATTGTAGTACAGATATAAAATATGAAACAGCTGCTAAGGATCTAGAGAATAGATTTATAGATAGAGGATATAAGTGTGACAGAGTGGAATAAATTAATAAAATGATTAGTGCTATGCCTAGATATGAAACATTAAAAAAAGGGACCTGTGAGGAAATGAGATGCTGACATTTTAAATTTTGTTTTGGACTATTCGGTACATGCATATATGATAGGTGATATTATGTGTAACAACTGGTATGTAGTGGGGGTGGATAAGAACCTAAGAAAGATATCTGCACAAGTACCTCGTCTATCTTATAGACGGGCTAACACACTGAAAAATCTTTTGGTACACAGTCGATTGGAGAAACCAAAATCAGATACATGGCTTAATAAGGGATCCAATGGGTGTTTTCCATGTAAGAGATGTATTTACTGTGCAGTCATCCTACCTGGAAAAGAGTTTTATAGTTGTAATAATAATAAAGTGTTTACTATTCGACATCTAATGACAAGTGACACTGTAGGGGTAATTTACATGGCTACTTATGTTTGCGGTGCCTTCTATATGGGTAAAACTGAAAGACACTTCAAAATTCGTGTAGGAGAACATTGTCGAGCTATACAAAATGGTGATATTACACATGCAACAAGTGCACACATCCAAAACTGTATATGGGGAGAACATAGATTTGTTTTTCAGGCCATTGAAAATGTTGTACCCGATAGAAGTGGTGGTGACTATAGAAATTTGATCTTGAGATGTGAAGGTTTCTGGATATATACATTGGGGGCATGTAGGCCCCCAGGATTAAATGACAATATCAGCCTAATACCTCATATAAAATATGGATAGGAAATATGTAGTTCTTATAGAGGGATCTTCGTGTATGTAATAATAGACTTTATATCATAATTGCATTTTGATATATAGCTATATATGGCTAAGAATATGTGAATTGAAAATGAATAGTATGTGTAATGTGGAAAAAATATATTAAAAAAGGTGAATATTGCTTTTTATATATAGAATAAATCTTTTTCATGTCTAATATAATAATAGGGAATGGTGCAATTTTGAATAACGAAATAAATATTTTTTTATATATATCATCATGCATATTAAATGAGAAGATTTGAATGAAAGAAAGTTCATATGTATGTATGAATATATTATACATGGATATAGGAATGAATTTATTTATTTCCATTGTAGGAATAGGATATATAACATTTTAGGATGTTGGTGAATATGTTCATTTTTTGAATATATTACGTTTGTCTATATATGTTTTTTATTGTCTATTATGATGTGTATATATATTAGCTATATTATGAGGTGATTACTTCACTCCAAGTGGTGATTTTATGTGACACTGGGTGATGATATAATTTTATGGTGCCTATAAAAGGCAGTCATCGTAAAGATGTAGCATGCCTTTTGAAGAAGGACTTGATCTGAAACTAGTCAAGGTGTGCAGATTTTATATGGCATGTTGATGAAATAAAAATATTGCACAGAAGCAGCGAGCTGCGTGATTTATTGTGGTGGTGAGTGCTGGACTTTTGAAATTCTGTTGGCTGTTATCTAGAAGCACCCTGACCTAGTGCAGCATTCTGCTGTGAAGAATAAGGATTTGTTTTTGCAGACGATACTAAAATCAGTGGCAGAGTAACTAACCATAACGATGCTGCCAAGATGCAGACAGATCTGGACTCATTATTCTTGTGGTCTGAAAGGTGGGAAATGAAATTCAATGCATACAAATGTGTTGTGTTCCACTTGGGCAAGAATAACATTTGCACAAGGTACAACTTAGGAGGAACTGTTCTAAAGGCTATAAAGGAAGAAAGAGATCTGTGGTTGTTATTCAGCAAAACTCGTCTTTCAGATATAATAGCTCTGCTGCAATTTCAGAGGACTCTAGAACATTGGGGTGCATAAAAAGAAACTTTGTAAGCAGGCACAGAGATGTCCTTGTTCCACTGCAGGAAATTTACAAAATCCATATATGATATGAATAATTTTACATATAAAGACAGGTTGCACTCACTGGGCTTTCACAGCTTAGAAGGAAGACAACTGAGGGGAGATCTTATTTTAGTCTTCAGAGTAATAGAAAAAACAATGTCAAATATGGGACTGGAACTTAAAGAATAACCATTCAACTCTCGAAACCATACCACACAGTTATGGCATAAATTTTTTAAAACTGAAAAAGGGGTTCATTTTTACTCAGAGTTGTCAATCACTGGAATAATTTGCCCCATTACATTGTTGAAGCTCCTAGTTTAGACTGCTTTAAAAAAGCATTTGGATACTCTTACAGAGATACCTGGGAATACAAACGAACTACCACTGTTTAGTGGGGGAGTAGACTTAAAATGCCTCTGGTGTACTTCTACTCCTGATTTACCAAAGTACCGAAGTATAATTGGCAGAGATGACATTCTCACAAAAACAAGAAGAAAATAGTAAATAGTTCAACCTGCTATAAGAATTGTACCTCAGAGAGTAGAATGAATACTGTCTCCCATTAGGGTGGACCAGTCTCCATATAGTGATCATATTCAGATTTTTGATGACTGTTTAAGACCTCAGCAGCTTCTAGATCTTGATTGGATACTGAACCTATATTGCAATCCAAATCTGAATCCATGACTGCATCAAAGTCACTACCAATTATCAAATCATGATCACACAGTAGAGAGAGTTCCGTAAGCAACTTTTTATAAAAAAGAGTTTTGATTCTTACTAAGATCATATAAATTGCAAATGACAGTTTTATTTCCTTCTAGCAGCCCAGTTAGTATTTGCCATCTCCTCTCGTGGTTTGTTCTATGATCAGTTTCTGTAAAATTTGTACCTCTGTTTATTAAACTCACAACTCCTCATTTTTTAGAAGAAAAACAGCTATGATAGACTTGGCTTACCCATTCTCTGTGCCAGTTCTCTGCTTCTTTGGAGATTAAGTGGTTTTTTTGTATGAGGGCAATATCAACATGTTAAAACTTTAAATTATTAAGAACCCTTTTCCTTTTAATGGGTGAGCCAAACCCTCTCAGGTTCCAAGTCACAACTTTAAATGATGACATCTTTGCAAACTAATATCTAAATCACTATAAAGGATGCCAGATGTAGGTCTGTTGGGAGAAAAGTATAGTACGTATAGAAGAAATGTCTAGGCTACAGTCTGTTTCATTTTTCCCCTTTACTGCATTGATAAACTCTTGCACTCAGTTTATGTGTTATAATAAACTTTATGTGCTGGATTTTTAGTGTCTTGGACCCAGCACTCCCATCCATAGTTTGGACACAGGCTGCATTGAGGCAAATGTGTTGGGATGCTTGTGGTGTATTTACAATTATACAATGGCACTTAAGAAACTAGAAACCTGATCGGCTAACTGGGTCTTTTATCTGTGAGCAAATCCAAGCATAATTCATGGATAAAGACCCACTCGGCTACATCTCAATAACCACAGGAAAAAATCAATCCGAGCCTCTGAAAATGAAAACACTGCAACCGCCATGTTGATTTTCCATAAACTGGGACAGAGAACCGCAATGGAAAGCCTCCCTATAAACAACTACACTACAAAACAATAGCAAAAAAAAAAGTGTGACAATCAACTGTAAAACCACCCACCTCACCTCTTTTTAAACTATTGACTTCGTCCCCAATCCCAGTAAGATTGTTAGCTGCCAGCTCCTCTGATGTTCTCTCCCTCCAGCTTATGTTACGGCAGTGCTGGCACTTGTAATAGTCACTCCATCCCACCTCCACTGCGCTGCTCTAGCTCCCTGGTCCCAGTATAGGACTGCCATGCTCTCCAATTTCAAAGCCAGTTACCAAGTGAGAAAATCGTAAAAAAAAACAACAACAAAAAACCTCAGGTCCCAGTTGAGCTGCAGAAACACCACTGTTCACTTGCAGTCCCTCGCTGTAAACTGTCAGCTCCCAGTCTGCCTCCTGCTCATCTTGGCTGCCATGCATGTTCTCTGCTGCTGTCTTTGTGTTTGGTAGGGGAAAAAAAACACGTGGGGCCAGATATTCAGACTGCGCCAGGCAGGGGCACAAGGCTGGGCACAGTGCAACTGGGATGGTCTGGGGCTAGGGCCAGGTGATATTCATCAGTGATGCCCCATGGTGGAGCATCGTTGAATATGGCACAGACTGCACATGGCACAGTGGCACTGTGCTGGAGCAAGTCATGGGCAGGGAGCAAGGGGATGCACTAGCACAACTTCAGATGTGCAAGGCGCAACACCCACGATATTCAGTGGAAGGCATGCAAATGTGGCCATAATATATGCAAGGCACGGATGGAGCCATTTGCATGTCATTATGGCCCCATTTGCATGCCTTGCACAGGGCAGCCTGGCAACTTGCGCCTAGCACCCTGCTCAGCATGACGTGTGCGGTGGGAATCCTGGGGCAACCCCCGTCTGTAACCACGAACACGGAAATGTGTGAGGCACAATCCCTGGTAGTCTAGTGCCCCCCTCCCTCCTGAGTCCCCAATTACCTTAATGTTAGCCTTGCCCTGGTGGCCTAGTGGACCCCCTCCCTCCCATGTCCCCGATCACCAGAATACATCCGACAAGTTATGTCCTGGTAGTCTAGTGGACCCCCCCGCCTGTTGCCACGATCGCGGCAAGGCACCAGAGCACAATTCCCTGGTGATCTAGTGGCACCCCACCCCTCCACCCACACAGCACCCTTGTCCACCCCTCCCCTGTCACCAGCAGGACATATTTGGGACTGTCTAGTACAGCATGCCCTGCAAGCTCATTGGTCCACACTGTGGACCAATGGACTACAACCCATACTGTACCTGTCATTTGGCAGGTGGCGAGCGGTATGCGGGCGGGTTGCAGCTACCCACCGATGACGCAGGGGAGCGGGTGGGCAAGGGGTGCTGTGGTGGAGGGTGAAGCGCCACCAGATCACCAGGGAATTGTGTTCTGGCACCTGCCACGACCGCGGGCAATGGGCGGGGGTTCCACTATACTACCAGGGCTACCATTATGGTAATCAGGACCGGACGGAGGGGTTCCACTAGACTACCAGGGCATGACCTGTTGGACATATTCCAGTGATCGGGGACATGGAGGGGGGCGCTAGACTACCAGCGCATAACTTGTCGGATGTATTCCGGCAATCATGGACATGAGAGGAAGGGGGGCCACTAGACTACCAGGGCATGGCTACCATTATGGTAATTGGGGACTCAGAAGGGAGGGGGGCCACTAGACTTCCAGGGATGTATGTGTGCTTGTGGATGGTGTTCTGGGTGGGCGGGTGGCCACCCACAGCTGGTGGCCACTGTGTTGCACCCTGCAATATGGCAACCCACCTGTAGGTGGCCAGGAGTTGCTCCACATTTACACGGGCTCAACTTTGAGCTCCCCTATGCGGTGCAATGCTGGGGAGCACTGGCATATGTGCTACACATCCCGGGCTGAATATCTGAATGTGCCGCATATGCATGGGAACCCCCCCTTCATCTACGCCACATACACTTTCAGTGCACCTTGGTGCATCAGGAGTTGTGCTGCACCAGGCAGCCTTCTCAATATCCCTCCGGGCTGCACTGTGGGGTTGCAACAGTGCAACCCTGTTGTGCCAGGCACAACCCCTTTGACTATCCTGACCATAGCATTCTAGCAAGCAGAGGTGTGTGTGTGTGTGTGTGTGTGTGTGTGTGTATGTTCTACCTAGCGACAGGGAACTATTTTACATACAGAGGAAGGATGTTACACAAAAAATCAATTGAAAAACAGTTTATTTTGAAGAAAAGACACTTTAATGTTTAAAAAGACAAATGTTTAATTCCTACCCATTATATAATTGCAATAAACCACTCCAGGGTGTGGATTATGCTGGGATTTACTCATGCCTGGTGTGGATTTGGTCACTCAGCTTGCAGCAAAATGACCAAACCACACCAGATGTGAGTAAATCCCAGCATAACCCACACCATGTCATGGTTTATTGCTTAAACATCCTGGTGCATTTGTAACAATTCCCGCAGTTAATGGCAATTTCTGCTGCAATTGCAGGAGTCATGTCCTTTTAATTTTTATGCATCTGTGAAATTCCATCCCAGGAATTAGACCACCTTTGCATGGAGTAAATGCTGGGACAGATTTCAGCAGTCATGTCCAAAAAACAGATGTGGCATGTTCCCCCCCCCCATATATATCTAACTTAGTGATTGACTGTAACAACAGAACAATGTAATACAGTAGAGACTTAGTAAATAAACAAGATGAGTGACTAATTTAAGAAAGTAGTGGATAAAGTGAACAGTAAGAATAGAAAATAAAAAATTGTTTGACAATTATCATACAATTTAACTGGGTCTCAAAACATTAAAAGCAGTAAAATGAAAATCTAAGCTAGTTATGGTTGCCGCCCTTGATGGGTTCATGATAGAAACTGTTGTCTTGTTGTTCAATAGACATTATTTTCTTACTTTTTTTTGAGGAGAGTACCTTGATATTTATAACAACAACAAAAAAGAGGGGGAAGGGGGAAGCATATGGGATGAGAGGTGAGTTTATTGTAGGGATACAGGGAAGTGGGGGGAGGGATAGACAGACAGACAGATAGATAGAAGACAAAGGTGGAGGATTTAAAGTGAGGAGTATTTGATAAGGATGAGGTAGGTTATTGAGGGATAATGGGAACTGTAACATGAATAAGATGTAGATTTGCAATGGATTATTTCATTTGATATACTGTACAGCAGTCTTGCTTTAGTAAGTGACTATTGAGGGCTGAGACATCTAAGAGGACTCCTCCTGCATGGGCACATGCAAAGCATTATTTATTAGCTCTTGGTCTCAGGAGGTTGACCTGTATAGTAGGACTCCTCAAGGGGGAAAGTCGTGAATGCCAGTTAGGTCACTGGAATATCTCTTGAAACATTGTAATCCAGTGATCTGCTATCTTTTACGTTTATGTTTCTCCCAGCAGTGGTTTGAGGAGGCCGTCTCTTGTAAAGTGACTCATTCACAATGTATCACCATGGAAATAGAAGGAATACACTAGCCCCTTTTTCCTTTTATTTTCCCTTGTTTTCATTTAAAAAAAAAAACAGGCAATACAAAGTCATGCCAATGATGCTTTGAGGTTATGCGGAAGGTCAGTTGTTAAATTGAGGGGGGGTTCGGGAGGTATTTTGGGAATGGGGGAGGCAAAGGAGTACAAGAGGGGGACCAAATAATACGCATGTTCTGTTCAAGTGTGTTACTGCATTTATGCACTAGATTGTTTAAATTGTTAATGCACAATAAGCATTACATCAGATTTAAAGCAATTTGTAGCATCCAGGATGATTTGCTCAAGACTAAGTAAGAGAGACCAGTGCAAACTTGGCATAACATTTCCATTTTTTGTTGGACATTCACAGCAATTTAGTATAAAAGACAGGATGCTGTGATGCATCTTTGCATAGCAGTATCTGGATTTGCCATAGGTAAAGATGTGACTAATGTAGAATTGTACTGTTCCTTTAATTTAGGAGGTGGGAGGGTCTACCAAATCTGGCATAGCAGATGTGGCTTGTGTGTCCATAGGCAGAGGGACGAAAGTGATGTTATCTTGAGGCTAGGTGGGGCTGTTCAGATCACTGAGCTGCTTTTCTACTGGATTCAAGCCACGTGTGCATTTTGCAGAGGAGTTAACACTGGAACATGTCTAGAGGCCTCAGTTTTTCCTTTTGGTCACAAAGTGACTTTTCCCCTTGATGGAGTGCCATTTTTCTATAAAGGTATGTTGCGTTTTGAGAGGGAGGGAAGTGTTGAGCTTGAATTTATGTTCAGAAGTTGTCTAAGTACCTGCTGAAAAGTTTGCAGCATTCTACAGTGCAATGCTGCCATTGATGTCATGTGCAATAGGCCGGGGTGAGTGCCTCGCGGCTGCGATGACTGTTGCTCTCCTGTTTTGAAATGGAGATGTCAAGCCAGGATATTATGATGAATCTCCATGCCTCAGACAGTTCTTCAGAAGCATGTATTGTGCAGTTGTGGACTATGTTGTTATTGTACTGAAATATGTAGGGCACGGCGCTGCCACTGAACCTCTGTGCACTAGACTTAATTGTACTGTGGTCACTTTGTACCCAGTTTTGCACAAATCTGTACCATTTGTATTGTATTATGTAATGTGTCACTTCAGTATTGCAGCCGCTTGCTGGTACTTTTTTTACCTATTCCCTTTGTACCATGTTTTGTGCCATCTTCATGGCCCAGGTCATGCCTGAAAATGATCTCTTACATCAATGCACCCAGTTGATCGACAAACAAATCAATCAATAAATTGTTAAAAATGGCAGGATTTCTGAAACAAATACACACACCCCTTTCCTTATAAGCATGCCATAAGTTCTTCGAAGAGTTTACATTTCTGCACAATTTCTGATGAAAAATCTTGGAATAGAAAGTTTGTTCCCATTCTAGAGATTTTTTTCTGCCTTGCTAACTTTAGGACTTGCTCTTTGCCCGAGTATCTAAGGAAATACATAAGTATTGGTCTAGACTTCACATTTTCTCTGGGTTTTGGAGCCAGAGTTCTAGGTGCTGTCTCAATTTTTTTGGGGGGGCATTGATAATGCAAAATTTCTGGCAGTGGGTTTTGTAGAAATGTTATGTTCTTGCCCTCCGTATCTTCAGGGATCCCCACTAATTTCAGGACATCTCGACGACAAGATCTTGTATCGATGCCATGGTGTGTTCGGTAATGGGATTATGTTACACTTGCTAGGATGATGAAACTAAGTCTCATTGTTAAGAACCAGCATGATCAGACCGATAGATATAAGAATGGTAACAATTAATGCACCTAAGAAGTTATAACTCTGAACAAATTGAGCCGTCATGGTGAATCAGGTCTAGAGTTATTAGGTTAGGGCTCATATGATGCTGAGATTTGGGGAGATGGGGACTGGAGACCCTTAGACTCTTCTCTAAACAATTATTATAAAACTATTTTTAAACTGCCAAAAAGTACCCCAAATGCATTAGTAAGCAGTGAACTGGGCAAATAAATATATTTCATAAAGTTCATATCAGTATGCTGAATATCTGGCTAAAACTAAGGACACCAACATAGAATCCTATACTGACAAACTGCATGGCAAAAAAACAAACAGAGAAAATGTTGAATCAAACCAGATTAAAAACTATGGCTGAACTATATAAAAGAGGCATTGATACTCTATAGACAGGGCCCCTACTTTTCTGCGGCACAGTGGGACCGAGTTCTGCGGCAAGACTACCATTTGCCACAGAACTTCTGCGGCGGTGGTTTGTAATTTCTGCGGAAGTTCTGCGACACTAACAAACTACCACATCACAGTGTCAGCTTGTCATCCTGACTTCACTTTCATGGCAGTGGTTATAGCAATCAGGATGGTGGAAAGCACAGTAACACTAGTTCAAAATAACAGACTTATGAAAATAATTTTATGCCTAAAAAGCAAAACAAATGTCTCTCCTAAGGTCCTAGCCTGTTGCATAAATGACATATGCAGAGGGGATCTTATGTGATAAATAAGGTATTTCTATATGCATACTATCTATCCCACTAATGAGGTTTCCACTGTCTATCACTTATATATTTGTGTGTGCTTTCTACATCACTCATGAGGTTCCCACTGTGTATCACTTATATATTTATATGCAATCTGTAACATACATACAAATGTGTGTGTGTGTGTGTGTGTGTGGTGAGAGAGACAGAGATACTGTATGTATATGTGTGTTTGTGTGTGTGTGTGTGTATATATATATATTTTTTTTAATTGCCATGAACTTGCATCCTCATTCATACAGGTCCCATTGGAAATGGAATAGAGGAGTTATTGCAAAACTAATTTTTCATGTCAACCTGCTTACCCTGACACACTGCGTAACACCATCAGGCCATGACATGCATGTGAACCAATTGTGAGATAGAGCTCTCCAGCCCATCACAATGTGTCCACCATGTGACATAACACTGCACCATACCTTCTCAGGCTCTGAGCAGTGATGTGTTCCACCAATCCTTTTGCTGTCTAGCCAGCTCCCAGAGCTAATCTGTGAACCTGAGTTGCCAGCATGGAAACACAGCATGCTACCCTGTGGCCCAACAGCTGACCCTGCACACAACATTTCTCCATAACTTTTAGGTGATTCTATCAACCAATGACAATCTGTAATCAATAACCCTGGCAAAAATGCTTACAGTGCAATTATTTATTTAACAGGTCTATTCTTTCAACAGGTCTACACATTATTATATTCTACTTTTCTGGGCATAATTACAGTTAAATTCATTTTACTGGTTATTCATTTCAGATGGCATCTCTATACCTTAAAGGCACAAATAGGTTTGTACAAAGTAAGGTATGGACTTAACAAGTCTATGCTATTGACAAGGTTTTGTTTAAAAGTTGGCCCTAGTGCAATAATTTAAGACTGAAAATTGTATTAGGTTGTAGTGCAGGTTGAGCAAATATAACCATGCATGATGTGCTGTGCCACCATCTCTGGCAGTGGGAGCTGTGGTAGATAAGTGACTGTTAATTTCTGTTGCAGAATGCAGCCATTTCGTTAGCTAATGTATGATGTTATAGCAATGATAACATCACATTCTGAGCATATAGGGGGGTTTTGGATATAAAAAGAGGGGAATGGAACCAGATTCTATGGATAAACAGAAATATTAATAAAAAATCATCAAGAAGACTGAATTCTGCGGTACCGCGGAAGTTCTGCGGTAGATTGCAAGTTCTGCGCAAAATTCTGCGGCCGCAGAATTCTAGGGGACATTGTCTATAGATTAGACTATTGATCTAACATTATGGATAGAGGGATATCTTTACGTAGTTCATATTCAAAATTTATAGCAAAAAGAAATGACTTTAATAGCAAGAGAACAAGACCTTACTGAAAAAAGCAACTGAAAGTATCCAATTTGCTAGTGAAAATACTAAAGAGTATACTTTGAAAGAATATCAGAACAGTTTACAAATACAGCAGCACAGGGAAATTTTAATTAAGTATAGATTTGAAATCTTTGACAGTAACATACTAATGACCTGTTACAAAGGGAATAACGATAGGCAGGCATTACATTGTTTTTGTGGAAAGAATGCACCTGATATCCTACTACATACTCTATAGTGATGTATTGCCCGTGGTATAAAAAAGTAGAACTTATTGGCTAGGTGATATTCAGATACACAGTCCCACACAGATATCTTCTGCTTAACTCAGAAGTTCCTAGCCTTTTAGAAAAATGTGCTCATGTTGTAATCTCAGTTACAAAACTGAGGAAAAAGAAAGTTTTGACCATAGAACAGTCATACTTAAACTAATTCCAAGTCATAGTTGAATATTTTTAAATTTTTCTTTAGGAATATGTAAAATGTATATCACTCTTTATAAGATAGGTGATTACAAGTTATGCTGCAGTGATCATGGAATGTAGGTAGACAGACCTGAACTGCCCAGCATCTTGTTTACACTTCCTTTTTTTTCTTTTTCTTTTACATTTTAAATACACACATACAGAATAGTACATACATTGTAATATTTAAGGTTCCACAGGAAAAACAGGTCTAAAAAGGCTTCAATTTCTATTACTGTTAGATAATAGAATTAATAATATGTTATATGATACAGTATGTACATTACCATAATAGTAGAGTAAGTGTCTTTCCTCAGATGAATTGTCCTTTTCCCTAGTGAATTTGTCTCCGAGGTAACACCCGGGTGATGGTAGCCAACTTTTGTCAACACTTCCAGGAACAGTTTTCATGGACAAAAGTCTGGGTCAGATAATGCTATATATTGTATCCATACCTGCCACTTCAGAGTATTAGTTAGCCTTCCCCCCCCCACCATAGCTCCATGTTAAAGGTCTCAGCTTTATATATGTCAGACATTATTTGTTTCCATTCATTTATTGTTGGAATTAGAGTCATCATCCAGTGTCTAGCAATAGTTTTCTTTGCAGCAATAAAACAGATTGGTAGGCTTGTACGACTCCATTGGGGAGCGTGGTCCAGGCAAATCCCCATTAGAAATTGTTCAGCTGTAATTTCAATTGACTTGGAAAATAATCTAGATAGCTCATTTTGGAGTGAGAACCAGTATGGCATGAGACGTGGACATTGCCAAAATATATGACCCAAAGTAGCCACAGTACAACCACAATTTCTCCAACACCTTCCGTACTTCTCTGGGAGGTATTTTTGCAGGGCTGCTGGGGCCCAAAAAAAATCAGAAATGACATTTCCATACAAAATCCCTCCAATGGGGGGATATGACAGATTTTAATTCTGTCAAAGAATATCGAGACCAAGCTGTCATTGTGATCTCTGTTTCAAGATCCCTGTTCCATCCATCAAGAATGGAAGTCGTAGACTCTGGGAGTCCATTTCTCAGACCCCTATATATTAGGCCTATTACGTGGCATCTCAAATTGCCCTTTATTGCCTCGATAAAGAGTTTTAATGAGTCTGGCATTGGGGAAGGAAGGGCGGGCTGGATATTTTTATTTTGAAGTATATGATTTTGAATTTGGAAATAACATAATCTATCCGAGATGGTGAGGGGGTATTGGGACTGGAGCTTATCAAATGGAGTAATTCCATCATTGGAAAGGAACTGAAAAACATGGGCAAGATCAATAGATCTCCACTGGGAGAAGGTATGGTCCATAAATATTGGGACAAAGGATTCATCCTGGGATATCAGTTTGCAGTATTCATATACTGTGAGGAGTATTCTGGAACTCCTCAGTCGTTTCCATATCCTATATGTTTGTTATGTGATTCCTGTAATGGTTGGGGGGTTAAGCGATCTCCCATCAGACGAGAACAAGATCCTTTTTATATCAAAGAGATCATTTACATGAGACCCTATTGTTTTCCAGGGAGAAGTATAGGAGTCAGACAGCCACAATACCAATGTTCTAAGGAAGGAAGCTTGGGCATACAGGAGTAAGTCGGGGAGGTTCAACCCACCCTGGGATATGGAAAGTCTAACTCTCAGTCTGTTTTTTCCCCATAAAAAATGTAGTATCATTCTGTTCCAAGATTTAAAGTAATAGTTTGAGGAGAAGAAAGGAATGGTCTGAAACAGATATAAGATTCAGGGAAGGATGTTGGTGCATATTATAGTGATTTGTTGATGAAAGGGAAGAAAAGCTGTATTTCACTTTTCCAAATCAGTCTGGATCTGTGTTGTGAGGGGTTCGTAGTTGCTCATTTCAAGGACTCCAAGGTCTGTTGGGAGATGAAGACCTAGATATTTTATCTTGATTGAACGCCACTTAAATGGAAAGTTTCTTTTCATTGACTGGGATGGGGAAAAGTTAAATTATAAAATTTCAGTTTTACTTACATTGAGTTTAAAGTCTGCTATTTTTTCAAAACGGGTTAAGATCTTCCAGGCCTCAGGAATAGATTGGAAGGGGGATAACCAGGTCAACAGCACATCATCAGCAAATAGGTTGATTTTGTATTCCTGTTGGCCTATTGGGATTCCCTTGACCAAAGGCGAGTTTCGGAGGTGGGACGCCAAGTGTCCTAAAAATAAGGTGAAGAGGTATGGGGATAAAGGGCATCCCTGTCTAGTACCTCTTCCCATTGGGAGGGGGGAAGACAAGGAACCATTAACTCAAATGTAGGCTTGCGGGGATTTGTATAAATTAACTAAGCATGCTATAAACTGAGGAGGAACTTGGAATCTTCTAAGGGTGTCCCATAAAAAGGGCCACGAGACCCGATCTAATGCTTTTTCAGTGTCTAAGCTGAGAAATACAGACGGGATTTGTCTAGTATGTACTCTTGTAATATCAGGGCTCTACGGATATTGTCAGAAGTGTTCCTATTTTTTATAAATCGGACTGGTCTGGGTGTATGATATGAGTTAATATTGATTCCAGTCTGGAGGCTAGTATGGCCATATAAATTTTATGGTCTACATTGAGAATTGATATTGGACGGTAAGACCCCAGATCTGAGGGGTCTTTATTTGGTTTAAGTATGGGGAAGATGGTAGCTTAATCCCAGGATGAGGGGGACAGACCACCCCTGGAGATATCGTTGAATAAGATTTGTAATTTAGGGGTTAATTCTTTGTTAAATTTTTTGTACCACTCCGCAGTATTGCCATCAGGTCCTGGGCAACGCCTCGATTTAAGTTTTTTGATGGACTTCTCAGTCTCGAGTGTAGTGATGGGGGACTCTAAATGTTTAATTTGAAGGGGCGAGAGTGTTGGGAGGTTTGCCAGTTTTAAGAATTGTGCCGATTCACTTTGAGGAAATGAAGTAGGAGAGGAGTAGAGTCTGGAGTAGTATTCAATGAAAGTCTGTTGGATGTGTTCTACTGAATGATGTATTTTACCAGATGCTAGGTTCCTGAGTCTTAATATTGTGGATGTTCCCTTCCGAGCTCTTAATTTGCGAGTAAATTCTTAATGACCTTGGGACCCCCCTCGTGAATTGATTGCCATAAATAATAAAGGGACTGCTGGACCTTATTGTCTATAATCCGTTGTAGGGCTGCTTTTGTGTTGTTGATCAGTATCTGAAGATCAGCATTTCCCTCCCGGTATAGCAAGTGATAATTTACCAGTTGCGTTGAACGTCTTTGGTATTCAAGTTCTCTTTCTTTGAACTTTCTGGACGAGTGCTATTATTTCGCCTACCTAATAGTGGTTTTATCGCATCCCACTGTATAACCATTGGAATGTTGGGATCAATGTTTTCTGAGAAGAAAAGGGAAAGTCTGGTGGAAAGGCTCTCCAGAAATCCCTTATCAGGTAGGATTGACGGGTTGAGTCTATAGAATGAGTTCCTCCTCTCTCTTCCTATGTCCAGGGTTAGGATCAAGGGGTGATGGTCAGAAATTAGTTTAGGGCCTATACTAATATCTTGAATCCTGGATAGGTGATCACATGGTGTGATAATGTAGTCTAATCTGGAGTGGGATTTAAATATTGGGGTGTAGTAGGTGAATCCTGGGCTAGACTGGAATAACTGCCTCCATACATCTACCAATCCCAAATGCTCTATGGAATTTTTAAATTGTCTGGTAGTTGCCTTGTCCCTGTGTTTTTGTGTGTTGGAGCAGTCTGTGTGGGGTCAGGGTCAGGTTCAAATCTCCTCCCAGGATTAACTGGTCCTGAAGGATATCTAGCAACTTGGCTAGGTAGCCCCTGTAAATCGGGAAGTTCGACTGAGGGGGAAAGCACACACTGGCCAGCATGACTTGTTTTCCATATAATACCCCTTTTATGATTACATAGCGACCCTGAGCATCAATACGTGTTTGTTGAATCTCAAGGGAAGTGTTCCTTGGGATTAATATTGCCATACCCCATTTTCTACCCCTGGGATGTGACGAGGCTACAACTCGATATCCCTCCCAGTTTAGTTTGGTGTGTTCCAAATCAGAAAGGTAGGTTTCCTGCAAAAAAATCAATTCAGAGTTTTTAGAAAGATGTTGCATGAGCCTTGCTCTTTTTATCAGATCATGTAACCCATTAATGTTATGGGATATGATTTTTATTGGGTTTATTGCTCCCATTTTTCATGTCTTTTAGTAAATTTTATTTTCTTTCTTCCCCACCAGAGTGAAGATAAGGAATTTCCTCTGGACCACGCACCGCAACTCTTCAGGTTGAATCCTTGCAAAGAAGTCATGAATTCGATTTTGTTGTACAAATAATTAAATAAAGCCTGCAGATTTAATTCAATTTTCCTGTATGTGTGTTTTTTTAACCCCATCCCCCCTCCATATCTGTTATAGATATTGCAATCTGATGTAGTTTAACATAGGAACAAACATAGTTAACTCTCTGACCACTAACCAAGCTATGAAACTTAAGATATCTATACAAAAAAGAAACAAAAACAACAATATACAATAACTGTAGTTTAACACCTTCGAAGGTGAGATCTATGCCCACCATTTGGCTGTCAAACAAACCTATGTACATTTTGACCTCCAGTTGGGAGGTGCTCACTTCGAGCTCCTCCTGAATCATCCTATCCCCCACTTCAGATGAAAGTGGGGAGGGATGAGTGGTTCCTATCCTGACCCCAAATAGGGAAATACTCAGGGTCAGTACTAGAACCCCTAAGGGAGTGATTGCTGTATCACTCCAGGGAGGTTCCAATGATACCAGAGTGAATAGTTGATTCTGTAATATTGGGAACCCTCTGCCCAGTTCTTTAGTATATAGGCTTAGTAGAAAGGATTTGAAGGTAAATAGCGTTAGGAAAACCCAATCTGTAAAGGTTAATGGGTGAACTCTCTTTCTCTTTTTTTTTAAGCCCCAACCAAGAAGTTATCATTTGGTATAAATCGGCTGTAAAGGAATAGTGGGCTCCCCGGGACCTATGAGGTTGTATGAAGTATGACTTGAGGAAAGCCCTATAGGTATTTTGCCACTTTAGGGGGATTTAGCCCCGACCTGGTAAAAATATTGGTTCAGTTGGATGGGCCAGCAGGAAAAGAGGGAGCGAGGGGAAGTCAAGTAAGGGGGTCGAAGAGCCCCGTCGGTAAAAAGGAGACTATATGCCTTCACATGTGTAAAGTGAGAGGGCCCAGCCTTGGCTTCAATCAGCTAGTACTTTGATCCTTGACTTGAGGCATAACCAGCCACTCCCCCCCAATCAAGCAGACCACATCACTCCCTGTCCTTCAGAGAAGCATATATGTCAGACAGAACATTGTAGTTCAGAAAGGCCCATCGCTGTTAATCCTTAAATTGTTTAAAGCTTGTTACTGTTCTTGGGTGAAGAATCAATTCTCAACCTCTGAATGAGGCACCGAAGGGGGCCAACTGCAGGCTAGTGAGAGTCAGAGACGCCAAACCGAGTAACTAGGGGTCTCGGGGGGAAGTATGAGAAGCACTGCGCTACGTACCAGAATGAGAAGGAGCCTAGGAATTCGGGATGCAATACTTCCTAGTAAGGGAATTTCTCCACCATCAGGGAGACTGCAGGAGTCTAAATGGCAATAGGATCTAATTAGCAATGAGAAGGTTTGGTGTTGCCTAGGCTGTGCTCGCTGGCATTCGTTCCTCACAGGGCAATGCCCCCTGCACATTATCCTCCCTCAGCATCCGGGCACACACCCGACACACTCATCTCACCTCAGAATTGGTTACCCTGCCTCATGGAGTCTCAGTTGTTACCGATGGGTTGCGAAATTTCTGGAGTCGCTTAAGGAGCATTGCAATCGGGAGCGACTGTTGAGAGATGTTCACCCAATCGTGCTGGGCCCGCTGCTTCTGGCACTGTCTGAATATCTCCATTGTCTTTTACGATATGATGCCCCTAGCTAAGAGGTCTGTTGCTGCTTCCAACGCTGTTGAGTAACTCTGAGGACCAGAGGGTAATTGAACTATCAATTTGGCTGGATACGGTGTTTTGAACCAGATATTTTAGGATCTTAGGGAGAGGAATAGTAGACTGTAATCTCTGTGAAGCCTCTACATGTAGGGTGCGTAATTGTTATCAAAGAGCAGCCTGATCTGGCCCCACATCACCTTACCCTTCTGCCATGCCTTGTTCAATATGATTTCCTTTGTTTGATAGCTAAGCAGGCGAATTAAAAAAGAACGAGGTCGGGCATCACGATGCGTTGGCTTAGGGCTCAATGCTTGGTGGTCCTGCTCCACATCAATTTGAAAGTCAGGATCCAGTGATAGGGTTAGGAGGAGGAAGTAGTCCACGAAAGTCTGGGGATTGTTCCCCTCCTTGCGCTCTGGGAGTCCAAACACCCGCAGGTTTCATCTTCTACTCCTATTGTCAGCATCTTCCTGTCAGGACGAGATCGCTAGTTGCTCAGTAGCTATGGCACGGACAGCATCTTCTATCTCTTCTATCTTGGAGGTGTTAAGGGAGATTTGGCAGTCAGCCTCTGTCGCTTGGTTCTGAAGATGAGTAATGTCATTTCTGAGGTCTTTCAGAGATTCATGGACCTCTCCTCGAAATTCTATGATTGCTTGCAAGATGTTCTCAGCGTTCAGCTCCGGATTCTTTTTTTGACCCTTAGTTTTTGGATTTTTGTTCTCTGAGCATGGGGTAGGACTTGACTGGGCCTCACCGTCATCTGACTGCTGCTCGTCGGGATCGTTCTTCTCGGCTATAGATAGAAAATGATTACGAGAGTGTTTAGCCATTAGAGCCATTGGGTTTAGAGCACACTTTTGCCTTGTACCTAAGACTAAATTAGACCTTTAAAACACCAAATGTGCTCTTTTTGTTAATAATTAGGCAGGACCTTCCCAATTGATGACTTCAGTCAGGCATTACCGGAACCGTAAGTCTTGTTTACACTTTCTATAGTTATAAAGTTAGCTAAGTACTTAATGAATCTTGTTAGGTAATGTACTCTTCAACATAAAACTCTTGAGTTATACCATTTACAGAATGCCTAAAAATAATTTACTATGCTGGATTACATATGTACCCTGTTTGCATAATTGTATAACCCTTTATAGATTCATATGTATTAAATATAGAATAATGCATGGGGAAGTGTGTGTAATAATTTTATGCACACCCGAGGTGTGCAATGCCTCATACATCCCAAGAGCGAAGCTTGAGGGGTTTATCAAGGCATCGCACACTGAGGGTCTGCATAAAATCTGAGTTGACACACACTTCCCTATGTTTTATTTCTTATAACTGATTCCTTTGATTTTTTTTTTTTTTTTTGTTGGACAGGTACTTGTTGAACAGCCTAATGTCGGTCTCGGTTTTTCTTGGAGTGTTTCTTTTTTCTTGTTGCTCTAAGAATTTTTGTCTTTCTAGGTTGCTGAAATGGTGATGAATGTACCACGTTTTAGGTTTCAGTTTTCAGTTTGTTTATTATACTTGAAAGGCATGTGAGCAAAAGTTGCCCAGTTTCACAAGCGTCCAGTTTTAGGACAAACAAATCGTAAGAGTTACAGTGCACATCAGAAGTACAATACAGAAGGACAGTCACTGGATAACAATTGGTTACAAAAACAAATAATAATACAAATACAGATTAATAACAAATTATCAACAGATCAAACAATCAGAGGATCAGAGCCAAGTGCCTTTTGTTGGGTATAGGGCTGAATTGAGGTGAAGTATGTTAATACTCACAGAACAGGTAATCAAGCCATTGGAGAAAGGGGGCACCTTCATGCTGTATTAGAGGAGAAATGAGAGGAACCCAAGGTGGGACAGTCTGGACTAGTGACAGCTGCAGGTGAAGGCCTGGGAAAGGTGTTTCCATAGGTTGTACTTAAAGGAAGAGGTAGAGGGACACTGTATGAAGGCAGGGGGAGATTGTTGAAGAGTTTGGTGCCTTTGAAGAAGAAGGTGTTTTGGCCTTGGGTGGTGCAGCAGAAAGGGACAGACAAGGAGTGGGTGGTGGACCGTCTTGTGGTCCTAGAGTGGACTGACTTAGGTAAGAGGGAATCATTGCTGTCAGGAAGGAGTCCCAAGGAATGTTTGTGAAAAAAGGTGAGTATTTTGCTATTGAGTTTGTGCTCAAGGGGGGGCCAGTTTGTGAGTCTGTAAAGGTCGCAGTGGCGTGTATGTCTAGGGAGGCCAGAGACAAAATGGATTATGTTGTGGTAGGTGCTCCAGAGCCTATTAAAATTTCTCTGGGATGGAGGGAAGTAGACCAGAGCTCCATACTCAAATATTGGGAGCAGGAAATTGCAGGCTAGGAGGTTCTTTGATTCCATGGTTAGGAAAGGTTTCACCCTGTAGAGCATGCCAAGCCTTTGGTGGGCCTTTTTAATCATCTGATTAAGGTGTGATTCAAAGTTTAGGTGGCAGTCGAGGAGCAGGCCAAAGTATTTGAATCCATTAACTCTCTCAGTGAGGTTGTCATGCAGGGAGAAATCAAAGGCTAACAGTTTCTGAGATCTAGAGAAGACCATGGCTTTTGTTTTTTTTTCACATTTAGTACGAGCTCTTTGGATGAAAACCAGGAGTGGAGCCTATGGAAGTCAAGCTGTAGCTTATGAAGCAGGGAGGAGGGGTCTTTGTCCTTACAAAAAGAAGGCAGCATCATTGGCATACAGAATGAGCTCAGTGTTCAAGCAGATTTCAGGAAGGGAGTTTACCACAAGGGAGAAAAGAAGGAGACCCTTGGGGTACTCCATATTTTATGGGGCAGGAGTTGGAAAGGACACTATTGATAACAGTGTGACACAACCTGAAGCCAAGGCAGTTACGAAACCAGTTTATGACGCCGGAAGAGAAATGAAGAACAGATAAGGTGGAGAGTAAGGTAGGAGATAGGGAGGCAGTATAGCGCAGGGGTTTAAGGCTCTGAGCTGCAAATCTGGTGACATCCAGCAGACCAGACCTGGGTTTGAATCCCACAGCTTCCACTTGCATACTGTGAGACCCTAAGCAAGTCTCTTAACTTTACCTGTGCTCCCAGGTTGCTCCTGTAAAAAAGCTTTCAGCTTAGTGTGCTACTCCTGGTTAAACAGCTAAATAAAAAAAAAAAAAAGAATAGGACATTGTGGTCGATGAGGTTGAATGCTTTAGTGAGGTCCACAAAAACCGAACCAGTGTAAAGACCTTTGTCATTGGCTCCGTCAGTGAAGTTGGTAAATTTTGTAAGGGTACTCTCGGTGTTATGGCCGGCCTGAAACTGTGTTGTGCCTTGGTCTGCAAGTTGCTTTTCTTGAGAAAATCAATGGTTTTCAATTTTATTATTTTATTATCAATGAAAATCAGTTTAGGTGGACAGACAGACATTAGTAGATCGCTGGTTATTTTTAATTTCTGTGACAAATGTGTCTTTCTTCAGCTGCACATAAGTTAGATTCCCGCTCAGTGGTTTCAGTGAGGTTACCACAATCAAGTTGACATTGCAAGCTGACAGCACGAGGAGCCAGTAGTGCTAGTATGAGAGTGATTTAAGAATTTTTGCAAAAGATGCTTAATCAAACTCCGTTATGCATCGGTGATTATACACATATGTGTATAATCAGACTGTGTTATACATGGGTGAGTATACATGACTATGTATAATGGAGTTTGACAGCTTCTGCCAACAGTTGATAATCAACACTAACCAGTTATTGTATTGAGAATAATGCATGGGGTAGTGTGCATTATGAGAATTTAATGCACACCCAAGGTGTGGGATGCTACATAAACCCTGAGAGTGAAGCTTGAGGGGTTTATAAAAGCATACCACACTGAGGGTGTGCATTAAATTTGAGTTTGCACGCTACCCCATGCTTTATTTTGTATAATTGCTGGAGAGCTATTTTTTTCTAGCCAAATTCTTGTGACCTTAGCAGCTGTACACTGAGTGACACACAGATTCAACAGATGCTGTAAACATCATGCTTTTAATTGCAGTTTTGAAACTGTTACCATTAACTGTTAACATTTATTGTAATTAATATAATTCTGTAGTTTAAAAAAAAAGACTTATGACTGTAGCAAGAAAAACAATCTGTGTAGAACAAGTGGCATTTATTTTTTTGTGCTATGTTACAGTAACATGTGGTGTCTTACATAGACAAGTGATTTATAGTGTTCAGAAGTTAAACTGTGGCATTCCAGAACTTTAAACTTTAACATTAACATGTAACCTGTTTATTTGGTTGTCTTGTAGTGCTGTGGATTTCGGTGCTGCTTTTGGTTTCTGCAGTCCCTTTGTCTACTTGGCAATGGAGATGTGTGGCTTTTTTTCCCTCCTAGGTGTTCCAGTGTTTGCTGAGGCTGTTTGAAGATTTTTGAGTCTGATGTTGTGGCTGATAGGCAAACTGTGCTTCACTGACTTGTTTTTCCACACCAAAAGTAATTTCTTCTTCGCGGTGGTTTCTGAGAGTTTTCGTGCCACGCTTACTGTTGTGAGAACTGAGCGCTTGTTTGCTGTAACAACCGGGTTGGTTATTGCAGTGTTATGTCCCTGAACCACTTATTTTCGAAAATGAGTGGGTTTCACGCGTCAGCTGAGTGAGAACAGTGAAGCCGGAGCTGAGCTGTTCTGGCTCAGTCGAAGGGCGTGAAACCACCTGCTTTCAGCAACAAATGGCTCCTAGGATATATTAATATATTATTGATTGGGAGCAATCAACAATATATTAAAAAAAAAACTTTCCAGAATGTGCCTGTTTCCAGGGCATCTGCATGTGGGACGCTCTTCACAGAATGAGAATGCCTCATGCGCAGGGGAAAGGAGTGCTCCGATTGATCGGGAGCACTCCTTCGATCTATAATACAGCAAATAACAACTGGATGAGCCCACTGAAAAAATTGCTCACCAGTTATTCTTCTACTGTATATCTCTGATCTATTAATTTTTGTACATTCGTTATATATGTTTTTAATATGTAGTGGCTGTAGTTGTTGAACAAATCTGAATAAACTTGAAACATAAAACTCAGATTCGGGGGTACATATCCCCATAGAGTTCCCCTCTCAGTGGGACAGACGCTGAATACAGACACCCCTCTGGATCCAAGCAGTGGCATGGGCCACAGGGAGAAGGGCAGGGTTTTAAACAGTCTGTCCTCCACTTTTCCATTTTCTGTGCCCTAGTGCCCTGCCCTGGTGCTAGTACATGTGCTTGGAGGTGCACACATCCTGCACAGATGCAGCCCTGCCCTTTGGGTCATTTAGGCCTGCACTGCCACCAGGCCTTCACCCAGTGGCAATCATGGGCTGAGATGGCTGGTCACCATTCCCCAGGACAGGAGAGCAGTCCCTGGGATGCTCTATCCTTTTCCACCCCGCTGACACTCAGCAACTCATATTCATTCCTTAACATGGGTTACCAGGCTGCCAGGAGGTAAGGTATTCAGCGCCTTAGCTCTCCATACCACTGGGCTGACTTGTGCTCTGCTTTTTAAAGTTTTAATGGCATTATCATGGCACCATTCACGACAGCACAATTCACCAGGGCCTCATTCATTCTTGCCTTCCACTATAGCTGCTGTCTGTTTTGGCAGAGGTACCTGCTCATCTCCAAGTTGCCCTTCAGGTTTGCCCATGCCCAAACTTTTTCACTCCTCTCCCATGCCCCCTCCCTAAAAAAATAGGTGGTGGCCAGCCATCATAGTGTCTTAATGTTTCATTGTAGGCCAGGACACTAAGAGGTGGCTCCCTCAGGACCTGCCCCTCCCCACCACAACTGCACAACACTACTCCCCCCAACTCCCAATAATGTCTCCTTAACATGTTGTGATATGAAACAGCAGGTTAAAGATGTATTATAGTTTGTAACCAACAAACATGTTAGACACCTGAACAGCACACCATGTCAAGGGCTGTGTTCCCCCTTCTCACCCAATGATCCTAACCTTGGCTCATGGCAAACAGTCAAAAATGTTCCAGCCTCCAGCTCTGCCCCAGATGCCCTCAGGAAAAAAAGTCAGTGGGTTAAACAAATAAAGTTACCTGGAACTGAAAAATGGCTGGGAGAAAATTGGGAAAGGGGGAAATTGTTTAACCTGGAAAGGCACACTAAGCCAGATCTTGTTTCCAGGTGCGATCTGGGAGCACAGGGAAATTAAGTGACTTTCTCAGGGTCACACAGTATGGACATGGAGGCAGCTGTGATTCAAGCCCAGGTCTCCAGGTTTGCAGCTCAGTGCCCTTAACCACTACATTATACTGCCTCCTAATTAGCGTGTTCTGTGTAGCCGTCCAACAGTTCAGTCACTGAGGGAGAGGCCGAAATTCTGGGAGTGAGACTGCTGCACCTGAAACAGAAAATTGGGCTCCACATCTCGTCGAGGGATCCATTCAGTTTTCTCATGCCTTTAGCAGTCAGCTGTCTTGGCATTGATTCTCGTTGCAGTAGCTGCTTCTCCAGGCTGGCCTGGTCTACTCTGGGTTCCACTGGTAGTGTTATCCCCAAGATGATAGTATATCTCAGGCATCATCTAGGCTGTGAAAGAATTTTGGTCCTGCGTCAGTGCGAATGTGGAACTGTGCTGAAGCAGTTAGCTGTGTTTTAGTGCCTTTCTCTTTCAGAGTTTTTAAAATTTGGAGTATCTTCCTGCAGTTGTCCATGGTATTAGGTGTAAAATCTTGGTCAAAGTATAAGCGACAGTCTCTGAATACCACCTCCGCCTTGTCCCAGGCTGTATATTTGATGCAGTAGTTGACAAACGTCAGTAGTACTGATAAAGTTCTGGCATTTTTGTCCCAGGGTTTAGGAGCGTGAGACCCGTGGGCCGTCTTGATTCCCATCTCACTCTCAACTAGTATGTCAAATAAATCCTTGAGTGAGAAGTTTAAGTATTCCTCTATGGCCTCTTCTTCTGAATCTTCTGGGAAGCTGTAGATGCAAACATTTTCTGAGATCATGCTTCTGGGTCATCCAATTTTTCAGCAGCTGCATGATCCTGGCAGTACAGGTAAGGCAGAGCTGAGCTGTGGGAGTCTGCTTTTTCCGTGGTTGAAGTTAGGCCCTGCTGCAGTTCTGCTTGCGGTCTTTCAGGGTGAAGGTAACCTACTGCTGGAAGGAGAACCTTTCCTCCTACTTTGCAAGGGTGGAACCGATGCTTTTTAGTTCTATAACTAGCATTTTAGAGGGGTGATAATGAATCAGTCATCCTGCAGCTGCAGTTCGCTCTGTTGTTCCTAGGAGTGACCCACCAAGATGGAGGGCATGCAGCTCAACTGGGAGTGAAGAAGCAGCATTTTTGTCTGTTGCTCTTCATCTGTGACCAAGTCCTTGAATCTGTTCCTTGCTGCCATAGTATAAGGTAAGTTTATTAATGTCTGCTGTTTATTAAGAGTCTTTACGAGGTGTATTACACTGGATTCCGGGGTCTCAACTCACAGAGCTCAAAAAGACTACTGCACCATGTTAGAGGACATACCAAGAAGTCCCTTTAGGACCTCCATAACAGTATCGTTAGGTGTGTCCGAATCCTAAGTCCTTCATGGACCTTTCTCCTAACTGCATTGAGATCATGCTACCACTTCACTGACATTATTTTGTCTTCAAGGAGTTTGGTAGCCCCTGGACTGACCCCAGGTTTGAGAGCTATCAGATCAGTGAGCCTGCTTGGATCCCCACAGTCTCCCCAGGTCTACATAATCCCTGGGACAATAGGCCCCAAATTGTCTGTGTAGAGCTTTGTTGTTACTGAGGCTCTGCCCATCATTTAGGGCCCCTGGCAGCTGTCTGTGAATTCTAAGCACAGGACCAAGGTTGACAGGGAGCAGAGATCTGTGTAACACAAGCTAAGAAGAAGGGTGTGTTATATACTTCCCCACCTAAAGTGCTTGCTGTCCCCAGTGACTGGGGAATGCAGTGCACTGTGATCTACCCCAAATCCACACAAGGGGAAGAGCCACTTTGCCCCATGACTAGTATAGCCAAAATATTGACACAGGTGAGACTCTTATTGCCCTCACCCAACCCCTAAAGAGGCTATAAAATACTGAAAATGCAAAGAATATGTACCCTAGGGTACTAAAGCAACTTATTACAGTACTAAAGTTATCTTTACTATAGATATCTATTAAAGGGGAAAGAAACATTGCCAGTGCCGCAAACGGTGGTTATTGCTGTGTTTGTACAGTACCTTGTTGAATCCTGTAATCGATGTATGTGCCCCGTTGCTGTGATGCGCCTAATTTTAAATATTTTTAGCACCCGAAATCACGGAGTTTATCCTCGCCATTTTGCGCATCGCGCTGTTGACGCCGCGGACGTCAGTGACGGTTTGTCTGACTACGCCGATCAAGGAAAGCATATGCGATCGTGCTGTATTCATTGCAGTGAGTTTGCCACCTCAGAAAGATAAATAAATCATACAGCTGCACTGAAATCTTTTATTTTAGCGAGCAGTATGGTCAATTGTTGTGTTGTTGGGTGCTACAATGCCTCCAAGAAAACGGAGTGCAGAGGCATCTCATTTTGCCGCTTTCCTAAAAGCAGGGAGCTGCTAGCGCGGTGGAAGGCAGCTGTCAAACGTGAAAATCTCCCAGATGTGAACAGCAGGAACACAGTTGTGTGCTCTGTTCACTTTACACCAGATTGCTTTGAAAGGGACCTAAAGGTGAATAGTAATGAATGACAGCATTGTATTTATTGAAATTTAATTGAAATTGTTTCCCCCTCTGGTTAAACATGCTCAGTCTGTGAATAATGTCTTCTGCTGCTGTCTGTCTTGTGTGCTGTTATGATCTGAATGATCAGTGTTTCAAAATGCATTTTATTATGTCCAAATCACACACATCTACAGATGTAGTGATTATGTCTCTCTGTAATTATCTTCTTTCCTCCTGTATTGATGTCCCTGTTTCATACATAACCATGATTTTCCTCCACAGACACATATATACATATATACATATATATATGTATATGTATGTTCATGTCCAATACTGTGCTGTCCTTTGTATATACATATGTGTTTCTAGCCATTGTTCATATATAATCCTACTGTCCCTCCCTATAAATGTATTAGCACCTGTCCAGCTGTGCTGTGATGTTGTGGTGCTGCTGTTGTATGCATTCAACGTGCAGTTAGTGGTGGGGACCCCCCAACAGTACCAGCAAGGTCTTGGAAGTGAAGCTGTGGTTGGCATGTTGTATTTCAGAATGCAACAACCTCTCCTTACAGTAGTGTGAGTGGCTCATACCAAATGTGGCTAGTAGGGAATGATGCCATGTCATCACCCTTTATGGGTCAAGCTGGCATGGGGGAATTCACATTGTATATAGATAGGGTGCCTCGAGGTGAATGGAGGGAAGTATCTGGGAGTGAGAAGGACTTAACTGACAGCTAGGTGGCAGGAAGCATTAATGCTACAGGTGCCCTAGCCAGGTAGACACCCCTAGGGATGCATGTTATGTGCCAGCTGGGCCATCGAATGTATGAGTGCCAGTCAGGGGGAAGTTGTAGTCATTGCCGGAATGGCAATGGGGTACCAGGCGACTCCTGCATGCTATGCAGGGGTAAGCACATGCTGCATCCACCAAGTGGATGTCTGCAGGACTTGGGAGTCAGACCAGGTGCACAGGACACCCCTGAGATATGCTGTTACCTTGAAGTACAGATGGCAGTCATTCTCACAGTGCCAGTGGTAGCATCATGTTCTGTACACATTGGTGTTGCAAACGTGTCGGTATGCCATGAATGGACACCATGGAGGGTTCCAGGGAGGGAGTTCAGGTTTCCAGGATATAGCCCATGCCACTGGGAGCTGAGGGTGCAGCTCTGGTGATTTTGCCATAGTCTGGCCTTTAGCTGGACCACTGGGATGGTGTGGGAACACCAGGGAGTGTCTCATTAAGGGACATCTCTTGCTGACTTTCGGGCCTGAGGGCCATTCCCCTGAAGTGTCGTGGGCAACCTGGTGATGGCTGAACTGCAAAGATCTGCATCCTGACACCAACGACTATCCAAGAAGAAGTAATTGAGCAAAGTTAGCAGGAATAAGGTAGGAGACTCATCTCCATCAAGTATGTGGGTAGAGGGTGGTCCCTGGACAAAGGCAGAGTCTATCACAACTTAGCTATCTGCAAGCCATTCTTGTGGGATGGGTCATAGGCAGTTTCCAGGTGTGCACCCAGAATGTGGTGTAGCGATGCCCAGCGAGTCAAGACTATCCACTAATAAGGCAGAGAGTTTCCTGATAATGTTGGTGCCTTTCTGGCATACTGTCCAGTAAATAATGGGCAATGTACACATAACGGTATTACTTGAGGGCCACAAAAACCAGGTGTAGTAGAAAATGGTGACAAACAGTCCCCCTATTTAGAACTTTCCAGTTATGCCAAGTGTCCTGTAAAGCTCCTATAAAGGAGCCTGTAAGCATGCACCTAAATGATAGTATTGACTGTAGTGATGGCCAAAAGACACCAATATCAGTTATACAATTCCCTTTGTTCCTGAAAGCTGTCTCCCACAACCACAACACACATGCACATCACAGCTATACGCTCCTCACAGTTACTCTAAAAAAGATGTGCCCATCTTCAGCTGTCTGTTACAAAATAGAATGTTGTCATGCTGTGTGTCAGTGCCTTATGAAGATGCATGTACCATCAACAACTCTGTTGCTTGACCCACACCAACAACCACACTGTCAACACCATCACCATCACAACCCACTGCAGCATCCAGTAAGGACAGGTTACAGCATGATGACAGTTGTTGATGTCCTGATGCCTCGTTACCAAACCATCATTAACACCGTACCTCTACTATGATTTCTAATTCAGGATTCAGTACCCACTCAAGTACCATACCACCAGAAAAAGACATTAGTATTAATAACATGTTACTGCTTTTTTTGCTGTGTACCTATTTCTGAAAGACCCCCCCCATGGTGTTCTGTGACACATACACACACTCAATGATACCGCAAGCACTTTTACTGAAACTGTTACTTGTACTGCATGCATTTCTACCTATCCTCACATTGTCATTGTGTGCTATACCTGGACGTGTCTGTTCATTCTTGTGTATCTCATTTGTCATTCTGTTATGTAATCAGTGTCGACATGGAAGGACCTTGCTGTGGTGACACTGCTTTTCACTAACACTTCCATAACCCATATATTTATATATGTGTATATTGATATACATACACACATACATACACACTATTTACAGATATGTATGCACGTTTGTATGTGTCAGTAGTTCTCCCGTCACCACTCATTGCTGAAAACAAGTATTGTGACACACCTTCAGCTGAGCGAGACCAGCAAACCGAGCCTCAGCAGTTGGGGTTCAAGCTGAAGGCAAATAAAATCACCTGTTTTGAGCAATCAGTTGCAACAGGAGACGTAATACGCATATATATATATATATATATATACACACACACACACACACACACACACACATATAGTCACATACATATGTGTGTATATATACAGTATATATATATATATATATATATATATATATGTCTGTGCACATGTATAACTCTGTGTGTGTGTGTGTATATATATATATATATATATTTATATAGTACGTATATCTGTATATGTATATATGTGTGTGATAGAGACAGACAGAGAGAGAGAGACAGACAGAAATGCAGATCTGTATGTAGAGACCCATATATCATACCGGTAAGGTAAGTATGTTATTTTAATGTGTTTCAATGACAGACATTTCAATAACATGACAGATGTACAGTATTGTACAATCAACCCGAATATTTCATGCTGTGTCCACTCGTAACATCATCAAGGTGCCAAATATATCTCACTGGTGTAATCTCAAGACACTGTTTTACATCACAATACTACAAGATCTGTGCTTGTAAGCCTTTTCACTGATTACCATACTTGGAAATAGTGGTTTAACATATTTGTGGCAGTACTGCATGCAGTATTGCCTGCATGTACACAAGTAATATGTACTGCTGGCAGGATCACGATACAGCTTCACAGACTTAATATCACCGATTACTACTGTGTTCCACGTATTGTTACCCGACGGTCATACATTTCTTCAACTACAAAACGGATGAAACAGAAAATATCACTGCAACACCATAAGCTTCATGAGACATCGGTACAGATGAAATTTTTGCCTACAACACTATCATAACACAGCTATCAAGATGACAGCAAACGATAATTGACTCACACTGCAGACAACAGTAAAGACCTCCCTTACTGATGACATGATGTTTTGTGAGTATCATGATGTTATTTTCTGACCATAGTTTTATGCAGTGATCAGTGTCACCTACTTATTTTTTTTTGTATTCATAATTAACAGGCAGAGCTTCTGAATCTGAAAAGACCAACAATACTAAAATCTGATGCCATGCCAAGCATATTCCCTCATAGTGCACCACTAACCACGAAGAAGAGAATGCAGTGAGCAACGACACGAGATAAACGCCAGAGAGGTAGTTATTACTCATGTATTGTATTGACAGTAATTGATCTGTTCAGTTTCGTGGTCTTTGTCACAGAGGGATGGTGTGGCATGCCTTCCATTTTGAAACCGTGGCAACACAGGATGCAACACATGCAGCAGTACTGTGTGCCAAGTACACTGCCATGGTGTCACACATCATATGAGGTCACCATAAGCAAAACCGTAGTAATATATGGACCACTGAAATAACACACTTGAAAAGGATGTAAAAAAAGTATTGTAATACACACCAGCTTTCCAATAGTACTACAGTCCAGTGCCAAGTAACCCACTGCCAGTAACACATCAATAGGGTTGATGACATCACAGAGACATGGAGAGCAACCTTTTCTCATTATCCCCCCCCAAAAAAAAGAAATAGGTTTCACTGAGTTACTGGTCTGCAATTCCATCTTGGGGTGTGGTGCCATAGAAACCTGTTGAGCTTCACTCTCCAGTCTATCTATGTCCACAGAAGCCCTTGATGGAGTTACAGCCTTGTAATTCACTGTATCCAATGTATTATTCTGTGTTTTTTTAATCACAGATTAGGGGAAGGTCAGTATAAACTGCTTACTTATTTAATGTTTTGTGTCTGATCGCTGGTGTAAGAACATTCCAACTGCACTGTGATTTTGTTTTGTTGAAGTGCTGAACATTGACATCAATGGAGTGCTGACTATGGATAACCAGTGTGTTGAGCCACAGAACAATTCGGATTTATTCTGACCTCGACTGTGAAACTGGAGAGGTCCATAGGAATCAGAACCCTGATGTGGCAGAACACAGTGGTTGTGCATATAGAACTGCTCATCCTGTATTTTTTATAGTGTATAGAAGTGACTGGAATTTTTTTTCCTCAGTTCTTTTTCTTTCAAGTTGAAAGTGACTCATGCAGTCTCTATATGTTAAATGCAGTTGTACCACAGTAGGGTACTGCATCATTCCATGACCGTGGAAGTATGGTACAACAGCATTTTGAAAGGGATGGAATTGTATACAGAACAACAGTACACTATACACTATAAAGAAATAATATGGTACATTGCTGATAGCAGGATGTCGACTCACATTTGTTGTTGTACTACCAATAGTTTGGATAATGTGTTGATACAGCTGTAGGAAAAATCACCGACGGCTACTTTCATGTCGTGGCCTATTTCTAACTAATCT
This sequence comes from Neoceratodus forsteri, assembly GCA_016271365.2. NCBI lineage: Eukaryota > Metazoa > Chordata > Ceratodontiformes > Ceratodontidae > Neoceratodus > Neoceratodus forsteri. The sequence continues at coordinate 533,604,826 of CM028130.1, read as the reverse complement.
GTAATTCACGTGTCATTCATCAACACATGAGAACAATACTTTCCTTTCTCCATATACAGGTAGTTGATGAAGCACTGAATTCATGTTCCAGTATCAGTACTGTAACCGCCACCGCAGATGACCCAATGGACAGCACAGTGTTAACAGACTTTGACATGTCAGTACCCATTAAAGACATTGTGATACAGCTCACATCTGCAATGGTAGGGATTCCAATGCAACACAGTTTTATGATGTTACATACAGGTGAACTATTGACATGAATGATAGTCACTTTGTCATTCTATTTTTAGGATGAATGCATCTGCCCTGTTTGCCCACATACTAAGGTGCTTTGTAGTGTGGGTACTCAAACTGAGATGCCACCTGTTAAGGACCAGTGTTGTAAGGACCAGTGGTGCCAGTGGCCTGAATATGAGTTCAATTTCACCGGTGAATTTGAAAAAGTCACAAATGACCACTCATACCCCACTGTGTTTGACACATCTGTATATATTCCTAGAATACGTGTACAGCATGGTGTGACAGAGGAAGAATCTGATGTTTCAGATCAAGATGACACTGACTCCCACAAGACAGATTCAGACTACAATCCATCACACACAGAGGAATCAGACAGTGATGAGTCATCTCTAGATGGAGACAACACTGACAGTACTATCAGTGATGATCGCAAATTTCTTGTGTCATTTGTGAAATTACAAGAATTGTTACAAAGATGCATGACATGTGGTGCACCAATAGTACACATGTCAAGTAACACCCAGGGATCATTGTTGTCCATTAAAATGTATTGTAGCAATAGCCATGACCGGACATGGTTCTCACAACCGCTTCTGAAAAAAATGGCTTCTGGAAACCTGGAAATGTGTGAGGCTATTCTTTACAGTGGAAATTCATTCCATAAGTTAAGTTTTTTTGCTGATCTTCTGAACTTTCAGTTTATCTCCAGTGTCTCGTACATGAAGATTCAAAGGAAATATTTATTTCCCATGATTAACAAGGAATATGTCAGACTGCAGAAGACGATAATTGAGGACATGACGGGAAAGGAGCCAGTGGTACTTTGTAGCGATGGCGCCATGATTCACCAGGTTTCTCTCATGTAATATGGCATTTATACATTTATGGAACAGAACTCATCAAAATTGTTGATTTCACTCTAATTCAGGTTTCAGAAGTGAAGTATTCCACAAACATGGAAAAAGAGGGTTTCAAGCAATCGCTGGATTACCTCATTGGCTGTGGAGTTCCCATCAGCACAATTGCCACTGACCGTCACATACAGATATCAAGCATTATGAACAAAGTGTATACACCAAACAACAACATTAACCATCAGTATGACGTGTGGCACCTAGACAAGTGGCTAAAGAAGGAACTGTTTGCACTGTCGAAGAAAAAGGAGTGCTCACAACTAGCAGCATGGATTCAGTCTGTCTCAAACCACTTCTGATGGAGTTGTGCCAGTTGTGAAGGCGATGCTCAAAAATTAAGAGAAATGGTAAGTTCAGTGGTTCACCATTCAGTGAACAAACACAGTTGGTCAGACGGCCACAAATTCAAGAAATGTTCCCACACAAAGCTAACAAGGGAAGAACAGAAGAAAAAAATGTGGTTGACACCACATTCGCCAGCGCACAATGCTTTGAAGAAAACAGTTTTCAATAAAAAGTTTATGAAAGATCTTGGAAAGGTGACCATGTTCTGTCACACTAGTGAGCTGGAGGTTTATCATTCCCTTGTACTGAAGTATTGCCCAAAGGGGCATCATTTCACCCATCAAGGTATGGTGGCAAGACATCAACTGGCAGCCATGGACCACAATAACAATGTGTCACGACCAGTGGCTGTGGACCAGTGTGGCGAAGACCGATATAAAGTGGTTTACCCAAAAAGCAAAAAAGCATGGGTTGCAAAGCCAGTTCGGGAAAGCAAGAAGTACGATTACCTAAAAAAGATGATCAGTGACTTGACAGAGAGAAAGAAAGAAAACTTGCCACCAACACCTCTGAAAGAAAAACAGGTACCAAAGAACATTGCAGAAATCCCACGGCCAGAAAAGTCAGACTTGATCAAGCAACATGTGTCACGATTTAATAGGGCTGAACCGTAGTGTTCTCAGCTCACATTCTACTAAGTCATATGCAGTGAAACATACTATAATAACTGTAGACCCCCAATATAAAACTGTTTTTGACACTTGCAGAAAGTCCTACCAACCTGCAAGTTGATATGACTTTAACTGTGTCATGCCCAGTTGTGCGTACCATGGCAAGGTATTTACTGACTCACCATCTTGTGATAAGAACCATCGTGCCATGGAGCCCATGCAGACGTCGAATCATCAATGCAGGAAGCGCATAATGGTACAACTTGAGCTGTGTTTACTTACCAGCAGTTACTATAATAAATTACATATTTGTAAGTGTGTGATGTGCAATTTCTTTTAAAACACCATCGTAATGTGACAATATGTAAACCTGTCGGAGTTTGTTCTCCACATTTATATATTACCACACACCTTGGGTGTGTAACAAAACTGCACATCACACACCTACACATGCAGGAGAAGCGCTGGATGACCTAGGTGGATGGCCGGGGTTGCAGGATGATGTGGCAAACCTTGAAATCTGATCAGACACCTGGCAACTGTGGTTTAATGGCAAAAAGTGCAAGTGGCTGGATTTTGGGATGAACACACGGAGGACTTAGCATCTTGGAGGAGTGCAGCTACCCCACACAGAGGAGGAGAAGGATCTGGGTGTAATGCGTTACCTGCATAAGTGGTATCCACTACAACAGTATAGTGCTTAAAAAGGGGATGGGACAGGACAAGGTGAATGGTCAATGAAGGGTAAGGGTGTAAGTGTGGGCCACCAGCAGAACAAGGGGTGCTAAATACACAGTCACGCAGACTTGACAGACCTGTAGGGCTTTATCTGCTGGCAAATTTAGTATGTTCATATTATTTTCAATGTACTGTTGCTGTGTCACCAAGTTACAAAGCACAGAACAGTTGTGAACATATGTTGATACTTCCTTGAATGTTTTTTCAACCATAAGCCTTCATTACAGTTCTTTATAACTTCACTAAATAAATGTTATCGAAAAGTGATGTTCACAATCATTCATGACGCTGTTTGTCTTTATAACTGGATGTTCACTTTAATGTGTAACATATGAAGCAGTAAAATGAACAATACCATTGATTACATCAAAGAAATCATTGGGTTAAAACAAAACGTGATGCAGTACAGCATTCCCCTGCTTTACTTTCACTTGTGGGTCTCTCACAAACTGTTGAGTAACATGCACATAAATGGTCTGTATTACTTTAGTATGAAAACATTGGCTTGTCAGCCTCATAAAACCAATATAATGACCAGACCTCTGGAAACTGGTATGTATTGACCAAACAGCACATGATGGATAACATGGCATACTTTCTTGCCCAGGCGCTAGTGAATCCAATGCGTGAACTGTGTGTATGCTGCCCAGCGGTAGGTCCTGGAATACAGAAAACATAATGAGGTGGTTCAGTGAAGCAATTGGTGCAAAAACATGCAATTACAGATATGGGATTGTCAGTGGCCCGGTGACGCTGATGGTTGAGGCACTGCATGGCACACTTTGCGCAACGTCGGTGACCCGGGTTTAGGAATCAGCATGTATTGTCAGCAGTTGGTAGGGGAGGGTTAGGATTAAGTGACCGTAGACTGCTATCCTAAACATGAGGAGGGCACAGGGAACACACCAGGTTGTATTGTCACATGGTCATGACTAAGGGGAACTGGTTCCCGTGGTGCAGTCAGGGGTAGTGAGGCACACATTGTCATGCAGTGCGTGGGTGTGATTGCAGGTCCGCAGTCCAGTGGTGCTGTGGTGTGGTGGCAATCTCGGCATGGCATGGTATGGTAAGGAGTACTGGGGCCTCACAGTGACTTTGTGAATGGCAAGACCCACACCCTGTCATGTGAGTGACCCTGATGACCTCAGGGTGGGTCAAGCTGGCGGCTCGATTAACGCAACGTTTGCACCTCAACAAGTCCGAAAAAGTGTGATACAAAAAACACTTGGGTATGGTAATGTAGACGAGGTGTGTACAGAAAAATTAAAAAGAACTGTGATGGTTGTAAAAGATAAGTGTGTATATTATTTTGATGTAGAACACTGGTTGAAGATATCAAGCTGGGAGAGAAAGTATGAACAGAGGTGGATGGGGTGACAGATGGGTAATAATATATACTGTATAGTGGAGTGTTGTTCTGTATAGAATTGCATCCATTTCAAAATGGTGTTGTAAACACTTCCATGTCATGGAATGCTGTCACACCATACTGTGGTACAACAATTCTACAAGCTCTACAGACTGCATGACTCAGTTTAACTTTGAATTATAAATAACTCACAATACACATTTTAACACAGTACTTATACAGTTTAAAAAATAACGGATTTGAGCAACTATATGCACAACCATTGTGTTTTGCCACGTCGATTCTGATTCCTACTGACCTCTTGAGCTTTGCTAACGAGATCAGAGTGAATGATATTCCCTCTGTGGAAGAATACAGTGGTTCTGTATAGTTGCACATCCAGTATTCTGTATAACTTACAGTGCATGAAGCATTAGGGACACCAGTGGTGGAGTAGGCACAAAAGTACAGCTGGAGTTAACAAACCGTTGCTGAAGGAGCTATCAGAGGTCCTGGTGCTGGCCTTTGCTGGCATGCACATTGCCTCAGTACACTGTGGTTCTGTCACTCAGTGTGGTGTCCTACTGTCAAATCCTACCACCCGGCAAAAATGAAATCCTCTCAGTACACAGTAATGTATGCTGTCCACCCACCCCCCCGTATTCGCAACACACCGGCAGACCCCTTCAGTGACATGCACCAGGTCTCCACCTTGTGGCAGTTAAGCACCACCGCTTGAACAACTGCAGTCACCGCCACATGCGAGGTCCCTGGCTGCTCATCACCAGCAATCCTCCTGTCCTCAAAGTAGCAGGGTTCATTCATGAAAATGGTGTTTGAGGTAGCAAGACCTGGAAACACAGACGACACCATACCGACATTTAATGATGAAATTATGCAATACTACCATATGTCACATTTCATGGAACTTACCTATTGTGGATTGGATCCTCAAAAATATCATGACGAATTTCATGAAGGTGCACCAGGACACACCAGAGGACTTCATTGTCAAGGCAGACATTCTTAAAACCAGATGTGAGTGTCACACATTGAGCATCTGTAAAACAAGATTCATTACTTATTTTTTGCTTTGTCCAGCACATTTATTGACCATGGTGGACCGTGGATTCCAACTTGATGGCTATGTCTACATTACCCTGAACCACCACAACACATCACTGTAAGGATACACATCCTCTTCAAACAACATGAAGTCTTGCTATATTATGACAGTTGCAGTGAGTCCCCAGCTTCGAACTGCCCTGGTGATGAAATAGTTAACTTTTCCATGAAGCATGGAACTCTTAGCGCGAGCTCGGTTAGAAAGCTCTGTCTGTTGTGCTTCAAACCTAAACTGTCAGATTCTTTACTCCGTCTCACTGAACAAGTCGCTCCGGAGATTTCTCCTTCTGCTCAGTTCATTTTATCGGTTTAAAAAGTACTTTTATCATTTTTTCAAGTAAAATTAACCAAAATTAAACCGCAACCGGTCGGTTCAAGCTCTGTCTGTGGTAACGTAAGTATAGATAGGTTTTACATTGAAATTCTGTGTGTGGACTTGCACATTTATCAGTTCGGTTTGAACCGATCAGGTTGATGGTAAATTACTAGTCCTTTTCTAGAGGCGTTCCCGTTCCTATCGGTTCTAAAAAAGCCGGATTTCATTACGGCTTTTTCCATGACCCGTGACACTTGTTGGGAACCGATAGGGGTGTCTTGTTTGCGTGATTGCCATAAACGGGCAAGTTTGGTTAGGCTGGTATTATGTCTGAGAAACCCAAAGAAAAAACGGACCCACTGGGTTTCAACACTGTAGTGTCTGTGGGAAGCTTTTGCTAAGGCTGACCCACACACCATGTGTCTATTGTCTGGGTTTGACCACCTCAACTAGATTGCCAGATTTGTAGAATTTCCTGCTGCCACCATAGAAAAGAGAGTTGGTAGGCTCAGGAAAGGGAGTCCAAAAGTCCACTGACCCGATACCTGTCTGTCCGATACCAACCAATCGAGGGAGTGCCCCTCTGACCAGGGGTGATACCGGCAAACGAAGAGCCGGTTCTGAGGAGCCGGTTCCAGCAAAAGGACTAGAAAGTCAGCTAGTAGAACCAAAAGTTCTCTCCTCAACTGCTGAAGAAATAGCTAAAGCAATTCAGATTGTCCAGTCTCTCTCCCCGGTGCTGACTGAACCAACACCATCAGGGAGGCGTTCGGTTCGGCCGGATCCACCGGTTCAAGATTATGATTTTGAGGATTTTTATGAACCGGGGGGTGGGTGGGAGAGGAATATGAGGAGAGTGAATATGGTTTTGAAGATCTGGATGTGCCCATTGAACCGGACATCTCTCCAGATAAACCCTTAGGGGTTTCTCCTCCCAGGCTTTCTGAGTCCCCTTCTCATTTCATGTTTTATAAGAAAGTTATGAAACTCTCCAGCTCCTGTTGAGGAAGCTGTTGATGACCAAGAGGAGCCTGACTATGTAGAAATGATGGATATTCCAGAATCTAGGAGACTGTCTATTCCTTTGCATAAATCTTTTCGGAAACAGACAGTAAAAGTTTTAAAAACTCCTCACACTATACCTCCTGTGGGTAAAAGGATGGACAAGAGGTATACCTTATCAGGCTCTGACACTGATTTCCTCACTCAACAATGCAGCCATGTGGGGGTAGTGCAGGCTGCAGCCTGTGACAAGGCTAATATTCCCCTAGCTTCACACCACCCTGAGAAAGACTCCAAGAAGATTGATGCTATGGCAAAGAAACAGTACACGGCAGCATCTTTGGGACTCAGACAAGCAAATTATATGGCTTATGCTGCTAGGTACCAGAAATCCAGATGGGATACTGTGCTGGCTCTAGCGAAACAAGTCCCTGACCAACTTGCCAGGGAGCTGGAACAGATGGCTATGGATGGTATTGAGGCATCCAAGGTGCAATTTCATGCTGCAGTGGACTCTAATGTTTCATCAAGATTCATGGCTACATCTGTGGCTCTTCGCAGAATGGCCTGGCTCAGATGTACTGCCCTGTCTCAGGATACCCAGTCTAAGGCCATGGATTTTCCTAGTTAGGGCACCTCTGTTTGGGGAACAAACAGAGAATTACATGAAGAAAATGGATGAATATAGGACCACCTATAGGAGTGCACAGGCCAAGGAAAGGCAGGCCACTTCAAAAGCAGCTTCCTAAAGGCAGGGGCAGGCCTTTTCATAGGCCTTTACCAAACCCAAGCTTCTCTTCCGCCTATGCCCTAGGGGGTTCTTAGAGGGGAGAGGCAGACGGGCACAAGCAGGCCTGCTTCCACCCTCAGCCCAAAGCCCCTGCCAAGCAGGCACCCTGATGGGATTGCCAGGGCCGATTCTTCTCTACCTGTAGGGGGCAGGCTGGCTTACTTTGTCCAGGACTGGAAGTCTTTAACAACAGACAAGTGGGTCCTGGAAGTAGTAAGCCAGGGACTGGTTCTCAGCTTCAAAAAATTTCCAAAGCGGAGAACCAGATCTTTTCCACCTGCAACTCCATCAGAGGCACTCACCTTAGAGGCAGAGGTCTCTACCCTCCTGGCTCTCAGAGCCATGGAAAGGGTTCCTCCTCTACACCAGGGCAAAGGTTTGTACTCCAGGTACTTCCTTACCCCGAAAAAGACAGGAGAATGGCGGCCCATCCTGGATCTCAGATACTTAAATAAGCACCTTTTAAAACCAAAGTTCAAAATGGTGACTCTGGGAATTATCCTACCTTCTCTAAGGCCAGGAGACTGGCTAGCTTCCCTGGACCTCAAGGATGCCTATTTCCATATTCCCATCAGAAGCTCCCATCGAAAGTACCTCAAGTTCGAGCTGCCCTCAGGCCACTACCAGTTCAAAGCAATGCCCTTCGGCCTCACTTCTGCTCCAAGGGTATTCACCAAATGCCTGCCAGTAGCAGTTGCCCATCTAAGAAGGCAAAAGATTGACATCTTTCCTTACCTGGACGATTGGCTCATAGTAGGCCAGTCCCCAGACCAGGTCAGTTTACATCTTCAGGTAATGCAGCAACTGCTTACCTCTCTAGGTTTCCTTTTGAATCTCTCGAAGTCAGTTCTAGAGCCTGTCCAGCTTCTTACCTTCATAGGCGCAGAACTGAACACACAAGAGGCCAGGGCCTTCCTTCCTCTGGACAGGGCAAACACCCTAATCTCCCTGGCCTCCTCATTCACCCTGCAGGTCTCTCGACCAGCAAGGCATTTTCTGCAGCTCCTAGGACACATGGCTGCTTCCACAGCAGTTGTGCAGGGAGCAAAATTTCAGATGAGGAACATCCAGTTCCATTTGAGAGCCTTTTGGTCTCAAAGAAAGGATCCTCTTACCAAGTTGATCCCAGTAACTCGAACCCTGATCCAAGCCCTACAATGGTGGCAGGATCAGAGCAACCTGAGACAAGGGGTTCCTTTTGTCACTCAGTCTCACTCCCTAATCCTTACTACAGATGCATCCCTCTTGGGTTGGGGAGCTCACATGGGCGACCTCACCACCCAGGGTCTGTGGTCTCCCCAGGAATCTCTGCTCCACATGAACCTGCTGGAGCTCAGAGCAGTTTTTCTAGCACTTCAAGCTTTTTCTGAATCTGTTCAGAACAAGATTGTACAGGTCAGAACAGACAACACCACTACAATGTGATACATCAACAAGCAAGGAGGCACTCGGTCTACGGCCTTGTGCACCAAAGCGATGAAGTTGTGGTCTCTGGCTTACTCCCTGAACACCTCCCTTACAGCAGTCCACCTTCCAGGCAAGGACAATGTCTTGGCAGATGCTCTCAGCAGGATTTCTCAGGGCCATCACGAATGGTCACTGGATCCCCTGGTCTTGGGAGTAGTATTTGCCAGATGGGGCACCCCGCAGATAGATCTTTTTGCAGCCCCAGACAATCACCAACTTCCTCTTTTTTGCTGCAGGCCCCCAGTGTTGGGCTCACTCCCCCTGGATGCCTTCGCCCTCAGTTGGGAAAGGAAGTTCCTCTATGCCTTCCCTCCCTTTCCTCTCCTGTTCAAAGTGCTAGTCAAAATCAGATCCCAATCCTGCAAAGTCATTCTGATAGCTCCAGATTGGGCCAGGCAGCCCTGGTATCCACTCCTACTGTCCTTAGCAGTCCATCCTCCCCTGTGCCTTCCCAGGATTCAAAATCTGTTAACCTGTGCCCAGGGACGGGTTTGGTATCCGAACCTCAAATCTCTCAATCTCAAGGCTTGGTTCTTGAAGAGTTAGAGTTTGCTGATTTACACCTTTCCCAAGGTGTAATGGATATATTGAAGGCCTCAAGGAAGCCTTCCACCAGGGCTACTTACAATTCCAAATGGAAAAGGTTTTCCATATGGTGCTCGGAAAAGCATATTTCCCCAGACTCTGCTGATCTACCCTCAGTTCTGGACTATATGGTCCATCTGAATTCTTTGGGCTGAGACCAGCTACCCTGAAGGTGCATTTGGCAGCTGTGTCTGCTTTATTTCAGCAGGTAAATCCTCTTCTCTTTCAGCTCATCCTGTATTTTCCAAGTTTTTTAAGGATTGCTTCACACAACCCTCCATTCAGGGCCCCTGCCCCTGCCTGGGATCTTAATGTTTGCATTGCTCAGCTTATGCAACCCCTTCGAGCCCCTTTGTCTTCAGCCGAGCTTAAGTACTTGACTTGAAGATTGTGTTTGGTATACTACCTCTGCCAGACGATAAGTGAATTAAAGGCGTTGTCAGTGGAGCCGGATTTATCTCCTTTCACAGAGTAAGGTGGTCCTCCGGACTAACAGGAAGTTCCTACCTAAGGTGGTTTCAGATTTCCACCTTAATCAATCTATTTCTCTTCCAGTGTACTTCACTGACCATTCCTCCTCTGGTGAGAGGAGGCTGCACAGCTTAGATGTGAAGAGAGCCCTTAGTTACTACATAAAGCGTACCAAGGGTCATAGGTTTGACTCCCTCCAACTGTTCCTCACTTATGGGGAGGTTGGTAAAGGGAAACCTGCCACTAAAAGATCCATTGCCAGGTGGATTGTCTCTTGTATCCAATTCTGCTACGAGAAGTTGGGTAAAGTTCCCCCCTCAGGCCTGAGGGCTCACTCTACCAGGGGTACAACTACTTCTCTGGCTGCTGCCAGAGACATTCCTATTCTATAAATATGTCAAGCAGCTACCTGGAAAACAGTTCACACTTTTACTAAGCATTACTCCCTGGATATCCAGGCTAGGAGTGATGCTCAGTTTGGCACAGCTGTCCTTCAGAGCCTATTCCCTAGGTAGGTTCTGTCCCTCCTCCATGGGGGTACTGCTGTGTAGTCTGCAATTGTCATAATATAGCAAGACTTCATGCTGTTTGAAGAAAAAATTACTCACCTTAGTAATGTTGTTTCTTCTAATGGAGTCTTGCTATATTATCACCTCCCTCCCTCCCTGCCTGCCCCTCTCAGAGCCTCTGTTTTGGGATGTGGGTGGGCTTTAGGGTGTTGGCACTTCATTTATGCCCACCTTGGTTTTGCAACCCCCTTTTGGGGTGAATTGGTGTTGTGTTTTTCATTTTTTGGGTCTCCTGACTTCAGTCTTTGTTTGAGACCAGGAAATGTGTGTTTAGGTTGGTAGCCAGTTGGCTAGTGTAGGTTTAAAGCTTCCACACAGAACCTTAGTGAGTTTTAGCTCGTAAAGATCTGACAGTTTATGTTTGAAGCACAACAGACAGAGCTTTCTAACCGAGCTCGCGCTTCAGAGTTCCATGCTTCATGGAAAAGTTAACTATTTCATCTTCGGGGCAGTTCGAAGCTGGGGACTCACTGCAATTGTCATAATATAGCAAGACTCCATTAGAAGAAACAACATTACTAAGGTGAGTAATTTTTTCTTCTGTCACAACCAGACATGAGGAGGCCAAGGAGACACAGGGTACGTGGTCTGGATCGTTGCACACGTACAGTGTGCTGGTGGTCAGCCCCTCCCCTGAGAACAATAGTCACCTCACCCGGCAATCCTTGGTATTTCCTTTTTCTCCCCTCACACTGTGGCATGCAATGATGCCTGCGCTGTACTGCCATTGTGGCATAAGCCGCAGTCCAGAGGTCTGTTATGGGGGTAACCAGGACACTGAACTACCCTCGAGTCCTGAATGGGGGGAGGATAGCTGTCATCCACATGCAGAGTTGTGTCCCTACTCTGCCCACACCCGCAAACCAAATCCTGTCAATGAACACGGGTTAAATGAGTGACACGAGTTGTGTCATCCAGCGCCTCAACCCTCAGTGCCACCGTACCCACTATGCAATTCATTATGTACACTAAATGGAATGACATTAGTATATAGTACTGACTGTACAATTTAGCAACATAAATTACCATGACGCTTGTCATCAACAGCATCCATATGATGACAACAGATGCTTTCTCGCTCAGTCTGCATGACCTCACATGACCCACACATGCACCAATCAGTGTTCCCTGCTCTGTCTCCTGGCACGTCCATGTCCCTCTCACTGTCTTCGGAGTCTGAGTTGGAAGAGTTAGCAAACTGGCTGCTTTCATGTGATGACTCACCGGCGGGGTACTCTGGCTCAAACATGTATGGCTGAAGATTTCTTTTGCTGCCATATGCTGGAAGATCATCACCACTAGAATCCGAAGATCCAGACACTGCAATGTTACACACCTGTTTTGTCAAACAAAATTACACTACATTAAATGCACAGTAGTAATAAAATTATTGTAAATGTTATCAAGCACAGTACCATAAATAAGTAATAGGACATGTCATGCTGTGTGTTCCAAAGTTGAAGCACATCACTATTAGGCATAGTGATGCCAGATGACCTGGAACAATGCATACTGTATCTCAGTCATGTAATACAAGTATCTTCTGTGCATCCACATAAGGGGCTCTTCAGCCTATAAAATAAGGCTGTATATCGTAACTGTGGTTTCCATAGTTAGTGGTGTTACAGACTATTACCACATGCCTAACAAAAATAGTGATCCAAACCATTTTGAACCATCGTGGTGGCACAGAGGGTAGAGGGTTCAGGCAGTGGACAATACACCTCACACAATCATGGATAACCAGGTTGTGGAATGAACTCAGGACGTCGGAGGTCAACAGGGAACAGCACGTACAGAGTGTCCATGGGACTGCTCTCCTATCCTGGGGTGTGTTTTTGAGCTTGCATCACTCTGTGGTGGGCTATAGTACAGCCCAGGAGCACTTCAGAGTGTCCATACAGTGGGGCAAAATAAAAAAAAAAAACAGTGCAAATGGCATCTCGACTATCAGTGTGACTGAAGGCCGGACCCTTGCAGCCACAGAGCAGCCGTACCTCAGTATCTACCTCAGCAGCAACCACAGGCCAGAAAGGTATGCCTGAACTGAATTTCATTCAGGAAGGACAGGACGTGTCCAAGAAAGGGAGACCTCAGGTTAACCGGGTGGATAGTGCAATATGAGGTGTGGATGAGAGCTTTCATGTAGTCCAGTACAGACATTAGCGGACCAAATGAGAGCATGGTCAAGATGCAAGAGGACTGCAAAACTATATAAGAACAAAAACAATTTGTCTAACTTATAATTCGTACTGAGGTCACATACACTGAATTTACAAACACTCAACCAAAAAACAATAGTTATGAAATTTAAATTAGCACTCACCTGGAAATTAGTAAGACACTGGGAGGAATGTTAGTAAAAAGCAGTGCCGCCCCGACAAGGCCATTCCTCCATTGGCACTGGTTAAGGACTAAAAGAAAGATAGTTAGATATCCACATATTTAACATACATGACAACAACATGATTATAACAGTGGTATAATAGTTTAAAGGTTGCAGACAAGGACAGTATGGATGAGTCTTGTCTTGCAATGAAAGAGTAAAGATTCAGGATGCAAACACCATTGACAATAAAGTATGAGATACTGTTAAATTGTCTGAGCCACTATGCACAGTCACCATGTAGTGCAACAGAAGTTTTCTTTTTCCAATATCACCAATTCAGTAATGCTCCACAGGTCGGTATGAATCACAATCCAGAGGTTTCAAGACACACTGATTGTGCATGAATTGGCTCATCCAGTTTATTATTTTTTTTAATACCTTGGTCATGTACAGTGCAGAGTATACATGATGATAGCAAGGGGATGCATACGTACACAATGTTTATGAAAATACATAGGTACATTCAAACGTGATGTCAGAAATGGACTGACAGGCCTACATACTGTATTTTGGCAACTTACATGCTAGGTAACGTACTTCCACCCCATCAGACAGTTGACTATGTTACCTGTTGTTTACAATCATACCACTGTTCTCTCTCCAAAAAAATTCTCTTGGACCCTATTTCAAGTATCCACCATTCTCTCTGTGAAATAGTACTTCCCACTGTTCCCCTTAAACTGTCCACCCACAGTGTGCAATCAGTGTTCCACAATACTGTCATTTCCTTTCATCTGGAACATGCTGTCTATTGCCACCTACTTTTGGCCCTTTAGGTACTTGAAACTGTAAATTATCTCTCCTCTTTCCATCGTTTACCCTTTTGTCATACTAAACTTCATCAAGTTGTTCGGTGCAAGAATGACAGTCAGATGGCATGAAATGAAAATTATTGTTTCATGACTGATTCCCTCGACCCATAAGTCCCTCTTGCTTGATATTCTACTCAATAAATGCGGATGGATCACTACAAATTGGTAACACTTCCACAAGTGTTGCATTGATTACTGTTTGTAACAATCACCCCAGCAGTCCATACTTCCACCATCAACATCCCCTATTACAGCTAACTCAACAGTATCTTTATTTGAGAAAGGTACTCCGTGATGTCAATCACATCATCATACTGTGTGGTTATTCCAAGTAACAATGCCTAAAGGGGGTGATGTCTCCACCACAGTGACATCAAAGAAGTGACAGACTGGAGAATGCATACAGCAACAGAATAGTCCACGTCTACTTACAATATTGAATAGACATATCATAACATCGAGGTACTAAGACAGATGTACACTGAGACACACACAACAGTAGGTCAACTGACATGACATGCAGAGTAACACAAGCACTGCATAGTTGGAAATCATTTTCGATGATGCCCTGGTCATAGGCAGGTTATGACACACAAACATATACAAGTTGATGTCACATAAGGACAGAAAGACACATGCAGTCTCTCCATTTTTTTATACCATATGAATGTGCCACAGGCCTGTTGTCTGTCAATGGCCTGTCCATTTATAGTCATCTGTATTGGTCCCTTATTACTATCCCATGTGTGTTTGAAGCCCTGCACTGTATTCTTATCCACCACTTACTGAGGCATGCCATTCTATGCATCCACCACCCTTTCAGTGAAACAGAACTTCCTCACATTCACTCTTAATAGGCCTCCATCAAATGACATGCTGTATCATGTTGTCATGCTATACTTCTCATGTTGAAACTCCTCTTACTATTTCAACTTATTTTTAATGTTTCCATCCCATAACCCCTCTTCCTCATTTGCTGTACGGTATACATATCAAGCTCTGTTAACCTGTCCTCATATGCTCTGTGATTGGATTATGTGATACTATTTAGACAGAAAATAATCTCCTGAGAATGTGATGCATTGCTATCATGCTACACAAACAACAGATGATCATGTCAATGTTTGCCATGTCACACCTGCACAAACTGCCAATCATGCTACATGGACTTAGTTTTTCATGTGTATGACAGGCTCTCCACAGTGTCTATGTGTACCCTGCTTAGCTAGCACAGTGGTGGAAAACGCATAGCCATCTGGACAGAAAATTTAGGGACGTGCAGCTCGAACATACACTGTTCCATCACAGTGGGATGGCGAGAACATGTTCGAAAAACATTTCTTATACATTGCATTGCAGTATAGACATACTCCTTACTTCACCATCTAATACATGCCACAAATGACGTGAGGAAGTGACATGGTAGAAAAAAAAATCTGAACTTCCTTTACTAGGGCGCTGTTCTGTTGAATGAGAAACGTTCATATTCAACAGTGCATCATTGCCCATAGCTTGCCTCAGCATAACACGGATGGGTAGTGTTACACAAAGTAAAAATTACATGAGGTAGAGCATTAATATGGCAGACAGAACTATGAACTCATGGCTACTGAAAGAAATTACAATGGGGCAGCTAGGGGGCTAGGGAAGCGCTGCTGCATGGCAGCTCACCTGGGGGCCCTCGTTCAGCACTGTACCTAACCCTGCAGTGGCCGAGGGAAGTGTATCTGACCTGCAGGACTTTGAAACGAACATGTACATGCCAGGGTAACAAGGGGAGGGGCAAAAAAAACAATGTGCACCATCAGTAATGGGTGCATCCAGATGTGGAAACGCATTGGGAGAGACGGTGAAGGAGTGGCAGTTGGGACTGGGGTGCTGGAAATAGCCTGAAGCTGGCATGAGGAGGCCACCACTGGGCAAGCAACATGGAAAAAAAGGTGTATCCTACACTCAGTTTACAGACATTCAGCAGTACATAAGATCCTCAGGTTTCTGCAGTAGTCGATGAACTATAACACAAAACTGTCTTTGTTTCTCTCACCAGTTGTAGAACAAATTCCACCAAAAGATACTGATGATTGAAAGCACATTTGCATTTATTTATACATTGCACCGCAAACTAATTCTATGCGGTACAGCAAAGTAACACAGACGCACTGAATATCCACCGGCACACTGGCACACACAAAACACACTGCAGCCGCAGCACATACTACATACTACCACTTTGCAGCACGAATCATGAGTGTTATAACAACAACTCCTCAGCACAACATAGTAAGACAGGTAATGAGGAACAATTAATGCTTACACATAAACTGCTGAAACAAATCCTTGTAGAGGTAGATCCCGTTTACCGAAGCAGACCATAACAGGAAGTAGTTACAGTATAGGTCAGTACACAATGGGTCGGCCCGTCGATTGCGTCATATCCGGTTACCGCGAGACGAGACTGATCCCAACATGGAGGACAAACAGCAACAGAGCAAAATAAGGTAAAAATAACTATTTTAATATGAATCTTGGCTCCAAAAAATGTATATGCGAGGGTACCCCACATCAAGGAACAAAGTTATGACCCTAGGCAACGTTTATTTCCCCTTTAATAAACACACTGGCCCTAAGGGCCACTGGTATGTTCCATTATACTATATATATGTTCTGGGATCCCAGACGTGGCTAGGACAGCCATTCCCATACTGCAAACCCAGCCACTCAGATTGCTTGCAGAGATTCTGCCCACCATATCAGACCTGAGCTCTACAGCCATGGCCACACTCCAGGCCTACTGCTTGAACCACTTTCCACCCATCCATCTGTAGATAGTGATATGCACATATACCAATAGCTTGTGGCTCTAACAGCTTCCTACCTCCCCAATCCTAAATGCCTGGGCATTAACATACTTCACACCAGTGGGTGAGTAGTACACCTTGTAGGGCTGCAGTCCTCATAATTAGCACAATTTAACACTAAATAAACATCGATAAAAACGCTCTGACTACTTACTGGGCTGACTGCCCCATTTCCCTTCGACGAGACAGCAGAGGTAAACTATGCACATATTGTTGCAGTTTTTTTTATATAAACACAGGGATATTAACTAGGGGAGCTGATTTAATTAAAGCCACAAGGACTTCTTTTAAAGCACACATACTTGCAGTCCATCAAAGTCTATTAAGCACTGTGGGTCCTGTCCAGTTGACAGATCGTATGTCCATTGAGATCTTTGGCTAGACACCTCTGACTTCTGTCAGGATGATGCATCTGCAAAAGAAAACAAACAGCACCATAGGACCCCCCTGGGAGGCACTTTAAGGCACTGTAGCTTTATGGTCCTTTCAGGCTCCCTGCTCATAGATCGAATTCAGGAGGGGGCTTGGCTGCTTTCTGCCTTGAAAATTCTTGGGGTTAAGCCCCTGTCCTCAGAGTCCCAGACCACTGGGTACTGTGTATCAGTGTCTGTCCCCTCAGAGTAGACATCTAGAATCTCACTATCCCGCTTTGCTGGGCGCCCCTTAAGGCTGGGAGACTGAGGCTGCAATGACTGCCTTATGGCTCACCACCTTTGGTGACTGGAGGCGCTGCAGAAGTCTCTGTCACTGCAAGAGGGGTCTGTCCTTCAATGTCTAGATCTGTGCAGGGCTCTCAGCGGGTAGCAGGGAGCAGCGCCAATGAGTTCAAAGCCTATTTGGGCTTGGGGAGCCTCTGGGGTCTGTATTCTGGCTACAGCACAACCCTCCACAGATGGTAAACCCCCAGTTGTAAAACATTCAGTAAGTCATCCAATAAAATTTCAGTGTGGTAAAACATTTGATAACTCAGCTTGTAAATTTACAGCGTGGTAAAACCTATGGTTACCAGCAAGTAAAGTTATATATAGGATAATACATGGGTTAGTGTGTATAACCAGAATTTTACACACATCCAAGGTGTTGAATGCTACTTAAAGTCTAAGAGTGAAGCTTGAGGTATTTATACAAACATCCAACACTGAGGGTGTGTGTAAAATTCAAGTTTTACACACTATCCTGTGTCTTTTTTTATAAAATTGCTGGGTAGTGTTTTCTCACCATGGAAACACTGCTCAGCAGTTGTAGAAAACAGTGGTTCCGATAGCATGGTTGGCCTGGGGTGTGGTTTCACTTCTACTTTTTTTTTTTTTTGCACGATTGTCCCAAAGTTTGAGATAAATGAATTTAACAGCAACCATATTTTTGATGGAGCTTGTGAAAACACTTATACGAGTCCATTTTCTGTGAACCTGTGGAAGTCTGTGTGAAGGAGGCAGTGTATGCATGTGTGGAGTGAGGGGACTCCAACCTGTGTTCATCATTATAACCAGCTGGTTGTAGTGCCGAATTATAACTGAGTTTCCCTATGGGAGAAAATACCCCCTAGTTACCACAGTGTAGTAAAATTTTTGGTGACTGGAATAAAAAAGTATTGTGTAGGAAAATCTTTGGTAACCATAGAAACATAGAAGTTGATGGCAGATAAGGACTGCAAGACCCATCCAGTCTGCCCATTGTTCTTTCTTAAGAATGTGCCATAGGCCTTTACTCTTTCAATGGCCTATCTATTCATACTCATCTGTATTGCTCCCTTATGCCTATTCCATGCCTATTTGAAGCCCTGCACTATATTCATAGCCACCACTTCCTGAGGTAGGTTGTTCCATGCATCCACCACCCTTTCTATGAAAAAGAACTTCCTCATATTACCCCTCAATCGGCCTCCTTCTAATCTCATGCTGTGTCCTCTTGTCCTGCTATTTCTCTTATATTGAAACATGTTAGACTCTTTCACCTTGTTAATGCACTTAAAATGTTTGAATGTTTCGATCATATCATCTCTATCCCTCCTTTGCTCTAGGGTATACATATTGAGCTCTGTTAATCTGTCCTCATATGTTTTCTGATGCATTCCTTGCACCATTTTGGTTGCCCTTCTCTGGACTGCCTCCATTTTGTTAATGTCCTTGTGCAGGTGCGGCCTCCAGTACTGCATGCAGTACTCCAGATGGGGCCTAACCGGTGTCTTGTCAAGAGGGATTATTACTCCCTCTTATGACTTGTGATACCCCTACTAATACACCCCAACATCCCTCTATCCTTATGTAACCCCTAGGTGGTGCTACCCCATGGGCTACTACCCCTGGCTGCTTGGCTAGTAGCAGGTTAAGGGGCCTAGGTTCTGCAACGGGTGCCTCCACCTGGAGGTCAGGGTTGGTAGTGGTCAAACTAACTTGGCACAGCCCTCTGGGACACTGTGATCCCCTCTTTCCCTTCTAGTGGCCTGAGCAATATACGATAATCACTTTCACAGTACCCCTTGTACACCATACAAGTACCCACACTGTTTGCTTTTACCACCAGGGCTGGTTCCTCTGGCTAGACCCTGGGAACCCCCTGTAAAACAAGGTTATGCACAGAAAATAGCAACAGTACAGTACTCTTGGCACAAACTGGAACCACAGTCAGGTTAAATGCAGAAAAAGTCAGGTCTGATTTATTCAGGGGACTTGAACAAGGAAGGGGCATAATCAGGTTGACTGGCTTAAAGGCTATATTAATCAAACAGCAATGCATGCGCTTTAAGTCCCCACACAGTCACACACTCTGGGTACCCAGGTAGGTAGATGTTGGGCTATCCAGGAATGTTGCAGCTGATTGGGGCCCTGTGATGGAAGAAAGCAGCATGCACAACACACTATTTGTAATCTGGAGCTGGAGGGCTCAGTTTGTGAAAGAAAAAACAACCAGACAATCATATGACAACACTTTAGATTTAGCTGTTTTTGCAGGGAGCTACCCTGATGTTTACTCACGATACCCAATACTAGACACAGGCAGGATGAAATCGAGACTGCAGGTTGTTGAGCTGGAGTGCCTAGAAAAGCGGGGCCCACACGAATCATCTAGGTGTCGTTCCTGTTCAAGTGTTGAGCAGGGGACTGATCCCCAGGCAGGTCTCTCATTGATGGCTTTCTCTGTGCAGTGGGTAGTCAGGCTGGGCCAGTGTGGCAAGGCCCAGGCCCAAAGGAGATGATTTTGGATTCAGTCCGTGGTGCTGGATGCAGCTTCCAGCAAGCAGAATACCGTTCAAAGCACAGTGGGGAACCAAATTGCGACCCACTAGCAGCACACAGCACATTTGCACATAAGGAAATTCTAATGCAGCTTCCAGCAAGCAGAACACAATTCAAACCACAGTGGGGAACCAAATCACTACCCGCCATAAGCACACAACACATTCACATGTAAGAAAATTACACTGTACCAGGCAAATGCTCTCCGGTCGTAATTACATAATCTTTGCACAATCCGGGAGTTCAGAGGTGGCTAGAAGTCCAGACAGGCCGATCGCATTAAGCAAATTTTTGGTCTTCTTCAGGTAGGAGCCTGGTCACAATTCAGTGGCTTACTTCACTCTCCAAGTTCGGAATCAGTCTGAAAAAGGCACAAGTTCCCTCTCAGGGACAGCAAGCAGGCATGCAAGCCAAAACTCAGGCCTTTCCACTGTTCTCCCGTGTGAATCTATGCCGGGGCTGCTGCTTGAATCATTCAAGCTGTTATCTGTTCACTTCCCAGCTCAGAACTGAAGCTAGATGCAAGCAGCTTGGCAATTTCCCCAGGATCCAAAAGGTTCGGTTGGCTGATCTGTCAGTCACAACAAGAGCTCCCCCCTCCAGGTTATTTTAGGCTTCAAAATGCAAAAACTACAATTCCTACAAGTTTTGACCCCACCAAGCCCCTGTAGGCAGGCTCCATTTTAGAGTCCCAACAGTACTGATTGGCCCATTCTGACAGTCCCGGGCCAAGTTGGTGGAGATAAACAGAACAGTCCTTGCTGCAAAGAAGGCAGGTTAGAACAAACTGCAATATTATTATTACTACTCTAACAAATTATCAGCAAACAAGCACATCTTCTAACAGAGCTCCCTTTTAAATTAATTAAGACTGCAATCCAGGCAGCTCTTAAAGAGACAGTACATAGAGGCTATACAGGCACTCTCTGGCAATACATTTAATCTACTAAAACGCAAAACACCAGCCTGGCAGTGAGCATTTAGGCAAGCTCAAGGAAGACTTTTTGGGAACCCCCATTTGTAGGGGGGTTACACTTACCTACTGCATTAGTGGTCTGCTTGGATTTCTTCAGGTCATCTGTGATGATGATGCCCAAATCTTTCTCTTCCCTTGTGACTGCCAGCAACTCCCCTCCCAACCTATAGGTGGCTTCAGGGTTTCTCTTCCCTATGTGCATGATCTTGCACTTCTTTGCGTTAAACCCCAGTCGCCACTGTTCCGACCAGTTTGCCAGTTTTTCCAGATCTCTTCTCATTCTGCCCACCCCATCTGGATCATCTACTCTGTTGCAGATCTTGGTGTCATCTGCAAACAGGCAAACCTTAGCCTCCAGTATATCTGCAATGTCACTAATGATGATATTGAAGAAGACTGGCCCCAGGACTGATCCCTGAGGTACCCCACTTGTGACTTGCATCTCTTCTGACTGTATACCGTTTACCACCACTCTCTGTTTTCTGCCCACCAACCAGTTTGCCACCCAGTTGACCAACCTCTGACCCACCCTGAGCCTACCCAGCTTATTAATCAATCTTCTGTGTGGAACAGTATCGAAAGCTTTGCTGAAGTCAAGATAGCAACAACAACTGCACCCCCTTGGTCCACCACTTTCGTTACCCAGTCAAAGAAATCTACGAGATTAGTTTGACAGGACCTTCCTGTTGTAAACCCGTATTGTCTTGGATCTTGTGCTCCTGTGGATTCCAGGAGTTGCACTATCCTTTCTTTAAGGAGTGCCTCCATCATCTTGTCCCCTACTGAGGTAAGACTGACTGGTCTGTAGTTCTCTGCCTCCTCCCTGCTGTCACTCTTGTGGAGTGGGATCACTTGAGCCCTTCTCCAGTCTTCTGGGACCTCTTCTGTGCTCAGAGACTCACTAAGCAGTTCTGCTAATGGCTCTGCTAGTTCCACTCTTAACTCCTTTAGTACCCTGGGATGTATGCCATCAGGTCTTATTGCTTTGTCCACCCTAAGCTTAGCGAGTTCTTGTAGGACCGTTTCTTTTGTGAAGGGACTTGTGCACACCTCCTTCCCCCATGTCCAGGATGCTGAGCTGTGGGCCCTGCCCTACCTTCTCCTCAGTAAATACTGAGTAGACGTATCTATTTAGGATTGATGCTTTTCCTTGGTCCTCCTCCACACATTCCCCCTTATCCCCTTTGATCTTAGCAATACCCCTCTGGACTTTCTCCTTTCACTAATGTAGCTATAGAAAGTCTTATCATAGAATCATATAGAATCATAGAATCATAGAAGCTAGATGGCAGAAAAGGACCATACTGGCCCATCTAGTCTGCCCTTCCCCCTCTACACTTCCTCCTCCTCCTCCCTGCCAGCCCCCGCCCTCCCTGATACTCAGCCCCATATGCTTGTCCTATTCCCTCTTGAATTCTTCCACCAATTTAGCCCCCACCACTCTGTCTGATAGTCTGTTCCAGGGTTCCTCCACCCTCTCCATGATGAAATGCCCTATCTCATTGCCCCTGTATCTTTTTCCTTGCAGTCTGAGGCAGTGTCTTCTAGTTTTGACCCCCTCCTTCCTCTTACGTAAACTCTCTTCTCCCACTTTATTGAGCCCCTTTACATATTTAAAAGTTTCAGTCATGTCTCCCCTTTCCCTCCTTGTCTCCAGCATGTACAGATCCAGCTCCTTACACCTCTGCTCGTATGACTTTCTCTGCATACCCTGAAGCATCTTGGTTGCCGTTCTCTCAACCATGTCCAATGCATCTATATCTTTGCAGAGATGTGGCCTCCAGAACTGAACCCCATACTCCAGGGATGGCCTCACATGGCTTTGTAAAGGGGCATTATTACCTCCCTCTTTCTGCTAGTAATGCCCCTGTCTATGCATGTCAGCATTCCATTGGCCTTTCCCGCTGCCCTGCTACATTGGATTCCTACCTTAAGGTTCGAGGAGATTATGATCCCCAGATCTCTCTCCTGTTCTGTTACTTTAATTTCCTCCCCACCTAGGGTGTACTCTGTTCTTCTGTTCCTACTCCCCAAGTACATCACAGCACACTTCTTGACATTAAATTTCAACTGCCACATCCCAAACCATTTTTCAAGCATCTTTAAATCCTCCCTCATGTCCTCCACCACCCCTGGGGTGTTCACCCTATTGTGTATTTTCATATCATCAGCAAATAGGCACACCCTCACCCTCAAACCCTCAGCAATATCACTGATATAGATATTGAAGAGAAGCGGACTCAAAACTGACCCTTGTGGCACTCCACTCTTCACCCTCACTTTCCCGGAGTGCACCCCATTTAGCACCACCCTTTGAGTTCTTCCTGACAGCCAGGCCTCCACCCAGCTTGTTATTTTCCCACCCAACCCCAGGCTTTCCATCTTGCTCACCAGCCTCCTATGGGGGACGATGTTAAAGGCCTTACTGAAGTCCAGATAGGCCACGTCCACTGCCCCCCGAGCAATCACCTAAGTCACCAAATCAAAGAACAGAATTAGGTTTGTCTGGCAAGACTTCTCCTTCGTGAAGCCATGCTGTCTGCTGTCCTGCAAGCCACTCTCCTCTAGAAAATCCACCAACCTCTCCTTGAGAGGATTTTGAATTTATGACACTTGATCGCTGATTGGTCTAGGGCCAGCTTCTAGTGGCTTTCACTGCTGGCTGTTGTGGAGTTTAGATCTACCATGGGAAATTACAGCTGGTTCTTCAGTGTGTCACTAGCTTTACTAGTGCTCAGCTCAATTCTTCGGAACCCTCATCCCTCCCTAAAGTGGAATGACCCCTGCACTTCTCCCTGTCATGTGTCCAACAGCTCCTTTCAGGTAGCCATTCTGGACTATTGGGCTTCTCAGCTGTCTCTGCCGGGAAGTGGGACATCTCCAGAGCTGCCTCTGCAGATTACTCCCCCATCCAGACTTGAGACTTCCTACTCATGGCAAATTTCTGCCTGATCACTAGTGGCTGCAACACTAGACCAGTATAACACCAGGAGTGGGTACAGGCCTACCCATCAACACCGCCTCCCCTATCATCCAAAAAATATTGTTTACAAATTACAGTTCGCTGCTTTAAAAAGAATCCTGCTTCTTTTTACTATTGTGCTTAGGCAATGTCAAACTCAAACCAGGACCATTAGACACCCTTGCTTCTATATCAGACCTGGCAGGTATCAAAGGAATGTCTTTTATGCATCTTAATGCCTGTAGTTTGCTGAAAAAGTTTACCCTTATCCAGGCTTGGGTGAGCCACACCCTACCTGACGTCCTAGTGATCACTGAGACCTGGCTTAGGCCAGCCACCGCCGACAATGAAATCAATATCCCAAATTATTTACTCTTCCGAGTGGACAGGCAATCAAGAGGAGGTGGGGTAGCAACTTATGTAAGGGACAAATACTCAGCTGCATGCATAGATGCATCATCCTCCCCCAAAGAATTCGAGTGCTTGACCCTAAAGATCGAACTTTCTCCTTCCAGTGCACTCTGTGTAATAGGCTGCTACAGGCCCCCTTCTGCTGGGTTGCATCACCTGTCTCACCTCAGTTCTGTACTGGGGCTCAGTTCCTAGGAAACCATTATTCTTGGCAACTTGAACTACGATTGGCTATCAAGTGCATCAGCTCCCTTGAAATCCTTTTGTGACACTTTAGGGCTGGTGCAACTCATTGGCAGGCCTACTCACCCAAATAAAAAGAACCTTAATAACAGCTCCCTCTTAGATGTCATTTTGGTTAGCAAGCCACACCTGTTCTCTCATGTTGGAACATTTTTCTCAGACATTAGTGATCAGTGTATAATCATCAGCATTAGATCCATGCACAACCCATAGTTTGTGGCAAAGTTCTCTATCAAGAGATGCAAACGCAACTTTGATTTATTTGCTTATGTCCATGACTTGAATCATTCACTGCGATGGCAGGAATTCTTCCTAGCCAAAACGGTTAACAGGGCATATACTATTTTTTACGATATTTTAAGTGAGGCTTTAAATAAGCATGCACCCTTGGTTAAGGTGCTGGTCAGGAGCCGCACCTGCCGTTGGTTCTCGCCTGAGCTCAAAGCTTCCCTGTTAGAAAGGGATACTTTATGGATAAAAGCCCGAAGAAGCAAGAACGAGTCGGATTGGTGTCTTTTTAAGAGAGCACGTAACAAGTGCACCAAGTTGGTCAGAGCAGCCAAGGCCGCCTACTATCATTCAGAGCTAGTCTCTGCCTCAAGAAATCCTTCAAAGCTCTGGAAAACATGTCTGGACATGCACCTGGTAATTTCATTCCAGCAAAAATTAAGTCCAGTGGCAGCGTTATCTCTAACCGATCGGATACTGGAAGCTCTCAATAACCATTTTGCAACGGCAGGGCTAGCATTTGATACTTCTCCTGTCAATGACCTCCGCACAGCTCAGGGCCCACCAACCCATGAGTCCCCCTCTACCAAGGAGGCCTTCTCCCTCCAGCCTGTCTCTCTAAAAGAGGTGGAAGACCTACTGCTGCAACTGGACACCAGGAAGGGGTCAGGCTCCGACTTCATAGAGCCATACTATCTGAAATGTGCCTACCATGTGCTTGCAGTGCCAATTACCCACCTATTCAACATGTCACTCTCCCAGGGTAGCCTCCCCCCTCAATGGAAAATAGCCCATGTCATCCCTCAATAAAAGCAGGTGACCCCTGCAATCTAAATAATTACAGACTGATCTCCCTCCTCCCCATCCTGTCTAAATTACTAGAAAAAATAGTGTGTGGCCAGCTAGGGGTATACTTAGAATCCAGAAGCCTGTTAAACCCAGTTCAGTCTGGATTCAGAGCAAAGCACAGCACCATAACAGCCCTAGCTAAGGTGACCAATGATTGGCTCCTAGACCTTGACAAGAAGAAGCATGTCTGTGCTGTTTTCGTGGACCTTAGTAAGGCATTCGACACAGTTGATCACAGCCTGCTTCTTTCCTCCCTAAGCACCTTAGGCCCGGACCATAAATCTTTGTGCTGGTTTGCAGACTACCTCGGAGAACGGAAACAGCAGGTTAAAGCTGAAGGTGATCTTTCTCCATTAAAACCTATGCTGAGGGGCATGCCCCAGGGCTCTATCCTTGGTCCCCTCCTCTTTGCAGTCTACATTAATAACATCAATGACCTCATCAAAAAAGCCAACATCCACTTATTTGTGGATGACACTGTACCGTACTTGAGTCTTCCCACACCGGAAGCAGCCTGTGAAGACCTCCAAGCTGAATTTAACCTTCTACAATACCAGCTCATAAACAAAAAGCTTTTGCTCAATGCAAAAAAGACAAAAGCCATGCTCTTCTCCCCCTCCTTGCATGCTGCAATTCCTGCTGGGGGGGGGAGCAATCCCACAAATTACCACTGTGCTTGGAGAAACACTAGAGTATGTAGCTAAATTCAAATATCTAGGAGTTTGGCTCGATCATAAACTTTCCTTCGCCGACCATCTCGAAGAACTACAGAAGAAACTAAGGCAAAGATTAGGACTATTCTACAGAATTAACCACCTGCTCACAAAAGAAGGCCAAGATTCAACTGGTTCAAACTACCTTCCTATCTTTAATAGATTACGTGGACCTACTCTACAGCCACTGCACTGCCTCTGCACTGGCTAAGTTGGACACCCTCTACCACAGAGCTATCAGGTTCATTACTGGCCTTCCACTTTCCACACATCACTGCTCCCTGTACTCATTGTTAGGCTGGACTTCCCTTCACTATAGAAGGAATGGAAATACTGCCCTATGGGCCTTCAGAGCAGTGACCAACAAGCTCCCCTCATATGTCTCAGATTGTATTCCTCGGAGTGTGTTAGGCACCTACGCTCTAAGGAGCTATTCCCTAATTGCCCTCCAAGTTCCAAGGGTCAAAACTCATTTCAGCAAAGCTGCTCTAAGCTTCTCTTTACCCACATTGTGGAACGGTTTACAAAGGAACTTGAAGCTGAGCTGCCCTGTTAGCCTGACTATCTTCAAGGCTCTCTATGATCGCTACATGAAAGCACCTTGCAAATGTTTTCCTCGCCACTAGCCCACTAATTCCGTAACTCCCTCTTTCCATCCTGACTCTCGCCATGTTTAGTTTAGTTTATTAGTCTAGGAATTAATACCTTTGAGCCAGGGCCCTTTTACAAAGGTTCCACATCACAAAGAACATTTAACAAAGCACGATACACATTACAGGTAAAACCAGACAGGAAAGTTACATCATAAATTTGCTATTAACAGTTTAAGGCAGTAACGTTTTTAAGTTTCATAGAAAAACAAGCTATAACAGGTTCAAGCGAGTAGACAATTTGAGTTAAGGAAACTTCCAGGGAGGGTGATCATTAGGCGTCAAAAGGAGGCTAGAGAGGAGGGAAAGGTGGTGAGCAGGAGAGTAAGTGAGAGGGAACAGGGAAAAAAGGGGGGGAGTGAGTTTGGGTGGGAGACAGGAAGTAGTAGAGGTACCAGAGTGTTCATTAGTCAGGGAGGAAGAGGCCTCAGATGTGAGGATGGACAAGAGGAGTAGTAGTCTTTATCTAGCGCAGCCCATGTTTCTACCCCTGGCTCTCACTCTTTCCCTATTAACTCTTCCTGCTGCACCCACCCTTCCCTGTCCACTCCAGCCTGGCTAAAGTCCCACTCCATCCATAGTAGTGTCCCAATTATCTACCCCTCCTCCGTCATTATCATAACAAGTACACGACAACCATCGTCACTTTCTGTGGTTTTAGCTCAATTTTTCCCCCAGTCGTTGGTAATATATCCCTCCTCTTCTTTACCTCTCTAACCTGCCACCCCATACACGGCCTCTTTCCCTATATGTGTAGTTGCCAGCTGCCTCACTCAAAAGATCTCTGCTTATAACCCCTGTATGCCTATGGTTGATTGTACATCTGCTGACTTCTTCAATTGTAAAATAATGCTGTTTTTTTAACTTATTTCAACCTTGTACTGTACTGTATACACTGTATATACTTTTTCTTCCTTGTATATTATTGCTTTTTGTATACCTGCTTCTGTACTGTACTTTGATGTATTCATGACCAGGTCCACCTTGCAAATGAGCCTTGCTCAATGGTGCCCACCTGGATAAATAAAGATTTTGATTGATTGATTGATTAATGCCTCCATTACCTTCCCCACCACTGACGTGAGGCTGACAGGTCGGTAGTTCCCCTTACTTCCTCCCTTGTGTAAAGGCACTATGTCTGACCTGTTCCAGTCCTTCGGCACTCTCCTCGTATCCAAGGACAAGTTGAAGAGCCTTGTCAAGGGTGCGGCCAACTCCTTCAATTCCCTGATCACCCTGGGGTGTAACCTGTCAGGCCCCATTGCCTTGTCCACCCTCAATTTATCTAGCTGTGCCCTAACCCTATACACTGTGAATGGACTCAGATCCACCCATTTGCCCTACTTTCCATTTGACTTCAGCGCAGGTCCCCTACCATCCTCCTCTGTGAATACGAGCTAAAGTACTTATTTAATAACTCTGCTTTTTCACAGTCCCTTTCCGGTTTTTTTCTCCCTCCCCCCTCAGCCTAGTAATTCCCTGCCTTACTCTCCTCTTCTCCCTAACATATCTGAAAAAGGTTTTATCCCTCCTTTTGGCTTTTTTTGCTGTTTTCTCCTCAGTATCTGCTTTTGCCCTTCTGATCTTCTTCTCTGCCATACTTCTGTTTTCCCTATACTCTTCCTTATCTTCCTCACTGAATGTCCTCTTAAATTTTCTGAAAGCCCTCCTCCTTTCCCTGACTGCCCCCTACTTGTTTTGTCCCCTTCTTTTACTGTTTATGCTAGTGTTTCCTTGGTTTGGGCCTTTGCCTACCTTACTGCCTTCCCTGCTTCCCTTAGGGAAGTTTGGTATGCCTCCCTATCTTTGTCCCGCTGCGTTCCCTTATATTTCCTGAAGGCCAACCTTTTGGCTCTGATCTTTTCTGCTACTGTTTTTGAGAACCAAAATGGTTTCCTCCTTCTTTTGCTCTTGCTTTTCTCCCTAACACAATGGGATGTTGCTTCAAGTATTGCATCCTTAATGCTTGCCCACTTTGCCTGTACCCCCTCACCTGTATTTCTTTTTGCCAGGGCTAGCTTAACTCTGTTGGCATTCTTATCAAAGTCAGCTCCTTTGAAGTCCCACATTTTTGCCTTGGAATGGGATGACTTAGTTCTAGTGGCCAAATTGAACCTTACCATGCGATGGTCACTGGCCCCCAGGTGACCTTCTACCTGGAGATCTGTGATCCTTTCCCCATTAGTCAGAACTAGATCCAGGATAGCCCTGTCTCTTGTGGGTTGTTGTGCCAATTGTTTGAGGCCCTCCCCCTGCAGGGAATCCTCTATGTGTCTAGTTCTGGTGGATGTTCCTGCTGGTATCGCCCAATCTGTATCTGGTATGTTGAAGTCTCCCATTATTATAACCTACCCTTTAGCTGTCATGTTTTGTAATCTTCTAACCGTAATGTGTCTGTGTCCTCCCCCTGGTCTGGAGGCCTGTGGACAACCCCAGTTCATATGGCTGTCCCATTTCCTGTTTCCAGGGTGACCCACAGTTCTTCTGGCTCCTTAAGTGTATTCTGAATTTCTGTAGCTTTGATATTTTCATTGACATAAATGGCCACTCCCCCTCCTTTGCACCTCGGTCTCTTCTGAACAGTACATAGCCGGGTACCGAAGTCTCCCAAGTGTGGTTACTGGTGAACCACATCTCGCTAAAGGCTACTATGTCCAGTTTAGCCTCTGTCAATGTTGCCTCCAGGTCTGGGATCTTGTTTTTAGATTGCGGGCATTTGTGTACATGATTTTCCATTGGCCAGATTTCAGTGTGTTGATTGTTGGGTGAGGTCTGGTGTTTCCCCTGCTCGTCGTATGGGGAGCTGGACCTTTTTCCTTACCTGGAGATGCAAATGAACTACAAACATGCTGGACTCCTGTTTGATCACTAGCTGAGGGGGGAGGGGTGTTCATTCCGTTCGAAGTATTGGGTGCTGCACCTCTCTCCCCATGTGCTAATTCAAATAATCTGCAAAGACATCAAACTTCTGCCCCAATTCACTGACTTCCTCCTTAGTCAGATGCAGTCCATCGAATTTAAAGAACTTTTGCTCCCAAAACTGTTGCCAGTTACTTACAAATTATGTGTCCTTTTTCCTGGCACCAGCCCTTGAGTCACATGTTTAGCTCCCCTATCTCCCCTTTTCTGTCCTTCTGTCTGTCTGACCCCTCTCCCAGACCAGCAGGAACTCAGAGAAGGAGATGCCAGACAAAATGGATGACAGTTTGTCTCCCAACCTGGTCAGGTGTTCCTTGGTCTCTGCAACTGACCAGCTGGCAAGATTGTTAGTGCCTATGTGTACCAGGACATTGATGTTTTCTCCTGCTTCCTGCACAATTTTAGCAATGCGGTCAGTGTCTCTCCACACTGATGTACCTGGGAGGCATCTGACCATTACCCCCCAGCTGGAGGTATGTATCAACTCGTCGAATCATGAAGTCTTTTATAATCAGAAGTATTTTGGATTTCGTTTTTACTTTTTTGGTTTTTTTGTCCCTGTTTTGAGTGAGTTTTGAAGCACTAGCTCCTGTGCTGCAGTGTCCTGCTCTGCAGTGTCCTCTGCCCCTTTGTTTGATTTTGGAAATAGAGGCAGATACCTGTTGTAGTTTTTATATGGTTTGTGGAGGTGATACATTGGTGAGCATTGAGTGATTGGACACCTGATTTGCCCCTCCTAACCACTCGTCAGCTTTCCGGACCAACTACCCTCTGCAGTCGAGGTGCTTCAGTTGGATGTTGGGGAAATGGCGGGTAGTTCTTGTAACATATTTCCTCCAGAATATGCTATTTTAGGTGCACAATCTCTGCCCATGCTGCCCAGAGCTGAGTCCTTAGAGCTCCGATGGTCCAGCATGTAGGACAGCATCCTAAATCCTGTATGACTGTCCTTTTGAAAAGTTTCCCACAGTAACTACAGTTAATAATATCCATTCCAGTTGAGCTGCTGAGTTTATAACCTGGTCCAAGTAATCAGAAGAAAAATGAAAGCAAATGTTTGATTTTTTTTTTATATTATTTTTTGTTTGTTTGTTTTGGTTGTTTGTTGTTGTATAACTTTTTATAACAAGTTAAATTATTTGTGCCCCGTAAGTGAGGTCACTGTGTTGATACCCCTCTGATCCTCCCCTTCCTGCTTTGCTACGGAAAATGTCACAACTGTGCTACTCTATACAAGGAGTGCAACACGGGGTGGTTGTGGATGGGGATGGGGTGTGTGGTTGAGCCCTTCCCCTGCCGAAAAAGAAGAACCATGGGTGAGATAAATGAGGTAAGAGTAGAAAAAATTAACCAACAACAAATGCAGTCACTATCCCTCAGTCTGTATCTTGTATGTGCTTCTGTAATTAGCCCTGAAAGCTTAGCCTAATGATAGATACAACTGTAAAACCTGTAAGCACCACCTGTAACAATTTCACAGAAGATATACCCTGCAAAAATCACTTTGCTGCAGAGAAAAATAAAGCAGTAAAAATGTAACAAAACCTGTAAGCACAACCTGTAGAACACTTTAACAGAAGATATACCTTGCAAAAAACAATTTGAATCAGAGAAGATTACAACAGTAATCTGTAAGTACAAAACAGTAACAAACCTGTAGACACACACTGTAATAATGCAGCAGAAAGTATACCCTGCAACAGCAATTTGAATCAGAGAACAATAAAGCAGTAAAATGTAAGCAACACACAGTAACAAAACCTGTGAGCACAAAAGAAAATAGTAACACACAGTAAATCGGCCTAACCAAAAGAAGCCTTAATCTTTTTCCTTGCTCTGATAATGCTATCATTTGCTCTGTCCTTACAAGCAAACCTAGAAGAAGAGACTAGCCAATAAACTACAGTGCTGGAAAACCTTTCATAACCAGTCAGTAAAATTTAGTACGGTAAAACTTTCACTAACCAGTCAATAAAATTACAGTATGGTAAAACCTTTGGTAACCAGCCAGTAAAATTACAGTGTAGAAAAACTTTTGGTAACGAAGTAGTTAAATGTCAGTGTAGTAATATATGTAGTAACCCATCAGTAAAATTACAGTGTAGTGAAACCTCTGGTAATCAGTCAGTAAAATTACAGTGCAGTAACATTTTTTGTAGTCAGTCATAGTGTAGCAAATTCTTTGGCAACTCAGCCAGTCAAATTACAGAGTTGTAAACATTTAATAACCTGCCAAATTACAGTGTGGCAAAATCTTTGGTATCTAGCCAGTGCAATTATAGTGTAGTAAAACCTATGGTAATCAGCGAGTAAAATCATAGTGTTGTAAAACCTACAGTAACCAGTCAGTAAAATTACAGTGTGGTAAAACTATGGTAACCAGTCAGCAAAATTACAGTGCCGTAAAACCTATAGTAACCAATCAGCAAAATTACAGTATGGTAAGACTCGTGGTAGCCAGGCAATAAAGTTACAGTGTGGTTAAACCTTTGGTAACCAGTCAGTAAAATTACAGTGTTGTAAAACCTATGGTGATCAGTTAGTAAAATTACAATGTGGTAAAACCTATGGTAACCAGTTAGTAAAATTACAGTGTGGTAAAACCTATGGTAACCAATTAGTAAAATTACAGTGTGGTAAAACATTTGAACAAGACACTACAATTATAGTATTGAAAAACCTTTGGTAACCCAGTAAGCAATATTACAGTGTGGTTAAACTCATGGCAGCCAGGCAGTAAAATTATAGTATGGTAAAACCCATGGTAACCAGTCAGCAACATTACAGTGTGGTTAAACTCATGGTAACTAGGCAGTAAAATTACAGTGTGGAAAAACCTACAATAACCAGTCAGCAAAATTACAGTGTGGTAAAACCTATGGTAACTAGGCAGTAAAATTACAGTGTGGTAAAACCTATGGTAACTAGGCAGTAAAATTACAGTGTGGTAAAACCTGTGGTAACTAGGCAGTAAAATTACAGTGTGCTAAAACCTATGGTAACCAGTCAGCAAAATTACAGTGTGCTAAAACCTATGGTGACCAGTTAGTAAAATTACAGTGTGGTAAAACCTTTGGTAGCCAGTCAGTAAAATTACAGTGTGGAGTGTGGTAAAACCTATGGTGACCAGTTAGTAAAATTACAGTGTGGTAAAACCTTTGGTAGCCAGTCAGTAAAATTACAGTGTGGAGTGTGGTAAAACCTATGGTAACCAGTCAGCAAAATCACAGTGTGGTAAAACCTATGGTAACCAGTCAGCAAAATCACAGTGTGGTAAAACCTATGGTAACCAGTCAGCAAAATCACAGTGTGGTAAAATCTATGGTAACCAGTCCGCAAAATCACAGTGTGGTAAAACCTATGGTAACCTGTCCACAAAATCACAGTACAAACATACAGATTTGCCAGCAGAAACAGGTCATAATGGTCTATCAAGTCTGCTCAAGTGTGCAGCTCAAATTAGTTCTCTGGAGCTGCCCCACCTCCCCTGCTCCCCCTGGAGTTGACTATCCCTCCCCTAGTACCCTCCCCCTTCCCCATCCCAGGTACACCTACCCTAATTTTCTTTTTTGCCCTATTCCACCCCCTTGAAACTAGCCACAGTATTCACTGCTACCACCTCCTCTGGCCACTCATTACACTCTGGCACCACCCTTTCAGTGAAAAGGTGCCTCCTCATTTCCTTCTTAAATCTACTCCCCCCCCAGCTTCAGGCTGTGCCCCCTTGTTATAGCCTCCTTCCTTAAGTTAAAGATGCTCTCTGATCTAACCCTGTTTATTACCTTTAGGTACTTGAAGGGATCTATCATGTCCACCCTCACTCCTATCCTCTTGGGAGTACATGTTTAGCTCACTTAGCCTCTCCTCATATGTTTTGTCTCCCATACCCTGAATTATCCTGGTTGCCCTCCTCTGGACCCCCTCCAGTAGCTTGATATCCTTCTTTTCATGTACGGGCACCAGAACTGCACACAGTATTCCAGGTGTGGTCTCACCAGTGACCTGTACAGTGGCAAGATGACTTCCTCCCTCCTAGAGGTTATTCCCCTGGCGATGTAGCCTAGCATTTTATTTGCTTTGGCTGCTGCCTTGCAGCACTGTGCTGAGTGTTTCATGTCTCCTGTGAGTCTGTGACCATCACCCCAAGGTCCTTTTCCTCCTCTGAGACTGCCACCTGTACTGCCCCCAGCCAGTAGCTTGCCCCTGGGTTCCTGACACCCAGGTGCATGACCTTGCATTTCTTGGCATTGAAACCCAACTGCCAGATGCCCAACTATTTCTCCAGCCTAGCCAGATCCTCCATTAATTCCTGTCTCCCCTTCACTGTGTTCACCCTCCTGCAGAGCTTGGTATCATCTGCAAAGAGGTAGATCTTACTTTGACCCCCTTTGCTATGACACCAATAAAGATGTTGATGGGACCCCTCGGGTTACAAGCCAAGGTTTGGATAGCCCCCCCCACTCTCCGATTCCTAGCCTCAACAAGTTCCTGACCCACCCCAGCAGTTTGACCCCTATTCCCAGGTCCCTCAGCTTGCTGATCAGGCTGCCATGTGGCACTGAATTGAATGCCTTGCTGAAGTCCAGGTACAGGACATCCACTGCATGTTCCCTGTCCGACCTTGTAACCCAATCGAAGAAGTCAGTCATGTTGGTTTGACAAGATCTCTCCCTGAATAACCCATGCTGCCCATCATTCTGGAGACCATTTTCCTCAAGGAAGGACACCAATCTTTCCTTTAGAATGGTCCCTATTATCTTCCCCACTATGGAGATCAGGCTAATCGGCCTGTAGTTACCTGGCTCATCCCTGGGACCGCTCTTGTGGAGTGGAACCATGTGAGCTGTTCTCTAGTCCTGTGTGACACACCCCTCCTCCAGTGAGGTGTTAGACAGGTCCATCAACGGGGCTACTAGTACCTCCGCCAACTCCCTCATGACCCTCGGGTGTAAGCCGTCTGGTCCCGGTGCTTTGTCTGCCCATAATTCACTTAGCCCCCTTTAAAACCCTGTCCACCCCAATCTCCCCTTCCTAGTCCCCCCCCGGGCTCCCCCCATTCTTCCCCTGTGGTATGGGCCCTTCCACTTCCTTAGTGAAATAGAGCAAAAGTATTCATTTAAAGCCTCTGCTTGATCTTCCCCCTTTTCTGCCCATCCCCCATCCCTCTTAATCCTTACTATCCCATCCCTCCTGCTTCTTTTCTCCCTAATTTATCAGAATAAATATTTCTCCCCCTCCTTAATCCCCTGCACTAGTCTTGGCTGCTTATCTGCCTTGGCTGCCCAAACTTCTCTCCCTGCTTCCCGAGATTTCTCTGTGTAAGCTCTCTGTCCTCCTCCTTCAGGGTATGCTTGTACTTCAGGAAGGCCTCCCACTTTGCTTTCACCTTCTCGGTCACCCTCCTGCTATACCAGCTGGGTCTCTGACAGCTGGAGTTCTTTTTACAAAACTTTGTGCAGGTGTCAGTGGCCTCTATTAACCCCTTCTTGATGGCTGCCCATTTCTGCTCCACAGCCATCTGCAGCTTGAACTTTTCCAGGTGCTCCTTTAGCATGTTACCCATTCTGGTGAAGTCTGCCTTCCTGAAATCCACCACTCTTGTTTTTGTCTTGGTTGCATCCTTTCCCATGTTAATGTGAAACCACACTGTGCGGTGGTCTCTGCCTGCAAGAGGATCCCTCACTTCCGCTCCCTGGATATGCTCCCCATCTGACAGCACCAGGTCTAGTGTGGCCCCCTCTCTAGTTGACTCTGTGACTCCCTGTGTCAGAAAACACTCCTGGATAGCATCCAGGAGGACCTGCTCCCTGCCACAGGAAGTAGCCAGTGTGCCCCAGTCAACACCTAGCAGATTGAAGCCACCTGGGATTATAGTGCTCTTTCTCCTGCCTGCCCTCTGTGATAGGGAGATCCTGTCATTTCAGAGGACTATTTCTTACATACTAACATACTCAAATGCCAGCAGAATAGGCCTAACGGTCTTTCGTGTCTGCTCGTTTGGTCAGTCCCCAACCTGGGTGCTGACCTTGCTGTCCCCCTCACCTTCTCTGGCTTCTCCCTTCCCAGTTCCGGATATTCTTGCTGCATTGGATTTTGCTTCCAGAACCCTTCCCCTGTACCTGTCCCACCCCCTCTTGAACCCCTCCACTGTCTCTGCCTCCACCAGCCCCCTAGGCAGTGCATTCCATGGCTCCACCACCCTCTCAGTGAAGTAGCACCTCCTCCTTTCTCCCCTGAATCTTCCCCCCTCCAGCTTCCACCCATGCCCTCTAGTGGCCCCTTCCTCCTTCCTTCGAAGCACCCTGACTGTTCCTCCCTATTTACCCTCTTCATGTACCTAAAGACCTCTATCCTTGTCCCCCGGTCCCTTCTCTCTTCCAATGTGTGCATATTTAGCTCTTGAGCCTCTCCTCATAGGTCCTGTCTCCTGACCCCCAGATCATTTTGGTTGCCCCTCCTGGACCCTTCCAGGAGGTTAATGTCCCGCTTTAAGTGTGGCTTCCAAAACTGCACGCAGTACTCCAGGTGCGGCCTCACCAAGCAGTTATACAGAGGGAGTATCACTTCTCCTTCTGGAGGTGATCCTAGCGATGCATCCCAGCATCCTGTTGGCCTTGGCTGCTGCCCTCCTCACAAGTCTCAGAGTTGTTCATCTTGACATCCACCACCACCCCAGGTCCCTCTCAGCCATCGAGACTTGTAGCATTTCCCCCAGGGTGTACACTTGGCCTGGGTTTCTGCCCCAGGTGGAGTACCTTGCATTTCCTGCATTGAACCTCAGCTTCCACTTTCTAGACCATCTTTCCAGAGCCTCAGATCCCCTGTAGGGCCACCCTCCTCCTCCCCATCCACCACCGCCCCCAGTTTCAGTCATCTGCAAAGAGACTCATCTCACTCCTGATTTCTGTCCTTATGTCAGATCGTGGGCGTTGAACAGAAGGGACCCAGGACTGATCCTGTGGGACCCCACTAATGACCCTCCTTGGGGATGAGACTATCCCACCAACTACGACCCTCTGGGTCCATTCCTGGAGCCAATTGCCTATCCATCTGATCATCTGGTTCCCACCCCCATTTCTCCCAGCTTATCCAACAGGCCCACGTGAGGAACAGAGTCAAATGCCTTGCTGAAGTCTAGAAAGAGGACATCCACTGGTCTACCCAGGTCCAAGGCACTTGTCACCCAGTCATAGAACTCCACCAGGTTTGTCTGACACGATTTCCCCGGGATGAATCCATGCTGTCTATCGTCCAGGCACCCTGACTTATCCAGGTCCCCCCTAGCCTCTCCTTGACAATGCCTCCATCACCTTGCCCACCACCGAGGTCAGACTGACAGGCCTGTGGTTCTCTGCCACCTCCCTTGATCCCCCTTGTGGATGGGCACTATATCGCCACCTTCCAGTCTTGGGGCACCCACCCTGTCCTCAGAGATGGTAAAAGCTCTGCCAGGGTTTTGCCAGGACATCTGCAAGTTCCTTCAGCACTCTGGGATGTAATTTATCCGGCCCGGTGCTTTCTCCATCTTAAGGGAGCTGAGGGCTTCCCTCCTCTCTGCTGTAATTTCCACTTCCGGTACCCCTTCTCCCTGCTTAGCCCTGCCCCACCTGCCAGTGATACCTCCCCCTCTCCCCAGACCTGCCGATCGGTAAGGGTCCCCCCCTCCTCAGTATCTCTGTCTCCTCCCATGTATGATGCAGCACCCCCATTTTCCCTGGTGAAAACTGAGGTGAAGTACTCATTTAGTACCTCAGCCTGCTCCCCCGGGTCTTGTGCCCATCTCTCCCCTGATTTAATCCTGCTAATCTGCCCCTTCACCCTTCGTTTTTCCCCAATGTATCTAAAGAACCCCTTGTTCCCTCTCCTAATTTCCCTGGCCAGGTTTCTTCTTTCAAAACTTCTGTTGCAACGCTTCTTCTTTTTCTTTATCTTATCTATCCTTTTTGGAAATTTCTAGCTCCATATGGCTGGCCACTTACAGCCTCTCCCCGACTAATCTGTATGTTCCACTTTAATTTCTCTTTTTCTGTCTCTGGTCCTTGTTCAGGGAGTTCAATGTGGTGGCCTCCTAGCAGTTTGTAAACAACCAAGATATCCAAAGCTGTTGATTGGTTGCACAAAACTGAATGTGTAAGTACACATGAAATACTGTAAGTATCATATAGAAAGCACGCAAAAAGGTATTAGAAAACGTTGGAAAAAAATTTGAATGTTAGAATACAGAGACACTAGGTGTCTATATGGAAACCCCCCTGTTTGTTTTGTTACAATTCATGTTACAATAGGACGGAATGGCTTGCATTTACTTTCCCTTTCAATTCAGCTGCTCCGTGAATAAATATCCCCACTTTGCCAAAAAGCTGATTAAAGCAAGGGGATTTTATTTCCCCGGTACCCCTTCCATTTGTATTTACCACCGGAGTGTCCTTCTCATGGCAGCTGCAACTTACAATTCATTTAAAAACTGTACTACCGCCTAGAAGCCACTCATGAAATTAAATAGGCTGAGAGGGATTTTCTTTCAGTTCGATGAAGATTCAGAGAGTTGTTGCCTACCTCTAGGGGCCTCTCTATTGTGTGAACCAGAATCCATTTTTATGTTTGCTTGCACGCATGCACAAGAAACATTATGTGACAGCTTAGGAGAGAAGCAGGGTTTTGGAGATGCGGCACTGTGGCGGCCAATGGCCCCACTGCATTTTGAGGCCTGGCCGAGTTTCCCCAATGCAGTGGCACACTGCTGCTGACACTAGTTCAGCAAGCGTGCCACCAAGTTGAAATGAATTATTCGCCGGTGCAATGAGGGAGTGACCCATCATTGCAGGGCGGTGCCTTGCCTGGTGTAACATTTCAAGTTACATGGTGGTGGCTGTCACCATCCACCTCAGAGTACCCATAAAAGCCAATGGGGGTGGCCAATCCCCCTGTTGGCATGCCCTCTCCCCAGATCATTTGCCAACAGGGAAGCCCACTCCCCATCTGCATAGTACCCCCCCATACATTTTGTTTGCCGAGGGGGTGCCCAATCCCCCTTGGCATCATGTCTCCCCCTCCAAACACAGATCCTTGTTCCTTTGCAGATGGGGGGCCCAATCTCCATTGGCTCCAGTCTCCCCCCCCAAAAAATCAACATGCAGGTGGCACGCTGGGAGCCCACCCCAGCGTACCAAATCTACCTGCATAAAAAGAAAACCTTCCTGCAAGGATTTTAATTTTTTTTTTAACCTGAAATGTTGAAAATGGTCCCTCATTGTGTCTGGGCCCTCTCCTCAACCCGCACCCACCCTCTGCGCACCCCACATCCCTGCACCCTCCCCACCCCATACTTACCTCTGGAACCAGCGCGACAGTCTTTGTTGGCCCAGGAACACGTCTGCACTCTTCAAAAGCTGACCACGAACTGAAGAAATGTCGGTAAGCTGTATAATGGCATAAATGGGGGGGTTTCAACTTAGGTGGATATCTCAAGTCATTTTTGCAAATTTTGGCACCAAATTTTCAACATGGGGGTTCTTGGTACCCCACCTCATGAATTCAGTCACTGTTATGTTGTTATTTGGTCCTGAAAGGTGATTGCACTGTCACTGCACGGAATCACCTTTTGGGATAGAGTAATAAAACACCAGTGTTACTGTTCATGAGATGGGTTCCCAAAAAGCCTATGTTGCAAATTTGGTGATAAAATTCCAAAAAATGGCTGTGTTACGAGCGTGCATTGCACAGTTTCTACACACGCTCATAACTCCGAGAATTTTTAATATTTTCACTCCAGATTTTCAGCATTGCCATTTTTTCACACCTTCTTATGAACAGTACAGCTGCCATTTTTCACATCCAGCCTGAAATGTGGTTTCACACATGTAACTCACAATGGTGCAGTCGCTGTGGGAAATCAGCATTCAGGGCAGATTAACAAAATCACAGAGACACTGTTCATGAATAGAGGTCCCAAAATGCCTATGTTAAAATTTGACAAAATGACTGTATTATGAGCATGCGTTGTGCAGTTTCCACTCATGCTCGTAACCTCGAGACTTTTTAATATTTTCACTCCAGATTTTCAACACTGGCATTTTTTCACATCTCCTTATGAAAAGGACAGCTGTCATTTCTGACATCCTGCCCGAACTGTGTTGTTGCACATCTGGTGCAGAATGGCGTTGTTGCTGTAGCAAATCCACATTCGAGACAGATTAACAAAATCACAGTGCCACTGTTCATGAACAGAGGTACCAAATGCTTTCATGAGGTGGGGGGTCACAAAAAGGCCATGCTGAAAATTTGTAGTGCAAATACCAGCAAATGCCCGGGGCGTTACGGTTTCTAACCATAACATCCCACCCTGTACAGACTGACAGACATCTAAGGTGTACCTTTGGATTGCCTGCTGTAATGCTCATGCCACTCAACCCCCATCCTGCAGCCAGTGACAGGCATTGAGTTGTGCCTTGGATTCTACGGCCCCAGAGTTCACCCCATTCTCCTATACTGCACCCATTTCAGCATATTTCCTTATGGAATGGGGTGACTGTAAAGCCAAACACCCTAAGGCACACCTCAACACTTGTCAGTGTCTGCAAGATATCGTGAGGTGAAATGGCATGAGCGTTATGTGCGATGACCCAAAGGCACATCTCAATGCCTGTCCATCTCTGCAGGGTGGAGGTGGGGTTGGCGTGAAGTTCAGTACTTCACTGCCATTCCTATTCTGCAGCTGTGTAACTCCTGCACTTCCAATGCTAATACCAGCAAGCAAACATTCGGCATTGACAAATGCTTGTTCTTATTAGTTGGTTATTATTAAATAAGTAAAACCTTCACTCCAGGTAAGAGGGGGAAAGTCTCCTAAGTAAATGAATGGGAGCACACCTCGCTCCCTTGCTCGCTGTCTCTCTCTTTACGCTCCCTCTAAGTGGGCTTCCTGTGGCATAGTAACTAAGCACTCCTGACTAAAATGTACAAATAAACAGAGCTTGCTCTTTTTAATTCATGAGATAAGAAAATAGTAGCAACTGCTCTGTGCCAGTATACAGGGTGGCCCTCTCCTATAAACGTGGTTATTAACCCCATGCAGAAAAAACAACCCTTGTTTAAACATTTTTTTCCTCTGTTAGTCCCTATGGTGCCCTTACATTGCCCTTAGGTAAAAAGCCCTTGCTAAAACGGCTTATTGAAGAGGTTTATGTTGCACAAGCATATTAAAATAAATACTTATTTTACAAGGGCCATACTGCACTGAAGAGTAAGGATTTTAAGTAAAGTGCTTACCTGAGGGAGCCTCTGTCAGTCTGAGCCCCCCCATAGGGCGGCAGTGGCCTCTAGGGGCCCCTTTTCTATTGTATTATGTGCCAGTCATTTATGAGGGAAGGGCATTCTACCTAAAACAAATGTTAACTCTGTATAGAAAGGGAATTAATAGAACAGAGTGGCATCACACTTACACTTAAGACATATCTTTAGCTTCTAGCCCTGTATAAAATAAAAATAACTGTGTTTAAAGGAGTTTGGTGAAATGTTAAACCTGGAGCACATGACCACTTAAGGGCGGGTATATAAGACTGTCATTTTGCTCAAGATGGAGATCCGTGGGTCAATAGGTGCTGACCAGTGCAGAGGAAGGATGTGCATTGTGTGTTGTTGCAAAATCCTGTGTTAAAGAAGTGGTATACCACTGCTTAAGGTTATCCCCAGCGGTAACTGAGGAAAGTGTACCACTTGTTTTTCTATAAAGAATATTATTTTTCTTTTATTTATTTTGAAGTTTATTATTTTTGAATAAACATCACGTTTTTGAATAAAGATCATGCAAGACTGTGTTGAACCTGAAGTACTGTGTATTGCCCATCTGTTATCCCACAACCCCTTCACAGACTTGGTGTGAGAAGTGGGATAACTTGCTAGAAACGTCTGGACTGAGCTAGGGGGGACATTTTCCAGCGGATATTGCCCAGATATTCCAGGTGGACTAATGTACCAGGAGTTGCCAGAAGAGATCCTGGAAAAGAAGGTCCGTGGTGTTCTGACCAGAACCATCGTTGATAGACTGGGAGAGAAGCTACTGCCTGGACTGGACCTGGGAGCTCAGAGGAAGGCCAAGCCTGAGGATGACAATGATATGCAAGGGGATGAGGAAGAATCAACGGAAGTACCTCCTCTTAAAAATGCTCCACAGGAGGAAATAGGTGAGCTGCTGAAATGGCTCTGCATAAAGCTAGTGCAGATGGAAAGGGACAGAGACATTGAACAAAGAAGACAAGATGCCAAATGGGTGGATACCATGAGGGTCTTGCAAGCCATCAGTGCTGGGCAAACCGAAAGGGCTAGTATCCCAAAAGACTTTAAACTGTCCAAGTTATCGGACAGTGATGACATTGAAGCATACCTCACAACATTTGAGAGGATTGCTAGAACATGCACATAGACAAGGGAACAGTGGGTTGTTCGACTGGCACCACACCTGACAGGCAATTTATAGCCCAGTTGATTTATAGCCACATGGACTCCGGAGAGGCAGAGGACTATGAACATGTGAAGCAGGAGATCCTCAGACGCTATGACATAAACACAGAAACCTATTGCCAGAGCTTTAGGGTTCTTAAAATGCAGTCACTGGATACCCCCCTGAGAGACTTATGCCCGTCTCAAGGAACTGTGCTACAAATGGTTGCAGCCTGATAACAAAAGCAAAGACCAGCTTCTGAAGGCTGTGATTATTGAACAGTTTATTAAAGTTCTGCCGCAAGATGTACAACTGTGGATTTGGGAGCACAAACCTGATTCCGCAGAAAAAACAATCACATTGACAGAAGACTTCCTGGCAGACCGACTATCCAGACCAAGAGTGTTCCAAGGAACATCAACAATAGCAACCGCCAGTAATCTGGTAAGGAACCCTGTTTAATTATAAACTGTCTAATCCAGCCCCAGTGAAACAAGACTGGAGAGCAGAGATAGAGAGAGAGAGAGAAGGCAAATTCCAGTAGCTGAGATCATATGTTATGGGTGCCAAAGAAGGTACATTATGTCAGAAACTGTCCTAATATAAAGAAAGAGATGGCTCACTTAGCTTTAGCGAACTGTTGTCACTTTATGGCTACTAAGCAGATAGGATTTCAGCAAAGGATGGGACTAATTGATTCAGGGAGCCACCACACTCTTGTATGGGCAGATCTTGTGACTGGGAATAATAAAGGGCCTGATACAGCAGTCAACTTTGTGCATGGAGATACCCATTGCTACAGCTGCCATATAAATGACTATACAAGAGAAGACACATGAGGTAGAAGAGGGGTTGGTACCTTGACTACCCATGCCAGTTGTTATTGAGCATGACCACCCAGACTTTGCTTCCTTTATACAATGTCATGCTGCCCAGGACTCTGCTGTATTCACAGTAACCACCAGAGCTCAAGTGAAACAGGGACATTTACCCACAATGTTTTCATTTGATGATGTTTTTGAGGTTCCTGGCAAGGACCAAAGACTAAGGCTGAGAAGAGGAGACTGAAGTAGGAATGGACTGATTTTCATGCTAGTGTACAGCCAGAGTTGGAACACACTTTAAATTGTGATGTGCAGCATAAGCAAAAAGCAGATCCTTCACTAACCCCCTTTTTTTACAGGTGGGGAAGGGAGTTGCAAAAGGTGCCTCTCAGTTTGTTTTGAAACAGGGAATACTGTACAGAGAATGCACTAACCCCAGAACTGGTGAGGTGGTGGACCTACTAATGGTTCCAGAAAAATGTTGCTCCCGAATAATGTATCTGGTGCATGATTTCGCTATAGCAGGGCATGTAGGCAGAGACAGCACCCTGAACAGGATATTACCCAGATTTTATTGGCCCTCTATCCATGAAAACATTGCTGAGTACTGTAGGACATGTACAGAGTGCCAGAAGGTAGCTCAGACTGGGAAAAGGGATAGAGTACCATTTATTTATTTATTGAAAAGTTTCACCAGGAAGGGCACCACTGAGCAGCAATTGCTCATTTCCAGGTGC
Organism: Neoceratodus forsteri; assembly: GCA_016271365.2. Lineage (NCBI taxonomy): Eukaryota > Metazoa > Chordata > Ceratodontiformes > Ceratodontidae > Neoceratodus > Neoceratodus forsteri. Next base: position 533,561,056 of record CM028130.1, on the reverse strand, counting down.
ATCCTGAGGGAAAAGGGAGTGTGGGAGGAACAACATACACTTGTCAATTATTACATAAAAACTTCCAGGCATTGCATCATACAGTTATTACCATACAACAAGAGCTTAACAGTTGAAGTGCTTACAATTTGTGGTGGATAATCAGATGATTGCATAGTAGCCTGCAGAATGACAGACAAAAACACAGGTCGAGACTGGAAAGGGGACCTGAGAGGAAGGAAATTAAAATTAGCTGAAAGAGAGGGGGTGAGATTAGTCACAATTGCAAGCTGGGGAGAAAAAATTGTGAGGAAGTGAGGAGATAACAAGGGGGGGTGGTGCGTGTTGAATGTGAGCGGGGAGGGAGTTCCATTACTTGGGGAACTGGTGCGAGAAAGCAGCCTATTCATTTGAAGTTGATCTATATGGAACTGTCAAGGTCTGCTTGTTGTAGAATCTGAGTGAGTGGGAGGGATGAGGAGGGAGAGAAAGAGAGGAGGAGAGGCAAGAAGGGATAGAGCCAAACCAGATTTTAGGCAGAAATTTTCACAGTGTGAAAGATGCCTGTGTTCAAGTGAGGGAAGAGGGAGAGATTGGTAAAGATCACAGTGGTGGGTAAAAAGGGGGGAGTCCAGGGCAAAGTGGTAGTTGGAGTGAAAAAAGGGTGTCCAGTCTGGTTAAGGAAGTCTTAGGAGCAGCACTATAGACAACATTGCAGTATTCAAAATAGGAAATATCATTTTCTCGATCAGTTCATGCTCGGCCAGTCTAGGTATGCAATTCTGGCTCCTGTGCAGGGCACCTAACTTGGGATGTAGTTTTTTTTAGGCTGGGGTCCACATGTCCAGAGAAGTTAAGGTGTTGGTCAAGACAAACTCCAAGATACCTAAAGGAGGAGGTGGCTTCCAATATTGTCCCATCTAGGGTATGAAAGGAGGGCAAGGATGGGAGCTGAGAGAGTTTCTGCCTTGAGCCAAAGGTCATTGAAACAGTCTTCTTGGCTCTTAGAAAGAGTTGATGCAAGCTTAGCCAGTGTTGACCCTTATCAAAGTCAAGCTGGAGTCTGGCTGCTGCATCAATAGGAGACTGGCCAGAGGTATATGTTAGTGTCATCTGCACACATATGGATGGAGGTGGAGGAGCAGACTGAGGACGGGTCATTTAGGAAAATTGAGAATAGCAAAGGGCCAAGCACTGAGCACTGTGGGATCCCAGTGTTGATAGGGAGAGGAGCGGATATTGAGTCAGCAATGTGATCTGATTGTGACCTGCCTACAGGTAGGCCCTGAACCAGTTTGTGGCATTGTCAGATATTCCAGCTAAAGAGAGTGTATTTAGGAGGAGTGGTCAGAAACTGTTGAAAGCCTTAGTGAGGTCGACCAAGATAGCAGACGTGATTAGACCTCGATCCATCTTGGAGGGGATGGAGTCAGTTAGCCTAAGCAGGGAAGTCATGGTGGAGTGATACTTCCCGAAATCAGATTGAAAAGGGGTGAAGAAATTTGAGTCTTTGAGGTAGGCAGAGAGTTATGAAAGCACCACATGTTTCTGGAACTTAGCGAGGATAGGGAGAAGTGATATGGGTCGATAATTTCCTGGAGTAGGGGTTGCCACCCTTAGGGAGTGGAAGAACAGTCGCATGCTTCCATGTAGAAGGGACAGAGGCTGAGACAAAAGAAAGGTTTAGAAGTGAGGATGTGGGGGGAGAGGAGATAGCAGGAGCAGACAGGTAGAGGACCTTTGGATCTAGTCCATCAGGGGAGCTGCCTTTGGATGGATTTAAGGCTAGGAGAGCATTTAGAGTTTCGGATGGGGTTACATTGCAGAAGGAAAACAGCGCAAAAGATAAATTGATAGGGTTGAAAAAGGAGGAGGAGGAGTGGAGAGGAACAGATGGGGCGGGAGTGAGGAGAGTAGAGTAGAGGCACAGGAGGAGAAGTATGAGTTAAATTTAGAGACTACTGCTACGGGGTCATATAGTACTGTGTCATTTGATTTTAGGAGAGGGATTGGCGGTCTAGAAGTGGGTAAGAATAGGGCATGTACTACCTTCCAGAATTTGGAGGGATGACTTATATTAGCCTGGACTGTTGTTTAGAAGTATTCAGCTTTTGTAAGCCTGATTGCGGAGGTACACACGTTTCAAAGTGTGCAGTAAGTCTGGAAATTTGCAGGTGATTTTGTTTGGAGGTGATTTTGCAACCATTCCCATCCCCATTGTGACTAACCCCTTTGACAGGATAGCCATGGATGTAGTGGGCCCCATGGAAAAGAGCTCAAAGGGTAACAGATTCATACCGGTAGTATGTGATTACGCTACCTGCTACCCAGAAACCATCCCTATGAGAACTGTCACTGTCCCAAGAACAGCAGAGGAGCTAGCCAAGGTGTTTAGCTGCATGAGAATTCCCCAAGAAATACTGACTGATCAGGAGAGTAATTTTACTGCCCACCTGTTGAAAGAACTGTACTGTTTGCTGGGTTTTGTAGCTGTCTATACTTCCCCATACCACCCACTGACTGATGGCCTCATAGAGAGGTTTAATCAAACACTAAAGAGAATGTTGAGGAAGTTTGTAAAAGAAGAGGGCAGAGATTGGGATAGGTACTTCCCCTATTTACTCTTCACTTATAGGGCAGTCCCTCAAGCATCCACTGGTTTCTCTCGTTTTTCATTACTTGTACAGGAGGAACTCAAGTGGGGGCCATTGGATGTGGTCAAAGAACACTGGGAAGAAGGGAAGAAGGTGGGACATCTTAATGTAGTAGAGTACATGACCCGGTTAAGCAAATGCCTGGTGAGGTACATCAACTTGGCACACCAAAACTTTGAATAGAAGCAGATACTGCAGAAAGAGAGGTATGACCAGGGTTTGAAGACTAAAACATTTCAGACAGGGACAAAGTCTTGTTACTCCTTCCCTCCACAGAGAACAAACTGCTCATGAAATGGCAAGGCCCATTCACCATACTGAAGCAAACAGGAGCAGTGAATTACGAGCTCAGTATGCCAGTAAAGAGACTCCCTCCCAGAAAATTTACCATATGAACCTCCTTAGGGGCTGACATGAGAAGCCTAACCCCTCCCTTTATATCCATCCTGAAGTTAGGGAGTCTGAGTTGGAGGTTGCCTACAAAAGGCTAGAACAGTCAGAACAGTTGGGGAAGATTCAGATAAAGCCTAAGTTGGAGCCTCAGCAACAGAAGGAATTGCAGGGGGTGTTACAAGAGTTTGAGCCCATATTCACAAACATCCCAGGGAGGGCCAAAGGAATTATGCACACCATAACTGCCACTAAAGAAAAGCTCATACACCAAAAGCCCTGTAGATTGCCCATGAAGGTGAGGGGTGAGGTTATCCAGGAAGTCAGAAAAATGGAGCAGTTAGGCATAATTGTTCCCTCAAAAAGTGCATGGTCTTCACCTATGGTAATAGTGGACAAAAAGGAGGGTGGGATACGCCTCTGCCTAGATTTCAGAAAGCTAAACAATGCATCACTATTTGATGGTTATCCAATGCCACAAATTGATGACATCATTGACAGGTTAGGCAATGCACAGTGTATCTCCACCCTTGACCTTACTAAGGGATACTGGCAAATTCCCTTGTTACCATAGTCCCAAGATAAAAAAGCATTCAGTACCCCAATTGGATTATACCAACTTGTCATAATGCCATTTGGGCTGCATGGGGCCCCAGCCACTTTTCAGTGTTTTACAGACCACCTATTAAGACCACACATACTGAATATTGTGCTGCGTATTTACTGTAGATGATATGGTCATATTCAACCCAGACTGGGAATCCCATGTTAAACACTTGTCCCAGGTGTTGCAAGTGATAACAGAGGCAGGTGTGACCATTAACCCCACTAAATGTGCCCTAGCAAAGACAGAAACAAGATACCTAGGGTTCATTTTGGGAAATGGACATATGAAGCCCGAGGTAGAGAAGGTGACAGCAGTAGCAAACAGTCCAATACCTACCACAAAAAAGCATGTGAGATCTTTCCTAGGCCTGGCTGGTTATTATTGGAGATTTATTCTAATTTCTCAGCCATTGCCAGTCCTTTGACTGATCGCACCAAAAAGAGGTGCCCGAATAAAGTTCAGTGGACCTCTATTTGCGATGAGGCTTTTAGGAATATCAAGGCCATCTTATGTACAGCTTCTGTATGGAAAGGCCCTGACTTCAACTAAGTATTTGATTCCCCTTCACAAAAGTGGGAGCAAGGCAGAAGCAGGAAACTACAGACCTGTTAGTTTAACCTCAGTGATAGGGAAAATGATGGAATCACTTCTGAAGGAAAGAATTGTCGAGTATCTAGAGGCCAGAGGGGCACAGGACCCTAGCCAGCATGAATTCACAGCGGGAAAGTCATGCCAGATGAATCTGATAGATTTCTTTGACTGGGTGACCAAAGTAGTAGATCAGGGAGGGGCTGTGGACATGGCCTACCTAGACTTTAGCAAGGCATTTGACACAGTCCCACACAAAAGATTAATATACAAGTTAGCCAGCCTGGGAGTGGGTCCCAAGATGACATCATGGGTAAAGAATTAGCTGGAGAATAGGACACAGAGAGTAATAGTAAATGGAGTCCACTCAGAAGAAAGGAGGGTTACTAGTAGGGTACCGCAAGGTTCAGTATTAGGACCAGTCCTCTTCAATGTCTTTATAAGTGACATTGCAGAGGGACTGGAGGGAAAAGTATGTCTCTTTGCAGATGACACAAAGATCTGCAACAGAGTTGATGCACAGGGTGGGGTGGAAAGGATGAGAAGGGACTTGGCAAGGTTAGAGGAATGGTCAAATGTATGGCAGCTTAGATTCAATGCTAAGAAGTGCAAGGCAATGCACCTGGGAAACAAAAACCAAGGGGAAGAGTACACAATGGGGAGTGAGATACTAACAACAACAAAAATGGAAAGGGACCTGGGGATAGTCATATCAGATGACCTAAAGGTGGGCAAGCAATGGAGAGGGCAGCAAGAAGGGCTGGGGGGATACTGGGATGCATAGGGAGAGGCATCTCCAGTAGAAAACAGGAAGTTATTATCTCTCTGTACAGACAGCTGGTGAGACCCCATCTGGAGTACTGTGTGGAGTTCTGGAGACCCAATCTCCGCAAAGACATAGACAGGATGGAAGCTGTCCAGAGGAGGGCAACTAAAATGGTGCAGGGTCTGCACCAGAAGACATATGAAGAGAGATGAAAGAAGCTTAATATGTATAGCCTCGAGGAAAGGAGGGAGAGGGGGGACATGACAGAAACGTTCAAGTACTTCCAGGGAATCAACAAAGTCCAAGAGGGTAGCATCTTTCAAAAAAAGAGGTGTGTAAGAACAAGAGGGCACAATTTGAAGATAGAGGGGGTCAGCTCAGAGGTAATTTAAGGAAGTATTTTTTCACAGAGAGGGCTTTGGATGCATGGAATGGCCTTCCGGAGGAGGTTGTGGAGTCAAAATCAGTGGTGGAATTCAAGCATGCATGGGACAGTCATAAGGCCATTCTAGGGGGTGGGGGTAGGAAGAAGTAGGCTGCTGGTTAACTAGGATCTTCAGCTTATCCAGTAGGTAGGGAAATGGGCAGACTGGGTGGGCCAAGCGGTCCTTATCTGCTGTCAAATTCTATGTTTCTATGTTTCAAACCGATGCTTCAGAGAATGGTATTGGGGCAGTCTTATCCCAGAATATTGATGGTGAGGAACATCCGATCATATACAGTATATAAGCAGAAAGCTACATGAAAGGGAGAGAAGATATGCTACAATTCAGAAAGAATGTTTGACTCTAAAATGGGCTATCGGGTCTCTGAAGTATTACTTGTGGGGGGCTGACTTTAAGGTGTTAACTGATCACAACCCCCTCTGCTGGTTGCAACAGATGAGAGGAAAAAAAAACAATGTATTATGCGGTGGTACCTAGATCTCCAGCCCTATTGATTTACTGTTTCCCTCAGGGTAGGAACAGAACACAACAATGCTGATTTTATGTCAAGATGTGGAGCAGGAATTGATGTTAATGAAATGTAACGGACATTCCCTATAAAGAAATAGTACAGGGAAAGATACCGCTGTTCTCTGTTGAGAAATGTTTTAAGGCCTTGGTAAAGAATTATGACATCCACTATGTGAATGGTGGAATTTGTATGTTTATTGTTAAAAGGGACCCTGAGGCAGAGCTTCCAAAGATGGGTGGGTGAAAGCGCCATCCCTTCCTGGGATAGGAAGGTGGTAAACAGTCTGGAATAACTGCTTCCCTCTTAAGGTGAGGGATATGTGATAGGGTGATCCTATCACTTCAGAGGACCATCTGTTCTTTCAAAACTTCTGTTGCAACTGTTCTCCCTTTTCTTTATCTTAGCTTTCCTTTTAGAAATTTTTAGCTCCATATGGCTGGCCAGCTACGGGCCCCCCCCCCCCCGACTAATCTGTATGTTCCACTTTTATTTCTCTTTTTCCCTCTGGTCCTCATTCTGGGAATTCAGTGTCATGACCTCCTAGCAGTTTTTAAACAACCAAGACAGCCAAAGCTGTTGATTGGTTGTACAAAACTGAATGTGCAAGTGTACATGAAGTAAGTATCATTTATAAAATGGCAGAGAACAGTGGAGGAATCTGATTGGTTATTTATAGCGCAATATAGGACAATGTTACACTATAAATAAATAGTCCCAGTAAAACTGCTGGAGCACAGAATCTGATGCAAAGTGATTCCTGTTTTTGTCAGTCTAATTAGAATGTTGCATTTACTTGAAATAGCCATTTTATTTTGCCAGGTAACGTTTTAAGAATGTTGGCACGATAGAGCAAGCGAGTGAAACAGCTTTCCCTTTCTGAAATGTGGTAAAAAGTGATTAAAGTGTTTATATCTTCTTCCAGCAGCTATTTCTGAAATTCAGCATGTGTGGGCCAGTATCAGCAGGGCCGACTGCAAACTCAACAGCCCACCCCCCCCAAAACAAAAAGTGGCCCTGGCATACCTGTGATGTCGTCTTTCTCTGAGAAGAGCCACCTGTACATCCTGTGCTCTGCAGAGCTAATTCACTGTTTTAGTGAAAGCGATTGGGTCCTCCCTCGCACTGGCTTGAGCAGTCATGGCAGCAGGTCATTCTTCCTCCTCCTACAGAAGTCGTTAAGGCTAGAATTCAAAACTGAGTAAAAAATGTGGTCAGCTTCTGACACTTCCATTTTGTGCTATGTGACAGCCTGTGTCAGCAACTCCCTCCCATCACTCCCCCATGATCCCAATGCTAACGTGCAGTTGTATTTTCACAGTATCCGAGTTGCAGGATGTCAGATGGTACAGGTGGCTCTCTTCAGAGAAAGACGACCTGCTGCTGTGACTGCTCGGGCCAGTGCAAGGGAGGACCCAATCGCTTTTACTGAAACAGTGAGTTAGCTCTGCTGAAATGCACCGAAGCTGCATATCTCACATTGGACACCCCAATGTTACAAAAATAATAATAATAATACAGAGTAAGACACCAACTGACACTCATTAAGATGCTCATTTTTATTTAATATACATTTGGGCAAGGAGGGTGTTTGATTAGTACAACACAACAACAGTTATAACAAAAAAAAATTATAACTATGGAATCCATATTAGGTCAAAAGACCTAAAGCAAATCAGTAAATCCAATGTAGTCCCAGTAGGCAGAAGGACTACTTTAGCTAATAAACTTTTAATTGTTTTAACCTCTACATATGAAAACATTTAATTCTGTTAAACCATATTTAAAAAAATAGGCCATTTTATAATGCAATAAGACACTCTGGGGTGTGCATTACAGTGTGATAACTGCACTCCTTGGGGTGACTGGTACTCAGCCTTCGGCCTTGTGTCTAACTATACCCTTAGAAGTGCGGTTATCACACCGTAATGCACACCCCATCGTGTCTTATTGCTTATATAGAAAGCATGCAAAATGGTATTAGAAAGCGTAGGAAAAACATTTGAATGTTAGAATACAGAGACACTAGGGGCACGATTCTCAACGGGGGCTGCGTTTGGTACAAGCTGCAGCGAATGGCAGCCTGTGCTGAAGCCCCGTATGCCAGGGACCCTGCACCGGATTCAGGTACAGGAAGGGTCCCAGCATCTAAGTCCCGACACTTGCGGCATTCCCTCCCTTGTGCCAAACACCTGGCGCATGGGAGGTGTCCATCCCAAGCCCGCTGCGGCACAGGAAATGGCGCCTACTGTACATATGTGCACAGTGACTGCCACCAATCTCAGACATTGTGTGCATATGTACAGTATGGTGCTGATGCAGACCACAGTCGGCAGCTGGCGGGGCACCAAGGCATGGGTTCCACTAGACCACCAGGTAGTGGGCACTGCAGTGATCGGAGGCACATTCCCATGTCACCAACAGGCGGCCGGGCAGCATCGGGAATGGGGTGGTGGTTTGGGGATGGGTGCCAGTACCTGGCAGGATGGGACACCAGCGGTGAACCGGGGGGCAACCGCAGCATACCGTGGCACATAGGATGACTGCCCCAGTGGGAAATATTCTAAGTCCCACTACGCCAGCCCTGGCTGGTCTAAGGGCACTTAGAATATCTCCCACTGGGTGCTGTCCGAGAATAGCAAGCTGTAGCTTGCATCGGCGCAGTCCACCTAGCACCATGGTGCAGGGCGGTGCAGGGCACAGGGCTGGTGCAAGCCCTGTTTGGGGCTGGCAGCCTGTGGTCGATGCCGGCAACCTTTGTGAATTGTGTGGAGGCAGCTCTGGACGCAAGGTGCACCTTGCACCATATCTGTTTGGTGCAAGCACCTTGCGTCAGACACAGAGCTTTGAGAATTGGGCCCTGGGTGATGGTGTATATATAGAAAAACACTATTTGTTTTATTACAATTCATGTTACAATAGGATGGAAAGGTTTGCATTTACTTTCCCTCTTAGTTCAGCCACTCTGTGAATACTTTTCTCCACTTTGCCAAAAAGCTGATTAAAGCAAGGGGATTTCATTTCCCCGGTACCCCTTCCATTTGTATTTACCACTGGCACATCCTCTTCATGGCAGCTGCAACATATAGTTAATTTAAAAACTGCACTGCCCCCAAGAAGCTGCTCATGACATTAAATAAGCTGAGAGGGATTTTCTTTCAGTTCGGCAAAGGTTCAGAGAGTGGCTGCCTTCCTCTACAGGCCCCTCTGTTGTGTGAACCAGAGTCTTGTTTTTATTAGTTGGTTGTTATTATATAAGTAAAACCTTGACTCCAGGTGTAACCCCCCTGCAAATGGGGGTTCCCAAAAGTCTTCCAGGAGCTTGTATGAGTGCTCCAAGTCTGGATGGCGTTCGGCTAAATGCTGTTTAAATGTGGGCACTGTGAGTGCTTTCAGAGCCACCATGTACTGTTTCTTTAAGAGCTGTCTGCTTGCAGACTTAATTAGTTTGTATGGGGGGATGGTGTGTTTTAATGCCCGAGTCCTGCCCGGGCTGCTGTCAACTCGCTCCGTTTCTGCTGTCGATAAATGCTCAGAGGGAGCATTACCGAAAGGTGTAACTGTTTGCTAGGAATATTTTAGAGTAATAATGAAAATACAGTTTTTCTAACCTGCTTTTCTTTGCAGTCTGGACTGTTTTTGCTTAACCCTCCATTCTGGTACTGAACTGCTGAATTGGACCAATCAGTGAGAAGGGTGGATTGTTAAAATGGAGTCTGCTGGCAAATCAGAACTTGGACTCTCATTGTGGAGCCAGTCACCTCTGTGCTGTATGGCCAGTGCCTCTGGGAAATGTAGTTTGGACCTTGGCCCCTTTTTGCACCAACAGAGGGAGTGCTACTGTGATTGACAGCTGAACCAGCCAACCGAACTGGAGGGAACCCAAAGGAAATGCCCTGCACTGTTGCTGGCAAGCCAGATCGGTAGTGACTGTGCAAGGAGAAGGAGCTCTGTGCTTCTGCTGCAGTGTGTAGTTCGCGCGGGAAGCGCATGGGAGGCCCTGAAGTCTGCCTACCACTGATGTGAGTGCCAGTTCAGACTGAATCTGAGTTTTGTGAGGAGAAGGAAGTCAGAAGTGTGGAAACCAGGCTTAACCCGAAGAAAACCGAAGATTTTGCTGAAGAGCGATCGGCCTGTCAGGGACTACTGATGCTGTGTGTTCTCCTGGGTTTTGCAGTGTTTGCAATCGGGATTGAGAAGCAGCTGCCTGATATAATAATTTCCTTTACATATGAATGTATTTAGTGCTTCTGGGGATCGCGACTTTAATTCCCCAATTACTGTTAGTTGTGAGCTGAATCTAGAAGCTGAACTCAAGTTAATTGGATTGAATCTGCCTGCTATCAAAGGCAGTTGGGCCCTGTCATGAGGGTTTTGTCTCCATGCCTTGCTCTTCTGGCAACCCAGTACCACCACTTTCATCAGGTTCTCTGCTTGGGGTATTGTGAGTGCAAATCAGAGAAACTCCCTGCACCTTTCATTTAATTGAAGTGTGTCAACTGATTCCCTTGTGTTTTCTTCCAACGGACTGAGCCATCCGGCTCCGGATTACAAGTGTGTGTTGTGCATATATTTTCTTTCTACAGGGCCCCATCCATCTGCACCAGCCAGCCAACCCCAGGCAATGGACCTGGCTAGCCCCGCCCCCCATCCTGGGTACCCAGAGTGTGACATTTTGGACCCTATATGCATTCACAGTACTGTGATTTGAACCTTACTAAACCAAATCAACCTGATTGCCCCCTCCCGTGTTACTGTCCCCTAAATAAATCAGATTTGTTGTTATTGAACTACATACTGTCTGTGGTATCAGAACATATCGAACTAGCATTGCATTGTGTTGTGTACGTGCTTAACCTTGTTTTACAGGGTATCCTCAGAGACGTGCTGCAGAATCAGTCTTGAGGGTAAGTGGTATCTACGTGTGTAAAAAGTGTTCATATGTGGGGTATTGGGAAGGTAATTCCCGTGTACTGTGTGGGCCACTAGTGGGAACAAAGGGGGGGGGGTCACAGTGTCCCAGAGGGCTGTACCCGAGCTAGTTTAACCACTACCAACCCTGACCTCTGGGTGGAGGCACCCACCATTGGACCTAGGCCCCTTAACCTGTCACTAGCCATACAGGAATGGGTAGTAGCCCTTGGGAAAGCGCCACCTAGGGGTTACACAGATAAGAGGGGTAAAGTCTCCTAAGTAAATGAATAGGAGTGCCACTTGCTTCCTTGCTCTCTCTTTACGCTTCCGCTTAGTGAGTGTCCTGTGGTGCAGTAAGTAAGCACTCCTGACTAAAATGTACAAATAAACAGAGCTTGCTCTTTTTTATTCATAAGAAAATAGTAGCAACCACTCCTACGTAAAAATGTGCCAGTGTACAGGGTGCCTGTCTCCTATAAACGTGGTTATTAACCCCATGCAGAAGAAACAACTCTTGTTTAAAATTTTTTTTTCTTCTGTTAGTCCCTACGGTGCCCTTACATTGCCCTTAGGTAAAAAGCCCTTGCTAAAATGGCTTATTGAAGAGATTTGTGTTGCACAAGCATATTAAAATAAATACTTATTTTACTAGGGCCGTACTGCACTGAAGAGGAGGGATTTTAAGTAAAGTGCTTACCTGAGGGAGCTTCTGTCAGTCTGAGCCCCCATAGAGTGGCAGCAGCCTCTAGGGGCCACTTTTCTATTGCATTATGTGTCAATCATGTATGAGGGAAGGGCATTCTACCTAAAACAAATGTTAACTCTGTATAGAAAGGGAATTAATAGAACAGAGTGGCATCACACTTACAGTTAAGACATATCTTTAGCTTCTAGCCCTGTGTAAAATAAAAAGAACTGTGTTTAAAGGAGTATGGTGAAATGTTAAAACTGGAGCACATGACCACTTAGAGGCGGGTATATAGGACTGTCATTTTGTGATGGTGGTCTGTACACCCCCACCTGAATCGGTGTAACCCCCTATAAATGGGGGTTCCCAAAAGTCTTCCTTGGGTGTGTCTAAATGCCCACTGCCAGGCTGGTGTTCTATGTCTTTACAGGTTTAAAAGTGTTAGCATGCGAGTGCTGTTAGCCTCTGTGCATGTTTCTTTAAGAGCTGCCTATCTTATAGTGTATAATTAATCGGTGGGGGCTGTGTTCCTAAGCTTGAGTCCCACCTGGGCTGCCAGATAATTGCTCCATTCTGCCATCGCTAATTGTGCAGAGGGAGCTCTGTTAAGAACTGTAATTGTTTGCTGTTTATCTGCTCTAATAATAATGATATTATAGTTTGTCTAATCTGCTTTCCTTTGCAGCATGGACATTTCTGTATTGCAGCACCATTTTGGTTCTGGACTGCCAGTATGCACCAATCAGTACCTTTTGGGACCTTAAAATGGAGACTGTCCCCAAGGGTCTGGTGGGAGTGAATTTCTGTAGGAATTGTAGTTTTTACAGTTTGGCGCCTAAATGGACCTGGAGGGGGAGTCCTTGCTGTGACAGACAGATGGATCAACCAGCTGAACCTTTTGGATCACTAGGAAGTCTCGGTGCTGCCTGCAGCAGACTCTCAGTCTGGAGTAGGAGTTGAGAGTGAGAGGAGCTCAAGAGATTCGAGCAACTGCTCCTGCGTAGTGCGCAGGGGAAATCGTCGGGAAGGCTGTGTTTGGCCTGCCTGCTACCATCATCTGAAGTGGAGAAAATTGGATACCTGAATCGGATTTTATCCAAACTTGCGACTTTCTTTTGATCGGTGAAAAATTTTGCCTGAAGAGGACCGAAGACTTGTTTTAGGCCACTAGAGGGAAAAGAGGGGGGTAACAGTGTCCCGGAGGGCTGTACCCACAGCAGTTTGACCCTGTCCTCTGGGTAGAGACACCCGTTGCTAGAACTCAGGCCCCTCACCCTGTTCTCAGTCATGCAGTCAGGGGTAGTATACCTTGGGGGTAGCGCCATCTAGGGGTTACATCTTTTTCCCAGTTGTGCTGTGCAGCACTACTCCTAGGGCTTCAGTTGCCGCCCCCTTTGGTGCACATTATCCCATCCCTTATGTACAGCGCTACTCCTACTCCTTTCCCCCTCTCTCTGTCCTTTCTATGCAATTGGTACCCTGGGATCTTGAGGTCCCAGTCATGGTACTGGATTGCTGATGTCTCTGTGATGGCAGCTATGTCTACCTCCCCTTCTGCCATCAACACCTATCGGTCTGCTGTCTTGTTTGCCAGACTCCTGGCATTCAGGAGACCACTTTCCATCTCAACTGCTGCCCCTCTGCAACACGCTTCCCGCATTCCCTTTTTTGCTCCCTTCCCCCTTATCTGTGCTATCCCCTCCTGTGGTAAAACCTATGGTAACCAGTCAGCAAAATCACAGTGTGGTAAAATCTTTGGTAATCAGTAAAATTACAGTGTGGTAAAACCTATGGTAACCAGTCAGCAAAATCGTAGTATGGTAACCAGGCAGTACAATTACAGTGTGTTAAATCCTTTGGTAACCAGGCAGTAAACTTACAGTGTGGTAAAACCTATGGTAACCAGTCAGCAAAATTACAGTGTGGTAAAACATGTGGTAACCAGTCAGCAAAATCACAGTGTGGTAAAACCTATGATAACCAGACTGCAAAATTACAGTGTGGTAAAACCTATGGTAACCAGGGATTAAAATTACAGTGTGGTAAAACCTATGCTATTCAGGCAATAAAATTACAGTGTGGTAAAACCTTGGGTACTCAGCAAAATTACAGTGTGATAAAACCTATGTTAACCTGTCAGTAAAATTACAGTGTGATAAAACCTATGGTAACCAGTCAGTAAAATGACAGTGTGGTAAAATCTGTGGTGACCAGCCAGTAAAATTACAGTGAGTTAAAACCTGTTGTAACCTGCCAATACAATTGCAGTGCAGTAAAAACTTTGGTAACCAGTCAGTAAAACTGCAGTGTGGCAGTCCATTCTTTGTTGATTCAAAAGCACAAGCAAAAAATGGAAACCGAATTTGTTGGCAGAAAATGCCAGTTTGGCCCACCCAGTCTGCCCAGATGTTCCCGGTCTAATCTGTCTCCACAAACCCTAACCGGTCTCTGGCACCCCTCCCTCCTCCATGCCTGTTTTCTAATACTCCTGTATGTCTGTCCCATGCATGGTTGAAACCTTCCAGTGTTTTTGTATCCACCACTTCTGCTGGCAGTCTGTTTCAGGTGTCTACCACCCTTTCAATGAAGAAATATTTCTTCACATTTCTCTTACACTCCCCCTTCCAGCTTCATTGTATATCCCCTGGTCCTAGTGCTTCTCATTTGAAAGAGACTTCCCTCCTGTGCCCTGTTCACCCGTGTGACATACTAGTCAGCCTTTAATATCCCCACTCGCTCTGATCTCTTTCAGGGTGTACATGTTGAGATCCCTCAGTCTCTCCTTGTAGGACTTCCCGTGCAACCCCAGCAGCATTTTAGTTGCCCTCCTCTGGACTGCCTCCACCCTGTCTATATCATTTCTGAAATGTGGCATTCCAAAACTGGACACAGCACTCCAGGTGGTGTTTCACCAGTGAGTGACACATTAGCAGCACCACCTCCCTCTTCCTGCTGGATAGACCTCACCCTATGCATGCCAGCATCCCACTCACCATACCAACTGCTTTGTCACACTGCCCTGCCACCTTGGGGTTGTCCGATATAATAACCCCAAGGTCCTTTTCCTGTTTAGTGACTGTCAGTACTCCACCCATCCTATACTCAGTGCCTGGGTTCCTATGCCCTTGGTACATCGTCTTGCACTTTTTGGCATTGAACCCCAAGTGCCATGCTTTATACCACTCCTCAAGTTTCCTCAGGTCACTGCTCTTCTCAACACCTCCTCCTGAGTGTCCACTTTATTACAGAACAGGAACTGTAGCATCTCCCGACAGGATAGGACAGGATAGGAGAAAGAACTGGAAGGGGACAGGATCAGTTGTGTTCCAGGACAGTAGCTGCTGCTGTTGTTTTCACAGGGTTCTTGTGGATTTTACTTGGTAGGTTAGTTCTTTTCTTTCTTACTTCTAAGGGGCTAGCAGGGTATTGTTTTGGGGGCTGCTGGATGTTTGTAAACTGATTTGGTGGCTGTAAGAGGGGCTCATTTTGTGGATGTTTCACTGTGTAACAGGCTGCGCTGGTAGAGGCCTATTTCTTCTGATTTAAAACCTATTTGGTGGGATTTGCTTGAGATGGTTATTTGAATTGAGACCTATATCTGTTAATTTCAAGCCTGTTTTGATGTGTTGTTAGTGAAGCTGATTAAATTGAGACCTGTTTCCTTGGCAGCAAACTTATTTTGGGGCTTTGACTTGAATTTTGATTCCTTGTGCTGACTCCATTAGCTGTAAAGGTTAGTACATAGTGGGGAGGGGTGTTAATGGTCTGGCCAGGTCTCACTCAGCCAATTGACTGGAGGCAGAGCTGAATCAGGTTGAGGTGTTAGCTGCTTTGTCTCCTCAGAAAGAACTGAAGGGACAGGATCAGTTGTGTTCCAGGACAGTAGCTGCTGCTGTTGTTTCTACAGGGTTCTTGTGGATTTTACTTGGTAGGTTAGTTCTTTTCTTTCTTACTTCTAAGAGGCTAGCAGGGTATTGTTTTGGGGGCTGCTGGATGTTTGTAAACTGATTTGTGTGGCTGTAAGTGGGCTCATTTTGTGGATGTTTCACTGTGTAACAGGCTGCGCTGGTAGAGGCCTATTTCTTCTGATTTAAAACCTATTTGGTGGGATTTGCTTGGGCCTGGTTCTTTGGCTGCTGGGCTTGGAGGGAGACAGGGCTGATACACTCTCTCGAGTCAGGTGTCTGCCCAGGACCCACCCTCCCAGAAGTCTGCGAATTTATAGGGAAACACCTGCCCTGCAATTGAGGAAAAGGCTGCAGGTGCAGCTCATGTAGTTCTAGCCACTGGGGTTGGATTTAAAGACTGGGAGAGAGGAGCTTAGGGAGTTGTTCATTTCCTTATAAGTTTAATGTGTTGTACTGCACCTAGTAACAGGGTTACTGGTGTACAGTGGACTGTCTCTAAGATTAGTGGGTGACCTATTAGGCAGTAGGGGTATCTTGGACTAGGGGGGAACCTGGTGGCTCACCCAAGGAAACCTATTTGGAAGGGGATGGAACCACACTTCATTAGGGCCGGCATCTTTGGGAGGGTGGTGGGGTGCACAGGATGTGGAGCAGCCATGATACTGGACTGGGCTTGGAAGTTCGGTGGTTGCCCAGTGTGCTACCAGCTAGCACAGCTTAGGGAGGAGGTTGCGGGGATTAGGAGAAAGCTGGGGGAAGGGGGGTGGTATGGTTGGGGAAGGGGGCTGGGAATCTCCCACAGGGTTGCACCAAGCACTGGGGGTGGGGGCATAGGGAAAGGAGTGCAGGAGAATACTCAGGGGTCACATAGGGACCCTGGCAGAGGAGTCCAAAAGGACACTACCAAGGAAGCAGGCAGGTAACTGGGGACCCTCACAAAGGGGGGACGGAAGGACAACATTCTCAGGGAAGTAGGCAGATGGCCAGGGCTGGACAGAAGGAAGCAAGGCGGGGAGGTGGATCAGACCTTACACTCAGTAACCGCTTCAATTCTCTTCTTCTGCTCAAGGATGAGGGGGGTGATGTAGCCACGACAGGGGTGGTTAGAGACGGAAAGGGAGTGGGAGTGGGAGGCAGGAGGCAGGGGCCAGATAGCAGGAAGAACAGGGGAGGACCTGGAATGCAGGAGAATGGGGAGCAGGAATCAGAGCAGGAGGCAGGGAAGAGGGAGGAAAGCGCAAGAGAAGGACCAGTTGGGAGGAAAGGTAAGGAGAAGGACCAGAAGTACAAGGAGGATTCAGTAAAGGGAGCTGAGGGTTTAGGCCAGGGAGCATGACGAGCAAGGAGGAACTAAATGGAGAGAGGAAGAAAGGGAGGATGAGCCAGGCTAGTTTAGCAGATGGGGAGAAGGACCCAGCTGTGAGCAGTGAGGGGGGAATTAGGCAAGGTACAGAACGATACTCAGGAGGAGGAGGCATAGGGATTGAGGGAGGGGGTGGTCATGGTAAATAAGGAGGGGTGGTTGTGGCACCCAGATAG
The DNA here is from genome assembly GCA_016271365.2 of Neoceratodus forsteri. Taxonomy (NCBI): domain Eukaryota; kingdom Metazoa; phylum Chordata; order Ceratodontiformes; family Ceratodontidae; genus Neoceratodus; species Neoceratodus forsteri. Next base: position 533,544,069 of record CM028130.1, on the reverse strand, counting down.
GGGAGGACAAGGAGCCGGCTGGGTGGAGGGGCTATAGAAAGGATGAGGGACATGAAGGGGGGAAATGGAGGAAAAGGAGTGGTCAGAGTGTTCTGCTGGGGATTCTATGATCAGGGTATCAAATGGGATAGGAGGGAGAAGCCTGGCCAGTTAGAACAAGATGCTTCCTGACTAATGGTGCACAGGGCTGCCAATGAGGTATATCAGCTAGCAAAGGATTGTGGGGTTCCCAGACATACTGTCCACCTGGGTACAAATGACATTGAGGGAAATAGTGAGCTAGATACAGGCAAGATTCAGGAGCTTGCCAGGGTCTGTCATGACATAGGATGCACAGTTTCCTTCCTCAGAAATCCTGCCAGTGCCAAGGGCTAGGTGGGGAACACAAAAGGAAAATTAGGGAGATAAACAGTGGCTCAGGGAGTGGTGTGAGGCCAGAGAGTATGGGTTGATGGGGATTGGGGAGACCTGGGAGATAAGGAGCTGTATGTTAGAGATAGACTACATCTCAATTTGGAGGAGGAGAATCCTTAGTTGAAAATAGAGGGGTTCATTGGTGAAAGTGGGGTTTAAACTTGTGAAGGGGTGGGATGGGAGAAAAGGCTGTCAAGGGGTGCCGATAAAGGAGGGACTCGTCTCCACCCCTGGAGACGAGGAGGATTGCAGGAAAAGGCCAACTGGCAAAGCGCAGACCAGGGAAAACAGGATCCCATGGGAACACGAGCAGGAAATGGAACTATAGGGAAAGGGTGATGTAGTCCTGCAATGCCAAGAGCTTGGGCAGCAAATGCCTGAGCTCCAGGTGTAGCTAACTGAGGAGCAGTGGATGTGGCAGTGGTCACTGAGACTTGGGCCACTGCAAGATATGACTGGGACCTGAACCTGGAGGGTTACACTATGTTCAGGAAGGACACCGGGAGGGAAGGGGAGGAGGGGTAGCAATGATAGTCAAAAACTGCATTGGCATAGGGGGAGTAGAGGAGGCGGAGGGAACCATGGAGGCAATTTGGGTCACCTTGATAACAAGGGGGGGCAAGAGAGTAAAAATAGGAGTGGTGTATAGACCCCCTGCCCTGGCGGAGGAGCTGGAGGACAGTCTGGTGGCAGATGTTAGGAGACACTGCAGACTGGACAGAGGAACGGTGGTGGTGTTGGGGGACTTAAACATGCCAGGAACAGACTGGGAGACTATGACATCCTCTGTGTCCAGGGAACAGAGGTTGTTGGATGTCTTTCAAGACGCGTTCCTAACTCAGCAGGTGAGGGAACCGACCAGGGAGGCACGGGTACTGGATGTGGTCCTGGCAGACAGTGACCAGATTGGGGGCCTGGAGGTAAGGGACCCATTGGCGGGGAGTGACCATGCCACGGTCTGGTTCTGCCTGGACCTAGGAGGGGTAGAAGGCTGCACAAAGACGGAAGTAACTGACTTCAGGGGGGCGGATTTTAAGGAAATGGGAAGGATCCTTAAGGAGCATTTGGATGGGATTGGGTCAGACATGGACGCTGATAGTAGGTGGGAAATCATCAGGAGAGGGGTGCAGGATGCTACCAGCACCTGTGCAAGAGTAAGACGAAAATGCGGTAGGGCCCAAAAACCCTGTTGGTGGACCAGGGAGGTCCAGGAGGTGGTGCGGGGAAAGAAAGCAGCCTATAAGCAATTCAAGTGCTCAAGGAGTGAAAGGGATTGAGGGGAGTACAAGCTGATGGCTAGAAGGGCCACTAGAGTGGTGAGGGTGGCTAAGGCAAGGAAGGAGCAGAACCTGGCCAGGGAAATTAGGAGACGGAACAAGGGGTTCTTTATATACATTGGGGAAAACGAAGGGTGAAGGGACAGATTAGCAGGATTAAATCAGGGGAGAGATGGGCACAAGACCCAGGGGAGCAGGCTGAGGTACTAAATGAGTGCTTCACCTCAGTTTTCACCAGGAAAATGGGGGTGCTGCATCATACATGGGAGGAGACAGAGATACTGAGGAGGGGGGACCCTTACCGATCGGCAGGTCTGGGGAGAGGGGGAGGCATCACTGGCAGGTGGGGGGAGGGCTAAGCAGGGAGAAGAGGTACCGGAAGTGGAAATCACAGCAGAGAGAGTGAAGGCCTCAGCCCCTTAAGACGCAGAAAGCACCGGGCCGGATAAATTACATCCCAGAGTGCTGAAGGAACTTGCAGATGTCCTGATGAAACCCCTGGCAGAGCTTTTCACCATCTCTCTGAGGACAGGTGGGTGCCCCAAGACTGGAAGGTGGCGCATATAGTGCCTATCCACAAGGGGGATCAAGGAGGTGGTAGGAACTCAGGCCTGTCAGCCTGACATCGGTGGTGGGCAAGGTGATGGAGGCATTGTCAAGGAGAGGCTGGGGACCTGGATAAGTCAGGTGCCTGGGACGATAGACAGCATGGATTCATCCTGGGAAATCGTGTCAGACAAACCTGGTGGAGTTCTATGACTGGGTGACAAGTGCCTTGGACCTGGGTAGACCAGTGGATGTCCCTTTCTAGACTTCAGCAAGGCATTTGACTCTGTTCCTCACATGGGCCTGTTGGATAAGCTGGGAGAAATGGGGTGGGGAACCAGATGATCAGATGGATAGGCAATTGGCTCGAGGACTGGACCCAGAGGGTCGTCGTTGGTGGCATAGTCTCATCCCCAAGGAGGGTCATTAGTGGGGTCCCACAGGGATCAGTCCTGGGCCCTTCTGTTCAATGCCTACGATCTGACATAAGGACAGGAATCAGAGTGAGATGAGTCCTTTGCAGATGACTGAAACTGGGGCGGTGGTGGATGGGGAGGAGGGAGGGTGGCCCACAGGGGACCTGGAGGCTCTGGAAAGATGGTCTAGAAAGTGGAAGCTGAGGTTCAATGCAGGAAATGCAAGGTACTCCACCTGGGGCCAGAAACCAGGCCAAGTGTACACCCTGGGGGGGAAATGCTACAAGTCTCGATGGCTGAGAGGGACCTGGGGGTGGTGGTGGATGTCAAGATGAACAACTCTGAGACTTGTAGAAGGGCAGCAGCCAAGGCCAACAGGATGCTGGGATGCATCGCTAGGGGGATCACCTCCAGAAGGAGGGAAGTGATACTCCCTCTGTATAACTGCTTGGTGAGGCCGCACCTTGAGTACTGCGTGCAGTTTTGGAGGCCACACTTAAAGAGGGACATTAACCTCCTGGAGAGGGTCCAGAGGAGGGCAACCAAAATGATTTGGGGCTTGGGGGACAGGACCTATGAGGAGAGGCTCGAAGAGCTAAATATGTACACATTGGAAGAGAGAAGGACGGGGACATGATAGAGGTCTTCAGGTACATGAAGAGGGTAAATAGGGAGGAACAGTCAGGTGCTTGAAGGAAGGAGGAAGGAGCCACTAGAGGGCATGGGTGGAAGCTGGAGGGGAAGATTCAGGGAGAAAGGAGGAGGTGCTACTTCACTGAGAGGGTGGGAGCTATGGAATGCACTGCCTAGGGGCTGGTGGAGGCAGAGACAGTGGAGGGGTTCAAGAGGGGGTGGGACAGGTACAGGGGAAGGGTTCTGGAAGCAAAATCCAATGCAGCAAGAATATCCGGAACTGGGAAGGGAGAAGCCAGAGAAGGCGAGGGGGACAGCAAGGTCAGCACCCAGGGTGGGGGCTGACCAAACGAGCAGACACGAAAGACTGTTAGGCCTATTCTGCTGGCATTTTAGTATGTTAGTATGATAATTTGTCCATTCTGAAAATGCAGTACTTACTGAACTTGAAAACATGGTTCTACTAGTACAGTGCAGCCCTCTTAAATGCATACCCTTGGGATCGGCAAAAAGTATGCATTTAAGAGGACTATGCGTTTATAAGATATGGGATGCACTGTAGTACAGATTGATTGCGTTTGTCTCCAGTACTTGACATTTGCAACAAAATCCCACATTCTGTGGTACTGGTACTGTGGCAAAAAATATTGAAGCCAAGATGTTCAGAACATTTGCACTTATAATATGAGTACTCTGTGGTGAATTTGACGAACCTTATGGGGTCTGCCTGCCCAGAATTTCTTGTATCTTTGAACAGGTGTCATGGTCAGGACCAGTGGTCAAGGGGTCCTTAGATATATGTGATCATCATCAGGGTGTATTTGAGTGGGTGTCCTGGTCAGGGTGTCCTTGAGCAGAAGTCATGGTCAGGGGGTCCTCAGGTATGTGTGATCATGATCATGATCAGGGGGTATTTGAGTGGGTGTCCTGGTCAGGGTGTCCTTGAGCAGATGTCATGGTCAGGGGGTCCTCAGGTATGTGTGGTCATGATCAGGGGGTATTTGAGTGGGTGTCCTGGTCAGGGTGTCCTTGAGCAGATGTCATGGTTAGGGGGTCCTCAGGTATGTGTGGTCATGATCAGGGAGTATTTGAGTGGGTGTCCTGGTCAGGGTGTCCTTGAGCAGATGTCATGGTCAAGGGGTCCTCAGGTATGTGTGGTCATGATCAGGGGGTATTTGAGTGGGTGTCCTGGTTAGGGTGTCCTTGAACAGATACCATGGTCAGGGGGTTCTCAGGTATGTGTGATCATGGTCAATGCAGGGGTGCCATCACTTATGAACCTTTGTGCTTGCTCATTGCCAGTACATAGTATTTTTCCTATGGGCAGGTTCCCTAATAATCCTTTTTCACAGACTGCCCTCAAAACATTAAAGGTGCTTAAGACAACACTCTGGGTGCTTGACCACCACAGCACCCATGGAGTCAGCACCTATTGGTCAGTGGGTTGTCAGGCAGGTGAGATCTGATCAGTAAAATTACAATGTGGTACAATGTTTGATAACCTGTCAGTAAAATTGCTTTTATTTATTTTTTTATTTCATTTTTGTTGACTGGGTAAGTGCACTAGACAAATTCTTGACTACTTTCAGGCACGACTCGGGAGAGGGGGATACAGATGAATGCCAATTAACCTTGAACCAGATTAATCTGTTGGTGGTATTTTTAGCGAATGGAGGGAAATTCTGACCAGAGCACTGGAGAAATTCCCCTCCTCTTTTTGAGTCATGCCATGGGATCTTTAACATCCACCTGAACTACCACCAGAACAGGGAGATGGGACCTCAGTTTAACATCTCATCTGAAAGACGACACCTCAGGAGTGCAGCACCCCCCTCATGCTGCACTGCAGTGTCAGTATTGGGATTTAACCCAAGTGCCTGGTGTGGGAATAGAACCCACATCCTTCTGATCTCCCAGCCTCAGAAGTGAGTGTGCTACCTGCTGAGTCATGGGCACCTGCCCTGAGGATCCCCTGACTGTGATCATATGGTCAGGGTCCTTGGGCAGGTGCCATGGTCAGGGGTCCCTTGTGGAGATGCGATCATGGTTTGGGGTTCTTGTCAGAAAAGTTAAGAACCCCTGATTTAATCTGATTTCAATATTTTATAGTTGTGTTTGCCTGCTACTGCCCAAACTTGATGTCAACTTGTTTTTTCAGCTTATATGAAATGGGTGAAGAGAAATCCTTGCTCTGTGGTATGAATGAGTTACTTAGATAGCATCTATTTGAAGCTTGGACTTAGGAGGATATATGAGAGTGTTTAACATCTCACAGCATGAGAGCCACCATGGAAGGGCTGTGTGTGTTTGTTAAGTAATTATTTTGACCTCATGTCCCTGCCTGCTGGGATATATCATCAACTCAGCCACGGGTGGTTAGGCGGCACGTTCTCCTGCTAGGGATCCATTTAATTTCACTCATGAATGTTTCATGAGCTCCACAACAGCCTGTAGCCCTGTGGATCGAAGGCAGAATCGGATCCCACTTCCCATCTGCTGTACGGTGGGGGTGGGGTGCTTTGAAAGGGGAAGATGAAAACAGTGTAGATGGGGATGAAGTAGCCAAGAAAACTGCACTCACTGAACTTTTTTCTGGCACCCTGTTTTCCTTTGGTGTTTTTTTCAAACAACATGTAAGACAGATAATCTAACCCTTTCCTGCCAGAGATGCAGGCCCAGCTCATGGCACAAATCAGCAAAGTTTGATGGGAGAGAAGTAGTTTGACCTGCTGGTTAGAGAAACAGGGCTCTGAACCTCTGAAAATCTATATAAATTAGTACATATCTGCACATCATATTTACTTATACCTGCTTGTGAAGCAGGGGAAGTGGAAACTACTCAAGTCCTTTCCAGACCTCAAGAGCAATTGTATGCAGTTTCAGAAATATAAGGTTTCAGTTACTATGAATGCATAGAGAAAAGTTTCTGGAGTTTCAGTTTTCCCTTGCAGGGTTTATGCCTTCACTGCCTATCTGTAATATTTGTATAAATAGTATTCAGCCATCCCCAATGGATATGATAGTGCACTTGTTACGACATAACACTGCTCACCGTGGTAACACACTGTGATGTCACAAACCCAGAAATTGTGAAGCTGCTTGGGGACACAGAGGTGCTTTTTAAAAGACTCAGTGAAATAAGTCCTACAGTGTCTGTGGTATTTAGAATTCAAATGACAGAACCGAGTTTAGAAAATTAGAACACAATAATGTTCTCCGTAACTGTTGTAAATGGAGTGATAGCAAGCTTTTTTATTTTAGAAAACACAGTACCTGCTCTGTAAAATATTGTGTTACTATGTGACTCTCAGTAGATTGACTTAAATGAATTTTCCAAAATCCTGGAAAACTTTTCAAAATATAATACTTAAAGACAATACAGCTTAAATTTAATGAAAATTCTGTATTTATCTCCCTTATTCTATATAACTGAGGTCATTTGCATGAAAACAGGATCTTAGTCCCCAGACTTAATCTCATCCCCCTGCTTTTCTCTCATAATGCTCTGTTGGTTTTTTTAAACCTTTTTTATTTTTAGGATTCAGTAACCTAAATGTGTGAGCATTGCAAGAGCAGGTTTTCCACAGTTCCTTCCTTAGGACAGTATCTAACAAACCTTGATGTTTCAGGTTTCAAATCCAAAGCACTTCTACATTCATTTGCACTTGCGCAAGGAACGTCTTGCTACTAACGACAATTTAGAGGTGTATCACTGCTGAGCCAATTACAGCTGAAACTGCAATGGGCTTGGCAGTGTATTCCAATGACCAGGCACTCTGGTCATGACAGTAGTTCTGTTGGCTGATGTGGCATGTTCTGCAGTTGAAAGAAATGGACCGCTCCAGTGAGGGAGCACTTTATTTCTTTCTGTAGCTGTAACTCCAGCCATGCGCATTAGAGTTGAAACTAATGCGCATGCCTGTAGTTACAGCTACAGCTTTTACACACGTGGCTCCTGCTGCTTGCTGCACTCTCTCCCCCTAGTCCTCACCTCTGACCCCCCAAGTTTCAACATTAGCCATGGTGCGCTTTACTTATTGGCAGCTTATGCCACCCGCCGCACTCTCTTGACGGTCCTCACTTCTCTGACCCCTTCCAGGCTTCTGCATTAGCCGAGTTTGGTTTATTAGTGGCTCCTGCTGCCCACCGCACTCTCTCTCCCCGGGCCTCGCTCCTTTGCCCCCCTCCTCGGTTTCTACATTAGCCACAGTACAGCTTTACTTTTTGTTGGCTCCTGCTGCCCGCCACACTCTCTTTGCCTGGTCCTCACTCCTCTGACCCCCCCCAGGCTTCTACATTAGCCATGGTGCAGTTTTACTTATTGGCGGCTCCTGTCGCCCGCCGCACTCTCTCTGCCCGGTCCTCGTTCCTCTGACCTGTCCGACCCCCCTCCCCCCAGCTTCTACATTAGCTGCGGTGCAGCTTCACTTATTGTTGGCTTCTGCCACCCACTTTATTCTCTCTAGATGGTCCTCGCTCCTCTGAAATCCCCCCAGGCTTCTACAATAGCTGTGGTGTGGCATGTGAACATTCAGCATTGACAAATGCTAGTTTAGTTATTGATGAGCAAAAAACAGCCTTACTTTGTATATGTTTATGTAATGCAGTCAGACATCAACCACCTTAATGCCAGAACATGCAGGGCCCTTTGGGCCCTGCAGCAGCAGCACAGTCTGGCTGCTTGCAGGAGCCAGTGGACACTACAAGAAACCAAATTACCTCACAGAACCCAACCTCAGCAAACATATCTTATTAAGGCAATCCAGATAGTTCCCATAACTCTCTTCCCAGACACTCATGAAAACAAAAAGCCTTCACGAAGCCATTTCCAAAATTCACGAAACCTTTATAACAAAACCATAAAACTGTTTTGGGTTTCATCACTCGCACCTCACCAAATTACCATCTGTTTATGAAAAATCCAAAATTTTTGACAAAACAAATCAAAAAGAATCATCCACATATCATAAAGGCTCAGACACACAAGTTACAAACTTGAAATCCCCTTCATTTTCAAATTCTTAATGTCCATTCAGTTACTGGCATTTCTAACAGTCTTGAAACAAAACAAAAATGATGAAATCATGCATGCAGGTGATGAAACTTGATTCATGAAACCATGAAAAATATTTATGGTTTCGTCATTCCTAAATTTTTAAAAAATGAATATTAATGCTGATGGCTTATGGATCAGCCACGAATACTGCTCTGTAACGAGTGGCAGCAGCACTAAACAAAGCATGTAGACTTGCCACTGGTGCTGACCGACTCACCCACACCTGCTGTCTGTACCCTCAGGCAAACTGGCTGTAACTGGAGCATAGAATAAAATTACAAACCTGCCTACTCAACAAGAAGGCGCTTCTGGGCTCCGCCGCCCTCTGCATCTCTGACCTCCTCTACCAAGCTGACCCAAAGCATGGAACCAGGAGTAAGGTGTTGGGTGCACTTGCTGTCCCTTTCCGCAGAACCATACTTGGGCAGCAGGTGTTCACGTATAGAACCCCTCTGTGACTCAATGAGTGCCTGGAAGTCTCACAGGGAACTACAAGCTTGCTAGCCTTTAAGTCTGAACTTAAAAAACAACTCCTCTACAGGAACACTTGTGACTGTCCTTGTGGCAGCTAAGATGGCTCTTGCCCCATGAACACTCCTCAAAGATGTCTCTACACTTGCCTACACCATCCACCTCTCAATTTTTACTCTAAGCAGCCTATATCGTCCACCCCTCAACGTCACCTCCCTCCTGCACACCCACCACAGTCCCCCCACCTCCTTACCTGTCCTCGCAGACCACACCTTATACCTTCCAGACCCCCTCCTCTACTTCCCTTCCCCCTTAACTTCTTGTAATCACCAATCACTTTTGGTCCCTTCCCCCTTCTGGTGTCACCTGCCCTCAGGCTTTCTCCAACCTTCCTTACTGTTTCCACTTCCTACCCCTCACGTTTCTGTTCTGACAAAGTCTTCCTATCAGACTGCTAACCTTTCCCCTTACCTCTACCCCTCTTCTCCTCGCAGAACACATCTCATACCCCCTCTTCTCCCTCCCCAACTTCTTTTTTTTTCCAATAACACTTTTAACTCCCCTGCATTCCCACGCCGAGACCATCAGCTCGGTCACGGACTCTGGCTGCAGCAGCTCACATTCTAGCTGTCATCCCTTGAACTCCCTGGCTTTCCCCCCAGGGTGGGGTCATGGCACCTTGACCAAGGGTGCCGTGAACTTGGGAGAGGCGGGAGTCGGCCTGAGCGCCTAATGCAGCTGGAGTGGGCTTCTTTGTGCCAGCGGGTGCAGGAGTGTTTTTATTTCTCTCCTTGCTTTTGTTGCACAGGAGGCGGGGACATGCAATGACGACCTGCATCTGCCCTGCCTCTGAAGTGCTGCTGAGCGCCGGTCACTGCAGTACCCCCAGCCTCTGCCAGAGGTCTGTTAAGCACCGGACGGTGTCCCCACCTTCCCCCCAGAGAAGGAGAGCAGTCCTTGGGATGCTTCATCCTTCTCCCCTGGCCAGCCCTCCAGTGACCCGAGTCCATTCCTGAACCTGGGTCACCAGTGCCGCAAGCGGAAATCCAACTGCTGCGCTGGCAGGCCAGCGCCAACTTCTTGTAATCACCCATCACCATTGGCCCCCATCCCTTTCTGTTGCCTCCTACCCTCTTGCTTTCTCCAACCTTCCCCACTGTTCCACATCCCACCCCCCCACTTTCTTTTTTGACAGTTTTTTACCACACTGCTAACCTTTCCCTCACCTCTACCCCTCTCCTCCCACCCGCCCTTTGTTCATTCTTGAATCTGTCTTCTCTCCTCACTGCCAAGGATCAATGTCACATTAACTATCTCCCTAGGTTAATTGTTATTGCTACACCTCAGTGAACTGTTTTTTTGTTTATCATGTGCTATATATTATGTATTTTCAACTATTTGTTTTTATTCTCTGTCGTGTAACCTTTGTAAAAGAGCTTCTGCTCAAAGGTTGTTTCTAAATAATTAATAAATAAAGCATGACAATAGTTAATTATGTCAACAGGAAATCCCCCTTTTCCATTCCTGAACCTGGGTCACTGGAGTGGGAAAAGGTAAGGCGCAAGGTGCCTAAACCTTCTTTACCACTGGGCCAGCTATAGAATCGCTGCGATATTAAGGTGATGAAATAGGGGTTTAATATTAAACTGCCTGCAAAAAATACACACACACTCATACACACTATACAAGTAGGATATACAATGGCCTATGTTAAAATATGCCATTTATTTCCATGAGTGAGGGGGTGGAACCATAATGCATGAGTGGTAATGTTAGCTAGTTAAGGGACAGGAGGTGAAAGTGCAATCCCATACAGAAAACAAAACATGTTGAAGATATATTTATAAGAATGTGAGATTTCCAACCCACCCCCTCAACTGCCTTTAGTCAGCATGAAAATCAGTGTCCCAAACAAGTCTCTGACTATAATGTCCCACTAACCATGGAAAGTTCAATAAACACATGAAACAGTGGCCCAGGTGCAGTAGTCACAGTTCATTCTGTACCTTCCTAATGCACATCAACCTGCACATTACAAATTGTGTCTAGCAAAGACTCAGCCACCTGAGGACCAGTAAAGACATACTGCTTTCCCTGGTATCTTAGCCGGAGTCATGATGGGTAAAACAAATGTGCAACCCAAGAATTCCTTTTTTGGTTTGCACAGAACATTCTTTGGTCACACTTAAATGTATGACCCAGGAATTTGTGGCTCATGACAGAAAAATCGGCCCTCTTGCATAAAATTTTTTTTTATATATATATTTTATATATTTTGACCCCACATTATGAACTTAGTCACTAGAATGTGTTAAATCCCATCTAAAAGGCGGCTTCAGAGCGTGGCTGCAAAATCAGCTTTTGTCCTGTATTTCAAAACTTCCCACCGTCATTGTTCATGAGATAGGATCACATAAACAGTATATTCAAAATTTGGGACTGAAATATTGTAAATATTCAAAATTTGGGACTCAAGTATTATAAAACGGCCAAGTTATGAGTAAAAGTATGTGAGACACAAACATTTTTTTATGAGCACCACAAATGGAATTCTTGTGTTGCATGTTTAAGTGCAACGCAAGAATTTTTCATGCACACTATTTAAGTACGACTGCAGAATTTTTGGTGCACATTAAAAAATGTTTGTTTTTGTTTTTCTGCTGGATTAATTGTTTGGTTGCACATTTAAGTACAACCCAATGCAAACTAAAAAAAAACAGTTTTGGGGCCAGTCGAACATTTTGATATGTGGACAAAGAATCCTTTGGTCGCACATTAAGAGCAACTGAAGAATTCTTTCATGTGAACTTAAAGTTCTTGTTTTTTAAATTGTTGAAAATTTTTATTTGTGATCTAATACTTTTTAGGTCACACATTAAGTACAGTACTGCAATACTGGCTCGTGAAATAAGAATGTGATTTTTTATGCGTGTGTGTGTCTCGCATACTTTTAATCATAAATTGCCCATTTTACAATATTTTAGTCCCACATTTTGAATATACTGTTTACATGACTCTTCCTGATGAACAAGGATGGTGGACATTTTTTAAATACAGGTCAAAAAGTGATTTTGTAGTCCCTCTGCGAAGCCACTTTTGGGATGGGATTTAACACATATAGCAATCAAGTTCCTCATGCTGTGGGGTCAAAATGCAAAAAAAAAAAAAAAGAAACATTGTGTGCAGGGCTGGCCTTTAGCCCAGTGGAGAGTGGATAGTGCACTGTGATCCCATGCCAGTCAACTGAGTTTTGGGGTGAGTTCAGTAAGTCAGCTGGATAGGCTGGGGCTGGGGGGGCAGTGCTGCCATGAGGCACCACAGCCAACCTGAGGAGGGATGATGCAGTGTTGGCTGCTGGGGCAACAAGTAACTAGATAGTGAAGAGAAGTCTCTTCTTGGCATAGGGTTTGGGGTCCTGAGCCTCCGCACCTGTAGCTGCACAGAAGAGCAGGACCCATAGGGCCCTGCACTTTCATAGAAACATGGAATTTGATGGCAGATAAGGACTGCTTGGCCCACCTAGTCTGCCCATTTTCCCTACCTGTTTCATATACCGCAGATCCTAAATGATTTGTGGCTTACCCTCTCTTTCTTATTGCTTTCACAGTCAGATGGACTCTGTGGCCTGTTCATCTGCATCTGTAGCCACATTGTGCTTTCACAGCCCGCAGACAGCCCTACAAATTCTTTGCGAATGTAGTCACACAGAAGTGTAGGGCCCTGAGGGCCCTGCACTTCCACAGGTAGACAGATGGACTCTTCCCTTGATGCAGGGCTCAGAAGGACCTGCACATCTACTGTACATCTGTGGTATCTGCATGAAGGAGAATATGATTCCACTTTTTCAAAAAAAAAGAAAAAAAAAGAATAAGGAAATTAATTGCAAAAAACTGCATTACTGAACCAGTTAGGGCTCATCTTAACCCCATAAAAGTAGGAAAATGTGGTGTTAGGGTTTCCCCCATCCTAACTCTCCACCACAAAGTAGCAAAAGGACAAAACCATGCAAGTAACCACAGACTGCCAACATCAGGTAAGACAAACATCATACAACTGGTTCCAGATGACACAAATGCAGTAGCACTGATGTGCTGCCTTTGTAGATTTTTATCAGTGGCTTCAGAAGTGCAGGCCCCATGGGTACCTGCACTTTTGCAGCCAGAAGTGTGTGCATGTCTTATAGTATGCATAAGTACTATGGCTACAGAAGCACTGGCCTCCAAAAAGGCCTGCACTTCTGCAGACAGAAGTAGTGTTGCAATTTGGGTATCATGGATTTCATGGGACCAACACTTCTGCAGCCAGAAGTCAGTGTGCATGTCTTACACCTGCAGCTGCAGAAATGCTGACCCCTCAGGGGCCTGCCTGAGCTTCTGCAGCCAGAAGTATGTGTATGTCTTAACAATGTGTATGAGTACCTGTGGCTACAGGAGTGATGCACTGGCCACATGTGGCCTACACCTCTGCAGACAGAAGAACTGTTGTAATTTAGGTTTCATGGATTTGTATCTATGGCTGCACTGGACTGTGCTTCTACTGACAGAAGAAGTGTTGTAATTTGTGTATTACGGATTTCTGTCTGCAGCCAGATGTGAATATTTATGTCTTGCAGTGTGCATGCTGCAAGAGACAAATCCACAAAGGTAACACATCGGTGCTACTGCAGTTGTCACCTGGAAACAGTTGTATGTTTGTCTTACCTAATGATGGCCGTCTGTAATTGCTTGTGTGTGGTCTTGTCTTTTTGGTGCGGGGGAGGATACGGAGTTAGAGTTGGAAACCCTAATGCTACATTTCCCTACTTTTGTAGGGTTAAGTTGAACCGTTGAAGCCTAACTGGTGCATTAAAGCAGCTTTTTTTACATTGCATGGTTTTGTCCTTTTGCTACTTTGTGATGGAGAGTTAGGATTGGAAACCCTAACACCACATTTTCCTACTTTTGTGGGGTTATTGAAAGACTCTAACATGTTTAAATATAAGAAAAATAGCAGGACAAGAGGACACAGCATGAGATTAGAGGGAGACCGATTAAGGGGGAATGTGAGGAAATTCTATTTCACAGAAAGGGTGGTGGATATATGGAACGGTCTACCTCAGGAAGTGGTGGCTATGAATACAGTGCAGGACTTCAGACAGGCATGGGATAGGCATAAGGGAGCAATACAGATGAGTATGAATAGATAGGCCACTGACAGAGCAAAGGCCTGTGGCACATTTATAAGGTAGAAAAAGAAATGGGCAGACTGGATGGGCCTTGTGGTCCTTATCTGCCATCAACTTCTATGTTTCTATGAATATATATATATATATCAGGAGTGGGGTTAAAAATGACTAAATTAAAAGAAATCTCAGCGAAATCAGTGACAACAACATATCAAAAAGAATATTGCTGTTGCTGTTGTCACAGTAGATATTTTTAAGGTTACTGTCATCACAGTGGAATACCAAACCAGTCAGAAAGAAGCTTTCACAATGCTGATGACATCACAGTGCCTAGTGCAGCATTGCAGCCAGCTGTTAAAATCAAAGAAAAATCGCAAAATTTTCAAACTGTTGATTTAAAAGCTATAACTTGTACACTACTGTTGTATATATCAAATATAAGTTGCAAAAAACTTTGTTAATGCTCTAGTTAGGGTCAAAGCAATAAAATTGGGAAATAAAGCAAAACAAAATGGTTATATTAAACGCACGCTGAAAATAGACAATAGAGTTAAAAATCTATGTTTTGACCTTAGGTCTTCTTCAGGAAATATCTGAAAGAGAACAAAACAAAGTTAGAAAAAAGTGGGAAATTAAGCTTTAGGGGTTCCTTAACACCCCACACTCCCAAAACAAGCAGGAGAGCAGGTGTGGGGTTTTCCTTGGGCTTCTCAAGCCTAACATAACACTCACCCCATTCCATCTGTAAATCTGTATGGACTTTATGAGAATGGGGTGGGTGTTAGGCTTGAGAAGCCCAAGGCACACCCCACACCTGCTCTCCTGCAGGGAGGGTGGTGTGTTAGGGAAACCTTAACTGGGGCATTAACAACATTTTTTGCAACTTATTTCCTTACCTTTTGAGATAATATAATAGTATCCTTATTTTACTGTGGGAGCACAGGGTCCTTTGGACCCTGCACTCCCATCCCTGTGTAGTTGATATATATATATATATATATAGAGAGAGAGAGAGAGAGAGAGAGAGACTGAGAGAGAGAGAGAGGGAGGGCCCTGTGCTTCCATTTATAGGACAACAGTGACCACATTGTCAGCATAGTCTTCTTATTACACCTCCTCATATACCCGTTACAGAAAAATTTCAAATCCCCACCAAAACATAATTATGTGCAACTGCAATGCCATCAAACCAATGAATCAATCAAAATCTTTATTTAACCAGGTGGACATCATTGAGCAAGCTCATTTTCAAGATGGACCTGGAAAGGAGAGGGTAAGAGTACATACAAAGGAATACTCAGGAATACTCATTCTACGCCATTCCGTGCCACAGGTGGAAAAACACTTTGGGCTGGATTTCAAAAATGACAGCTGTGACATACATGAGATGGGGTAATAAGAAGGCTATGATGAAAATCTGGGGTCAAAATATTTAAAATGTCAAAAGTTACCAGCGGCTGTAGTGAAATTGCAATGAATGGTCATAACTTTGGCATTTCTTTCATATTTTGACCCAGATTTTCAACATAGTCTTCTTATGACCCTACCTCATAAACCCCATAGGTGAAAATTTTCAAACTTGTGCCAAAACGCCATTCCGCACCACAGGTGCGAAAACATGTTTCGGACAGGATGTGAAAAATGACAGCTGCACTGTTCATGAGGTGGTGTGAAAAAAATGGCTATGTTGAAAATTTGAACTCAAAATATTGAAAATTACCAAAGTAATATGCATGCGTAGAAAGATTTAAATGGATGCTTATAATGCTGCCATTTTTAGGAATTGTTTCACCAAAGTTTCAACGTGGCCTTTCTGGGATCCTACCTCATGTACAATTGTTATTCAGTCCGGAAAGGTGATTTCATGCAGCGACTGCAAAATCACCTTCTGGGCTGGAATAACGAAATGACAATGCCAGTGTTCATGAGGAGGGGTCCCAAAAAAGCCACGTTGAAAATCTGGTGAAAAAATTCCTAAAAATGGCAAAGTCATGAACATCAGTTCAAAACACCACTGAAATACATTATACGGTGACTTCTGGTAACGTCATGCTCCCGACCACATGCTAGTGTAAGAGGCGCTCACTGACCCAAGCTAATATACCTCCTTAATTGCACCAAAATCTATCACAAATCCTGAAAAACTACCATAGAACGTTGCAACATGTTTCGACGAGGGGGACAAAACAAATCTATGCCCTCAGACCTACCTGATGAGAAGAGATTATCTGAAAGAGACTCAGAGAGCGAGGGCTCCCAGGCCTCCTCCTCCTCACGGTGCCACCACACCGGACAGGAGCAATCAGCCCTTACCACCTTGCAACAGCATAGGGCGCAAATGTTATCCTAACTATGGGACTTTCGGAAAAAAATGCGCTCCATGGCTACGGCACTGCATACCGATATAGGGAAGTTGTAAAAACATAAGGAAATTGTCGAGGCTCAGGCTACGGAGGTTGACAAGTGCATGGACTGCACAGAAAGGGCTATCGTACAGCTACACAACTCAGTTAAAGCCCCGCAAGATTGAGCTGAAAATGCTGAAAGCAGGAACCAGAGGAATAACATCCACATTTCTGGAATTCCTGAGGGAGCTGGAGGAGTGGACATCCTGCGGTTCACACAGCAATTGCTCTGGGAGTTGCTTCCACTGCCTGACTCTTCCTCACTTGAGATGGAGCGTGTCCATCGAACCCTCTTGCCTAAACCAGCCCCAGCTGTGCGGTCATGCACGGTTCTTGCCAGATTCCTCAGATTTCTGGAAAAAGAAACAGTACTGTATGCAGACTGGTAGAAGGGGATTGTGCTCTTCCAGAATCAAAGGTACTATTTTGAGAACGATTACACCTCAGAAATTTTAAGCAGGTGTAACCCCTATATTCCAATAATGAGGGCCTTAAAAGTATCGAACCTCCATTTTAGAACCCCATACCCTGCCAAACTTACTGTGTACTTCCAGGATGGTCCCCTAACATTCAACTTGGCTGCAGAGGCTACTGAAGGACCACGGAGTAGGAATATTGATATTCCACAGCAGCAAGCACCACCACGGACCTCGCTTGCATCCAAGCTCTCTCAGCAACTGTGGATGGATGGCCAAAAAGAATCCAGGCAAAGACAGGGAACTGAGGCCATCCAGCTCATTGCCGACAGTCTTAGGAACCAGCGCACTCCTGCATCACCTGACTGCCAAGAGGCTCCACTACCCCCATGTTGAGACAACGCAGTGTCTTTCTTAGGCCCACTTGAACTTTGATGACTGGGCGCAGTGGAGGTGATGCTTCTATCTCTCCTGACCCCGGGACCGTGAATGAAATGTGTTATGGGCTAGCCTGAAGCTGCTGCAACCCATGTTACTGGGCCTGAAATGGGTTGAAACACCACAGATCTTTTCTGCAGAGGATTAGCTTTTGAACTGCTAGAACACTATTCACAGGACTTTATTTAATCCTGTGAGAGAAAAGTTATTGCTTTTATTATATTAACCCCATTAACTACTACTCTTCTCCTTACTTTCACAAGCTTTACTATGAGAACAAAAACTAGTACTGTAACCCCACTAACATGATGTCTTCCTCTGTGCTGTGTGCTCTTCTAGGTACAATACTCTCTTAAAGGTTCGACCCTCACCTTCTTCTCTAACCAGCCATGAAAAGTTATTAAGGAGAACTTTACTTATGAATTTATGCTGTCTCTTTCTTTTCCCATGTTTCCTTCCCTCCTTTATAGACATCTCTAAAAAAAACACTACTAAAATACTGGATGTGATTCGTTGCTTCTGTTGGGGGTAGAGAAGGAGGAATTCACTTGAAGGCAGCTATTTCATAGCCGAGGTTTCTTCCGCTGGTGGGGGGCATGGTCTTCCACCCGAGTGATGCACAGACAACTTAGAGTCACCATGAGATGGATCTTGTGGGGTGGGGCTGGGTGCTCACAGGGGAGGGAGGCAAGACTATTAAGGGTGCTTATGTCTCCTCGCCTCCCCTCACGCCCCCGGGCCACCTGGCACTCATCTGTGGGTGGCTCTGATACTGGAATGGTTGAGGGTGGGCCTGGTCTATCGACAGGCTGTTAGGGCGAAGCATGGGGGCTCAGCGGGGCCCACGTCCGCTAATCGCTGTTGACCCGCGGTGGGAAATGGAAGCTGTCTTCCTACTGTCTGGGGGAGGATTGAGTACGCTGCAGACCAGACTCATGGTCTTAAGGGTATAGAATGGGCCTTCCTTGATTTAAATCAAGTGCACATCTGCAGACCCACGCTTTGTACAGGACATTTCAAAGAACGGGAAACTCACAGAGTAGCTGGAGGGGAAACAGGACTCCAATCCAGAATGGCCATTGGCAGCTGCTTACAGCCACTCGCTGACCATCATAACCAAGCAGGTCCTATAATGTAGCTGGGATGAAGGTTCTTGGGGGGGTGAGGGACATGGTGGCTGAGCTCTCCTCATCCTCCACTTCCGGGGGGAATAATCGTAACCCAGGATACCAAAAATATAGACACAGAGGTCTTTCCATATTCAGATTGATGGGTGATGCGCAGACTGTTGAATGGTATCCTGTAGGAAGGGAAACCAGAGAAGGGTGGCTATCCCAATGACCCATTGTGGGGCTACACCCTGTGGTGGCTCTGTGTCTTGACTGGGAGTGGGGACCACAATCCTTAATAGTATCACATATTTATTGTTGAGAAATTCAGGAACTAAGGGTTTAGTAGCAATAACACTAAAGAAATGTAAGACTGCATTATATAAGAAAGTAGCACAACAGCCTGCAAAAACTGATAATGATGTGTAATTTATTCATACCCTTGCACCTACTACTTACCATTGATCGGAGCCCCCCCCCGACTAGAGACCTGCTGCGATGACACCCTCCAACGGGGGGAGAAGCACCTCATGGGCAGGCCAGTCTGCAGGCTGAAGGGCATTTGGATACCCAGTGGTCAGGTAATGGGGGGGGGCTATCTATGTACTGTTGACCTGGTTGCTGCTTGTGGGCTGAGGGGGTGGGAAGCTACTGGGGACAGGGGAGGTAGGATTCCGAGGGGGGGCCATGGGGTTCCCTGGAACTCAGCCCACTGCCAGGAATGGCATCAGCACCCTTCTCCCACGAGGACCCTTCGTGGGGTTGGCGGGAGTACACAACTTCTGGGCCTCTGCAGCCGCTATCCTCTCCCCACAGTGCTGCTTAAACCTCTCCTCACCTTCAGTAGAGTGGCGAGGGGGGTCTGCAGCAGGTGACCTAGCTCACTCCCAAGAACACATAGGTACCCCTGCACACGGACATCTGCCCCAGTACTGCCCCACACATTGTTAACTAGTACCTTTGGATGAAATGTTGGAACACCAACGAACAAGTAACCGGCATGATTAGTCTCCCAGCTGTGTGAAAACCGCCATGCCTGCCCACATACCCGCTAAACAAGGGCACCATTAGAGGCAATGGTAATTTGCGACTATCCCCCCTCTTCACTTTCCAATGTGCACCCTTGAGCTGGTCCCAGGGAAGCAATTGACGTCCCAAACCCTTCCCCTTACCCATAGACACAGTATGTGTCATGAGAACCCTCGGCTGCATTGATTCCTCTTAGTAAGGTAATATTCCTTACTTCAGGATCATGGATATGATCCCAAATAATGGAAGTACCAGTTACATGTTCTATGTTAGATTAGCCCAGTTGGCAATACTGTTATGGGCTCTTGCGTATGCCAGGGCAAGTTGGACTAGCCTTTCCACAAAAGTCTCTCCCCTACACCCTAAAATCCACTGTTCCCATCAACAGGTTGTTATATAGGTAGCCCTTGAGGTGGGCACATGGGGAAGGGCGCCATTTGTAACAGCGAGTTGTTCCCCACGAAATCCCTGATGGCGATGGAGGGGGTAGGCGACTGGATGCGGGTGGGAGAATGGGAGACAAGATGTCGCTATATGGCGCGCTGGGGAGAGCACGGTGAGCGGTGGGCTGGGAGGTGGAGGAGCTGTAGTGGGTGGCATTGCAGTGGGTTGCCGAGCTGCGTCATGGTGTCGGGGGTTGGCCTGTGGTTGGGGTGGGTGAGGTACTGGGTTTGGGTCTAGGCGCTGGTACGATTTTATTGCGTCTGGCCCTAACCTTTAATTTTACATGCTTTCACCCCGACATGCACCCCTGGAGTTGAGAATCCTTTAGTAGGGAGGTGCAGGGGTGAAGCCCTGCGGAGGGTGGAGGCGCGGGGCGCAGCCCCTCCCACAGAAAGCATTAAAATTGAGGTCCCCGGCACCGTTGTCCTGTGCGCCGGGTTGTCAGAGTGCCGAAATCTGACTGTGTGATAACTGTGATCGCCTTTAGCCTTTCGTCATTATCGCATAGAACCGTTATAAATGTTACCTTTGTTTTTGTTGTTGATGTTGATAAATGTGTGTACATATACTTCAATGCAGGTCGACAGGTGCTAAATTCTTATGCTTGAGAGACCCAGGAAAGGGATGACCCGGGGGGGGTGGGCGCCATGGTGGGAACTGGACCTGGGCCCTCTAGCAGCACCACTGGCCTTCTAAAATGTCAGAACCCCATTTGAAATTATTATCCCTAAATATAAACGATTTGACCTCCCCAATCAAAAGGTCCCGAGTCATGTCCTACCTTAGAAAAGCAACTCGGACCTCATCTATCTACAAGAGACCCACTTAAATAATGCAGAGCACACCAAACTAGGAAAATTCTGAGGGGGGAGATGTACTTCTCTTCTGGGGTGGGCAGGAGGAGGAGGATGGCAATTTTGGTTCCCTCGCACACCCCATTCCAATCTGGCCTCAAGTGGGCAGACCCAGACGGTCATCTAGTGATAATTCAGTGTACCATCAACTCAAAGGAGGTCAGATTAGCCATTGCATACTTTCCTCATTGACCTTGATGTACCCCAGTTACAGATCCTGCTAGATAAAATTGTGCGAATGGCCAAGGGAGTGCTCCTACTGGCAGGAGACCGTAATATTATCCCTGATTCCACAGTAGACTCCTCTAACCTAGACCCCTCCCAGCAGAAGTGCTTCAAAATTAGGGAGAGGTGGTCTGAGTGACACCTGGTGGCACCTCCACCCACGTTCCAGAAACTACTCCCACTACTCTGCGGTTCATCAAACATACTCATGCATAGACCAATGCTATACACAAATTGAAAACTTAGAAATTCTGAAAGACTCCCGGATTGGAGATATAGTACACTCCAATCATGCCCCTCTGGTTACCTTATGGGACATCATCAAATCGGTATTACATCCCCATCTACTCCTGCACTTTGCCAGCACCCCCCCTCCTTTCTTCACCTCCCCTGCTGGCCCATGACAAATGCCACCCAGCTGCACTACCTCTATTCTTACCCGCCTTCCACCACTCCTCTCTCTGTTTCCCCTCCCACCTACCTCCCCTTTTCTCCCATCCACTTAGTCTCCCTGATTTCACCCTCCTCCTTTCCCTTTCCGCTCCCCAAAGTTACACCTTATTGTTCTTTTTTCCTCTACAGGACTGTTTTTTTTTTTTTTTTTATAAACTGTTATCTTTGCTTATGTTTATCTCAATTGTACCAATGATGTGGAACCTTTGTAAAAGAGCCTCGGCTCAAAGGTATTTGTAATCCTAGAACAAACAAACAAACAAATAAATAAAACATGGCCACATACTACAATACACAAGACTAGAGAGTGTTGAGCGCAAAGGACCAGGTTAAAAGATTCCCTCCATTTTCTCCAGATGGCACATAAAAAGGGAGGTAGGTCTGTACTTTCACAACTTCTGCACACTAAAGTGGAACTAGACCGCCTAAGTCTCCAGCAGACAGAAATTGTTCTGACCTTCTTAAGGCAAAGGTTTTTCTTAAGTGGACCCCCGTGCCACGAGGCTTCTGGCATACTAGATCCGCAGGCAAAAGAAAACTTCCACTATCACCACAGTTAGACACCTCTCTGATGGATGACCACTCACTATGATTCATGACATAGCAGAGGCCTTCATTTCCTACTATGCCACTTTATACACTCCTGAGCATGTAGCCCCCAGCCAGAAGATAGTGGAATATCTGCAAACTATTACTCTACTTCGACTCACAGAGGACCAAGGAGAAACACTAACATCCCCAATATCTGAGATGGAACTCTCAGCTGCCATCACCAGGATGAAAACAAATCCCCAGGCCCTGATTCTATGGGACAGAGTTCTATAAAACAACTAGATCCCAAATCCTCCCTAGGATGCTCTCAACTTTAACTCAGTCCTAGAAGGGGACTCCCCCCAATCTTCCTGGTCATATGTCACCATATCGATCATCCCTAAACCAGGTAAAAACCCACAACTCCGCAGCTGCTACAGACCAATATCAGTTCTCAGTGCTGACTATAAGCTATTTATGAGTATTCTGGCATGCTGTAGAGACAGTTACCTACCCCAGTTGATTGGAAATGACCAGACTGGGTTTGTAAGAGCTCATTCCACTACAGATAATATTAACGCACCCTCCATATCACCCATGAAATGCAGATCAACAGTTTCCCTTTGGCCCTAATTAGTCTCGATGCTGAAAAAGCATTTAATAGGGTTGTGTGGCCCTTCCTGTTAGGTACTGGGCAAGCTGGGGATACCACGAGCCTTGGTCCTGGTCATTCAGGATATCTCTTCAACCCCTAAGGCATGTGTAAAGGTAGGAGGACATCACTCCATGTACTTCCCTTTACACAGAGGTACTAGGCAGGGGTGTCCCTGTCTCCCCTACTATTTGCAGCCTTTATTGAGCCACTAGCACAGCGAATCCATGAGGCAGAGAACCTACCCGAGAGTACAATTGGTGGTACAGAGCACTGCATAACTTTGTATGTGGATGATGTTCTGTTATACCTATGAGACCCAGAGAGGATATTACCAAAGATGAAACAGATACTAGATGATTTTGGCCAAGTATCAGGTTACAAGCTGAACATCACCAAAACAGAAATACTAGCCTTTCACTACACCCCCTCCCTGGGTATCCAAGCCCTCTTTCCATGTAACTGGGATCTCAGCAAATTGAAATACCTAGGGATCTACCTGTCCCAGATCCCAACCTCAGCCTACAAAAATAATTATGCTCCTTTCGCTGCACAATTGAAATCTGATCTTGCAAGCTGGGCCACCCTACCCCTGAGTCTAACCAGAGAATAGATCTCATTAGAATGGTGACACTTCCTAAGGCACTCTATTTACTTTAGAATATCCCTATCCCCCTAACTCAAAAGATGTTCTGGGAGTGGAACCAGAATATTTCCAAGTTTATATGGGCCGGGCAGAGACCCAGAGTTCGCTGAAAAGTGCTAGTCCTACCAAGGTCAATGAGAGTCCTATCGCTATCAGATCTACAAGTCTACCTACCATAGGGCAGCTCTCCTCACATACCTTACGGCCAGACAAATATCTACCTCCAGCCCACACTGGACTGAGACAGAACAAACCCTTATTGATGAGTACTTTCAGATACTGTATCAGCAGGCAGTGGAACCTCTCCCAAGCCATCTAACCAACCCTTGGATTAGACACGATATAACAATCTAGAACTCCGTCAGGAGATCTCAGCACTTTGCCCCATTCCTAGCCCTCATATGCCCAATTCATACCTCAGCCACTTCCAGCCAAGTAGACTAGACCACGGCTTCCCTATATGGGAAAGATACAGCCTCAAATTCCTAACTCAAATAATAACCTAGGAAAAGCTTTGGTCCTTTGAGAAAATACAAAAGAAGTTTGGGGTGCAATGCAGGGACTTTTACCGCTACTTACAACTATGATATTATTACAACAACCTACCCGAGGGGGTTAGAACACCTGAACTGCACCCCCCATTGATTGCTAAGCAAACACAACTGAACACTAACCCAAACCAGGGGCATCTTATCTCCATATTCTATCAAACACTCATCACACACCAAGAAAGTCCTACAGACGGCATGCGCCTACAGTGGCAAGAGGAACCGGGCCAACCCATCACCACAGAGGAATGGCACTTATCCTGCCAGCATGTGGCGAGGGTCACCAGCTCACACCAATGGCGAGAGTATGGCTGGAAAAAATCTAATAAGGCACTTCAAAACCCCAGCTATCACCAGGCATTATTCACCCATGGGCTCTGCTGACTGTTGGCACCAGTGTGGAGAGAATATGGCACACCAAATGCACATCATGTGATCATGCCCCAAACGTAGTTCCTTTTTGTTAGAGGTTCAGTCTCAACTTCAGGAACTGTTCGGGATGCAGCTTAAACTCACTGAAAAGATGTGTGTTCTCCTGGTCTTCCCCCGGGGACTGAGAGACCCTAATACTAGATATCTTCTGAGCCTCCTTATCATAGCTGCCAAGAAAGCCATAACCAAAGTGTGACTCACCTTAAGAATCCCAACTATCCAAGATTGGTGGCCGATAACCAAACAAATATACCAAATGGAAAAAAAATCACCTATAGACTTAATGAAACAGAGAAGTGTAGCTCCAGATGGAAATACTGGTTATTATATTACATGCTAAAAGGCAAATATTTTGTCCCTTAAAACCACTTCATCCCAGTAACTCACCCCTGCCTGCCCCTCCCTCCCTCTTCCCCCCCACCCAATGGGAATAATCCCACCAGTCCATGGGTGAAAGGGGCACTGCTGGGGTCCATGTCCCTTCACCAAGGGACCTATCCATAACAACCTACCTCCTAAGGACCAGTAGTTTGCAAACACCAAATCCATGATATCTTGCAGTATGGGACTCACAGGCACAACTTTGGAAGGTAGCAGGACTCAGGAGGGGAAATGCCTTATACTTTGCTTATTTAATCCAAAAGCATTCTAGAATGTATAACTGCATAAGGATATCATTGAAGGATGAGTGGACCAATTTAACAATTATACGCTGTTTCTAATATGATATGCTGTTAAGATCCTGAATTTGTCTAGTAGGAATTCTCCCAACGAAGCATATAAGTACTACTGTAATGTAATTATCTAGTCTTGTCGACTGTGTGTGAAAAAACAATAAAGATGATATCTATTAAAAAAAAAAGTAATACATTATATGGCACTTACCTTTATTCCTCAGTTCATGGTTCAGCTTTGAAGAGTGCAGACGTGTCTCAGTCCACAGGAGATGACAGCCTCCAGCCTCTGGTGGTAAATATAGGGTAAGGGCAGGTGGGGTGCTGTGATCTCATTGGGAGGGTCGGGATGGGGAGAGGGATGGTGGGGACAACGAGGGACCGTTTTCTTTTTTCAGGTTAAAAAATTAAAAAGACATTAGGGGACTGTTTTCTTTTTACAGGATTACAGTAAAAACATATTTTGGGACACCGGGGGTGGCTCCCCAATGTCTCACACTGCTGGGGGGGGCTCTAAATGCCGACACAGGGATTGGGCCCCTCATGTCAGCTGATTTATAAAACAACGGGCTTCGGGGGGGGCATCCGACACCAGGGGTGGGCATCCCGGTGTTGAATTCTATTAAATAAACAAGGGAACAGTGATCGGGGGGTTGGGGGGTGCCACTAGACACCTGGAAATATATAGATATAGTGACTGGGGAGTGAAGGGTGCCACTAGACCCCAGGGAAAACAGTGGCTCACAACTTACACTGCAGCCGACTGCAGGAGTTCAGCTGTGGCTGCAGAACTAAATTAAATTTGCTGTTCTCATACAGAGAACGCAGTGGAAGGATCCTCTTGCTAAGCTGGGCACCCAAGATTTTGGGTGCCCAGAAAAGTATTTCTGGGGCTAATTGTGAAAAACAAACACCAGAATCTAGCTAAACAGGGCCCATTTAGCTAGGTTCTGGTGTTTGTTTTGTAAAATTACAACATTTTTATTTATTTTCCATGCTTTTTAGTTTGTGGAAAAAGAAAACTAAGATGGCAGCTCACAAAAAATATTTTTTTCCTTACAAAAAAGGAACGGATCTCATGAGAATGAATCTTTTTATGTGAGATCAAATCCTTTGTTGAATGTTTTACCTCTGTCCTGGAAAGTGATCTTCCCATGGGAGATAATGGGTACTTAAAAAAACTGAATAACTTTGCAACAGATTAATATTTTTTCACCAAACAAACACCAGCAGTTCTGTTACCCAAGATCTTTCTACCATAAAAAAAAATCACACCAAAATTCCACACCATTTGGGCGCAAGGCTATCAAGAAAAAACTGCAAAAATTGGCAACTTTTAAGGTTTTTGCACTATCTGGATCTCAGACTCCGCACATCCAACTGGAACGAAACTTGCCACGTCAAGAGATCCACCCCACAGGACAGTGCATACCAAATTTTGTGCAAATCCATTTATCAGTTGCAAAGAAGTGGTGGGGAAGGTAAGGGAGAAAAATATAGCATTCAGGAAGTACAAGGAAACACAGAAGGAGCAGGACAGAGAACTGTACCGTTTTCTTTACTGTGAGGAAGTATCTTGAATAGAAACCCTTTCCCCTTTGAAGCAGGGGTACAGGTTCTACTGCCTTGTCCTGCAACAGTTTTCCCACCGCTTCCTCCAGTAGTTGAGCTTCTGATGGGGAGGAAGGGCTGAAGGCTCTTGTCCTCAGCTTGGGCATAAACTTGATGCTGAGGGTAAGACCTTGGCCCACTACCTCCAGGATCCACCTGTCTGTGGTGATGGACTGCCAGACCTGGAGGAAGTGGGCAAGCCAGCCCCCTACTGGGAAAGGGGAGGTGACCCTGACAGACTCTTCAGGGAGTCTACTTAACTTGCAGGTTTGGCTGAGGACTGGGCTCAGTCCTGCCAGTGCCCCTTCTACCCCTGCCCCTGAAATAGCCCCTCTGAGGTTGATAGGTTGGAAGGGCTTGGGTTTGGAAGAAGGGCCTATGATGAGGCCTTGTTCTCCCACCTCTGTTCTGTTGTTTCTGGGGGTAGCTGCTCTTTGTTTAGCAGCCGCACTCCAGTAGGCCACTTTGCACTCATCTGTCTTTTTCATATAGGACTCAGTCCGCTGGCCAAAGAGGGATGAAGGCCCACAGGGAAATCCAGGGATTTTGTCTGTGTATCCTGAGAGAGATTGGTCATCCTAAACCATGCAAATCTCCTTAAGGACACAGAAGTAGCCATCAACCTGGCTGCAGTATCATTGGCATCCGCAGCCATTCTAAATTGAAATTTGGATGCGTTGATGCCCCTCCTGGCAGCCTCTGCCAGGTTGGATGCCATGGGTGCTGGACAGGCTTTAGAAATTTCTGATACTGTGCTCCAAAGGCTCTTTTGAAATCTGGCTATATAAGCCATGTAAGTGGCTTGTCTTATGGCCAAAGAAGAACCCAAATAAGCCTTTCTGGCCATTGAATCCATCTTTCTGGAGTCTTTATCCGGAGGGTGGGAAGCCAGGGGTACACCAGCCTTATCACTGGCAGCAGCCTGTACCACCCATTCATGGCTGGGGTGCCCAAAAAGAAATTCAGCACCAGGTTTGGCCACCCAGTACTTCCTGTGCAGTTTTCTGTCAACTGGAGGAATAGATGTGGGAGTCTCTAAGATTGTTAACACATGCTTTCTCAGAGATTTATGGATGGGAAAAAGAAGCTTTTTAGCTGAAGCCACATCCATCATCTCAACATAGTCTGGTTCCTCCTCTTCCTCAGTTGTCTCTTGGGTGGGGAGGTCCAGAGCTTGTGCTACCTGCTGCATAAAAGCAAACAGAGTAGTAAAATCCTCTGACCCCTTGTCAGGGGAGTCAAGACACTGGGGATCAGGGGAAACATCTGGTTCCAGAGGCTCCCCTAGATCCTCATCATAATCCTCCTCTTCATCATCCCCAAAGCCCTCAGTGTCAAAATTACAAGGACTGGGAACTGGGATAGAACCTGGGGGCAGAACTGGGGGACTCTAAACCGAGGACCGCAGAACCGAACTGATGGGAGACTGGAGGGATTGAGTAATTCTTATAGCATTAGCAATCTCCTCTGCAGTCAGAACAATTGGGTTTAACGGTTGTGGTTCCTTTTTTGTGGTTGTGGTTTTTCTTTTTCTTGACCATGGTTGCCAGTTCAGCGGCAGGCTCCTCGGTTCATTTCTTTCCCTGTGAACCGGCACCTCTGTCAGAGGGCATTTCCTCCAGTTTGTAGGTTTCTTTTGAGGATGGAGACTTGTCCATAACCAGGTCAGCAGTTTTCTCGGACAACCTTTCCTTCAGTCGGTTAATTGGCCTATCCAGCGTCTATTGAGGAAAGTTTTTACATATCTCGCAGTCTGTCTTCAGGTGGTCAAACCTGAGACAGAACACACACAACACATGGGGAACAGCTTTTGCAAAAGTTTCCCCGCACTCAGTACAGTGCTGGAAGCCTGTTGGCCTGGTTCTTTTCTTAGGAGTCTGAGACATAGCCAACAAAAATGCTAATCCCCTATGAACTGGTTCAATCTAAACTTTTTTTTGGGTCAGTTTAATGGCCTAGGAACGAACCGAGGTTTAACCCGGCAACACTCCTAACCAAGTGAAACTAACATAAATAAAATGTTACCTCCATAAAATAGGAAAAAAGGGCTCAGTTCCCGACCAGTGGGAAAAAGTGGAGAGAAACTGAGAACTTACCAAGGATTTACTAATCTAAACTAGTCTACCTGTAAACCAGAGATGGCGGTTCCAAAATAAAATAATTGATACTGAACCAAGAAAAGATAAACAATCTTGAGTAAAGATGCAGAGGATTCTCTGAGGCATCTGACTAGGCCAGCGGAGTGAAGAATCTGATGGTTAGAAGGTTGTTTACCAGAGACAATGGTTTGAAAACCGAGCTTGAGCCTAGCATTCTATCATTTGCATAGGTTCTATTAACTTTTTCAGCTCCGGGGCAGTACT
Source organism: Neoceratodus forsteri (assembly GCA_016271365.2). Classification (NCBI taxonomy): domain Eukaryota; kingdom Metazoa; phylum Chordata; order Ceratodontiformes; family Ceratodontidae; genus Neoceratodus; species Neoceratodus forsteri. The sequence continues at coordinate 533,515,262 of CM028130.1, read as the reverse complement.
ATGATGGGACCATACTGCATATGTCAGAATACAGTAAGATTTCCTGGGGTTAGAACTGTACTGGCACTATCGAACCACTATAATAAAACAGACTGACTCAACATAGGTAGTTTATCATCATTCGTGAGTAGGCAGGACTTTCATAACTCGCTCATGGCTCTGCCAGTCATGTGTTATGATCCTCTTCCCTCACACTTGCAGATAAATAAATATCTAGGGGTGATACTCGATAGCAACTTATCATTTACAGATCATGTTGATCATGTGGCCAAAGCAGTCAACTCAAGAACAGGTTTACTTTTCAGGAATAAAAAGTGCCTTCCTGCTGATGCTCTAAGACTGGCAGTTAACTCTTCAGTGATCTCTGTTATAGATTATGGTCTGGTTGTGTATGCTGCAGCATCCAATCCCACCCTCAAAAGAGTCACAATAGCTTTGAACAAGGCATGCAGACTGATCACAGGGGCACACAGGCTCACTCACGCGAGCAACGTATATACCGAATCAGGCTGACTCAACCTCAGTTGCAGATTGAAGTATCAGACTTGCCTCATTGCCAAAAAAACTACCATGTGCCTTACTCCCCCTGGAGTACAAAGACTCTTGAGCATAACAGCTAATTCCCGCCCCATCAGAGGAAAAATCACCCAACCGTCTAAGGTACCCTTCTGCCGCACTTCACAAGGACAGAGATCGTTTGAGTACTGAGCTCCCGACTGGCTGAACTCCCTCCGCTCAGAAGTACTAACTGAACCTAAAATTGGCCTCTTTAAGCGGAAGCTGAAAGCATTCCTTACAGAACTCGGTTACTGTGATCATCAGACCTAAACTCAGTTGCTTGGTAGTCTTACCTGACATTCTTGTTGGCAGCACTTTTTACGTTTTATAAGTTCCTTGGCACTTTCTCCTACCCATACCCTCCGGCACCTCGTCTCACCATCCCATTACTCTCCCAGTAGTTAGGATCTACCCCCTCACCGCCCCTGCCCTTACCAACCCACCCTTACTCACCTACCTCTCCTCGCATATGCCTAATCTCACCTAACTCTCCCATTCCTTATGCCTCCCTTTCACCTTTGCCTCCCTGTCCTCTGACAAAGTCATTCTGATTGGATGGGTGAGTTGTCCATCTTCTTAAGGAGGCTGGGCACCAGGAAACAAATGCATAAATAGTTTATTTAGTTCCCTGTACTCACAAAATCTATAAGAAGTAAGCAGCAGCACACAGCACAACAGCAGTGTACAAACGTGGACGAACTCCCCTGCTGTGTGCTGCTGCTTATTTTTTATGGATTCTGTGAGTACAAGAAACTAACTAAACTATGCATTTGTTTCCTGGTGCTCAGCCGCCTTGCTTGCCAAGTCTCTGATCTCACACACAGTTGCTTTCTCATTCTGAGGAGATCATTTACCCAAATGCATGTAAGAATAATTGTTATATAACCGTATCAATACATGGTGCTAGCTCTGTTTTTTTCCCTGTGATACTAGTGGTAGTAGCAGTCGTGAAGTGGACACTTGGACTGCCTGGTGCTCTTCTTTCATATTGCTTCGCGTTGCGTTGCGTTCCATACTGAGAGCCGTTGCTATGCTAAACATAATTGGTGACATACAAACATACTGACCTCTTTTACAAAAAGTCAGACTCAGGAGACTGATTTAAAAAAATAGAGATATGGGACTTGCCTGCCTTTGGTCTGCATCATCATCATCCTGGGGGTAGGTGGGAGGTGCAGCCAGTACATCACATCATTGTACTGGTAGCAAGTAGCAATTGTGGCAGACAAGTCCCTGATCTCACACACAGTCGCCTTCTCATTCTGGCAAGATCATTTAGCTAAATTAACCTAAGAATAATTATTTATTATATAACCGTATTGATACATGCTGCTAGCTCTGTCTTTTCCCCATGATAGTAGTGGTACAAGCAGTAGAGATGTGGTCACTTTGGACTGCCTGGTGCTGTTCTTTCACATTGCTTTGTGTTGCATTCCATACCGAGACCCGTTGCTATGCTAAACATAATTGGTGACATATAAACACACTGACCCCTTCTACAAAAATTCAGACTCAGGAGACTGGTTTAAAAAACAGAGATCTAGGACTTGCCTGCCTTTGGACTGCATCGTCATCCCGAGGGTGGGTGGGAGGTGCAGACAGTACATCACGTCATTGTACTGGTAGCAACTGTGGCAAACAAGTCCATGTTCTCACACACACACATTAGCTTTCTCATTCTAAGGAGATCATTTAACAAAATGCACATAATAAATAACCACATTGATAAATGCTGCTGGCTCTGTTTTTTTTTTCTGGTAGTAGTGGTAGTAGTAACTAGTAAGAGTGGTGAATTGGTTACTTTCGGACTGCCTGGTGCTATTCTGTCATGTTGCTTCATGTTGCATTCCATATTGAGAGAGAGCCTTTGCTGCTAAACAAAAAACACACATGGTGCCCGTGACTGAGAAATAAAACTAGGCAAGTTTTAGGCAAGGCAAGTTTTATTTAAGAGACGCCCATCCTGGAAGCTCTGGGTGCCGTACAACAATCAAATAAATACAAAACAACATAATAATAAACATTTATATATAATATTCCAAACAGTTAAAACAGAATTTGCTACCATTGACAGCTACTAAATTCAGAATAGGCAGAAACTAAATTAAACATCCATTTCTAAAAGACAGATAGGGACTATGAAACACAGTCCGGGAAGGCCTGATTATACAAGAAGGCCTTGAGGTGGGCTTTAAATATCTCCACAGACGGGGCCTCCCTGATAGCTAAAGAAAGCGAAGTCCACAGGATGGGGGCGGTGACAGTAAATGCTCTATCGCCAGCAGTTTTTAACCTCATCCTGGGAATTGTGAGGACACCCCTAGAGGAAGAGCGGAGGGAGTGGACTGAGACAGCAGGTGCAAGAAGGTCCTTCAGGTAGCCAGGGTCCAGGCCATGTAGGGCCTTAAAGGTGAGCAAATCCACCTTAAAGAGGACCCTCCACCTAACTGGCAGCCAGTGCAGTTGACACAGCACTGGATTGATGTGACAAACTTAGGCTGTCCTGTCAACAGCCTCGCTGCCACGTTCTGCATGAGCTGCAATTGGCGCAGGGTACCCCCAGAGACCCCAAGATAGAGTGCATTACAGTAGTCAAGCCTGGACGTCACAAAGGCATGCACCAAAGTGGGGAGGTCCAGTGGTGGAACTAGGGGCTTTATTCTGGCGATATTCCTCAGATGATAAAAACTGGTACGGACAATGGACACTACCTGAAGCTCAAGTGTCAATTTGCTGTTAAGAATAACGTCCAGATCACGCACCCTAGAGGAGGCATTCAATGGTACAGAGCCAAGACAAATCCCTGTCTCTGCACCAGAGGCCAACCTATCACACCCTCTGTTTGACTCCACCACCAGTACCTCCATCCTACTGGGGTTCAGTCACAACCAGCTGGAGGCCATCCAGTCATTGATCTCAGCAAGGCAGCTGTTAAGCACTTCCACTGCGGAAGGTGTTCCAGGGGCAAAGGAAAGATACAGCTGGGTATCATCAGCATAGCAGTGAAAGCCCAGACTGTACTTCCTAATGAGCTCTCCCAGGGACAGCATATATACGGCAAACAACATCGGTGACAAGACCGAACCCTGGGAAACTCTGCATGACAGATGGCCAGAGGAAGAGGAGAAATTCCTCATCACTACCCTCTGCCTCTTCTTAGATAGAAAATACTCAAACCAGCAGATGACAGTGCCGGCGAGTCCACAGAATTCCCTTAGGTGGTCAAGTAACACTCGGTGGTCCACCGTGTCAAATGCTGAAGAGAGATTGAGGAGAACAAGAATTGTCCTCTCCCCTCGATCTCTAGCTCTAAGGAGGTCATTATGCACCCGAACTAGTGCAGTTTCTGTGCTATGCCTCACACGAAACCCAGACTGGAGTGGCTCGGACTGATCATGGGCCACGAGATACTTCTCAAGCTGAAGCGCCACCACCTTCTCCACAATCTTACCCAAAAATGGGAGGTTGGAGATAGGACGGTAATTTGCCTTGATGTCGGGGTCCAACAGTGTTTTTTTCAGAAGGGGTCTCACCAGTGCCTCCTTCAAGACATCGGGGAAAACCCTCTCCAACAAGGAACACCGGACAATCAAGGCAAACACTGGGCCAATGGAATCAACACATCTCTTTAAGAAATGAGTTGGCACCGGGTCCAGTTCACAAAAGGTGTACCGAAGCTTGGATGCAATCTCACTGACCTCAGCCACCTCCACCAGTCTAAACTCACCCCAGCCAGGCGGAGTGCTCTCCGGTCGCCCATGGCAACCACTGTCGGCCAAAGTCTGGCGCACTGGTGGAACCCCCTGCTTGATGGCAGACACCCTGTCTGAGAAGAAATGAGCAAACTCCTCGCACAATGCATTCAAAAAGGCTACCTTCGGCTGTAGACAGGAAGGATGAAGAAGCCTGTCCACAGTCCAAAAGAGCACAGTGGGTCAGTTCCTCCTGGCAGCAATCTCCCTGGACAGGAATTCTACCTTCTTGTGGTTGATTGCCTCCTGGTATGCACCGTAGTGCACACTTAGGGCCAGTTTGTCTACCTCCAGGCTGGACTTCCACTAGCAACGCTCTAATCTCTTACCCAAAGTCTTCATTGTCTTGAGCTCTCCATCATACCAGGACCTCAAGTGAGAAGACCTGGGTCGTACATGGGTTGGTGTGAGGGAGTCGAGCGCACCAGACAGAGCCTTGTTATAGGAATCCACTGCCGCGCACACACCCCCAACACATGCACTGTCCACACTAGATAGGTCAGCCACCACCAAAAAACCCTTGGGGTCAACCCCCTCAAAGGGTGATAGATGACCATCTCTGGAGGAGGAGGGCTATCAAGAGGAGCCCTGAACCGAAACTTCACTGTGCAATGATCGGACTAAACGACCTGATCAATGCTGATACTATTTATCTCAAGCCCCAGTGAGAACACCAGATCCAACATGTGGCCATCCTGATGGGTCACGGAGGAAACTCCTTACGTAAATCCCAGAGATGACATAATCTGGAGGAAGTTGTAACCGAGCCGAGAAGATTCATCTTTGGTCCAAACATTGGAGTCCCCCAGCACTAAACATTTTGGGGTCTCCAATGTTTCCCGGAAGATGAAATCGGCCACCTCCTGCCAGAAATCTCCTGCCACTCCAGAAGGGCGGTAAATCAGGAGAATCAAGCAACCTGTGCCTGGACCCCCACGAATGGCCACACATTTAAATGAATGTGGTGCTCTCACTGGGTGCAGGGTGAAGCCCAGATCAGATCTAAAACAGATGGCTACCCTCCCCACCCCTGAAATCCACTCTGGCGCAGTGCACTATGGTATACCTGGGCAGGACAGTGGCCTCTAGAACCGGGCCAGCATCATCACCAATCCAGGTCTTCTTGATGCAAGCTAGGTTGGCCAAAGAAAACAAGTCCGCTATAATTGCAGTCTTGTTTCTGACTGATCTGGCATTGCAAAGCACCACCCTCAGGGGACTGGTGGACAGTGCAGCCCCTCTGGTTACCTGCCGTCTTGGTCTGGTGGGAACCCTGGTGACGAGAACTAAACATGACTGGCCTCTCCCTATGGCCCATCTAATCCCAGGGCACCTTCTGCACCCCACTGCCTCGATCCTACCACCATTCGCCTGTGCAAGGGGCACCTTACCCCGATCGAATCCTAGGATTCCTCCCTATTCCAACCTCCCTACAGCACCTTGCTGTAGTAACAGACACTGGGAGGCTGAAAAAAGGTAGAAGATCGAGCAGCCGGGATGCCCCATACACTATCCTGGCCCGCCCCAGGCCCTCATACCTTCGCAGACACATCCCTCTTAACTACATAATCCCAGAACCCCCCCCCAAAAAAAACTAGAATCTAGTAAACTAGCTAGTGGCTGCCTATACAAAGTACAGTTAAACACTCTAGCCCCTTCTAAACAACCAGATTGTGGATGAGACTATTTACAAACTAGAGATCTGGTCTGGGACTTTCTCATCATCACAGTCACTTTCTCATTCTTTTCTAAGCAGTCATTTTTATGTTTGCTTGCATGCATGTGTAAGAAACATCTTGTGACAGTACCACATTTCAGAGCTGTGTCAGTGTTGTGGCCAATGCAGCAGACACTTTACTGGGCATGTCCCACAGCCACCAATCAAGGGGGAAGCTGCCGATGACAGTAGCTTCAAAGAGAGCCATAGAGTTGAAACAAATCTGCCTCTGCAGTCATGAATAGTTTCGTCACTGCAGCGGCACCTCACCCCTCCCTCGCAACCTAGTCAGATCCTGCTGCCCAGTACTCTGTCCCTGGCCCTTGCTCCGCCAACAACTTGTTTGTTTTGTGTGCCTTTCCTGGTGAAACAAGTAATGAGCTGCAACTGCTGCCACTCTCCACAATCCACAATCCAAGGAAAGCCGACATCAGGGTGCCCATTCCCCATGTCGGCATGTATCCCCCCTCCCTCCATTAATGTGGCACACTGGGAGCCCATCCCAGTGTGCCAAAATGTTTCCATCACTGGAATGCCCAGTCCCGGTGTCGGATGCACCCCCCCAAAAAACACGTCTGTAATCTGCCAACATCGGGGTGCCCAATCCCATGTCAGCATGCCCTCCCCACCACCACTATTGTGGCACACTGGGAGCCCACCCCAGTGTGCCAAAATGTATTTTTTAAACCTGTAAAAAGAATAAAGCCATCCCCTGGTGTGTTTTGTTTTTTGTAAAAGAAAGCGGTCCACCGTTCCCTCCAGTCCCCCTCCCACTGAGCACCCACCTCCCGCACCCCTCACCCATACTTACCTTCCAGAGGTTGGGAGCAGTGATCTTCTCTGGACACGTCTGCGCTCTTCAAAGGCGAACTGAGGACTTGGGTAAGCGCTGTATAATGGGAGTCAATGGGGAGTTTCAACTTAGGTTGATATCTCAGCCATTTTTAGAAACTGTAGCCCCAGATTTTCAACATGGGGTCTTGGGACCCCACCTTGTGAACATGTCACTGTAATTTCATTACTCAGTCCCGAAAGGTGATTTTGCGGTCACTGCGCGAATTCACCTTTCAGGACTGACTAACGAAATGACAGTGCTACTGCTCATGAGGTGGGGTCCCAAAACCTATGTTGCAAATTTGGTAAAAATTCAGAAATGACTGCAGGTATAGGCGTGCATTGCGCAGTTTCTACTCACACTCGTAACTTCACCAATTTTTAATATTTTCACTCCAGATTTTCCATATTGCCATTTTTTCACACCTCCTTACGAACAGTGTAGCTGTCATTTTTCACATCCTGTCCGAAATGTGTTGTCTCACCTGTGGCACCGAATGGCATGGTTGCTATGGGAAATCAACTTTTGGGACACATTAATAAAATCACAGTGCCACTGTTCATGAGGGGAGGTCCCAAAATGCCCATGTTGAAAATTTGGTGAAAAAATTCTAAAAAATGACTGCGTTACAGGTGTGCATTGTGCAGTTTCTACACATGCTCATAACTTCACCAATTTTTCATATTTTCACTCCAGATTTTCAGCATTGCCATTTTTTCACACCTCCTCATCTGCAGTATAGCTGTTATTTTTCACATCCAGCCTGAAATGTGTTTTCCCACCTGTGGCGCAGAATTGCATAGTCGCTTTGTGAAATCACCTTTCAGGATTGAGTAATGAAATGATAGTGCCACTGTTCATGAGGTAGGGTCCCAAAAAGCCCATGTTGAAATTTGGACCAAAAATACCAACAAACACCCAGGGCATTAGGGTTTCCAACCGTAATGCCCCACCCTGTACAGACTGACAGGCATCAGAGGTGTGACTTGGTGTCGTTGGCCATTATGCTCACACCTTTCCACCCCCAACCACACCCTGTAGCCAGTGACAGGCATCAAGGTGTGCCTTGGGGTCTTCAGCCCTAACATTCACCCCATTCTTCTGTACTGCACCTGTCTCAGCTTATTTCCTTATGGAATGGGGTGAGCATAAGGGCTGAAGACCCCAAGGCACACCGCGACACCTGTCAGTGTCTGCAGGGTGGAGTGAGATGGAATGGCATGAGCGTTATGGCCAATGACACAAAGGGACCCCCCAACGCCTGTTAGTCTTGCAGGGTGGGGGAGGGAGTTGGCGTTAGTGCAATACTTCACTGCCATTCCTATTATGCATCTCTTTAACTCCTGCATTACCAATGCCAGTGCCAGCAAGCAAACATTCGGCACTGACAAATGCTTGTTGTAAATGTGCCTTAACCATATTGATCTCAGTGCTGGTAGACTACTTCTGGTTTCCCCCTGATTGTAGTAGGTGGGGGTAGTTGCAGTCTTGAAGTGGTAGCTGGCTGACTGGCTGCCCTCTGCTCTGGCCTGTTGCTGTTTTTGTGTTCCTGGCTTCTTCTTCATTCCTTAACTAGACATTCACACTGGTGTCTGTACCTGTTGAGAAACAGAAATCACTTCTGTTAACTTATACACAGTACTAGTATTACTTTCTTAAATGTCAGAAAAAGAAGAGTGGTAAGAGAGCATTCTGGGATTTGCCTGCCTTTTGACCTGGGGTGACTGTCAGAGTTTCATGGTTCACACTGGTGCTTTAACTACCAATCTACAAGGGCTGGTCAGAGTTCTGGGAGTTGCCTGCCTTTTGACCTGGGGTGACTGTCAGAGTTTCATGGTTCACATTGGTGCTTTAACTACCAATCTACAAGGGCTGGTCAGAGTTCTGGGACTTGCCTGCCTTTTGACCTGGGGTGACTGTCAGAGTTTCATGGTTCACACTGGTGCTTTAACTACTAATCTACAAGGGCTGGTCAGAGTTCTGGGACTTGCCTGCCTTTTGACCTGGGGTGACTGTCAGAGTTTCATGGTTCACACTGGTGCTTTAACTACTAATCTACAAGGGCTGGTCAGAGTTCTGGGACTTGCCTGCCTTTGGACAAAATCATCTTCCTCATTATCAATCATCATCTTAGAGATCGGTGCCAGTTACATATTACAGCACTGACACTTCCAGTAAGCTCATCCACGGTCACACTGTTCACTCCTTCAGTTCTCATTTCACTAAGCACGCTGTTTATTACTACTAAACAGTGATTTAATTTTTTTTTCTACAGATATGCTGATTAAAAACAGTTTAAAATGATTTTTTTTAACATACAGTTATCATAAAACAATAAAGGTTGTAAAAGGTTCGGATAAGAATCCAAACCTATTTTTGCTTATCAGAACTTTTTAGAACCTCAGAACCTTTTGAGGTTCTCCCATCCCTAGCTACAACCCCCCCCTCCCCCCAGTGAGGTACCCACTGCAGCTGACAGTTATTCTCATGGCCAGTTGGGGGGGGAACGAGGTGCACCTGTGGGGGTGGGACAGAGATTATGTGTGTTTGGGGAGGGTCGGAGTGAAGGGCAAATTGTTCATGTACTTCCCACTGTCTCCCATTTTTTCCTATGCCTTTTTGTTTTCCCTTACCACGCCCTCCTAATAAACTGATGGTTTGTGCATTTTACAATTTGTGTTCATGATGATAAGATAAGATAAGATAGCTGCCAGGCTGGGCATCTGTCATCTGTGCTTCTGCTAGCACAGGATACACCTACCTCCTTAATGTTTATTTTTGCTAAATTTAAATTTTTTTAGGAGAATGCTGCTTAATTTAGCTAGTTTTCCTTTCAAGACACTTTTATCATCTGGAGAGTGTTGGTTTTATCTTTAGTTTGTAAGTAAGTGTTAGTGTTTAGGTGTAGGGCAATAAGGGTAAGGCAGAGGATTGCAGTGTTACTTTGGGAGACATCTTTATTATTTTTTTAGAATCTGCTGTGTTTAGCTCCAGAGGACTTCAATGTTTTTTTCAAATTTAGCACCACTTTGGCAGCGCTTGCGACCAGACACTCAGTTGGAGACAAGGATTTGCCTTGGAGTGGTGTAATCATTGGCCTGGAACCATCAAAGAGGGGAGTGGTTGCTGGAGGGAGGAAATCAGCTGGAAGAACACATAGCAGCATTCCAGTGTGCCGAGTTGCCTTTGGAGTGTCTGCACTGGAGTGCCGAGGATCTTCAGTGTGTTCTTGGTGGCATAGACGGAGTGGGCTCTGTGCTGACTGTGGGTTGGGTATCCCTATGGTGACTGTGTTTCGGCTGTAGGAACTTTGAATCTGGGCCGTGAGTGTAGTGTAGTGACAGGCCGGGAGGAGTGGGACCTGCAGCATCATGCCTAAATTTCCATCTGTGGACTACTCCAGGACTGACTTGCTGTGGTGAATGAGGCCCTGAAGACTGTAGCCAGTTAAACAGCCGCATATCTGTGGTGGACCCCCCTCCTGTGAACCCTATCCCCTGTGAGTACTATATGCATTCCATCTTTTTATTGAGTGGTGGTGGGAGCACTCATGGGACCTCTTAGCACCTTAGTACTTCAGTTTGATTGCCATTGTATCATCTGCTTAAAGAAAGTGGTGTGAGCGCTGTCTTTTACCTGGCCCTGCATTTCCTTGTGAGCAGTAGTGAGAGCGCTGCAGTGAACCTGTGACTCTGTGATTTTGGATTTGGACACTGGTTAATTTCACACTACTATAACTGACTTTTTGGATTTGTCCTCTGGGCTTAAAATAGCCAGGATTCTCCTTTTTGTTCTAATTATTTCAATTTGATTAGGGGTTATTTTTAGGGTGGTGTGTGGGTTTAGATAGTGTGTGAGTGGGGTATGACTGTGATTAGGGTTTTATTTAAGCAATAATGCACGACACGGTGTGTGTCGAGCTGGGATAACATCACACCTGGAGTGGTCGAGCATGAGGCCGCAGGCCGAGTGGGTCCAATGCCCCAGATGTGACATTATCTCAGCATGACACACACCCTGGAGTGCATTATTGCTATTATACAATGACTTGTTGTAATACAAAATAAAAAAAAAATTTCATAAATGTTTTTAGTAGATTTTTAGTGTGGCAATATATCTTTGTTTCTGAAAGGAAGATGTGACAAATCAATGACAAATCAATACAGTGATGTTATACTTAGATATCATCACTGTCTCAGGCACACACTGACCAATCAGAATCCAGAATTCTCACTTGCCATTGTATAATTTATGTTATAATGTGTGGATGATGGATGTATGCTTTGGGATAGGTTTTACCCTTGTTTTATGGTTGGTTTTAATCTATTAATTAATTGTAGTAAGGAATTTTTTTTGAAACTTCATATTTTATTAGGTGTTTCCTGTGCAATTATCATACAATCAATATTCTATTCAATTTAGACATAGGTTGTCACTTTCCATTTAGAGTACAATTATTATTTTACTTTATTACTTCAGTTCATGACTCTTTCTTCTTTTTTTCAGATGTATTCCTTCCTTGAAAATCCTATGGATCTTCTAAAAAGTCATAAGAATAAGTCACTGCTGAGTTCAATGATGTTTAAGTTCCTCCATCTGCAATCAACCAATGTCCCATCCTTCTGAGCGGCATAGATTAACACAATCCATAAACTCATTGCAAATAAGACTTTTTACATTTGCAACATAACATTTAACAAACTCAATGTGTGACTGGTATATACCAAAACTTATAGGTGTATAGACCTTTAATTTATATGCTGTGATATACAGGTTCAATTTCAAGTAGTATTTTTTATTTTATTTTAGGCCAGGTGCCCCCCCTTCTCCATCATCCCATTGTCATCTGCTCGAGTACTGTGACCCCAGTCTGCCCCTCCACCAGGTTCATGAAGGGAAGCCAGACCGGATCATGTTTATCTTTATGTAAATGTAGATTTGCTGTAATTCTTTCCATCCTGGCTATTTCCGTAACTATGGTTATCCAATCCCCAACTGTCGGTGACACTGGGGAGAGCCAACATCTTGTGATGGCCTAGCAGGCTGCGGCCAGTAGAATCCCAATAAATGACTTCTGTCTGTTAGACCTATGACCTTTTGGTAATACGCCCAAAATTAAAATCTGAAATTCTGGAGTTTCTTCCCAGTCAAACATACTTTTCATGTGGGAGATTATTTCCCTCCAAAAGGGTTTGATAACAGGACAATCCCAGAAAATATGGGAGTGAGTTCCTTTACCCTGACAATTTCTCCAACAATAGTCAGACCCCCCCAAGTGTATAGTGTTTCATCCTCATAGGGGTATGAAAGGACCTGGCCAAACTTATAAAGAAAAAATAGGTGTTATGCAGCCTATTTGAAATCAAAAATGCCTGCAAACTGGAGTTCCAATCTACATATTCAAAAAAAATGTAAAAACAATATTAGAAGATCAAAAAAGTATTGGGAGCTTAAATTAGCCTCCAATGCTTGTAATGATAACAGTAAATCTTTTTTTGCCTACATAAATTCTCTAAAAAAAACCCTACTTGTCAGGTGGTCCCCCTTCAGGTTAACAATGCTCTAATTCATGACCCGCTTGAGATGATCAACTTATTCAATGTCAATTTTTGTAATATTTAAAAAAAAAAAACAGAGAGATGTTACTGTGAATAACTCAACAGGTAGTTACTGTATATATTTATTTCAGAAACAGATATTCATGCTAAATTAGTTGGGCTCAAAGGAAAACTTAGTGCCTCTCCTGATGATGTGCCTGGTCATTGTTTGTATTTATTGGCCGATAGTTTGTCATTGCTTCTAAAACTATTATACAATACTGCTTAAATTATAATTATGTCCCTGATCTATGGAAAACAGCATATATAATTCCCATCCATAAGAAAGGACCTAGAAATATTTGGGAAAATTATAGACCCATAAACCTTACTTCATCATTGTGTAAAATACTGGAAAGTTTAATTAAGGACATGATTACTTCAACCTTAGAGAATACTGACTCAGAACAACATGGTTTTAAAAAGGGTAGAAGTTGTCTGACCAACTTGTTATGCTTCTATGAAGAAGTTAGCCTACAATTGGATAATAGACTTCCCTATGATGTGGTTTACATAGATTTTACTAAGGCGTGCGACCTTCTCCCACATTGGGCATTGTTGCAAAAATTATACCAATTTAATATAAATCCTAATTTGGTTAAATGGCTAGCAAACTGGTTAAGTGAACGTACACAGCAAGTTCTTATTAATGGCCTGCTTTCCAGTATAGGATCTATCATAAGTGGTGTACCCAAGGGTTCTATTCTTGGCCCTTGCCTTTTTCAGCTTTTCATAGCCGACATAACAAAAAATTGTAATTCAAACACTATTAAATACGCCGATGATGGACTATGTGCAAATGCTGATCAAACAACATCGATTCAGAATGATTTAGATAAAATATCTTTATGGATCTCAACCTGGGGAATTAAATTAAATCATACTAAATGTAAGATCATGCATTTTGGGATAAGCAGCCCCATGCATGTTTATATCTTAGATAATAAGGTATTGATTAATACAGACACAGTAAAGGATCTGGTGGTCCTTGTATCTGACAATTTTCACCCCAATTCTCAGATTAATGAAGTCATACATAGGGCTAATAGGATCATTTGGGCTATAAAGAGAAATATTAAATCAAGGGACTGTCAAGTGTTGATCCTGCTTTACAGAGCTTATGTCTAACCACATTTGGATTTTTCATCACAGTTTTGGTGTCCCTTTAAGAAGCAGGGCATTATGAAATTGTAAAGAGTACAAAGGGGATTCATCAAATTAGTAAAAGGACTAAAGGATGTACCATACGAATCTAGACTCGGTTCCCTTAAGTTGATGTCCCTATCTACTAGACGACTAAGAGGGGGATCTTCTTTTAATGTATGATATTATCAATGATCCCTAGTTACTAGTAAATGTAGGATTTTCATTCAAAGAGGACACTTACAGCTTCAGAAGTCACCCATTACAGTTACAACTAAAGAGATTTAATTTTATGTCACGTAAATTTTTCTTTTCATTACGCATTGTTAAGCCCTGGAATGCATTACCAATTGAAGTAATTGTTAGCAGTACTAAAACAACATTCAAAAACCAGTTGGACAAGCTTATTCTCTCAGGTTTTCCATTAAGTTATTATTAGTACATAGGAACAATTTATGGGCCTCACGGCTCTCTAGCTCCTGACTTGTCTTAGTATGACTCTTAGTAGCTGCACTAACAGAAATGTTTTGAGTTCTCCCAACAACAATGCCTGATATAAACTTGGATGTCCTTATCTTAATGAGAAGAGGTTCCAGTGCTAAAATGAATAAAAGTGGAGAGAAGGGCGACCTTGTCTTGTACCCTGAAAAATAAGAAACCTAGCAGAGAAAAGTCCATTCATTTTCACCCTGGCATGCACTTCAGCATATAAGACCTGAACCCATTTACAAAAAAGTCCCCCAGATTGTATTTACAGAAAATTGTACTTAAATATTCCTGTTCTACTCTGTTAAAGGCCTTATTATCATCAAATGAGAGCAAAGCAGGTTGAGACTTGTTTGTTTTAGAAGCATGGATGATGTGAATGATTTTTCAAAATAAGTCCGAGCTACAATGTCTGGAAACAAATCCTACCTGATCCATGTGTACCAGCTAGTGAATAACCCTGCTTAGCCTGTTAGATAAAATTTTGGCAAGGATTTTGCGATCTACTTCAATGAGAGAGGTCAGTTGGTAGTTTTCACATAATATAGGGACTATATCTTTCTTGGGCAGTACAGTTATGTTAGCCTCTCTCAGAGCAGGAGGCAAGGTTCCTATATCAAAAGCATTACTAAAGACCCTGTGAAGAATGGGAGTAAGATTTTGAAACCAGGACTGACCTTGGAGAATCCTTGCTGGGGTGGTGAGGGAGACCTCGCTGCAAGAGGGCCCCCCCAGAACTGAAGAGGCATGTGGAGCAGAGGCACCGGGTGGACCTCCCATGCTAGCTGAAGCCCCTACCTCCCCTGCACCGGAGCAGGCGGACGACCAGCAAACTTGACTTTTGTTTGTTCCTGATTTAATTTGATTTAATTTCTGTGGGCTTACCGGACGGTGGAGCATCCCTTCACTGATTCAAAATCCACAAAAGGTCAGCAAGCAGGCTGATACTGTGCCAGCAGCGTAGTGACTATAGGTTTAGTTTGGGCGCCAATTTTAAAAACATACAGAAGCACCTGATTGGACTTCTGCCCGTGGTGACACTCTGACCCAGGCTACTCTTAAAAGCCTGATCGGAGCCCCGCAGTGCACAAATCAGGACTGACCTCAGAGAATCCTTGCTGGGGTGGCGAGGGAAGCCTCGCTGCAAGAGGGCCCCCCCCACCCAGAACTGAAGAGGCGTGTGGAGCTGAGGCACCAGGCAGACCTCCCACACTAGCTGAAGCCCCTACCTCCCCTGCACCAGAGCAGGTGGATGACCAGCAAACTTGACTTTTTTTTTTCTCGCCCACCCGCCCTGTTCCCTCCTCCCATTAAATACGGGATTGCCATGCCCACTTGGACAGCTCAGCCAATCAACAGAGAAGAAGGCGGTGATTGCTAATCACCACAAACCCACCCTTTCCATGCGCTGGTCCAAATCACTCCATCTAACTGTAATCACACAAAGAACACTGGCCCTCCATATAATGATCCAACTGAACCCTTCTGCTAGTTGGGCTGTACCAATACTTTGATGCCAATGCACTGCTAGCTATGGACTCACAAATCTCTTCCTCTAAATGCTTCATGATTTTGTATATCTTTTTTCTTTTCTCTTTCCATAGTAATGCACATAGGAATAAGCTGCTAACTGTCTGAAAGTGACCACACTAGCTGTTTCCACACTGTGCATCTCCAGAAACTGTGATTAACTATAGCCAGTGAAAGTGAATTTAGTGGGCTGAACTGGTCAACTAGCCAAGACAAACCTTATTTTAAACTGTGTCTCCTCATAAGTTTTAACTATCTATAGTCAGTGCAAGTGAATAACTAGCAGTCTCTACAAAGATTCTAAACTGTACACTAGCTAAGACAATTGCTTTTGACCTATACTAAAACTACTGTATCTTTGGGTTAGGAGTTGCAACCAGTACAGCATAATGTAACTAGTCCAGGGTAAGACTAGAGAAAGTGTTTCCCCCCAGAAACCTCCCCTGTTGTCTAGCCAAGTAGTCAGAATTCTTTAGCAAGCAAGGCAGTGGCCTTTCTCTAGAGAAAATGTAACTAAAACTGCGGCTGAAAGCTCTTCTAGAGCCAGGGACTGCTCTGTAACTGACAACCAAGGCTAATAGATGGGAGCTGACCTCTAGAAAAAGCAACTAGACTCAGAGCACCCTACTCCAACTGACCCATCTCGAGAGCATACAACTATGCCTCACCAAGCACATGCTCCCCCCTAGCACCTCGATGTGCATGAAACCAAAGCACCCCTCTCCCAAACCGGAGGGGAACTTCTTGCTATAATCTACTCCCTGACCCTCCTTTGAGTGGACAGGCTCACCGACCCAGGTCACCTCGAAACAGGGGGCCATCGGCATAATGACCCCCCCATGATTTCCTCAATGGTAACCCCATCTCAAGCACGTTTGCTCTCTCATCAGCTCATAAGATGGTAAAAAAGGGTATATGCTACGACCTGTTCTACTTTGTGAGCAGGATGCGTCGATGAAACCTCGTCACCTCACCCAGTCCTAAACTACTCTGCCTACTAGTAGCAGTACTACTCCTGGCAGGAGATATTCAACCCAACCCCGGTCCTAATACCACCAATATCTCTGTGGCAACCCCTCAGGACCCTTGCTGGGTGTCTGCAAAGGGTCTGAAGATAGCACACATGAATGTATGTAGCCTCAGACCCAAAATACATGAAGTCCAAGCATGGCTAGACCTCTACAAGCCTGATGTCCTAGCCATCTTGGAAACCTGGCTAAAAGCCCACATCCTTGATTATGAGATACAGGCACTGAGCTATAGCACCTACCCTAAGGACAGGGAGTCCAAAAAAGGGGGCAGGGTGCTAATCTATGCAAAGACTGACCTCACCGTGTCACTCCTAAACCTGCAGCAAAGTCCCCCCTCTGAGGGTGAAGCTATATTCATCTGAATAACCCTTGGACAAACCAAGCAACTAACTATAGTTTGCATCTACCATCCACCAAAGTCTGCCCTCCAGTTCCTTGAAGCCATCACAAATGCTCTGGCCCTGTAAGTATCTACGGAGCAACTCATTTTGGGCGACTTCAACCTCAACTGGGTCCAGGACCCTGGCCATGCCTTGCTGTCAGTGACCCAAGAATCAGGTCTGATGCAGGTTATCTCGGAACCGACCAGACTGAATTACAAAACTGGGAATCACACCACCCTTGACTGGGCTCTGGTGACCAATCCAGCCAACATCCAGAGTGCAGGCACAATGGCAGGCTCCTTGAGTGACCATTCCCCGATATTCTGTATCTGGAAGAACAGAGCACCCAAGGTCCAGCCCAGAATCCTTATTGCTCGAGACTACACCAACTTCTCAGGAGTGCAATTCAATGACTATCTAAGCAGCAGGGACTGGAGCCCCATAACACTCCTTCCTACTCTGACTGAGGCCTTGGAATACTTTCAGGACTTACTAAGTACAGCGGCCAGCCTCTTTGCTCCTCTGAAAAGACTGAGAGTGAAAGGCAGCTGTTACAAGTGGATCTCTCCAACCCTCAAATCTCTAATGATCACTCGGGACAAAGCCTGGAAAAAGTTCAAGCTCTCCTCACTTCTAGCAGACCTAGTGGCATACAAAGCCCTAAGAAACAAAGCCAAGAGTGCCATTAAACTCGCTAAAAGAGAGTACATCACACATCTCCAGAAAACTAGCTTAGGTAACCCTAAGCAGTTTTGGAATCATGTCAATGACCTGATCAAGGGCAACAAAAAGACTGACCCAGCCCCATGGAGATCAACTGTCAGCTCATTAGTGACTCTTCTCTAATAGCGGCCGCCCTTAACAACCACTTCACAGACCTTGAGGCTTACAAGGCTGTCCAGTCCTCCCAGACTTCGGCACCATACACAAGCGAAGCAACACACTTTGAACGACCCTCTTTTGACCTGAGACTGGTAAAGCACACTGAGGTCCTAACCCTCCTAAAGGCACTGAAACCTAAAGGCTCAGGGGGACCAGATGGGATCAACCCTTGGCTACTCAAGGCTGGAGCCACCTCCTTATCCAGGCCCTTGACTTTGCTCCTTAACAGATCACTACAGGAAGGAACTGTTCCTAACCAGTGGAAACAGGCCAATGAGGTCCCTATCCACAAAGGTGGCCTCAGGGAAAACCTAACCAATTATAGGCCAATCTCCCTGCTCTGCACGCTGGCCAAGCTGCAAAAAAGGCTAGTCTACGACCAACTTTGGGACTACCTGAAAGCTGATCAGCTTCTTGCTCCCTCTCAACATGGATTCAGACCAAACCACGGGACTGACACTGCCCTTATTAACTTCTCGGACAAAGTCCTCAGGGCAATGGACAAAGGAATACACATGGGCACAGTCTTTATAGACCTGTCCAAGGCATTTGACCTTGTTGACCACAATCTTCTGCTACAGAAGCTGAACAATGTGGGATTAGACCCCATGCCATCAAGTGGTTTGGGAGCTACTTATCAGGCCGGACACAGAGGGTTTCCTGGAAGCGGGCCATGTCAGGTCCACTACCTCTAAAACAGGGTGTACCTCAGGGCTCAATCCTAGGCCCCCTCCTATTCTCCCTATTTACCAACGAACTAAGTACCTACTGTGGGGAAAGCTTGGTTGTACAGTATGCTGATGACACTGTCATCTACTGACCTTTGGGCAATGTGGCTGCTCTTGGTCCCCTCCTGCAAAAGGACCTCACATCCCTAGAGACATGGCTGTGCGAGAACAGAATGGTACTTAATGCAGACAAAACCAAGGCAATGCTATTCGGGCCAAGATCAATGGGCCTTGACAGGACCGCATCCCTGCAACTTACCACACTCTCTGGCAAAAGCATCAAAGTAGTCCCCTCCCTAAAATACTTAGGCCTAACTCTTGACCAGTCAATCACCTTCAAGGACCATGTGGACCAGGTCACCAAGACCCTACACCACAAACTCGGAACCTTGTACCGACTGAAGGACCAGCTCATCCCTGAGGCCAGGCTCTCCATTGCTACAAGTGTCTTGCTCCGTACCCTGACCTATGCAGCCCCGATTATACAGGGCATGGCAAAACAAGAGGAATCCAGGATGCAAATCCTATACAGTAAGATAGCTCGGTTTGCTACCCAAGACCGCCCTCAACGCCACCACTGTGATACACTGGCCCAGCTCCAGTGGCCCTCATTGGCCACTTGCCTTCAATACCCCCTACTTGTCTAGGCCTACAAGCTACTCAAACTCCCCGCTCCACCAAGCACAGCTGGAATCATAGCAATTAAGCACAACCCTAGGAAACTACGGACGTCCAAATGCACACTACTGATAGTCCCCAGAGTAAGGATTAATGCTGGCAGCAGATCTTTCTCTTGCCTAGCCCCCAGCCTGTGGAACAAGCTCCCTCCTCTGGTCCAGTACACCTCCTCACTTATGAACTTCCACAGCAGGCTTAAGTCCCATATGCTGGACATAAGCACATGCCACTGCCATGGCTCGTAAGGTATCCCCTCTCCTGCATCAAAACCTCCCAAAAGTGAGCTGACCTATGTACCTCCACCTAGATTCTGGACACCTAGGGACCAATGCTACCTCATGTATAATACTATGCAATGTAGCACCAAGGCAAAACTGTGTCATGATGATAACCATGTCTGTAAACAACCATATGTTTGAATAACCTTTGTGATCAAAAGTTTTTCTCCACTGTATCATACCATGTGTTGTTATCCTGGGTCGCCTCTGAAAAAGGGACCTTCGGGGCTCAGTGGGCCTACCCGGTCACCAAAATTTAATAAATAAACAAATACTTGACGTATAAAATTCACCTGTTAGCCCATCTGGGGCAGGAGCTTTTCCGGCAGGAAGAAAGTGGATGGCTTTTAATATTTCATCTAGAGAAATGGATTTAGTAAGTGATTCCCTGTCCTGTTCTGAGACAGATGGTAATTTGAGGTTGTATAAGAATGTATCAAAATGATCTTGGTTAAAGCAGACCTCAGATCGGTATAATGAGGAATAATATTCTCTAAAGGTATCAGAAATTGGGTTAGTTGTAAACACTGATTTGCCTTTCCTGTTTTTAACAGATGCAATTTTGGTTGCCTTAGACATCTTTCTTAGCTTATGTGCAAGTAGCTTTCCTTGAGAATCCCCTGCTTCCCAGTAAGCTCGTCTTAATCTGAAAAGTCCATATTCAGCTTTCTAGTTGTATATGGTATTGATAACAAACTTAATGTTAATGATTTCCTTATGTAAACTAGCATTTTAACTACTGTAGTCATAAATAGATTTTCTTTTCCTTTTAGATTTTTATCTAGTTTATTTAGCTCAGCCTCCTTGAGTTTTTTTTTTGTGTGTGAAGAAAAAGAGGTTATGCATCCTCTGATAAATGCCTTGAATGAATCCTACAGAATAGGTACAGGTACCTCTGCATTATCATTCTCCTCAAAGTAGAATCGTATATCTCTTCTCCTATCCAGGCAGAGAATTCCATATAATTTAGTAAGCTACAATTGAATTTCCAACTTCTCTCTGAAGGTAAACTTTGACCTAAGGTGATATCTATGGAAATGGGCTTGATCTGAGATGGAGATATTTCCAATATTACTTACGGTAAGGCCTGCTAACATAGACTTAATGAGAAAAGTGTAGTCCAGTAAACTGGATGAGTCATGTCTGTTAGAATGGAAAGAATAGTCCCACCTTTAGGGTGAATTATTCTCCAAGCATCCACAAATCCAAGTTTTTTTACAGAATGCATTTAAGGCATTGGAGGAAACAGAGTGTTCAGCAGGGTTTTTATAAGCACTGTCCACATACACATCTGCCACAGTATTCATACCACCTGCCAAAACCATATCGCCATGTACCTGTACATTCTTTAGACAGGTGTTTACTAACTTTGCAAAACATTCTAAATGATTGCTAGCTGGAGTGTATACATTTACCAGTGACAACTCCTTGCCCTCTATTTTGATGTTGACTTATACAAATCTGCCTATAGGGTCAGTAACATTTGAAACCAATGTAACATTCAATTTCTTATGAAACAAAATACAAAGTCCCTTGCTCTTTGAGTTAAGTTTTGCTGTTTCTTCAGAAGACAAATAAGTCTCCTGAAGGAAAGCAGTGTCAGTTTTCAGTTTTTGTAAATATGGGGGAGGAATTCATAACAAAGACTGAGTGGAAGCCTGCTATTCCAGACCGGGCCCCTGTGATGGACACAGTGCTAGAAGAGGGTAGCGTGCACCCTGTTCCTATGGAAGATGCAGTAGGCCCCAGAAGTCTAGTAGAGCATTTAAACCACCCATGAATTAACATACGACCTCCCGGGTCCTCCTCTGAAATCCCCCTCCAAGTGGTGCATAAGTATATGGTGCCCATTGTTTATTCCATGCCCATTTTTACATGTTACCATACTGAATTACACATTGGGGTTGGGAAATGTACTGCTAATATGCCTACCTTTGTTAAAACTGATGCAAAATGTACTGCTAATATGCCAACCTGTGTTAGAGCTGTTGCATAATTGATAGAGAGAATGCTGGTGTCTAGTTAGAGATTGTACAATAATGTATATATGTTTGAAATGCCTTGATAGCTGGGAATTGATGTTTAGTCAGAAATGTCCCTAGAAGTATAATGTTTTTAGACTGCCTATTTGGACACTGGGACTATATAGACTTTAAGGCAATGCCTTGTTGAGGACACCAAGCTACTGGAAGGGGGCATGTGTAAGCCCCCCCAAATTGCAGGGCTTACCAGTTGGTGCTACGGCCTTTGTTTCCCCCGCTGCCGATGTCTTCAGCCTCCGGTCCCAGAGACTGCATGGAGTGGAACTGGAGGACTTCCACAAGAAGCCCTGGTGGGTTCCAGGCTGGGACTTCCTTCCCCGATCTTCATGGAAGCTGCCACCAGCTTTTCCTGTTCTGCTGCCCCAGAATGGAAGTGGGGCTGAGGTCTTGCTGATTTTGCACCCGTGGGTGCACGAGGCATGTTTTCTGCCCCTTAGGGGGCTCAGTGGGTCAGAGGTTGTGTTGGATGCTGGCGCTGCCAGTAACTAGGGTGGAAGCACATGCAGAAGTGCTTAGGTGCATGCACGGCCAAGTCATAAAGGAGCTGTTGCTCCCTAAAATGTTTGGCCGTAGTGGCCATAATCTAAAGACATTCTTGGCTCCAGGGTAGGCAGCGGAGCCAGGAATTAGGCAGTAGGCACCAATGGGTGCATCATTGGGAGCTTCCCAGTCCCCATATAGCTAGTGGGACCAGGAGCCATATCAGGGAAGTGTGCATGCACACCCACAGCATGAGCATGGTGCGATCAGCCACCTCCATGTTCAGAAGCCCTGTAGGAAAACTGGGGCTCTTAAACACATTGGGGGGTTTCCTGGCCCCCATCACAGCAAGCAGGGCCAGGTCATATAAGTACCAGCCCTTAAACAGGCTTAAAACAAATACTGGAGGCTGCAAAAGGAAGGCAGCCTAATATAAACAGATATGGCAGCCCCAAGGGGATCTCCCTGCCACCAGGACTGCTGGGAAGAGTTTAAGGTCACCTTCCAGTGACCTTTAACCCTTTAAAATAGCTTTAAAAACATACCTGTTTAAACTTGCCTTTCCAGACAGTATTTGTTAAAATTGGCTTATGTTTTGCTGATTGTATGATTTTAATATGTATTATACAGGCACCATGATTATTCAGAATCATGGCGTCTTAAAAATAAAGTTGAATTGAACTGAGTTCCATTTGGCCAGGAACTGACTGACCAATAAGGTTGGGAACTGGGGGCTGATATAAATAGGGCTGTGCTCTGGGATCTGGGAGTAGTCCAGGTGGACCTTAGAGGTACAGACTGTGTTAGGGAGGGCTGCATCAGCCAGAGGCCAGCTGTGGTGCAGAAAGCCCCCCCCCTGGAGAACCAAAGTTCCCAGGCAGAGTAACTGCTTTCCTGTTTTTTCCAGCTGGGAAGTTATTTAGCCTGTTCACTTGTTTCTCAGTCAGGAAGCAACCTAATCTAGTCTGGTCTGAGACTGCAAAGAAGCCCACCTTGATTTAAGTTCCAGCAGAACAAGTGTATCCAGTAAAACATCCAGGGG
Source organism: Neoceratodus forsteri (assembly GCA_016271365.2). NCBI lineage: Eukaryota > Metazoa > Chordata > Ceratodontiformes > Ceratodontidae > Neoceratodus > Neoceratodus forsteri. The sequence goes on along the minus strand of CM028130.1, from coordinate 533,492,100 downwards.
AACTCATAGCCTGGGTTGAACCCTGGTCAGATTGAGCACTCCAGAGGTGGTGGCTATCCTTTACCTGCAACCTGGGTGGGGGTGTCTGATCTCTCCACTGGATGGGTTTTAAGCACCTTCTCTGTGGGTAAAAATGATGAAAGACCCAAAGGGTGAAGACAACAAAAGGCCCGAGGGGCAAAGATGATGAAAGTCCCGAGGACAAAGATGATGAGAGGCCCTAGGGACAAAGACAATAGAAGGCCCATTAAGGGTAATGAAAACAACGCCTGCTTTGAAGTTTTAGCCTGCATCTTCTGTTCTCCCAGAGGCAGCCTCCTGTATTCAAAGTGGCACAGCTGAGCAGCATCCTTCAACAGCACCCCTGAACTCTCTGAAACTGTGAGTATCTCCAGACTCCAGCACTGAGGAGTTTATTTGAAAGTAAGTTAGTTAGATAGTTATAAAGGGGGTAAAGTCCTAGGCAGAACTTTGTAATCTTCAGGAAAAGCCCAGGCAGAAGATTAAAAAGGCTGTTTCACCCACCCTTTTGTGAACTACAAATAGGGGCCCCTTACCAAAGTTCTTCTTTTCAATTTCCAAATTGTTGTTTCCACAGTATCCCAAAGTACACCAACACTGCGACAACTGGTTAGCTACCAACCTCCCTTGTGAGGTACCCACCACAACCAACAGTTATCATTCTCACGGCCATTTGTGAGGGAAGTGGGGTGCACCCAAAGGGGTGAGCAAGGGACTGTGTGTGTGTGGGAAAAGTGAAGAAGAAATTGTGAATGTACAATACTTCCCACTGTCTCCCATTTTTTCCTATGCCTTTTTGTTTCCCCTAATCACTCCCTCCTAATAAATAAATTACAATTATTTGTTCATGTTTATTGCATTGTGTGCATTTCTATTGTGTGGGAAGAAGTTAATGTTGTGTGGGAGGGAAAATAATACTTGTTCCTGGGGGCACCCGTTGGGGCCACATTGGGTAGTCATTATATACCCCTGCCCCAGGTGGAGGCACCTAAATCTGTTCCTTGTATCCTATCAGTGTACTGTACCCGAAAGAACCCAGGCTGACCTCAAGATGCGTCAGTTGGTGAGGGGGTGCTTGGTGAGCATATAAAGAGACTCCCCTTACATAGAAATATATATATATATATATATATATATATGTACACACACACACATATGTGGCCCTAATGAAACAATCACTGATATTTTTCGTAAGTGCAGTTTGACCTTATGAGATCATAAGCGGTAAAGCTACTGTATGAGTGATGTCAAACGGTCAAACTGCATGAGGGAAAATATCAGTAATAACAATGGTATTTTCATTAGGGCCATTTGATTTATGCTATGTCATTTATTATACTGTGGTAAAAAAAAATCCTGCATCCTGATTGTTCAGTAGCCACCTTCAAAAGTGATGTTATCACAGCAAAACATCAATGGCTAAGGAGGAGTGTCAGCCTAATCATAATAAAACATCAGTGGATAAGGAGGAGCTTCAACCTAATCACAACAAAACATCACTGGATAACAGGGTGATTCAACCTAATTACAGCAAAACTTCACTAGATAAGGAGGAGATTCAACCTAACCACAATAAAATATCACTGGAGAAGGAGGGCCTTCGATCTAATCACAACAGAACATCAATAGATAAAGAGGAGCTTCAACCTAATTGCTACAAAACATCACTGGATAAGGAGGCGCTTCAACCTAATTACAACAAAACATCACTGGATAAGGAGCTTCAACTTAATTGCAACAAAACATCAATAGGTAAGAAGGAGCTTCAACCGAATCACATCATCACTGGATAAGGAGGAACTTCAAGTTAATCGCAACAAAACATCACTGGATAAGGAGGAAATTCAATCTTATCACAGCAAAACATCAGTAAATAAGGAGGAACTTCAACTTAACTGCAGCAAAACATCACTCAATAAGGAGGAACTTTAGTCTAATCGCAACAAAACATCTGTAGATAAGGTGGGGCTTCAACCTAATTGCAACAAAACACTAGATAAGGAGGAGCTGCAACCTAATTGCAACAAAACATCAGTAGATGAGCTTCAGCTTAATTGCAGCATCACTGGACGAGGAGGAGCTTCAACCTAATCTCAACAAAATATCACTAGATAAGGAGGAGATTCAATCTAATTGCAACAAACATCAGTGGATAAGGAGGAGCGTCAACCTAATCGCAACAAAACATCACTAGATAAGGAGCTTCAACCTAATTGCAACAAAACATCAATAGATAAGGTGGAACTTCAACCTAATCATGGCAAGACATCACTGGATAAGGAGGATCTTGAACTAAATTGCAACAAAACATCAGTAGATGAGAAGCTTCAACCTAATCACAACACTGGATAAGGAGGAGCTTCAACCTAATTGCAACAAAACATCACTGGATAAGGAGGAGAGTCAATCTAATAGCAACAAATATCAGTGGATAACGAGGAGCTTCAGCCTAATGGCAACAAAACATCACTGGATAAGGAGGAGCTTCAACCTAATTACAACAAAACATCAGTAGATAAGACGGGGCTTCAACCTAATTGCAACAAAACATCACTGGAAAATGAGCTTCAACCTAATTGCAACAAAACATCAGTAGATGAACTTCAAATTAATTGCAACATCACTGGATAAGGAGGCGCTTCAACCTAATCTCAACAAAATATCACTGGATAAGGAGGAGCTTCAACCTAATTGCAACAAAACATCACTGGATAAGTAGGAGATTCAGTCTAATAGCAACAAACATCAGTGGATAAGGAGGAGCTTCAGTCTAATGGCAACAAAACATCACTGGATAAGGAGGAGCTTCAACCTAATTGCAAGAAAACATCAGTAGATAAGGTGGAGCTTCAACCTAATTGCAACAAAACATCACTGGATAAGGAGAAGCTTCAACCTAATTGCAACAAAACATCAGTAGATAAGAAGGAGTATCAACCTAATCTTAACAAAATATCACTGGATAAGGAAGCGCTTCAATCTAATTGCAGCAAAATATCAGTAGATAAGGAGGAGCATCAACCTAATCACAACATCACTGGATAAGGAGCAGATTCAATCTAATTGCAACAAAACATCAGTGGATAAGGAGGAGATTCAATCTAATTGCAACAAAACATCAGTGGATAAGGAGGAGATTCAATCTTATTGCAGCAAAATATCAGTGGATAAGGAGGAACTTCAACCTAATCGTAACATCACTGGATAAGGAGGGGCTTCAACCTAATCGCAACAAAACATCACTGTATAAGGAGATTCAATCTAATCACAACAAAACATCAGTGGATAAGGAGGAACTTCAACCTAATCGTAACATCACTGGATAAGGAGGGGCTTCAACCTAATCGCAACAAAACATCACTGGATAAGGAGATTCAATCTAATCACAACAAAACATCAGTGGATAAGGAGTAGCTTCCACCTAATTGCAACAAAACATCAGTGGATAAGGAGAAGCTTCAGCCTAATTACAGCAAAACATCTGGATAAAAAGGAGCTTCAAAGTCATCACAGCAAAACATCACTTTATAAGGAGGAGCTTAAATCTAATTGCAGCAAAACACCAATGGGTAAGGAGGAGCTTCAATCTAATCACAGCAAAACATCACTGAATAAGTAGGGGCTTCAGTCTTATCACAGCAGAATATCACTGGATAAGGAGGAGAATCCTGCACTGTACATCCATTGCTACTATGGGCCTAAATTGCTAAATCGTCCATTGACACTATGGGATAAATGAACCAAGAGTGGATAAACATGATATTTATTTTATTTTTATTTAGTTTTTGATTACCGGGTAGGTGTGCTAGACACAGAAGTGACTATTTTCAGACACGACCCAGGAGGTTACAAAGTGACATTTTGGAACAGTGACATAGTACAATGTTTTGCAAAGAGAGAACGAAATATACAAATTACAGTTAGGCATAGAAGTAATAACAATACAATAGACATTGGTAGGGAAAGACAAGTAGTGCAAAGCAACTGCAGATACAAAAATGTGCAGTTACAACGGGCTAGATATAAGGAGTAATAAGTAAATGCCATTTGCAATATTCTGCTAGTCCACTGTAATGTAACAGGAAAACTCGAACATAGGTGTGGCAGGGCACCAAGTTAACAGAGGACCAGTGTACATAGTAGAACTGGGGTGGGCAGAACATCAAGTCAACAGGGGCCAGGCTCAGGGATAAGGAGGGAGAGTGTAGGCAATGTGAGAGGGAGATAGACAGAAGCCATTAGAGAGGCAAACATGGGTCATGAAATGCATTGAGGAGAAGGTGGGCATACTAAGGAGGGCTATAACAAGTGCAAGGTGCAGGGCTGACAAGGTGAGTTTGCAGCTTATTTTTGAAAGTGGCGTGACTAGGTGCAAGATGAACGTCTAAGGGTAGGGAATTCCATATTCTAGGGGCTACAGGGTAGAAAGGATTCGAACCCTTTGAGGTTTTAAACCTGGGCACGTGTAGCAGGGATTTGTCCACTAAGCAAAAGCCATGGGAGGAGATCTGAGGAGTTAAGAGGGTGCAAAGTGATAGAGGGGTATTAGACCTGAGTATATTGTCTGTCAGGGAGCAAAGGGACAGGAGCCGGTGGGCTGAGGGGGAAGGCCAGTTGAGATCCGCATATAGCAGGCAGTGGTGTTTTAGCCGTGGGAATGCAGAGACGTAGTGGAAGATATTATTGTAGGTGGTGTACCGTTTGCGATGTGTGGCTTTGGAAGCATTAACGTAAGTGATGGCACCATAGACAGGTGATGGAAGTAAAATGCCCTGTGCGATAGCTAGTCTAGCAGAGGGAGTGAGTACGTGACTCGTTTTGTAGGGACTACCGATTTTGGTATTAACTGATTTGCAGGTGGCTTGGATATGTTGATCAAAGTCCAGAGTTTCATCAAGAAGGACCCTCAGATATTTGAAAGTGCTCACAGTGTCCAGGAATGAGCCTGCTGGGCTAGGTATCTTAAGCTGACCACAGCAAGTTTTCAGTTTGGCTGCAGAGCCAAAGAGCATTGCCTGTGTTTTGGACACATGAAAAGAAGCTTATTACTTGTGAACCAGGACTGGATCTGTAGAAAGGCAGAGGATAGATTAATGTTGATTTCATGTACATTCTTTGAGCTGACATAGAAGACAAGATCATCTGCATAGAGGATGGTCAAGCAGGAAGGGATGTTTAGTGTAATCTGGTTAATAAAGACAGAGAAGAGAAGCGGGCCCAGGATAGAGCCCTGGGGAACACCGACTTTTATAGAAGTTTGATCTGATATTGCAGAGTTAATTTTCACTACCTGAAATCTATTAGGTAGCCTTCGATCCATGCCACGGAGTTTCACGAGAAACCAAGGTTGGCTAGAAGAAGAGGGTGGTCCATCAGGTCACAGGCTTTTGTGAGGTCGATAAATACGGCCCTGCTTAGTAGGCCAGAATCCATGACAGAAAGCGTGTCATTCGTGAATTGTAGTAGTGCAGTAGAAATGCCATGCCCTTTGCATAAGCCATGCTGATATGGTGATAGGAGATTACACTTGAGAAGGAAATCAGAGATTTAAGAGGCCACTAGTTTTTCCCGGATTTTACACAGTACTGATAGGATTGCTACAGGATGGTATTTGGTGATGTCTTTTTTGTCACCTTTTTTGAAAATTGTAGTGACTCTAGCAATTTCTCATATGCATAGGACATTGCTGTGGCATGGAGATGGGGTGAAAAGTCTAGCTAAAGGTGCTGCAATGAAGGGAGCAGCCAGCTTGAGAAGCTTGTGCTCAAGACTGTCAGATCCTACACTAGTGTTGTCTGAAATAGCATTTAAAAGCTTGAGGACATCAGATCTGGATATGGCTTTAAAGTGGAAAGGGGGTGCTTAGGCATGTGGTTCGCAATTTTAGGGCTAGATGTGGGGGGTGAGGTAGGGAAAGTTGATGTATATTTAGACAGATCAGAGAATTGTATGTTAAAAGCATTATTAATAGTAGTTGAATTGTTACAATGGACACCATTTAGGACCGTGTCATTATTAGAGAGAGAGATTGTTTGGACCCCAGAAAGGTTTTTACATGAGTCCAGAATTTTCTAGAGTCCCCCGCAGCATGTAATAAGAGTCCTTTACAATAGGAGCTTTTGGCTAGTCTGATTTATTTTTTTGCAGGAGCTTTGTAGAGCCCTGTAGGTGTTATAGTTGGATAGGAGGCCTGATTTTTTTAAATGCTTCCAACTTTTGTCCCTATCCAGGAGGGAGGCCAGTAGGTCTTTTTTGTAGCCATCTTGTTTGTTTTGCCTGGACACACTATGTGCCTATCTTGAAGGGTCCCAGACCTGTCAAGAAAGTAGTCAAGAGCAGCCTGGGTGTCATTGATCTGACAGAGGTAAGACCAGTCGATAGAGGAAACCTCATTAAGGAAGATAGCATGATCTAGGTTGGCATAGTTGCAAAAAGTAATAAATCATGGTGTGGGGAGGGGACAGCAGAGGGACTCCAAATGCAGAAAACTGGAGAGTGGTCACTTATGGTGTCTGGTAATGTACCGGAAGCCGTGACCCTGTAAATACAATTTGATAGTATCCAGTCAATAAGTGTACCGGAAGTGGAGGTAGATGTTATCCTAGTTGGATCAGCAATCACTTGGTGTAAATTATTGCCTTGTACTAAGGAGAGGAGGGTGTTTTGGGTTTGACCTAACCAGTTCAGGTTCATGTCACCAAGAATTAGTATTCTCACTCTAGGTCTGACCACCCTCAAAATATTGAAAATATTTGCCCATCTTTATCTTCACAAGCATTGCATAAACAGTAGGTATTAACCATTAGGACTGTGCTCCCTGGAATCAGGACCACATGGAAAACTTTAGCTAGCAGTGTCTGGCGGGGGACTGCCCACTGATATCACATGACCGACGTCAGCATGACCCTGTATAGTGGGCAGTCCCCAGCCTGCCCTCCAGTTCTTTCCTGCTGTCGACCTGTGCACTTCGGACCTCACGGAGAGCGCTGCTACAGTTCAACCACCATTTTGGATGAGTATGTTTCAAATTATTTTTCAAATTATTCTACCGACTTTTTATGTTAATCTTCATGTATGTCTTCCCCAATGCCTTCTGAATCACATAAAAACAAGTGCGAGTCCTGCAGCAGGCAACTCCAGCATAAAGATGACCACACTCTCTGCCTGTTCTGCCTTGGCCTGGAACACCAGACTGTGGACTATGAGGCCTGCCTGAGCTTCAACCAGGCCACATGGAAATGCTGGCACAAGGCCCTCGAGGATCATATCTTAAAACAGAAAATGGTTTCAATGCAGAAGGAGTTCCAGAAGTTGCAGAGTGCCTCTTCATCACCCTCATCAGATTCACACCACCATAAGAAACGGAAGGACAAGGAGAAGCATCGTGGCCAGGAGAGGTCCCCCTTCCACTCACAACTCCCTCCAGGGACCACGGATGACCAACAGCACTCCTCTTCTTCCAGGAAGAGTGCCTCTAAGGACAAGGCTGCTTTGACCTCCCAGGAGCAGCCCTTGGTTCCCCCACCACCAGTGGCCTTGGTTGTGGTGGTTGCCTCAGCGGCATATGAGGCTACTGCCACTCTCAGACCCCTCAGAACCTTAGGTTTTAAGCCTGCTGGTGGGGCTGATAAGTCGCTCGTTGGAGTCCCCGATGAGCAACCAGCTGAGGCTGTTAAGTCAGTCACCATAGGCTCCGGTGAATGCCCAGCCATGGCTGATAAGCCAGATTTCAGAGATTCTGACACCCGCCCAGCCCAGGTGCTTCCATCAGGCCCCAACAAGTAGCCTGATGTTGATCCTGCGTGCCCGTTGTGGTCTGCTACGTAACATACCCCGGTGGGCTCACCCAACCAGGGTCCCTTCTCACCTCTGGCCTCCCCCAGTGTCCTGGGGCTGGAGCCAGAAGGATGTCAGCTTGATGATGCCACTACCGGGTTGCAGCCAGGCACCAATACCAGTTGCCAGCAAATCCTTAGAACCCTTCCTTACTGACCCTTCCGGCAGGGCCTTCTTCCCCTCTGCCTCCATCGGAGGGTGCCTCCGGGTTGACATTGGGCTCCCTCCCTAGTGGCCTGACACCGGACTATAGCCCCTCCAGGTCTTCCAACCCATATTTCGGGGTTCCTCAGAGTCCTCCATAAGGCTGAAGGGCTCCTCTGCCAGATCCAGTGCCAGACTTTCAGACGTTAGGCTACCAGCCACCGTGCTATCATACCCCTGGATATCTTCCATTGGGGTACCAGGTGCCAGGTCTCCCTTTGCCAGGGTACCTGCCACTGGGCTATGTCCATAGTTAACCCATGCCTGGTTACCTGATATCAGAGTACCAGATGTCAGGATACCTGATGCCGGGTTATGGCTCAGGTTTTCAGCCAGTTTACCAGCCTCCCACGCCCCCTACTTCACCTCCCCAACCACAGGCGGACTTCAGGGCCATTCTCCAGTCCTGGTGGACAGAAACTAAGTCTTAACTAGTCTCTGAATTGGACAGTCATCATCTGGTAGCAGCCTGTACCCCAGCATGCCCAGATCGGACGCATCTGTCCCCTTCACCAGGAGAACACCGTCCCTCAACATCAGGCCTGACGAAGGAAACAGCTACCTCTCATAAGGGCAGACCTTCTGCTCTTCTCAAGGAGATTCCCCACCCAGAAGCTCTATCTTCAGTCCCGATTCATTCGTTGGACTTGGATTCAGATTCGGATTCCCCCTCTTTAGTCTCTGGCTTCGATACACCTCCGCTGGAAGAACCCATGGCTAAAGAGTCTCTGAAGTCTCCTCTGGAGGATCCCTCCTTTTCAGATCATCTCAAGAGGATTGCAGATGCCTATGGTTAGAAGGCTGATGACCAGGACCCCAAGCAAAATTGGTTGGCCAAACATCTGGACATGCCTGAGCTGTCCCCAGTCCTCATGCCCCCTTGACTGGAACCTCACAAGGATCTCGCTTCCACCATCTGGCTAATGTCCTTCTCCATTCCGGTTGTGGCCAAGAAGGCAGACAGGACTTACCATATGCCAGGGGACAAAGGCCACCATGGTGCACGACAGATCTACCAAACCTAAACACATGAGCACCTCTCCTCCTGATGAGTTCAGGCAGCTTGACCTTTTTGGGTGTAAGTTTTATTCATCCTCTGCCCTGGCTATGCATGCCCTTAATTATGTGACGCACATGTTGGTGTATCAAAAATCCCTCTTTCACCAGCTAGAGCTGGTTATTGAGGCCATGCCAGACTCTGATGTGAAGGAAACCTTCTCTGACACCATTAGGTCAGTTAAGGTCACTTGTCGCCGTGGATTCCTCAGCTAGGGGCACAGTTATTGCAGTCTACCTTCAAAGGTATTCTTGGCTGAGAGTTTCTGGGTTGGCATCTGATCTCCAGGCTGCCATCCAAGATGCTCCCTTCCATGGTTCCATCCTACTTCGGAGGAGATGCACAAGACATCATAAAGGACCTCCAGGATAAGGGGCAGGTGTTACATTCGGTGCACTGGCTCTCAGGCGAAGAAGCCCTTTCATCACCAGCAGAGATGGTGGATGAAGCAACCACAACAAGCCAGACATCCAAACAAACATTGGGCCCCTTCAGCAAAGGCCACCTCTCCAGCCAAGAACCAGAGGATACCGGGGCAACCCTCTCCAACCCTCCCTCCACCTCTTGACTCATGACCCGCCTCCCCATCTCCTCTTCTTTAGTAGGAGGAACCGGTGGGTGGAAGATTCGCCAGTCATCTGGCAGGGTGAGGGGCAATTACCGCAGATTTGTGGGTCCTTCAATTAATCTCTGGAGTTCCTGGAGAGACCCCCAGACAACCCTCTGGGACCATCCTCTTACCCAAGGGTGCACATTCCCATCATTAGGGGAGAGAAAGAGACTCTTCTGCAAAAGGCAGCCATAGAGCCTGTTCCTCTAAATCGATAGGAAGAGAGTATTACTTTCACTTCTTCCTGATTCCTAAAAAGACGGGAGTCCTGCGCCCAATACTAGACTTCAGCACTCTGAACCTGTACAGAGAGTACAAAAGATTTTGAATGCTGACCCTTCCAGACCTGCTGTCCATGCTATACAAGGGACAGTGACTCTGCGCTTTGGATATGCAGGATGCGTATCTGCACATACCGATTTTCCAAGCCCACTGCCGCTACCCCAGGTTCACCTTTCAAGGGGAACACTACCAGTTCAAGACCTTCCCCTTTGGCCTGTCCTCTGCACCCAGGGCCTTTACCAAGTGCTTGGCAGTAGTGGCAGCAGCCTTGAGGTGCCAGGGCCACTGTATCTTCCCATACCTCGACGATTCGCTGATCTCAGCCACGTCGAGGGAGCAGTTGGAAATTTCTCTTTCAGCTACCCTGGACCTGTCTGGCTGAGTGGGAGTTATGTTGAACTACCCCAAGTCCCTCCTTACCCCCTCCCAGTGACTACAGTTCATTGGAGCGGTGCTGGATATAGCCCAGAATCAGGCATTCCTCCCTTTGGACAGGGCAGAAACCTTGCAACAGCAGGCATGGCTGGTAGCTTCTGACCGTTGGATTTCGGCCAGGTCAGTGCTGTGCCTTTTGGGCCTTATGGTGGTGGCCATCCCGACTGTTCCTCTGGCCAGACTCCACATGCAGATCTCTCAGTGCATACTCAGGGTTTAGCGGGACCAGATATCGGACAACCTTGACCTCAAAGTCTTGGTCTCCGCATTGATGCATCAGGCTCTCCTGCGATGGCAGGATCTCAGCAATCTCTGCAAGGGAGTTCCTTTTCTGTCCCATCTGCCCAACCCACCCCTGACGCCTACCAGACCCTGACCACGGATGCGTCAGGGGTGGGTCGGGGGACTCATCTAGGGACCCACAGGACCCAAGGTATGTAGTCTCAGTCAGAACTATATCTACACATCAATGTGTTGGAGATGCAGGCAGTGCTGTATGCTCTGCAGGCCTTTCAGAATCACCTCAGTCCAGGTCCACTGCTGGTCCAAACAGATAATATGTGCATGGTCTGGTATCTGAACAAACAAAGGGGCACTCACTCCTACCCTCTCTGCAGGGAAGTGATGCGAGTCTGGAACTGGGCAATTCTGCATCAGATCTCCCTTACTGCAGTTCATATCCTGGGCATCCAGAATGTCCTGGCGGACAGTCTCAGCAGCACCCAGGCCAAGGTTCATGAGTGGGAACTAAACTAGTCAGTGGTCGAAGGCATTTTTGACCTGTGAGGTTGTCCGGAGCTCAATCTGTTCGCCTCCCCATCGGATACAAAACTTCCCAGGATTTGCTCACTTATTCCAGGGCCTGGTGTTTTCTGGTGAGATGCACTATCTCTTTGCTGGACAGGGAGGTTCTTGTACACCTTTCCTCCCTTTCCCAATCCTGCAGTGGGTGCTGCTCAAGTTGCAAGCAGAAGGGGCTCACATGATCCTGATTGCCCTGCTTTGGCCATGCCAAATTTGGCTCCCGCTATCTAGGCATTCATCTCACTAAAGACCCAGAGGTTCTCAGGAGGCTCAATCTAGATGATTTGGTGCTGAATATTCAGCAAGATCTCCAAAGATGGGCCAAACTCCCTTTGTCATTATGGGGTCAAATTACTATTAAAAAAATTAATGTTCTACCCCGTCTCTTTTACCCTTTAAACCTGCTGAATATCTGGCTCCCTTTGTCTTACTTCCAACAGTTTCACTTTGCTCTTTCTAAATTTATCTGGTAGGGTAAACACCCTAGACGGGCCTTCCTTAAACTCAATTTACCAAAGGAGAGAGGTGGACTTCGCCTCCCCAACTTTATTTTTTATTATTGGATGAGTCATCTGTCCAAAATGGGGAGATGGTTTGAGCCCACATCTGGTGAACATTCTCCCATCTGGCTACAGTTGGAGAAGAGGCTTCTGGACATGCATAATCTTAATCCACCCAGAGTTTTTTATTACGCTATTTTGGCGTTACCTCCCTCCATACAAAATTCGACGGTGGGGATTGCTATAAAGGTTCTAACCCAGTGTTGGAACTTCTTTAACATTTCATCCAAAAAGGACACGGCCCAACCCCTCATTTTAAACCCTAATATCAAAATAGGAGGTTCTCCGCTCTCAGTGGACTGGCTTCCTCAGTTACAAGATATTCTTGTGGAAAACCTGTTCTCTCAGGATTCCCTCCTCTCCTCAACTGGCATAATCGCCAAACTGAATATTCCGCAGAAACATATTTTTAAGGTATTTCAGCTAAGACATCTTATGGTCTCCCTATTTGGGACCACATTTATGTAGTCTCAAGTTAGGCCTTTTTCAGAGCAGATTCAGGAATGTGTGAATAAGGCTCATGGAATTTCCAGAATATACTCCTTCTAACTGGATATTAAATACCCTAATGCCCTTACGGGTTCTAAAATCTGGTCTTCTCTTCTGCCAGATTCCTCCCTGATCTGGAGTCAGATTTGGGTGGACATGCATAGATATCTTACTCAAGATAGGCACAGACTCATACAGTATCATATTTTAAATAATCTGTACTATACCCTGGTTAAATTGGCCAAATTAGGCAGACTACCCCTGGCTAATTGTACACGGTGTGGTGTGGCTGATGGGAACCTGATACACATTTTCTGGCACTGTGATAAGGTGGCTCCTCTATGGAATACAATCCAAACTAATCTAGATCCCCTCCTGGGACTGGGTGATTTGTTTACCATGGAAATAAGTATTTTAGGGGTGTACTCTAATATTAGAATTCAAGAGCATAGATTTCACATGGCTCTAATTTCTGTAGCAGTCAAAAAACTGGTTCTTAAACACTGGATGGACCAACTGACCATATTGTATGCCGAATGGCTGAAAGAAATGTCGCTTTGTTTTAACACCGAAAGGTTAATAGCAAGCTCCCGGAATTATATAGCTTCCTTTAACCAGAAATGGGGTAAATTGTATGCTTTATATCTGAAGTAGACTTATGTAACACATGCCTCTGACTGTTTTAATTAGTTTCCGCTTCCTTGTGATGGTTGGCTTTGCTGGATTGTTGTTTATCCACTTGTATCAATTGGTCTTGCTGTTAGTAATAAGGCACACTCCAGGGGAGGGTATTGGAAGGGGGGGAGAGGGCATTTCAATTTTATTTATCTTATTGTGTTATACTGGATCCAATGACATTCTGGTCTTGTCTCATCTTTCAGCCATTTTGGTTGTTATTAATGTGCGGTACATCTGTCCTGGTCATATATTCTGTGCTAAGACATAATCTCAATAAAGAAGTTGAATTTCAAAATTTGGCTCCCGCTTCTGCAACAGCTGGCAGTGGAGCCCCCGGTTCCCCTGCCCATCTATCATGACCTCCTGATCCAGGAGGGTGGTGCTCTGGTTCATCCAGGACTCAAATCCCTTCACCTTCACACATGGCACCTTCTGACATAGCTGCTTCATACTGTGGGGTCTCCTCTAGGGTGGCCCAAATCCTCGTAGAGGCCATAAAGCCTTCCACGAGAACCACTTATGCTATGAAATAAAAGAGATTTTCCATTTGGTCCACTTTGAAAGGTTGGAACCCTTTTCCATGCCCTGTTCCCCAGGTCATGGAATACATGTTGCATCTATCCGACCTGGGTCTGAGTTATTTCTCGCTGAAGGTCCAACTCTCAGCCATTTCCGCCTACCACATTCCAGTGGAAGGCAAAACTGTTGCTCACCTGAAGGTTTGCAAAACGTTTCTGAAGGGAAACCTCCACTTGAAATTCCTGGTGTGTAACTGTGCCCCACCATGGGATTTAAACTTTATTTTAGAGAAACTCACATTGCCTTCTTTTGAACCGGCCGAAAGTTGCAAAATGCGCTATCATGGAAAGTGCTCTTTTTAGTTGTTGTCACTTCTGCTCGAAGGATTTCCGGGCTTCAGGCCCTGATGTGTAAGAAGCCCTATTTAATTTTCCATAGAGACCAAGTGACTGCGTATAAATCCTTAGTCCTTGCCAAAGGTTGTTTCTGAGTTTACGATGAATCATACTAGTCGACTACCAGTGTATTACAGAGTACTCTAATCAGGGGAGGCAATTCTGCACACACTAGATGTTCCAGAAGTTTGCATTACTATATGAATCGGATGAAGTTAGTCTGTGAAACAAATCAGCTTTTCATTTCCTTTGCACCCAAGAGAGAAGGTGCTGCTGTTTCTAAGCAATATTTGTCAAAATGGTTTGCAAACTGCATTTTGTTCTGTTACCAGAAGTACAACAAATCCCTGCCAGGAGAAATCAAAGGGCATTCTACTAGGAGCATGGCTGCATCTGCTGTTTGCTTCAAGAATGTGTCTGCTGCTGACATTTGTGCAGCAGCCACTTGGAGTTCCATCCACACGTTCACAAAACACTACAGTCTGGACATTGCCTCTAGGCGCAGGGCCGGCTTTGGACTAGCTGTCCTTCAGGGCCTCCTTTCATAAAATTTCCTGTGTCTCTGCAGATCTTTCCTGCCTCCCATGCTGCGGGCTTGTCTGATTTACACTGCTTGGGACTCAGTCCTGAAGGTTAATACCTACTGCAAGAGCCCTCTCAAAGATAGTACAGTTATGTAAGCACTTACCGTAACAGTAGATCTTTGAGAGAGACTCTTGTAGTATGTAACTTTCCCTCCCACCTTCCCCCAACTTCTGCTGCTACTTCTAGCTTTACTTGGGCTCAAGGAGCCCACTCCTTTCTCCTGTCGCTTTGTTCTGAGGTCTCCGGCAGGAGAACTGGAGGGCGGGCTGGGACCGCTCACTATATGGGGTCACGCCGACGTCGGTTATGTCACATTGGTGGATGGTCCCCCACCAGACACTGCTATCTAAAGTTTTCCATGTGGTCCTGGCACCAGGGGGTGCAGTCCTAATGGTTAATACCTACTGCAAGAGCCTCTCTCGAAGATCTACTGTTATGGCAAGTTCTTAACGTAACTGTGCTTTTCTACGTTAAACTCAAACTTTTGCACTTTAACATCTTCACAACTGTTCAATAGATTTGCATACAATTTTGCATACATGGTCTCGTGTGGTAGATCTCTGAATGTGCTAAGTTTCGTTCTTGTCAGATGTGTATGTTTTCCAAAATATGGATACTGAAAAAAAGTGCATTTTTCGTAGTTTTTCCCATTGGTTTGAATAGGATTTCTTTGAATTTGGCTACAGCCCAAATGGTTTAGAATTTTTGGTCTGAAATTTGCAGGGTTGAAAGGGGCTGACTCACAGATGTCTTTTGCTGGTTTGGTGAAAAAAAATATGAATCAGTTTCAAAGTTATTCCAATTTAAAATGTTCATAAATTAATTCTGAGCATACTCAGTAAGCACCTCAAGATAGCTGTATGAAATGAAAAAGGAATTCTTTTGTCATATTGACATCATCCTTTTTTTATATGAAGAAAATCTCTTTTCGTTTGGCCACCATCTTGTTTTCAATTTTGCCTCAAATCTCAAATTTGGAAATCCCCAAAAATGATATTCTGTGGAGGAACCAACACATGTAGATTGCTTATCGGGACCCCTTAGCTGGATTCTGCACTTATCTGTTACAGAAATGCCCTTAAAATATGTTTTTTTTAACATTATAAATCTTGTTTTGTATCGCATGATTGGAAACTAAATTCATGCTTCGTATGACGAGTCGCAAAACAAGATCTTTTTTGTATGGGGAATCAATGTATTTCAATAGGGTTTTCAACTTTCGTGCATAACTTTGCCATTGTTTCATATTTTACACCAAATTTTCAACATGGCCCTTATGAGACCCCCACCTCATGAACAGTGTCAGTGTAAGTATGCAAATCTGGCCGGAAAGGTGATTTTGCAGTCGTTTGACGAAATCAACTTTCGGGTAGGATTTGAACATTTGTTCATCAGGTGGGGTCATAAACAGGCTTTGTTGGGATTCTGAGGTCAAAATGTGTAAAAATGCCAAAGTTATGTGCGTACGTTGAAATTTTGCTATGCTTCCTCGTAACTTTGGCAATTTTAAATATCTTGATTCATAATTGTCAACATACACATCTTTTTACCCCACCTCATCAACATGACAGCTGTCATTTTTCAAACCCTGCCCAAACTGTATTTTTGTACCTCTAGTGCACAATGGTGTTGCGGTGGCGTGGAATCACGTTTTGGTGGGGATTTCAAAATTTACATTACTGGGTTCATGAGGTGGGGTAATAAGAAGGCCATGCTGACAGTGTCATCCCTGTTTTACTACAAATGCAAGCACAGGGCCACAGCAATATATATGTATGCATCTAAGGAGGGATGGGAGCACAGGGCCTGGAGGGCCCTGCCCTTCCACAGACAAATGAGGATACAATTATACTATCTCAAAAAGTAAGGAAATTCTTTGCAAAAACATTGTTGATGCACTAGTTAGGGTTGAAGTGACACAAGTAGGGAAATTTGATGTTAGGGTTTCCAACCCTAACACCCCACCCCCATCCACCAGACAGCAACAGGAAAAACCAGTACTGTTCATATTACTATAAATGGTTTCTCACTGGAAATTGTATACTCAGCAAGCTCTACATAGGGTTTCTAGGTTTAAACTACAACTGCTTCTTGGTTGGGTAGCCACATATTGTGACCTTGAACTGATATACTGTACAATGTCTGACATTGAATCTAATCTAATTTAAAGGGTACATAATGGTGTGAATTTATATGTACTACATAAAGCAGCCCTTAGAATGCTTGTATTTACTACTACTGGATACATACCATTCTCTCCACTTTCTTGTTAGCTCCTTTGTTCTATCTTAGGGGTGGGGACGCCTCCTAACACCAGCAATACCTCATATAACCATAATGACTAATACATCCTTAGTTCTTTGTCTAAATGTGAATGGAATTCACAATTCTATAAATCGATCTAGACTGTTAAGATTTCTCAAACAAGATAAACCTGATTTGGTTTATTTACAAGAAACGCATCTGTCCCAAGTGGAACATGCTAAGTTCAAATCACTGGGATATCAAATGGTACTGGCCTCCTCACACAACTCCAGTAGGAGACAGGGGACCACCATGTTAATACAGCAGGGGGTTCAATTCCTGCTCCAGAAACAAATTGCTGCTAAGGAAGGGCGATATGTCATAGCAATGGGGACACTATTCTCTACCCGGGTAACCCTGGCTTTGGTCTATCTACCTCTGAGCACTACAACAGCAGTAGCCAGCAAATTTTTGAACGACCTCCTCTCCATTTTACAGGAACAGCCAATACTGGGGGGAGACTTCAATATAACACTAGACCCCGCACTTGATGGTACCCCACCATCCAGACACAGGGTCACACCCCTGCAAAAATATATGCACTCAGCGTTGCCCTCTCTGGGTCTAGTTGACTTATGGAGACACTTTTACCTGTCGATTAAAGCATACACTTACCACTCCTTGAAGAAACACAGCTCTTCTAGGCTAGACTATTTCCTTAGCACAATAGAACATTTAGATTCTATTCAAGACATTTATTATGGGGCAACTATCCTCTCAGACCATTCCCCAGTGTCCGTTAAAATTGATCTTGGTGAGCCCCATCAGCAATCTTTTGGCACCTAAACCTAATGCACCTTCAGGATCCTGAATTCACCCACCTGATTAAAGACTCCATCCCCAGAATACCAACAGGCAGTGCTTCTCCAGAAATAACCAACACTCTGCATTGGGACACTCTTAAAACTGTGTTATGGGGAGAAATAATAAAATACTCTACTCATAAAAAAAAGGCAACAAGATGAACTCATGATTGAGCTACAAAACAAACTCCAGATACTGCAAAATAGTATATATCAGGGACACCTCGGTGCGACCCCAGCTACAATTAGTAAAACAAAAGCTACAAAAACTAACTGATCAGAGGATAGAGCAACAGCTGCTCTATTTAAAACGTAATTATTACAAGGGGGGACCCTGGGGCGGCAGGAACTTGGCCAGAAGGCTCCCAGGAGCCCGGGGTCAAACCAGTGTCACAAACTAGTTTGATCCCAAAGATGGCTGTCTCCTCCACCATCCGAGAGATATCGGACAGGTTATGGCAATCATTATAAAATTCTGTACACCGAGGATACCTATTCCTCACCCCAACTTATAGAAACATATCTGAATAACATACCCTTACCCAAACTGACAGCTTACCAGGTCCAGACTCTACTAGCTCTGATTGCGGGAGAAGAAATACTTGCTATTATTAATCAATCAAAGTCATTAAAGGTGCCTGGCCCAGACAGCTATCCAGATGAATTTTAGAAAATTCTGAGGATTGCTCCTTACAACCTTGATGGCGGCCTTTACTGATCTCCAAAGAGGAAAACAACTCCCCTCCATCATGGCGGTATGCCAAAATAACAGCAATCCCGAAGCCCCAAAAGGACCCAAGATATCCGGCATCATACCATCCCATCTCAAAGCTAAATTATGATTATAAACTCTTTATGTCGGTGCTAGCACATAGAATTGATATACTTCTCCCTCAGCTTATAGATGCAGATCAGGTCGGCTTCATTAGAAAACGTAAACCCCATGGCGCAGTTTGACACGTTCTGCTTCTAGTGGAATATGTTACCCAAAGAAAGATACCCTTGGCTCTTTTAGGCTTAGATGCTGAGAAGGCATTTGATAGGGTGTCTTGGCCATTTCTCTGGGCCACATTAAGGCACTTTGGTTTTCCAGACATATTTATAGCCCAGATGAAAAACATGTACCAAGCCCCTTTAGCTTATCTTAAATTAGACAGTTCCCTTTCTGAACCTTTCCTCTTTCAAGAGGAACGCACAAGGGGTGCTCTTTATTCCCTCTATTGTTCGCTCTGTATTTGGAGCCCTTAGTATTAACTATTAGAAAGTATCCCAATATTGAAGGCCTAATATCGGGGGGGGGCGCCCCCACAAGATAACTCTCTTTGCCCATGATATACTCCTAACACTAACCTCTCCCGAAACTTCTATACCGACAGTAAGGGGAAAAATCAAAATTTTCGGACAACTAGCAGGATATAAACTAAATAGCTCCAAGTACTAAAATATTCTTCCTTCCCCTCACCCACACTAAAGCTTCACTTCCCGTTCCGATGGAATAGAGTGGAGATGTGCTATCTGGGGATTAAATTACCAACCAATTTACTCCATCTAGAGATGGTAAATTATGAACTGCTCACTCAACAGCTGACTGCTGATTTGTCCTGCTGGACACAGCAGCCCCTAGGATTTTTAAATTGAATTGAAACCATACAGCAGAATGTGCTGCCACGCCACCTCCTTTTTTTTTTTTTTACAGACCCTTCCCATTACCCCCTCTAAAATGTATTTTCAAACATGGGACAAATTAATCTCCCATTTTTTTATGGGGAGGTAAAGCACCCAGGATAAAATACATTTTGCAACTACCAAGGGAAAAGGGAGGGTTAAATTTACCAAACATGAAACTGTATGCTCAAGCAACCCAAATTAGAACCCTTTTTTCCCAACTCCCACATAATTATTAGGCCCATTGGAAACAAATTGAGCACACCCTTAATGATATATTAGATTTGTCTCCTTATATATTAGGGAACACACCTGCTTGCCTTCCCTTAAGTAAGTTCACACAGTATACAGCAGAACCCTTCCAACAGTGGATATATGTTCTGAACCATTATCTCTCTCATCGACTGGAAGACTGTACTTAAGAGCCTTAGCCTATGGCACAATTTTTCTTCCCATCCAACTCACAACATCCCTTTGGCGATGGACAGCTTATCGCCTTGGCGATGGACAGCTTATCACCTTTGATTTACGTACCAACTAATAGGGCCCATGGGCATTCTGCTGTTTACATCACTCAAGGCTACCTATAAATTACCAGCTACTGAATTCCATAGCTATCTTCATTTAAGAAAGCTCCTACAGCCACATGAAGATGCCTTGTCTACAATTGTGGAAGCACCCCTCCCCAAACATGGTCACCGTAGTAGTCTCCTACCTTGGGGCTAATGACCAGGATCACCTTGTTAGCAAAAATCTATAGAACCTTAAAGGAACCCTCCTCAGATAACACAAACTATGTAAGGAAACGGTGGTCCAAAGAACTTGGAGAAGAGCTAGACCTGGAATTATGGGAGGTGAGTGCTCTCCCATCTCTAAAAATTTCCACTTCCACATACTGGAGGGAAAATGTGTGGAAATCCAGGAAACAATTCTTTCGAACCCCTGCTGTCACAGCCATGTTTATCAGGGTCTGAGTAGGCAATTATTGGACAGGATGCAGACAATCCCTAGCTGATATAGAACATATAATCTGGTCCTGCTCATTTCTTAAACAATATTGGCAAGATGTAATAACAGATAAATGACATATATGAAACCCTCAAACTCCTTACGACTGCATATGTTCTCATAGCAGCTCCACCAAGAGGAGTCAGGGTCAACAAAACCCTCTACAGACAGACAGTACTTCTTATATTGATAGCTAAAAACGTGATGACCAGGTTATGGCTCACAAGGACCTCCCCTACCAAAGGAAAGAGGAGGAAGCTGACGTATGAGGTATATAGCTTGGAACGTCTATTGACTAAATTATAGACTTGTACCTCAGCATTCGAGAATAGGTGGCACAGATGGGTTCTTTATCAATTGGATCACTACCAAGAATTTGTACCGTAAATATACAGGCCTGGATCATTACGATGAATACGACATAGTGCGATGGCCTCTAGGGTGGCCCCCGCCTTCCCTTCCCTCCTCCTATCCTCTCCTCTCTTATCTCACCTCTCTCCTATCTCCCAGTCTAACTTTCCTTTTCCTCACTACCCTACCTTCTTAGGTCTTGGATCCTTTCATCTAGGTACTGCTCTTCCTCCACCTCTATGCAACCTTGCTAATTATCTAACCTGCTGAGGTAGCAACATTATCTGTACCAAACATTTGATGCCAGATTATGTTTAGCATTGAGTTGCCTGCTTTATCATGTGTTGTTGAGACTGGCAAATCTGTCACTCTAGCGTATCTTGACATCGCCACGTGGCACAACCTGTGTATTATGAAAATGTAACCTACTACCTGAAACCTTTATTGTATTGTTTCAATGCAATGTTAATAAACTTGTCAATTTTTAAAAAGGAAAAACCATTACTGTTTCACCTGTCCTGTGTCTTCGGCAGTCGTAGCAAGGGGTGTGCCTTGGGGTTGTCGGCCCTAATGGTCACCCCATTGTCATATACTCTACACATCTCAGCTTCTTTCATGGCTGAATGGGGTGAGCGTTAGGGCTGACAACCCCAGGCACACCCCATGCCTGATTAGCGAAGACGCAGGAAAGGTGAAACAGTAATGTTTTTTCCTGTTGCTTTCCGGTGGTTGGGGGTGGGTGTTAGGTTTGGAAACCCTAACACCACATTTCCCTACTTTTGTCATTTCAACCCTAACTAGTGCATTAACGAAGTTTTTGCAAAGAATAGATATATAGATAGAGACAGACAGACAGACAGACAGACAGACTTTGTCAGCAGAACAGGACCACTTGGCCCACCCGGTCTTCCCAGTTGTTCCCTGCTTATTGTGTCCCAACAGACCTTAACTGGTCTTTGGCAACCTTCCATCCCCTTTATTTACTATTATTTCCTTATGTCCATCCCATGAATGTTTAAAACCCCCAACAGTTTTTTGCCTATACTACCTGTGGCAGGCTGTTCCAGGCGTCCACCACTCTTTCAGTGAAGTTGTATTTCCCCCCTTCCAGCTTCGTTGTATGCCCTTCTGTTCTGTTGTACTTCTTAATTTGAAACAGCTTCCCCACCTGTACCTTGTTCACTCCTGTTAGGTACTTGTAGGTCTCTATCCTGTCCCCTCTCTCCCTCCTTTCATCCAGGGTGTTACATATTGAGATCCCTCAGTCTCACTTCATATGGTTTCTCATGCAACCAAAGTACCATTTTAGTTGTCCTTCTCTGGACTGCCTTTAGCCTGTCCATGCCTGTTCTGAGATGCAGCCTCCAGAACTGTACACAACATTGCAGGCGTGGTCTGACTAGTGATCTATACATTGGTAATATCACCTCCTTCCTTCTGCTTCTGATACTGCTCCCCATGCACCCCAGCAGTCCACTGACCCTTCCCAGTGCCTTGTCGCACTGCCCTGCAACGTTCAGGTCATCAGATATTGAAACCCCGAGGTCCCTTTCCTTCTTAGTGACTGACAGTACCTCCCCCCCCCATTGTATACTCAGCTCCTAAGTTTCTGTACCCCAGGTGCATGATTTTGCACTTTTTGGCACTGAACTCCAGTTGCCATGCCCTTGACTGATTCTCAAATTTTCTAAGATCTCTACTCATTTTTGCCACCCTGTTACAGAACTTGGTGTCATCTGCAAAAAGGCGTACCTTCCCTTCAAGCTCTTCTGCAGTGTTTCTTATGAAGATGTTAAAAAGGACCAGTCCCAGTATTGAACCCTGGAGCACCCTGATGGTCACTCTCCTTTCCTTACAGTGATTGCCATTTACCACCACCCTCTGCCACCTATCTCTTAACTAGTTTTTTACCCAATTTACAACTTTGTCTCCTATCCATAGACTATCCAATTTTAATATCAGTTGCTTATGTGGAACAGTGTTAAAGGCTCTGCTGAGGTCTAAATAGGCCACATCCACTGCCCTCACCTGATCTCTTTTCCATGTCACTCAGTCAAAGAAATCAATTAGATTTGTTGGATGTGACCTTCCCCTGGTGAAACCCTGCTGTCTTTGGTCTTACAACCCCCTGGATTTAAGATTTTCCATATCTTATTTATATATTATATTACAACTATAGATATATAGGATGGGACAAATAGTACTTTTTACTATTTGACCAAATACTGAATAGTTACTGTTAGCATTTGTAATATAGTGAATATGATTAAAGACAAATGAGGCAGAGTCTTTGTGCACATTGGCGATTTGGAAGTCAGTAGCTATAACTGCACTTTTGTTCTGCAAATAGCTTGTGGCAAACTTCAAAAATTGCATAACATGTCAGTTGCACTACAGTAAATCATAAATGCAGCCATTGTTAATACTTATGATTTATCAGTGGTAAATTGCATTTTTTTAATTGGTCTTTCAGCATTCTCTGGCAGTAGCCTACATCTGTGTCCAGCATATGCATATGTCCCCAGCAGTGCTAATGAGTCTTCCAGAGGGGACACTGCTTGGTGCTGCTGAAAGAAATGCACTTGTAGTGGAGGCTGAATTTGGAAGATGGACACAGTTCTTTTTCTACCATTCAACTGGGTCATTAGAGTGTGGAATGCATGACTCTGATAGGTATAAGGACACTTCAGTATCCACTGCTGTGGATGATACAGGAGATTGTGATTCCTCAGCTAGTTTACTCCAGCAGCTCCATAGTCTTCCTGTGTCCACTCTGGACTTTTTAATTGGTGGCTCTAATATGTCAGGCTTGGCTTCTTCTACTTTTAGTTCATTCTCACAGCTCACAGCTCACTTTCTTTAACATGTTTTGCTCAGTTTTTGAGTGCCAGCCATGGCATCACAACGGTTTGCATCTGAAGTAAGTGGCTGTAATCTGAAATGGGGGTCCATCACACAGAAAACAGCATACCCCTGCACACATTCAGCATTAGTAAATCTGGCTGATATTGCATTCAAAATTTCAGCCTTCACGCACTTAATGCCCTTGTCACTCACATTTTTAGAGCCCTCACCACATGACATACAGCAGAAATGCATGCAGCATCTGCACTTATTTATTTGGTTAGCTCCAGTCCTCACATAAGTCGAGGATGTTTACAAGAGTGTCTGCTAAACTCTGTTAGCTAGGCGTTAGGGATGTAACACTGGATTCCACAGCACAATAGGCAATGAGAGCTCTTTTTTGTTCAGTTGGGCTTTTCAAAACATGAAAGGTAGATTTCCATCTAGTAACAACATTTTGAATTAGTTGTGCATTTGACAGTCCTAGTTCTTGTTGAATATTGCACAGCTTGGGCACAGCAGATGCAGAATGTTTAAAATGTCCCACAAGCGTCCTGCTACTTGTTATAAGATCAGACACGTAGCACTGGCAAAGTAAGGTATCATGAAGGCAACTGTGTGAGCAAAACATTTCAAGCTCAAAATACCACAGTCATTAAAAGCTTTTTTTATCTTAGCAACAATGTCACAAATTATTACATGAATTCTGTATTTTATATGTCCCAGTTTGCTAGTATTTTAAGCAGGATATCAGAGATAGCTGCTCCTGTGTGTTTGCCCTGAAACCCTTCACAGTGCAAAACGGTAGACTTTCTATTAAAACCGTTATCAATCCAGGGTGCTGTTAGGCCTAAAAATGATTGAGTTGTACTTTCCTCTGTCTACATGTTAGCAGTGAATGATAGGGACATTGCATTTTTAAGACCAACACGATCTGCTGGCCCACACTTTCCAATTTTCTTTTTTCTTTTCCTTTTGTTCCCTTCCCACTTTTTTGTTCCCTCCCTCCCCTTTTTTTTGGAGGCAGTATAGCGCAGTGAGGTAAGGCTCTGAGCTGCAGATCTGGAAACCTGGGTTTGAATTCCACAGCTGCCTAGGTACATACTGTGTGATCCTGAGCAGGTCACTTAACTTCCTTGTGCTCCCAAGTTGCATCTGGAAACAAGCTTCGGCTTAGTGTGCTACTCCTGGTTAAACAATGTTCCCTTCCCTTTCCATATATGTATCAGGAATAATAGTTTACATAGAAACATAGAATTTGATGGCAGATAAGGACCACAAGGCCCAACCAGTGTGCTCATTTCTTTTTCTACCTTATGAATGTGCCATTGGCATTTGCTCTGTTAATGGCCTATCTATTCATACTCATCTGTATTGCTCCCTTATGCCTATTCCATGCCTGTTTGAAGCCCTGCACTGTATTAATATCCACCACTTCCTGAGGTAGGCTGTTCCATGCACCCACCACCCTTTCTGTAAAAAATAATTTCCTCACATTACCCCTTAATCGGCCTCCCTCTAATCTCATGTTGTGTCCTCTTGTCCTGCTGTTTTTATTATATTGAAACATGTTAGACTCTTTCACCTGGCTAATGCCCTTCAGGTGTTTGAATGTTTCAATCATATCACCTCTCTCCCTCCTTTGCTCTAGGGTATACATATTGAGCTCAGTTAATCTGTCCTCATATGTTTTTCTGATGCAGTCCCTGCATCATTTTGATTGCCCTTCTCTGGACTGCCTCAAGCTGGTTAATGTCCTTGTGGAGGTGTGGTCTCCAGAACTGCACATAGTACTCCAGATGTGGCCTAACCAGTGTTTTGTAAAAAGGGATTATTACCTCCCTCTTCCGACTTGTGATACCCCTGCTAATACACCCCAACATCCCACTAGCCTTACCTACTGCTTTAGTGGTCTGCTTGGATGATTTCAGGTCATCGGTGATGATGACGCCCAAGTCTTTTTCTTCCCTTGTGACTGCCAGCAACTCCCCTCCCAGCCTATAGGTGGCTTCAGGGTTTCTCTTCCCTATGTGCATGATCTTGCACTTCTTTGCGTTAAACCCCAGTTGCCACTCTTCTGACTATTTTGCTAGTTTATCCAGATCTCTTCTCATTCTGCCCACCCCATCTGTATCATCTACTCTTGCAGATTTTGGTGTCATCTGCAAACAGACAAACCTTACCCTCCAGTCCATCTGCAATGTCACTGATGAAGATATTGAAGAGGACTGGCCCCAGGACTGATCCCTGATGTACCCCAATTGAGACTTGCATCTCTTCTGACTGTATACCATTTACCACCACTCTCCATTTTCTGCCCGTCAACCAGTTTTCCACCCAGTTGACCAACGTCTGACCCACCCCGAGACCACCCAGCTTATAAATCAATCTTCTATGTGGAACAGTATTGAAAGCTTTGTTGAAGTCAAGGTAGGTGGCATCAACTGCTCCCCCTTGGTCCACCACTCTGGTTACCCAGTCAAAGAAATCTATGAGATTAATTTGACAAGACCTTCCTTTTGTAAACCCATGCTGTGTTGGATTCTGTGCTCCTATGGATTCCAGGTGTTGCTCTATCCTTTCCTTAAGGAGTGTCTCCACAATCTTGCCAACTACTGAGGTAAGACTGACTGGTCTGTAGTCCCCTGCCTCTTCCCTGCTGCCACTCTTGTGGAGCGGGATCACATGAGCCCTTCTCCAGTCTTCTGGAACCTCTCCTGTGCTCAGAGACTCACTAAACCGTTCTGATAATGGCTCTGCTAGTTCCACCCTTAGCTCCTTTAATACCCTGGGATGTATGCCATCAGGTCCCTTTGCCTTGTCCACTCTGAGCTTAACGAGCTCTTGTAGGACCCTTTCTTTTGTGAAAGGACTAGTGCACACCTCCCTCCCCACTGTGTCCATGGTGCTGAGCTGTGGGCCCTGCACTCTCTTCAGTAAATACTGAGCAGAAGTATCTATTTAGGATAGATGCTTTTACATGGTCCTCCTCCTCATATGCTCCCTTATCCCCTTTGATCTTAGCAATACCCCCTCTGGACTTTCTCCTTTCACTAATGTATCTATAGAAAGTCTTGTCACCTTCTTTTAATGTTCGTGCTAGTGTTTCCGCAGTTTGGGCCCTTGCCTGCCTTACTACCTTCCCTGCTTCCCTGCTTCCCTTAGCTCATTCTACCCATTAGCGCCTTTAGACTTCACTTACTTTTGCAACCTGTGTTGTCAGTAGCGCCCTGAGACGTCTCCATATGCCATCTGTTGTTTCCGATGGACGTCCTGTGTCGTCATCATGTTTTCAGTGAAACTGCAAGCCAGCCAATCAGCAGACACCTATTTGTATCATGTCTGCCAATAGAGGGTCATCTTACTCACAGTTTAAAAAAAAAAATTGGTCACGATTGAAATTTAACCCTTAGAAGCCCTGGAAAGTTTTGTGTCTGAGTGAAGCACTCGAAGTGCCAGTCTGACTGGCATGGAGCTGCACTTACGAAGCTATTTAATTTTAATACAGAACCCAAATTTTAAAAAAGCAAAGCACCAGTTTTTAAAATATTATGTTAACAAACCAAATAGTGCCCTGTATAGTTTGGCTGTTGTAATTTTAACAAACGGAGCCTACAGCATCATGTTGGTCCCCATCAAAACGTGAGATCGAAGTGAGCTGTAAAGCCAAGAAGACTCTCCTTCTGACTGGATTTGCAAAATAAAAGCTCCATTTTCAGAAATGTAAGCAGGTAGTTCATAAAAGAACTAAATTCTAGAGCCTGTTTCTTTGAAGTTTTAATAAATAAAGCCTTTATGACTAAACCAGAGTCCTCTGAAATCCTGCTGCATGTCAGAAAAACGGAAAACGGAAGTTCCTTGCCAGTGATCCTCTCACATCATTCAGAGTGCACAGGAGCCCAAATCTGCCACTTTCTGCTTATATTTCTAAAAAATAACCCTGTATTTGGAAAGAAAGCATCAAGGCAATGTGGCATTTAGTGATAAAAGTATTGAAAGTGAATCAGTTTGCAAACCGGAATGTGGGAAAGCAGGCATCCATGCCTGCTTTTCCCACATTCGGTTTGCAAACTGATTCACTTTCAATACTTTTATCACTAAATGCCACATTGCCTTGATGCTTTCTTTCCAAATACGGGGTTATTTTTTTAGAAATAGAAGCAGAAAGTGGCAGATTTGGGCTCCTGTGCACTCTGAATGATGTGAGAGGATCACGGCAAGGAACTTCCGGTTTTCCGTTTTTCTGACATGCAGCACGGATTTCAGAGGACTCTGGTTTAGTCATAAAGGCTTTATTTATTAAAACGTCACAGAAACAGGCACTAGAATTTAATTCTTTAATGAACTACTGGCTTACATTTCTAAAAAAGAGAGCTTTTTATTTTACAAATCCAGTCAGAAGGGAGAGTCTTTTGGCTTACAGCTCACTTCCTGTCTCACGTTTTGATGGGGACCAGCATGATATTGTAGAAGCTCTGCTTCATTAAAAATACAGCAGCTGAACTATACAGGCACTATTTGGTTTGTAAACATTATATTCTACAAAACTGCCACTTTACTGTTTAAATTTGGGTTCTGTATTACAATTAAATAGTTATTCAAGTGCAGCTCAACATGTCAAGGAACAGCATGTCTTACTGTGTGCAGTCAAATTCAACACAGTAGCACACATGTCAAACAAATGTAAATATCTTGAAAATTAAAATGCTACACCACACAACCAGCAGCAAAGTTGTTCAGGAGAATAAGACTTTTACATGAGGGTAATCACTAGGTTGAATATTATACTTTTTAAATTATGGCCATCTGAGTACCCGAATTTCAGTGTTTTTGTGACAAATCTACCACTTCAAATGGCCATAATTTAAAAAGTATAATGATTTTAGCTTAGTGGTTACCCTCATTGTAAAGATCTTATTCTGCTATATCACTTTGCTACTCTATATTTTCCAGTAGCTCATGCAGTTTTCCAGATATTTACACTTGTTTGACATGTGTGCAAATATGCTTAGAATTCTGTGCAGTGCATTAGGAATGTCACAGCAAAACAGCCTGGAGTTCCATCACCAACATTCTAAAGTCAGAACAGAGTAGAATGAGTTAGGGAAGTTTGGTATGCCTCCCTATCTTCATCCTGCTGCGCTCCTTTATATTTCCTGAAAGCCAGCCTTTTGGCTCTGATCTTTTCTGCTACCGTGTTTGAGAACCAAAGTGGTTTCCTTCTTCTTTTGCACTTTCTTTTCTCACTAACACAATGGGATGTTGCTTCAAGTATTACATCTTTAATGCTTGCCCACTTTGCCCGTACCCCCTCACCTGTATTTCTTTTTGCCAGGGCTAGCTTAACTCTGTTGGCCATCTTATCAAAGTCAGCTCCTCTGAATTCCCATAGTTTTGGCTTGGAATGGGATGATTTTGATCTAGTGGCCAAACTGAACCATACCATGTGATGGTCACTGGCACCCAGGTGACCTTCTACCTGGAGATCTGTGATCCTTTCCCTGTTAGTCAGTACTAGATCTAGGATAGCCCTGTCTCTTGCGGGTTGTTGTACCAGATGTTTGAGGCCCTCCCCCTGCAGGGAATCCACCATGTGTCTAGTTCTGGCAGATGTCCCTGCTGGTATTGACCAATCTGTATCTGGCATGTTGAAGTCTCCTATTATCAGAACCTCCCCTTTAGCTGTCATGTCTTGTATATCTTCTGACAGTAATGTGTCTGTGTCCTCCCCCTGGTCTGGAGGCCTATACACAACCCCAGTTTGTATGGCTGTCCCATTTCCTGTTTCCAGGGTGACTCACAGTTCTTTTGGCTCCTTATGTGTATTCTGAATTTCTGTAACTTTGATAATTTCATTGACATTAAGGGCCACTCCACTCCTCCCTCTTTTTTGCACCTCGGTGTCTTCTGAACAGTACATAGCCAGGTGCTGAAATCTTTCAAGTGTGGTTACTGGTAAACCATGTCTTGCTAATGGCTACTATGTCCAGTTTAGCCTCTGTCATTATTGCCTGCAGCTCTGGGATCTTGTTTCCCAGACTGCAAGTGTACATGATTTTCCATTGGCCAGATTTCGGTGTGTTAGTTGTTGGCCGAGGTCCTGCATTTCCCTTGTGTGTTGTATGGGGAGCCAGACCTTTTTCTTTACCTGGTGATGCAAATGAACTACAAACATGCTGAACTCCTGTTTCACCACTAGCTGAGTGGGGAGGGGTGTTCTTCCCATTCAACGTATGGGGTGCTGCACCCCTCTTCCCATTTGCTAGTTTAAATATTCTGCAAAGACGTCAAACTTCTGTCCCAATGCACTGACTCCCTCCCTCCTTAGTCAGATGCAGTCCACCAAATTTAAAGAACTTTCGCTCCCAAAACTGTTGCCAGTTCCCTACAAATTTGTGTCCTTTTTCCTGGCACCAGCCCTTGAGCCACATGTTCAGTTCCCCTAGCTCCCCTTCTCTGACCTTCCGTCCATCTGTCCCCCTCTCCCAGACTGGCAGGATCTCAGAGAAGGAGATTGTCAGACGAAATGGATGATAGTTTGTCACTCAGCCTGGTCAGGTGTTCCTTGGTCTCCACAATTGACCAGCTGGCGAGATCGTTAGTCCCTGTGTGTACCAGGACATCAATGTTTTCTCCTGCTTCCTGAACAATTTGAGCAATGAAGCAAGTGTCTGTCCATGCTGATATACCTGGGAGACAACTGGCCATTACCCCTGGCTGGAGATATGTATCAACTCCCCGAATCATGGAGTCTCCTATGATAAGAAGTTTTTTATATTTCCTTTTTGATTTTTTGGTTTTGGTTCCTGGTTTGGGTGAGTTTTGTTGTGCTAGCTCCTGTGCTGCAGTGTCCTGCTCTGCAGTGTCCTATATCCCTTTGTTTGATTTTGGAGATAGAGGCAAATACCTGTTTGTAGTTTTTATATGGTTTGTGAAGGTGATATGTTGGACAGCACCGAGTGATGGGGTACCTGATTTGCCCCTCCTAACCATCTGCCAACCTCCTGGACCAACTACCCTCTGCGGTCGAGGTGCTTCTGCTGGATGTTGGGGAAATGAAGGGCGGTTCTTAAAATATATTTCCTCTTGAATATGCAATTTGAGGCACACAATCTCTGCCCATGCTGCTTGAGAGAGATACTTGCGTGATGGAATTTTTTTACTGTGGTTCCGGCACCTTGATTATAGTGTCCTCCACTACTGAAAATGACTGCATATTCAGTGCCAGCATTTCAGCAATGGTATAATTAATTTTCGAGGTCTCAGGAGTTTCACGTATCCATAGCCT
Organism: Neoceratodus forsteri; assembly: GCA_016271365.2. Lineage (NCBI taxonomy): Eukaryota > Metazoa > Chordata > Ceratodontiformes > Ceratodontidae > Neoceratodus > Neoceratodus forsteri. The sequence continues at coordinate 533,461,362 of CM028130.1, read as the reverse complement.
TTTCTTGGCAGTACAGTCCTTGAGAGTACGCTGTTTTGTCTTTTTAAATGTGACATTGTTTTCTGGTTAAGCCCAGCTGTTCAGACACTGTTTGGCTTCCTTAAAAACTTCAGCCTGCTCAACCTGAGCATGATTCATCACCATGGGTGTACTGTATACCCCGATGTCTGGCTTCCTTGAGAAATGCTGTTCTTGTGCAGGAGACACAGGCATAGATTAATGCTTAGTAAACCCATGCCCTGGAGTGGGTTAACCCTCGTAAAATGGGCAACTTTATTGTAGAGGTTACCTAAATAAATATTTAAAAAAAACACTGTTTATATGCATTTGTAATAAAATAGTTCTTCCGCCTAATGGGTGTGGCCTTTTGAGGATGCTGTATTTGTAGTTCTCCACTAGGTGGATTTGTCCTAATGAAGATGTCATAGTTGTAGTTTTTTCACGTTTCTCTGGAGGAGTGATCTGAAAAGGTCACTTCACATTGCTGTCAATCAGGATTTTGTTGTGCGGCAAGGCAACTGTAGGTTTACAGGGGATTAATTCATGGTCAGGTGACCTGTTTTGACAAATCAGAATACAGGTTTTTCAGCACCCATGTTATACTTTTGTTTAATTAGTGTAAGTATATACTTTTACTTGGGGTAGGTATATACTTTGAATTGATTAGTGTTGGTATATATTTTAAATTACAAAGATACATAGAATATGACAGCAGATAAGGGCCGCTGGACCCACCCAGTCTGCTCAATTGTGCTTTTTTTAATTATTATTATTGTTATTATTACTTTGCCCCCTTCCCTACCCCCATGATTCCCTTATGCTTATCCCAGGCATTTTTGAATTCCAATAGTGTTTTCGCTGACATTACTCCTCTGGAAGGCTATTCCAAGTATCCATCACCCTTTCTGTGAAAAAGTACTTCTTCACATCCCTCCTGAATGTACCCCCTTCAGCTTCATATTATGCCTTTTTGTTTTAGAGCACCCATTCATCTGAAGGATACTCTCCACCTGTAACTTATTAACCCCTGTAAGATATTTGAAGGTTTCTATCATATCCCCTTTCCTCCAGGGAGTACATATCTAGCTCCTTCAGTCTTTCCTGGTAGGACTTTTGAGGCAGACCCTGTACCATTTTGGTTGCCCTCCTATGGATCGCCTACACTCTGTATATTTCTTTTCTGAGATGCGGTCTCCAAAACTGTACACAGTACTCAAGGTGGGGCCTTGCAAGTGATTTATATGGGACAAAATCACATCTCCCTTCCTTCTGGAGACGCCCCTACCTATGCAATCCAGCATCCCACTAGCTCTCCTGTTTGCCTTATCACACTGCCTTGTAACCTTTAAGTAATCCAATATGATTACCTTAGGTCTTTTTCCTGCTTGGTCTTTGTCAGTATCACTCTGCCCATCTTGTACTCTGCTCATGGGTTCCTATGTCCCAGATACATTGTTTTACACTTTGTTGCCTTAAAACCTAGCTGCCATACCCTTGACCATTCTTCCAGACTATTTAGATACCTGCATATTCTAGATACTCCCTCAGGTATGTCCACTCTCTTACAGATCTTCGTGTCATCCGCAAAGAGGTAGACCTTCCCTTCCAGTTCTTCTGCCATGTCATATATAAATATATTGAATAGGACTAGTCCCAGTGCTGATTCCTGAGGAACTCCACTGGTCACCCTCCCCTCCTATGAGCACACTGCATTTATCACTACTTTCTGTGTCCTATTCACCAACCAGTTTTCTGTCCAGGTTACCACCCTAAGTTACCCAACTTGCCCACCAGTCTCCTATGAGGAATGGTGTCAAAAGCCTTGCTGAAATCTAGGTAGGCTATGTCCAGTGCACCTACCTGGTCTAGCACTATGGTCACCCAGTCAAAGAAGTCTATCAGATTTGCTTGGCATGACCTTCCCTCTGTGAAACCATGCTGCCTTGGGTCCTGCAGTCTACTGGAAACTAGGTATTCCACAGTCCTTTCCTTCAGTAGTGTTTCCATCAACTTACAGACCACCAATGTCAAACTGACAAGCCTATAATTGCTTACCTCTTCGTTGGCACCACTTTTGTGAAGAGGGACTACATGTGCCCTTCTCCAGTCCTCTGGAATCACACCAGTCTCCAATGATCTGTTAAAAAGGTCTGTCAGATGAGCAGTGAGTACCTTGCTAAGTTCCCTCAGTATCCTTGGATGCACCCCATCCAGCCCCATAGCTCTGTCTACTTTCAGGCTACCAAGTCCTTTCCAGACTCTCCTCACTGAAAACAGGCCACTGTCTATTTCTCTCACCTCTATGTTTCTGGTGCCTATTTGTGGTTCCTCCCATTCCCCTTCTACTGTGAAAACTGAGCAGAAGTATCTGTTCAGTATTTTTGTCTTTCCTTGAACTTCCTCTGTGCAGTCCCCCTCTTCCCTCTTTAAATGTACGATCTCTCCCTTTGTCTTCCTTTTTTCACTAACATACCTAAAAAGTGCCTTATCCCCTTTTGAAACTCTGAGCTATTCTTTCCTCAGTTTACGCTTTTACTATCCTTACTGCTTTGCTTGCCTCTCTCTGTTTTCCCTGATACACTTCCCTATCCTCATTTCTCTGGGTGTCTTTGTACCTTCTGAATGTTGCTCTTTCAGCTTTTATCTTTTCTGCTACCTCTTTTGAGAACTATAATGGTCTTCTCTTTCTCTTACTCTTGCTTACTTGCTTAACAAGGATATTTGTTGCCTTCACTATGCCGTCCTTTAATCTGGCCCACTTTTCTTCCACCCCCCATGTCCTCACCCCCGTCAGTTCCTTAATAAGGCATTCTCGCATCTTCGTAAAATCAGTCCTTCTGAAATCCAATACCCTCACCTTTGTATGGTTAAATTCTGCAATTGTTCTAATGTTGAACCACACTGTACAACGCTCACTTGTCCCCAGATGGCTTCCCCCTCTGACGTCTACAACACTGTCCCTGTTAATAAGCACCAGGTCCAGTATTGCCCCATCACGAGTGGGTTCCCTGACTAGTTGCCTAAGGAGAGCTTCCTGCAGGGAGTCCAGGATGTTCCTGCCTCTAATTGATGTTGCAGCAGGGAGGCTTCAATCTACATCCAGCATATTGAAGTCCCCTACCAGTAACACCTCCCCTTTTTCTGCCATTTTTCCAATTTCTTCTAACATTACCCTATCAAAGTCTTCCCCCTGTGCCAGAGGCCTATAGAGCACATCCATCCAAATATTGACTTTTTTTTCCAACTCCAGTGTAACCCACAGCATCTCAGCCCCTCCCTGATTCCCCTGTATTTCTGTTGCTTTTATGCTGTCCTTCACATAAAGCAAAACTCCCCCTTCTTTCCTTCCTACCCTTTCTCTTCTGAATAACGTGTACCCTGGTATAACCATGTCCCAGTCATGGTTTTCCATGCATCATGACAGTATTATGGCCATGATATCCAGGTCAGACTCCATCATAATAATTTCTAGGGCTGGGTTCTTATTTCCCAGGCTCCTAGCATTTGGACACATGGCCCTCCATATTTTGTTTCAACCTAGTTTGCCACTCCCCCTCTTTCTTTTTGTCCCCCCTTACTCCCTCTTTTCATCAGTCTGCATAGTTTCCCCTTCATTCTTTTCTAACCCCCTGCTTATTTGATTTACTTTATCCAATGTTGGACTCTCTGTAACTTTAGATCTGGTATTGTCGAATGGGGAGGCAGTAAGGGAAATAAGAGTGGAGGACCCACTAGCTGACAGCGATCACCAAACAGTGTGGTTTATTACCACAGTGTGCAGAGAGCCAGTGAAATCAGTAACTCAGGTGGTAAACTTCAGGGGGGCAAACTTTGGGAGGATGCAGGAAGTACTGAAAAGGAAACTGAAGGGCATAAGGCAGGAGATGGACACAGAGCAGAAATTGGATATTATTAAATGGGGGATTACAGAGACAATCAAAGCCTGCACCAAGACACAGAGTAAGAGGAGCAGAGCAAGGAAACCATGTTGGTTGAACAGCAAGGTAGTGGAGATGGTGAGGGCAAAACAAGAGGTGCACCAGAGGTATAGGAGGATGGGGAAGGAAGGGGACAGGGAGGAGTATGCAAGATAGTCCAGGGAAGTGACCAGGAAAGTGAAAGAAGCCAAGGCCCAGAGGGAGCTGAGATTAGCACAGGGAATTAACGGGGGGGGGACTTTTTCAGATGCATCAGGGAGAAAAGGAAGTGTAAGGAGACAATAGTGAGGATAAAAAAGAGTGGGGAGTGGACAGAAAAGGGGGAGGAATGGGCAGAAGCACTGAATGAATACTTTTGCACAGTGTTCACGGAAAACAAAGAGGGACCGCTACCACCATGGGCTGGGAGGCTGGAGACGGGGGAGAGGAGGCAACATGTGGAAGAATTGAGGGAGGTAGAGTCCTAGAGGGACTGAGGGCACTGAAGGTAGACAAGGCACCAGGGCCAGATGGTATCCACCCCAGGGTGTTGCAGGAGATGGTGCAGGTGTTGGAAGTGCCGCTGACGGATCTGTACAACACCTCACTGGAGTTGGGATGTGTGTCACTGGACTGGAGGGTGGCACAAGTAGTGCCATTACACATGAGTGGACCAAGGGACGAACTGGGTAATTATCATCCAGTAAGTCTGTCCTCCATAGTGTGCAAAGTCATGGAAACAATACTAAAGGAAAGACTGGTGTCGTACCTGGAGGACAACGGCCTCCAGGATGTGAAACAGCATGGGTTCATTTCAGGGAAGTCTTGTCAAACCAACCTGATAGAATATTATGACTGGGTGACAGGTGAACTGGATAAGGGTCATGCAGTGGATGTTCTTTACTTGGACTTCAGCAAGGCCTTCGATTCAGTGCCACATGGCCGGCTTGGTGGGAAGCTAACTGGTGTAGGGGTAGGGGCAAAAATTACGAACTGGATTACAAGCTGGCTGAGTGGGATGCTGCAATGGGTGGTGGTGGGAGGGGAGCTCACAACTCCGAAGCCAGTGACGAATAGGATGCCACAGGGCTCTGTGCTGGGACCAGTACTATTTGGGCTCTTCATATCAGACTTTGCTCAAGGGGTGGTAAGCAAGGTAAGTCTGTTCACAGATGACACCAAAAATGGGAGCAGTGGTGGACGGAAGTAAGGAATGGAAGAAGCTGTGGGGGTGGGGCCTAAGCAAGCTAGAGGAGTGGTCAGAGAGGTGGCAGCTGGGGTTCAATGCAAAGAAGTGTAAGTTTATGCACTGTGGGGTGAAGAACCCAAGGGGAGAATACTGGCTGGGGGGGGGCTATGCTGGGGATCACTGAGGAGGAGAAGGACCTAGGGGTGATGGTAACACGGACCATGAACAACACTGCCCAATGCAGGAGAGCGGCTGCAAAAGTGAACAAAATGCTGGGGTGCATAGTGAGGGGGTTTTCATCCAGGCAAAGAGAGGTGATCTTGCCCCTCTGTGGGTCACTGGTAAGGCTGCACTTGGAATATTGTGTGCAGTTTTAGAGGCCATACCTGAATCGTGATATCAGGCTACTGTAAGGAGTGCAGAGGACGGCAATGAAGATGATATGTGGAATGGAGGAGAGAGACTATGAGAGCAAGCTGGGAGATATGAATGTGTACACCCTGGACGATAGAAGGGACAGGGGGGAACATGATGGAAACATTCAAGTATCTGAGGGGAATCAGTAAGGATGGGGCAGACAGGGTCTTTAAGCAAAGGAGGAGGAGGGACACCAGGGGGCATGGGCTAAGAATAGAGGGGTAAGATTTAGGAGGGAAATGATGAGACACTATTTCACTGAGAGGGTGGTAGCAAAATAGAATGCAACACCAGAATGGGTGGTATCATGTAAATCTGTGAACAGCTTTAAAAGGGCATGGGACATGGAACAGAGGAAAGTGAGGGTGGGGGAGGTGGGGGGGGTGGCAATGGACTGCAAACTAGTGGGCTGCAAACTAGGGGTGCTAGCTGCACACTCGAGCAGACTTAGATAGACCTGGTGGTCTGTTTCTGCTGGCACATTCATATGTTTGTATGTACCCAAGAGATCAGACAACTCAAGTAACCCTAGCACTGACTAGCTAAGGCATCTCCCAATCTGTCCTACTCACTGTGTACCCAAGGGGAAATCCCTGCGTACATAACCCCAGCCCAGGCCAAACTTGATGATGGTGCCAAGAGGCACCTTAGGTGCCCTCACCTACAACCTTGCAGTCCTGTGCATGGACCTGGTGCCCCTATATCCTCATCCAGCCCACAAGCAAGGATCCTACACTTTGCACTACCCCTTGGGGCAAAGCTGCCCCCCTCCAGTAGATAACTGTAGCCACTTTTTAATTATCCTATACAGCCTTCGCAAGGAAGGTAATTATTACAAGCTAAGCTCCTTCCTATCCAAATATAAAAGGAAAAACAATCTGCCCTCCATCGATGCTACTGAATATATCCTTGAAGTCCTGCTAAACAGGCTATGTGGGGGACATTGAACTTAACCCAGGACCAGTCGGATGAAATATGAGAATCAGCTCCCCCACTGATCCAGCCTGGATCAATACCCATGGACTCAAAATAGTTCACATGAATGAAAACAGCCTAAGAACCAAAATGGTTGAACTAGAAGGATGAGCCAGCATATACTCTCCAGACATAGTCGCCATCTCAGAAATGTGGCTTAAGCCTACTATACTGCCCCAGGAGGTGGAAATCCCAGGCTACACAACTTTCAGGGTGGACAGACAAGGGAAAAGAGCTGGAGGAGTGCTGATCTATGTCAAGTCAACAATTCAGGCCTGACTTATCCTAGCGCCAGAACTCACAAACTCTGAATGTGAGGCTGTCTTCATCCAACTACATATAGGTGGAATAAAGCCACAGGCTGTATCTATAACCCACCTAAAGTAGCACTACCTGCATTTAATACCCTGACCAAAACTCTGCACAACCTCCTCCCTGGCTGTGAAAGGATAATCCTGGGAGACTTCAACCTACACTGGTCTAAAGACATTAAAGGTGGAGTTAAGACTGCTCTGCTCGATGCCCAACTCAACCAATTTAGAACTGGGAACCACACAACCATCGACTGGCTACTAGCATCCAAACCAGAAAGATTTAAGATGGTAGGGATCTTCTCGGGCTCAATAAATGACCACTCCCCGTCCCCAATCTTTGGCATCTGGAAGAACAACTTTCAAAAACTCCCACTAAGAACCTCCTGGGCAAGGGATTTCTCCAACATTGACCATAGATTCTCCATTGAAACACTAAACAAGGTAAACTGGGATCCACTAAGGTCTCTACCTATGTTGGATGAGGCCCTGGACACTTTCCAAAACACCTTCATATCCGCAGCAAATAAGCATGCCCCCCTAAAGCAAATTAGAGTTAAAGGGCAGCCCTCAAAATGGCTATCCAGGGAGCTGAAAAAAATCATTAAAGAAAGGCATAAAGCCTGGGTGACAGTTAAATCTTCAAACCACTAGAATGACTGGCAAAACTACAGAATGCTGTGCAACAGATGCAAAAAAGAATTAAAGTCCACCAAACAGCCCTACCTCAGGAACCAACAAGATAGGAACCTATCGGACCCAAAAAGGTTCTGGTCCCAAATAAATGCCTTCCTAAAGGGCTCAACTAAGCATATTGACTGGGAAATACAAATGTGATAAACACCACGAGAACCCTAGTGACTCAGCCAGGAAACTGAGCCACTTCTTTACCAATCTAGATAGTTTCAAGACCCACCCCCTAGATCACCAACCAGAAACCCCCAAACCTACCAAAAGGCCTCTCCCCCGACCTAATTTCCACCTCAGGCTAGTGAAAAGGAAATAAGTGCTAGAACTCCTCAAAAGACTCAAACCAACAGGATCAACAGGCTATTACAATCTCGATCCTAAACTCCTCAACCTCAGAGCACCAGCACTAGCCTCTCCTATTGCAACTATATACAAAACTGATCGATCCATGAAGGTGAGTTCCCCTCCACCTGGAAAATGGCCCTAGTAACTCCAGTCCACAAAGGAGGCGAGAAAGAGAAAGTCAAGAACTACTGCCCAATTTCCAACATCTGTGCATTAAGTAAATTACTGGAGAGACTGATATATAACCAAATCATTGATTACATTGAGCAATATAACTTGCCACAAGCCAACATGGGTTCCCCAAGAATCATGGGACAGATATGGCCTTAGTCTACCTGACCACGGACATTCTGGAAGCACTAGACAGAAGTCTCAAAACAGGAGCAATATTTATAGACCTTACTAAGGCCTTCGATCTTGTGGATCGCCAGCTTCTCCTTTCAATGCTAGCTGCCCTAGATCTAGATAACTTATCACTATGCTGTTTCTTGGACTACCTATCTGACAGGTCACAATTCATCAAATGGAAAGGGGCCCTTTCAGACAAATGCCCAATCACCGATGGAGTCCCGCAAGGCTCAATACTGGGCCCATTATTATTCTCACTCTGTATCAACAAGTTGCCGAACAACTGTGGGGATGCTAAACTATTGCTGTATGCGGACAATGCGGTTATCTACCATTACTCAAATGATGACAACAAACTGAATGCTATGCTTTCGGAAGACCTTCTTACGCTTGAGAACTGTCTTCTAACCAACAAATTGGTCCTCAGCAGGAAGAAAACAAAAGCCATACTCTTTGGACCAAAAAGTCTAGGCCCCCAAAGAGAAAACTTGCTAAAAGCATCCTTCTCAGATGGGTCCCAGATTGAGGTTGTCAACTCAGTCAAGCACTTGGGAGTCCTCCTAGACCATTTTTAAGGAACATGTAGATAGCCTAAGTCCCTGCACCAAAACATTGGGCTTCTGTACAGACTAAGCCCTTACCTCACCAATGAATTGTGGCTAAAAATCGCAAACTGTACCCTCCTGCCCACTCGACTCTGTGGCTCCCCTGTTCTGCACACAGTCAGAAGCGGAGAGTGGGGCAAACTAAAATCCTTATACCATGCAGTCGGGTGGTTTGCTACTAAAGCAGCCCCATACGATCACCATTGTCAAGTGCTCCGAACCCTTAATTGGCCCTCACTTGATGGTAGGATGGAATACTCCACCTTATTCCTAGCCTTTAAGCTCAGGAGTAATGAAGTCCCTCCCCGAGTCTCAAAGACCTATTAAGGACAAAGCAAGACATGCGCCCTTTCAGGTCATCAAGTCATGCTCTCCTCAACACCCCCAAAACTAGGACCCAAGCAGGGTCAAGGTCCTTTCCATAGCAGTCCCAACCATCTGGAATGCTCTACCTGCCAAGTTACAAGAAAGATCCCCCCCTGGAGGTCTTCAAAAAAGGTCTTAAGGGGTACTTACTTGAACAGTGTTCCTGTAACTGCTACCACTGAAAGATACTCTAAGCTCACACATATGAGACCCCCAGGAGTTCCTCTCCCCCATATAGAGTTACGAAGAAGACCAAAGGGTCCTACAGACCGCTTAAATTATTTTAGATACCAGAGGACCTTGAACCACTTGTCTATCCTGGTCTCACAGATTTGACTATTCTCTCTTCAAAGGTCCTGAAACGTATGTACCAGTACTTGAACTATATTGTAACCCTGTAGCTAATCTAATTGCATTGTATGATTGATAGTCATACCGTCCTGTCTGTTGTAAACTGTCACGATGTGCATGTCTTTGTAATTAATCCTGGGTCACCCCTGAAAAAGGGCCTCCAGTGGTCCAGTGGGTTCACCCGGTCAACAAAATTTAAATAAATAAATGAATCTTTTCCTGGAATCTCTATACACTCGATGTCTGCCATGGTGTGTGTGTGTGTGTGTGTGTGTGTGTGTGTGTGTGGGGGGGTAGTATCTGCTTTCCCTTATTCTACCACCTCCCCTCCATCGCTAGTTTAAATGTTCATCTATAAAATGTTTAAACCTTCCGCTTACAACTGTGATCCCCCTTCGATGGATGCAGGCTATCATCTCTGTATAGGTTCTTATTATCCCAGGTGGACCCCCAGTCCCCAGTGTAGCCATATACCTGCTCTCTGCACCAGACTTTCAACCATGAGTTGAAGGCCTTTGTGTGGAGCTCCATCTCCTTCCCCCTACTGTTTACAGGCAGCACCTCTGCAAAAGTTACAGAGCATGCCACCTGTTTAAGACTTTTTACCAGCTCTTTAAACTTCTCCTGCACTGTTGTTGTCTCATCCCCAGCCAGGTCATTTGTCCCCAGGTGTACAATGACATGCAGCTGTAATTCCCCTCCCTACTGCACTAGCTATCCTTACTATATGCCTCCCATCTCTCCTGGCTGTGGCACCTGGTAGGCACCTAACCTCCCTATCCGCCTCCTTTACTATTCCCAACTATAGCCCCCTGACAACAGAGTCACCTACTAGCAATTACCTCCTCCTTCTACATGGTCCCCTTTCATCTTCCTTGGGATCCCCACTTACGAAGGCTCCCACTTTCCTCCCTGGCCACTACCACGGGTGCTTCCTCTTGGCTGTCTCACTCCACCAGAGCAGCGTATGAATTCTGCAGTGGTACAGGCTGTGTTTTAGAAATGTTTCTGTGACCCCATCCCCCCAACCTTCCTGATCCCACCACTCCCTCCCTCCTCATGCCCACCTTAATGTGACTGCTGTTACTGTTTGGCATCCTTTGAGGTAACAGCGCCTGACTAGATGGCCCCTGGGTAGGAGAAAAGGTCTCCCAACTGTTAGCCAATGCAGCCTCCAGCCTAGTAACCTTGTTAATTGTTTGAGTAGTGTAGGTATATACTTTTAATTAGGGTAGGTATATAGACAGAAATTTCTAATTTTAGACAGGATAAGATATACTTATAACAACTGGGGACCGCTTTTTCCCATGGGGAAGGGGGTTATAATTTTCTGCTATAACCCACAGGTTATAACGTGTGTGAGCATGCGCAAAAAGCGCTCTTCCAGTCTCTTTAGTACACTGCGCTGCAGTTCGCTGTCAGTTGGAAATGGTGGTAAGTTAATTTAAATGTATTTTATATAACTGCCGAGGGTGAAAAGTGTTCCCCAACAATTAAATAAAATAAAAGCCGGGGAGTGTGTGAAAACTCGATTGTTAGACACCGCCTCAGTATGGGATGCCTTACCAAACCCTCAGCTTAGCTCTGGGTTATATGACATCCCACACCTTGGGGTATCTAACATTCTCGTTATAACCACCTTCCCATCCATTATTGTATATATAATTATTTAGTGTAGGTATGTAATTATTGTCTGATTAGTGTAGCTATATACTTTCAATTAGGGTAGGTATATAGACAGATTATTTTATACAGAATAAGATATACATTTAATTGGCAACATAGCCTAGAAGTTAGAGTAACATGCTTTGAATGAGTTTGGTACACCCATCAGACCTGGTTTTGATTTCCACAACCTCCACTTGCATACTGTGTGACTCTGAGCAAGTCACTTAACTTCCCCAGTGCTCCCAGGTTGCCCCTGAAAACAGAACTTGTGCCTTGTTGGCCTTACCCAGTTACCAAAGAATTAAAAAAAAATGTTTGAGTACTGTATGTATATACTATTAATTGTTTGAGTTATGTAGGTACAGTATATACTTTGTATTGTTTTAATTAGTGTTGGTACAACAGTTATTTGATTTTAATTTTTGCTAGCTAGTACAGCACTGCATTATAAAAAATACTTTTAAAAAATTGTAGAAATATAGCACTGACTGCAGAAAAGACAATTTAAATGACTGACCAGGTAATGAGAAATTATGGTTCATGTGGAGTGGGGCTTAGTACCTGTTCAATTAATTCCTTCTTTTGTTGTTTGTTAGGTCATTTTTGTTCTGTGAAAATAACCCCCCCCTCCCATGCCAGACAGTGACTGCAAACAATGTCCGCTCTCTGGACAAAGTTAATGCTTTCCCATTGTCATCCCGAGGACTAATTTAGGTTGCCCTAAAAACTACACAGGGCAAGTTTATTATTGCTGTTCCCCCTCCTCCCCCACAGAGATGATAGGACGATTCCATCTCCCATGTGTTGTTCTTTCTGCAGTGCCTCTATTGTCATGCAGATAAGCCCGGCCAGCGTGGAGCCTCTCCACTGCCAAGCTGCCACAGGAGTCTTCAGCACCGTCTGACTGCAGACCTCTCAGTGACGGACTGGGCTCTGCAAGTGATAGCGGCCGTCTGAGATTTTCCTTGTCTCGGGAACTCTTTAAAGAGGAATGGAAACACTTTTAGATATGTTGTTTATTATCAGGATGGCTCATTTTAGGACCAATAAAGCTAGGACAAGAAACCCTATGTCCTGTGCTTTTTTGAATTAGGGCTTTTGAGGTTAAAATGTTGCCTCCCTATATTCTGCCGTCCTTTGGAGTGCTTGGCTGTAATGTCACTGATACGAAACAAATAGATTTTTTACCTGTATTTCTGTTTACAGTTACTGTGCTGTTCTTTACTCCACCAAGACCTCCGTTACTGTATTTATGTTTTTAGTAAAAGTTCAAGTTGAGGTGTGCATGTTTTGGTTTTTCACTGTCTTGATTTAATGTTTAATTTCTCATTTGAACTTGTTGGCACCACTGCAGATGGGCAGAGGTCTCCATGTGTAATCACCGAGCTGAACACAGGGTTGATAGAAATGCCTGCTCAGAGAAGGTATAAATGAGAACTGACCCACTAGCTGGAACAGTTAAAATGACCTGAAACTACATTTCAAAGAGTAATGTCCATCTGGTGAATTCATATTTGAATATCACATTTTTTAAGAGAGGCTTTCTAGAACCCCCTCTGACACTACTCACTTTTGTGGGAGCAGAGCCCATTGCACGGGACTAATTTATTTGAAATTGTCCTGGATGCTGGGACTTGTCAAGGCCCTTCAATATTTCCCTCAGAAGGGAGAGAATCATGAGTGTGTATGTGTTGTGGACATCAGATGCAATGACAAATCATGGAAATCGGGCAAAATTTGATTCGTAAAATGATTTCGGTCTCCCTTCAAAGGAAGTAGGTGTATGTGTTGGGGGGGGGGCTTGAAAGGGGGTAGTAGTCTGTTATTTATAATGCACTTTTCCAGAGCCGAACAATAAAAACATAGAAACATAGATGTCGTCAGCAGAAAAGGCCTGTTGCGGCCAGTCCAGTCTGCCAGGCCTACCTATGTTTGAATGTGAGTGAACATCGAGAGAACATTCACAAAAGGCTGAGAGGGTGCGCACTAAGGTGTCAGAAAGCTTAGCCTTTTTGTATGAAATGCACCACATTTTTTTTTTAGCAACTCATGAACTAGATTAGCTAATATACCTTATAGAACATTAAAGATACACAATGACCAAATTCTTTAGGCAAAGTGGTGACTGGGAACATAAACAGGTTAGCCAGATTTAATTTACTTCAGCCGTTGGAGATGGTGGCAATCCTTAGCACACATGCAGGCTGATAACCATTAACAGTTTTGCAGATAAATTTGCTTAGTGTGGGTTAAGATAGGCTAGCTGCCAGAGTTTTTTTTTTTAGTCTAGCCCTAAACACAGCAACAGGTTGTGGATGAAAGCCGAAGTTTAATTACACAGGCCTCCGTTATTGTTGGATTGGGGCAAGTGTGAGGTGCCCATGACACAGGTAACAAAAACCAAAAAAAGTTAACCAAGCTGGTCCCGCTGTGACTTCTCTCTCCTTTTAAAGAGAGCTATTGTGGTGGAGGGGACCATGACAAGTCAAGGAAGATGATAACAATGTAGTTGATCAGGCCTCCTGGCAGCCCCTCATCCATCAAAGGAAGCACTTGTGGAAGGGGCTGTGCTGCAAAGGTGAGGATTTAATTAAGTAGATTCCTCCGATTACTCTCCAGTCTGAAGGGATAGATAGGTGTGTGTGTGAGTGTGTGCGTGTGTGTGCGTGTGTGTGGTGTTGCACTGACAGGTTCCTGGAGCCAGTCTAGTAAAGTTGCATTAATCAGGTCCCCTGCCACTCTTATCTCTTCAGAGAGAAAAGTTATGAGCCATGAAAGTCTCACAGGCCAAGACAATTTCAAATAATAAATTCATCAGGAATTACATCTCTCAGAGGGCAGAGCATGCAGCCAACATGAACAGATGGCTCCAGAGAAGCTCTGACTGGCAATTATATACAGCTGAAAAGTTTATTATTTTTTAAACTTGGTTGACTTTACAGTAGGCTAGTTTGACGCAGGTTTGCAATAGTTCTACAATAAGATCAAACATGAGTGCATTGTTAAACAAATCAGAGAATAAAGACTTTCTTAAGGCCAAAGGTCAACATGGTGCTGCACCACAGGCAGAGCTGCCGGAGCCTGGGACTGACTGTGGAGTGGTGGGTGAGCACTCCATTCCCAGCTGTTTGTCCAGCCCTAAAGTGCTGACTGAGGTAGTGGCTGACATCACAGGAATCTTGCCACTTATAATCAAAATCCTAGCTGCCACCCTGTTGGCACAGTGGCAGCACTACCGCTCACAACACTGGTGAACTGAGTTTGGGAATGAGCTCAAGTCATCGAGGGCCAGCCAGGGAGAGGAAGAGCGAGGGTTCCAGAGGATGCTCTCCTTCTATAGGGAGGGGTGGCATTCAGCTCCACTGCTATACTGCCACCAGGGTGACCATAGGTGGCAGTGCAGCCGGAGTGATTTGTGAGTTGGAGGATACCGACAGGTGCCACACCACACCAGAAACACCCCCAGTGGCTTGATGATGCTAACCTGCTAGCAGGCCTCACACCTGGCTACTTTGGCATTGCCTCCCACAACCAGATTCGTGAGTGGCAGAGGTGTGGAGGGCACCGCGCTGCCCCCACCAGAGAGAGAACGCTCCAGAGGAACATAGGGAGGTAAGATAAGACCTGGGGGATGCCAGGGTGATGGGGTTGATGCAAGGTCGAGGGGGGGGCAACTGGAGAGAATGGGGCATAAAAAAAGATCCTAGTTGAAACTAAGGCTGATGCAGCCCAAGCAGCAACAGGAGAGGTGTCACAGTTGGCCATGGGGGCCCAAGCTACAGTGGCTTCTTTAGTTACACAGAACTCTCTGCTACAACTCTGCCTGCAGCAGTTAGAAAATAAAACTAGAGAATATCATGTCTGTATTCTTGGATTTCCAGAGAACTGGGAAGTGTCCAATTTGTTCCAGTTTCTGTCTGGATGGCTTAATTTGGTGTTGTCGCTGGAACGTGGGGGTGAAGCTTGGAAAAGCTTATCGCATCACGCCTTGGAAATCTCTGGATCCTGACTCTCTTTCCCAAACAGTGCTGGTGGTCCTATCGAGTAGTGGAAAGAGGGATCAAATTCTGTTGACTGCCAGAAAGAAGGAGCTTCGGTACAAGAGGCAGTGGTGAAACTTTTACCAAATTTAAGCTTTCTGACACAGTGCTGAAAGGCTTTCAATGGCGCTCGCTAGTGTTTTATGGGCATGAACATCTCTATGTATTTTTTAATGCCAACAACGTCAAGGGTAAATCATGCTGGAAAATTGTATGTTTACACTGATCTGGCAGATGCGAACAAGGTGGCTGATAGGATCGCTGCAGAGAGCAGATGTGAGACAGACTCGGAAGCTGAAGATTGAAGGCAGGAGTGTGAGTGAGTTATAATCTGTAATCCCTTGAATCAGGACTGGTTTATATTTTCATTTCAGGACTATATTTCTAAAGCTACTACTGTGTGGGTTAAGCTGTTCCTTTGTGAGTGTTAAGTAAGGCTGGGGATTGCATAAATGGAGCGATAAGGCTATATGCCTTTTGAGAAAAAATATTTTAAAATGGAGTTGGTCACTCTCTTAGGCTGCTCCAGGCAATGCTTTTGCCCTTCCCCTTTGTCTCTTTGGCAGCTGAGCACACTTCGGTACAACCTTGTGGCTAACGGCACAGAAACAGTACACATTGCATGCCCTTTGGTCGACAGTGCCAACCAATGGTATTGCGGTACATACTGTAAGCTTTCATTTTGTGACAGCTCAGTTGGTGGGCAGCTGTGGAGGTGTGTGGGTGGGTTTTTGCTATCTGCCGATGTCATTGGCCATGCTGGGATGGGGCAGTGGGGTGGGTTGTGGGTGCCTCAGTGGGTGGGGGGCCCACTGGACTACCAGGGAGATTGGGGGATTACTTTTTACAGTACAATCGGGGCTGGGAGGGGGTTACCACTAGACCACCAGGGTAGTTCAGTTTAGGTTTATTCTACGGAGGTGGTTCAGGAATGGGGGAGGGGCACTAGACTACCAGTGCATTTTGATGCATAAATATTAATCGGATGAGGTTTGGGGAGGGAGGGGGATTACACTAGGCTACTAGGGATGTGTGGTATTATACTTTTTCTTTTATGATTCAGCTGGGGGGGGGGGACACTAGACTACTAGGGATGTGGTGTGTTTTGTTTGTCATGGGACTTTGCAGGGCGCCAGGCTCATTCTGATGAGTGCATCTCTGCCCTAGACATGCAAATGGGGCCATAATGACATGCAAATGGCCCCATTTGTCCCTTGCTTGGCTAATGGCCCCATTTACATGTCGCTGTCTGACTATCTGGAATTTGAGCCTGGTGCATCCTGAAGATGTGCTGCGCATCCCCATTCCAGTTATTCAGACTGCGCAGGGGGATGCACTGGTGCATCTTTGGTGGCTTTCATTTGTGTTGCCTGCATCCTTTGCCGTATTCAGATGGGCTACACATTGCACATCTCATTTGAATATAGCAGGTTTGTGCTCCAGCGCATCTCAGTTGCGCGGCCCACACACTTGCGCCCTTTCTGGGTGCAGTTTGAAAATCCCTGCCTAGGTGTATTATCAAATGAAATCAGTGATCACCTACCTGTTTACTATATATGGAGTAACAGAAGGCAAAAAGGGAAATGTAGAAGAGTAGAAATGAGGGCTTTAAATAATGATAAATTGTATTTATTTATTTTTATTTATATTAGTCTTTGGTAACCTGGTAAGGCCCACTAGGCACAAGTGCCTGTTTTCAGGGGCAACCTGGGAACACTGATTGCTTAATATAAAGAAACTGATTAATATAAAGATTTTTATTATAAAGACTAAATTGATTAATATAAGAAAGGTCTAGCAGAAACAAACTGGAATATGCTGAGAGATACTAACAACGTAAATACTGCCGTAGACTTATTTTTAAAAAGTCTAAATGCAATAATTAACAAAAGGGTCCCTATGAAGGATAAGAGGCATAAATAATATATGGATAAATGGTACAATAATCAAACTTATTAAGGACAGGGAAACTGCTTGGGCACACTATAGAAAGACAAATTTAGAGAATGATTGGAATCTGTTTAGACAGTTAAGAAATAAATGCAAAAAGCAGATAAAAAGGGCAAAAGTAGAGTTTTATAATAATGAGCAGAAATCGAGTTTTCAAGACAAAAAGAAATTCTGGGATATATAAATAATTTACTTGCACCAAAAAAAGGAATATTATAACTAGCTCATTAAAAGAAGAAATGGGAATAACAGATAATAAGGAGATAGCAGATCTTTTAAATGAAAATGTTACAGACTTGTCCAAGTATTTGAATAAATCTAAGAATGACATACAACAGAAAAACAAAATGGAAAAAACTATTACAGTTCCAAAGTTTTACTTTAAGCATATTACAAAACTAGAACTATTAAAATGTCTTCGAGGATTCAATTTATTTATTAATTTATTTATTAAAGTCTCGGATTAACACCTTTGCCTTAAAAGCTCTTTACATAAGTTCCACATCAGAATGAATATTACAGGAGAACGTACATACCAGGAAGAGGCTAAAACAAACAAGTCACAGATATATGGGATAAATTCACATTTGGTACATGCTAGCTAACTACACGTGGCATTGTACAATGTATGCCATGGGCATGCAAAATTCATAAATTGGGATAAGGTGAGGACAAAGATAGCAGCAGGAGGGAGGAGAGGTGCAGCCCATAAGGCCAAGTCAAAGGAAGTTCTCAGAAGACAAGGCGGAATAGAAAATTAGAGAGGAGAGAAATGGCCAAGGTCCAGGTTGGAGGGTGGGGATTGGTAGACAGGGACAGCAGGAGGGAGAGATGGAGAATCAGTCCAGAGGGCCTAGTCTAAAGCAAGGAGGTGAGGTGAGGTGATGTACGATACAAAGGCATGGAGGGCATAGGGAGGTGAGGGAGGGGGTAGGGGAGGTAAGGTAGGTGAAGAGCGGGAAGGACGTGAAATTAACAGGGGGAGACCAGGGACCAAAAGAAGTGCTGGAGAACTGGTTGGGATTAATTAGTGGAAGCAATCACAGCTGGCAGTAGCAACAAGGTGTTGTCTGAGCATTTGTTTAAAAGAGCCCAGAGTGGGTGCAGTGGAGATGTTGACGTGAAGAGAGTTAAACCAAAGCGAGGCCTGGTGGGTAAAGGATCTTTGACCTTGGGATGTATGACAGCGGGGTATTTTGAAGACCTGGTTATCCGAGCTTCTGGTGTAGTGACAATTGGTGTATGGGATGAGGAGTTCCTGTACACCAGGTGGCATCAACCCAAGACTTACTTTTTGTGCAAGCAGACATGTTTGGTACATTAATCTGCCTTTGAAATGGAGCCAGTAAGCCTGAGTGTACAGGTCGTAGGTATGGGTCAATGGGCCGGAGCCAGTTAGAAACATAGAAGTTGATGGCAGATAAGGACTGTAAGGCCCATCCAGTCTGCCCATTTCTTTTTCTGCCTTATGAATGTGCCATCGGCCTTAGCAGCTGGCAGGCTTTGTTGAGTGCTGTATAGATATGGCAGAGGGACGTTTCCGTGGCCTACCCATAGAGAACAAGCTCATAGTCAATGAATGAGACCACTGAGTGATGAACAGCTAGTCTGAGGGAGTCTGTGGTCAGACTATATTTGTGCCTGTATAGGAGCCCTATGCGCGAGTTGACGGCCTTGGCAATATTGTCAATGTAAAAAGCATATGACAGAGAACTGGCGACCATGATCCCCAGATATTTAAAGTGCTGCACAAGCTCCAGGGGAGAGCCCACTTAATCGGTAATTGAAAGAGGGTAGGATCTATGTCTGTTTTGGGAGCTGGAGAACAACACAGTTTTTGTCTTTTTGTAGTTCATTATAAGTTTATATTTGTTGTACCACCTTTCGACGTCTGCAAAGTTAGTCTGGATCCGCTTCTCCAGGGCTTTGGGATCAGGATCACTAATGAGCAGGACAGCATCATCCACATACAACAGAATATGGCCTTGGCAGGCAAGAAGGAGTTTGTTCAGGAAAACACTGAACAGGAGAGGTCCCAGAATAGAACCTTGTGGGACTCCTGAGTGCACAGGTCTACTGTCAGAAAGGATGTTACCAATCTTCATCTGCTGCGAACGATCACACAGGTAACTACCGAACCACCTTACGGCGTTGTTTGAAAGTCCAATGGCAGAGAGTTTAGCAACCAGGAGGTCATGGTTCAGTGTGTCGAAAGCCTTGGTAAATCTGTGAAGGCAGCACCAACAAGGTGACCTTGATCAAAGGTGTGATGGATAAAACCCATGAATTCTAGCAAGGCTGTGGTGGTGGTGCTATGTCCACTCCTAAAACCGTGCTGTTCTGGGCATTGCAGCTGATATTTTTCCAGGTAGTCAACCAACTGGTCAGCCACTATTCTTTCCAAAGCTTTTGAGAGAGGGGGGTAGGATGGAGATTGGCTGATCTTTCCCATGCTGTGCAGGGTCACCACTTTTATGCACTGGTGTCACTGTTGCAGCCTTCCACTTTTTCAGGAATTGTGAGTGCCTTAGCGATAGGTTAATTATGTGAGTTCAGGGCGTCAGGATTTTGTTGAGTGCAAGGGCAACAAACTTGAGGTCCAGGGTATCTCCGCTAAATCTTGACTTCTCCAGTACCCTGAGGAAGTATTTCCTGGCTTCTGGGGCTGAGATGGCTCTAAAATAGAATGGTGGGTGAGAGGGAGCTGGACAGCATACAAGTGGGATCATGTTTTCTAGTCAGGCAGAAGAAGGTGGGACAAGGGAGGACACCACTCAGATCAGTAAATGTGTTATTGAAAGTGTTAGCAATGGGTCAAGAGAAGGTTTGCCATTAACGTTGAGCATGGAGGGGTGTTTTGGGGCTTTCCCAGTGACGTCTTTGAGGTTGCTTCAAAACTTACAGACGTCGTTCCAGGAGCGAGAGAGGGCATCCTCATAATATTTACTTTTTGCTACACTGATAGCCCAGGTGCAGTTGTTCCTTGCACGCTTATAGCTCTGTATGTCGGTTTGTTTCCCTGTGGCCCTTGCCCTGTGCCATAGGTGGTCTCTGAATTTTAAGAGCTCAATGAAATCTGGGAAGATCCAGGGATTGCTGAGGCCTTTGACTTTACATTTTTTGTACGGGGTGTGCTTGTCACACACAGAGTTGAAATTGTGTATAAATTGTTCAAGTGCAACATCAATATCATTGGTGGAGTAGACTGAGGACCAGTCTAGTTGATGGAGGTCATATTTCAGGATTTCAAGGTGGCCTCGGATGAGGGCCCAGGTGTAGGTTGTTTTAACGGGGGGCTTGGAGACTTTATTAGCCCAACAGAATAGGACAGGGTAGTGGTCACTTATACCATCTGGAAGTACTAAGGTACCAGAAATTTAGTCAGGGCGGTTAGAGAGTACCCAGTCCAATAGGGTGCCCATTCCTGTCTTATAGTTCACTCTGGTGGGGGACTCGACAAGCTGAGTGAGGTGAACAGCAGACATTGCATCTTTGAAGGGACTAGCATCGGTAGAAAGCCAGTTGACACTGAAGTCACCAAGCACTATAATTTCAGAGTTAAGACTTAAATTACCCAAGCATTGCAGAAGTGAGTCAAGGCCGGTGGTCGTCTGCTTGGGTGGAATATAGACTGACAACACAGTGATGGTTTTATTGTGTGCTCCTAGAAGCAATTTAATGGCAAGTGATTGTACATTGCCATCTGTATGGGACAACGGCAGGATGAGACCCTGAAGGCTGTCTCTAAGATAGATTGCACATCCTCCTCCTCTTTTGATAAGTTGATCCTGCCTGAAGACCGTATAGCCTGGTATAGAGATGATGTGTCAGGTATTTCCGGGGAGAGCCATGTCTCAAGAATTAAAAGGACATCAGGGTTTTGTTGGGCGATCCAGGCATTCAGATTGTCTAGTTTAGGGAGGAGGCTACAAATGTTGAGGGATGCAATTGAGAGTGTCCCATCATTTCTCAGAGCAGTGTATGGCTTTTGAGGTGGCCCAGGGTTGGGGTGGAAATTACCAGTGAGTAGTAATAGTAATAAACTGGCCTAAGCAGATATTCCTTTAGCTGTTTGATACTACTATGTTGTAGCCTTTGCTGGGTTCATTGCAGATAGCGAGTTCCCTGAACAAAGAAGATCCTAGGGAGGATTGGGGGTGGGGTTGCCAGCTGGGGTGGTGGACAAACAGTGACAGGTACAAGGGAGGGGACAAGTTCCAGAGTTTATGGCTGGCAGTTTGGTCGAGGCAGTGAGGAGAAGTAAAGAATCCATATGCACATAGACAGTTTCCATCCATGATTAAGGGGACTGATGCAGGTGTCCATACACATGTATGGCTAGATAGTGTTGGAAGAGTAAGAAGAATAGGCCTATAGGAGTAGTGCAGCAGTGTGGATCCACATTTTACAGGAGACTAGTGGATGTAACAGAATGATAACAGGGTGAAGATGCCTTGGAGGCAAAGTCAGAAGGGTAGACACATTGATGTAGAGCAGAAAATTGGATGACAGTTTGCACAAGGGAGTAAATGCATGGTGTGAAGACAGAGGAAGCAGTGAGGATGATTAGCCCTTAATGGTTCACATCAGAGAAGTCATGGAAGAAATATTGAGTGTTGCCTTTAAGTGAAATAGTCTGCTAGGTTAATGACAAGAGAATGGGCAGGGGGATAGGGAGGATGGGGCTACGAAAAGTGCATTTAATAGAGGCGGGGTTGGGGGGGTGGGTGGCAAAAAAAAAAATTACAGTTAAATTGAGATACACCATTTCAAAAATGGGTACACAGTGCTAAACACTATGAAATCAGAGGATCAGGCAGAAGATAAAGTGGAAGGGCAAAAGTCCAATCATAGAGGAGCTGAGTGCTGTAGCGGCCAATAGGGGACCAGCTACAGACTCGAGTGAATTGGAATCATGGCTTTCAAATCGGGGTGGTGACTGAAACGTACCTTAGAGCAGCTGGGTGGGCAGCAGTCTGAGGATGAATGGATGCGGCTGCAGGAGCAGAGCGGACCACTTGCAGGTCCGTGAGGGAGCCCGATCAGGGCTTGTGCCTAGAGGGGCAGAACAGAGCAGGGAATTAGTATTTATTATTAGGCTGAAACAAGAGCCTGCTTAGGAGCTAGGGGGAGGGCCAAGTGAAAACAATGGCAGAGGGAAGTAGGTGCAAAATAGTGGGTGTAGCAAGGGGACAGAGGGAAGATTCCAGGAGAGGGTGTCTGGGCTATGGTGTCATGAGCGCCAAGTTAAACAAAGGACTGAGAAAGAGCAAAATGGGGTGGGGGTTGTGAAGTAGGGAATCAGAAGTTTGTCAGGAGTAAACTGGAACAGTAAGGCTGGCTGAAAGAAGCCAAGGAATGGGTGGCTACTGCAAGGGGAAAGTCAGAAATTTGGCAGGAGAAAATTGACTGAAAGAGGCACAAGTGTATGTGGATACTGTTCAGGGAGAAGTCAGGGACTGAGAGGCAAGCATGGGGGACGAGGCAGGAGAGGTGGGGACTGGAGCAAGATTGGGAGCAGGTAAATAGTTGAAAGAATTGGCTAGAGGATCGGGGAGAAAAGGAAAGGTAGTAGAATCAGCAAAGTGGCAGGGGTTAGGAAGGTCGAGAGACAGCGGGTCAGTGATCAGCAGCAGGAGGCAAAACTGAGAAGACAGTAATACAGTGAAGGTGGCAAATTTCTTACAAAACAATTAAACTGGCAAAAGTTCAAATCAATCAGAGCTAAACACATACTGGCTAGGCAAAACAATCACTACCAAGACACTTGCACTTCAGATGCATGCACAGTGGATAAGAAATTCACATCCAAATTACAGTTTAAATAAAATGCAGTACTACTAAAAATTACTGTTAAACTGAGATACAGCATTTCAAAAATGGGTACAGAATGCTAAGCGCTATGAAATCAAGGATCAGGCAGAAGATAAAGTGGAAGGTCAAAAGTCCAATTGCAGAGGAGCAGAGTTCTGTAGCAGCCAATAGGAGACCAGCTACAGACTCGAGCAAATTGAAATCACGGCTTTCAAGCCGGGGTGGTGGCTGAAACATACCTTAGAGCAGCTGGGTGACAGCAGTCCGAAGCTGAAGAGATGCGGCCGCAGGAGCAGAGTGGACCACTTGCAGGTCCGAGAGGCAGCCCGATCGGGGCTTGCGCCTTAGAGCAGCTGGGCGGGAGGGAGCCAGATCAGGGCTTGCGCCTTAGATCAGCTGGGCAGGCAGCAGTCCGAGGCTGAAGAGATGCGGCTGCAGGAGCAGAGCAGACCGCTTGCACGTCCAAGAGGGACCTTGGTCAGGGCGTGCGCCTTAGAACAGCTGGGTGGGCAGCAGTCCGAGGCTGAAGAGATGCAGCCGCAGGATCAGAGCAGACTGCTTGCAGGTCCGAGAGGGAGCCTGATCAACAAAAAGGGCCAGGTCCTGTCCATATTACTGAAGTATGTTGCTGAAGAACTTGCTCATCCTTTGCAAAATAAGACGGCCACCAGCGACTTTTCACTGGCTAATCCACTGCCTTCCAAGCCCTAACTGACAGCTATTGGGTCTCGCTGCCACTTATTGGCTGATACCTCAAGCCACTAAAGACTAGCTCCCTGCCTTTAGAATCGAGCTTTCGGCTAGACTTAGTTTATCCCTGCTTCCCCGTTTCAATTTTTCATTGTAACTCCTCTGCCTTGCTTCTCTGTGCCTTTTCTATCCCTGATTTTGAACTGCTGTTAATGTAAAACGGCATACTCTCCCCCGAATTTGAAAGGTTCTTAATGTAAAACTACAAATGTATTGTTGGAACTGTGTTACAACTGTATGTTAGAGCTGTACTGCTTTTTTTTTTTTAACTCTAAAGACTTTTTCAGAAATAACAAGAACAATTCACACAAGACAAACGTAATACAAGAACATACATAGAGAAATACTTCAAACTCATAATAGTTATATGGCAGATATTGGACTGCATCTTTTTATAGATGTAACAGTGAATTGATAGACATATAAATTAACCATGGTATAAATAGCAATAAAAAATACTAAGAAATCAAATAAGTCCATTGATGCTGTTAAAGGAAAGTCAATCATTACTCCAGAAACTTTAATCATCAAACTTAAGAATTATGAGGGGGGGCCCTAGGAGGTGGGGAGTAGTGGGAATCTCCTAAGGTGTCTAACATCTGGTATAGAATGTACCCAGCTCTTTCACCTGATTTCAGGGTGGAGGAGCTCTAAGGGACAAAATCCGGTCTGAGGGGCATGATGAATAACACCCACCTCCTCCACAGTATTTCAAATGTCTCTAGGCTGTGATTTATTAAGGCTGTCAGTCTCTCCATCCTGTATACTTGGATCATTAGATCCTGCCAATCTTGGATGGAGGGAGGTACCTGTGTGAGCCATCTTCAGGTCTTTGCCTTCTTGGCTGTCAGTAGACATGTATTAATTTCCAAGTTGAGACATCTCTCAGACCTCATTCTAAATGTGTGAAGAAAAAGGTGTCCATTGTGAGGTGTATTGGAACCCCTAGGGGTTTTTTTTTTTGGTCCAGTTTCCTATTAGTAGATTATAAAGATCTGCCACTAGAGCAGAGCCGTAGGAAGGCATTTTGGTGCCCTGGGCAAGAGACAAATTTTGCACGCCCCCCCCCCCCAAAAAAAAAAGAGCCAGAAGCTCTGGAGGGTTTATATGCTCCAGCTCTGTGGTGAGTTTTGGGTTTTTTTCTTGAAGAAAATACATACTTTTGCTACATGGTCAGTCCTTACCCCTGATTTAAGAGAAAATGTTGCTGCCATGAATCTGAGGTGTGAGAAGAAGAATCAGCATTTATATAGCGATTTTCATACACAGTATATCCCAAAATGCTTTACAAGCAATGCTAGACTGCTAGTGAAGTGACTGAATGTGTAGTAGCAGCCATATCGCACATCAACACCCACACACAGCCTGGACAATTACGTGAACCATTTAACAGGAAGGGGAATATTGGCCAGGACACCGGGAATGTCCCCTACTCTTTGGGAAGAATGCCCTGGGTTCTTTTATTTCTACCTAGACACCCACCAGGACAGCACCAAGATGAGTAGAAGGGATCTTGGTTTAACGTCTCATCCAAAGGACGACACACCCCAGCAATATAGCACCCTCTACTACTGCACTTTGATGCCAGCATTTTAGGTACAAGTCCAATCCCGGTGTGGGCATAGAACCCATAACCTTCCGGTCCAGAGGCGGATGTGCTACCTACTAAGCCAGGAGACTCTGGCTGGCTAGCAGCACGTTCAGACAGGCACTATTTTTTTATTTTCTTTATAGTTTACTTTAAGGAGGGGGCATTGCAGCTATGTTTTTGAGGTCTGGGTTGGGGCGCGGTCCCTGGAATTAGTCAATCTATTGGGAGGGTAGTCTGATTCTTTATTAAAAGCAATGCAGATGCATGATTCTTGCAGCATTCATGGGTATGAGTGACAAACTATTTTCTGCATACTGAACATTTGAATGGGATAATTGGGCTTAGGAAAACACAGTACCGTATTTTCTAATGTCTCAGTTTTGAAGATATAGAAATTTCCTATATTTTCAAAATTGAGACATAAGGAAATACACATATACTTACTGACTGAGGAATCATCTGAAAACTGAATATTACAACACAGCTACTTCTGTTTGTGACTGTTGCTAGACATGATTTCTGACCCGTCTCCGTCTCCAGGGGTCATGCGGCCAGCCATTCAGAGATCACAGCCTGCACAGTGTCTGTAACCTGCCACTCAGTCCCACTGGATGTACAATAAAGAAAACAAGTATTTGTCAATGCCGAACGTTCGCTAGCAGGTATTTGCAGTGGTGTTTGGCACGTATGGCGCTTTACCGTAATGCCCTGTGCGATTGCTGGTATTTGCACGATAAATTTTCAGCATGACGTTTTTGTTACCCCCATTGTGCGCTACATAGGCGGAAACACGTTTTGGGCAAGATGTGAAAAATGACAGCTGCACTGCTCATAAGGAGGTGTGGTAAAATGGCAATGTTGAAAATGTGGAGTGAAAATATTGAAAATTCGCAAACTTACTGGCGTGCATAGGAACTGCGCAATGAACACTTTCGTAAAACAGTCACTTTTAGAATTTTGTCACAAATTTTCAACATGGCCATTTAAGACCTCTGCTCATGAACAGTGTCACTGTGATTTTCTTAATGTGTCCCTTACATTGAGTTCGCACACCTGACTGCTTCATTATGCTTCATAAATGAGGAAACACGTTTTGGGCAGGATGTGAAAATGACAGCTGTACTGCTCATGAGGAAATGTGGTAAAATGCCAATGTTGAAAATCTGGAGTAGAAATATTAAAAATTTGCAGACCTCTGACGTCAAGTGGGAACTGCGCATAGCACTGCGCTCGTAAAACAGTCATTTTTAGGAATTTTTTCACCAAATTTTCAACATTGCCATTTTAAAACCTCTGCTAATGAACAGTGCCACTGTGATTTTCTTACTGTGTCCCATACATTGATTTCGCACACCGACTGTGCCATTGTGCACTACATGGGTGGAAACACGTTTTGGGCAGGATGTGAAAAATGACAGCTGTACTGCTCATGAGGAGGTGTGGTAAAATGGCAATGTTGAAAATCTGGAGTGCAAATATTGAAAATTCGTAAACTTACGAGCGTGCGTAGGAACTGCGCAACGCACGCTTGCAAAACAGTCATTTTTAGGAAAGTTTTCACCAAATTTTCAACATGGCCATTTTAAGACCTCTGCTCATGAACAGTGTCACTGTGATTTTCTTAATGTGTCCCATACATTGATTTCGCTCACCGACTGCGCCATTGTGCGCTACATGGTCGGAAACACATTTTGGGTGGGATGTGAAAAATGACCGCTGTACTACTCATAAGAAGGTGTGGTAAAATGGCAATGTTGAAAATCTGGAGTAGAAATATTGAAAATTCGCAAACCTACGAGCGTGCATAGGAACTGCGCAATGCACGCTCGTAAAACAGTCATTTTTTTGAATTTTGCACTAAATTTTCAAAATGGGGTTTTGGGACCCCTTCTCCCGAATGATGTCACTGTCATGCGCTTTTCAGGCCGAAGGGTGATTTGCGCAGTGACTGCGAAATCACCGCCGGGCAGATAATGGCATGACAGTGACATCATATGGAAGAGATCCACTATGTGGTGGTGCAAAATTCAAAAATCCTGAATATGCAATAAAGTTGAAAAACCCTATCTAGCCCATTATACAGCTTACGGCATTTCCTCAGTTAGTTGGTCGGCTTTGAAGAGTGCAGACATGTTCCGGTCCACTGAGATCGTCGCACTGAGCTCCGGAGGTAAGTATGTGGTGAGGGGTGGGGAGGCTGGAGTGCGGGTTGTGGGAGGGACTGGGAGATGTGCCGTGGGACGTTTTCGATTTACAGGAAAAAAAAAAACAGGCGGCGTGGGATGTTTGCCACGCTGGGGTGGGCTCCCAGCGTGGCAGAAGAAGCTGGGGGGCCGAGGGCGGCGGGGGATTGGGCACCCCGTCGCTAACTACGCGTGGGGGACGAGGCCGGCGGAGTTGGGCACCCCGTCGGCAAGCTATACTTCACGTTTGCCACGCTGGGGTGGGCTCCCAGCGTGGCAGCAAGATGGCTTGGGGGCCGTGGGCTGGCGGGGATGGAGCCCCGCCGGCCAAACAACATTTTACTACGCTGGGGTGGGCTCCCAGCATGGCACCAAAAGCTTTGGGCGGCGTGGCGCAGGGGAGTGCATGACGCGGTGCTGGGTATGACAGCAGTGGTTTTCTTTGGCGAAGACCACCGCTGTCATCCACACTCCTGCACCATTGGTGCCAGGACACGCCATGCCTGCTCAGCGGGCACTGGATTGCAAGGAAGGCACACCTCAAAGTGTGCTACTCTCCCAAAACGTTCTTTGCGCATGCCCGCAAGCGAACGTAAAAAGCACGTCCCAACCAACTTGAGGGAGACTAGTCAGTGCAGGGCAATGGAGTCGCAGTATGACTTTGGTCTGACTGCAGGCTCTGCTCTGACTGGGACTGTCTGTAACGGCCCTCCACCACCCACCTTCATGGAGTATAAGAGACAGCATGGGGTGGGGGAGCCTACCTGGTGTGGAATTGGAGTGCAGGAGAACGTGGGTCAAGAGGAGAGAAAACAATGTGGTGGGCTGGAATGAGGGTGCCATGTGTCTCGCCCGCACCACAGCAGTCAGTCGGCACACAAGCAGCAGACTGGAGGGTGCAAACTTCTTCACTCCCGTCCCAGTCCCGTGAACTACTAAATTGTCACAGCTGAGTCAGGCCTGGGCCGCGGGTCCCTCGACCGGGTTGGCACAGTCTCACAATCAAATTAAAAATCAGATCGAATCCTTCTTCCACATCACTGAAGTGCAGTGCATTTTCCAAATTCCAGTCAAGTTACCCCCCCACCCACGGTGCTGCCACTGCCACGCACCACCTACAACACACTCACATCTCATTCATTGACACTGTCACACAAACACAACAAACTAAACAGTAAACAAATTAGAAGAATGAATTTTCATTTTAATTCAATACGGAATTCAGGGTCACACAGACACATGGGAGAAGGCTGTCGGGACGACGGACTTGTACAACAGACTGTACTGTAGACGGACTACTACAGTACTGCACTGCATTGCTTTGCTTATTTGCTTTCAGTAAAAATCTTCAAGATGGATCTGACTACTTGGATTTTTCTTGTCGTCTCTGTCTATCGGCTCTCCCAATGTTCTGTCTCTACATACACTCTCTGTCTATTGCTTTTTTTGCTGCCTGCTAGTCACTCTATTTCTAGGTCTACTCTCAATAATAACATTGTCTCCACTCAGAAGGATATTCAAAGCCCCCCATCCCCTGGCTGCCTGTCACTTGTCAGCATCCCATCTCCTATAAATAAGGGTACCTAACCTTACAGATGTTGCAGGTGGGGTTCAGGACTCAGAATCCCAATTCTGCAAGATCTGGGTGAGGTAACATTATCTATATCTAGCTACAGTCACACATTCCCTCCATGCACATCTGGTTCTGGGAGCAGCAACCCCCGAAGGTCCGTTGCTGGGCCAGAGTTCCTGCCTCCGGCTCCCATTCATTCAAAAAATAATTCATCAAACTTTCATTTAAACTTGCCTAAAGGTGGTGATGTGATGTCTGTGCACACCTGTCTTCATTCACTCACTGCACAGAGAAACAGATGGACGCCTCAGGCAGGCCATGGGTTGGGAAGTGAGCGTCGAGCGGCACAGCAGGCAGCCGGGGAGAAGAGACCGGATGTGATGGAGAGAACTCGGCATCACTGGCATGGTGTGGCACCCAGCCAGTTAAGTTCAGGTGATATCGACAGGGGCAGCAGCAGGCAATGAACATTAGGCAAGCCAAGGGGGCAAATTCAGTCCGCGGCCCACCAACCATTCCACCACTCCAAAAAATGCCTGCTTTTGTGCTAGCTTCACTCTGCAAAATCCGGATGCCACATTTGTCACACACGCTGTCCACGCACACATCAACTGACTCAAGCGAAGCACAGCTCTGCACTATGAGGAGGAGTCTCTGGAGGTCACATCACTGTCAGTCAGTGGCACTGAGAACGTTGATATGGGGAAGCAACCTAGAAGACAGGGCAGCGCGATGCAGACAAGACACCCCCACGCCCATTGCCTAGCGACCAGTAACGTGTCAGTGACTGCCGGGATGGTGTCCACTGGTCCGCGGGTACATTTTTGGGTAAAAAATAAATAAAAATAAAAAGAGTGAATTCTGTAGAAAAGTAATTGTTTAGTCTGAATTACAGTAAACAATGACTTTTCTACAGAAAACTCAGGACTTTGCACTGAAAACGTATTGGATAGTCTAAAACCGGGACTTTGAATGTCCCGGTCTGATTTTCATATTTCCAGGGACAGGGCAATAAAAAAAAACAGGACAATCCCTGCAAAACCGGGATGGGTGGCTCACTCACTGTCTCCAAGTTTAACCACCTCTCCGTGCTACGCTTGCCGTCCGTACTTTGCATACTAGTGGGTGGCACTGGCCCACCCACAGTTTCTCTGTCTTTCTCATCGCAGCACCACCACACAATGTGATTATTTGCCTGCAGCTCATGTGACCCCAACCCCGACTTGCTGGTCCTTGGTCCGCAGATGCACCCCTACTGACAGCCAGACATAATTACAGTTTACCAAGCCAAAATAAATTTAAAAAAAGTTTAAAGCGGTATTGCACATTAATAAACAAATGAGCTTCAGTTGAAAATTGCACCCCTCTGAGAGTTGCGCCCAGTGCCAGTGCACCACCCGCCCCACCCTTCCTACGGTACTGCACTAGAGGGATGTTAGTTCTTTTGCAGCGTCCTGTCCCTTCAGTTTTCCTACATCCTTTTATCTACTTGTACTTCTCCCTTGCTCTAACAGCTGCATCCCCTGCAGGGATAACACTAATCTCCTGCTCACCCAGGTGTGCTTTCTCTGTCCCCTCCCTGGGTTTGAATCCCTGACCCTCCACTCCAGAGGCTTACACCCTATCCGCTACGCCACTGGAGTAGTCAGTTTGTCTGTGTACTTTTTCACTCCTTCTACCTTTCCTATCCCCTCTTGTCTGAAGCCCCCCCCCGATACTTTGACTGTCTAGCTACCTGTCACTAAACTTGCTCTCCAATATGAGGTGGGCTATGCTACCACTGCTGGCGGCCTCGCTGCTAGGCACCCTACTCCTTGTAGATCTTGATGCATCCATACTTGCCATAGAACAGAAGCTCCTATCCTGCTTTACCCCCTCCTTCAGCCCTGACGTCTCCACCCTGTCCCACTGTTAGGTAGGAGGGTACCCCCATGGGCTTGGTATTTTTGCATTTCTTTCCAAACAGGATGCCTGCAATCTTGGCTTCCTCCTTTTCTCTACTACTATCCCCCTTCCGCATTTGCCCATGGCATATCACCTGCTATTCTCTTTGCTTCTACTAGCAGGAGTCATTGAGACCAATCCTGGCCCCCCATGTACCCCCATTGATCACTCAAATCCTGTATGGAACTCCTCCTTTGGACTGAAGTTCGCACACATCAACCTCTGCAGCCTCTCCTCCAAATTCATCGACCATGAACCCTGAGTCACCCTATATAAGCCACATGTGCTAGGCATCTCTGAAACGTGGCTAAAACCCCAATTTCCCTGATGCTGTCTATTGTCTGCCAGAATACTCCCTGCTGACAGGCCTGGTAAGAAAAGGAGTGGTGGGGTGGCTCTCTACATCCGTGAGCCTTTCTCTGCTAATCCAGTCTTCCACTCCGACCCTAGCTCACCGAGTGAGTAGCTCCTAGTGGAACTGACTATAGGTGTAGCAAAGAAGATGTACGTGGGTTGCTGCTATAACCCTCCTCCAGGATGCCCAGCAGGTCTCACCATCCACCTTGAAGGGATGGGAACCCTCTCTCCACCAGGGACACCATCCTCCTTGGGGATTTCAACCTGGACTGGCTTAGTGCTCAGGAACCTGATTACTCTAACCAACTCAAGCTCTGTATCCTAGTCCAAATTATCACCACCCCACCAGGCACAACCCTAGTACCCAAAACCATACACTTCTTGACTGGGTAATCACTAATAGAGAGGACAGGCTGCTCCTATCGGGCACTCTGTCTGATGCCATTAGCGATCACTCCCCCACCTACCTGGTCTAGACCTCTAAGACCAAGCGCCCGACCCCTAAACTACACTCCTTCCATAATTTCAATCACTCAGACATCCCCTGCCTCCTTCATGATGTTTGGGTGATAAACTGGTCAGTCTTCAACATCCTCTCTGACATGTCCGAGGCTGAGAGTTTCTTTACAACCACACTCCTCCATCTCCAAAATCAACATTTCCCCCTGACTACTCACCGAGTTGGGGTGGCTGTACGCACTGGGTTACCAGAGATCTCCTGGCCATGATGAGGGAAAGGGATAAGCTATGGTCAGCCTACAAAAAAGCCCCCTCCCCTACCTGATGGAACGAATACTGGTGGCTACGAAACCTTTGCAAACAGTCAGCCTAGCCAAAAAGTATCCCTTCTTTCAGGACAAACAAAGAGACAGTCTTAGTGAGAAGGAGTTGCCAAAGAAAACTGTAGTGTTTGATAGGCTCAGCAGGGTCAGGGGTGCCAGACAGAGGGACACAAGGTGGTCAGCTTTTGATCTGGCCAACCTGGTTAAATTGGTGCTAGAAAGGGAGGAGCTGTTGTTGGTTGGTGGGGGGGGGGGGCGGCGGCATCTGACAAGCCCAGGTGTGAGGTGTGTGAATCTGTGGGGCAGCACTTGGCTGATAGAACAGGCGTTGCTAGAACAAGCGACCAGTACTGTCACAGATATAGTGACCTGAGCAGGAGGGAGCCATGGTGACTGCAACAGCTCCAAACCATGGTGGACAATGGCACTGTGCCAAGGCAGTTGAGTATAACCAGCTGTATGTATGGTTCCTGTCATATGAAAGGTGGAGTACTGTTTCTGTACTACAGGACTGCTTTGTTACTTTCTCTGTGAGAAAGGGAAATGCACCTGTGCTTACCTGTTGATCACAGTATTTCCTATGGAAACTTACTTGCTGTGTTGTCCTAAATGACCAATGCAGATCTATGGGACCACTGTCCCTGTAAATGCTTCTATTTCCCTATACAATACAAGTTTCACTGTGGATCTGGGAGTCATGTTGTTTGCCATTACTGCCAAGGGTGTGCAATACCACATAGGCATGTGATCACTGTATGTTACTAGGTGCTGTGTCAGGTTGGATGAATATGTCCTGTACCTTGGTGTGTATATCATAGAAAAAGAATTTCCCGGCAGTTAAGGACTGATTGGCCCAACTAGTTTGCCTTTTTCCATGCCTATAGTATTATCACAAATCCTGCTTGATCTTCGCACCCTCTTCCCTTTCCCTAAGATTCCCTTATGCCAGTCCCATGCATTCTTGAACTCCACCACCACTTCTGCAGGAAGATTGTTCCAGGAATCCACCATTCTTTCTGTGAAGAAGTACTCCCTCACATTTCTCCTGAATCTGTCCCCCTTCAGCTTCTTTTCACGCCCCCTTGTTCTTGAGCACCTTTTTTTCTGAAAAATACTTCCCTCTTGTACCTTGTTTACTCCCGTGACGTATTTAAAGGTCTCTATCGTAACCCTCCTCTCTCTCCTGTCTTCCAAGGTGTACATATTTAGGTCCTTTAACATTTCCTCATAGGGCTTCTGATGCAGACCCTGTACCATTTTAGTTGCCCTCCTCTGGACCACTTCCACTCTGTCTATGTCCTTTCTGAGATGTGGTCTCCAGAACTGTACACAGTACTCTAGGTGGGGTCTTACCAGCGATCTATACAGAGGCAACACCACCTCTTTGTTTCTGATGGTAAGACTCCTACCTGTGTTCCCCAGCATCTCACTTGCCCTCCCAACTGCCTTTCCACACTGCCTGGCCACCTTTAGGTCATCCGATATATTCACCTCCAGGTCTGTTTCCTGGCTGGTGGTCGTCAGTACCACTCCCCTCCATTTTGGCCTCCACCCCTGGGTTTTTTGTGTCCCAAGTGCATGATTTTGCACTTTTTTGCATTGAAACCCAGCTGCCGTACCCTTGACCACTCCTTGAGTTTCTCAGGTCGCTGCTCATCCTTTCCACCTCTCTGCCTTGAGTGTCCACCCTATTGCTGAGTTTGGTGTAATTCACAAAGAGGCGTACCTTCCCTTCCAGCTCCTCCTCAGTGTCACTTAGAAGTGTAACTCCCCCCCCCGTGGGTAGGGCATACTAATTCAGCCTCCTGGTGTCTGGTCCCACCAGCTCTTGACCCCTAGTGGCCAGAAGTGTTCCTGCCAGCCTGTTAAGCCTGCCTGCTCCAGAGTGTGGAGGAGCTCTGTAAATAGTTTTTGTTCTGCCTCTATGGCACAATGCCATTTGCACTGGGGATGCTGCCTGGTTCCCACTATTTGGGGCATGTTTTTAGTGTGTTCTGACTCCTAGGATCCCTAAACATATGTAAGGGATTAGACACACCTGATGAGAAGAATCAAAAGCGTGTTAAGCAGGTGAGTGAGTAAATGGTAAATGTGTGTACTGTCACTTTAAATTCCTAAAACTGTTTAATGAATGTGTTTCCGCCTGCCACCATGAGACTTAGTGCTATGGAGCTAGTGACAGGCAGACCAGGACTCTTGGTGCTCATTCCACAATCGGAGAACAGTACGCAGCTGCAGCTATTGAATCCAAGGACATCTGTGTGTTAAAACAGTTTACTGTGCCTGCAGCAAGGTGGTAAAGTTAAAGCTTAGTGTGAACTGTTTACATGGACGCCATCTTTGTGACCCCTGACCCTCTACTGCCCAATCTGTGTTCGAGGAGCATGAAGGACTGCAGCTGTGGCTCCTAGGTAGAGGGTGTGAACGTTGATCTTGGTGCCTTTAGCATCATCCAATCAGTTAACATGGAAAGCCAATGCATATTAATTTCTGTGATGGACAGCTGTATGACTCAATTGAGAGGGCAATTTCTCTTGAGGCAGTTGGGGAAAAAGCTGCACATGGGCAGTCAGTGACTGTAGCCCTCTGAGGAAAGAGGGGAGCTGTGAGCTGAGCAAGAGAGACTTTTGTGAAGTCAGCCTACGGCTTCTGGACTGGCTGCAAATAGACTTGAGAAAAGTTTCCACATTCTGGGAGAGCCAGAATCCCAGTTCTAGGAAGAGAGCAATCTGTCATCCTGCTGTATAGCCTCTTGTCATTATGGGCACTGAGGCAGAGATTCCAGAGTTTGGAGTGTGTTTCCAGTGCCGTTTCAGCATTTCACATCAGGAGAAGCCCACTGAGTTTTGCATCCTGGAGAGCCAGAGAAAAATACTGTTACTGCCATGGAGTGTGGAGTCCTGCCAAGAGACTGTATGTCTGTTTGCTAGCATGGTGTCAAATCTTCCATAATACTGTGCCTGTTACCTGCAGAGCATGACAGACAGCGTGAACTTCAGCTTGAGGAGGGACTGCATGCACTCAGGTTAGTCCAGGGGAGTCAGCCCAGTATTGCAAGTTTATTTAAGATTCAGATTTAATACCAATGCTAGGCAGTACTGAACATTCACCCCTGAGAACTAGAAGCTTTGATGTGTGGGGCAAATGTGTGGCCTTGGTCCCTGAGTCAGGCCTAATCTAGCTTCCATAGAAGGACATCCCGAAGGTGACCAGCTGCAAGAGCCTGCAAGCACCTGAAGGGGACAAGCTGCAAGAGCCTGCAAGCACCTGAAGGGGACAAGCTGCAAGAGCCTGCAAGCACCTGAAGGGGACAAGCTGCCAGACCTCACAGCCAACCTTGACCACTGTCATTACTGCCATCCGTGGCCCCAGCCTCAACAAGGATACCTGGGACTTGCTGAATTTGTCCAGACCTTAGCTGCAAGCTTCAAAACCATGAATAAGCACAGGGCCAGCCCTGTGCTGGAAAGTTATCCAGTCAAATAAAAAAAAGTTATCTAAGTGCACCAATGCCAGCCAACCCACAGCAACAGTCAGGCCTGCACCTATTCTTGTCTGGGTATCCAGACAGACTTATAAGGGACACTGGTACCAGTGTGGAGGGTGCTTGGTTAACCATGTGCTCTTGGGGGTGAGCACTGAATTGTTGTGTTTGCTGCTGTTTTACCAATCAAATCATTTGCAACAATTCTACTTTGCATTTCCCACCCCCTTTCCCCGATAATAAAGTTATTACTGTTGTTGTTGTTAACCCTGTTTATGAGCATGTTATTAGTGATAGCTATTAACTGCATGCACCATAGTGTGTTTCGTTGGTTTATGGTATTCCATGTGGGGTGACTGGAAGGGGAGGTGGGTAGGTATACCATCCCGGGGGGGTGTACCCTACAAATATTTGGCCCACTATCATTTACTCTGGGTGGATACACCACACTATTATCATTTCTGTTCTGGGAAAAGAACCCCCATTCACCATAAGATCAGAGCTCAGGCCCCACAACCTGTTTTGTGGTCACCAGGCAGGAGTAGTAGCCCGTGGTACATGGCGCTTGGGTTATGTAAAGATATTAAAGAGGACCGGTGCCAGCGCTGATCCCTGAGGCACCCTGCTTGTCACCCTCACTGCCTCTGAGTGAACTCCATTTACCACCACCCTCTGCTGCCTGTCCCTTAACCAATGTCTTACCCAGTTTACCACCTTTGGACCCACTCCTAAGCTACCCAGCTTGCTTACTACTTCTCAGTGGAGCGGTGTCAGGTGCCTTACTGAAATCTAGGTAGGCTACATCCACCATTCCACCCTGCTCTAGTTCCTTGGTCACTCAGTCAAAGAACTCTCTATTAGATTTGTTTGACATGACGCCCCCATGAATCCTTGCTGCATTGGGTCTTGTAACCTGCTGGATTCATGATATTCCTCAACCCTTTCTTTCAGCAGTGATTCCATTAACTTTACCACCATTGACTGGCCTATGTAATTGGCAACTGCTAGCCTCTTCCCTGCTACCACTAGCCAAGGAGTACGGTGTTTGGAACAGCATGTTGCTGTAGCCCATGTCTGTTCCCCTGTGTACTGTCTATGGAGTGTGCATGGCTGTAGGTATGCATATACCATGTAATCCACGTCTTAAAATTATGTTGGAGTGGGTGTGCCAATCTAGGACTTGCCATTGTGTTTAGTTACTCCTACTGTATGATATCCACCCCTACTGCTGTGATGGTATGATTATTGTGATCAGTTTGTATAAGACGTCATGCTACATGCATCCAACTAAGTAATATGGGTGTACAAAGGGTTTGATTGACATGTATGGATATGTTGGAAAGCAATGGTGAGGAAGGTGGTACAGGAGCACCAAATGTGTCTTGCGTGCACAGTGCTAGTTCCTAGCTACAACACTGGTATGTAGTGTTGATTCCTTGTCCAATCCCTGGTCTCACCTGTCAGTGTGCTGTCTGACAGGTCCATGCATGGTTCTGTACATCTCTGCCCTGCATTTGTGGCTGCAGTGGCACTGTACTTGTACAGTCATGTGTAGTGTGTATGTTGCATGGTACTGTATCATGTTGTCTGCTGCCTGCTGTTGGTCACATGCCACCTTTGTCACCCTCCACAAACAGGACCCAGCCAGGGTCAGAAAGGCTGCTCTGGAGCAGCAAGACAGCAGACAGATGGTGGTGGTGGTGGTGGGGGAGACTAGCTAGGATGGCGGAAGGCAGCTGGCAAGGGAGAGCAAGTGGTCCTCTGACAGATGTCCAAGTAAGTGCCCTGCATTGTGTGGTTTGCAGTCTGTGTTGCATGTCTACACTAAGCTGCAACTGGGGGAGAGGAGATGCCCATGTGTGTGTGGCTTGTCAGGTTGCACACTTCTGTGAGGGCAGCACCTCAGCAGTTATGGCTCTGGCCCCTCACTAGGCCCTTGGGGCACTGTCCCACTACTGACACTGTGGTGTGGTAAGGTCTGTGCCATCTACTGGTTGGATCATTATCTCGACATCCTACTGCCCTGTATGGGTAATGTGCCTTGGCATGCATTATGCTGTTCAGTGGCCTGTCTTGCGTCCCAGCCTTGGTACACCAGGGCAGTGACATTACTGCTCACTGCCCCAGGTGGTATGCCTGTCACTGTTTGTCAGGTCTGTGGTGCCACGTGGTTAGGCCTAAGTATGTATACTTGTCTGCTGGTGGTAGGCATTGACCACTGTTGTACCAGTACACCCCTGTGACATGCCATGTGTGCTATACAGCACATGCCATACTTGCCATCTGCACTGGTGCCATGCCACATAAGGGGTAGTTATTGATTGGCTTTGAATGTACCTTATTGTGTATGTTCGACGTTATGATGCATACCTGGAAGGGTCTGATGCATACTTGGAAGGGTCTGATGCATACCTGGAAGGGTCTGATGCATACCTGGAAGGGTCTGATGCATACTTGGAAGGGTCTGATGCATACTTGAAAGGGTCTGATGCATACCTGGAGGGGTCTGGTGCATACTTGAAAGGGTCTGATGCATACTTGTAAGGGTCAGATGCATACTTGGAAGGGTTTGATGCATACCTGGAAGGGTCTGATGCATACTTGGAAGGGTCTGATGTAGGGTTGTGAACTCAAACACTAAAAGGTTCACAAAAGGGTTAGAATCACCGCGAGATGCGAGACGTTGTCTGTTTGTGCTTGCGTAAGTTGCATACCTACATACGGGTCAGGTGGGGGTCGAGTAAGCTGCGCGAGCCGCGGGATCTGTGGGGGTATTTAGGCAGATGTGCCGCGAGGAGGAGCGCCATTTGCTGAGGATCGGAGCGGCGGCAGCAGCAGCCTAGCTAAACTGTACTACTAGCGTTAGCGGTTAGCGTACCACTACTCTTGTCCAATACTGGCCACTTCCATCATCCATTTTTCTGTGAGAACGAGAGAAAGGCTGAAAAAAGCTCAAAATCGGGTGGGAGTGGGACTAGGGGGAGGTTAAAGGACAGGTAGAGGGATTAATCAAGAATTGGGAAGGGACTGGGGAATAGGGAGGGATCGAGACCGAGATCAATCAATATCAGGACTGGAGGAGGACTCAGGAGGACTCGGAGAGAGAATAAAAAAAAATAAGAAGTGAAGAACCTTTGTGAAATGTGATTATTTGAAACTGCAGCACTGCTCAGTCAGTGGTGCACACTGCACACTCAGCAGCTGCCAGCAACAAGCATACAAGGGGGCCAAAAAAAGGCAAATAAATCTGAACCCTTCCCAGTGTAGTGTGTGTGTCACAGAGAGAAGCCCAGTGTGTGCCCCTTGACTGCACTGTACCCTACCCAGTGTGTGTTACAGAGAGAAGCCCAGTGGCCAGTTGTGGTGGCATTAACCTTACATGACAGAAATGTAGAAATATAATTCTCATTCCCTGGGTTCTTATGTGACTCAAATCTCCTGTGGTCAGCCCATCACCGTGCTGCTGTGTCCCCTTGACTGCACTGTACCCTACCCAGTGTGTGTGTTACAGAGAGAAGCCCAGTGGCTAGTTGTGTGGTGGCATTAACCTTACAAGACAGAAACGTAGAAATATAATTCTCATTCCCTGAGTTGTTGGTTATGTATGTGACTCCGTCTCCTGTGGTCAGCTCATCACCCTGCTGCTGTGTGCCCTTTGACTGCACTGTACCCTACCCAGTGTGTGTTACAGAGAGAAGCCAAGTGGCCAGTTGTGTGGTGGCATTAACCTTACAAGACAGAAACGTAGAAATATAATTCTCATTCTCTGGGTTGCGTATGTGACTCCGTCTCCTGTGGTCAGCCCATCACCCTGCTGCTGTGTGCCCCTTGACTGCACTGTACCCTACCCAGTGTGTGTTACAGAGAGAAGCCCAGTGGCCAGTTGTGTGGTGGCATTAACCTTACATGACAGAAACGTAGAAATATAATTCTCATTCCCTGAGTTGTTGGTTATGTATGTGACTCCATCTCCTGTGGTCAGCCCATCACCCTGCTGCTGTGTGCCCTTTGACTGCACTGTACCCTACCCAGTGTGTGTTACAGAGAGAAGCCCAGTGGCCAGTTGTGTGGTGGCATTAACCTTACATGACAGAAACGTAGAAATATAATTCTCATTCCTGAGTTGTTGGTTATGTATGTGACTCCGTCTCCTGTCGCTCCATCACCCTGCTGCTGTGTGCCCTTTGACTGCACTGTACCTACCCAGTGTGTGTTACAGAGAGAAGCCCAGTGCCCAGTTGTGTGGTGGCATTAACCTTACAAGACAGAAACGTAGAAATATAATTCTAATTCCCTGGGTTGCGTATGTGACTCCGTCTCCTGTGGTCAGCCCATCACCCTGCTGCTGTGTGCCCCTTGACTGCACTGTACCCTACCCAGTGTGTGTTACAGAGAGAAGCCCAGTGGCCAGTTGTGTGGTGGCATTAACCTTACATGACAGAAACATAGAAATATAATTCTCATTCCCTGAGTTGTTGGTTATGTATGTGACTCCATCTCCTGTGGTCAGCCCATCACCCTGCTGCTGTGTGCCCTTTGACTGCACTGTACCCTACCCAGCGTGTGTTACAGAGAGAAGCCCAGTGGCCAGTTGTGTGGTGGCATTAACCTTACATGACAGAAACGTTGAAATATAATTCTCATTCCCTGGGTTGCGTATGTGACTCCGTCTCCTGTGGTCAGCCCATCACCCTGCTGCTGTGTGCCCCTTGATTGCACTGTACCCTACCCAGTGTGTGTTACAGAGAGAAGCCCAGTGGCCAGTTGTGTGGTGGCATTAACCTTACATGACAGAAATGTAGAAATATAATTCTCATTCCCTGAGTTGTTGGTTATGTATGTGACTCCGTCTCCTGTGGTCAGCCCATCACCCTGCTGCTGTGCACCCCTTGATTGCAATGTGTATGCCTATGCCCAGCAGCCCAATCATTCTGTAAGCCTTGAACCTGGGATCCTTTAGTTGCAAACTGTCATATTCTTCAATTACTTTCAGTCCACGGTATCACAGTGTCACACAACCAAAATAAAATTTGGGAGTTGTAGCCAGCAATCACAGATCACATTGCTTTGTTACACAGGAATTGTTTGGTTGTGGGTGTGTTCACCGCAGTACACTGGTAGTACTGGTACTTACTGTCTGTTATGGCTGACACCAACATAGATGAAGCATCTAGTGCTGGTGTTGGAGCAGGTGTTGGTGGTAGTGGTAATCCTGGTACTAACAGAAATAACCAAAATGTTTCACGTGATAAAAATTCAACAAACAGCAAAAGAGCAACAGTGAAGTGTGGTAAAGGGAGACCTTTTAAGAAAACCTGTACAGCTGCTGGGGTCACACGGAGAGGCACCATAAGGTATGCCATTCATGCTGTTAAGATCCCTGTGACTAGCAGCAATAATGCAAGTGACAGTGAGTCCCTCTATGACTCAGACAGTAGCTCTTTGTCTCAGTCCGACACTGTTGTGTCTCGCGACAAATCATTACTTCCTCAACAAAGTGAAATGAGCAAGTCTGCTGACAATGAATCAGGTAGTGCACTTGCAAATACATCCAGCACTGTTGGCAATGAAAAGGATATATCCATTGAATCCACCACTTCTGTGTTGGCCAGCAATGAAAATCCATCAGAGTCTTCTGCCCACTCTTCTAGCACCAAGGAGCATGTCCCAGGTTCTGTTAGGACAGGTGAAAAGACACAAACAGTCTTTAGCTATCTTCCTAGCACTCGAACAAAATCTATCACATCTGAGGTGTGGAATTATTTCTCTGTCAGTAAAACTGATCCATGCAGAGCAATTTGTTCCCTGTGTAAACAGAGTGTAACCGTGGTAAAGTGTCATGCCTGGTACTACAGCTCTTAACGCCATCTGAAAAAGCATTCGGTTTTGCTTTGATCATCCAAAACCCATGTCCTCCATCTTCCAGACCACACATGAGAAGGGTCAGGAATCTGAAATGGATACTGAATTGTCTGAACTTGATGCGGGCAGAACCACTGCCAGCCCTAGGATCACTGTTCCACCAATGCCAGCACCATTAGTACCAGTTGCACATCCAGTGATGGCACTGAATGTATAAGTCCTAGTCCACCATCTCTGCGTCCATCTGCCCATGAAGCACGGTGTATAATAAACCAGCAGGGACATGTTGCAAACAGCTAACACTGTCTCAGGCATTTGAAAGGAAGAATACCTTTACTAGAAATCATCCAAAGACCCTTCATCTTAATCACTGAATTGGTGAACTGTTAGCTGGAGCCCTTCTCCCATACTCTTTGGTAGATCATGAGGATTTTAGGGAGCTCATGACATTAGCAGAACCTCGTTACAATGTTCCTCATCGAAGGTACTTTTCCTATGTTGAAATACCAAACATTTATCAGGCTTTAAAAGTGACAGTGATGCTTGCACTTAAAACTGCGGAGGGTGGGGTTATTCATGTCACAACAGATATGTGGACCAGCACTCAAAACATAGATTACATGTCCCTTACCGCTCATTGGGTCACGTTTTCTTGTGCTTCTTCAAAAACAAAGACACCCCAAAAGATAGCGCTGCTGCTATAAAAGAAGTTTGGGCAAGTCATACTGCTGCAAACATCTTGCAGGAACTAAATGACCTCCTTGATGAATGGGTTTATTCTCACGGTCTAAAATGTGGCTTCATAGTAAGTGACAATGGAGCCAACATCTTAAAAGCAGTACAGGATGGAGGATTTCTGCATGCTTCTTGCTTTGCACATTGCTTACACTTAATTGTCATGGGATTTCTCAGCAACGAAACACAAGTGGATGGTATGATTGCTGTTTGCAAAAAAATTGTGACTCACTTTTCACATTCAACCAAGGCTATACGGACATTGTCCGAACTGCAAAAACACAAGTTGCCCCAGCAAAGCTAATTCAAAATGTTTCCACTCGTTGGAACTCAACGCTTTATATGCTGCAGCGCCTCTTGGAGCAAAAGCAAGCTGTACATGAGTACTGCTCCAGTTACATTATTGGAGATGGCATTATGCTGTCTGTGCTGCAGTGGAAATTAATGGAGACAGTGTGCTGTATCCTATCTCCTTTTGAGACAGCTACAAGGGACATGTCTTCTGAAGGCGCATCTGTGAGTCAGGTTATCCCACTCATAATGCTCATTTCACATCATCTTAGTGTTCTAAATCTACAAATAGAAAAAGACAGATCTGAAGCGCAGACAACATGTCGCCTGTATCGTGGGAATCTCGTAAAGAGAATGAGCGAGCACTTCAAAACCAATGACAAATTAGTTGCAATGACGAAATCAAAACACTACATCCTTGCAACTCTCTTAGATCCCAGGTTCAAGGCTATACATCTTCCAAAAACAGATGATATAGAGCAGTACAAATGTATGTTGCTAGATGAGCTGCAGCACTCACAGGAGTCAAACACAGACACGCACAGTACCCTCAGGTTGTCATCCCCACAACATGCAGGTTCATCTTCACAAAGGGATACAGAACTGGAAAAGTCACCAAACATTAACAGTAGTTGTTCCACAACTGCCACTTCTTCAACCCTTAGTAGCAAGCTAAATTTGTGGCAAAACCTTTCCCAAATTGCTGCCATATCAGCTTCTGCTGATTCCTCTTCTGAGCGGTCTCTGTCCATCATGGTAGACAGTTACCTGCAAGAACTGCCTATTCCTATTGATGCATGCCCTTTTGAATACTGGAGATCAAAAAAGTCAATTTGGACAGAGCTGTATGATGAAGCCTGTAAATATCTTGGTTGTCCTGCAACAAGTGTCTCTTCAGAACACATGTTTAGTACAGATGGCAATATTGTGACAGACACCAGAAATAGGTTGCTGCCAGAAAATGTACACACGTTAACTTTTATTAAAGTTAATAAGTCAAGATTTTCGTATCCCTACAAGAGTATACAAACTGATCCTGAAGTGAATGATGTTGTGGATGTTGATGGTGATGACAACTCAGATGGTGGTGGCTGGTAAATAG
This sequence comes from Neoceratodus forsteri, assembly GCA_016271365.2. NCBI lineage: Eukaryota > Metazoa > Chordata > Ceratodontiformes > Ceratodontidae > Neoceratodus > Neoceratodus forsteri. The sequence goes on along the minus strand of CM028130.1, from coordinate 533,417,722 downwards.
TGTGTGGGACAGAGTCTCTCTACACCAAAAAGGAAACTTTTACAGACTGTGATGACTTTGGTTGTCGTCTCTCTCCTTTCTCGATCTACTACCTTGGACTATATACCCCAAAAACTTTCACCGTTTCATGGCAAACTGCTTTGTAGCTAGGGTCTAAACTAAAGTCAACAAGTTTTATATACAGGGCAATTTTAACATCAGTGGGAACAGGCCCAAATTTGGCATAAAAGGGACACTGTCACGTCAATCCTTTCCGTATCATATTATTTATAGTTAAAGTGCAAACATATATTTTTGGATTTACCTTCTGTGACTTTGTGGTGCATCAGTATGGGCTGGGACAGGAGACGGTCTATTTTTCAATTTTAAATAGGACAAAACAATGAGTTCTAATTGGTAGCTGTTTATTATTTTTTCAATTACAGAAATGTTAGCCATAAACGAAAAATGGATGCTAGTACATGGGTGAGAGTTGTGGGTTGGTTTTAACATGGGTGTAAGGGTGGCATGGGTGCTACTGCACAGATGAGGGTGGTGGAAGAAAAGTGGAATGGGTGATGGGGTGAAAGGTTGGTGTTGTTTTAGTTCTTTCATTTACAGATTCGTGATCAGCTGGGGATGGTGAGGAAAAAAATGATGGCAGACCGAACCTACTGTACACATAATTTATATTCTTATTAAATACATTGCAAACTGCTGCCACCTAGCACAATTGTCCTGTCCCCTTTAAAAAAAGAATAAAGGAATCAGAAATAAAAGAAAATCTGCATCAGCAGTTTTCACAGAATGTGACGTATCATAAAGTGTTTTTGCTTTACAAGTAGTGATAATTTGATACATAATGGGGTTGACAGGCGCTGTCCTAAACATCACATGCCAACTGCTGCAGCTACATTAAATGTTCCTTAGTATGTGGTGAGGAAACCACTTTTTTATTTATGTGACTGAAATACAGATTTTATTGAAGTATCAGCTGCAAAATGTATCATCTTAGAAAGTTGTATGTATTACTTCAATTTGCCAACAAAATGTTGGTATATGTATGCATTACCTTAGAAATTGCATGCATTTTTGCCAGCAACAACTGGCATATTTTTTATTCAAATGTCTTGACTGACTACGTTATGACATAATATGTTTTGTAACAGTTCCACATGCTGCTGCTGTAGTACTTGGCTTGACTTTTGTTATAAAAGCTTTCTTTTAAACATAGCAACTTTTGATTTACTCATTTAAAACAGAAAGCAGCAAATAGCTGAAATTAGGTAATATCAGTTATTTTTCTCATAATTCATGACGATGAGTATATATAACTGAGTACATAAATGGCTAATGTGCCTCTTTCTTTCACTAAGGAACTATGATGCAGCTGCAGCAGGAAAACTTTTAACATATGGGTGGGTGGGCCTGTTACGTATTAAGTTGCTGGCTTTAGCAAACAGAAGAAACCATAGATAAACCTAGTTGTATTCCTATCAATGTCACACATGATAATTTCTCCCTTATATTGAACAGTTTTTCCTTTACATGTATTTTATTACTATCTTCGTTACTGGCAGCACAATAAAAAAATAGGGTTCGAGTTCTAAAAAGTTCTAAAAAAGATTAGAACCCTAGAACTTTTTCAAAAGTTCTAGACTAGAACTAGAACCCAGAACTTCAGAGGGTTCTGACAACCCTAGTCTGATGCATACCTGGAAGGGTCTGATGCATACTTGGAAGGGTCTGCTTTTGTTACATTTGTATGGAATACTCACTTGCACTGTTCGCTGTGGTCATGATGCACCAATGTAAATATGTTGTATATGTATTTATGCTGTATATATTTTCTTCTCACCAATCTTGTACTATAATGTTTATATGCTGTAGATATTTTTTTCTCACTTACTTTTGTAGTGTTGTTGGCACATGTTCTTATGTTTGTCCACTAGTCCCGGGTCGCCCCTGAAAAAGGGACTGGACTGTCCCAGTGGGCTCACCCAGTTACCAAAATTCAAATAAATAAGTAAAAACCCAATGATGTCCACTGTGTAATCATTCCATAGTACATAGGGAGTGACCTACATATGTAACCCCTAGGTGGTGCTATCCCTTGGGCTACTACCCCTGCCTACTTGGCTAGTGACAGGTTAAGGGTCCTAGGTTCAGTGACGGGTGCCTCCACCCAAAAGTCAGGGTTGGTTTGGGTCAAGCTAACCAGGCCACAGCCCTCTGGGACACTGTGACCCCCCTCTTTTCCCACTAGTGGCCCACACAATACACAATATGCACCTTCCCAACACCCCTGGCAAGTCTGCCACACACACACACATATGCTGAGCACTTACCCCCAGGACTGGTTCCTTCGGCTTGGCTCTGGGGACCCCTTGTAAAACAAGGTGATGTAATACCAGAGAAACAATGCAATACCTTCAACATAAACTGACACCACAGTCAATGTAAATTGCAAGAAAAAGTAGATCTGATTTATTCAGGGGGACTATAGCAAGGATGGGGGCAATCAGGTTAATTGGCCTAAACACACTATAAATATCACAGTTGTGCATGCAGTCGGTGTCCCTATCAGTCACACTCTCTGGATACCCAGGATGGAGAAGGGACTAGCCAGGACTGTTGCCCGGGGTAGGCCGGCGTTGCAGCTGGTTGGGGCCCTGTGAAGAAAGAAACAACATGCACACCCGCAATTGTAATTCGGAGTCTTAGAGCTCAGTTCGTGAAAACAACACAGCAATCAGATGACACGCTTTTGATTTAAAAGATATGCCGCAGGGAGCTACCCTGTGTACTACTTACGATATCCAATGCAGAGAACAGATGGATAATAGTTGCTCTAGACTGCCAGAAGGAGCAGGATAGGGAGACAAGACCCTCGTGGCAGGGCCCAACGGCATGTGAAGCAGGCAGATTCAGTTTGATGTAGCTGGAAACAGCTTCCAGCCTTCAACACACAACTCAGTTCGGGGAGGGGGACCAGGCAGCGACCCCCCTCCAATTTGTAGCACATTTATATGTAAAGAAAGTTTACTATACCAGGCAGGTGACTCCTCGGTCCCGATCGCAAAATCACTGCTCAACCCGGGAGCACAACAGTAGTTACAGTTCCTGACAGGCCGATCGTTTTACCAAAATCTTCGGTCTTCTTCAGGTGAGCCAGGTATTCTTCCCACAGCTTACTTTGCAGCATGCCGAGCGGATCACTGTCCAACTGTCTTTCTCTCTCTCAATGAGACGGCAGCAGGCCGAGTTTCGGGCCTTCCACAGTTCTTCTGCCCGAACTACTGCACAACATGGCTGCTCGATTATGCAAGCTCTTTCCTCTTCAACTTCCAACTCGAATCTGGCTTGCCAGCAGACTGCTCAGCAGTGGTGGAGCTTGGGGGGGGGCTGGTGAGGCGGTTGCCCCTCCACTGGGGGGCGGTCGCCCCTTCTGGCTGCCCCAGTGTGAGTAGTGGTGCCCCACCACCATCTTTAGTCACTGTTTAGTGCCCAATTGTGGAGCCCGTGATTGACTGAATAGCCCCCCGCCGGCTCCCAAACGCTCCCAAACCTGGCTCCGCCACTGCAGCTCAGGGATTTCCCTTGGCTCCAAAAGGTTTGGTTGGGCAGTTTAGCTGTCAGTCACAATGAGAGCTCCCCCTTCTGTTGCAAAAAGGCACCAACAGTCTAAAACTACAAATCCCAACTGATAATCCATACAGTCCCATTTCAGCAGGCTCCATTTTAGAGTCCCCCAGTACTGATTGGTCCAATTCGGGACCAAAATGGAGGAGTTAATCTGAAAAGTCCTCACTGCAAAGAAGGCAGGTTAGAATAAACACCATATCTTTACCACTCTAAATATTTATCAGTGATTAGTTACATCTCTTAACAGGGCTCTGTCTGCACCACTAGCGACAGCAGAAACAGAGCGAGGTTTCAGCAGCTCGAGTGGGATTTGGGCAGGTAAACACACAGACCACCCAGTCAGATTAATTATGACTGCAAGAGGCAGCACTTAAAGAGACAGTACATGGAGGCTTTTTAAACACTCACTGGCGACGACATTCAAACTGCTAAAACGCTGAACACTTACCAGTCGGTGAGCAGTTAGGCAAGCTCTCGGAAAACTTTTCGGGAATACCCATTTGTAAGGGGGGGGTTACACATACATTTCAACACACATCGACGTCGCCAGACGGATGGCCTGCACAGTCACTGTATGGAGGACCCTATCAGTAGGGCAGGCTCAGCGTCTACTAGAACAGAAGGTACCTACAGGTGGCTCTGCATCTCGCACTGATGTTATAGTGACTGCAGTACGATGTGTCTGGCACTCTCCTACCACACCATTGCACATTATGATACCCTGTTGCACACCGTGCTGTATGATGGTCTCATCTGTAAACAGCTGTGCTTTGTGTGCCACTGGTGTGTGTGTCTGGGCTCCAGCCTTGCTGTTGCTGGCCAGTGGCTCCTGGATGTCTGTAGGCCTGCACAACTGTGTGGGCCTGTGTGCTGCATGCCTAGTCTGTAGGCACTGGGTGTGTGGCCACAACTCATGTCCACTGGGGGTGAGACACTGCTTATTTTGCTCTGTCTTGGTGCTGCTGTGGCATGTGCTGCATTTTCACATCTGGAAAGTCTGCCAGTGTCCTGTGTCTCTTGCATGACTATGTCTGGCACTGTTGCAGCATGGCACACTCATTCTACGTGCAGTCCTACACTGTTCAGGTACGCAGTGCTGTCTCTAGTATGCCCCACACATGTCGCAGCTGCATGACTCTGGCCACCTGTGTGTGGCATATTGCCACATGTGTAGCCTGTTTGTACAAGTGTTATGCACAGTGTGCCACTTCTGTGTCCCTCATCCTGTGTGTGTACAGTTTGCAGAGTATAGTGTCTTTCCTTCAGTAGGCGCCCAGAGTGCTGTAGGAAGGTGCAGAGATGTCATGGGGATGGAGGGCAGGGGCACGCTGCTGTGGCACCAGGTCTACCTCATGCTGATGGTGGTGAGGAGGCTGGAGGACAGCACTACTGCAATCACTGAGCTGGTGGCAGCTATCCAGCCAGATAGGCAGCAGCAGCCGCATGCAGGCCCATAAGGACTGCATCGCCCATTGTAATGGACTAAGTGGTGCCCATATTGGGCGTAATTACTGGCAGTTTGCCATTTATGTTTGTTTATGAGTCGTTGCCCTTTTTTGTTATGTTTGTTTACGGGCCATTGCCCTTTTGTCATTCTGTTTGTCTACTGGCCATTGCCCTGTTTGTTTGTTTTTTATGCCAATTCATTTTTATTATTGTTTTTGCAGGCTGTTGCCCATATGTCATTTATTAAACATTTTTGATGCCTTTGCTGTTATGTTATGTGTCTTTCAATGGTGCCCACCTCTCCATCCCCCTCCCCGTGCTCTTCACCATGCTAGTTGCACTGCGCCTGTATACAGCACTATAGTCAGTGCTGCGCTCATACCCTTCCCTGTGCTGTGGTGCTGCACATATGCACTGCACTGTTGCTCAATATTCAGCTGGTGCGCTACTTCTAAATATGTTGGTGGCCATGCCCATGTGATAGCACTAGTGCAAACATGACTACCTGAACATGGGGGTCTGAGTCATTACTAAAGGCTACTGTTTGAACTACTTAATTTTTAAAATGAAAGCTTGGAGTCTGACCAATAAAGTTACGCAATGTATTTATCGATATACTTAGAATGCACTTTTATAATACTGATATGTTGACTTTTAATATACTGATGTGTATTACTGTGCATTAGAAAATAGGCTTGAAAAATAATGAATGCTGATTGTCTGATAGGCCATGCCAGGCATGCATTTATTTTTCAATAGATGCCCGGCAAAAAACAAGTGCCAATTCTGGGTGCCCCATTACTTAGCATATCATTGAGCACCCTGAATTTTCAAATTGACCAGCCACCATTTTTTTCCTCTCGCTAAGCAAGCGGTAGACTAGCTACTGATCTCCCCCACTGCCCCTAGCAACATTCACACTTAAAATAAAAAAAGTTTGCACATTTATACCCCAGGTAATGTAGCTTTCCCATAGCCATTGTTTCAGTGTACAGTTACTCGATCCCAATCTTTCTTGCTTTTGTAGCTGGACACAGACACTGCCATCCCTGACCGCAAACGTAGCATGCCGACGGCAGCTCCTAAATCACTAACTGCCACCAGCAGGACAGCACACACACAAAAAACACAAGCACAGCTGCAGACTGAGCTGCCACATACTGCTGATTTAGCCACAATTGTCCAACAGTGAAAAAAAATGTTCTCTTTTTAAATGCAGAGCACTAGCACGTCGCATGCTCAGCACCACCTGCAGACAGCAGTTCTGTAAACTCTGTTGGACAGTCACCTTGGGTCCACTCCCGCTCCAACAAAACATCTCTTTGTCTTTTTTTTTTTTTTTAACAAAAAAATCAAGTAAAATCAAGTCCTGCTAACCTGTATAACCAGGCCAGGCTGCATTCTCTTATTGTTTCCTAAAACTTTGGAACACCTTCTCCCTCCCCCCCCCGTCCGCCATGCAGCCTCCTCTAGGACCCTCAACTCCCTCCTTAAGGCCCTTTCCCCCCAACTTGTAGTTTTGTTTAATCAACTATTGTCCATATTGTCTTGGTATTCACTTGCTGGCGTGCACTTATCCTCATTACTCTACTCTTGTATTAGTCCTAGCATCCTGGCACTTCCCAAGTTTGTAACATGTCAAATATTATTTTGTTCATCCAGTTTTTGTGTGTGCACTTACATTTTTCCTTTTATTGTTATTATAGCATTATTGTTTATGTATTTGCTGCTGTACTCACTGTATTGTTTTGATAGCACTACTGTTTTTGTCTTGCTGCTGTACCCACTGTATTCCTAATCCCCTCTCCCACGAGACACATTTGGAAATGAGCATTTGCTACTCAATATGCCTTTCCTGGTGAAACTTTGAAATAAATAAATAAAACATCTTTACCTCTGTGTATTTTCCCTGATCGCACTGCTGCCACTGTCAGCCACCTGTATCCAAACGGGGGAAAAAATGTGTATCACTCTAAGTGAGTTCAACCACAGTCTCACTAAGGAACAAAAATAATAACAAAAACTGAAACCCAAGTGAGCTGGGGGCTGAGGGTTCAAGACCAAAGATGGAACATACTGCACAAACCAATAAGAAAATTATAAAAGAAACCCTGCCCTCTATTGGTAAGTATAATAAGTATACCAGTAAAGGGGCTACTTTTCCAACAAAAGCAACCAGAAGTTAATTTTTACAATTTTTTTACTGTTTTTTATTTCTTAAATATTTCACAAAAATATTACATATAGCCCATTTTCTAAGCACAATAATACCCCCAGGGTGGGCTTTATTGGGAAATACTGGACCTTCCAGGGACTATAAGGCCCTGTGCCTGTGGCGTTGAGCCTCATTATGACCCTGGACAGACTGGTATTTCCCAATAAAGCTCACCCTGTTGGGTAATACTGCTTACTTAATACACTGAAAGTGTGTCAACACATTGCTACTATATTGACCTGATTCCAAAACATTTCCTTTAGAAAAAAATACAGCTATAATGGTTTAAAACCTAACCCCTTTTAAAGTTATTGTCTTAAAAAATGGTTTACATTTGAACTGTGAGGGCTAGAAACATATTTTTTTGTAATGACTATTTGGAGTTAGGCCAGTATAGTTGCAGTATGTCAACACACGTTTAAAGCGTTGATATGCTGAAAAAACACTTTTATAATCTCTGTATCTATATATTATGGTAGCACGGTAGTGCTACCATAGTTAGGGTTGAGGAGCCATTTACATGTTAAACCTAAAATTTTGCACCTTAATAATTTTGCAACCGTTCAACGGATTTGCATGAAATTTTGGAATACACGATCAAGTACCTTACATCTTGGGATCTGCCAACTTTCGTACTGTTCGGATATATGGCTGCAGAGTTATTAAGCGTGATCTGCGCACGCATTTGCACTTTTTTGCAATTCTTTGGTCGTCTCTACAGGTCGCACGGTTTGCGTGACTGGTACAAAATCTTCAGGGAATGTGCAGCCGGGGTCTCCGGTGTGCCTTTTGAAGATTTCGTGAAAAAATATTAAACGGTTCAAAAGTTCTTCAAAAAACAAGCTCCCGTTATGAGTCAATGGGAAAAGTTAACAAAAAGTTTGACAGTGTCGCAAATGCACTTTTTACTTTCGCAAATGACTCTTTTACTGTCTCAAATCCGCCATTTTGTTTTCAGTTGGTCTTCAGAAAAATGCTTGGCATTTAAATTTGGGACCCTCTAGCAACCTAATTCTTTTTGTGTTTACCTAGTCGGACCCTGAGGATGCTAGGCATGTCTTTATTTTGAGGTTAAACACCCTAGAAATATGTTTTTCAAGTTTCTGGAAAAAGTACTTTTGCAAAGTACTGTCGCACTCATGAAAGTGTTGCAAATTTTTGCGAAAGCTTTCGCAAAGTTCAACAGTACTTTTCCAGGCTGTGGGAAAATGACAGCAATTCTTTGCCACCCTGCTGCAAAAGGACGGTTTGGTCTTTTGGGATGAAATTTGGAAGGAACGCAGCCAACATCTCACTGATGTGCCTTTCAGTGTTGTGATGAAAAAATATTACAGGGCGGCAAAGTTACAGCTCTCCAAAGTTGATGCTTTTTCCCATAGGATAACATTACGGTGTCCACCGCATTACTGGAATCCTTTGGCGCCCTGCTGCAAAATAATGGTTTGGTCTTTTGGGCTGAAATTTGGAGGGAAGAAAGCCAATATCCCACATATTTCAGTGGTTTGGTGAAAAAATATTACAGGGAGCCAAAGTTATGACACTCCGAACTTCTCTTTTTTTCCCATAGGATAACATTACGGCGTTCGCTGCACCTTTCAGGGTCCGTATCTCAGAAACAGTGCGAGATACAGACTTTTCATCAGACAAATGCTTAGCCCCCTAATGGGGCTAAGCATCAAACTAGCCAGAAAAGTCATAAATCATATGACTTTTAAATTTTTTTTCTACGTCATACGGTTCCTGAGATATAAGCAATTTAGTATTCCAACTCCTCATTTTCTGCTCCAAGACCCATTATTATGCATACGTTCTTTGTACTCACTGTCTTTCTCTATGCAGCTTTTGGGGAAAACCAGCCTGTGCACTTACATTACTGTTACCGTTACCGCTTGTGGTTCCATACCTGTTTCACTTACCGTTCACGTCTACACCACCATGTGCGTTACCCTTTGCGTTTTCATTTGCGCTTGTGTTTGCATTATTTTTACCATATGTGTCTACAATACTGTTTCTCTTTCTGTTTCGCTTTGCGTCACCATGCGCATTACCATTTGCGTTTGCTGTGCGCGCCCACCCCCACATTACATTCACTATTTCTCATTATAATTCTCAAAAGAAGGGAAATTAGGGCAAAAACTCTGTTTAATGCATTAGTTAGGGTTGTTCCACAGCGACAAAGTGAGAAATCGATTGTTAGGGTTGAAAGTCCCCTAGGACCCCCGCCCACACCCCAACCCGGCATCGGGCGTGCATTGGGGTTGTCTCGTCCTAACTCACCCCATTCTCCTATACCTCTGCTTCTTCATACATCTGATGGGGTGAGAGTTAGGCCGGCAACCCCAATGCATGCCCGATGCGGTTGAGGGTAATGGGCGTCCTAGGGGCCTTCAACCCCAACTAACAATTTCCTCACTATTTGTCGCTGTGGAACAACCCTAACTAATGCATTTAACTGAGTTTTTTGCCTATAATATATATATATATATATATAATATACAATGTATTTTACTGTATTGATATGTTTATGTGTATTGATATATCAAAAGTGTATCGACATGATGTAACTCTACTGACCTGACTCTAAGCTTTGTTTGGTCCTGATGGCATAGACCTGAAACTTTTGAACATTGCTTTAGAGGAGCCTTTTGTTCCTGTCATAAAGTTATTTAACTTTTCTTTGACTTTTCAGGCAATACCATCGGACTGTAAACATGCTTTTGTAACTCCTGTGTTTAAAACCAGGAACAGGAATGAAGGCAGTATAGCACAGTGGTTAAAGTGATTTAGCAAATGGGAGTAGTAACCTGTAGGAGTTGTGAATCGGTTTCCTACCATTCAAACTGCCAAAAAGTGCAGTTTTCCATGAAAAAAATCCTTTTATTTCTGTGCTGTTTCATTTGCATAACCCTGCCCCTTTTCTTTCCTCAGTACTGCAACCCACAACCTTTACATCATGCAAGGGAAACAAAGTTTTTAAAAGGACAATGTCAGCTTTAAGCTGATTCTTTACATTGTTTGCAAGTAGCTGTATCTAGCATTATAATGTGTAGAAAAATCCTAGAGATATGATTGGCTGAAAGCAGCTCAGAGCCATGTAATCATTGACCCATAATTACACTCCCAAACTACTTAGAGCCATTCAAGCCTATAATATAAAGATAGAAAAGTACCATCACACTCCCACATTCTGACAGCAGCTGTCACTTCAGACCTGACACTTCACCAGCAGACAATAAAAGTGAAACAACATGTACACAAGGGCAGTGGTCATTTGCCTTCAGAGCCCCAAAGTGTTTTAATTCCATGCCAAGGGAAATTACTGACACGGCTACTCTTGGCCCATTTAAACGCAAGCTCCAGGACTGCCTTGTTACCAGAGCGTCCTGTGACTGTTTCATCTAATCCTAGGCCCTCTCCATTTGACTACCATCTCCCACTCCCTTGCCCTCACTAACCCTAATTACTGTGGCTTCCTATCTACCTGTGCCTGTTATGCCTACCCCTTGGTCATTCCCCTCCTTTTCCCCTGCTCCTCCCTGCTCTCCACTTCTTCCCATTATGCCTCCCTTCTCCCACCCCTCTCACAGTCCTCCTTCCCATCCCCATTTCATTCCTCATCTGCCACCCCTGCTCTCCTGTTCACTCCATTTCCCTGCTATCCCATCAGCTCCCTCCCCTCCCATCCCCATTCTAGTCACCTCCCATTCAACACTCTCCTTTGTCCTCCCCTGATCCCTCCCTCACAGTCACCTCTACCATCACTCACTTCTCCTTCCCTTCCACTATATCTTTACCCCATCTACCCTCTCATGCTATCCTGTCCACCCTCCCAGCTCTATATCAACCCGCTGGAGGTGTTCCCCCCTCCTGTCCTCCACTCCTGACACTGTTGTGAACCAGTGCATTTAGGCTCTGGTCCTAGATACAGCAACCTGCTTGACAATGCCTCTGGCTGCGCCATTTTTACAATCTAGTGCAACTCACATGTGTTAAAAAAAAAAATGTTTCTCACCCTCATGCTGTTATATATACAGGGCCAGATATTCAAAAGGGTTGCGCCATGCGCAATAGGGTTGCGCATGTGCAAGTCCGAAAGTGCGCCATTCTGCGATATTCAGCAGGAGGCAGTTGCGCCACCGAAAACAGGCTGAGCAACAGCGCAATGCAAATGACGGCATGCACAACCAAAGGAGGTGGATCCCTGCATAAAGAGTGCAATGCGATATTCAAAGGGTTGTGCAATGCGCAAGAGTAGAACAGCCGGAAGTTGCGCCACAGCGGAAATGAGCCAAAATAAAAAGGCTCAAGGAAGAGGCGCAAGAACTCTACAGGGATGCCAAGCGAGACAGACAGAGAGAGACAGACAGTGATAGTCCAGAACAGGGCAGGCAAGGGAAGTTGTGTGTGCCATAGGCTGCAGAGGCCAGCGGGGGTACCTGGTGCAGTGGAGGTAGCAGTCAGGACAGTGGGGGTAACAGACCAACATCAGCCAGGGGGGGTCACAAGCCAGGGAGATGGACAGTGCCAGCTTTCACATGGAAGCCGTAATGAGGGGGGTGAGAATGCATGCTGCAGGGGGATGTGGCCGTGGAAGGACCCGTCGGCGGTACGCCCCCAACAGGCAGTACCGTGCCCACATCAGCTTTGAGCTGTACACAGATGTAGAGATCGTGGGCCGGTACCACCTGAACAGGGCAATACTGAGACGGCTGTGTGAGCTGTGCAGTGATGTGATGCAGGCACCATCATGATGGAGTCACGCTCTGTCGGTGGAGACCAAGGTGACAGCCTGCATGTGCCTGCTCGCCACGGGCACCTTCCAGAGGCCGACAGGGGACACCACAGGCATCACACAGTTGGCCACATCATGCATCCTCACCCAATTCCTCAGCGCACTGCTGCCACATGCTGCGGAGCACATCCAGTTCCCCGGCACAGCGTAGAGCAAACATGCAGGAGTTCCACAGGGTAGCACGTATGCCTGGCATGCTAGGGGCCATAGACTGCACCCATGTGGCCATCCGCACCACCTGGCCCCGATGGGGCTGCATATAGGAACAGGAAGGGCTATTCCAGTGTCAACTGCCAGGTGGTGTGTGATGCCACTGGGCGCATAATCAATGTCTGTGCCACACACCCTGGTGGAGCACATGATGCCTTTATATGGTATCAGTCCGCACTGTGCCATCGATTCGAGAGTGGGGACATCCCCACAGGCCATCTACTGGGTGAGTACACATGTAGGAATTGCAAACGTGGGGCAAGGGTGGGAATGAACAGGTGCTATGGTAGTGGCACACAGGGATATTGGCAATATGGACCTGAACATGATATTCATCTCCACCATCTCCACACAGGTGACAGCAGATACCCACTCCGTCTCTGGCTGCTCACACCATACCGGCGCCCCATGACCCCATCGCAGCAACACTATAATGAGGCGCATGCCGCCACATGCAACATAATCGAGCGGGTGTTTGGGATGCTCAAGGCACACTTCCGATGCCTAGACACCTCCGGCGGTGCCCTACAGTACAGCCCCTCAAAGGTCTGTGGGATATTCCTGGCCTGTTGTATCCTGCACAACATGGCCAAAGACTGTGGGATAGCCATTCAGGTCGAGGAGGGGGACAGCGATGGGGGCATGGCGCCGTGATGATGGTGATGAGCAGCCCCGCTTGGACGGCGGGACCCCCGACTGATCCGGCAGGCCCAGCTGCACCGGGACACCATCACAGAGGAGCATTATGCATGACACAGGTAAGTCAAGAGGCCATGTGCAACCAACACTGTCCTGGCGCAACCCACAGGCACACAGAGTAACACACCAGGGGTGCATGACGGCAAGGGGAGTGGAAGGGACCAGGCACACAAACACACCATCAGGAAGGGGTGAACAGTCATATGGACACACACACACACACACACACACAGGCACAAAGCGTACATGGGCAGGTGCACAGCAGAGCAGGAACAGACATGGCAAACACACACAGATCCACAGACCACACCCACCACCTGTACTGTCCAAAATCGTGTGTCAGATGCTGGGCACCCTTGCACCTAGTGTACAGTACAATGCGAAGCATCATCATGCAGCACCTGTGGACAGCAGTCGGGATGGTGTGCAGGTGGTCCGTATGTTGGCGTGATGTGCAGGGCACCCACCAGTGCACTGCCCACCATGACACACATTGCACACAGGGCAGCACCAGACAGGGCCCGCACTGGGAGTCAGGTCAGTCATGTTGCACTGTTCCACGGCCACCGCGGATGCATGGGCGGCCCCGCCGTGACCCAACAGCACTGGCAGGCTGAGCAGGGGCCACATGGGGTGGCACCGATGGATCACCAGGGGTCCCACTGCACGATCGTGACCTTGTCCGCACTGGAGTCTGTAGTATGCCAAACATACCTGCACCAGGGGTGCTCAGGATGCCCACAGCAGAACCCGGCGTCGACAGGCTGGGTGTCGACGACGCTGGGAACGGGAGTGGCGAACGGTACTGGCGGTGCGGTGCTGGTACGGGCACCTGCTTGTGTGCCCACTGCAGCCACAGCGCACTTCCAATGCCTGGGTCTGCCTGTCAATGGCGACGGTCACATCCATCCACCTATGGACCATCTCTGCAAGGATCAGAGCACAGTCCCTGCTGTGCCGCTCCACAGCCACGCACAGTGCCTCCACGGACGTTGCAACCTACCTTTGCTGCTGTACTGATTCCCGCAGCAGGCGGGTGTGCTCTTCAAATGGGTACTCTGCCACAACGGCATCCTATCCCCCAGGGTATGGAAGGTCCTGATGCTCAACACCCCTTGAGGGTGGGCACTGTTCACCAGGACCAGGAATGGGCATATCAAAGGGCGGTGGGCATGTGCCACCACTGGACACTGTACCCCAGACCTGGTGGGTGACTGCTGCTGCTGCCCCTCCAACCGCTGTGCCCCAGGGACCACTTGTTCCACTGCTGTGGCCGCAACAGTGCCAGACACCTGCACAGCCACCGGTGCTGCCCCACCGGTGCTGACAGGCACAGCCTGGGACTGTGCCGACATGCTGGCACCCGTTGGAACCAGCTAGGCCCAGGGCAGCGTGCTGGCCTGCTGTGTGTCCATCATGGGACACACACTGTCACTGCCCATTGCAGTCCTTGCATCATCAATGGTGCAGGTATGTGCTACAGCCACAGTCACAGCGTGCTGACATGCTTGCATGCCAGACTGCTGAGACACAGGCTGTGCACCCCCCACACCTGACTCACCGACAACAGAGTTGGCAGCCCGGCGTGCATGCTGGTGCAGTGCATGCTGGCTGGTGACAGAGGTGGATGAACCCTCCTCCAAGTCCAGCAGGTCTTCCTCACTGCCTGAACCCACCACCACCATCCCCTGAAGATGAACAGGATCTGTAACAGAAAGTGAGGACATGTGAGTGCATGTGAACAACCTTCCCCCCCTCCAACACCACCACCATGTCATACCGTGCAGTGATGGGCTTCCACCTGTCTGGAATCCACCTCCTGGTACACCCTCAATAGCACTCCACTGCATTGATGCAGCCAGTCGGTCCTCAGCCGGGGTCAGCACCGCCACCGGTGGCTGGCCCCCGCCTGTGCCAGCACGTGCCGCCCTGAGGGCTGCCACCTTCTCCTTCACCCTCCTGTGGTCTGTCCCCATCTTCTTTTTGCATTCCTGCACGGAGCGCTGGTGGCTTCCGTGCAGTTTCACTGTGCCCGAGCTACCCCCTCCCATGATGCCGATACACGGGCCTGAGGGCTGCCCCGCCGTCCACTCAGTAGTGGCTCCTCCTCCAGGTAGGCCTGGAAGAGGGCCTCTGTCTCCTCCCGTGGTGAAGTTGGGCCTCCTCCGCCCACCATCCTCACCCTCACCTTGGCTCTGCTCGGTCATGTCGATCTGTATGGGTGAAGTGGACACCTGTCACTGTGCAGTCTACAGCGTTATCCATGACCATTGTCCAGAACATCACACAGCATGCAACCCACCTCTCACCTGCAGTAACCGAATCTGGCCAGCGCAGCCCAATGTCACACATTTATAGCGCAATGCATGCAAATTAGAGTGGAGCAACTGTAATGAGATGCAAATCGCACTCACGCGCTTTGAATGGCTGATCAGATGATTTGCATGTGTCGGCTGAATATCGCGCCGTTACGCTGCATGTCACGGTTGAGCCGGCTGAGCCAATGGCGCATATCTGTGACTGTGTGGTACACTGCATTGCGCATGCCCAGGTAGCTTACGCAGGCATCTGCCACGCTGATGACATGCTGTGCGCGATCGGCAATTCAGGCCATGGCCACCATTGTGCCAATGGTGCTACAGCGCTGGTCACCACATGGCGCAGTGACAGTACTGTGCAATAGTCCACTGTGATACTGGCACACAGGTGTCCGATCGTGCAGGACGTGTGGACGTCCGATGGCGCTATGCGTGGCCTTGCGCCACTGACCCATGACCTTGTGCATGACCTTTGCCCCCTGGCGCTGTAAGTCTGCCATGTGTACGGCTCTATCGCGCTGTTCGGTGACAGCGTGATGTGGACCGACGGCGCTGTCCGAACAGTGCGATAGGCAGTGATGGAGTTGTATTGCACAACATTTCCATGTGGGGTTGCCGCGCTGCGGAGTGCCATATTGCCACTGTACATTTTGAAAATGGCACGCAGGAGAGCACCACAATGGGGGGCTTTGGAGTTAGCCAACCTGGTGGCTGTGGTGGAGCCCCACTATGGCTCACTGTTTGAGGGTGTGCCCCTGCAGGTGCCACGCACCCATGTGTGGCAGCAGGTCGCCGCTGCCCTGGAGCAGGCCACTGGGCGGAGGATGACCCCTGAACAGTGCAGGCACCGCTACGGCGGCCTGCAGAGGAGGGAGCATGCTCTGCTTGCGCGCCTCAGGTCGTGTGCCAGGAGGGACATTGTTCCCAGGCCAGGTGGCTGTGCTGTGTATGCACCGGTATTGTCTGCATGGGTGACTGTGTAATGTAATCTGCGCATGGGGGTGGGTTGGGCTGTGGTTTGCTGTGAGGGTGTTTGCAGGTGTGTGCTGTTTGGGTCTGGATGTGTGGGCAGGCACACTCAATGGGGCAAGGGGCTGTCTGATTTGGGATCTCACTGATGTTTTTCTCTTCCTTTGTCTCCCACAGGCGTGGAGGAGCGGAGGCAGGCACGGGCTGAGGCATGGGATGGCGGTGCCAGGGTGGCTGGCGGAGGAGGGGTGCAACAGCCACAGCCACAGCAGCAGCAATAGCAGCAGCTGCAGCCACAGCACCTGATGCAGCAGCTTGATGAGGGTGAGTGTCATTACATCATGGATGCTATTGCATGCTGTGGGGGGGGCACGGCCACCATCCATGGACAACACTGCCATGCACGCGCCGTGTGACAGTCAGCACTGTCCAGTGGCACTGCATGTCTGTGAGTGTGTCACTGGTGGTCCATGCATGCACTGGGCACATAGCTGTGGCACTGACTTCCCACCACGTAGCCACGTCACTGGACAGCCTTGGTTGTGCTGTGCTGGTCATGGGCGGTGTGTGTGTGCAGTGGTACACATGGTTGTTGCTGCCTGGTTGGGCATGTCTTGTGCACGGTCACTGTGGGTTGGTGCAGTCCATCACAGGAGCGGGGCACTTGGCTGTATGCCATGCATGATGGGTGGGCTTCAGGGATATGGACAGTCACAGCCATTGACTCTGATCCCTTGTCCTAGGTGTCCGGATCCTGCACCGCATTGAAGGTCGATGCAGTGGCTGATACAGGTGGCGATGGATTCGCACGCCATCCTGCTGGACCTACAGCAACATGGTCTGAGGCACAGGAGGAGGCCCCGGGCCCAGCACCAGGCAGCAGGAGAGCAGGCTGGGAGGCAGTAGCTGCCCATCACCTCACCCCACCTTCCCTCTCCTGGTTGTTCACCCCTGCCCCTTACCCACCCCTACCTTGTACCCATACCCCCACCCCTGTTTTGTATATTTGTACATAGTTATAGTTGTTGTTCTTCTTATTCTTGTTATATTTGTAATATATATTTTGATATGAATACTGTGGTGGTCTCTGATTTGCAGCTGGCTATAGGTGCTCAGTTGCAGTGGTGTGCATGGCATCTGGGGTGGTATAGTCATGGGTATGTGTGTGTGTGTGTGTGTGTGTGCGCATGGGGAGGTGTCTCTGGTGTGGGAGTGGCTTTCAGTCAGTATTGCCATGTGCTGCCACCCACTGCTGGGTGCTCATGGTGGCTCTGGCTTGTATGGTTCTGTGGTACACGAGGTTGCAGTGTGATAGGGGGGCATGGGGATTCCTGCAGTGCTGGTCACTGCTCATGTGTGGTGTCTTGGGGTCACAGTACAGGGTGTGCTGTGCACGCAGAGGGCTGCTGGACACTGGGGTGGTCCGCCCCTTTGTGTGTGATCTCAGCTTGCCAGTGGGTGTGCTGCAGTAGCACGGCCGGGATGTGCTTTCTTGCTTGTCCCCATGGGCGTTGATATCCGTCCCTCCCCAGTTATGCTGTTCTTGGGGTGTGGGGGTGCATTGTTAGTTCTGCAGTGTGTCCCTGTGCCCATCTGTGGCATGGGTGGTGGGCCTCTGCCTACCTCCCTGGTTGTGCTGTTCCATTGCTATGCTTCTGAGGGTGTCATTGCTTGCCCTATGGGCCTCTGGACTGCTCAGCTGGGCTGGCCTTGTTGCGCTATGGCACATCGTATCTGCTCAGCTTCCCCTTTCTGGTTGCGCTATGGCGCATCATATCTGCTCAGCTTCCCCTCCCTGGTTGCGCTATGGCGCAGTTTGTGCGATATTCAGACGTTGGCTGCTTGCGCAATTGGCCTTGCTCCATGTTTGAATATCGCGACGATTGCGCATGTGCGCAAGTGACTTGCGCTTGCTCCTGCTGTTGCGCACTTTTCGGGCGCAGTTTGAATATCCGGCCCACAATTTCTTTTGTTATGACTGTATGATTTTGCTACCTGTATGTTTTTAAAATACCTACCTTTCTGTACTGCACCCTATCCCCCTCAGATGTCTTTGACGTGGAACCTATGTAAAAGAGCCTTTGGCTCAAAGGTGTTAATCCGAAATGAATAAATAAATAAATAAATACACAGAATAGCATATTATATTTTTGGCCTACTTGCATCACAAAAACGTTTTTTCCAGAAGCTTTTCTACAGACTGTACTGCTGTAAATACTACCAAAATAGGAAACTGCACTTTGATTAGGGAGGCAGAAAAATCAGCTATTTACTGTACCCACAATGCCTCATTATGTAAATTAGTATACAGGCTATTATATTTCTGTGGTCACTACAGAAATAGGAGATTACATCTCTCAGTAAAGAAATCTTGTCAGCTAGATACTGTATGTGCAATGCTTTGTTTTGAAAATAAACACATAAGAGCTTATATTGTTGAAGCCACTAGCTAAATATAAGAGTGCACCTCACAGTAAGGAAATTGGAAAACAACTTCTTATTGTACCCACAGTGCCTTGCTATGTACATCTACATATTAGGTGCTATGCTGGAGTCACCACTACCAAAATTAAAGCCTGCAGGTCTGAGTAAGGAACATTTAAGTCAACTTTATAATTTACCCAGAATTCCTTGTTGCAGTATGTAAAACAGTGACAGCTCTCTTGGATGACATCATTCTGAGGGTGTGGCCAGCAACAATGTGCTAATAAAACATAAACAAGCATTTGTCAATGCCAAATGTTGTCGCGCTGGCATTGGCATTGGCAGAGCTAGAGACTCATAATAGGAATGGCAGTGAAGTATTGAAATGACGCCAACCTCACCCCCACGCTGTAGACAGCGACATGCATTGGGGTGTGCCTTTGGGTCATCAACTATAATGCTCATGCCATTGTACCTCACCCTACCCTGTAGACACTGACAAGTGTCATGGTGTGCTTTGGGGTCTTTGGGCATTATACTTACCCCATTCCATAAGGAACTACGCTGACGTGGGTGCAGTATAGGAGTGTGGGGTGAAGTTTTTGGTCAAACAGTGCAAGATACACCACGATGCCTGTCAGTGGCCGCAGGGTGGGTGTGGGGGGGTGGAATGGCGTGAGCATTACATCCGATGATCCCAAGTCACAGCCCTGACGCCTGTCAGCCTGTACCGGGTGGGGTGCTACAGTTGGAAACCCTAACACCGTAGGCGTGTAGTGGTATTTTCACTCTACATTTTCAACGTGGGCTGCTTGTCAGGCCACCTCATGAAAAATGGCACAATCACTTTGTTAGCTGAAAGGTGGTTTTGCACAGCGGCTGTGGCATTTGGTGACAGAGGGACGAAAACACAGTTTTGGGCAGGATGTGGAGAATGACAACTGTATTGTTCATGAGGAGGCGTAAAAAATGGCAACGTTGAAAATCTGGAGTGGCAACATGAAATATTGGTGAAGCAATCAACATGCATACAAAATGCGCAGCAGACGTCCTCAACCCAATTATCTGTGGGAGTTTTTTAGGTACATTTTCAACATAGCTATTTTGGGACCTCCCCTCATGAACAGTGGCGCTGTGATTTTGTTAATGTGTCCCAAAAGGTGATTTCTCACAGCGAGCACGCCATTGTGCGCCACAGCTGCGGGAACGCATTTTGGGCAGGCTATGAAAAATGGCAGCTGTACTGTTGATAAGGAGGTGTGCACAAATGCCAGTGGTGAAAATCTGGCATGAAAATATTGCAAATGTATGAAGTTACAAGGCTGCGTGGAAACTGCACAACGCACACTTGCAGCACAGTCATTTTATGGACTTTCGGCACCAAATTTTCAACATAGGCATTTTAGAACCTCTGCTCATGAACAGTGTCATCGTCATTTCCGAAAACTGGCCCAAAAACTGATTTCGCACAGCGACTGTGCGATTCTGCGCCGACATGCGAAAACACATTTCAGCCAGGATATGTAAAATGACAACTATACTATTCATAAGGAGGTGTGGAAAAATGCCAATTTTGAACACGTGGAATGAAAATATTACAAATGCACAAAGTCACGAGCGTGCGTGCAAACTGAGCAACGCACGCACGTAAAACACTAATTTTATGGACTTTTGCCCCAAATTTTCAACATAGGCATTTTAGGACCTCTGCTAATGAACAGTGTCACTGTCATTTTCATAATGTGTCTCAAACATGGACTTTCCACAGCAACCGCGCTATTCTGCACCAGCACTGCGAAACACACATTTTGGTCAGGATGTGAAAAATGACAGCTGTACTGTTCATAAGGAGGTGCAGAACAATGGCAATGTTGAAAATCTGGAGTGAAAATATTATGAATCGCCAAACTTCACGGTGCGTGCAAACTGCATACGCATGCTCCGTAACTGTCATGTTATAGATATCGTCACCAAATTTTCAGCATAGGCATTTTCAGACCTCTGCTCATGAACAGTGTAACTGTCATTTTCATAATTTGTCCCGTACACTGATTTCCCACATCGACCGCGCTATTCTGTGCCGGAAGTGCGAAAACACATTTCGGGTAGGATATGAAAAATGACAGCTGTACGGTTCACAAGAAGGTGTGGAAAAATGCCAATGCTGAACATATGGCATGAAAATATTGCAGATTCACTAAGTTACGAGCATGCGTAGTAACTGTGCAACGCACGCTCGTAAAACAGTCATTTTTTGGATTTTTTCCACCAAATTTGCAACATAGGCTTTTTGAGAGCCCACCTCATCAACACTGGCACTGTCATTTCGTTCCTCGCTCCCAAAAGGTGATTCCACGCAGTGACTGCAAAATCACCTTTTGGGACAGAAAAATGCCAGGACAGTGCAAGAATTCATGAGGAGGGGTCCCAAAAACCCCATGTTGAAAATTTGGTGCCAAAATTCCAAAATTGCCTGAGATATGTCAAAGTTGAAAACTCTTATTTATTCCATTATACAGCTTACGGCATTTCCTCAGTTCGCGGTCGGCTTTGAAGAGTGCAGGCGTGTTCCCAGTCCACGAGATCATCGCACCAGACTCCAGAGGTAAGTATGGGGTGAGGGGAGTGGGGAGGCGGGTGCGAGTGGATGGGTGTGGGTGGTGGGTAGGGGAGACTACGAGGGACCGTTTTGTGTTACAGGGTGAAAAAAAAAACATTTTGAACAGTTTTTTTCCTCAGAGGATTGTACGCTGGGATGGGCTCCCAGCATGCCACCTAACTGTTTGGGGGGGGTTGCTGCAGCCGACAGGGGATTGGGCACCCTCATTGGCACACAAGGAAAGCGGGGGGCGGGAGAGAGCAAGAAAAAAAACAAGGAATGATGTCACTAACTACAAATCCATTTTCATGATTTCTGCTTTGCCCAAAGCTTTAGAAAAAAGAATTCATGATCAAATAATTGAACATCTTCATAAATATAACTTACAGTCTGCTGAGCAATATGGTATTTGGAAACATCATAGTACAACTATGTAAGCACACATAGTGGGAAGCGGGGGAGGATGTAAAGGGCAGACAAGATGGGCTGGTGTGGTCCTTTTCTGCCGTCAAGTTTCTGTGTAATCTGTGTAAACTACAGCCTTACAAATTCCATTCATGTGGGCTTTGGACAAATGGGAACAGGCTGGTACAGTATATGTACTGTAGAAATATTGAAGGCATTAGATCTTAATCATTCATCACTGTTCGTTTATTTCACTTAGGTTGTTCACAATTTGTTGTCAACTGGGTTTCAAATTATTTGGCTAATTGTGTTCAACAGGTATGAAAAATGAAATATAGTAGCCATGTTAGTCCACTCAGCAGTGCAGAAGGGGAAAAAATGTGTTGCAGGTGATGACTGACTTGACCTGAAGAAGAGAGTATTATCTCTCAAAAGCTAGTCTCAGAAATATTGTTTTTTAGTCCAATAAAACGTATCACTTGCAACATATCTGTTGTTTTTTTCCCTCTCTTCATTGCTCAGCAGGTAACAATTCAGGACAAATTATCACTCACGCTTCCTGTTCAGTAGGGCTGTGCACACCCCGAATATTATTTCCCGAATACCACGAATAGTGGCCGTTCCGAATATTTGGACGGCTGTTCTGAATACGTGACTATTCGGTATTCGGGAAATATATTCCGGTTACGAGATTTCCTAGTTTCACAGAGCTTCCTTGGCCAATCAGAGGCTTCTCAGCTCTGCAGATCATGTGATCTCCTCACTGTGAGACAGCATTCTCAGAGGAGAGATCGTGCTTCAGTTTCAGCTTCTCAAACTGCAGAATCTTGTTGTTGAACTAATTTTTTTTTTGCTGGAGTGTGATCCTTATGTTTTAGAGACTTTTTTGTGACTGTTTTTTTTGTGTTTGTGTTTTTGCCAAGTTACACAGGGAGTAGCAGCCTAGCCTAGGAGAGAGGGAAGACTGTTTGTGTCTGCATCCCCCTCCCTCACTGCATTCATCCATTCCACACTGTTTTATGTGTGATTTGGTTAGGTTTAGATATTGTTTATTTTGAGGCAGCAGAGGCTTTTGTTGTTCCTTTCAGTAAAGGTCAGGCTTTAGTTTTCTGTCTAGTGTGATAGAATTATATAGCATAATATAATAATTTAGGGTAACTGACTGTTTCTGGGCTCAGTAAACAGCAATTCAGAGAGGGTTTTACTACAGTAATTGCTGCCACAGACAGTGCATATTGTGCATAGTCTCTCCCCTCCCTTTGGGTTTAACTTTAAAGTTCCAATCCACACCAAATCTAGGTGAAATCTCAGTAAAGTTAAAGGGGCACTGTCAGCTTTACCTCTCCGTTTTTTCCTACATCCCATCAGTGTATATCTTGTCACCCTCCTATGAAATGAGTACTCTAGAATCACCCTCTATGTCTGAAAATTCAGACTTCTTACCTGCTTTGCTGTTTTTTACATTATATGTTTATTGTCCGGGACGAGCTGAAATCCCACACCTACCGGAAGTAGAGAGAGCTCAGGAATGCACATCTGCCACGACCGCTGTTCCGAACTGCATATTTTTCACAAGCATGGTTTAAAAACATACTCTGCCGGTCTGCCACAGTAATCCAAAGTGTTGGTGGGGTTACCGAAAAGAAACTGAGTGCTGGAAGTTCTTCTAATAACATTTCGAAACCTGGGGCGAAATCCGGCGCATGCGCAACAGAAGACTTGTCAAAGATCGGCGTAAGGCGTGTTGCTTTTGGCGCATCGCTTGGATAAACCCCGGGTTTCGATGTTGATGAAACACTGATGCTCAGTTCTTCGACAACCTAACTACTGAATACCTGTTACTGGCTGCAAGCTGTGTTTACAAACCATGCTAATAACTTGATTGAACTCTTTTCGTGGCAGATGTCGTTCTGAGCTCTCAGGCCAGGTGCCATGGACTGTCAGCATACAATATAAAAAACAGCAAGCGAAATAAAATCTAATTTCCGAACATAGAAACGGTGAAATACTCATTCATAAGTGACAAAATATCACTGATAGAGATGTAAACTTCAGAGGGTAAAACTGACAGTCCCCTTTAATATAGTATTATAAAATATATATAATTTGGGGGAAGTGTTTCTGGGCTCCATAACAGTTGTTCACAGAGGGTTGTTTGCTAAGCAGCATCGCCATTTCGGCGCCTACACCCCCAGTGTTAAAAGTTTGAACCACACAAAAATATAGTAGTGTGGGTGTGACAGGCTGCTGCCTGTGATGCAACTGAAAATTGATGACAATCTGATTTTGTTTAGAAAAAGAAATGAGTCTGACACCCAGTCTCCCCCACCCCACTGCGTCTGTGTGCTGCAAGCGCAGAGCAAGTCACACATCTGTCTGCTCTTACAGTGTGTGAATTTTTTTTCAAAGAGATTTATTTTGTGTCAGAAAAAAGTCCTTTTTTCGCTCAGTAAAGTCAGGCTTAAGTTTTCTGTCTAGTGTGATAGAATTATAGTATTTAGAAAAGATATATATAATTTGGGGAACTGTTTCTGGGCTCAGTAACAGTCGTTCACATAGGGTTGTTTTGTTTGGTAAGCATCACCACTTAGTGGTTCCCCAGCCCTAGTGGTTAACATTCCAATCCACACAAAATATAGTAGTGTGAGTGTCACAGGCTGCTGCCTGTGATGTAACTGAAAATTAATGACAATCTGATTTTGTTTAGAAAAAGAAAGTATTTTTATACCTAGACTCCCCTCCCCACTGTGTCTGAGTGTAAGCACAGAATGAGTTACACATCTGTCCATCAGTTTCTTCCGGGGTCTTTCAGTGTGCCAGGTGTGGCACAGTGAATTGTGCGTGTGTTGGGCCTGTTGGGTATGGTTCTGTTGTGGGCTTATTTGCAAGTTGCATATATTACACCCACAGTTACACATAGTTGCATACCATAACATAAATAAAAATATTTACCTGTGTTGTTAATTAATCATAGCACTTCTACTGATTGTAACATTAACCAGCAGCAGTATCATTTATCATGTCTGGTGATAAACAAACTCATAAAAGGACTTGGTCTAGCCCCAGCAAGTCCACAGCCCTGCCTGTACCAAGCACAGCAAGCAGCAGTGATGCTGAATCAGAAGGTACTGTACGTTCATCTGGATGCATTCGGCGTCCCAAAATATTTTTTTCACCTAGCAAGGCGGTAAGCTCACATAGTATGTTGGGTGCTGAAAGAAGCTCTAGTAGTAGTAACCTAATTAATAGCACTGTTACCACCACCAGTAGCAGTCACCCATTTTCTGCCCCAGCCTTCTATGGCAGTAGTAGGAGAGTATTACAGCTTAGCAGAGCTCCAAGTGAGGAAGCAGCAGTCACAGCCAGTGTCTTGAGTTACCCTGTAGCTTCTGCCACTCTTGCTGATGTTTCACCCCTTCCCACCACTAGCATACTGCCAGTCCCTATGACCACCTGTAGCACAAGCACATCAACCAGTGTCACCAGTGGGATCAGTACCACTTTTGCCATCCCTGTCACTGTAACCCTGTCCCCCACTATAGCCACCAGCACCACTGCTTCAGCAAGTGCCTCCAGTGACATTGTCAAACCCATGGCTACTAGTACTGTAACCACTACCAGTGCAGTCACTGTAAATGTGGCTACTGCCATGACCCTGGATATCGCACCAACAGATATTTCCACAATGCCTGTGACAACAAGTACCCCTACCCCTAGGATGCAATCCAAACGCAGCAGTAATGCTGTTCAGGTGGTTGATGTATTACATGAGGAGGATGCAGAGTTTGCAGACCAGTCTTCTGGCTCCGAATATATTCCAGACCCTAGTGAGCTACCATCATCATCAGTATCCGGCAACGACACGGACACCCACATGAGTGACTTTGGGGATGAGTCAGAATATGCCTCATATCTGACTAGTAAAAACCTAAGAGCTGCAGAGTCTGCAGACAAATTGAGAAAAGGTGCTAGGAGTACTGACCAAAGTGAGCACAGGCATGGTCAGCAGGGCAAGCAAGGCGTTAAACTGCCATCTGTGAAAAAATGAAGCAGGCCACACTAAGCTTCAGCAGGGTTGTGTCACCTCCATCCACACAAGATAGGGAAAGTTCTAATCAAGAAAGTCAGACAGCTGTTGTGGAGGAAGATCAAGGTGCTGTTGCAGCACACTGTTCAGCTGGTGGTAAACGTGGGAAAAAAAGGAGTAGCCATGGCAGCCCTATTGGTGCGAAAAGTGCTGTTTCAAGTAAGACTGTCAGAAGCGCTGTGTGGATTCATTTTAGCTTATCCAAAAATGATCCAACTCAGGCAGTGTGTGGGCTGTGCCACACAGTAATTAGCAGGGGAAAAAATGTCTCTAACCTAACTACCACATCAATGAATAATCATTTGAAGCTGAAGCATGCCAGTGCATTGCAGGGATCCAGTGTGTTGCCCCACAGTATGCCGACAAAACCCTGTTGTGGTACTGGTGGGGGTCCAGATCATGTTGATGATTCCCAGTCACAGAGCGGTGGTGATTGTCATCATGTCAGTGAGTCTGAAATAGTTTCTTCGTGCCCATCCACACCAGTGACAGTTCATCACAAAACTGTGTCAGGACAAACTGTGGCTGCCTCTTTGCCTCCTGATGATTCATCTGCTGCATTGTCCACAACATAGAAACACAGAAACATAGACTTTGACGGCAGATAAGGACCACTTGGCCCACCCAGTCTGCCCATTTCCCTACCTACTGGATAAGCTGCAGATTCTAGTTAATCAACAGCCTACTTCCTGCCACCCCCCCACCACAATTGCCTTATGTCTGTCCCATGCATGTTTGAATTCCCCACTGTTTTAGACCCAACAACCTCCCCAGGAAGGCGGTTCCATGCATCCACCACTCTCCGTGAAAAAATAATTTCCTCACATTACCCCTGAGCTGTCCCCCCCTCTATCTTTAAATTGTGCCCCCTTGTTCTTACACATCTCTTTTTCTGAAAGATGCTACCCTCCTGGACTTTGTTGATTCCCTTCAGGTACTTGAACGTTTCTATCATGTCCCCCCTGTCCCTCCTTTCACTTTGACTTAGTTTCAGTGTGTGCCTGATACCTTGGTGTTGACCGCAATTCCTTGGGGTGGCAGGTTATATGCATTTAAGAGCTTATAACACTGAAGGAATACTAGTACAGCACATGTCGAGGTTAGTGTAGCCGACATTCTAAACATTTCTTTTCCTCACTTTTTCACTTCAGAAGGCACAAAGAAAGATCAGGTAAAAAAAAAAATCTGTGTCAAAGTATTATCTCCTACTTTTTTTTGCATCAGTTCCCACAGAGAACCTGATGGGCAGGCTGATAAGAGTTCAAGACCTAGCAAGAACCACTACTGTCTCTATTCTTTGCTGTGCCCCCATGTCCCTTAAACAGTATGTCAATATTTAAGAAATAAGATGCACTTTGTATACATTCATTATTCATCTGGTGGGGTATTTTAAGAGACGTGGTTAGTCCCAAGCCCTGCCCCCTGATGAGGCTCCAGAGCAAAGCACCGGGAGGTTTGACCTGCACCTCGTCCAGTACTTCAGTTGATTTTTGCTACTTTGCCTATTTACACAGATTCTGTACAAGACTGTACAGTACAATTATCTGTATGCCGTTGCACGCAGCCACCATAAACTGTTACAAGGCGAGGCAACTAGCTCTAGTTGTTTGAAGTTTCCTCTTGCTTTTGTGTGCTTCCACTTTTGTTTTGCATGTTGCTGGATCTGGGACTGGCTACTCCTTATAGCTACATCCATGGGTTCACTAGCACGGCTTCCAGTTTCAGTATTTGTGAAGATGGAAATGGACTGAAGGCTATCGGATCCCAAACATAATACAGACTGGATAACAGCTTACTGAGGCCCAAGCGGCAGCTGTCCTTGAGAAGGCAAGAAACAACTGAAGGGACTCAGGAGTAATGGTGTCTGGTGACGCCTTACCTGTCAATTAAGTGTCTCAAGTTCCGTCTCCAGCTGTTGAGGGGTCTTAACTCATGGGTGCCTGGATCGACAAGATTTTCCCCCCAATCTGTTTATTCCCCTTGTTCATCAGTGCTGCTCCCTTCCATACATTCAGCCACTTCCCAGCCTGACCTCATCATCCATGTCACATACCCTATCTCCCCCAAAAAAGGTGACATGGTCCTCAGGTCAGCATTCCCCTTTGGAGACCTACTGGAGGGACAGTCAGTGAGATGGTACCAGAGTGACTTGGTTGCATCCAGCGAAACACTAGGTTTTCTTGCAGTTTCTCACTTACCCTCCAGGATGTAATCTGTTGCTCCCTGTATGATCACAAGCACCCCAGCAGAGCCTGGCCATCAGTGTTCTCCCTCTCAGCTGCCGCTGCACTGCAGGGTTTGATCAGAACACTAATTTACTGGCCTTAAGGCGAACTACCTTGGGCCAGCGCAAATCACTCAGCTTTCCTGTTATGGCTAGTGCAGTAAAATTTAATAACCATACCATTCCAGCCTTGCCACCCTCCCCACCCATGACTAACACTGAGGAGGCAGTATAGTGCAGTTGTTTAAGGCTCTGAGCTGCAAACCTGTAGATCTGGGTTTGAATCCCACAGCCCCCACTTGCACTGAACAAGTCACAACTTCCTTGTGCTCCCAGGTCGCACCTGTAAACAAGCTTCAACTTAGTCTCTCTCCTGGTTAACAAAAAAAAACAACAAAAAACACTGCCAAACGAATTAAAAAAAAGTCCAATGCTGCACGAAAAGCCTGAATGCCAGTAATCTCGCGCAACTGAGATATGACAAACCACTACTGTGAGCAATTACCGGCATTCCGGCCACAAAGTGATAACAGGATGAGGATCACCATGCAGCACTGGACAATTCTTTAATTATCTTAATTATTTATGGTGAGTTTGGTGGCAGTGGCACATGGGTGGGGGGAAGAGTTTTATTATATTTTCAGTGCCAGCATCAGGTCATGGGACTAGGGCAAGTCTCTCAGGCAGGCTGCATTTAGACTGCAGACGATGGTGCCAGGGGCCTGGGGGTTCAAGGAGAGAGGATTTTATTTCTCCATCTTGCTTGTTTTTGCTTCTTTTCTTTCCGAGTGCCAGCTTTGCATGCATTCTGGGGTGGGGTGGATGCCAGTGCACAGTTTATTTCTTTCCTGAAAGCACTACTTACCATTCATGTATAGTGTATCACCCAGTTTGAGGACAAGAATGGGACGGGGATAAAACCATTACAAAACAGATTTTAACAGAATTTAACATGTACTGTAGTCACTGTTCACTACTCTATTTTAGCTATAGGTTTCTGCCAATCTGGGAGGGACAGTGCAAACTGGATCAGACTTTCCCAGCTTGACCACTGAAACTTGCACTACCAACTGTGGCTACTCAGGTGGCAAAAAATAGGCGGGACTGCCCTGCCGGTCTTCCACGGAGGGCAACCTCTAGAAATGCACCATCCTCTCCAACTGTTTCTCTGGGTTCATTCCCGAACATGGGTCAGCAGCATCATGAGTGGCAATGCTGCACCATTAGACTGGTTGGTGTGAATGGTATGAACATTCCTCCCCTTAAATTTAAAGACGGACGTTTTCTGAACCCCTGAGCTCTAGTGAAGAGGCTACCATTACTTAATTTTGTGGCATTATTCAAGTCTTTGAACTCCTCACTGAAAATCACCCCCGATTCTCCTTTTCACAAGATGTACAGTACACAGGTACCACTCATCCAAGAACAGTGGCCACATCCACCAAAAGAGAAAAAAAGTTGTAGCCTGCCCGGAAATGACAATCCACTTGCCAGTCGGTCCAGATCAGTGCACCTGGGCCTGGATATTCAGACTGCACCAGGCTGTGGCACAAGCCTGGGCACAGCGCAACTTAGCTGCGCAGGGGCGTTGACTGGGCGATATTCAACGGAGCTGTGCCATGGCACAGCATCATTGAATATCGCAACCTAACCACCGCGGTGCGCCGCGGCACGGTGGCACTGCGCCAGCGCAAGTGGCCAGAGTGGAGCAGGGGGATGCGCTAGCGCAAGTTCTGTTGCGCTATGTGCAACAACCACGATATTTAAAAGTGCGTATGCAAATGGGGCCATAATGTATGCAAGGTGCAAATGGGGCCATTTGCATGTCATTATGGCTCCATTTGCATGCAGTTGCGCAGCTCCCATTGAAAGGCATCAGACCCCATTACAGTCCCAGACTTCTTTGGCACCCATTATGTGGTCCTTTCATGCAAGGACTAAATATCACCCATCACACCCATGTGCACAACAGATCGCCCAGTTAATTGGGGAAATTATTGCACTTGATCTTCAGCCATTTTCAATGGTAGAAAACATTGGTTTTAGGTGGCTGATGCAACATTTGCACCCACAGTATCAGACACCATCACGCACAACATTCTCCCGTACTGTTGTGCCCAACATTTATGAGGATATGCGCACGGCAGTCTTACAGTGACTATCAGATGCAGTCGGGGATGTGTTCCATTGCACAACAGACATATGGAGTAGCACAAACTCCAACCATGCATACATGTCGCTGACTGCACGTTGGTGTACAGCAGACCCAACTGGTACAGGCAGTGAAGGTGCAGGTCTACATACTTCCTGTCATTTCCCTGGTGTAGGCTCCACATTGTCTCATAGCAGGTCTGCATTTCTGAATGTGTCCGTTATGCCTGTGGATCACCGGTCCACCAACATTTTGGCCTTCTTGAAAGACATGCTGCATGTGTGGACTGAAGACACGTCACTGTGTGTTGGTTTCATTGTGACTGACAACGCAGCAAATATGATAAAGGCCTTGTCTGATGGGCACTTTAAAGGCATCCGTTGTTATGCATACACTTTGAATCTGGTGGTGACCAAGTCCATCTGCAAGACACCAGAGGTTGATCAAACACTTAAGACAGCAAGAAAAATTTGTGCCCATTTCCATCACTCAGTTAAAGCCACAAACCAGCTGCGGCAGGTGCAAGAGCGCATTCAGATAGCACAGCACAGGCTGATACAGGTTGTGTCAACACGGTGGAATTTGACATTCTATATGTTGCAAAGGCTACTGGAGCAGAAACAAGTTCTCCATGAAATGAGTATGGAGACAGATATTGGGGGAATTCTCAGCCACCAGGATTGGTCTGTTACTGAAG
The DNA here is from genome assembly GCA_016271365.2 of Neoceratodus forsteri. Classification (NCBI taxonomy): domain Eukaryota; kingdom Metazoa; phylum Chordata; order Ceratodontiformes; family Ceratodontidae; genus Neoceratodus; species Neoceratodus forsteri. Next base: position 533,386,861 of record CM028130.1, on the reverse strand, counting down.
GAACAGTAAAGGTGCTTGGTCCTTTTGAAAGAAGAACACCTGACAAGAGTGCAGAATCTGCACTACTGAGTCAGGTGATCTCTACAGTCCAGATACTGAAGAAGTCGCTGCAGAGATTTTCCACCCATATTGATCTTGCACCTGCAGTGATGGCCCTTGTACACAATCTAACAATTGAATTAGGGAACAGGTTCACAGATATTTGTGCCATTAAGCCAGATGTTTTTTCAACGATGCTGGACCTGAGGTTTAAGTGTGAGATACTGCACCTTGAAATGCCTGCCCACTGTGTCAATGAGTTTCGTCAGCAGCTGTGCTCAGAGCTCACCTTTACAATGTGTGCCAAGGATGTGATGCCTACTAAAGAAGCCCTGGAAGAACAAGAACAGCAGGTGGAGAATGCCCCAGAAATGGAGGAAGAAGACTGCTGGGCACAACTCAGTTCATCCCTACAGGCGGAGCAAAGAAAGCGAAACGAGCAGCACCCATTCTCGGCCAGCAATGTTTTGAATTGCTTCCTGAAAGAAGCTCTCGAACCCATCTCAGCTGACCCACTGGAGTACTGGACCAAAAAGTTGAAATCATCCCCTCACTTAGTACAGCTGGCCATGAAATACCTGAGCTGCCCCCCAACCAGTGTGTCATCAGAGAGGTTGTTTAGCACAGCAGGGAATGTGGTGGAGCCTCACAGATTCTCATTAGACCCTGAACATGTTGAGCAACTTGTGCTCATCAAGCTCAATTTACCACATCTTGATTATAAGTACAAGTCTTGAATAATTGAATTTCATAGCACTTTAATAACAATGCTGTTTTTATGTGACACACGCTCCCTGTACTTGTGCTGCTGGCCTGGGCCAACTTGTGGACTATGTGCACCAACACCCCATCTGGTATCATGTTAATGACACTCAATATATTGCTTTTGTTTTCCAAAAACCCCATGACTGGTGATGCTGTCCTTTATCGCAAAATTATGCTGAGCACCCAATACCTCACATTTCACAGACACCATAAGTGGTTTACAAACTCATGTGATTATTAAAAAGCACAATGCCTGATGCATTTCAGATCCTAAAAGATCCTTTTTCAAAGGCAATTACAGCAAGACTGAGCACCATTATTTATACATAAGTGTTGTGGCATCACAGTGACATCATAATAGAAACAAACTTCAAATTCATAGGATGTAATACACCCTGACCACATGATGTGCCCATGTGAAACATCCATTACCCACCCTTAGATGCTACATATTGTTAAACAGACAATTCCAAAGGTAATACAACACAGTGTTATTAAACTGCAGTGCATAACCATTGAAAGTGCAGTCCTGCCCACCCTGGCTGTCCAGTGTCCCCCCCGCCATGCCCCCGGTGAATGCCGCTCCTTGCGGCGGTATCACAGAACACAGACAGCCCCTCCAAGCCCCCGTAAGCAGCCACTCCTCAGATAAGATTTACTTGGAAGGCACTTAAGGGTTTGTGGGAAGATACACCTAACATCCCATGTTTATATACACTACCCAAAGTGCATAAGAATTTAGGAAAAAAACCCTGGACGACCGATCATTTTGGGAATTAAGTCCATAACTGACAAATTAAATCAATTTATCAATTTCTTCCTAAAGAAGTGCCTTCCAGAAGTAAAATCTTATCTGAGGGACAGAATGGATGTCCTAGATAAGGTGAAAGATTTAGAATGGGATCCTAATTATGTTTGGTTAAGCACTGATATAGAATCTCTGTCTACAAGTATACGACATAAAGATGGTATTAAAGCAAATGTACAGCCACTCACGAATCATCCATCACATTCAGAGTTTCCAGTAAAATTTATTGAGGCAGCTTTGGACTTTACCTTGTCACATAATTGTTTTGAATTTAATGGGGAATATTACTTGCAGCTACAAGGAATGGCGGTGGGAGCAGTGATGGCCCCAAGCTATGCAAATCTCTTCCTGGGGGCCTGGGAAAATGAAATGATACAGTCAGAAATAAAAAAATCCTTTCAGGAAAAGTATTAAACAGTGGTATCATTTCATTCATGACATATTATGTGTCTGGGATGGCCCCCAGGAAGAGACTGGGCAGTTCATGGAGTGGTTGAATCAAACGAATAATTTAAATTTAAGATTCACGCATAGCGCAAGTAAAGACTCAGATCCCAAAGAGCCAAGCTGAATAGGACCCTGTCCACCAACCTACCAGTACACTGTGGGGTCCCCCAAGGCTCCATCCTTGGGTCCACCCTTTTCAGTCTCTTCCTAAACACCCTCCCAAGCTCCTGCTCGGACAAAATACTTCTTTATGCTGATGATGCAGTCATCATCGCATCACATGCGGACCCACTCTTGCTCCAAAGCACCCTGCTACGCACCTTCGACCAAGCAGAAAAATGGTTCAACAGCCATCAGCTAGTCCTAAACCTGAAAAAAACAAAATTGATGCTTTTTGCACACCGACAAAACAGTGCCAGTGACTCTCCCCTTCTCATCACCCCCAGCACACTCCACCCACTTGAACAGGTAACAACATACAAGTACCTGGGCATCACCTTTGCCTCAGGCTTTACCTTCCACACCCATTTAAAAACCCCTGTCATCAGCCATGAATTCCAGGATTGGTCTCCTCTATCGCCACAAAGACTGCCTCCCTGAATTTGCCTTAAAACTGGCCATCACCTCGTCCGTGCGGTCGCTGGCAGACTAAGGACTCCTGATCTATGCAGATGCAGACCCCACCGCCCTTACTAAAGTCCAGACCTCAATTAACAAAGCCTGCAGGCTCCTGACCGGTGCCCATAGCAGAACCCACACATGCCTGCTATACTCTGTCTCGAACATACTCACATTTGAGGAACGGCTGAATACCACACCTGCCTGCTGGCAAAAAAGACCCTATCTGGGCTATGCCCCCCAGGGGTCACCACATCCCTGCAACAGGCCACCGGAATTCCACTAAAGCCACCTTCCTAGTACCTAGAGCCAGGACCTCTCTCTGCCAAAGATCCTTTCACCATAGAGCACCGGTCTGGTATAACTCTCCCAGAGAACATCACAGGCATTCCCAGAATTGTCCAGTTCAAAATAACCCTTCGAAAATACATTGTCGATAGTCAGTGCTGTAACTGCCTATAGTGGAACTGTATTCTGTCTCAATAGTCCCTCCCAGACTTCCCTGGGTCCACTGACAACTATGCACTGGTTCTACTGCAGAGTATGACTCTGCCTTGTATAATTAAAACAAATTGTGTTTGTTTACCTATGCCTGTATTTCACCTGTATTGTAACCTCTGTCTAAACATCACTTGCTTGTTTGTCCACCCTCCCTGTGACGAGGTACCTTTGTAAACGAGTCTCTGACTCAATGGTTGTAAATCTGATTATTCAAAATAAAGAAATAAATAAATAAAGACGAAATTCATTTTCTAGACCTCACATTGTTAGTAGACGAAGATATGAAAGTCCAAACTAAGAATTATTGTAAATAACTGCTACCAATAGTGTACTTAGGGCAGACAGTGCCCATCCATCTGCACTTGTCAGATCGATTCCCTCTGGGCAGTTTCTAAGGATCAGGAGAAACTGCTCCAGAGACATAAATTTTGAAAAGGAAGCTCAGGACATGAAATCTAGACTTAAGGCTAGAGGTTATAATGATACATTATTGGAAACAACATTAGAGAGAGCAAGGAAGGAAGACAGAACAAAATTGTTGAAACCAAAGAAACAGAATTATGCTAATAAAGAAGCACCAGTGACTTTTGTCACATAATTTAGTAACCAAGCTGTTTCTGTGGGGGCAGTTGTGAGAAGGTTCTGGCCAGTACTGCTTAATGACCCACTATTAGCACAAGAAGTGGGTTCAAGTCCCAGAATCACGTATTTAAAAGCAGAAAATTTAAAAGACAAGTTAGTTTATAGTAGATTCAGTCAAAAAAAAAGTGAAGTAAGAACATGGTTACCACCCCTACCGATTGGAATGCACAAAGGCGGTAGATGTAAAGTAAGTGTTTACTGCAACCAAGGAACGATGTTAGACCTTGAAGAATATGAATATAAAGTAAAAATAAGGTATTTCTTGAATTGCAGCTGCACGTATGTAATATACGGCATTTGGTGCTCCCGCCATTTACTGTATATAGGACATAGAATCGGGTCGCTTAAACAGAGAGTGCAGGAGCACATCAGAAACATAAAAACCGGCCTTATAAATAAACCCCTAGCACGGCATTCCATGGAGAAACATAATCAGAGTGTGGATGGCATAAGGTTCATGGCATTGGAGCAAGTACCAAACAACCCAAAAGGAGGTGACCGTCTGAATAAACTCTTTCAACAGGAACGTTTTTAGATTTACACTTTGAATAGTTTGATTCCAAAAGGATTAAACACTGACTGGGACTTAAAACCATTTCTTAGAAAATAAAATAATAATAATTTAAATTAGAAGCTGGACGTTGTAAGGTTAAAAAAAAAACAATTAAGTTCCTGAGTTTTGAAAGTTAATTTATAATATGTTATATATTATATACATATTTTCTTTCTTTCTTTCTTTTTTCTTCCACGGCTGATTGACAATAACTGAGACAATGGACTATTCAGCAACCAACTTTGAAATTTCAAAGTGAAAGCAAAAAAGATATTTTGTATAGACAGAAAAATGATAAATTAAAAACCAAAAAATGGATATGGAAATAATAATATTGTGCCATTTACACATTTTGTCTAAAAAAATGTTGTATGTGATGTTTTAAGATGTGTTTGGTTCCTCTTGTAATGAATAATCTTTACTCCTGAAAGTAATAGGATTGGCAGTCTGTCTTTAACACTAATTTGATATGGAGTGATTATAACGTTTGCAAAAACTTTTTTCTAAATGAATTAAATAAGATCTAGCTATGTTCTTTTTGTTCTGTTTTGCTGAGTATATGTCAATCATTTTTGATGTGAATTTATTTTTTTTATTTAACTAAATAATGGTCAGAGTTTCTAATCCCTCCAGAGCCACTTATGTCTGTAAAAGTGATTAAGTGATTGATCCAGTAGGGGGAACCCTACTGGGATAAAGTTTACTATTTAAGGGAGGGATGATTAACTCAAACCCCACCCCTGAGGAAGACCACGCCTTGGTCGAAGCGCTGGGTTAACTGGTTTGGAGAGTCACTTCACATATGAACCTTAAGCAAAAACCTGTCAAGAATTTTCTACCAAATAAAGGTTTTGGACTTTGAACTTGGCAAGCAGTGTTTGTCCTTTTTCAACTGGGAGTGCAGTGAGTTCATTGGATCCTTGTTCAGAATGCAGCAACCCACTTGCTGAGCTCCATACGGAGATCATATCCTATATTCTGGGTCCTACGCAATTTGTACTGTCTGCCAATCAGAAAAGGAATCAACTTCACAGCTATTATATGGACATGTTAGGCCCTGAATGGTCTGGGTTCAACCTACCCAGCGAATGTATGACCATCACTGCTCAAAGAGAGCTCTCCATTCCAGGGATCAAGGGCTACTGAGTGGCCCCTGTTGTCATTTAAAGTCTACTGGGGGACAGGGGATTTTTCTTTGGTCCTCTGTAACTCACTCCCAGGAATTGCCCATTCAGTTTCTAGAGAGAGAGAGAGAGACACTCTAAGGCAGCAGCTAGGAAGTGGCTCCTCCTTATTGCCTATCCTGGCCCTGTTGGTTAACATTACTTCTAGAGATTTTAGGGTTGTACGTTTTTTCTGGCAGTTTTATTATAAAATTGTATTGTACTGTGTTGTGTTGCATTGCGTTCCATTGCGTTGCACTGTATTATACTGTACTGCACTGTATTGTATTTATTTAGTTATTGATATTGTCTCTTTTGCACTTGTACAGCACTCTGAGTCCTGAGAAGGGTGCTTATAGACAAAACAAACCTAACCCTATTTACCATATGTCACTATTTTAAACCTGCCCTCGTTTTGATGCCACCCTCGAATTGAAGTTGCCCTCATATAGTAGCCACACTGAAAAAGAAAATCAAGGAAATACTGTCTTTATTTATTTAGTTTAGTTTATTCATTTGTTAACCGGGTTAGCTTACTGGAGAAAGAATCCTCTTCTACAGGAGTGACCTGGAAATAGAAACATACACAGCAAGACAGATTGGAATCTTGGATGCTGATGTTAGGGCCTCAGGCACGCTCATACAGAGAATGCCATCATGGAGTTAGTTGATGTTCTCCCTTCCATCTCGTGACTCCAACTGCACATCCACTTGTGGTTACCCAGGTATCAGAAAAGCAGTAGAGCCAGCGACCCTGACTATCTAAAGGAGAGCATCTACACACACACACACACACACACACACTTCTTGGCACACCAGTGTTCTGGCCATGGGCCAGCCAGTCCCTCAGTTATTACCCCTGGCTCCTATTTGAATTACTGTTTATCCATTTATCATGCCAATGCCAGCAGTCCCATTAACCCTTCTTCCCCAGGATCTACCTGCTCCAGTTGCCTCATGGAGTGCCCCTGTGCTGAGGCTGCATGGGTAGGCCTACTGTAATTCCCTGGTGTTGATGGAATCTGCGATCAGGACCTGGACTCTGGGATCAGTGCTGGGACTGGTTCTCTTTAATGTCTTTATAAGTGGTAAAACCCCTCCTTGAGTACTGTGTCCATTTCTGGAGACCACATCTCCAGAAGGACATAGAGTGGAGATGGCCCAAAGGAGGGCAATTAAAATGGTGCAGGGGCTGCATTAAATGTCCTATGAGGAGAGGCTAGAGGACTTCAGTATGTACACCCTGGAAAAGAGGTGGGAGAGGGTGGATATGATAGAGACCTTTAAATATCTCGTGGGGGCAGATAAGGTATAGGAGGGAAGTGTTTTCAGAAGAAAAGGTGCTCAGGAACAAGGGGACATGCTATAGGTGCTTTTACACTACCAGTTGTGTAACGGAGTGACCGTTACAGAACTAGTTTACCGTTCCATCCACTGTTGTGTAAACTCCTTCCGTTTCAAAGCGGACGCTCACCCGAACCGCATTCCATGATTGGCGTGATTCATCCCGATATCTTCCGTTGCATCCCACAGTGTGAAAAGGCCATTCCAACAGCTGTGTGTCCCATGCACTAGCTCTCATGCAAGATGACTGCTCCGATAGGAACCATGGGACAGGATGTGCTGACATGTTGCTGTGCATGTAAACTGAAGGCACAATGGAACAGACTGCAATGGCACTACACAGGTAACGATCCTTTTGGCAGGGAAACCCATGTGTAAAAGCACCTTTTGAAGCTGGAGAGGGTAGATTCAGGAGAGATGTGAGGAAGTACTTTTTCACTGAAAGAGTGGTGGATTCCTGGAACAGCTTTCCAGCAGAGGAGGTGGGGGGGAAAACAGTGGTGGGGTTCAAGAATGCATGGAATAGGCACAAGGGAATCATAGTAGAAAGGAAGGAGGGAAGGAAGAAACAACAGTACTGTAGTTCAAGTAGGGTTTGTGGTGATAATGTATGTGGGGAGAAATGAACAGACTGGCTGGGTCAAGCAGTCCTTATCTGCCATCAAATTCTTTGTTTCTACATAGGACGGAACCTAGTTGGTAGGTGTGAGTCCTGTTGGGTGCTACATTCATCTTTCATCCCTGCTGTTCTTTTTGTAGCTACTAGACCCTCCCCTGGAGTCAGAGGCGTAAAGGTACAATGGGTGTGTGCATGTGCAAGCTGGCCGACTCCACCACCCACTTGCTTTCTGCTATGACATTACCTATGCTACCGCAGGAGTTGCTCTATCAGTGGCACAGACAACTGCCCTCCCAGGGACGGCAAGCATCCACTGGGACACTCACGCCCTTTCTCCCATCCAGCCCTCCAGTGACCCAGACTCATTGCTGAACTGAGGTTGCCTGGGTCACAAATGTTAGCTCTACTGCTTTTCTGATGGACTGGTGGCCCAGACTTCATTCTGCTGATTGGGGTTCACTCCAGCTGCACTCTTCCTCTGACCAGGAGGGTGGGTGAGCAGGTTCCTTCATCTGCCAATATCAACCATGATCAGCTTGCAGGTGGCATGCATGAATGCACCTAGCCTACAGCCAACCCTAGCTTTTAGTTATTTTTGTAATTTCTGACCAGGCATAGCACACTGAGCTGTGACATGTGTGTCTCCGGCTGCACCACAATACAGCGACTCATCGCGACACATCAAAGGCAGCTCTGCTTGCTCATGATTATCATGGGATTCCCCGTTGACTGAACTGACAACACTGGACACTAGCATGACAGCATGCAGCCAGCAGCAGGGCTCAAATACATTTTTAAGGCCAGGAGGCTGCTGAATGAGGACACTTGGGACTGCAGTAATCCTGGAGTAAATTTCTGGTCAGTCATCAGTCGAATGACAGACCTCCAGCCCTGTGTCCCAGGGTGTGGGTAAAAAGGATAGACACTGATTCAGTTCGTATAAGGTACAACACACTTGCTGCGTAATTTTATTTCAACAAGGTCCCAAAAATGAAAGAACACAAAGAAATAAAAATAAATAAAATAAATCATTACATAGCATTTGTTAGGATGCAACAGTCAGGATCACATAACATCGCTGGGATCCTTTTCTCATCTGTGCTTCAGATTGCTTTGAGGACATGAAGACTGCATGTCCTTCCCTCTCTCATACTCTGGGCAGACTGACAACCCAAGGCTGTTTGCAACTGTTTTCAAGGCTCCAGGCAGACTGGAAAACCAAGGCTGTTTGCAACTGGCTCTAAGCAGTCTGAAAAAACTGAGGGCGAGGCTGTTCATATTGTCCTCCAGCCTTTTCCCTATCTAGGGAAACTTCATTTATACTAAATCTAACTTTCTCAGACACCAAACCACTATGTACTATATAACATTTTTAATGTACTTTAGGTAATCAAACATATTTTATACTAATACTATGTGTGCTGCATAACAACAGTGCAGCAACAATTGGCTCATTGGCAAATGAAACTGTGCTAGCTAGCAATTACATTGTTTGGTCACTTTGAGCCATGCAGGATGCATTTTAGAGGAGCTTGAAAAGAAAACATAGTGTAAAGAAGAAAAAAAAGGGGGGGGGGTTCTGTAGGTGGCCATCCTGACAGTAACAGAGAGGGGATAGTACAGTATAGAATAGTTAGAATGCTGTTGCAGCAGGCTTTAGAAAAAACAAATTATTATAGAGTCCCTCTTATTCCAAGGTAAAATGACCAACCTTACAACACCCTGCCATAAGTGATTGACAGCTCAGTGAACCAATGACTAGCTGACATTGCCCAGATAACAGCAGGGGCTGTACCAGAGTCCAGTGAGTTTGTAGTGAGAAGCAGAGTGGTGCCACATGGAGCGACTGGAAGAGACACACCGTGCATCTGCATGAGAGAGTGATTAAAAGGAGGGAGAAAAGCAGATCTGCTGAGAACAGAAAGGAGGTAACCAGTGCTGCATGTTAGTTCAGCATAAACAGAAGCTGAAGGCTTCAGCTGTACTCAGAGACTTTTCTGTGCTGCAGCATCGAATAGCCTAACTGTGATTGCAGCTAGCGTGGGAAGCCACCCATCCAGTACCACAGCCCAATGCTGGTTACCACAGCACATTGGGGGCTAGATGCCAAGATGTTGCGTGTTGCCCAGGTGTGATCGGGTGTCAGGCTGAGCTGCCCTGTGTGCTTGAGAAGGTTGTCTTTGGAATGCCTAGGTCAGGAGAGGCCTGACTGGGACTAGAGAAAGCAGCCAAATGCTAGCCAACCAACCAGAGAGGCCTTCAGAGGTAAAGTGAAAGTGTGAAAGCAGCCAGAAAGGGGCTTGCTGCAAATGTGCAGTCAGCCCAGTGCATCAAGAGATCCCCTGGTCTGGGAGAACCAGGCTTTTTCCTGCCACAGCATCTCTATATCATAGTTGCTGGGAAAGCATTTAGCTGACATAGCCATCCGGCTGGGATTTACAAATCCCCATGTGGGTTTTAGAGCCTTTGGGTTTTCAGGTTACTTAAAGTTTGTTGAAAGAAGCAGTGCACTGAAAAATATTTTTCCAAAAAAAGCTAGTTTTAGCTACAGGTAATAAAAATATCAGCATACCTGTCAAATTTACTTTTCTAGGTACAAGTTGTAGTCATAGATATGTTCAGATAATTTCCAGGTATGTTGCAATATGTCTAAAGAGATGATATTATTACTGTACAGGCAGGCAGGGAATTTCTCTAGAGATATCACGGACATTTTGGGAAATATCTGCCCGTGTCTGGCTACAACCCTGACTAGGTTTCCAATGCTATTTCTAGGTAAAATGTGCCAGCCATCTTTTTTCTCAGATACTAAATTAAAACATTTATAAAAATACTAACATTTTGGTGAAACTAAAACATTTTAACACCAAATAAAACTGGAGGATGCCCAGAATCTTTTATATTGAAAAAAAGTAGTGTTAAACATTACTCTACTGCTTTAATTCTTTTAGTGTGCATTACAAGCAGCTTCCTCAGGCATACATCATTTCTGCGGCTTGGTACCCAGTGAAGCACAGGACACTCCCTGGTAGTCAGTAAAGGGTTTATACATAGGTACCAGTGGGGAGAGGGTAGTGCCCCCAGTACAGCAGGGTGCAGCTAGTACTGCACAGATGTTGTTTGGGTGTGGGCTATCATATTTGGTGCTAAGTCTGGAGGAGCACTGGCAGCACAGCTTTGGTCAAATATATTATTTTTTTAAACAAATCTGGCACTAAGTGGGATGTTTGCATCGCAATCTGTGGCAAGGTAATGGTTTTTCATGACATTGGCACTAAGCAGATGGTTGTGCAAAGGACTGCCATAGAGAGGGTATTTTTGCTACACATTTAGTGTAAATACTGAAAAATGCCCAGTTCCATTTTTCTCCCCAAAATGGCCACATTTGGTTTCCTGTCTGTTTTCCCATGTTTTCAGAATATCATGGACTGTAGGTCACACAAAAGCAATCACATGTTTGAGGGACCCCCCCACCCCCTACGCCTGTTGCAAGTATTCTGTCTCTACTTCCCATAATGAAAATACATCATCCACTAATAAACAATTATGTGAAGAGACTCCCAAAGTTTCTCTTACTTTCCTAGTATCACAAGTGAGAAAGAAAGAATGTGACCTACTGAGAATTTAACCCAGGCCCCCGGAATACCATCCTGGTGCTCTAGCCACTGAGTTAAAGGCACACATGGTTGAACCAGTGGTTCCTGGACACACTTCCTTTCTCTGGTATTGCATATCCTTCAACTAGGAATAATCAAGATGCCAATTAGATGCTTTTTAGTGCAGTATTAGCCACTGCTAAGCAATTGAATGAATTGTTTAGCAGTGGCTAATACTGCACCAAAAAGCATCTAATTGCCATCTTTCCTAGTATAATTAACTAAAGGGGCCCACCCCTCTACTGTGTATCAGAATGATACTAAGGAGAAGTCTTCGATCATAATTTCAGGGGTCGCAAAGAGATGGACCAAAATCATTCAGAGCTCAACTAGCCATACTGAACTGCCTCTGCTATTAAGGTATGACCCCTGCCTGAAAAGGCCTGACTGTCGATGCTGAGGAAGGCTAATTACAGGGAGGGAGGACGGTAGGATAAAGTGGCTTACCCTCAAACAATAAGGAGTTTAACCCACAAGAGTTAATTAAACCTTGTTTAAAGAGTAGGAGGGACAGAAGAAGAAAATCATGGAGTCAGCTGCGGCATATCAAAGGCTTAAGGCCAACAATATAATAACTTAATTGACTTCCTACTCCATGGTGGGTAAATGTACCTCCAAAAAGGTGTCGAGTGATTCCTGCATCACCTTCATCATCATTAGTAACCTGCTTACCCTAAATTACAGGCTTGGTGCCCTTTCTAATTGGCAATTTGTTGCTGATATCGCCTTTAAAAGGACCATTTAATATTGGGTAACACACTTGATAGCAGAAGAATAAAAGCTGAAGGGGAACATTTGTGAACAGTGGCCAAAATAGTTTAAAAGACCATGAAACATTCTTTTAAAGGGGACAGGAAATTTGTGATAATTGGCAGCTCTCTTTAATGTTCCTACTTACAGTAATGAAATCAATACCTCCAAATGATCCATATTTAACTGCACCTAACTAAACACAACAGACGTGGTGGGTTTGATTCCCACAACCTCCACTTACATACAGTGTGACTCTGAGCAAGTCACTTAACCTTTCCAGTGCTCCCGGGCCACCCCTGCAAGCAAGCACTTGTGCCTAGTGGACATTACCAGTTTGCCAAGAAAAAAAAAGAACGCTGATGTGAAAAACTGTGTTTTCAATTGTTTAATTATTATGGGCAGCTTTCTGCACAGTTCTCTTCAGGAACCAGTAATGTGGAGTTGTTACTATGTCAATGTTTGTGTACAGTATGTAAGCATGGAGCTGCTGACCTGTTATAACCATGCTCAGGATTCTACGCACAAACCGTGACATGGTTAAGACTCCAGATCACCGGTTCCAGGAACAGAACTGTAACAGAATATTGCCCCTAAAATCAAAATAATAGAAATATAGCATAATAAATCCCCCTTCACTGAGAATGAGCAGATTCTCAATGCCTCATTAGTTCGGTGACATCAAGAAGGCACGAGAGGACTTCCAGTGCAGTTCCCGAGCACATGGCGGCTTCTCCCTAAGACTCTGCACTCCCTCCGCCCAAACTCTTAATAAATAGCCTCATTCAGACTGGGAGAATGGGAAAAAACTTTGACCAAAACAAATGGCTAACAATTAACTGAAGGGGGGATCAAATAGATTCTCAGCCTTACCGATAGAAGAAGAGATATCCAATCAGGAAGCTTCTGACTTCAGTCATTTGGTCCAGTTGCACCAACCCACTCGTTCGTCCTCTAGACAATCTGGAAAATATAAAGGCCAAACTTTAACTAAAATGGATGACACATTAGACAAAATACTTAATGAACTGCAGGACATCAAAACGGACTTTCGTCATTTTAAGCTCGAACAAGAACGAGTATGCTTGGATATCACAGAACTGCAAACAAAGGTTACACAAATAGAGGAAACCCATGAGGCCCAAACTAGCTCCACAGCTCAATTACAGGCAACAGTAGCACAATTGGTAGACATTTGTCAAGCCATGGGGGAGAGACAAGAGGATGCTGAGAACAAACATCACCGCAGGAATCTGAGGATTTACGGCATTCCGGAAGGCAGTGAGGGCAATAATATAGAGGAATTTATTGATATGTTACTACATACAGTACTAACCCTAGACTCTGACTTTAAACTAGAAGTGGAATGGGGGCATCGGGCCCTGGGACTGAAACCTACTCAACCAGGAGCCCGCCCCCCATTCAATTATAATACGACTCCTCCGGTACTCCACAAAGGACACAATATTCCAGAAAGCCTGGGCACAGGGAAAAACATTTTATGGCACCACCAGAATTTATTTTGACAATGATTATGCCCCAATTACCATGCAGCAATGTTGGGAATTTATTCCCCTGTTCCCCATCTTATGTGGCCTTAAATTAAAATTCCACACCCCTTACCCAGCCAGGCTGGTGATACAGTATCCAAATGGGCAGCAGAGTTATGATACACCAGGGGAGGCCCTGACTGATCTGAAACAGTGTAGCTATGAACTTCCGACTAGAGTACTATTACCACAACACCCCAGACCAAACAGAATCATGGAGAAGAAACCGTAGGCCACAGATCAACAGATGCAACAGGCAACATTAGCTTTGATCAAACAACAACTACACCAGTTTGCAAGGAGTGACACCTGAAAACAGAGAGGATTATACCTTTAACTTTGTCCATGCCGCAGAGTGAAGGTGAGTGCCTCGGGGCTCTGGGAGATTGAGGCCTGCCTGGATGGCGGGACCTGGGACCACCTGCCTCTTAGATCTAAATAAATGGGGTTGAATCCAGCAGTGAGTGAAAGTAATCGAAACATAGAGGCCCCGACCAACTCAGCCCACCTCATATAGGCTTATTTGGGCATGGAAATAAAAGGGATATGCAATGGGGGGACCCTGTGGGGAGCCACAGACCCATATGGATCGGGATCACCTGTATGGGGCCCACGTCCTCCCTGAAACAATATACTGCACTGGCGGTGTAGCGGGGTAGGGGACACTTCCCTTCCCGTGGCCCACAAAGCAACTGTTCCGTCGACAAATAGGAGAGGTAGAAATCAATCAACTGACACTAATGCTGTGTAATAGCCAGGCATCCATGCTCAGGCCCAGAAAAACAAGCCTCCTTACAGGATAATTTGGAAAGGGATCAGACATGTCCAGATCGACCTCCACTGAATGAGCGCACCAACCTAATAGGATATGAGAGGCAAGGTCATGCTGACCAATTGAGGGATGGGTGACTCGAGTCAGGGTCCTGCTAGGCTAGACCTTACTGCCGGACCCACGATTGACCATCTAAGGGCGCCCCTATGATGAGCATCACAGAGCAAAGACATATGGCGGGCTGGTCCAGAAGGTGGACAGGGATATGCTGGTTGGCTGGGATGCTGCGGGGGGCGGGCGATAATTCTTGGTGCGGTCACAAGCTGGGATCCTTTCTGCTCTCACCAGGGGACTGCTCACATGGAGGGACCGACCCTGGGGACTGTCTGGGCATCCCTCTGCACCTTGCATGAGATAAGGCCTCTCAGGAACGAAGGGAGTTATTGAACCATCTTAAAAAAAGTATTTAGTCTGATTGTCAGCTGGACACTGAACAGAAATAGATAACACAGAACTGTTAGGTGCTGACCTGTCGGGGGACCCAGGATACCCATAACAGACTGATAAGAATGAGACCCATTTAGACCTCCATCTAAGAAGAATATTTTTGAACTTTACAGAACTACCTATTATAGAAGCAAGTTTATTTTGGTCCCCTTCTTAACAGTAAACCTAAGAGGGTGGGCAGGGGAGAGGGACCTGAGATGCCAGGTGGACCGGGAACGTACCCTTTATTTTTTTCCTTATCCTTCCCAAGAACTGATGGCACTACCCTTTGTTTTCACCCAACTATTCCTTTTGTTTTACCCGCTCCTTATGGGTGGGAATCCTGCCCCTAAGTGCACTTCTGCAACAGAAGGGCACAACTATTTCTGGCGACAACTGGATTCATCAGGGTCCGTGTTTTTAACACAGACCATGTTAAGATGTATATAGTTTATCTGACCCAGTATGGTATACAAATGGTTTATAATTTTGTTAAATGTCATTTGAAGTATGGGCATTGATTACAGCCCGGAAGGTTTAGTAGTAATAGGGGAATAGGGTTTACTGTAAATAGTTATATTTTCCAAAAAACGATCCACAATATGACACAACATGAGATAAACAGACAAATAAGTATGTTTCAAGTAACAGATAAAACAAAGGAGATAGCCAGCATTCACTGCACCTTAACAGCCCTCTTGGGAGATGAAGGTGAGATCTTATTTTATCCCCTCCCATGACACAAACCTTTAATATCAAAGTGATATCCCAAAATGTAAATGGCCTGAGCAACCCTATTAAAAGGGGAAAAATCATATTTCAACTGAAGAAAACCCACCCACAAATGATTCTGCTTTAGGAAACACATATGAGTTCAGCAGAACACCAGAAGCTGACAACATTTGGGATGACCGCAGTGGTGGCTAGCTCCTACCAGTCAGGCAAGAGAAGAGGCACTGCCGTTTTAATACCTAAATATTCAGCCTTTCAGCTACAAGAAACCTACCAGAATAAAGAAGGAACCCTAGCCATGGTTAGAGGGACATGGTGGGGTGTGCAGTACACAATAGCCAGTATTTACATTCCCCCAGGCGCAGATGCGTCCACCCACCAGAACCTGTTTGACAGAATTTTGCAATTCTGACAGGGAGTTCTACTAATAGGGTGAGACCTGAATTTATTGATGGATCCAGGGCAGGATAGTACCAATCCATCCCCCACATGTCTACAGGACAACGACACGGGAGGAGTTTAGTGAAGGATATAGGTCTTATGGATGTCTGGCGTCATATGAATTGGGGAGGCCAACAGTACACATACTATTCAGGAGCCCACCACACATACTCCCGTATTGATTATTTCTTGATAACAGCAGAACACAGGGACCTGATCAAACAAATTAATATACAGCTGATCCTGGTCAGACCATGCACCAATCTTGATCAAACTGAATACATGGATGGAGCAACACTCCAGGCAATGGCGTTTTAATAACTCTCTATTAAGAGACCCAAACTTTATTAAACTAATACGTGAGCGTATCTCCGAAATAATAGATCAGAATGCCTCACCCAAAATTTCATCCAGGATTTTGTGGGACACATTGAAAGCGATTGTCCGGGGAGAATCCATTAAATATGCAGCTGAAGTCAAAAAATGGAGGGATCAGCAATAAAAAGACCTAGAGGAGGAACTTCAATTCTGGCAGGCAGCTCATGCACAAGGGGATACGTCAGCCCTGAAACAGGTTACCAGGATCAAAATGCAACTACAAAATGTCCTAAATTACAAAACAGAACAGGCCCTCTTGTATCTCAAACAACGAGGGTGGAGCCAAAGCCTCTAAAATGTTAGTGTACCGGTTAAGATCTCAGCAAAAGCAAAGAATGATCACCCAACTTAGACATCCCCAATCCCTTCAAATTCTCTCTACAACTAAAGGTATTTTAGAAGGGTTTAGACACTTTTATAAGAACCTATACACACAAGAATCGGAACTGGAGGACAATAAATACACCTTCTTTTTTCGAGACCTATCTCTCCCTCTATTCACAGACTTACAAAGACAGTCATTACTGCAACGTATTACCCCTGAGAGATAAATATGGTTATAAAAAAGGCAAAGTCAGGGAAAAGTCCAGGGCATGAAGGCCTAACTTCTGAATTTTATAAATGTTTTCAGAAAGACCTACTCTCCTTGCTAGGAACACTTTATCAGGACTTATAGGATGGTGAAATGGCTCCTCCCCATCATGGCAATACACCAATATACAGACCAGCTTGAAACCAGATAAAGATCCACTTCACTGTGAATCCTACAGACCTATCTCAGTCCTAAATCAGGATTATAAATGTTTTGCTAGTATACTAGCTCACCGTTTAGAGCTTGTACTCCCTACTATAATTCATAAGAATCAAACCGGATTTGTACCACAACAAAGAACCACTGATAACATCAAAAGAATCCTTTACATATTGGAAAAAATAGAACAGTCATCAACACCCTTTCTTTTGTTGAGTATGGATGCCCAAAAAACATTCGATCAGGTATCATGGAAATTCTTAAAATATACTCTTAAGTATTTTAACTTCCCCACAGAATTTAGAGATTGGATTGCGGCTCTTTACGCTTCCCCACAAAAGTAGTGAAGGCAAATGGAACACTTTCAGATCGCTTTACTCTCACACAGGGTACTCGTCAGGGTTGCCCTCTTTCGCTGTTGCTTTTTACTCTGTATGCGGAACCCCTTGCACAAGCGATCCGGAAAGACAAAGGGATAACAGGTTTTGAAATCTTAGGGGTAGACTCTAAGACTGCATTTTGCATGGATAATTTATTAATCTACTTAACCCATCCCACTACCTCCTTGCCCAGACTATTTGAGCTACTCACAGATATAGAAGGCCTAGCGGGCTATAGATTAAATACATCCAAAATGGAAGTCCTCAGAATGAATTATGAACCGAACTCCAAAGTAATGAGTCGCTTCCCCCTTAAGATGGAACAGCCAAAATTTCAGATATCTAGGTGTCAGGATTCCCTGAGATCTTACCCAGCTCTATGAGGTGAATTATCCTCCTCTGATTTGTAAGGTAAAAGCAGACCTGACTGCGGGTTCCCCCTCCACCAGAGGACTTAACCGACTCTCTGAGCAGCGCTGCAGTCAGCCCTGAAACAACCACCCCCCACGCTCCCAAGGCCTGCTGCTGAAGCTCTCAAGTGGGAGACCTGACCGTGGGTTCCCCCTCCACCGGAGGACTTAACCGACTCCCCGAGCGGTGTGGTCGGCCCTGAAACAGCTGCCACCCATGCTCCCAAGGCTCACTGCTGAAGCTGTGAAGTGGGAGACCCAACCATGGCTTCCCCTTCCATCGGAGGACCTAACTGACTCTCCAAGCAGTGCGGCCGGCCCTGAAACAGCCACTGCCTGTGCTCCCAAGGCCCGCTGCTGAAGCTCTCAAGTGGAAGACCCAACTGCAGGTTCCCCCTCCACTGGAGGACTTGACCGACTCTCCGAACAGTGCGGCCAGCCCTGAAACAGCTGCCGACAATGCTCCCAAGACCCGCCGCTGAAGCTGTCAAGTGGGAGACCCGACTGCAGGTTTCTCTCCACCGGAGGACTTAACCGACTCTCCGAGTGGTGTGGCCGGCCCTGAAACAGCCGCTGCCCCCGCTCCCAAGGCCCGCTGCTGGAGATCTCAAGTGGGAGACCCAACCACAGGTTCCTCCTCCACCGGAGGACTTAACTGACCTTCTGAGTGGTGTGGCCGGCCCTGAAACAGCCACCGCCCATGCTCCCAAGGCCTGCTGCTGAAGCTCTCATGGTATGGCGCTCTCTCAGCTAATCAGAAGCAAGCACCTTTTTTGGAGTCTACCCTGATTGGCTGCTCACCATTACTACTCTGTTTTGTATTTCTAAAGGCGTCTTTTGCCACAGTAACGCGAAGCTATCCTCTAAACTACAAATCTGTAAAATAGCTATTGTCTCTGCAATTTTTAAAGCTTTAAAGTGTTTAAGCTATATGAATGTAAACTTCCAAAGCCACATCTAAGTTAAACTGTAATTTGTTTCTGTTTCACCTCGCTCTCTCTCTCTCTCTCTCTCTTCCAGCCTCTGACCTTTCACTTGCAAATTGTTAATCACCCTCTCCCCACCTCCTACTGTCCCACTGTCTCCTAAGCCTGTCTGACCCATGCCCACCAATTTAGGCAGCAAGAAATAACAGCTCTTTCCTTGCTTTTTTAGTGGGAGACCCGACCACGGGTTCCCCCTCCACCAGAGGACTTAATCGACTCTCCGAGTGGTGCGGCCAGCCCTGAAACAGCTGCCGCCTGTGCTCCCAAGGCCCACTTCTGAAGCTCTGTTCCCACCGGCACTTTGCGCTGGTTCCCCACCCTCCCCCCACCTCACCCACCTTGGGTGGCCCCTTGATTTTATAGGCCACGGGAGACTGAGTGTCTGCTCTCCCATTGGGCGCTTATAAGAACCAACCACTGGGGGTCTTGGGGCTGCAGATCTAGTCACAGCCTTTTCTCTACTCATCCATTTTCACAGTATTTTCAACTACTGTATATCACCTATAGGAGACGTGGACCAAAATAAAGACTACAGCTCAAAAATGGATAAGCATGCACTCGTATTCCTCCTCATAGCCACCTTGCCATTCCTATACCTGTCCTTGGTTACAGTACCCCTTACAAACCTAGCTGACCCTGCTATCCCAACATTCACACATGACTTTGTCTTCTCTAACCTCCTAATGTTGCCTGCATTTCGATGTGATTCCACTCCTCTTCTGCTAAATAAGATCTGCAATTTCGTAGCCTGTTGTAAACTAGTGAGATACGCCCTGCAGCAACTTACCTTCTCCCCTTTCCTGCATAGCAAATTATGGTATCTACTGATTTTGGCTATACTGCTCTTGGGTGATGTACAATTAAACCCTGGCCCTGAAAACTCAATACCCACTACCCAAGGTCTCTCAATAGCTCACCATAATATCAGGAGCATTGAACATAACTTTACTGAGTTGGAAACCTGGACTGCCCTCTACAAGCCTGATATACTCTGCTTAACTGAAACATGGCTCAAACGCTCTGTCTATGATTCTTGTTTCCAAATACCTTCCTATAATCTACTACCGAATGACAGAATTACAAACAAAAGAGGTGCTGGTACTGCTAGTTATTTAAAAAATCACCTCAACCTTACTGCTCCTCCCAAATCCAATGCGAGTCACTACATGCACTTCTCACACTGGGATCAAAGAAATTGCATATCGTCTGTGTGTATAACCCACCAAAAAATGGTATGAAGGGACTGGATGAGTTGATCGATCAAACATCTTTACTTGCTGGTAGAAATTAGGTGCTCATACTTGGGGACCTAAATATAAACTGACTGGGTAATACCCATGCCATGTCACTCGCAAAGATTCAAAGCTTCAGCCTTCATTAGCTGATCTAGCCTACTAGAGCAGCCATGCACTCAAACAGCGGCACCCTGCTGGACTGGATAATGACAAATCGTCCTGAACATATTCTCAACTCAGGCACGCTAGCTGATACTATTACCGACCACTCCCCTACCTTCTGCATCTGGGGCAAAGCTGTCCCACCTCTGTCAAAGCTTCATCTCATCACCTTCCATAATTATGCAGGCCTTGTGCCCCAATCCTTTCTATGAGATGTCTCCTGCATTGACTGGGTCAAGTTGTATGAGGCTACTGATGTTCAATCTGCCCTAAACATCTTCCTAACCAACTTTCTGGCTATTCAGGACCATCATCGTCACCTGAAAACATGGGCCAAATAGAGGAAAACCCGCTGGCTAAAGGCCAATCTTCTTGCTAAATTAAGGATGAGGGACAAAAGTTGGTAACTGTTCAAAAACTCCAGCCTACAAAGTGACTATAACTCCTACGGAGCTCAGCGGAATGCCTCTAAAAAAGACATCAAGCATGCTAAACGCTCATACTGCAAGGAATTGCTTACAAACTCTTATGGTGACTCCAGGAAATTCTGGACCCATGTCAAGTCATTTCTTTGATCAAACCAGCCCTCGTCACCAAGTGACATGATTCTTGACGGCATAAATGGTAATGATCCAGAGACCATTGCAAATTTTTCCAATTGCAAATTCTCTGACCTTACAGCATTTACTTTCTCCTTCCTGGTACTGAAAATCCCTAATACTCCTCCTGCTAGGTCAGTCCCCCTTTTCTATTTCAAGTCAATTACATGTGAAAAGGTCCTCACCCTCCTCAAGAAAATGTTGGAGACAACGGCTGCTGGCTCCGATACCCTGGAACCCAAGCTGCTAAAACTGGCTGCCCCTTTTATAGCTGCTCCCCTAGCAAAGATCTTCACTCTCTCTCTCAGCCAAAGCCAAGTACTGGATATCTGGAAGTCAGCAAGAGTTACCCCTGTTTTTAAAAAAGGTGATCCCAAAGACCCTACCAACTACAGACCCATTGCCATACTGTTTGTCCTGAGTAAGATCCTTGAAAAGCTAGTAGCAACCCAAACTAAGGGACACAGCACTACTCTGCTCTCCTCAAATTTACATCCAACACCTTATCTACCATGGACACTGGCCTTCTCACAGGGGCAATTTTCATTGACATGACAAAGGCCTTCAACCTGGTTGACCACTCTATCCTCCTTGCTACCCTGCATTCACTGAGCTTTGTGCCTAATGCTGTAAGGTGGTTTGATAGCTACCTATCAAACAGGACTCAAATGGTCAAATACAACTCCACCTTCTCTGGTAAGACTGGGCTGAATATTGGAGTGTCCCAAGGGTCCATCCTTGGCCCACTCCTCTTCTCCATTTTTATAAATGACATCACGTCAAACCTATCAGAGACTTCCTCCCTTCTATATGCAGATGATATTGTTCTTTACACCAGTGCCAAATGCATAGAGGACATAAATCTGCATCTGTCAGCTGACTTTCAACTTACACAATCATGGTTAGCTAACCACAAGCTGGTCATATTTATATTTATTTATAAAATTTTGTTAACCGGGTAAGCCCACTGGGCCCCAGAGGTCCCTTTTTCAGGGGCGACCCAGAATTAGTTACAAAAGAAACAGTGCAAATACATAAAGGTGAAACAGTGCAATGCAAATACATAAAGGTGAAAAAGTAAAAGACATAGGACATTAATGCAAAGAGAGTATTCAATTATACATTATAAATTGAAGAGGGAGGTAGTTTACAGCACATTTACACAATTCATCAGTGGTCTTAAATGAGTCCAAGACCAAGGTTATGCTCATTGGTACCAACTCTAAAGTCAAACACCCCCTAAGCAATAAAAAGTCTCTGCCTTGGATGGCTCCACTATTGGATCTGTTACCTCTTTTATATACCTTGGTGTTACCCTCGACCAATCACTAAGCTTTGATCTCCATATACAAAGTGCATACAAGTCTGTGAACACCAAGCTGGGTATTGCCTATCGCACTAGCTATGTGCTAATACCTTCCGCCAGGCTAGCCATAACTCATGGCATTCTCCTCCCCTCACTTACCTATAGCGTTGCCACCTATACTGCTGCGTCTAAGTCTAGTCTACCCAAGTGGGACATCACCTACAACAGCATTTGTTGCTACGCTTCCTCTGCCCACCAACTTAAACACCACTGTCTCCTCTACTCAGACCTGAGTTGGCTGCCACCAAAAGTGTCAAGGCTCTACTCTCTAGGCTTTATCATCAATAGTACCATCAGATCACAAACTCCTAAGTCCCTTGCCGAGTACTTTCTCAAACAGCCCTCTCACAATGGGTTGCGCTCTGTGGACAAGTCCCTTGTCTATATCCCTAGGCACAGTTCTTCCAAGGGGGCAAGTGCTTTTGCTCTTCTAGCTCCCCAGTACTGAACCTGCCTCCCATTAACTGTGTGCCTTGTTCCCTCTCACAAAGCCTTTAAGATAGAATTATGCAAGTACCTTATCTCAACAAACAAATGCTCCTATTTCAAACCCCCTTAGCCCCCTCCCTCCACACCAGCACTGTCCTGCACTTACACTGTTTCTGTTTCCATCTCATTTTAATCTCCTTCTCTTTTTCTCAATTTCTCCATGTCTATCCTGTTTAACCACCTTTCAGCATTGCTTCTTTCCTTCCTGCATCTCTATTGTTTTTCATTTAATGTACATCTATGTATGCATTACTGATGTAATGTCCTGATGCAATTACCTATCTCTCCAGACCTACTTTTCACTGTGAAATTGTTATCCCGAAACTATTTTTGTAAATTGTTATGTTTTGTTGTTGTATTGTACTGTATCCTCCCGGGTTGTACCTGAAAATAGTCATGGTTATGGCTAGTGCACCTACCTGGTAAACAAAAACTAAATAAATAAGATCTACAAAAATGGTTACACCTCCCTATCCCTCTCATACAAAGGATAGAATTTCCACTTTCTCTGTTTCTTTCAAAACCCATGACGTCCCGACAGCAGCAGAATTCAGAAAATGGGATAAACTAATCTCAAATTTCCTATGGCAAGGAAAGAGACCCAGAAAGGCATATTGCCTTCTTCAGCTCACTAAATCAAGAGGAGGGCTAGCTCTTCCACATTTAAAAAAATAATTTCAGGCAACACAATTGTCACATGTCCTTCAGTGGTGGGACAAAAATACAGACACCCACGGGAAGGCAGTTGAACTTGGGGAAGAAGCTTCAGGGATAGAAGAAATCATAGGAACATCCACCCCTAATAAACCCAGAACAGAAGAGTACATTACATCCAGATACACCAGACTAATTCTAAAAACATGGTACAAGGTGATGGTAGAACCCTCAATCAGAGATTCATCCACAGCTCTAATTACACCCTCTCTCAACCCAACATTTCTCCCAGCGAAATTAGACCCTGCTTTTGATAGATGGAGGAAGCAAGGCCTGCAGCATATTTACCAGCTGTATAAAGGGGGAATATTTCAAACATTTAGTGATTTACAACAACTATATCAACTTGATAAAAAAGACCACTATAGGTATTTACAAATTCATCACTACACTCAGGGCAAATGTGGACTTAGATGGGAGGCTAAGCAGACCCACTCATTGGTGCAGCTAATAACTGAAACTAAAGAGAGATAGCTGCCAAGCAGTATAATCTCTTGTCTCTATAAGGCTTTACAACCAAATGTAGTTCAGGCATCCATATCATTACAACGTAGATGGGAAAGAGACTTGGAGGTGGAGATACCTGAACATATTTGGACAGACATCTACCTTAATCAGCATAGGGCCACTACTTCCTACATGTGGAAGGAATATGGCTGGAAGTGTTGTAAGATTCGTCAGAACCCCTCAAGTAACAGGAAGATTTGACAGGGTACGGGGGGCTAAATGTTGGAGAGAATGCAGAGACACATGTGCAGTGCACAGTCATATTTTCTGGGGCTGCCCAGCGCTACTAGACTTTTGGAGTACAATAGGAGAGGTCCCATGGTCCTTTTTCCAGAACTGGAATCCCTTACAACCCAGGGAGCTCTTTTACATTGGTTTCCTGAGGGAATTAAGTATAAACAAACAAAAAAAATGTTACCAGTTCTGTTGTTAGCAGCTAAAAAAGCAATTTTGAGATGCTGGCTTCAGAAATTACCCCCTACCACTAAGGAATGGGAAGACACAGTACAACAAATATATACAATGGAGAAGCTTACAGCTACCATTAACTTAAGAATAGATAGATTTAGGTTGTTCTGGCACAAGTGGCTCATGTGGGTTGTGGCTCATAGAGATGATATTATTCCTTGAGCAATACAGCTTAAGACTGGAACAGGAACAGACAGAAGTTAGATCCAGGGATAAATCACTTGGAGCTCAGAGAGAAAATACAGATAGGTGAAAACTAATACTGTATAGAAAACTGGCTAAACTTGTGTTGGAAGTATCTGTATACTGAAAAATGTGAATATAAATGGTATGATGTTCTTGTTGTTGGATGGCTAATAAATAATAAAATAAAAAAATTAAAAAAGGCACGTGAGTGAATTCTTGATGTCACTGAACTAACAAGGCATTGAGAACCTGCAGTGAGGGATGTGCATTGTTGCAGATTGCATCCTCTATTAAATTTTTGCCAGGGCTGGGGTGGGGGTGGGGTGGGAGGGTTGTACATTTAACGGCGGAGCAGAACAAAATCGTCAGCTTTGGTTGGGACTTGGCATTTGAGGTGTGGGGGGGGGTTATAGTTGTATCAGCTACTACACAAACATGGGCAGTAAAATGGCCATACTCAAGTAAGGCAGAGTAGATGGGGGGATAGTACAGCATGGTGCGGTGTGTCACGAGGTTGTACCATTGCAGGCAGAGTGGCGTGTTTACACGCCAGCCAAAACAGCCTGCAGCAGTACATGAACCCATGAAAACAGGGATCATCCTGCGCCACACCAGAGTCATCTGCAACGCTCCCTTAGTTGTTTCCACTGCCTGACTTGTTGCAATGTAACTTATCTGCTCCTCTCGAAACGTTGCAGATCAGGTAGTGCAAACAGGCCTATAGTCACCCCGTAAGAGCAGTAGCAATGTACTTTACAGCATATCATTAGAGTATATGCAGGGGCAGACTGTTACTGGCTGTGCCAGCGTGCTGAGAGTTGTTACCAGCCATCATCCCAGGAGCAGGGGAACGGGGGCTGCATGGGGCAGGGGGTGGCCTGATGTTGGTTTACCAGGAGTGGGAAGGGCAACACCACAGACTCCAGGAAATGCGTGTGGGGGTGACAGGGCCTAAATCCCAACTGGAGAGGCTCATAGATGTCAAATTGTTCCATGTGGGCCTCACACTGTGTCACCTCCACCTTCTTGATGACGTTCCCCAAAAAGGGAAGTCTCGAGACAGATCTGTAGTTCACAAGCCCTATCAGAGTACAAAGATTGTTTCTTCAGAAGGAGACTCGCTTCAGCTTTTTTTCAGAGCCACAGGGAAAACACCCTCCTTCAAGGGGCAACTGACAATCTCAGTGAAAAATGTCCCCTGGGATTCGCAGCAGCTGATAAGAAGCTTGGTAGGCCTAGAGTGCAGCCTACGGCAGGTGGGGCTCAGCCCAGAGACTACTTGGAGCACCTCTTTATCTGAAACTGAATAAAACTCTGCCCAGGATGGCAGATTGTCTAAGCCCAATGTCGACTGGGTACTGCCAGCCCATGACAGGCCACTTAAGCCTTCCTGAGGAGGTGAACAGCCTTCCTGAGGAGGTTGTGGGGTCTAAAACTGTGGGAGAATTCAAGAATGCATGGGACAGACATAAGGCAATTTTTGTGGGGGTAGGAAGAAATAGGCTGTTAGTTAAACAGGATTTGCAGCTTATCCTCTAGGTAGGGAAATGGGCAGACTAGGTGGGCCAAGTGGTCCTTATCTGCCGTCAAAGTCTATGTTTCTATATTTCTATGTTAAGGAAATACCAGTATGAATGGAATGCACCTTGTCGAGAAAAACTGGCACTTATCTGTGGAAAAAAACTTGTTCAGATTGCAAACAGGTAGGATTAATTAGTTTGTCTACAGTGTAGAAGGGTTAAGCCAGCAGAGTCTTTCCCACCACGGTCAGCCCTGACAGGAACTCTGTCTTTTTCAGTGTGATTGCTTGCTGATACTCACTGTTGTGAGCCCTTAGTGCCAATTTGTCCTCCTCAGACTGGGACCTCCACTAAGAATACTCTGACTTTTGTCCCTTAGTCTACAGCTGCCTCAGCTCATTACTGTACAGTGGGACCTGAGGCAGAATGTCAGGAGATGGACACAGGTAAGATGCCAGGGAGCCCAAGGCAGCTGCAAGAGCCATATTATAGCACTCAATGGCCTTCCTGTTTCCCTTAGCACAAGCTGTCATGCCCAAGATGTCCACTACTTCCAGGAGCTTGCTAGGCTCCAGAGTATATTTAGGCCACTACCACACCACCTCTACAGAGGGAGGTATTAACATGGGGCCGCACAAAGTAACAAGACAGCATGATGATCCGACCTAATGACTGGACCAACTTTGGCCTCGCTAATGTCAATACCCAATGAAAAGACCAGGTCCAAGGCCTGACCATGAAGGTGGGTACCAGAGGTGATTGCCTGTGCGAGGCCCAGTGATCACATCAACGAAAGGACCTGTTGACCAATGGACAAGGCTTCATCCAAGGCCCAGGCATTGAAGTCGCCCAGCACTAGAAATCTGGGGGCTTCCTTTTCTTCCCTTTATAATGCACTTTGGGATACAGTGTGTATAAAAGGCATTGTCTAAAGCCAAATTCCTTTCCTTCCCTTTGTAAAGCACTTTGTGATACAGTGTGTATGAAAGACACTATATAAATCCAAATTCCTTTCCTTCCCTTTGGAAAGTACTTTGGGATACAATGTATATGAAAGGTGATATATAAACCCAGATTCCTTCCCTTTCCTTTGTAAAGCACCTTGTGATACAGTGTGTATGAAAGATACTATATAAATCCAAATTCCTTTCCTTCCCTTTGGAAAGTACTTTGGGATACAATGTGTATGAAAGGTGATATATAAACCCAGATTCCTTCCCTTTCCTTTGTAAAGCACTTTGGGATACAGTGTGTATGAAAGGCATGATATAAACCCAAATTCTTTTCTTTCCATTTGGAAAGTACTTTGGGATACAGCGTATATGAAAGGTGCTATATAAACCCAAATTCCTTCCATTCCCTTCCCTTTGTAAGCACTTTGGGCTACAGTGTGTATGAAAGACACTATATAAACCCAAATTCCTTCCGTTCCCTTTGTAAGGCACTTTGGGATACAGTGTGTAAGAAAGGTGCTAAATAAACCCAAATTTCTTCCCTTCCCTTTGTAAAGCACTTTAGGATACAGGGTGTATGAAAAGAGCTATATAAACCCAAATTCCTTCCCTTCCCTTTTTTAAAGTACTCTGGGATGCAGTGTGTGAGAAAGGCACTCTATCAACCTGAATTCCTTTCCTTCCCTTTGTAAAGCACTTTGGGATACAGTGTGTATGAAAGGTGCTAAATAAACCTGAATTCCGTCATTTCCCTTTGTAAAGCACTTTAGGATACAGTGTGTATGAAAAGAGCTATATGAACCCAAATTCCTTTCCTTTCCTTTGTAAAGCACTTTGGGATATACTTTGCATGAAAGATGGTATATAAACCCAAATTCCTTCCCTTCCCTTTTGTAAAGTGCTCTGGGATGCAGTGTGTAAGAAAGGCACTATATAAACCCAAATTCCTTTCCTTACCTTTGTAATGCACTTTGGGATACAGAGTGTATGAAAGACACTATATAAACCCAAATTCACACCCCAGGGTCCTTTAGTATACTTGACAAGTGCAGAATGCCAGCTGAGTTCAGCTGTCCCAGAGGTGGAGTCAATGGTAATGAGCTTAGGAATTAGCCAGTGAGAGAGAGCAAGAGGGTGTGCTGCCAGGAGTCAGCATAGAGGGCACCAGAATTATTTCTCTGCTGACTTAGCAACACTGCCCTGGAGTGCTCTCTTCTCGCTTCACTTGAAGAAACTTATTTTCTTTAGAACTGTTTAGTTTTCTGTTATTTGTGCTCCCTTTAGTATTCTTTTGCGGTAGTTTTCACTTATTTACTAGTTTTTTTTCGGTTCCCCTCAGTTCCAGGAAACCATAAATTCCATTCTACTTGCAGTTCCTGCTCTTTTTCTGAGGTGAATTTATATTGTGTCTGTGGTGAAATATCTGCGGTTTTATTCTAAAACATTTAAAAAGCTTAGCAGTTCCAATTTTTTATCGGGAAACACATTTTCTAACATTTTAACTTCATTTTTCTTACATAGGGAACCATTTTATTGCGGTTCTTTTCTGCGAGGGAACCATACTTTTTTTTATATTTTCCTTTTGGGAACCATAGTTTTAGAGATTTTTCTGACAAATTGGCATTTCAGAAACACCAAAAAAGAGGACTGGAACAACAGGATTTAAAAATTGTTTAAAGCGCTCTAAAATAGTGGCCAAGGCAGATGGCCTCGATCTTTGTCCAAGTTGTTTAGGTCCAGAACATGATTGGGAGCTATACTCTAAATTTTGGTCAAAAACAGTAAAAAAGAGAGCTAAGAGACTGGAAATAATGGCCTCTCAGTCTGCCTCCCCCTCTAACAAAACTGCTGAAGAGGGGTCTTCTTCTCAAAATACAGTTAAAGATAGGTCCTCTAAGGACCCCCTATAGAACAAGTCTGATAAAAATAATAATAATGACCAAGCTAAAAAAAAGACCAAAGAAGCAAGTTTCTGATTCAGTACCTGCTAAAAAGAAACAAAGAGAAACATATCACTACCCCTCCTGCTGAAAGACAAAGGGAGGGGCCAGTGACACAAAAAGATACAGCCTCTGCTGAAGACATGGCTAAAGCTTGGCATATATATCAGACTTTACAGACTATGGGCAATTTATTTAATGCCCCTCACACTTTAGAACCTGGGCTTACCCAGGGCATTTATTACACTGAGGGTGATGATGGTAATGAACCAAAGGGTGAACCTATAGAGCCAGATGTATCCCCTGACCAAGAATTTGACAATTCCTCTAATGGCCAGGAGGATTTTTCCTCTCATTTTACTTTTGTGCACCATATGGTGGACACCCTGGGCATCACTACCAAGGAGACCACTAATCAAGAGGAGGATGCAGACTATCTGGATACGATGGGTCTCCCTGCTGCTAAAAGGTTGCTTTTGCCCATTCATAAATCCATTCGCAGGGCAGCTTTTAAGCTTCTCCAGAACACCACTTCCGTTTCTGAAGTAGATAAAAAATTGAAAAGAAAAAACAGTTGGAAAGATCTAACACAGAATTCCTTTATGTGCAACCAGACCATGACGGGGTGATACAAGCTGCAGCTTGTGACAAAGCCAAAGTGCAACTTTCTTCTCAACCTCCTGAAAAGGAGGCTAGAAAACTGGACACAATTGGAAATAAATACTATACCATAGCCTCCTTGCGGCTTCGCCTTTCCACTTAACATGGCATACGCAGCTCAATATCAAAAGGCCCTCTGGAACTCTGTGTAACTCCCAGGTGGTGCTATCCCAAGGGCTACTACCCCTGCCTGACTGACTGCTGACAAGTTGAGGGGCCTAGGTCCAATGGCGGGTGCCTCCACCCAGAGGTCAGGGTTAATAGTGTCTGGTATGACTTAGTCACAACCCTCTGGGACACTGCAACCCCGTATTCTTCCCACTAGTGGTCCACACAATACATTAGGAATATCTTCACAATGTACAGTTACCCCCAGGACTGGCTCTGTCGACTGGACTCTGGGGACCCCCTGTAAAACAAGATGATACAGTGCAAAAGCCACAGAACAATACTTTAACATAAACGAATACCTCAGACAGTGTAACTTTGCTGAAACAAACAAATCTGATTTATTTAGGGGGATATAACAAGGATAGGGGGAAATCAGGTTAATTGGTTAAACAACATTAATAATCACAGTACTGTGCGCATATTCAGAGTCCCAAATTGTCACTTTCACTGGGTATCCAGGATGGGGGGGGGGAGCTAGCCAGGATCGGGTGCAGCTGGTTGCGGCCCTGTGATGGAAAAAAAAACACTTGCACAATACCCAATTGTAATCCGGAGCCGGATGGCTCAGTTCATGAAGAAATGAGAAAACAACAATTAGATGACACACTTGCAGTTTGATAAACAGATGGCAGGGAGCTACCCTGCTTTGTACTCACAAACTCAGTGCTGGGAACTGGATGGAAAGCAGATTGTCCTGGATTGCCAGGAGGAGGAGACCATGTGGACAAGGTCCTTGTGACTGGACCCCACTGTAGTTTAGAGCAAATGGATGTAGTCTGGATTAAGCTGGGGTTAACTTCCAGCTT
This sequence comes from Neoceratodus forsteri, assembly GCA_016271365.2. Taxonomy (NCBI): domain Eukaryota; kingdom Metazoa; phylum Chordata; order Ceratodontiformes; family Ceratodontidae; genus Neoceratodus; species Neoceratodus forsteri. Next base: position 533,356,294 of record CM028130.1, on the reverse strand, counting down.
CAGGCACTCAATTCACTGTACAGGGGATTTGAAACGTGATTCCCCACAAGCACTACACACATTTATATGTAAAAGGAAAGTACTATACCAGGCAGGCTGCTTCTCTATTGCAATCGCAATTACTGCACAATACCCGGGAGAACACACAGCAGATTCAGTTCCTGACAGACCAAGCGCGATTCAGCAATTTCTCCAGTCTTCTACAGAGTGAGCCCGGTTTCCTCACTTCTGGTGCTTCTTTCTCCTTACAACTCTGATTCAGTCCACACTGGCACTCACAAACAGTTGTAGGCCGAACTTCAGGGCCCCACATGAGCTTCCCGTGTGAAAACTCAACAGCGCAGGAACCCGGAGCTCCTTCCCTCTTCACAGTCACAACTCATCTGATCTTTCCAGTATACCGAGCTGGGTATTTCCTTTGAGTTCCTCCCAGTTCAGTTGGCTGGTTTGGCTGTCACTCACAGTAAACTCCCTCTGTTGGTGGAAAAAAGGTGCCAAAGTCCAGACTACAATTCCCAGAAGCATTGGCCATACAGTACATAGGTGGCTGGCTCCACAATGAGAGTCCAAGTTCTAATATGCCAGCAGCAGGCTCCATTTCAAAGGTCCCCCCACACTGATTGGTCCAGTTCAGCAGTTCAAAACTAGAATAGGGGACTAGGCAAACACAGTTCTGACTGCAAAGAAAAGCAGGTTAGACAAACTGTATTTTCATTATTACTCTAAATGATGTCTGGAAAACAGGTACATCTTTGAAAAGTGCTCACTCTGCCCACTTAGTGACAGCAGAAATGGAGCGATTTGGCAGCAGCTCAAGCGGGACTCAAGCAAGAAAACACACAGACCCCCATCCAAATTAATTATGTCTGCAGGCAGACAGCTCTTAAAGAGACAGTACCAGGGGCTCTAAAAGCACTCACAGATAAACGGCTTAGATGCGGAACACCATCCAGGCTTGGAGCATTCAAGCAAGCTCCTAGAAGACTTTTGGGAACCCCCATTTGCAGGGGAGTTACACTCTTCCCGGCCTGGAAAAAGCTTGGCGACCGTGTAAAGCAAGTACCCCCATAAGTTTCAATTGCAACCATATACACTTGCATCAGGATCACATTAGGCTCATACATGTAATCATCAGTCAATATATCACTTTACCAGGAACACATTTCTGAAACTTTTCGGTACGTCACTCTTACGAGTATTACACACACACATTACATAACTCAGGTTATTACCTCTTGTATGAAACCCTGAGAGAGGGGCCCTTCCTATCAGCATACCTTGGGGCTGGATGGGGCAGGGCACCATACCCAGAGGGCAACACAAGTAACTTGGAGTTGGCACTGATGTTCAGTTTGGGCAAGGAGCTCAGGGACACATACACTCCTTTGTGGACAACATTGTGAGGCAAGTCCACAGGCCTCCCAGAGGAATCATAACTGAGGTGCACCACAGGCTTTACAGCTCGACCAGTCTTTCTAGGGGGAACTGTTACAGTCTCTGCTCTCTGAGCCTCATTTTCCGCATTGTCCTCACTTGTCAGGGAAGTCTCCATGGGGGTAGAGAGGCTAGAACTTGGGGCACTTTCAGCTCCAGAAGTTACAGTCTCTTGAGTCCACAACACTTGGCTCACATGGAGAGCTTTCGGACACTGGCAGTGGACCGTCAGGGCACTCAAAATACTCTTCTTGTTCTGGTGTATCGCCAATCTGTTCCAGTCCATCATTTTCTTCCCCTGAAAGCTCAAACAGTTCAGCCATACACAATGATTCCATATCATCTGACTTGATGCTTTTTTGCACTTCACTTTCTGGGAGCATTGGCTCCAGGGACAAGGCTGGGGGCTTAGACAGTCCAGAAGGCTCAGCTTCATCTCCAGTATTGACTAGGGGATTGCCCTGAAACAATTGACTCAGTTCATAAGAAGGGTAGTATTCAAAGTCACACTCACTTTCCTCTGATATGGACTGACAGTCATGTTCAACTGCGATCTGTGGAGGGGAACACTTTAACTCAGCTTCTGTAGGTACAGACTTTCTTGATTTTTTCTTAGCAGCAGCTCTAGTCACTGGACCAGAGGGGGCATTTTCTTGGGGCTCAGACTCAATCAAGATTTGTCCAATGGGCAGTAAATGATTTCTATGCATTGTTTTAACATCTTTTGAATTATTCTCAGGCCTTACTTTGTACACAGGCAGATCATCTAGTTTGCCCACTACAATGTGGGGAGATGGTGCCATCTGTCAGCAATCTTGTGTTTGCCATGCAGTCCCAGATTTCTTAGCAATACCCAATCTCCCTCCTGGAGTGCCTGTGCTTTCACCTTTTTATCATACCTTTCTTTGTTGGCCAGATTTCTTTTGGCAGCCATGGTTTGAGCCAGTTGGGCAAGCAATATGATTTAGCTGGGCCTTTAACTTTGCACATACTGTAAATAGTTGTCAGCTCGAACCCCATCAGGAGAGACCCCAAAGCACACATCTACCGGCAGTCGAGCTTCTCTTCCAAACATCAGGCGGTAGAGGGAGAACCCAGTGGCATCACGTTTGGTGCAGTTGTAGGCATGTACCAGGGTGCTAATTTGTTGGCTCCATCTAGGCTTGTCCTTTGGGTGGAGGGTGACTAGCATATCTAGCAAAGTGCAGTCGAAACATTCAGGCTGTGGGTCCCCCTGGGGGTGGTAAGGGGTGGTTCTGGACTTTCGCACTCCCCACAGAGAAAGTGTCTCTTTGATCAGACGACTCTCAAAGTCTCTCCCTTGATCAGAATGGATTCTTTGTGGAGCCCCATAGTGAACAAAAAGCTTGCTAAGTACTTTTTGCCACAGTGGTCGCTTCTGGTCCTTGGTGGGAAAGCTTGGGCGATCTCGAAATGGTCAGTGACCACCAGCACATTACTAATATTTCTTTGATCTGACTCCAAACTCAGAAAATCAAACAGACCAGCTCCATGGATGCACTGGTGGTGTGATGCTAACAAGGGGCATCCCTCTGGGGAAAAGCTTTCCTCTGTAAGCAGCTTACAAGTTCAGACCGTAAGGCTCCACATCAGCCCCATCTCCAGGCCAAAATAGAATCTAGATCTCACCAAGTCGTGTTCTGTCTATACCAAGGTGCCCCATGTGGTTATGTGAGGACCTCAGTACTGAATCTCGAAAGGCAGTGGGCAGCACTAATTGTTGTTTGTCTACTTGCCCCCCTCTGTCTACTGTTTCTCTGTATAACAGTCTATTGATCAGTTTCAACTTAGAACCTTCTTTTTATAACAATGCAGTTCTCAAATCAGTGGAATGTAATTTGGAAACATCTTTCCCTGTATTTAGGGCTTCTAAAGCTGATTTGATCATGGGATCTCGGGATTGAGCCCGCCAAATACTGTCATTGTCCAGCTGAGGCAGTGCACCAATGTTTGTTCCAGAAAAGTGGCAATAAGCAGCAGGTATGCAATTCTCAGAGGGTCCCAAACAATCCACCATACAATCCACTACATCCGCGGACATTTGTTCCTCCCTGTCAAACTTCTGGCAGAGTGCTCTAATATCAGGCTCTGACAGTCTGACCCAGTCATTCTGGGGAATAGGCCTCCAGGAGAGAGCATCAGCATCTATGTGGTTCAGGCCTGCTCTCTATTCAACTGCATAGTCGTAGGTAGATAAGGCAGAGAGGCACCTATGGCCAGTGGCATCCAACTTAGCTGAAGTCTGCACATAGATCAAAGGATTATTGTCAGTCTTTACTAGTATCTTAGCCCCATACAAGTACTCATGGAATTGATCAACAATGGCCCACTTCAAAGCTAGGAACTCTAACTTGTGTACAGGATAGTTCTTTTCAGAAGGGGTCAGGCTTCTGCTGGCAAAGGCCACTGGTCTCAGGCCATTCTCATGCTCTTGGTACAACACAGCCCCCAACCCTTGCAAGCTAGCATCAGTGTGCAGGACATAAGGTTTTGTTGGATCAGCATAAGCCAGCACTGGAGCATGGGTAAGTTGATATATGATCTCATGAAAAGCAGTCTCATAATCAGGAGTTCAGTGGGCCCCAAATACTTCACTTGGACGAAAATACACTCTTTCAGTCTCGAGAGACGCTGACTTTTTGTGTTTTTTGTGGGTTGGGGGATACCCTTGAATAAGGTTAAGTAAAGGGCGGATCACTCTTGAATAGTCCTTGATGAAATGCCAATAATAGCCACAGAATCCCAGGAATCTTTGCAGTTCTTTTAGATTTTTGGGCTGTGCCAGCTGGTCAAGGCCTCGACTTTACTTGGGTCAGTCTCTATTCCCTCGGTGGATACTATGTGTCCCATATGTAACCCTCCTGCAAATGGGGGTTCCCAAAAGACTTCCAGGAGCTTGCTTGAATGCTCCAAGCCTGAATGGTGTTTGGCGTTTAAGCCATTTATCAGTGAGTGTTTTTAGAACCTCTGGTACTGTCTCTTTAAGAGCTGTCTGCTTGCAGATATAATTAGTTTGTAGGGGAACATGTGTTTCTTTGATTGAGTACCACTCGAGCTGCTGCAATTCACTCCATTTTTGCAGTCACTAAGTGCAAAGGAACCTATCTGAAAGATGTAACTGTTGCCAGAAACCATTTAGAGTAATAATGAAATTACAGTTTGTCTAACCTGCTTTCTTTGCAGTCAGAACTGGTGTCTGCCTAGTTCCCCATTCTGGTTTTGAACTGCTGAACTGACCAATCAGTGTGGGGTGCTAGCTCTAAATGGTGCCTTGGACGAATCAGAACTTGGACTCATAATCTGAGCCAGCCACAAGAGGATTGCTGGGCAGTGACTCTGGGAGATGTGGTAGACTTCGCGCCTTTTTGGACCAACAGAAGCAGTTATTGTGAGGACAGCCAATCCAGTCAAGAACTGGGAGGAACTCAAAGGAAGTGCCCGGTTTTGTCTGTTGGGTTTCAGTTGAGCTCTGGCAGTGAAGAAGGAAGGAGCCCTGTGCTTTTCAGTGTGCAGTTTTAGTCGGGAAACGTGCAAGGCCCAGAGTTCCGGTCTGCAGCTTGTGTAACTGCTTGTTAGGACTGAATCCATCCTGTGAAGAGAATCAAAGGATATCTGAAGAGTAGAAACCAGGCTCACCCTGTAGAAGATTGGAGAAATTGCTGGATTGCACTCGGTCTGTCAGGAACTGAATCTGCTGTGTGTTCTCCGAATTGTGCAGTAATTGAGATCGGGATAGAAGCAGCCTGCCTGGTATAGTACTTTCTGTTTTACCATATAAATGTGTGAAGAGGCTTGTGTACCTCAAGTGAATCCTGCTGCCATTAAAGGACTTTTGCCTGTTGCAGTTTGCCATATAAATGTGTGAGGAGTCTCGTGGAGCTCAAGAGTAGCCCTGCTGACATTGAAGGACCATATCTTGTTTGGAGGTCGGGAGTACTAATTACGGTCGCCCTGTTGAATTGCCACATTGAATCCAAATGGAACCACTGTACTGCTGACTGTTTAAACTAATTTTTCTTTTCCCTGTGTGAAAGGGCCCCTACCAGCTGCCACGGTTTGGACTAGCCACTAGGGCTTGGGTACCCAGGGACAGTAACTGGTAGTGATAGGCCTGTGCACAGAGCCATAGGTAGATGAGTAAAGTGATAAGCTAATTAACCTGATTTCCCCCTATCCTTGTTATATTCCCCTAAATAAACCGAGCTGCTTGTTTCAGCAAAGTTATACTGCCTGAGGTATTTGTCTATGTTAAAGTATTGTACTGTGATTGTTGCACTGTATCTTATTTTACAGGAGGTCCCAGTGCCTGAACCAGCCCTGGGGGTAAGTGTATACTGTGAAGGTAATTCTGATATATTGTGTGGGCCACTAGTGGGAAGAAAGAGGTTGCAGTGTCCCAGAGGGCTGTGACCAAGTAAGTTTAACTATTGCATAACCTGACCTCTGGGTGGAGGCACCCGCCATTGGATCCAGGCCCCTCAACCTGTTAGTGGCAAATCAGGCAGGGGTAGTAGCCCCTGGGATAGCGCCATCTAGGGGTTACACATATACTTTACAGATGTTTGAAAGAATTGACACTTATCAATGGATAGTTTAAGGCCAAAGTCTTCCAGTCGGTCCAACACCTTGAATAATCTGCTCTCACGTTCCTCCAGTGAGCTGCCAAACACAATATCATCATCTAGGTATTCCAGGCACTCTAATAAGTTCATGTCCCCCACTGCACGCTCCATCAGTTGCTGAAAGGTGGCTGGGGTGCCTGAAATCCCTTGAGGCATCCTCAGGAATTCATAGAAGCCAAGCGGACAGATAAAGGCTGTCTTCTCATGGTCTTCTGGGGCCATCGGGATCTGGTAGTACCCACTGCGAAGATCCAGCACAGAGAACCACTTGCTACCGTTCAGGCAGTCCAAAGCATCCTGAATGCGGGGCATTGTATACTGATCAGGAATAGTCCGCCGTTTTAAAGTGCAATAATCCACACACATTCTTACTGACCCATTCTTTTTTCTCACTACCACAATGGAGGAAGCATAGGGGCTTCTGGATTCTTGTATTACACCAGCAGCTAGCATCTCTTGCAGATGCCATCTCACATCATCTATGTCAGCAGGGGCCAGGGCTCGAGACCTCTCACGAAACGCCTTTCATTATGCAGCCGGATGTGGTGCCAGCTCCCCACACATCCCACGTCCCATTCCTTTAAGGAAAACACCTGGTCTCTCTGGCAAGCTTCTCACTGTTCCTCACTTTCCATTCAGCTGGCAACGGGGAGTCACCAAAATCAAACAAGTCAGGCGTTACTCTGTCATTCTTCCCCAAACTCTTGCTACTGGGTAGCACTGCAGTGTCTGCACAATGCATGTTAGCCAGGGTGCAACCTCTATTTACTCAAATCTCTCTGTCAGACACATTATGAACTTGAACCATTACCCTGCTGGCATAAGAATGGGCTCTAGCAGGCAAAATACTAGGCATGACTAGCAATCCCTCCAGCAATTTCCCATTGCTTGGTGCATCCAACATGAGGATTTTATTCTTGACATCCTTTCTGATACAGACTTCCCCCTGGAGGGTACACTGGGCATTTGGCACCAGTATCAGAGACTGAGGATCCTTTCTCCAGACAACTCCAGCCGGTTCCTCTGGTTCCACTTTGTCAGCATCTCTCTGTGCCTCACAGGCCTTCTTGATCAAGGCCAGAATTCTTAAAGCTCTACTAGTCCTTGACCCCTGTTTTTCATAACTCAACTGTGCCAGCCGTCCAAACATATGTGCATTGGTTCCAATTAGTAAAGGAACCCCATCATACAGTCCAGTAGGGGAACCCACTAAGGCCAGGGTCTCTACTTGCTCTGCTATTCCAACCGCAGAGGTGGGGAAAGACAGCCAAATTCGGATACACCAGGAGTAGGGGTAGGCCTTCTCACTTAACCCCCATACATGCAGTCCTTCTAATGGTTGTAAGGGTATGTCTGACAAATGCTTTTGATACCAATCCTGGAACATAATTGTCACTTGGGAGCCACTGTCTAATACAGCTCTTGTAGACACTCCATTCACCTTTACAGTGGTCTCCATGGAGGGACCCACTATTCTGGACCAGTCTGGAGATGCGGTAGCGTGGGCCTTGGCAACTGACCTTGCCACAGAAGGATGTGAGTTAGCCTTTTTGGGACCCTCACTGGGACCATTTTCTGCATCTGTTAACCACTGACTAGTTCTCCGAAGCTGTCCTTGTAGCCGGCTCACCACTCTCTCTAAGTCTTTCTGAGACCGGCATTCCCTCTTCATGTGCCCATCCTTCCCACAATTATGGCAAAATATGTCTGCTGAAGTTTGGGGTGACTGAGGCATCACTGTGGGGGCTGCGGCATTGGTACTATCAAGAGAAAAGCTTGGTGCCACCTCAGCCAGCGGTGGGTTGGACATTTGGAGACATCTTTTCAGTTCCCTCACTTCCATAGTCAATGCATCAAGTTTCAAACTGTTGTCAACATGAGTACGCACCCCAACCCCCATAGCAGAAGCAGTCGGGCAAGTGTGAGTGCCTGTGCTCATAGGAGTATCCTTCATGATGAGACTGTTTGTTACTTTCCTAATCTCCCTCGGCAAGTCCTCCCAGTGCGGGGTGTATACAGCCATCCCCCCTTGGCAGGCACTTAATCCTTGACTTTCATCATGGGTTTTCGGTGATCCCTGGCAGTCAGCAGCCGACCCCCGCCTTTGGAGCAGAGGTTGTAGCAGCTACAACTACGCGGGCTCTGAGAACTCCTTCCTCAACTTCCTGGTTCTTTCATCAAATCACAATAATCCGTGGTTACCTCTCTTGTCATGAAGCCTCAACTGAAGGAGCTGCAATTTTGAGTGCTTTGCATGTTGCAATATGTGCCCCAACCTCACACGGTTTAAGTCACTGGCGGCCACCCCCCCCCTTTCCGGTAGGCCCGCTGTAGCGCTCCTTCCAGATGAGTAAAATATGCAGATAAACTTTCCCCTGGCCATTGTTTTGTACCTTGAAACTTCCACATCAAGCTCTTCCTTATCTCAATACTCCCAAAATTGCATTCAAGTGCAGTTAGGTACTTTTGGGCAGATGCCTCAGGGTTTGTGGACCTCAAAGACTTAATGGCTTCCAGAGCGGGACCTTTCAGGCTCTCTAGGATTCTTTTCCATTTCTCAGCCTCTGTACACTGCCACTCAGATATCAAAAGGGGCAGCACAGTCTATCCAGGTCTCCCAATCATCCTTCCCTTGTAGGGTGGGGAGGGTGCCGGAGAAAATTCTCAACCTGCGGTAAGAGTCGTGACTATTGGCAGGTACAGACATGGGGGCTTGCACTGGCACAGAAGGAGGGGCAATAACAAGTGCTGGAGGGGAAGAGGGTGTTGGTGGAGGAACGCCTCAGGTGGCAATAATAGTTTTAAGTCCTTCACCGTTTTCCCTTCCCCCAACAATAATTTAGCAAATTTCTCCTCAAAAGTTTCAGATAATGGGGGAGGCACATTCTTCTTGGGGTCTTTACTGTCTTTGGTTATCACTCTCCAGAAAGTGAGGGTTATCCTGGGGGTAACAGTCTGTGGCACTTTAGAACTGTCTACAGGGTCCTTACACTCTATTAGGGCCATGAAAGTTTGGGTGAGCAGATCAGCCTATCGCCCCTCTACCACAGGGTCTCGTAAACATTCAACCTTGGAAAGTACTCCCTCTACAGTGTCTGTACTGGTACCCAGCGGGATATCCAAGATAAGTATAGCATTTTGGAGGTCGATCTCTTCCCCAGTACACCACTTCACCAGCTGGTGTACAGCCACTTCTGTCGGGGTACCAATTTATTTTTTTTAACAGTGGTTCATAAATATGGCCACTAGAGGACACACAATCCCAGCAGTGAGCCTCAAAGATGTAACCCCCAGGTGGCGCTATCCCAAGGGCTACTACCCCTGCCTGACTGACTACTGACAGGTTGAGGGGCCTAGGTCCAATGGCTGGTGCCTCCACCTAGAGGTCAGGGTTAATATTGTCTGGTATGACTTGGTCACAGCCCTCTGGGGCACTGCAACCCCCTTTTCTTCCCACTAGTGGCCCACACAATACATTAGGAATATCTTCACAATGTACACTTACCCCCAGGACTGGCTCTGTCGACTGGACTCTGGGAACCCCCTGTAAAACAAGATAATACAGTGCAAAAGCCACAGAACAATACTTTAACATAAACGAATACCTCAGACAGTGTAACTTTGCTGAAACAAACAAATCTGATTTATTTAGGGGGCTATAACAAGGACAGGGGGAAATTAGGTTAAACACATTGATAATCACAGTACTGTGCGCATATTCAGAGTCCCAAATTGTCACTTTCACTGGGTACCCAGGATGGGGGGAGGGGCTAGCCAGGATCGGGTGCAGCTGGTTGGGGCCCTATGATGGAAAAAAAAAACACTTGCACAATACCCAATTGTAATCCGGGGCCGGATGGCTCAGTTCGTGAAGAAATGAGAAAACAACAATTAGATGACACACTTGCAGTTTGATAAACAGATGGCAGGAGCTACCTGCTTTGTACTCACAAACTCAATGCTGGGAACTGGATGGAAGGCAGATTGTCCTGGATTGCCAGGAGGAGCAGACCATGTGGACAAGGTCCTTGTGACTGAACCCCACTGCAGTTTAGAGCAAATGGATGTAGTGTGGATTAAGCTGGGGTTTACTTCCAGCTTCAGGCACTCAGTTCACTGTACAGGGGATTTGAAACATGATTCCCCACAAGCACTACACACATTTATATGTAAAAGGAAGCTATTGTACCAGGCAGGCTGCTTCTCTATCGCGATTGCAATTACTGCACAATACCCGGGAGAACACACAGCAGATTCAGTTCCTGACAGACCGAGCGCGATTCAGCTATTTCTCCAGTCTTCTACAGGGTGAGCCTGGTTTCCTCACTTCTGCTGCTTCTTTCTCCTTACAACTCTGATTCAGTCCACACTGGCACTCACAAACAGTTGTAGGCCGAACTTCAGGGCCCCACACGCTCTTCCTGCGTGAAAACTCAACAGCGCAGGAGCCCAGAGCTCCTTTCCTCTTCACAGTCACAACTCATCTGATCTTTCCAGTAGACAGAGCCGAGTATTTCCTTTGAGTTCCTCCCAGTTCAGTTGGCTGGTTTGGCTGCCACTCACAGTAAACTCCCCCTGTTGGTGGAAAAAAGGCGCCAAAGTCCAGACTATAATTCCCAGAAGCATTGGCCATACAGTACATAGGTGGCTGGCTCACAATGAGAGTCAAGTTCTGATTTGCCAGCAGCAGGCTCCATTTCAAGGTCCCCACACTGATTGGTCCAGTTCAGCAGTTCAAAACTAGCATGGGGGACTAGGCAAACACAGTTCTGACTGCAAAGAAAAGCAGGTTAGACAAACTGTATTTTCGTTATTACTCTAAATGATGTCTGGAATAGGGTTGTCCAGAACTAGTTCGGTAAGGTCGAACCCTCCTCAAACCCTGGTGTTCGGTTCTAGGTTGAACTCAAACACTACAAAAGGTTATAAAGAGGTTCAAATCACCGAGAGATGATTGTCTGTTTGCGCTTGCATAAGCTGGCGCACCCACGCACGGGTCAGGTGGGGTCGGCAGCATGCTGAGCCAAGGATCTGTGGGGGTATTTAGGCAGGTGTGCCACGCAGGAGAGGCCATTTGCTGAGGATCGAGCGGAGGCAGCAGCAGCCTAGCTAAACTGTACTACTAGCGTTAGCAGTTAGCGCACGCCACTCTTGTCCAATACTGGCCACTTCCATCATCCATTTTCCTGTGAGAACAAGAGAAAGGCTGAAAAAAGCTCAAAATCGGGTGGGAGTGGGACTAGGGGGAGGTTCAGGACAGGTGGAGGGATTAATCAAGAATTGGGAAGGGACTGGGGAATAGGGAGGGATCGAGACCGAGATCAATCAATATCAGGACTGGAGGAGGACTCAGGAGGACTCGGAGAGAGAATAAAAAAAATAAGAAGTGAAGAACCTTTGTGAAATGTGATTATTTGAAACTGCAGCACTGCTCAGTCAGTGGTGCACACTGCACTCAGCAGCTGCCAGCAACAAGCATACAAGGGGGGCAAAAAAAGGCAAATAAATCTGAACCCTTCCCAGTGTAGTGTGTGTGGTAACAGAGAAGCCCAGTGTGTGCCCCTTGACTGCACTGTACCCTACCCAGTGTGTGTTACAGAGAGAAGCCCAGTGGCCAGTTGTGTGGTGGCATTAACCTTACATGACAGAAACGTAGAAATATAATTCTCATTCCCTGGGTTGCATGTGTGACTCCGTCTCCTCTGGTCAGCCCATCACCGTGCTGCTGTGTGCCCCTTGACTGCACTGTACCCTATCCAGTGTGTGTGTGTTACAGAGAGAAGCCCAGTGGCTAGTTGTGTGGTGGCGTTAACCTTACATGACAGAAACGTAGAAATATAATTCTCATTCCCTGAGTTGTTGGTTATGTATGTGACTCCGTCTCCTGTGGTCAGCCCATCACCCTGCTGCTGTGTGCCTCTTGACTGCACTGTACCCTACCCAGTGTGTGTTACAGAGAGAAGCCCAGTAGCTAGTTGTGTGGTGGCATTAACCTTACATGACAGAAATGTAGAAATATAATTCTCATTCCCTGGGTTGCGTATGTGACTGTCTCCTGTGGTCAGCCCATCACCGTGTTGCTGTGTGCCCCTTGACTGCACTGTACCCTACCCAGTGTGTGTGTTACAGAGAGAAGCCCAGTGGCTAGTTGTGTGGTGGCATTAACCTTACATGACAGAAACGTAGAAATATAATTCTCATTCCCTGAGTTGTTGGTTATGTATGTGACTCCGTCTCCTGTGGTCAGCCCATCACCCTGCTGCTGTGTGCCCTTGACTGCACTGTACCCTACCCAGGTGTGTGTTACAGAGAGAAGCCCAGTGGCCAGTTGTGTGGTGGCATTAACCTTACATAACAGAAACATAGAAATATAATTCTCATTCCTGGGTTGTGTATGTGACTCCGTCTCCTGTGGTCAGCCCATCACCCTGCTGCTGTGTGCCCTTGGCGGCACTGTACCCTACCCAGTGTGTGTTACAGAGAGAAGCCAGTGGCCAGTTGTGTGGTGGCATTAACCTTACATGACAGAAATGTGAAATATAATTCTCATTCCCTGGGTTGCGTGTGACTCCGTCTCCTGTGGTCAGCCCATCACCCTGCTGCTGTGCACCCCTTGATTGCTATGTGTATGCCTATGCCCAGCAGCCCAATCATTCTGTAAGCCTTGAACCTGGGATCCTTTAGTTGCAAACTGTCATATTCTTCAATTACTTTTAGTCCACGGTATCACAGTGTCACACAGCCAAAATAAAATTTTGGAGTTGTGGCCAGCTATCACAGATCACATTGCTTTGTTACACAGGAATTGTTTGGGTGTGGGTGTGTTCACCGCAGTATACTAGTAGTGCTGGTACTTACTGTCTGTTATGGCTGACACCAACATAGATGAAGCATCTAGTGCTGGTGTTGAAGCAGTGTTGTTGGTAGTGGTAATCCTGGTGCTAGCAGAAATAACCAAAATGTTTCACGTGATAAAATTCAACAAACAGCAAAGAGCAACAGTGAAGTGTGGTAGGGGGACCTTTTAAGAAAACCTGTACAGCTGTTGGGGTCACACGGAGAGGCACCATAAGGCATGCCATTCATGCTGTTAAGATCCCTGTGACTAGCAGCAATAATGCAAGTGACAGTGAGTCCTCTCTGACTCAGACAGTAGCTCTTTGTCTCAGTCCCGACACTGTTGTGTCTCACGACAAATCATTACTTCCTCAACAAAGTGAAATGAGCAAGTCTGCTGACAATGAATCAGGTAGTGCACTTGCAAATACATCCAGCACTGTTGGCAATGAAAAGGACATATCCATTGAATCCACCACTTCTGTGTTGGCCAGCAATGAAAATCCATCAGAGTCTTCTGCCCACTCTTCTAGCACCAAGGAGCATGTCCCAGGTTCTGTTAGGACAGGTGAAAAGACACAAACAGTCTTTAGCTATCTTCCTAGCACTCGAACAAAATCTGTCACATCTGAGGTGTGGAATTATTTCTCTGTCAGTAAAACTGATCCATGCAGAGCAATTTGTTCCCTGTGTAAACAGAGGGTAAGCCGGTAAAGTTGTGTCATGCCTTGGCACCACAGTTCTTAAACGCCATCTGAAAAGCATTCGGTTTTGCTTGATCATCCAAAACCCATGTCCTCCATCTTCCAGACCACACATGAGAAGGGTCAGGAACTGAAATGGATACTGAATTGTCTAAACTTGATGCGACAGAACCACTGCCAGCCCTAGGATCACTGTTACCACCAATGCCAGCACTATTAGTATCAGTTGCACATCCAGTGATGGCACTGAATGTATAAGTCCTAGTCCACCATCTCTGCATCCATCTGCCCATCAAGCACGGTGTATAATAAACCAGCAGGGACATGTTGCAAACAGCTAACACTGTCTCAGGCATTTGAAAGGAAGAATACCTTTACTAGAAATCATCCAAAGACCCTTCATCTTAATCACCGATTGGTGAACTGTTAGCCGAGCCCCTACTCCCATACTCTTTTGGTAGATCATGAGGATTTTAGGGAGCTCATGACATTAGCAGAGCCTCGTTACAATGTTCCTCATCGAAGGTACTTTTTCCATGTTGAAATACCAACATTTATCAGGCTTTAAAGCGACAGTGATGCTTGCATTTAAACTCATGGAGGGTGGGGTTATTCATGTCACAACAGATATGTGGACCAGCACTCAAAACATAGATTACATGTCCCTTACCGCTCATTGGGTCACATTTTCTTGTGCTTTCAAAAACAAAGACACCCCAAAAGATGGCACTGCTGCATAAAGAAGTTTGGGCAAAGTCATACTGCTGCAAACATCTTGCAGGAACTAAATGACCTCCTTGACGAATGGGTTTATTCTCATGGTCTAAAATGTGGCTTCATAGTAAGTGACAACGGAGCCAACATCTTGAAAGCAGTACAGGATGGAGGATTTCTGCATGCTTCTTGCTTTGCACATTGCTTACACTTAATTGTCACAGGATTTCTCAGCAACGAAACACAAGTGGATGGTATGATTGCTGTTTGCAAAAAATTGTGACTCACTTTCACATTCAACCAAGGCTATACGGACATTGTCCGTAACTGCAAAAACCACAAGCTGCCCCAGCAAAAGCTGATTCAAAATGTTTCCACTGTTGAACTCAACGCTTTATATGCTGCAGCCTCTTGGAGCAAAAAGCAAGTATGTACATGAGTATTGCTCCAGTTGCATTATTGGAGATGGCATTATGCTGTCTGTGCTGCAGTGGAAATTAATGGAGACAGTGTGCTGTATCCTAGCTCCTTTGAGACAGCTACAAGGACATGTCTTCTGAAGGCGCATCTGTGAGTCAGGTTATCCCACTCATAATGCTCATTTCACATCATCTTAGTGTTCTAAATCTAGAAATAGAAAAGACAGATCTGAAGCGCAGACAACATGTCGCCTGTATCATGGGAATCTCGTAAAAGAGAATGAGCGCGCTTCAAAACCAATGACAAATTAGTTGCAATGACGTAAATCAAAACACTACATCCTTGCAACTCTCTTAGATCCCAGGTTCAAGGCTATACATCTTCCAAAAACAGATGATATAGAGCAGTACAAATGTATGTTGCTAGATGAGCTGCAGCACTCACAGGAGTCAAACACAGACACGCACAATACCCTCAGGTTGTCATCCCCACAACATGCAGGTTCATCTTCACAAAGGGATCCAGAACTGGAAAAGTCACCAAACATTAACAGTAGTTGTTCCACAACTGCCACTTCTTCAGCCCTTAGTAGCAAGCTAAATGTGTGGCAAAACCTTTCCCAAATTGCTGCCATATCAGCTTCTGCTGATTCCTCTTCTGAGCGGTCTCTGTCCATCATGGTAGACAGTTACCTGCAAGAACTGCCTATTCCTATTGATGCATGCCCTTTTGAATACTGGAGATCAAAAAAGTCAATTTGGACAGAGCTGTATGATGAAGCCTGTAAATATCTTGGTTGTCCTGCAACAAGTGTCTCTTCAGAGCATGTTTAGTACAGCTGACAATATTGTGACAGACACCAGAAATAGGTTGCTGCCAGAAATATACCGTTAACTTTTATTAAGATTAATAAGTCAAGATTTTCATATCCCTACAACAGTATACAAACTGATCCTGAAGTGATTGATGTTGTGGATGTTGATGATGATGACAACTCAGATGGTGGTGGCTGGTAAATACTGTGTGGGACAGAGTCTCTCTGCACCAAAAGGAACTTTTGCAGACTGTGATGACTTTGGTTGTCGCTCTCTTTCTCGATCTACTACCTTGGACTATATACCCTCAAAACTTTTTCATGGCAAACTGCTTTGTAGCTAGGGTCTAAACTAAAGTCAACAAGTTTTATATACAGGGCAATTTTAACATCAGTGGAACAGGCCCAAATTTGGCATAAAGGGACACTGTCATGTCAATCCTTTCCGTATCATATTATTTATAGTTAAAGTGCAAACATATATTTTGATTTACCTTCTGTGACTTTGTGGTGCATCAGTATGGGCTGGGACAGGAGACGGTCTATTTTTCAATTTTAAAGAGGACAAAACAATGAGTTCTAATTGGTAGCTGTTTATTATTTTTTCAATTACAGAAATGTTAGCCATAAACTAAAAATGGATGCTAGTACATGGGTGAGAGTTGTGGGTTGGTTTTAATATGGGTGTAAGGGTGGCATGGGTGCTACTGCACAAATGAGGGTGGTGGAAGAAAAGTGGAATGGGTGATGGGTTGAAAGGTGGGTGTTGTTTTAGTTCTTTCATTTACAGATTCGTGATCAGCTGGGGATGGTGAGGAAAAAAATGATGACAGACCGAACCTACTGTACACATAATTTATATTCTTATTAAATACATTGCAAACTGCTGCCACCTAGCACAATTGTCCTGTCCCCTTTAAAAAGAATAAAGGAATCAGAAATAAAGAAAATCTGCATCAGCAGTTTCCACAGAATGTGACGTATCATAAAGTGTTTTTGCTTTACAAGTAGTGATAATTTGATACATAATGGGGTTGACAGACGCTGTCCCTTAAACATCACATGCCAACTGCTGCAGCTACATTAAATGTTCCTTAGTATGTGGTGAGGAAACCACTTTTTTTTATTTATGTGACTGAAATACAGATTTTATTGAAGTATCAGCTGCAAAAATGTATCATCTTAGAAAGTTGTATGTATTACTTCAATTTGCCAACAAAAATGTTGGTATATGTATGTACATACCTTAGAAAATTGCATGCATTTTTTGCCAGCAACAATGACTGGCGTATTTTTTATTCAAATGTCTTGACTGACTACGTTATGACATAATATGTTTTGCAACAGTTCCACATGCTGCTGCTGTAGTACTTGGCTTGACTTTGTTATAAAAGCTTTCTTTAAACATAGCAACTTTTGATTTACTCATTTAAAACAGAAAGCAGCAAATAGCTGAAATTAGGTAATATCAGTTATTTTTCTCATAATTCATGACGATGAGTATATATAACTGAGTACATAAATGGCTAATGTGCCTCTTTTCTTTCATTAAGGAACTATGATGCAGCTGCAGCAGGAAAACTTTTAACATATGTGGGTGGGCCTGTTACGTATTAAGTTGCTGGCTTTAGCAAACAGAAGAAACCATAGATAAAACTGGTTGTATTCCTATCAATGTCACATGATCATTTCTCTCCCCTTATATTGAACAGTTTTTCCTTTACATGTATTTTATTACTATCTTTGTTACTGGCAGCACAATAAAAAAATAGGGTTCGAGTTCTAAAAAGTTCTAAAAAAGATTAGAACCCTAGAACTTTTTCAAAAGTTCTAGACTAGAACTAGAACCCAGAACTTCAGAGGGTTCTGACAACCCTAGTCTGGAAAACAGTTACATCTTTGAAAAGTGCTCACTCTGCCCACTTAGAGATGGCAGAAATGGAGTGATTTGGCAGCAGCTTGAGTGGGACTCAAGCAGGGAAACACACAGACCCCCATCCAAATTAATTATGTCTGCAGGCAGACAGCTCTTAAAGAGACAGTACCAGAGGCTCTAAAAGCACTCACAGATAAACGGCTTAGATGCGGAACACCAACCAGGCTTGGAGCATTCAAGCAAGCTCCTGGAAGACTTTTGGGAAACCCCAATTGCAGGGGGGTTACACTCTGCTTTAGCTATATGCCAACAGAGCCTGGCTAGACTGTCCTAAGTCCTGGCAGAAACTGTTAGGACAGCCTTAGAGGCAACCAAATACCAGTTTTGTATGGCTGTGGACACTAATGACACTGCCTCCAGGGCTATGGCACAGGTTATCTCCCTGAGGCGTTATGCCTGGCTGACAACCACTAATCTTTTGCAGGACACTCAATCCAAGGCCATGGATTTCCCCTGCAAGAGCAATTCTTTCTTCAGGGACAAAACTGAAGCTTGCATGAAAAAGGTGGAGGAATATAAAACTACCCATCAAAGCAATGCTGCTAAAGAAAAGGCCTCTACTTCTCAGAAATCTTGGAATAGGGGAAACAGAGCCAGGGGCTACTATCCCAGGGCTTTCTACCCAATGCCTATGACCCTAGACTACTCTCAGGTGAGAAGCTATTTCTGGAGCAGAGGAAAGAGAGCTCAGAGAAGGTCCAGCTCCTCTCCTTCTCCCAGCACCTAGTCCAAGCAAGCCTCCTGACTGCAATGTCCAGGTTGCCTCCCATCTCTCTGTAGAAGGCAAGCTGACTCACTGCCTCCACCACTGGCACCTCATAACCACAGACAAATGGATACTAGAGGTGGTAGGTCAAGGGCTTGCTCAACAGTTCAGAAAGTTTCCGTCTCTGCAAGGCTCCAAACTTTCCAAGCCCCTAACACCAACAGAAAAGCTGTTCTTGGAGTTAGAGGTGAAAGCACTTTTAACCACAAAAACAGTGGAAAGAGTCTCCTTCCCCCAGTGGGGAAAAGGCCTCTATTCCAGATATTTTCTCACATAAAAAAGAAATGGAGAATGGCGACCCATTCTGGACTTAAGGTACCTGAACAAGCATTTGCTGACACCCAAATTCAAAATGGTCATCCTGACTCAGGTGATCTATTCTTTACAACAGGGAGACTGGCCAGCCTCCCTTGATCTCAAGGACGCCTATTTTCACATCCCCATAAGGCTGTCCCACAGAAAGTTTCTCAGGTTCAGGTTGCTATCCAGTCATTACCAGTTTGCAGCCCTACCATTTGGTCTCACTTCAGCTCCAAGGCTCTTTACAAAGTGCCTGGCAGTAGTGGCAACTCACTTAAGAAGACAAGTGACAGTCTTTCCATACCTGGACGACTGTTTGATAGTAGACAAGTCACCAGACAAGGTCAGGGAAGCTCTCAGATTAACAATAAGTACTCTGGAGTCCCTGGGATTTATCATCAACAAAGAAAAGTCCTACTTCAAACTTGTTCAGGTACTAGAGTTTATTGGCGCAGAGCTGGATACCATCCAAGGAAAAGCTATGCTTCCTGTGGACGGGGTCCATAACTTCCTAGATTTGGCAAATTCCTTTGCTTTGGGCCAGCCAAGGCCAGTCAGGCATTTTCTCAGACTACTAGGCCATTTGGCTTCCATGACAACCGTAGGCCCAGGTGCCAGATTTCAGATGAGGGACATCCAGTATCACCTGAGGGCTCACTGATCCCAAAAGAGGGATTCCCTCTCAAAACTAGTTCCAGTCTCAAGAACCTTGCTTTAGGCCCTGGACTGGTGGAAGGAAAGGAAAAACCTCAGAGTAGGGGTCTCTTTTTAGCAGAGACAGCCCTCCAGGATTCTTACCATGGATGTCTCCCTCCTAGGATGGGGTGCTCATCTGGCAGACCAGTCAATAAGTGGCATCTGGTCCCCCAGGGATTCCTTTCATCATATCAACCTTCTCAAACTCAGAGCTGTGTACCTGGCTATCAAGACCCTCGCTCCACAGCTAAAGGCTTGCTCTGTCCAGCTCAGAGCAGACAACACCACTGCCATGTTCTACATCAACAAATAGGGTGGCACATGGTCCACCAAACTCTGTACGGAGGCCATGAAAATTTGGTCCCTGGCCTACTCCATAGACATGCACCTATCTGCCATTCACCTCCCAGGAAAGGACGATGTATTGGCAGACTCTCTGAGTCATATCAGTCAGGGCCATCACGAGTGGACCCTTAACAGACAAGTTCTGGACACAGTGTTCAGCAGGTGGGGCATTCCAGAGGTAGACCTCTTTGCCTCCAATCTCAGCCATCAGCTTCTACTTTACTGCTGCAGATCCCCAGCTCTGGGTACTTTGCTGGTGGATGCCCTGACTCTGAACTGGGCAGGGAAGTTCCTCTATGCCTTCCCTCATTTTCCTTTGATACACAGAACTCTTCTGAAGCTCAGAGACCAGCCAGCCACCACAATCCTGGCCTCCCTATTTTTTGCTCTCTCGGCCAGGAAGCCCATCCACCTGCCACGGAGCCACAGACAGGGGTAGCTTATCTCAGTATAGAGTCTCTTCACCTCAAGCCCTGGTTCTTGAGGAGTTAGAGTATCCTGATTCTCAATACTCTGAGCACATCCTAGAGATCCTTTGTATGGCTAAAAAAACCTAGTACTAAAAAGACCTATGCTTCTAAGTGGAAACAGTTTTCCTTGTGGTGCAGAAGTAAGCAGATAGATCCTCTCAAGGCCACTCCTCCTACCCTACTGGACTACTTAGTTCACCTGCAGTCATTAGACCGTAACGCCTCATCCCTTAAGGTACACTTAGCAGCCATATCAATTATCAACCTATGTCTCGGCTGGAAAAGAAAAATCTGTGATTTCCCATTCTATTTTCCATGAGGTTTTCAAAGGCCTGATGCATCTTCCACCGAGCCGAACTACATCATCCTGACACCGGTGTCCTCTGCTCGCTCCCTCCGCTTCTCCTCAAGGGGCCTCCTGGACATTCCCAGGGTTCGGCTCAAGACCTCAGGAGATCGTGCTTTTAGTGTCTCTGGGCTAACTCTGTGGAACTCACTTCCACCTGCAGTCCGGGAGGTTCCCTCAATTGAGGTGTTTAAGGTGAGGCTAAAGGCCCACCTCTTCAGCCTGGCCTTTGGCTGCTGATACCAACTTTAGCTCTGGCCTGTCCTTTGAAGACTGACTGTTGGAAACCTCTATTTTTTCAAATTTTAATCTTGTTATGGTTTTAATAAGGTTTTATTATGTTTCTATTCACTGCTTGTTGTGTGTCCTCATGTATGTTCGGCGCCAAGAGCCTCTGGGATTGGATGCCTTATAAATAAAATTGCCTTGCCATCATTGCCCACAAGAACAAGGTAGTACTTAGAAGAAATAGGAAGTTCCTGCTTAAGGTGGTCTCTGAGTTCCACCTCAATCAGTCCATCACTCACCCAGTCTTTTTCATGGAAAAATCTGCACCAGGTGAACGTAAGCTTCACAGCTTGGATGTAAAAAAAGCCCTGACCTACCACCTGGAGCACACCAAACAGTTCAGGAATGCTCATACTCAGCTTTTTCTCACCTATGGTGAGGTAGGCAGGGGAAGATCAGCAGCCAAGAAGACTGTTCTGCATCGGGTAGTCTCTTGCATTCAGTTCTGTTACAGCAAAACTGGCAAACAGCCCACTTAGGGCCTCAGGACCCATTCCACTAGGGGCACTGCTGCCACAGTGGCAGTCTCATGGGATATTCCACTGCTCAATGTCTGCAAAGCAACCTGGAAAACTGTACATACCTTCACAAAGCACTACTGATGGATGTACAGTCCAGAGCAGATGTCAGATTTGGCACAGCGGTCTTGCAGAGCCTTTTTCCTAAGTAGATTCTGTACCCACCTCCCAACTACACTGCTTTGTAGTCTGCACTTGTCAAGCATACTAAAGGACCCCTACCTAGGGTGAGAAGAACAAATTACTCACTGTAGTAATATTGTTTCTTCCAAGGTATCTTTTAGTATGCTTGACATCACACCCATCCTCCCCTATATAACTTGACTGAGGATGGCTCTGCATCCCTTTATCTTTGCCAAATTTTTCACTGTTTTTGCTTTGATGCAAAGTGTTTTTCACAATGTTATTCCTGTTGTGACAGTTCATACTTGGGGGCCTTGTTTTGCCCCTTTAAAGCTTCAAAATAATTCTGGTGCCCTCTTGGCTGACTGCTGGCAGCACACCCTCATGCTCTCTCCTCATTGGCTAATTCCTAATCTCATTACCATTGACTCCACCTTCAGGGCAGCTGAACCTAACAGGCATTCTGCACTTGTCAAGCATACTAAAGGACACCTTGGAAGAAGCAATATTATTATGGTGAGTATTTTTTCTTCCTTTTCTTTTCTTTTGTAAAGCACCTTGGGATACAGTGTGTATGAAAGGTGCTACATAAGCACAGATTCCTTCCCTTCCCTTTGTAAAGCACTTTGGGGTGCAGTGTGTAAGAAAGGCACTATAAAAACCCAAATTCCTTTCCTTCCCTTTGCAAAGCACTTTGGGATACAGTGTGTATGACGGGCACTATATAAACAAAACCCAAATTCCTTTCCTTTCCTCTGTTGAGCATGGTGAGATACAGTGTATGAAAGGTATTATATAAACCCAAATTCCTTTCCTTTCTCTTTGTAAAGCCCTTTGGGACACAGCGTGTATGAAAGGCACTATATAAATCCAGATTCCTTTCCTTTTCTCTGTAAAGCACTTTGGGATACAGTTTGTTTGAAAGGTGCTATATAACCCCAAATTCCTTTCCCTCCCTTTGTAAATCACTTTGGGACACAATGTCTGTAAAAGTAGCTATATAAAACCAAATTCCTTCCCTTCCTAAACCATGGTTGGGCCTAGCATAGTGTGGTTGAGCATTTCCATTGTGCAGGTAATTTGTAACTAGTTTTTGTTAACGGAGGAGGGCTGGGCTTCTTCTTTTCTCATACAGGGAATGGTGGTGGTGGTATTTTTTAGTGAATGGGGAAAATTTGGCCAGGACACCATGGAAATTCCAGTACTCATCACTTTTCTCTGAATTTTGTGATGTATGTATTATGAAGGTATAATAATTTCTGAACATCTTTAATTAGTTTTTATCTGTTATGTTCTGTTTGACAATGATTTTCTCTTGCAATAAAACTCTCCTACTCTTCATGAAAACTGCCATGGGATCTTTAACGCCCACATACATAATGCCCAGAACAGGCAGACAGGATCTCGATTTAACGTCTCATATGGAGGACGGCACACCCCGACAATATGGCATCCCCAAGTACTGCATTTGGGTGCCAGTATTTGAGATATGAACCCAATCCAGGTGTCAGACTAAAACACACGACCTTCCGGCCCATTGACCGATTTGCTACTAACTGAACCCTACAACACCTAATTTAAAATGAGTTTTGTCACTTATTGGTAAATTTTTGAAAAACATATTTAGGCCGAATTGAGTCTGTATTTTAGGGATTTCTACTCCTTGTCTTCTTTCTTCCTAAGCCCATTTGCATGCAAACTGGATCCTCATCCCCTTTAGATGATTTGCTGCAGTTTAAAAGATTATGGCCCCCATATTCAAAAGGTTTGCAACTGGCGCTAATGATTAGCACTAATGCTGCACCCTTTTGGTGCCTGTTTCTCATATTCAGCCATTAGCACTGCGCTTGTCATTAGCGTTAGCAGGTGAGCGCACAGTTAATGTATGCAGCGCCCAAATAGGAGGGTAGTGGCACGCATCTCAGGCACAGCAGTATATTTAAAGCTTTTACACTGTGCCTGCATAATGCATTTGTGTTGCATGAGTACAGACCTGTATTCAGAAGTGATAGAACTGGGTCAATGCCACTGAATATCCCGGTGTCAGCGTACTGGTGCTAGTGCTAATGCAGCACTGTTGCAGCACAGGGGCTAACGGCTGAATATGGGGGCTGACAACTTCTCCAAAGGATTAAGCAGTAGAAGCAGATGCCCCCTGGGGACAAGGATGTAGTTCCTTGTAAATTAACTGAGTAATAAAGAACAAATGGATGAGACATGCAGGCGATATGTAAAATATGAGCAGAATCATGTCTAAATATGTTTGTCAAAGTGTTATTAAATGTGATTAACTTTGTGTCTGTATGGCTCAGTTGGTAGTAGCACATCAACCACTGGGCTAAAGATTCATGGGTTCTAGTCCCGTACTAGGACATGGGCTCATACCCCAAATGCTGGTACTCCAGTGCAGTACTAGAGTAGTGCCATGCTGTCAGGGGGTGCTGTCCTCTAGTCAACAAGTTATACTGATGTCTCAGTGGCACTGAGGGATGAGGCACTAGATGCTAAACCTTGTGCTATGGTGGTGACCTGGGTTCGGGAATGGGCCTGGGCCATCAGGGGTCTGCGGGGAGGGAGAGGATTGAGCCTCTGGAGGACAGCTCTCCTCTCTCAGGAGGGAAGGGGTTGCACTCCCACCAAATGACTTCCCCCAGGTGGAGGCCTGGGGGAAGTGCGGATCTACAGGGTGCACAGAAGGGAGGGTGCTGCAGGACCTCCACTGATGTGCACACACCTCCATGCACTCACGTCTGGCATGTGTGTCCCAGCAACGGGGATCGGGGAGAAAAATGGAGGAAAAAATCTCTGACCACAGGATGAAGCCCGACTCTCCGCAGGCTCTGCTCCCGGACTGAGCAGAAAGGTAAGTCCAGGTAATTCCGGGATGTCGGGGCTTGGGGGGAGTCGGTCTGAAGGGGACACCAGAGGATAAGGAGTATAAATAAAATATGGGGAAAAAAAATAAGTTATATTGAGGTCCCTTCTGCAGATCACTGGTGCTATCCTGGTGGGTGACCAGCTGGAAGTAAAAATATTCAAAGCACTTTTTGTGAGGATACTGAATATTCCCTTGTATCCTGGCCAACATTTCCGTTCCCATAAAACTGGTTCAGGAATTGTCCACAGCTGTGTAGGTGATGGTGAGTGGAATGGCTGACACTACACACAGTCACTTCACTGCCTGTCTCTTGCACTACTTGTACTTGTAAAGCGCTTTGGGATACAGTGTGTATGAATAGTGCTACATAAGCACTAATTATTCTTCTGCTATTTAATTTATAAAGCCCTATTTGGAGATCAGTCAGTTCTGCTTCCAATCCTGTCACAGTGGCTTACAGCTCAACATTTATTTTTATATATATGAAATTTCCACACCAGAATAACTTCATTTAGATGTAACTCCTGTGAAACATAGAAACATACATAGAAACATGAAAGTTGTCAGCAAATAAAGACTTCTTGATCCACCTAGTCTACCCAGTTTTTCCCTGCCTACTCTACCACCACAGACCCTACTCGATCTCCGGTCGTCTCCTCCCCTTTTCTTACTACCAAGGTCCCCTTGCATCTGTCCCATGCATGCTTGAGTCCCATTACTGTTTTGGCACCCACCACCTCAGCTGGAAGGCTGTTCTGGGCATCCACCACCCTCTCCATGAAGAAATATTTCCTCAAATTTCCTCGGAGACCTCCCCCCCCAACTTCATAGCGTGACCCGTTGTCCTCAGGCTTCTTTTTCTACAGAATATGCTACTTTCCTGTACCTTATTAATACCAGTTAAGTATTTGAATGTTTCTATCATATCCCTCCTTTCCATCCTCTCCTTCAGAGAGTACATATTCAGTTTCTTGAGTATCCTCTCGTAGGGCTTTTGATGCAGGCCCTGCACTATTTTGGTAGGCCTCTTTTGTACTGCCTCCACCTTATCAATGTCCTTCCGGAGGTGGGGCATCTAGAACTGGACACAGTACTTGAGAGGGGATCTTACCAGTGATCTGTACAGGGGTAATATTACCTCCTTCTTCCTACTGGTGATACCCCTCCCTATGCACCAGAGCATCCTGCTAGCCTTTCCCACTGCCTTATCACACTGCTTGGCTACTTTCAGGTCATCAGAAATGATTACCCCCCACCCCCAGGTCCCTTTGCTGTTTGGTGGTTGCCGTACTTCACCTCCAACTGGTATGTAGCCCTGGGTTTTCTGTGCCCCAAGTGTATGATTTTTCACTTTTGCATTGAAACCAACTGTATAAATATGTCATTCTTCCAACTTTTCAAATCGTCCCTCATTTCTCCTGGTCACAGTCGAAGAACTCAGTCAGGTTTGTCTGGCGAGACCTCCCCTAGTGAAACCATGTTGCCTTGGATCCTGTAATCCACTGGTTAAAAGGTATTCCATCATCCTTTCCTTCAGTAGTGCTTCCATTCCTTTGCCCACTACCAAAGTCAGGACGACAGGCCTGTCATTTCCTTCCTCCTCTGTGTTCCCACTTTTGCGAAGTGGGACGACATCTGCTATCCTCCAGTCTCTCGGAACCTCCCCTGTTTCTAATGACAATATGAATAATTATCTAATGATAAGTTGAACAGAGTTGTCAGAGGTGTAGCCAGCACATCTTTGAGCTCCCTCAGTATTCTGGGGTGGACCCCATCAGGCTTCATTGCCTTGTCTACTTTTAATTGTGCTAGTACCCTGAGGACGTTCTCCTCTGTAAAAGGACTGGTGCCCACCTCCCTACCATGTGTGCCCTTGTCCCTTATCTGTGGCCCATCATGGGGATCACGGATTTCACGATTTCAGTGGAATGTTCCCAATGCCATGAAATCGATAGTTCCCTGTGGAAATCCCCAGTTACCAATTCTCAGTTGGCCTGGCTTGCAATATATAGACCCTGGCTTTGTATAGTGTACAGTGTACAATTGCTTTAAAAAAATGACCTGCTTTGCATATTCTGCCGTCTGCCCTTCCCATACATACATCCGCTACCTTGATACTGACTCATCCTCAATCCAGACCTTACTCCCGCTGCGTGTTTTCACTTATAGCGGCTTCCTCAACTTTTTACTCCTTGGCTACACATAATGGCTCTTGGTGTGCGGTCGGGTGATCGGCAGCAACAGTACGGTTGCATGCTGCTTAACTGGTGAAAATCTGGAGTGCTACCATTTAATGCACGGCTTTGTAGAGAACAGAAGAGTGAAAATGTCCAAGATATTTTAAATAAATTCAACTGTTTAGATGTGAATGGAGGGGCCAGTAATGGAGAATCCAGCAGCATCTTTTACACTTGTTGTGGAGTGCTAGGGGGAACTAAACAAGCATTTGTCAATGCCGAATGTTTGCTTGCTGGCATTGGCATTGGTAGTGTAGAAGTTACAGAGCTGCATAATAGGAATGGCAGTGAAGTATTGAACTGAAGCCAACCCCACCACCACCCTGCAGAGAGTGACAGGCATTGGGGTGTGCGTTTGGAGTAAATCCAGGCATATGACCCGCGCCATTTCACCACACCCCACTCTGCAGAGACTGACAACTATCCGCGTGTTCCTTGGGTCTTTGGCCCTTATGCGCACCCAATTTCATTAGGAAATACGGTGAGATGGGTGCGATATAGGAGAATAGGGTGAAGTTTGGGGCCGAAGAGTCCAAGGCATACCTCGATGCCTCTCAGTGACTGCAGGGTGTGGAATGGTATGAGCATCACAGGCAAGAATCCCAAATCACACCCCTGATTCCTGTCATTCTCTATAGGGTTGGGCGACTTAGTTGAAAAGCCTAATACCTCAGGCATTCGTTGGTATTTTCACTCCAAATTTTCAACATGTTTGTTTTGTGACCCCACCTCATGAACAGGGGGAATATCAGTTTGGTAGCCGAAAGCTGCTTATGCACAGTGACTACGGCATTTAGTACCACAGGTGCAAAAATATTCCGAACAGGATGTAAAAAATGACAGCTGTACTCTTTCATGGGGAGGTGTAAAAATGGCTATGTTGCAAATGTGTAGTAAAAATATTTAAAAAAATGGTGAAGTCACGAGTGTATATAGAAACTGTGCAATGCACACCCGTAATATAATTAGGTTGGGGATTTTTTATAGCAGATTGTCAACTCAGGCATTTTGGTGCCTCGATCATGAACAGTGTCACTGTGATTTTCTTTATCTGTGCTGAACAATGATTTCCCACAGCGACCCGCATCTCTGCACTGAAAGTGTGGAAACACACCTTCGCCATATTGTAAAAAATCGGCAGCTGTACTGTTCATAAGGAAGTGTGGAAAAATGCCACTAGTGAAAATCTGGACTGAAAATATTACAAAGTCATGAACTAACGAGGATGTGTGGAAACTGCACAATGCTCTCTAACTACGTCATTTTATGGACTTTTGTCACCAAATTTTCAACATGCCATTTAAGACCTCTGCTCATGAACAGTGTAACTGTGATTTTCTTAATCTGTCCTAAACATTGCTTTCGCACACCAACAGCACCATTGTGCGCCATATGTCGATAACACATTTAAGGGTGACATATGAAAATTGCAGCTGTACTGTTCATAAGGAAGTTTAATAAAATGGACATGTTGAAAATCTAATAAAATATTAAATTTGCAAACTTACAAGCATGCATAGGAACTGTGCAACGCTCGTAAAAGTCATTTTTAGGAATTTTCACCAAATTTTCAACATAGCCATTTTAAGACCTCTGCTCATGAACAGTGTCACTGTGGTTTGTTAATGTGTCCTATACATTGAGTTTGCACACCGACTCGCCATTTATGCTTCATAGGAAACATTTTGGAGCAGGATGTGAAAATGACGGCTGTACTACTCATAAGAAGAGTGTGGTGAAATGGCAATGTTGAAAATCTGG
This sequence comes from Neoceratodus forsteri, assembly GCA_016271365.2. Lineage (NCBI taxonomy): Eukaryota > Metazoa > Chordata > Ceratodontiformes > Ceratodontidae > Neoceratodus > Neoceratodus forsteri. The sequence goes on along the minus strand of CM028130.1, from coordinate 533,328,064 downwards.
GTAGAAAATATTGAAATTTCGCGAACTTCTGAAACCTGCATAGAACTGCGCAATCGCTCGTTAAACAGTCATTTTTGGAATTTTGGACCAAATTTTTCAACATGAGGTTTTGGACCCCTTCTCATGAATGATGTCACTGTCATGGTATTCAGGCCCAAAGGGTATTTACGCGGTCACTGCACAGTCACTGTGCGAAGTACCCTTCGGGCCCCGAATAACGCCACGACAATGACATCATTCATCGGAAGAATCCCAAAATCATGTTGAAAATTCAGTCAAATTCAAAAATAACTGAGATATACAATAAAGTTGGAAACCCCCTATCAGACCGTACCAAAACACGGCATTTCCTCAGTTAAGTAAATCGGCTGAAGAGTGCAGGCGTGTTCCGGTCCACGGTCGTTGCACGAGTCCGGAGGTAAGTATGGGGTGAGGGTAATAGGGAAAACTGAGTGCGCGGTGGGTAGGTATGGGATTTGTGGGAGGGTAGGGAGACACACGCTGGACCGTTTTGCTCTTACAGGTACAAAAAAAATAAAAAGCGTGGGACCGTTTTCCGAGAGAGGAGCATTCAGCCCGAAGAGGGGAACCCTGTCAGCAAAGGAGGAAAAAAAATAAAAAGACCTTGCAGGACCGTTTGCCACGCTGGGGTAGGCTCACAGCGTGCGCACAAGGACTTTAGGGGGCGCTCAGCCGACGGGGATTGGGCACCCCGTCGGCAAAATGACTGAGTGCCATGCAGGGTGGGCTCCCAGCGTGGCAGCAACTACTGGGAGGGAGGAGACGATGCAAGCTCCAGCCCGTGAGTTGGGCACCCCGTCAGGCTGCTACCTGAAAGATGCGGGCATGCGCCTGCGACTGGGGGGGAACTGTCCGTAGGCAGCCTGTGGTCGCTGCTCACACAGCGTAGCTCCCCTTTCAACTATGCAGCACTGCATTTTGGGCGTGTCATAGACAGCTCCAAAATGCATTGGCTTACAGGGGCCGCGCCTGCCAGCACACTGCCTGAATTGGAGGAGGAGGTGACACACCTCCGAAATCTCCGATGATGGCACTATGTTTCTTGCACATGCGTGCAAGCAAACATAAAATTGGGGATAGCTAGGAGATCATCAAAGAAACACTGTGGTTCAAAACAGCAAGTAAACAAAACCTATTACAGCGCTAAACAACTTTTATGTCACTTGAAGAGATTTGTGGTGTGCAACACTACTGCTTCAGTAACCATGTGTTGTATCAGAAAGAAAATAAAAACTAGTTTTAGACCGTGAAGTGCCATGAAATTACTGTTCCCCCTGTGCATGTGCCATGAAATTGGCCAGTTTTTACCGTGAAACAAATACATCCTCATCACCTACACTTTCTTCTGTAAATACTGAACAAAAGTATTTGTTCATTATGTTCAAATGGATAGTTTTTTGCACTGTGGGATAACTATTTTGTATATTTAAATGTGGTGTACCTGTTTTTAGCCTTTGTATGAAATAAATATGGCTTTCTAACTCCGTAAATTTTGGAGTAGTCGCAGATATTTTCCTGGGTATTCTTAGAGAAGTACGAGATCTTTTTTGTTAATAGTTCAATATGTCCGCCTTCTTTTGGTCTTCTTCCTCTCACACCCCTTCTTCTCCTTTTATCCTTACTATTCCCCCTTTGGTCTTCCTGTTCTTGCTTATATATCTGAGGAAAGTTTTATCCCCTTCTTTTACTGATTGGGCAATATTCTCCTCTGTTTGTGCCTTTACGCATCTAACTGCCTTCCCTGCCCCCTGTGTTTCTCTTGGTAGTTCTCCCTAGTCTTCTCCTTTGTGTCTTTTTGTACTTTCTAAATGCTAGTTTTTTTGCTCTTACTTTTTCTGCTACATCTTTAGAGAACCATAGCAGCCTCTTTTTTCTCATGCCCTTGTTAACCTGCCTGAGGCAGAGATTTGTTGCTTTTTCAGTGCCCCCCCTTTATTTTTGCCCATAGTTCCTCGATTCCCCCCAGATCACCTATCCCTGCCAGGACACCCCTGAGGCATTCTCCCACCTGTTCCAGGATATTGGAAGGGAAATAAAGAGGACTAACAAGGATTACGTATGTATGTATTTATTTGTTCACAGGATGGATGCACTGATCTCAGGAGCCATTTGTAGGGTTAGTGCTTCACTAGCAGTATTTTATTTATTTATTTGAAAAGGTTTTCCCAAGAAAGACAACATGAGTTGCAAGCAGCTCATTTCCAGAAGCTTTCTGGGGGTACATAAATGGAAGGATCGAACAAGAACAAAACAAGCGGTTACATACAGTGCAATTCAATACATACAGTGTTGTACTAGTACAATGCAATAGAAATACTTAAACAAACAAATACAGGCAGCAAGTGCAGGTCCAGATCCGAAAAGCCAGACTGAGAGCTGCTAAGTGCTAAAGGATTTTGAGGAGGGTGATGGCAGGAGAGGTAACAGAAGGAAGGGTGGGTGGGAGAGGCAGAGCCAACCACTTCAGGATGCAGAAACCCTGGGGGATCTGGCAGATGGAGTAGAGGAGGGGAAGTGGGCTGGAGGGGACAATCCAGGAGCTGAATCCCTTCAGGATGTAGTGAACCCTGCAGGATGTAATTCCCCCAAGCAGGGACTTGCAAAGTACCATATTGAAAGACACAGTGCCACACTACCCGGGTTGGCCGCTGACTCTTCCTCTCTAAAAATGCCATATTGAAAGACACAGTTAGCGTGGCACTACTCCAGTTGGCCGCTGACTCTGCCCCCTTAAAAATACCATATTGAAAGAAACAGCATGGCACTACCCCAGTTGTCTGCTGACTCTGTCCCCCCTAAAAGTGCCATATTGAAAGAGACAGTGCAGCACTACCCCAGTCAACTGCTGACTTTGCACCCCCCCCAAAAGTGCCATATTGAAAGACACAGCACACCACTACTCCTGTTGGCCACTGACTCTGCCCCCTTAAAAATACCATATTGAAAGACACAGTGTGGCACTACCCCAGTCAGATGCTGACTCTGCCCCGCTAAAAGTGCCATATTGAAAGACTCAGCGTAGCACTGCCCCAGTCGATGCTGACTCTGCACCCCTAATAGTACCATACCGAAAGACACAGTTAGCACAGCATTAGCCCTTTAGCAACCAGTCTTAAAGTATGCTAGTGACCTATGCAAACCACCTGACTGCATTAGCTTACAGGCGCACTGGCATACTCGAAGGTTTATGAAAGCATTAACCAACCATTAGTGTTGTGTTATTTAGCACCTTCACAAACCTAGTCTTATCAACACTGTGTCCTTCCCCCCCCATGATCCTCAGTCCATATTGTCATCAGTTTCTGGTCATGGAGTGGTCCCCCTTACCCCCCATCACCTGTCCATGTTGTTGACATACTTTCCTGGTCATCTAGTGGTCACCCACCCCACTGCTCAGTTACATTGTTGACATATTTCTCTGCAAGTTAAGTGATCTCCCCCCAATTGCTGGTCTAAATTACTACACTAATTCACTAGCAGTCTAGTGGGCTCACCCTCCCCATCTCTAGTCCCAGGCCCACCCCTTGATCACAATGCCAACCCCCCATAACAGCAGCTGTTACTCCCCCATACTCCCTGCCCATGGCTGTCTGCCATGCAGTGCCAATGCACATTTTACAAGCACAAACAAAGAGCTACCACTGTTCATTTGTACTTAGTCAAATAATCATTGGCTGTGTGCAGCAGACAGTGGTGGCGGTGAGTGGTGAGGGAGTGCTAGCCCCAGTCACAGGGAAGGTCTTAGCATTGTGTTCAGAGTTGGGGTAGGGATGCGACTACTGGTGAGTAGTTTTACAGAACTGGTATTGGCACTGGGGGTCACCTAAACTGACAAGGAATTAGTGTAACAGTTTGACCTGGTGAACGAGGGGCCACTAGACTGCCTGGGAAGTATGTTAGCAACACAGACTGGCAATTAATGAGGTTGGGGGACCTCTAGATGACCAGGAAATTATGTCAACAGCACAGCCAGGCAATCAGGTGTGGGATGGGGAAACACTAAACTACAAGGAGGATAGTTTCAGAAAGGCAGTAGAGCAATTGGTGGGCGCAATTGCCATTTGCCCGAGGCCTATAATAAGGCCATACTGAGATTCAAATGGCCCCATAGTGCCATTTATTATTTTTTGTTTTTGTGTACTGGGTATTGTACAGTAGGCAAATTAATGCTTATTTACGGGTACAACCCGGGAGAGTACCGAAAGCATAAACAAAGAATGTGATAATAGGAGCCTGTGGACCAAGCAGTCAAAACAAACAGGCTAATACACATTGCAGTCCACAAAGTAAAACAGAACAATGAAAGCAGCAGTACTAGATAACCAGGAAGTGATCAGGTTCCAGTTTTGTAGCGCTACAGTAAATATGGCGGCTGCCTGTCTAGTACTGCTGCTGTCAACATGGCGGGTGGAAGAAATGTAAACAAAAATAAAGGACAACTGAGCAAATTACGGGGTGACAGCACAATGCCAGCGAGAAAGATTGCCAGGTGAATGCTCACCAGTGCACAGGGAATACACAGTTGCAAAAGTGCAGATTTTTGTTATCTTGCACTGCTGCTTTAAAATAGAGTAAAAATACAGTACTGATAACAAAAGAATAAAGCACCCAACAGAGCAAGAACATACGGAGGACTGTACAGTAACATTTACATAAATAAAGTTCTCATCCCAGGAAGGGGATAAAATACTGGGTTGGACACAGATGTGTGCATGCACAATACGAGTACAGTATATGAACCCACTTGGGGTGTGGACAGGTACCCAGTTGAGGGGGGGATGGTGCTGTCAGAAATGGCTAAATTTCAGAGTGCTTGCCATCAGTAATGGCTACAGAGAGCTGGTAGCACAAAAGAGCTCCACTCTGGAAATGGTAAGCATGCATTTTTTATTGTGTGTCTTAGGACATAGATTTGACTTGCAGCTTCTCTCTCAAGGCTAGCTAGGAAACAGTATTCTTTTCTTTGTTACCTTTTCTCTCTGTAATGTAGTTTGTCTGCTTAACATTGCAAACCGTAGCAGTGACTGGGAAAAGACGCTGCATAACACTGATTCGGAGCTGAGAGATGAATCATTAGAGGGAAGAGCTGCGGCTGAATAGAACCTTCTGCAGGCTGGGAGAGCATTCCTCACACGTGCAGTGCCCATTGTGCTGCATGCAAGGGAAACCAGCAGAGCAAAAACTTGTTGAAAAGTTAAAGAGGTGCATCAAAGTTGAGCTTCTTTAATGAGCTCACCCATGGGAGGTGGGCTGGGCATGGGGAGGAGCAGACAATTACCTGCTTGGTCAGTCAAAGCCAGAGAAGCACCCCTCCCTCCCTGTGGGCTGCCTGCTGAATTCTCAGGAGAGTGATACCTGAGCTGGGGAGGGAATCCACGGGCAGCTGCTGTCCTGGGAGTTGCAGAATATGATGTGCACACTGCCTGGTTATCCCTGGCTCTAAGAGACTCTACGGAGTGAACAAATGCTTGCTTATAGAGAGATGCTGCCCTGCATATTGTACTGTGGTCCACAGGGTGGTCTTTTTTTTTTTTGTTGTTGTTCCTCACCTGGAACATGACAACTGTCTCCTTCAGGCTCACCTTGAGCCCCTTTTCTTATTCTGGACCCCATTGCTGACCCCCAAAGGCTCCCTTCAGGGACCTTCATGACTCTACCACCACCACCACAAGAGGCTCCAATCTGTCCCATCAGCAGGGTCAGAGGGGTGCCTTCTGCCACCAGATGGAGTCATCCAGTGTGCTTAGTAGTGGATTGGTGGAAACCTCTGGGTGTCAGAGGCCTGTACTTGTGAGGTAGTGCATGGTGGCAGTCACTGGACATTGCACAATGTTATTCTCCCATTTTTTTTGATTAATTGTTTATGCCCCTGTTTTCACTGGACCTTATCCCACATCCACACCAGCCCTCTTTTTTTCTATTTTTATTGTTTACAGCCTGACCATTTTCAACTTCACTTTAGGCAACCAGCCTGTTCCACCACCCCATATGTGGCCCTAGTTTTAAACTCCGTGGCTTTCTCCCCCCCGAGGAGGTGTGGGGGTAGGTCCCCACCTTCTAGTGTAGGTGCTGGGGGGTATGGTAGGCTGCAGAATATGAGTGTACCAAGCATTAACTGTGTGACAGAGTTTTTCCTATTTAGGCCCAATTAAAGGACTTCTTGCACATAAGGACTCCAGTGCATGCACGTGATCGCAAGTCTTTGTGCACAGCCGATGAGCATCCCCACTCCTCTTCTGCCTCTTTGAGCTGCACCTATACCTGTGAACACCTAGGTGGTAATGTTCACTCAGAACAAGGCAACCTCCCACCTTGGAGAGGGAAAGAGTCTGCTGGGTCATTCAATCCCTCCCCCCCCCAGCCGACCCTTTGATGGCCCGGGCACATTCCCGAACCCGAGTCAGTGTCACAAGCACTAGCCCTTCAGCTGTGCTTGCAGGTGAGCCTACCAAACAGCCACTTCACCCCTACTTGGGGAGTTGAGATCCATGGGTGCAGTGTTCGTCAGTTTATCAAAAGCCTTCGACCTGATTGACCATTCAATATTAATACATAGGCTGAAACAAATGGGTCTAGCAGAATAACCATTAAATTGGCTTCAATCATATTTAGAAAATAGATTCCAGATAGTAATGGTGGAAGATATGTGTTCCAGATTTCAAGGCGTCCCATAAGGGTCCATATTGGGACTCTTGTTATTTATTATTAGTATAAACGAACTTCCTAGCCAAATAAAATTTACCCATACTAGGCTTTATGCTGACGACACAGTCTTGGTCTCCGTGGGATCAGATATTGAAGAGGTTGAAACTAAGTCAGACAGACTTTAATATATTACAAAACTGGTTCATCTCTTCAGATCTTATTCTAAATGTTAAAAAGACACAGACAATGCTATTTGATAATGACACTCTTAAGGAAAGTTCTAATGATGGCAAATTGCAAATACATACTAGAAATGGTAGTTGTTTAACTCAGGTTCCATTACATAAGTACTTGTGGGTGTGTATTGATCAAAAGCTTTCTTCTGAACAACACATAAATGTATTAGTCAAGAAAGTTCATTCCAGGATAGGTACACTTAGGAGAGTAGCAAACTGTTTGAGTATTAAGGACAGACTGGTTATAGCAAATCAATTAATAATTCCTTTGATTGATTATGGGAGTCAAGTTTACTCTAGTGCCAATAGAAAAACTACTTTATAAGCTTGGTACATATTATAACAGACTAGCCAGGTTTGTATTGAGATGCAAATTTGATACCCACCACTGTTTTATGTATATAAAGTTAAACTGGATCTCATTAGAACTCAGAAGACCAAAAAGTTGGACAAATCTAGTTTACAAAATCTATAAATCTGATCTTCCCTCTGGCTTAGCAGATAGGCTTATTAGCCTCACCCATCAGTTTAACTTATGAAAAAAAGGGGCAAGAGACCTGGTAATCCCGAAAAATTAAAATAGATTTGTAACAATGACTTTCCAGTATAAAGCCACTATAACCTGGAATGAACTTTTACCTGTATTTAAAACTCAAGATATGACTACAGTTAAATTTAACATGGCAATGAAGCAGGAGATGTGTTTTCGCTGCTTATGCAATAGATGATTTACTCTGCACTTATAAGGACACTATTGGACAGTATTATTTATGTGTTCTTCGACAGTGTATTTTATGATTTTATGATTTTGTACTGCTAATATGTAACTACTGTTTAAACTGACATCAAACAGGTACACCTTGTAAAGAGGGCTCTCGTGGCCCTAATGGTGTTTGAAGATATTCTTCTTACCCTGTATAAATAAACATTTTACTACTTATTACCTACTTATGGTTCTGCAGTGGACTCCTGGACCCCCGTGGTGGGGCCAGAGGGTCAATACCCCTTCCTTAAACAGTCAAGTTGGAGATACCAGAAGGCTTTATGGTGCCTGTTTGTACCAGCTTCATCCTGTAGGGCCAGTATTGTCTATGTTGTCTTTCTTCTGCCACCCTGAGGACTCCAGCATGTAAGGGGCTCTAACCATGCTGATTCAGAGCACGGCCAACATTCTCCGTCCCGCCACACCGGCACTGTATTACCACAAATGGTCACCCAGCTGACAGTGCTGCAACAGTAGCAGTGACCCTCCCTCCCTGGAAGAGGAGAGCGTGTTCTGGGACACTCAGTCCTCCTTCCTCTGCGGGTCTTCTGACATCCATGGCACAAGCCCAGGTCATCTATATGGCAGTGGAACCACTGCTGGCTTGCTGACAGGCTGGCCCAGTTTTCCATTTGTAAACCCCACCCACCTTCCTAGAATCATCTGCCTTACCAGCACTACACCTTCTGAGTGCCTGTAGTGATGTCTTCCAGCTAGAACTGTCTACCAGAGACTCAGTACAAAACATAAGGGACCTAAGTAAGTCCTGAAAATATACTTTATGGTTAAGTACTATTCCTAAACCATCTACTGTATTTTGCATAGATATAAACATGAGAAATGCTCTCCCACTGGTGCCTATATGACTTGGTGTTGCATGGTGAATCTGTATTGTGTGTATGTGTATGGGGGGTAGTTAAAGATGTGTTTTCACATACCTGGCTAATGCGCTCCCATCTGTGCCGCTTCCCCTCCGCTCCACCCCTATTGCTTGCCACTACCATTTACACTCAGGGAGAAGGGCACTGTTGCAGGGACTGGACTTTCTGTGTTTACACTGTATTTCTGCTGTGGTCCCCATGAGAGTTTGCTATGTTTAGATGCCACCTGGCACGTGTGCTACACTGCAGTAGTATCGATGATGTGTGTGTCCATTTACATGTGCATAAGCCGGGATGGGGAGGCGGGAGTCAGTAAGCACTTTTACATGGGACACTTTGTTCTGCTCAGTCTGTTGTGAAGCAGATCACCTTTATATGCTGTGATCTGTATTGCAATGAGTGGCACAGATCAGCTGTGATGTTACCCTTTTTGTGCCGTGTACAGGCGCTCTGCTCTGAAACAGCCAAGAGATCACAGAATTCCCTACTGTCTTGGCACAGTAATGAGCAGAAGGATGCTGTTACACAGCCAGGTAGAACAGAACAAAACTCTGCAAACCCAGGAAAGCAGGGAACATGGAATTGGGGAACATTCGGTTCACTTGCGGAACCTATCGCCTGTACACGGCATAAAGGTAATGTTGCAGATGATTTGTATCACTCGTTGCGATGCATATCTCTGTGTGTAAAGACACCTAATAAAATGCTATGCTAGCGATCAACTCTCTGGTGCATATTTGAAAAAGAAAAAGGTAACTTTGCTCAGCTGCATCAGGCTGTATGTATTTTGAAGGTGAATTAATAATGCAGTCAGGATGTGGGGTTGGGGGGGTCAGAGTGAGTAAGCAGCATAGCTTGTGGTGGGTCAGCAGCCAGTGAGGGTGAGCTGTCAGCTGGTGTGGAGTAACACGGTGCTGTACGGGTGCAGGCGGAGTAGCGTGTTTATTGCTAGGTAAAAACGTCTGCACCAGTACACAAACTCACCAAACCTGTGATCATCCTGCACCCCACCCAAGTGATTTATAATTCTCAGCAGGCTGTTTAGACAGCCTGATCTGCACCGCTTGCACTGGTACAGATCAGGCTGTGTAAACATGCCATAAGAGCCTACACAGATACCTTATTGATCAACCAAGATGACAATCATGCTAGGTCAGCCTTCATTTTATCTCCAGTGCGAGTCATTTTTACGTTCGCTTGCGCACATGCGCAAGGAACGTTTTGTCACAGTACAACTTTTTGGAGGTGTGAGACCCTCCTCCGTGTAGCAGGCACGATCCTACCCCGCCAATGGATGTGCAAGCTGTCTATGACAGCAGTTCAGCTGCCCTGGTCTTCAGTTCTAAGAAAACGCCCGCTGCAATCAGCGGTGGCAACGTGTATGCATTTAGCATATTTACATCACCCTTTCCCCCTGCTTGAAATCCCTCCCAGCTTGCAATCACACTGAACAGACTTTTTCCCCGCTATGCACACTGGCGGCGCTACACCGGGGCTCACCAGGGCACGTGCCCTGGTAAAAATGCTGTGCTCGGTTACATCTGCCCCTTGCTTCAAGTCCCCCAATTTTTTTTTTTTTTTTTCTGTTTCTGCTGTTGCACTAACATAGCGCCGTAGCCTCCTTCTTTTGCAAGCTGCAACTTGCAAAGGACCGAAATACCTTTTCGGGAGGCATGTCTGCATCCAGGACCACTGGCCAGATTAAGGGGAGGACAAATCATGCCCCAGTAGTCGGTAGTGCAATTTGTAACTAAGTCATGCCTCCGCCCACTGCAGCGAAAGTCAACCCACACCCCCTCGCAGCTCTTTATAACTAAGTCATGCCGCTGCCTGCTGCAGTGAGAGTCAACCCCCACAGCTCACTCCCTAACAAACAAACAAAAAAAACACAGTGGAAAGCAGCGAGACTTCGGAACCAGCCACCATTGCCGATTTCCTTTGCCCCTTCCTGGTTTGTAAATCATGCCATCCCCCAAGACCCCCGCACAGCACAAGTCAAGCATGATCCCCCCACATAG